>CAKXYN010000168.1:1281663-2563326 GCA_935064755.1 Tragelaphus eurycerus | reverse complement strand
AGTGTTAGACTTTGTTTTTCTGGGCTCCAAAATCACTGCAGATGGTGACTGCAGCCATGAAATTAAAAGACGCTTGCTCCTGGGAAGGAAAGTTATGACCAACCTAGACAGCATATTCAAAAGCAGAGACATCACTTTACCAACAAAGGTTCACCTAGTCAAGGCTATGGTCTTTCCTGTGGTCATGTATGGATGTGAGAGCTGGACTGTGAAGAAGGCTGAGCGCCGAAGAATTGATGCTTTTGAACTGTGGTGTTGGAGAAGACTCTTGAGAGTCCCTTGGACTGCAAGAAGATCCAACCAGTCCATTCTGGAGGAGGTCAATCCTGGAATTTCTTTGGAAGGAATGATGCTAAAACTGAAACTCCAGTATTTTGGCCACCTCATGCGAAGAGTTGACTCATTGGAGAAGACTCTGATGCTGGGAGGGATTGAGGGCAGGAGGAGAAGGGGACGACAGAGGATGAGATGGCTGGATGGCATCACTGACTCGATGGATGCGAGTCTGAGTGACCTCCGGGAGCTGGTGATGGACAGGGAGGCCTGGCGTGCTGCGGTTCATGGGGTCGCAAAGAGTCGGACACGACTGAGCGACTGATCTGATCTGACCAATGCAAGAGACATAAGAGATACAGGTTTGATTACGGGGTTGGGAAGGTCCCCCAGCAGGGGGCATGGCAACACACTGCAGTATCCTTGCCTGGAGAATCCCATGCACAGAGGAGCCTGGCAGCCTACAGTCCACAGGGGCACAAAGAGTCAAACACAACTGAAGTGACTTAGCATGCACTCATTGCTAAATTAAACTCCTATCTATTTTTCATGAATTGTTTTGAATGCCACAATTGGCTTATTTTTTCAGATTTTAGATTGATGTATTTTACTTTCTTTATATGTTCCATGCTATAATCATTTATTTCCCTCATTCTATAACTACAAAGTGTTTGAAATATTTCTCTAATACATCAGGACCAGTTATTAATATTTCCAGGAGCAAGTCATGCTCCAGAGTTAAAGACTGCCTGATAACCATAATAGTCACAATCTCTCCAGTTGTATTTTCTCCAATGAGCTATGAAAATTTGGTTTGGCATTAAAACACTTTCAACCTTTTGAGCAAAGTGATCAAGCCAAATAAAGATTTTTTTGAAAATACTGACATGTAAAATTGTAAATCATTATGTATGTAGATATATGCCTAGCAATGACAAACCATGATTTATACTATGGCAAAAGGTATAGGGGTCCTGTAAGGAATTTACTGCATTCTGTGCAAATGTATTTATTGAGAGTCATTGCTCTTTACCTAGTATTATTAAAAGCAAATGTGAGAACAATATATCTACTATCAAAGCACATCTAGAAATACATACAGAGCACAAAATACTGATGAATATAATACTTATTTAAACTACCCTAACAGTTCATTTCAGTTGCTCAGTCTTGTCTAACTCTTTGTGAACCCATGGACTGCAGCATGCCAGCCCTCCCTGTCCATCACAAATCCCGGAGTCTACTCAAATCCATGTCCATTGACTTGGTGATGCTATCCAACCATCTCATCCTCTCTCATCCCCTTCTCCTCCTGCCTTCAATCTTTCCCAGCAGCAGGGTATTTTCAGATGAGTCAGCTCTTCATATCAGGTGGCCAAAGTTTTAGAGTTTCAGCTTTAGCATCAGTCCTTCCAATGAACACCCAGGACTGATTTACTTTAGGATGGATTAGTTGGATCTCCTTGCAGTCCAAGGGACTCTCAAGAGTCTTCTCCAACACCACAGTTCAAAAGCATCAATTCTTCAGTGCTCAGCCTTCTTCACAATCCAACTCTTACATCCATACATGACTACTGAATAAACCATAGCTTTGACTAGATAAACCTTTGTTGGCAAAGCAATGTCTCTGCTTTTTAATATGCTGCCTAGGTTGGTCATAACTTTTCTTCCAAGGAGAAAGTGTCCTTTAATTTCATGGCCGCAGTCACCATCTGCAGTGATTTTGGAGCCCAAAAAATAAAGTCTCCACTGATCTCCAGTAGCATATTGGGTACCTACAAACCTGGGAGCTCATCTTTCAGTGTCCTATCTTTTTGTCTTTTCTTACTCCTCATGGGATTCTCAAGGCAAGAATACTGAAGTGGTTTGCCATTCTCTTCTTCAGTGGAAACATCTCCAGTGGGAAACGACACTATATTGTATAATAATATCTCTATAAATTAGAGTTACAATGTTCCCAGCCTTAGGATTTGAACATGCTGCTCACAGAAATGAAAATTTAGTGGTATGTTTTGAATCCTGTCAAGAACTTTATCATATGCTATTACTCACAAAGAAACTTCAGTGTTTGTAGATAACATACTTTATTAAAGAGAGCTTTGAATATGCAAGTCTACCATCTGTTAACAGAAAAAAAGATGAAGACCATAGAGCATTATACGAAGGGAATTTCTGAAGCTGGTTTTGTAAAAATGTAATTGCAATACAAGTTTTACTGAGATAAATACGCATTAACAGTAATTATCATTTTAATTTGCTGGATTTTAATTATGAAAATAATACAATGGCAGTGCAAGTTTTAAACATTATTATTAGTGACTAACTTTCACTTATCTTCCGATGCTGTAAAGAACAATATTGCATAGGAACCTGGAATGTCAGGTCCATGAATCAAGGCAAATTGGAAGTGGTCAAACAAGAGATGGCAAGAGTAAATGTTGACATTCTAGGAAATAGCGAACTAAAATGGACTGGAATGGGTGAATTTAACTCAGAGGACCATTATATCTACTACTGTGGGCAGGAATCCCTAAGAAGAAATGGAGTGGCCATCATGGTCAACAAAAGAGTCCAAAATGCAGTACTTGGATGCAATCTCAAAAACGACAGAATGATCTCTGTTCGTTTCCAAGGCAAACCATTCAATGTCACAGTAATCCAAGTCTATGTCCCAACCAGTAATGCTGAAGAAGCTGAAGCTGAACGGTTCTATGAAGACCTACAAGACCTTTTAGAACTAACACCCAAAGAACTAACACCAAAATGAAAAGATGTCCTTTTCATTATAGGGGACTGGAATGCAAAAGTAGGAAGTCAAGAAACACCTGGAGTAACAGGCAAATTTGGCCTTGGAATACGGAATGAAGCAGGGCAAAGACTAACAGAGTTTTGCCAAGAAAATGCACTGGTCATAGCAAATAACCTCTTCCAACAACACAAGAGAAGACTCTATACATGGACATCACCAGATGGTCAACACCGAAATCAGATTGATTATATTCTTTGCAGCCAAAGATGGAGAAGCTCTATCCAATCAGCAAAAACAAGACCAGGAGCTGACTGTGGCTGAGACCATGAACTCATTATTGCCAAATTCAGACTGAAATTGAAGAAAGTAGGGAAAACCACTAGACCATTCAGGTATGACCTAAATCAAATCCCTTATGATTATACAGTGGAAGTGAGAAATAGATTTAAGGGCCTAGATCTGATAGATAGAGTGCCTGATGAACTATGGAATGAGGTTCGTGACATTGTACAGGAGACAGGGATCAAGACCATCCCCAAGAAAAAGAAATGCAAAATAGCAAAATGGCTGTCTGGGGAGGCCTTGCAAATAGCTGCAAAAAGAAGAGAAGCGAAAAGCAAAGGAGAAAAGGAAAGATATAAACATCTGAATGCAGAGTTCCAAAGAATAGCAAGAAGCGATAAGAAAGCCTTCTTCAGCGATCAATGCAAAGAAATAGAGGAAAACAACAGAATGGGAAAGACTAAGGATCTATTCAAGAAAATCAGAGATACCAAAGGAACATTTCATGCAAAGATGGGCTCGATAAGGGACAGAAATGGTGTGGACCTAACGGAAGCAGAAGATATTAAGAAGAGGTGGCAAGAATACACAGAAGAGCTGTACAAAAAAGAGCTTCAAGACCCAGATAATCATGATGGTGTGATCACTGACCTAGAGCCAGACATCCTGGAATGTGAAGTCAAGTGGGCCTTAGAAAGCATCACTAGGAACAAAGCTAGTGGAGGTGATGGAATTCCAGTGGAGCTATTCCAAATTCTGAAAGATGATGCTGTGAAAGTGCTGCACTCAATATGCCAGCAAATTTGGAGAACTCAGCAGTGGCCACAAGATTAGAAAAGGTCAGTTTTCGTCCAGATCCCAAAGAAAGGCAATGCCAAAGAGTGCTCAAACTACCGCACAATTGCACTCATCTCGCACGCTAGTAAAGTAATGCTCAAAATTCTCCAAGCCAGGCTTCAGCAATATGTGAACCATGAACTTCCTGATGTTCAAGCTGGATTTAGAAAAGGCAGAGGAACGAGAGATCAAATTGCCAACATCCACTGGATTATCGAAAAAGCAAGAGAGTTCCAGAAAAACATCTATTTCTGCTTTATTGACTATGCCAAAGCCTTTGACTGTGTAGATCACAATAAACTGTGGAAAATTCTGAGAGAGATGGGAATACCAGACCACCTGATCTGCCTCTTGAGAAATCTGTATGCAGGTCAGGAAGCAACAGTTAGAACTGGTCATGGAACAACAGACTGGTTCCAAATAGGAAAAGGAGTACGTCAAGGCTGTATATTGTCACCATGTTTATTTAACTTATATGCAGAGTACATCATGAGAAATGCTGGACTTGAGGAACCACAAGCTGGAATCAAGATTGCCGGGAGAAATATCAATAACCTCAGATATGCAGATGATACCACCCTTATGGCAGAAAGTGAAGAGGAACTCAAAAGCCTCTTGATGAAAGTGAAAGTGGAGAGTGAAAAGTTTGGCTTAAAGCTCAACATTCAGAAAACGAAGATCATGGCATCTGGTCCCATCACTACATGGGAAATAGATGGAGAAACAGTGGAAACAGTGTCAGACTTTCTTTTTCTGGGCTCCAAAATCACTGCAGATGGTGACTGCAGCCATGAAATTAAAAGAGGCTTACTCCTTGGAAGGAAGGTTATGACCAACCTAGATAGCATATTCAAAAGCAGAGACATCACTTTGCCAACAAAGGTTCGCCTAGTCAAGGCTATGGTCTTTCCTGTGGTCATGTATGGATGTGAGAGCTGGCCTGTGAAGAAGGCTGAGCGCCGAAGAATAGATGCTTTTGAACTGTGGTGTTGGAGAAGACTCTTGAGAGTCCCTTGGACTGCAAGGAGATCCAACCGGTCCATTCTGAAGGAGATCAGACTTGGGATTTCTTTGGAGGGAATGATGCTCAAGCTGAAACTCCAGTATTCTGGCCACCTCATGCGAAGAGTTGACTCATTGGAGAAGACTCTGATGCTGGGAAGGATTGAGGGCAGGAGGAGAAGGGGACGACAGAGGATGAGATGGCTGGATGGCATCACTGACTCGATGAATGTGAGTCTGAGTGACCTCCGAGAGCTGGTGATGGACAGGGAGGCCTGGCGTGCTGCGGTTCATGGGGTCGCAAAGAGTAGGACACGACTGAGCGACTGATCTGGTCTGATCTGATAGTATCACACGTGTATATTTTAACTTGCTTAGTTGTGTTATACTATCCTGAGACAACTTATGAGTATTTAAAAAATGAATCAGTCAATTAATGATATGCCCCTAGTTAATGTATATTAGATTTAAACCATAACTTGAGTCAAATCTTAAATTACACTTAATTGTAATAGTAAGCATAGATAACATTATTTATTTCTATATGCTTCACTCAGTTCATCTTGATTTCGATTGTATTATCACCAGTCTCTAAGCTTAATATTCCTTTTCTTTTTTTGCTTACTATAACAGAAAATAATTAAATGCAAGTCAATCTACAGCAAGAGTATTATGTAGATTTATGCTTTTGAAAGTAATCCAGCCTTGAATAACCCTATAGACAGGAAATACTGACCATTCCAGGCTTTAAATCAATCGCATAGCCTGATAAGACTACAATTTACTTTCCTACAAATGTTGATTTTTAAACACCACCTTTTCAATATGACTTTTTGTAACCCCATGGACTGTAGCCCACCAGGCTCCTCCATCCATGTAATTCTTCAGGCAAGAATACTGAAGTGGGTTTCCACACCCTTCTCCTGGGAATCTTCCCACCCCAGGGATCAAACCTGGGTCTCTCACACTGCAGGGAGATTATTTTTTTTTTAAGTTTGTTTGTTTGTTTTTGTTTTTATTTTTTTAACTTAAATTTATTTATTTTAATTGGAGGCTAATTACTTTACAATATTTTATTGGTTTTGCTATACATCAACATGAATCCGCCACAGGTATACATGTGTTCACCATCCTGAACACCCCTCCCACCTCCCTCCCCGTACCATCCCTCTGGGTCATCCCAGTGTACCAGCCCCAAGCATCCTGTATCCTGCATCGACCCTGGACTGGTGATTCATTTCTTATATGATATTATACATGTTTCAATGCCATTCTCCCAAATCATCCCACCCTCTCCCTCTCCCACAGAGTCCAAAAGACTGTTCTATACATCTGTGTCTCTTTTGCTGTCTCACATACAGGGTTATTGTTACAGGATTCTTTACCATCTGAACCACCAGGTAAATCCCAAACACCAGCTAAGAATATACTAACACAAATATTTTAAATAGCTATTAAATATGAGTGGAGGTATGCTTACTTTCATATCCTTTTTTAAAACATCAAAGTAGGTAAAAGAGAAAAGAACAGCATCAGACAATAGTTTCATTATGCTATAACATGAGCTTAGATTGCCAATTAAATATTTAGATCTTTAAGAAAAAACAATTGGGTGTCCTACAGAATGCTCAACATCTTTGCAACGTCTTGATCATGCTGTTTATGTATTCCGTGCTCCTTAGTCACATCACTGAAATTCAACATATTGAAATTTTAAATTATGTATTCCATGGAGCTCTACCACGAAATTATTGAGCAAATTTTAATAATAATTTTAACAGAGTAATAGCCTGATTTAATCTGAGACTTTCAGAGCTCAGCATTTTGGTAAGAATGCACAGCTATGAACCTTGGTGGATTCACCAAATAGTTGACAGAAGGTGATAAAGAGAGACTTAAATGGCCCTGGTTCTATCATCCTTCCATCTGCCTACACAACATCATCACCAGTGGAGAAAACATGGTTTGTCCACAGAGCTTCCCATAGTCCTGTCACTGTCATTGCTGTCACTGAAAAGGAGACCCACTATTTCCAAGTGATAAAGCCCTTCCCTCTTTCTTCTCCACTGTATAGAAAGATCAGACCCTTTCCATACATAGATCATCAAGAATATTTTCAACATACAAGACATCTTTGCTTATATCCTGTCACCATAAGAATCACAAGACTCAACTGTTATATTTCATCGCCTGATTTTTCATTCCCATATAGCCCTGTAGTTCTCCAATTCTGGTTCAGTCACATATCTCACATCACTGCAGAAACTCTTACTCTGTGCTGTCTTGAATTCACTGTCACTGTCTTGAACACATTCACGGTCTTGAATGCACAGTGAATTATTAATAAAGTCTCCTACATGTAATTTTTCTAATTTTTTTTTTTCATTTGGCTTTTTGTCCTGATTAAACCTTAAGGGTGCCCTGAAAGCATTTTTGACAGGGTTATGCTCTATACAATCAGCAAAAACAAGACCAGGAGCTGACTGTGGCTCGGACCATGAACTCCTTCTTGCCAAATTCAGACTGAAATTGAAGAAAGTAGAGAAAATTACTAGACCATTCAGGTATAACCTAAATCAAATCCCTTATGATTATACAGTGGAAGTGAGAAATAGATTTAAGGGCCTAGATCTGATAGATAGAGTGCCTGATGAACTACGGAATGAGGTTCGTGACATTGTACAGGAGACAGGGATCAAGATCATCCCCATGGAAAAGAAATGCAAAAAAACAAAATGGCTGTCTGGGGAGGCCTTACAAATAGCTGTGAAAAGAAGAGAAGCGAAAAGCAAAGGAGAAAAGGAAAGATATAAACATCTGAATTCAGAGTTTCCAAAGAAGAGCAAGAAGAGATAAGAAAGCCTTCTTCAGTGATCAATGCAAAGAAATAGAGGAAAACAACAGAATGGGAAAGACTAGGGATCTCTTCAAGAAAATCAGAGATACCAAAGGAACATTTCATGCAAAGATGGGCATGATAAAGGACAGAGATGGTGTGGATCTAACAGAAGCAGAAGATATTAAGAAGAGGAGGCAAGAATACACAGAAGAACTGTACAAAAAAGAGCTTCAAGACCTAGATAATCATGATGATGTGATCACTGACCTAGAGCCAGACATCTTGGAATGTGAAGTCAAATGGGCCTTAGAAAGCATCACTACGAACAAAGCTAGTGGAGGTGATGGAATTCCAGTGGAGCTATTCCAAGTCCTGAATGATGATGCTGTGAAAGTGCTACACTCAATATGCCAGCAAATTTGGAAAACTCAGCAGTGGCCACAAGATTGGAAAAGGTCAGTTTTCATCCCAATCCCAAAGAAAGGCAATGCCAAGGAGTGCTCAAACTACCGAACAATTGCACTCATCTCACATGCCAATAAAGTAATGCTCAAAATTCTCCAAGCCAGGCTTCAGCAATATGTGAACCATGAATTTCCTGATGTTCAAGCTGGTTTTAGAAAAGGCAGAGGAACCAGAGATCAAATTGCCAACATCCGCTGGATCATGGAAAAAGCAAGAGAGTTCCAGAAAAACATCTATTTCTGCTTTATTGACTATGCCAAAGCCTTTGACTGTGTGGATCACAATAAACTATGGAAAATTCTGAAAGAGATGGGAATACCAGACCACCTGATCTGCCTCTTGAGAAATCTGTATGCAGGTAAGGAAGCAACAGTTAGAACTGGTCATGGAACAACAGACTGGTTCCAAATAGGAAAAGGAGTATGTCAAGGCTGCATATTGTCACCATGTTTATTTAACTTATATGCAGAGTACATCATGAGAAATGCTGGACTAGAAGAAACACAAGTTGGAATCAAGATTGCCGGGAGAAATATCAATAACCTCAGATATGCAGATGATACCACCCTTATGGCAGAAAGTGAAGAGGAACTCAAAAGCCTCTTGATGAAAGTGAAAGTGGAGAGTGAAAAGGTTGACTTAAAGCTCAACATTCAGAAAACGAAGATTATGGCATCTGGTCCCATCACTACATGGGAAATAGACGGAGAAACAGTGGAAACAGTGTCAGACTTTCTTTTTCTGGGCTCCAAAATCACTGCAGATGGTGACTGCAGCCATGAAATTAAAAGACGCTTACTCCTTGGAAGGAAAGTTATGACCAACCTAGATAGCATATTCAAAAGCAGAGACATCACTTTGCCAACAAAGATTCGTCTAGTCAAGGCTATGGTCTTTCCTGTGGTCATGTATGGATGTGAGAGCTGGCCTGTGAAGAAGGCTGAGCGCCGAAGAATAGATGCTTTTGAACTGTGGTGTTGGAGAAGACTCTTGAGAGTCCCTTGGACTGCAAGGAGATCCAACCAGTCCATTCTGAAGGAGATCAGCCCTGGGATTTCTTTGGAAGGAATGATGCTAAAGCTGAAACTTCAGTACTTTGGCCACCTCATGCGAAGATTTGACTCATTGGAGAAGACTCTGATGCTGGGAGGGATTGGGGGCAGGAGGAGAAGGGGACGACAGAGGATGAGATGTCTGGATGGCATCACTGACTCGATGGATGTGAGTCTGAGTAACCTCCGGGAGTTGGTGATGGACAGGGAGGCCTGGCGTGCTGTGGTTCATGGGGTCACAAAGAGTCGGACATGACTGAGCGACTGAACTGATCTGATCTGATTAATTATACATGAGTTAGAATAGAAGTAAATTAAAACATCAGTAAATTAAAGATATACCCACTGATAGAAATAATAGGTTGCTTTTATAATCTATTTTTAATTTTCCTTATTAATTTATACTCACTTCAGTGGTATTAAATTAGTCTTTTAAATAAACTAATTTAAATAAAATTTTATTTTTATTTTATAAACCAAATTTATTTATAATAAGAAAAATAAATGTTTATTAAAATTTACTAATTTTAATAAAATTAGCTTATTAGTTTATTAAAAAATGCTATTTGCATCAGATCAGATGAAAATAGCATTTGATCTGATGCAAATAGATCATGACCACAGGTCATGCAAATACATGACCACAGGAAAGACCATAGCCTTGACTAGACGAATCTTTGTTGGCAAAGTAATGTCTCTGCTTTTGAATATGCTATATAGGTTGGTCATAAATTTCCTTCCAAGGATTAAGCGTCTTTTAATTTCATGGCTGCAGTCACCATCTTCAGTGATTTTGGAGCCCAGAAAAATAAAGTCTGACACTGTTTCCACTGTTTCTCCATCGATTTCCCATGTAGTGATGGGACCAGATGCCATGATCTTCGTTTGCTGAATGTGAGCTTTAAGTCAACCTTTTCACTCTCCACTTTCACTTTCATCAAGAGGCTTTTTAGCCCCTCTTCACTTTCTGCCATAAGGGTGGTGTCATCTGCATATCTGAGGTTGTTGATATTTCTCCCAGCAATCTTGATTGCAACTTTTGTTTCTTCCAGTCCAGCATTTCTCATGATGTACCCTGCATATAAGTTAAATAAACATGGTGACAATATACAGCCTTGACGTACTCCTTTACCTATTTGGAACCAGTCCGTTGTTCCATGACCAGTTGTAACTGTTGCTTCCTGTCCTGCATACAGATTTCTCAAGAGGCAGATCAGGTGGTTTGGTATTCCCATCTCTTTCAGAACTTTCCACACTTTATTGTGATCCACACAGTCAAAGGTTTTGGCATAGTCAATAAAGCAGAAATAGATGTTTTTCTGGAACTCTCTTGCTTTTTCCATGATCCAGAGGATGTTGGCAATTTGATCTCTAGTTCCTCTGCCTTTTCTAAAACCAGCTTGATCATCAGGAAGTTCACAGTTCACATATTCCTGAAGCCTGGCTTGGAGAATTTTGAGCCTTACTTTACTAGCGTGTGAGATGAGTGCAATTGTGTGGTAGTTTGAGCATTCTTTGGCATTGCCTTTCTTTGGGATTGGGATGAAAACTGACCTTTTCCAATCTTGTGGCCACTGCTGAGTTTTCCAGATTTGCTGGCATGTTGAGTGCAGCACTTTCACAGCATCATCTTTCAGGATTTGGAATAGCTCCACTGGAATTCCATCACCTCCTCTAGCTTTGTTCCTAGTGATGCTTTCTTAGGCCCACTTGAATTCACATTCCAGGATGTCTGGCTCTAGGTCAGTGATCACACCATCATGATTATCTGGGTCGTGAAGCTCTTTTTTGTACAGTTCTTCTGTGTATTCGTGCCACCTCTTCTTAATATCTTCTGCTTCTGTTACCTCCATATTATTTCTGTCGTTTATCGAGCCCATCTTTGCATGAAATGTTCCTTTGGTATCTCTGATTTTCTTGAAGAGATCCCTAGTCTTTCCCATTCTGTTGTTTTCCTCTATTTCTTTGCATTGATCGCTGAAGAAGGCTTTCTTATCTCTTCTTGCTCTTCTTTGGAACTCTGCATTCAGATGTTTATATCTTTCCTTTTCTCCTTTGCTTTTCACTTCTCTTCTTTTCATAGCTATTTGTAAGGCCTCCCCAGACAGCCACTTTGCTTTTTTGCATTTCTTTTCCATGGGGATGATCTTGATCCCTGTCTCCTGTACAATGTCATGAACCTCATTCCATAGTTCATCAGGCACTCTATCAGATCTAGGCCCTTAAATCTATTTCTCACTTCCACTGTATATCTTAAGGGATTTGATTTAGGTCATACCTGAATGGTCTAGTGGTTTTCCCTACTTTCTTCAATTTCAGTCTGAATTTGACAAGAAGGAGTTCATGATCTGAGCCCCAGTCAGCTCCTGGTCTTGTTTTTGCTGACTGTATAGAGCTTCTCCATCTTTGGCTGCAAAGAATATAATTGATCTGATTTCGTTGTTGACCATCTGGTGATGTTCATGTATAGAGTCTTCTCTTGTGTTGTTGGAAGAGGGTATTTGCTATGACCAGTGCATTTTCTTGGCAAAACTCTATCAGTCTTTGTCCTGCTTCATTCCGTATTGCAAGGCCAAATTTGCCTATTACTCCAGGTGTTTCTTGACTTCCTACTTTTGCATTCCAGTCCCCTATAATGAAAAGGACATCTTTTTTGGGTGTTAGTTCTAAAAGGTCTTTTAGGTCTTCATAGAACCGTTCAACTTCAGCTTCTTCAGCGTTACTGGTTGGGGCATAGATTTGGATTACTCTGACATTGAATGGTTTTCCTTGGAAACGAAAAGAGATCATTCTGTCGTTTTTGAGATTGTATCCAAGTACTGCATTTTGGACTCTTTTGTTGACCATGATGGCCACTCCATTTCTTCTGAGGGATTCCTGCCCGCAGTAGTAGATACAATGGTCATCTGAGTTAAATTCACCCTTTCCAGTCCATTTTAGTTCGCTAATTCCTAGAATGTCAACATTCACTCTTGCCATCTCTTGTTTGACCACTTCCAATTTGCCTTGATTCATGGACCTGACATTCCAGGTTCCTATGCAATATTGCTCTTTACAGCATCGGACTTTGCTTCTATAACCAGACACATCCACAGTTGGGTATTCTTTTTGCTTTGGCTCCGTCCCTTCATTCTTTCTGGAGTTATTTCTCCACTGATCTCCTGTAGCATATTGGGCCCCTACTGACCTGGGGAGTTTCTCTTTCAGTATCCTATCATTTTGCCTTTTCATACTGTTCATGGGGTTCTCAAGGCAAGAATACTGAAGTGGTTTGCCATTCCCTTCTCCAGCAGACCACTGCTAAGTCACTTCAGTCCTGTCCGACTCTGCGTGACCACATAGACATCAGCCCACCAGGCTCTCCTGCCCCTGGGATTCTCCAGGCAAGAAAACTGGAGTGGGTTGCCATTTCCTTCTCCAATGCATGAAAGCGAAAAAGTGAAAGTGAAGTCGCTCAGTCGTTTCCAACTCTTAGCGACCCCATGGACTGCAGCCCACCAGGCTCCTCCATCCATTGGATTTTCCAGGCAAGAGTACTCGAGTGGACCACACCCTGTCAGATATCTCCACCATGACCCGCCCATCCTGGGTTGCCCCAGGGGCATGGCTTAATTTCATTGAGTTCGACAAGGCTGTGGTCCTGGTGTGATTAGATTGATTAGTTTTCTGTGAGTATGGTTTCAGTGTATTTGCCCTCTGATGCCTTCTTGTAAGACCTACCATCTTACTTGGGTTTCTCTTACCTTGGGCGTGGGGTATCTCTTCCCGGCTGCTCCAGCAAAGCACAGCCATGGCACCTTACCTTGGATGAGGGTCGTCTCTCCTCACCGCCGCCCTTCCTGACCTTGGTGGTGGGGTAGCTCCTCTCCACTGCACTCCTAGTGCGCCGCGCAGCCAGAGGGGTGCTCCTAGTGCGCCGGTGGCGGGAAAGGCGAGGCGCTTGTAGTGCTGCTATTTGCATAGCAGCCTGATAAAGAAAACCTTTTTCTTAATTCCCAGATTATCATAAAAGGAATAAATATTAAATGACAATCTGTCTCTGTCAATGATTCTGAAATGGGACATTATTGGTATTTAAGGTAGAAATCATTTTTGCTGTCAAATGCCTTGATTGGCCACATACCATCCATGACCTTCAAAGTCATTTTGATACCCAGAAATGTACTTAAAAGGGTTTCAGAAACCCAGAAAAGAGTAGAATTCTCTGGCTTACTTAACTAGATAATTTCTGTTTTAAAAAATAATGGTTAGTCTTTCATGCTCAGTCATGTCCAATTCTTTGTGACCAATGGGCTGCAGCCCAACAGGCTGTCCATGGGATTTTCCTGGCAAGAATACTGGAGTGAGTTGACAATTCCTAATTCAGGGGATTTTTTTCAATCCATGGATTGAACCTGTGTCTCCTGCTTTGAGGAAATCTACACAGGTGGATTTTTTACCACTGAGCCACCAAAGAAGCCCCTAGCACCAATCAAGTTTAGTTCAGTCACTCAGTCATGTCTGACTCTTTGTGAACCCATGGACTGCAGCATACCAAGACCTCCCTGTCCATCACCAACATCCAGAGTTTACTCAAACTCACATCCATTGTGTTGGTAATGCTATCCAACCATCTCATCCTCTGTCATCCCCTTCTCTTCCCACCTTCAGTTTTCCCCAGCATCAAGGTTGTTTCAAATGAGTCAGTTCTTCACATTAGGTGGCCAAAGTATTGGAGTTTCAGCTTCAGCACCAGTCCTCCCAATGAATATTCAGGACTAATTTCCTTTAGGATAGACTGGTTGGATCTCCTTGCAGTCCAAGGGACTCTCAAGAGTCTTCTCCAACACCACAGTTCAAAAGCATCAATTCTTCAGTGCTCAGGTTTATTTATAGTCCAACTCTCACATCCATACATGACTACTGGAAAAACCATAGCTTTGACTAGACGGACCTTTGTTAGCAAAGTAATGTCTCTGCTTTTTAATATTCTGTCTAGCTTTCTCATAGCTTTTCTTCCAAGGAACAAGCATCTTTTAATTTCATGGCTGCAGTCACATGATTTTGAAGCCCAAAAATATAAAGTCTGTCACTGTTTCCACTGTTTCCCCATCTGTTTGCCATGAAGTAATGGGACCAGATGCCAGGATCTTAGTTTTCTGCACGTTGAGTTTTAAGCCAACTTTTTCACTCTACTCTTTCATTTTCACCAAGAGGCTTTTTAGTTTTTCTTTGCTTTCTACCTTAAGGGTGGTGTCATCTGCATATTTGAGGTTATTGATATTTCTCCCTGCAGTATTGATTCCAGCTTGTGTTTCATTCAGTCCAGCATTTCTCATGGTGTACTCTGCATATAAGTTAAATAAGCAGGGTGACAGTATACAGCCTTGAGGTACTCCTTTCCTGATTTGAAACCAGTCTGTTGTTCCATGTCCAGTTCTAACTGTTGCTTCTTGACCTGCATTTCTCAGGAGGCAGGTCAGGTGGTATGATACTCCCATCTCTTGAAGACTTTTCCACAGTTTGTTGTGATCCACATAATGGAAGGCTTTGGCATAGTCAATAAACAGAAGTAGATGTTTTTCTGGAATTCTCTTGCTTTTTCAGTCATCCAGCAGTTGTTATTTTGATCAAATAGCATCAACCAAAGTATAGTGTAAACGAGTTAATATAGGATGAAGCAATGAGTTTATCACTAAGTGCTACCAAAAAAAAAAAAAAAAAAAAAAAAAAAGAACCTGATTCTTCATGATAAGCACTGAAGACCTAAATTATTTTTGAATTTGTCTAGTCTGCTGGATATTACATATACATAGGAAATACAAGTGGAAACATTCCTGAGTGTACCAGAATTGGAAGGTTTACTGCTTTGGCCACGTTTCCCTTTCTAACAATCACAAGCAATCCTTTTGCACTGAAAGTTGGTAAGAGGTAACGTAGGGTAATTCAAGATGCTTATATAATTCTAAAAGTGAACAATGAATATGTATATCACCCTTATTTCTACTGAGTTGTATGGATAAAACTAATCAAAAGAGAGACTATTTGCCTCATTGAGATGTCTGTATAAAAATAATAGAAATAATTGTATAGCAATTTTAATATTGAAATTTTATATAAAAAAGGTGTATATACCCACACATACATACATATCCAAACATACATTTAGAAGGCTTTTTCGCATATTTACTAATACCTTAATAATGAAGAGGAGTTAACCATGTGAAAAGAGGAGCAGTAGAAAGTAATTATCATACAGGAGGATATACTCTGTCATGATCCAGAGGTCAAATTATTTTCAACTAACCAAACAGTGACAACCAAATTTATAAAAATTTATATATTAATAATTGGAATAATCAAAACTGTACAATAAAATACTTTTAAACCAAGTACTATCAATTGAGCCAAACAGGATGGACATTGAACTACAGAAGTAAAGGTATTTAAATAACTGTATTTACTCCGTTAACTTATTAATTTTTGATATAATAATCTAACTGTTGACATCTTTCCAGTATGGCCTGAGAAATGCAAAACAAAAGAAATAACTGGTATTATAAATTTGTAAAAGTAATGAAGATTTATTTAGTTTTACATTATTTAAAGTAAATTTTGATTTCCTAATATGTATGGGTTAGACAATTATCATCCTTATTGATTTTAAATTTAATTGGATGGTGTTATGAACCATATTGTGTGCCCTCAAGATTCATGGTTTGAAGCCCTGACCCCTAGTGTGGGGCTTCCCAGGTGGCATTAGTGGTAAAGAACCCATCTGCCAATGCAGGAGGCTTAAGAGACCCGGGTTCTATCCCTGGGTCAGGAAGATCCCCTGGAGGAGGAAATTGCAGCACTCCAGTATTCTTGCCTGGACAATCCCACAGACAGAGAAGCCTGGTGGGCTAAAGTCCATAGGCTTGCAAAGAGGTGACTACAACTGAAACGACTTAGCATCTAGCTACCCCTGGTGTAGCTATTTTTGGAGATAGAATCTATAAAGTAACAAAGGCTAAATAAGCTTTTAAATGTAAAACCTTAAGCTGATAGGACTGGTGCCCTTAAGGGAAAATGAAGAGAGACAAGGAAGATTTCACTGTGCATATACAGAGAAGAAACCACAGTGAGAAGGGGGCTGCCTGCAAGCTGGAACTCTTACCAGAAATAGAATCTGCTGGCACCTTGACATGGGACTTCTAGCCTTCAAAACTGTGATGAAATGACTTTTTGTTATTTGAGTTACCCAGAACTGGAATTTTGTTATAGTAGCCTTAACAGACTAATACAGATGTAATCATAGAATACTGTTTCTGTGAAAATGACTAAAATGTTATAGGTGCTGAATGAGTTGAAAAGTAGACAATTTTGAAAAGGATTTATTTCTGTTTCCCAAGTAATACATGCTTAACAGGATTCTGGGAATATGAACAACTTGTGCACAACTTGTAGGAGCTAGGGTGGGCTAAAAGGACCCTGTTCTACAAATGTTGGAAATTTGTGTTCTAATCACTGATTGGTGATTCTTGTCATAGAAGTACAAACAAAGAAGGCGTGGCCATTGTTGATACACCTTCTCCCACTTCTGTAAGCTACTTTGCCTCTAGGTAAAGTGAATTCCAGCCAATTTAAAAGAGTGGTCCCAAGTGAGGTCAGGTCTGGATCAGGGCAACCCCTGAAGGTCCCCAGAGGGCTCCACAGCCAGTCAGGGCTGCAGAGAATAGGGCTGGAGTTAGGCTGTGGGCACTGAGCCAGAGTTTCTGCTGAGTCAGAGATCTCCATTGTGTTCTTGTGCACTGGCTTTTGGAACTCAAGAAAAGGCCCTTTCATTTCAGGTAAAATTCCTTTTGGTAGATTGTACCTAGGTTGGTCTTTGAAGAGAGATTAAGCCCTGAGCCTTTGGAGTGGGAGCACTGACTCCAAGACCCTAGATTTCCAGAGAACTAACCCTAGGGAGTATCAAATGGTGAGAACTCACACAAAAGAAACCACGTGGATACAAGACCCAGGATCACCCAACCACCAGTAGCACCCTGTGCAAGACACCTCATCTAAACAACAAAGAAAACAAAAATACAAACCCAATCATCAGCACCCAGGATTACCACTTGACTTAGCCTTGCCCATCAGGGGAAAAACAAAGAAAAACTCAGCACAAATCTCACCATATACAAAGCTTATACAAACCATTAGACCAACCTTAGGAGGGAAGAAACCAAAAGGAAGAAAGAAAGAATTCAACCTTGAAGCCTGGGAAAGGAGACCTCAAACACAATAAGTAAATAATAATAATGAAAAGGCAGAGAAATACTGTACAAATGAAGGAAGAAACTAGAAACACAGAAGTCCAAATAAATGAAGAGGAAATAGGCAAACTGTTTGAAAAAGAATTCAGAACAATGATAGTAATGATGATTAAAAACCTTGAAAACAAAATAGAGAAAATGCAAGAATCAATTAACAAAGAAAAATTGTTAGAATAGTTAAAGAATAAACGTAGAGATACAAACAACACAATTACTGAAATTAAAAATTAAAGGAATCAATAGCAGAATATCTGAAACAGAAGAACAAATCAGTGAGCTGGAAGATAAAATGGTGGAAATAAGTTCTGAAAAGCAGAATAAAGTAATAAAAATGAAAAGAACTGAGGATAGTCTCAGAGACCTTTGGGACAATATCAAACACACCAACATTCGATTTATAGAGGTCCCAGAGAAGAAGAGAAAAAGAAAGGGTATTAGAAAATTTATAGTTATAGTTTTATTAGAAGAAATTATAGTTGAAAATTTCCCCAACATGGAAAGGGAAATAGTCAATCAAGTCCAAGAGGCACAGAGTCCCATACAGGATATACCCAAGGAGAAACATGCCAAGACACATAATAATCAAACTAACAACGACTAAACAGAGAGAAAGAATCTTAAAAGAAGCAAGGGAGAAACAACAAGTACAATACAAGGGAAACCCCTTACACTCAACAGCTGATCTTTCAGCAGAAACTCTTCAGGCCAGAAAGGAATGCAGGATATATTTAAAGTACTGAAGGGAAAAATCTACAACCAAGATTATAGTATCCTGCAAGGATCTTATTTAAAGTTGATGGAGAAATAAAAAGCTTTTTAGACAAGCAAATGTTAAGAGAATTCAGTACCACCAAACCAGCTTTACAACAAATGTTAAAGGGACTTATATAGTCAAGAAAAAAGAGAAGAAAAAAAAATCTACAAAATCAATCCCAACAATTGAGAAAATTTCAATAGGAATACATATGTTGCTATGTTGTTGCTAAGTCGCTTCAGTCGTGTCCGACTCTGTGCGACCCCATAGACGGCAGCCCACCAGGCTCCCCCGTCCCTGGGATTCTCTAGGCAAGAACACTGGAGTGGGTTGCCATTTCCTTCTCCAATGCATGAAAGTGAAAAGTCAAAGTGAAGTCGGAATACATATAATTGCTTTAAATGTAAATTGATTAAATGCTCCAACCAAAAGACACAGACTGGCTGAATGGACACAATAATAAGACCCATATATACACTGTCTACAAGAAACCCACTTCAGACCTAAAGACATATAGACTAAAAGTGAGAGAATGGAAAAATATATTCCATGCATATGGGAAGCAAAAGAAAGCTGGAGTAGCAATCCTCAAATCAGACAAAATATACCTTAAAATAAAGAATATTAAAAGAGATTAGGAAGGACATTACATAATGATCAAGGGATCAATCTAAGAGGAAGACATAACAATTGTAAATAGTGGATAGTGAAAAGGTTGGCTTAAAGCTCAACATTCAGAAAACGAAGATCATGGCATCCGGTCCCATCACTTCATGGGAAATAGATGGGGAAACATTGTCAGACTTTATTTTTCTGGGCTCCAAAATCACTGCAGATGGTGACTGCAACCATGAAATTAAAAGACACTTACTTCTTGGAAGGAAAGTTATGACCAACCTAGATAGCATATTCAAAAGCAGAGACATTACTTTGCCAACAAAGGTTCGCCTAGTCAAGGCTATGGTTTTTCCTGTGGTCATGTATGGATGTGAGAGCTGGATTATGAAGAAGGCTGAGCACCAAAGAATTGATGCTTTTGAACTGTGGTATTGGAGAAGACTCTTGAGAGTCCCTTGGACTGCAAGGAGATCCAACCAGTCCATTGTGAAGGAGATCAGCCCTGGGATTTCTTTGGAAGGAATGATGCTAAAGCTGAAACTCCAGTACTTTGGCCACCTCATGCGAAGAGTTAACTCATTGGAAAAGACTCTGATGCTGGGTGGGTTTGGGGGCAGGAGGAAAAGGGAATGACAGAGGATGAGATGGCTGGATGGCATCACTGACTCGATGGACATGAGTCCGGGTGAACATCGGGAGTTGATGATGGACAGAGAGGCCTGGCATGCTGCAATTCATGGGGTCACAAAGAGTCGGACATGACTGAGTGACTAAACTGAACTGAACTTATGAACCCAACTTTGGAGTACCTAAATACATAAGACAAGCACTAACAGGCATAAAAGGAGATATTGACAGTAACACAATAATAGTAAGAGACTTTAACACTCTACTCTTACCAATGGACAGATCATCAAAACAGAAAATAAGGAAACACAAATCTTAAATGATACATTAGATGAGCCATCTTATTGATATTTTCAGGATATTCCATCCAAATGCAGAAGAATACACCTTTTTCTCAAGTGGAAATGGAACATTCTCCAGGATAGACTATATGCTGGGTCACAAATCAAACCTCAGTAAATTTAAGAAAGTTGAAATCATATCAAGCATCTTCTCTGATCACAACACTATGAGACTAGATATCAATTATGTCAGGAAGCAAGTAACAGGAAGCTTCCTGTGTGCTGTTGTGGATCTGTCATGAATCCTCTGTCCCTTATTAATTCCTTAATTTTCAGGAATTAAGTGGAGTAGCAAACTACTCCCACAGGCTTAGGAATGCATGCATTTACTTTGTTAGTTTTCCCATACAGTGATAAGTAACTATTTATGGCCCTCTTCCTTTTTATGAACCATATGGTAAAAGTGATTATTTACAACCCTCTCTCTTTGATATGGATCTCCTTATGTTGTCCTTGATAATTTGTAAGTATGCACTTTTCATTTCTCTCTCTCGCTCTCTCTCTCATGCTCACTGTCCTGCCCAGGCTTCTAAAACCCTCTCAAGAATGCCTTCACCCGCTCCAGAGGTCTACAGGTGCCTTCATGAGCAACGCAGGCCCTGTATCAAGGACTTTACTGGTTTTCTCCATAAACCAAGTACTATCAGCCTCTTTCTCTCTCTCTTTTACTTTGTTATCGTCAACTCCGGACCACCAGGTTCCCGTCTATTAAAGGACCTCAACACAATTACAAGAAAAAAACTATAAGAAACATAAAGAAATGGAGATTAAACAACACACTTCTAAATAACCAACAGGTTGCTGAAGAAATCAAAAGGGAAATCAAAAATTTTCTAGAAACAAATGACAATGAAAACAGGACAGCTCAAAACCTATGGGATGCAGCAATAGCAGTGCTAAAAGGGAAGTTTATAGCAATACAATCATACCTAAAGAAACAAAAACGTTGAATAGACAACCTAGCTTTATACCTAAAACAACTGGAAAAAGAATAACAAAAAACCTCAAAATTAGAAGGAAAGAAATCATAAAGATCTGAACATAAATTAATTAAAAAGAAATGAAAGAAACAAACTAAAAGATGGTTCTTTGAGAAGATAAACAAAATTGACAAACCTTTAGCCAGACTCATCAAGAAAAAAAAAGGAGAAGATCCAACTCAATGTAATTAGAAATGAACAAGGAGAGGTTACAACAGACAATGTAGAAATGCAAAGGATTACAAGATACTATTATGAACAACAACATTATATTATGTCAATAAAATGAATAACCTGGAAGAAATGGACAGATTCTTAGAAAAGTTCTATCATCCAAGACTGACCCAGGAAGAAAAAGAAACTATAAACAATCCAATTACAAGAACTGAAATTGAAGCTGTGATCAAAAATCTCCCAAAAACCAAAAGCCCAGAACCAGATGGCGTCACAGGAAAATTCTATCAAACATTTAGAAAACAGCTAATGCCTATCCTTCTAAAACTCGTTCAAAAAACTGCAGAGGAAGGTACGCTTCCAAACTCATTCTATAAGGCCACCTTCTCCCTGATATCAAAACCAGACAAAGACAACACAAAAAAAGAAAACTACAGGCCAATATCACTGATGAGCATAGATGCAAAAATCCTGAACAAAATTTTAGCCAAAAGAATTCAGTAACACATCAAAAAGCTCATATACCATGATCAAGTTTGGTTTATTCCAGCAATGCAAAGATTCATAAATATACACAAATCAATGTGATACACCATATTAACAAATTGAAACACAAAAACCATATGATCATCTCAACAGATACAGGAAAAAAGTCTTTGACAAAATTCAGCACCCATTTATGATTAAAACTCTTTAAAAAATGGACACAGAAGGAATCTACCTCAACATAAGAAAGGCCATATATGATAAGCCTACAGCAAACATTATTCTCAATGGTGAAAAACTAAAAGCATTTATACCTAAAACAACTGGAAAAAGAAAAACAAAAAAGCCCTAAATTAGTAGAAGGAAAGAAATAATAAAGATCTGAACAGAAATTAATGAAAAAGAAATGACAGAAACAAACTAAAAGCTGGTTCTCCCTCTAAGACCAGAACAAGACAAGGGTGTCCACTCTCACCACTATTACTCAACATAGTTCTGGGAGTCCTAGCTACAGCAATCATAGGGGGAAAAAAAGAAATAAATAAAAGGAATCCAGATAGGAAAAGAAGAAGTTAAACTCTCACTGTTTGCAGATGACATGATACTGTACATAGAAAACCCTAAAGATAGTATCAGAAAATTACTAGAACTAATCACTGAATTTAGCAAAGTTGCAGGATACAAAATCAATACACAGAAATCACATGCATTTCTATACACTAACAACAAAAAAACAGAAAGAGAAATTAAGGAATCAATCCCATTTACCATTGCAACAAAAATAATTAAATATCTAGGAATAAACTTACCTAAGGCCTGGGTGTTCATTGGAAGGACTGATGCTAAAGCTGAAACTCCAGTACTTTGGCCACCTTATGCGAAGAGTTGACTCATTGGAAAAGACTGATGCTGGGAGGGATTGGGGGCAGGAGGAGAAGGGGACGACAGAGGATGAGATGGCTAATGGCATCACTGACTCGATGGATGTGAGTTTGAGTGAACTCTGGGAGTTGGTGATGGACCGGGAGGCCTGGCATGCTGTGAATCATGGTGTCACAAAGAGTCAGACACGACTGAGTGACTGAACTAAACTGAAGGCAACAAAAGGACTGTACACAGAAAATTATAAGACACTGATGAAAGAAATCAAAGACGACATAAGCAGATGAATAGATATTCCATGTTCCTGAGTAGGAAGAATCAATATTTTGAAAATGACTATACTACCAAATGCAACTACAGATTCAATGTCACCCCTATCAAATTACCAATGGCATTTTCCACATAACTAGAGCAAAAAAATGTAAGATTCATATGGAAATACAAAAGTCCCCAAATAGCCAAAGCAGTCTTGAGAAAGAAGAATGGAGCTGGAGTAATCAATCTTCCTGACTTCAGATTATACTACAAAGCTATGGTAATCAAAACAGAAAAAACAGAAGGTACAAAAACAGAAACATAGACCAATGGAACAAGACTGAAAGCTCAGAAATAAACCCATGCACCTATCAGATCAGATCAGTCGCTCAGTCGTGTCCGACTCTTTGCGACCCCATGAACTGCAGCACGCCAGGCCTCCCTGTCCATCACCAACTCCCGGAGGTCACTCAGACTGCACCTATGGGGACCTTATTTTTGACAAAGGAGGCAAGAATATACAATGAGACAAAAACAGCTTCTTTAATAAAAGATGCTGGGGAAACTGGACAGCTGCATGTAAAAGAATGAAATTAGAACACTTCCTAATACTACATACAAAGATAAACTGGAAATGGATTAAAGACCTAAATATAAGACCAGAAACTATAAAGCTCTTAGAGGAAAACAGGCAGAACACTCGATGACATAAATGAGAACAAGATCCTCTATACAGCAATGGAAATAAAAACCTCCTAGAGCAATGGAAATAAAAACAAAAATAAATGATCCAAAGAAAAAAAAAAAAACAAGTGGGACCTGATTAAATTTGAAAGCTTTTTCACAGCAAAGGAAACTATAAGCAAGATGAAAAGACGATCCTCAGAATGGGAGAAAATAATAGCAAATTAAACAACTGACAAAGGATTAATTTCCAAAATATACATGCAGCACATACAACTCAATGCCAGAAAAACAAACAACCCAATCAAAACTTGAGAAAAAGATTTAAACATACATTTATCCAAAGAAGACAACAGATCAGATCAGATCAGTCGCTCAGTCGTGTCCGACTCTTTGCGACCCCGTGAACTGCAGCACGCCAGGCCTCCCTGTCCATCACCAGCTCTCGGAGGTCACCCATACTCACATCCATCGAGTCAGTGATGCCATCCAGCCATCTCATCCTCTGTCGTCCCCTTCTCCTCCTGCCCCCAATCCCTCCCAGCATCACAGTCTTCTCCAATGAGTCAACTCTTCGCATGAGGTGGCCAAAATACTGGAGTTTCAGCTTTAGCATCATTCCTTCCAAAGAAATCCCAGGGCTGATCTCCTTCAGAATGGACTGGTTGGATCTCCTTGCAGTCCAAGGGACTCTCAAGAGTCTTCTCCAACACCACAGTTCAAAAGCATCAATTCTTCGGCGCTCAGCCTTCTTCATAGTCCAGCTCTTCCATCCACACATGACCACAGGAAAGACCATAGCCTTGACTAGGCGAACCTTTGTTGGCAAAGTGATGTCTCTGCTTTTGAATATGCTATCTAGGTTGGTCATAATTTTCCTTCCAAGGAGTAAGCGTCTTTTAATTTCATGGCTGCAGTCACCATCTGCAGTGATTTTGGAGCCCATAAAAATAAAGTCTGACACTGTTTCCACTGTTTCTCCATCTATTTCCCAGGTAGTGATGGGACCAGATGCCATGATCTTCGTTTTCTGAATGTTGAGCTTTAAGCCAACCTTTTCACTCTCCACTTTCACTTTCATCAAGAGACTTTTGAGTTCCTCTTCACTTTCTGCCATAAGGGTGGTATCATCTGCATATCTGAGGTTATTGATATTTCTCCCGGCAATCTTGATTCCAGCTTGTGTTTCTTCCAGTCCAGTATTTCTCATGATGTACTCTGCTTATAAGTTAAATAAACATGGTGACAATATACAACCTTGATGTACTCCTTAAAGAAGACATACAGATGGCTAATAAACACATGAAAAGTTGCTCAACATCTCTCATTATTAGAGAAGTGCAAATGAAAACTACAAGGAGATATCAGCTCACACTGGTCAAAATGGCAATCATCAAAAAGTCTGCAAACAATAAATACTGGAGAGGGTGTGGAGAAAAGGGAACACTCTTGCACTGTTGGTGGGAATGTAAAATGATAAAGCCACTATGGAAGACGGTATGGAGATTCCTTTAAAAAATAGGAATAAAATCACCATATGACACAACAATCCCACTCCTGAGGAAACCACAATGGAAAATGACACATGTATCCCATTGTTCACTGCAGCACTATTTACAGTAGCTATAACATGAAAGCAATCTGGATATCCATTGACAGATGAATGGATGAAGAAGTAGTGGTATATATACACAATAGAATATTACTCAGCCATAAAAAGGAATACATTTGAGTCAGTTCTGATGAGGGGATGAACATAAAACCTATTACACAGAGTGAAGTGAGTCAGAAAGAGAAAGATAAATATAGTATTCTAAAACATAGATATATGGAATCTAGAAAAATAGTACTGAAGGTTTATTTTCAGGCCAGCAATGGAGAAACAGACATAGAGAATAAACTTATGGACATGGGGAGAGGGGAGAAGAGGGTGAGATATATGGAAAGAGTAATATGGAAACTTACATTACCATATGTAAAATACATAGCCAACAGGAATTTGCTATATGGCTCAGGAAACTGAAACAGGGAATCTGTATCAATCTAGAGGGGTAAATACGGTGTGAGATGGGAGGGTGGTTCAAAATGAAGGGTATATAGGTATACCTATGGCTGAGCACTGAAGAATTGAAGCTTTTTGAACTGTGGTGTTGGAGAAGACTCTTGAGAGTCCCCTGGACTGCAAGGAGATCTAACCAGTCCATTCTGAAGGAGATCAGCCCTGGGATTTCTTTGGAAGGAATGATGCTAAAGCTGAAACTCCAGTACTTTGGCCACCTCACGCAAAGTCTATTATTTATAGACTCTTTGGTGGCCATCTGACCACATTAGGTGATTCCTCATTGTAGTTTTTATTTGCATCTGTCGAATAATTAGTGAAGAGTTGACTCATTGGAAAAGACTCTGATGCTGAGAGGGATTGGGGGCAGGAGGAGAAGGGAACAACAGAGGATGAGATGGCTGGATGGCATCACTGACTCAATGGATGTGAGTCTGAGTGAACTCTGGGAGTTGGTGATGGACAGGGAGGCCTGGCGTGCTGCAATTCATGGGGTTGCAAAGAGTCAGACACGACTGAGCAACTGATCTGATCTGATCTGATGGCTGATTCATGTTAAGGTTTGATATAAAACAACAAAATTCTAAAGCAATTATCCTTCCCTGAAAAAATAAATTAAAAATGTAAACGAGTGGTCCTCTTTTTCCTCCATCTTCACAAGAGGTGAAGAGACATTATATATTTATGGAAAATTCAATACAGCAAACATAAATGAAATATCAGTATTTACACACCAATATAGAGACCAATAAAATATATAAGGCAAAAATTGAGAGAATTAAAGGAATAATAGAGAACTATAAAATAATAGAGGCATCAATATCCCACTCTCAATAATGGATAGAACAAACAGAAAGAAGTAAAGTAATCAAGTACTTGATGTGATACACAAACTAGATTTAACAAGGATGTGCAGAACATTCATCCTGAAATAGCAAAGTACATATTCTTCTCAAGTACACTCAGGACACTTTTTCAGGATAGATCATAGGTTAAGCCACCAAATATTATTCTCTCAAAATTCTCCAAGCTAGGCTTCAACAGTATGTGAACTGAGAGTTCCCAGATGTTTAAGCTGGATTTAGCATATGCAAAGGAACCAAGTATCAAATTGTCCACATCTGTTAGATCATCGAAAAAGCAAGAGACTTCCAGAAAAACATCATCTTCTTCACCAACAATGCTAAAGCCTTTGACTGTGTAGATCAATCACAACAAACTATGGAAAATTCTTCAAGAGATGGGAATACCAGACCACCTGACCTGCCTCCTTAAAAACCTGTATACAAATCAAGAAGCAACAAGTAGACCTGGACATGGAACAACAGACTGGTTCCAAACTGGGAAAGGAGTGTGTCAAGGCTGTATATTGTCAACCTGCTTATTTAACCTATGTGCAGGGTACATCATGTGAAATGCTGGGCTCAATGAATCACAAGCTGGAATCAAGTTTTCTGGGAGAAATATCAGTAACCTCAGATACCCAAATGACACCACCATTATGGCAGAGAGCAAAGAGGAACCAAATAGCCCCTTGATGAAGGTGAAAGAGGAGAGTGAAAAAGGTGGCTTAAAACTCAACATTCAGAAAACTAAGATCATCACATCTGGTCCCATCACTTCATGGCAAATAGATGGGAAAATAATGTAAACAATGAAAGACTTTATTTTCATGGACTCCAAAATCACTTCAGATTGTGTCTGCAGGCATTAAAAAAGATGCTTGCTCCTTGGAAGAAAAGCTAGGACAAACATAGACAGCATACCAAAAAGCAGAGATATCACTTTCCTGACAAAGGTCCATATTCTCAAAGTTATGGTTTTTCAAGTAGTCATGTACAGATATGAGAGTTGGACCATAAGGCTGAGTGCCAAGGAATTGACGCTTTTGAACTGTGGTGTTGGCAAAGATTCTTTATAGTCCCTTAGACTGCATGGAGATCAAACCAGTCAATCCTAAAGGAAATCAGTCCTGAATATTCATTGGAAGGACTGTCACTAAAGCTGAGGCTCCTATACTTTGGCCCCCTGATGCAAATAGCTGACTCATTATAAAAGATCCTGATGCTGCCAAAGATTGAAGGCAGGAGGAGAAGGGGACAACAGAAGACAAGATGGCTGCGACTCAATCGACATGAGTTTGAGCAAGTTCCAGGAGATGGTGAACATAGGGAAGCCTGGCATGCTACAATCCATGGGGTCTCAAATAGCTGTACAGGACTGAGCAACTGAATAACAACCAGAATGGAAGAAGTTAGAAGTCAATAACAGAAGGGCTTCCCAGGTGGCACAAGTGGTAAAGAATCTGTCTGCCAATGCTGTTGATGCCAGAGACGGGGGTTCAACCCCTGGGTCAGGAAGATAGATCCCCGGAGAAGGAAATGGCAACCCATTCCAGTACTCTTGCCTTGAAAATTCCATGGACAGAGGAGCCTTGCAGGCTATAATCCATGGTATTTCAAAGAGTCGGATAAGAATATGCATGCAACCAGACCACCATCATATCAACAGAAGGAGAAACTGGAAAATTCTTATTGTGGAATTAAACAACAGAGTCTTAACCAAACAACATGAGAGTCACAAGTTAAGTTTAATTATGGGCAAAATGACTACAGCCTGGGAAACATCAACCTAGATAGGTTTGAGAAATTGCTCCAATGCAATAGGGAGAAGGTCAGTATACAAGTGATTTTGGTGAAGATGGAAAACATGTAATCAAGCACATGTTTTTTGCAGAAAGTTTATGCTAGTCATAAGGAGCAGTTATCATGGATGATTACAGTGTTTTTCTAGATATGAGAGACCCAAGAATTGGGCTCATAAAATTGGCTCCAAAAATATTTAACTATTGGAAGATAAGTTTTGCTAGTTTTTCTAGAGTAAACAGTGTCTCATTTCTGTTCTCCATAATGAACTCCTTTCATTGGGGTGTTGAAAATCAGCAGCTGCAGCATGACATGATGTAACCATTGTAGAGGCAGATGGCAAATGCCAATTTGTAGTTGACAGGATAAAATATGGGCTCCAAAATCACTGCAGATGGTGACTGCAGCCATGAAATTAAAAGACACTTACTCCTTAGAAGGAAAGTTATGACCAACCTAGATAGCATATTCAAAAGCAGAGACATCACTTTGCCAACAAAGTCTGTCTGGTCAAGGCTATGGTTTTTCCTGTGGTCATGTACGGATGGAAGAGCTGGACTGTGAAGAAGGCTGAGCGCCAAAGAATTGATGCTTTTGAACTGTGGTGTTGGAGAAGACTCTTGAGAGTCCCTTGGACTGCAAGGAGATCCAACCAGTCCATTGTGAAGGAGATCAGCCCTGGGATTACTTTGGAAGGAATGATGCTAAAGCTGAAACTCCAGTACTTTGGCCACCTTATGCGAAGAGTTGACTCATTGGAGAAGACTCTGATGCTGGGAGGGATTGAGGGCAGGAGGAGAAGGGGACGACAGAGGATGAGATGGCTGGATGGCATCACTGACTCGATGGATATGAGTCTCAGTTACCTCAGGGAGTTGGTGATGGACAGGGAGGCCTGGCATGCTGCGATTCATGGGGTCGCAAAGAGTCGGACACGACTGAGCAACTGATCTGATCTGATCTGAACACATATCAACAGAGCTTTTAGTTTAGTCACTCAGTCGTATCCAATTCTTTGCAACCCCATTGACTGCAGTACACCAGGCTTCTCTGTCCATCACCAACACCCAGAGTTTACTCAAACTCATGTAAATTGATTCAGTGATGCCATCCAACTATCTCAGCCTCTGTCTTCCATTTCTCCTTCCGCCTTAATCTTTCCCAGCATGAGGGACTTCTCAACTGAGTCAGTTCTTCTCATCAGGTGGCCAAAATATTGGAATTTAAGATTCAGCATCAGTCCTTCCAATGAAAATTCAGGACTGATTTTCTATAGGATGGACAGGTTGGATCTCCTTGCAGTCCGAGGGACTCTCAGGAGTCTTCTCCAACACCACAGTTCAAAAGCATCAGTTCTTTGGCACTTGAATTTCTTTATAGTCCAAATCTCACATCCATTCATAATTACTGGATAAACCATAGCTTTGACTAGACGGACCTTTCTAGGCAAAGATAGCTTTATAACATGCTACCCAGTTTGGTCAAAACTTTTCTTTCAAGGAGAAAACCTCTTTAATTTCATGGCTACAGTCATAATCTGCAGTGATTTGGGAGCCCCAAAAAAATAAAGTCTGGGAAACAGGAGAAACAGTGAAATAAGTGACAATCTATTTGCTATGAAGTGATGGGACTAGATGCCCTGATCTTAGTTTTCTGAATGTTGAGTTACTAGACGCCATGATCTTAGTTTTCTGAATGTTGAGTTTTATGCCAACTTTCTCACTTTCCTCTTTCACTTTCATCAAGAGGTTCTTTATTAATTCTTCACTTTCTACCATAAGTGTAGTGTCATCTGCATATCTGAGGTTATTGATATTTCTCCCTGCAATCTTGATTCCAGCTTGTGCTTCATCCAGTCAGCATTTCTCATGATGTACTCTGCATATAAGTTAAACAGCAGGGTGACAATATACAGCCTTGACGTACTCCTTTTCCTATTTGGAACCAGTCTGTTGTTCCATGTCCAGTTCTAACTGTTGCTTCCTGACCTGCATACAGATTTCTCAAGAGGCAGGTCAGGTGTTATCATATTCCCATCTCTTTCGGAATTTTCCAGTTTGTTGTGATCCACATAGTCAAAAGCTTTGGCATAGTCAATAAAGCAGAAGTAGAGGTTTTTCTGGAACTCTCTCGTCTTTTTGACGATCCAGTGGATGTTGGCAGTTTGATCTCTGGCTTTGTAAATCCAGCTTGAACATCTGGAAGTTCATGGTTCACATATTATGAAGCCTGGCTTGGAGAATTTTGAGCTTTACTTTGCTAATGTGTGAGATGAATACAATTGTGCAGGAGTTTGTGCATTCTGGCATTGCCTTTCTTTGGAATGGGAATGAAAACTGACCTTTTCCAGTACTGTGGCCACTGCTGAGTTTTCTAAATTTGTTGGCATATTGAGTGCACCACTTTCACAGCCTCATCTTTTAATATTTGAAATAGCTCAACTGGAATTCCATCACCTCCACTAGATTTGTTCGTAGTGATGCTTCCTAAGGACCACTTGACTTTGCACTACAGTATGTCTGGCTTTAGGGGAGTGATCACACCATCATGATTATCTAGGCTGTGAAGATATTTTTTGTATAGTTTCTGGGTATTGTTGCCTCCTCTTCTTAATATCTTCTGCTTCTGTTAGGTCCATACCATTTCTGTCCTTTATTGTGCCAATCTTTGCATGAAATATTCCTTTGATATCTCTAATGTTCTTGAAGAAATCTCTAGTCTTTCCCATTCTGTTGTTTTCCTCTATTTCTTTGCATTGATCGCAGAGGAAGGCTTTCTTATCTTTCCTTGCTATTCTTTGGAACTCTCCATTCAAATGGGTATATCTTTCATTTTCTCCTTTGCTTTTCACTTCTCTTCTTTTCACAATTATTTGTAAGGCCTCCTCAGACAGCCATTTTGCTTCTTTGCATTTCTTTTTCTTGGGGATGGTCTTGATCCCTGTGTCCTGTACAATATCTGAACCTCCCTCCATAATTCATCAGGCACTCTCTCAGATCTAGTCCCTTAAATATATTTATCACTTCCACTGTGTAATCATAAGGGATTTGATTTATGTCATATGTGAATGGTCTATTGGTTTTCCCCACTTTCTTCTATATAAGTCTGAATTTGGCAATAAGGAGTTCATGATCTGAACCACAGTCAGCTCCTCGTCTTATTTTCGCTGACTATATAGAGCCTCTCCATCTTTGGCTGCAAAGAATATAATCAATCTGATTTCGGTGTTGATCATCTGGTGACGTCAACGTGTAGAGTCTTCTCTTGTGTTGTTGGAAGAGGGTGTTTGCTGTGACCAGTGCGTTCTCTTGGCAAAACTCTGTTAGCCTTTGACCTGCTTCATTCTGTACTCCAAAGCCAAATTTGCCTATTACTCCAGGTATCTCTTGACTTCCTACTTTTGCATTCCAGTCCCCTATGATGGAAAGGACATCTTTTTTGGGTGTTAGTTCTAGAAGGTCATGTAGGTCTTCATGAAATCATCCAACTTCAGCTTCTTCAGCTTTACTGTTCAGGGCATAGACTTGGATTCCTGTAATATTGACTGGTTTGCCTTGGAAATGAACAGAGAACTTTCTGTTGTTTTTGAGATTGCATCTAAGTGCTGCATTTCAGAATCTTTTGTTTCCTATCATAGCTACTTCATTTCTTCTAAGTGATTCTTGCCCACAGTAGTAGATATACTGGTCACCTGAGTTAAATTAACCCATTCCAGTCCATTTTAGCTCACTGTTTCCTAAAATGTGAGTGATCACTCTTGTCATATCGTTTTACCACTTCCAATTTGCCTTGATTCTGGACCTAAGAGTCCAGGTTCCAATGCAATATTGCTCTTTAGAGCATTAGACTTTACTTTGCTTTGGCTCTATCTCTCCATTCTTTCTTCCCCTCCGATCTCCAGTAGCATATTGGGCATCTACCCACCTGTGGAGTTTATCTTTTAATGTCCTATCTTTTTGCCTTTTCATACTGTTCATGGGGTTCTCAAGGTAAAAATACTGAAGTAGTTTGCCATTCCCTTCTCCAGTGGACCACGTTTTGTTAGAACTCTCCACCATAACCTGTTCATCTTGGGTGGCCCTAAGTAGTTTCACTGGGCTTGTAGTTTCATTGAGTTAGGGCTTTGGAATAGATGTAAAACATCTAAGTAAATTTCAAGCCCATTGCTTTAACCACTAGGCCACAATGAAGTAAATTTAAAAGCAAGTAATAGATTATATAAATAAGGCATTTTATAAGTGGATTGATTTTTCAACAGAACCTCATGATCCAAAACATTTATGAACTTAATTTATATAGGTTTTAAATGTACAACACAAAATCTGAAAACACTATGGGAGAGATGAATTGAAATTATAATTGAAGGTTTTAGTAATGAAAACAATTGAATATTTAAGATAATAGAAATCTTAACAATATCATTTTGCTCAACCTAGCAACATATATAAAACAATCCATTCAACAACAGAAGGATATATAAGCATCTAAAGTAAACACAGAATATATACCAAAATTGACCATATCCTGGGCTCAGGAGTAGGAAAAATCAAAATGGAATTAAAATAGATATCAATTTTTTTTTAAGTATCTGTACAATATTCAAATATATTGAAATTAAGCAAAACACTTAAAACACTTCTTTTATTAACATAAAAAGAAGAAATGTGGGACAAGTTTGAACAAAAAGAATCAATTAAAACAAAACAAAATATATCAAGATTTATGGGATGCAATTTAAATGCTGTTTATATAAATTTTTATCATTAGATCAGATCAGATCAGTCGCTCAGTCATGTCCGACTCTTTGCGACCCCATGAACTGCAGCACGCCAGGCCTCCCTGTCCATCACCAACTCCCGGAGGTCACCCATACTCACATCCATCGAGTCAGTGATGCCATCCAGCCATCTCATCCTCTGTCGTCCCCTTCTCCTCCTGCCCCCAATCCCTCCCAGCATCACAGTCTTTCCAATGAGTCAATTCTTTGCATGAGGTGGCCAAAATACTGGAGTTTCAGCTTTAGCATCATTCCTTCCAAAGAAATCCCAGGGCTGATCTCCTTCAGCAATGGACTGGTTGGATCTCCTTGCAGTCCAAGGGACTCTCAAGAGTCTTCTCCAACACCACACTTCAAAAGCATCAATTCTTCGGTGCTCAGCCTTCTTCACAGGCCAGCTCTCACATCCATACATGACCACAGGAAAGACCATAGCCTTGACTAGGTGAACCTTTGTTGGAAAAGTGATGTCTCTGCTTTTGAATATGCTATCTAGGTTGGTCATAATTTTCCTTCCAAGGAGTAAGCGTCTTTTAATTTCATGGCTGCAGTCACCATCTGCAGTGATTTTGGAGCCCAGAAAAATAAAGTCTGACACTGTTTCCACTGTTTCTCCATCGATTTCCCATGTAGTGATGGGACCAGATGCCATGATCTTCGTTTTCTGAATGTTGAGCTTTAAGCCAACCTTTTCACTCTCCACTTTCACTTTCATCAAGAGGCTTTTTAATTCCTCTTCACTTTCTGCCATAAGGGTGGTATCATCTGCATATCTGAGGTTATTGATATTTCTCCCGGCAATCTTGATTCCAGCTTGTATTTCTTCCAGTCCAGCGTTTCTCATGATGTACTCTCCATATAAGTTAAACAAACATGGTGACAATATACAGCCTTGACGTACTCCTTTTCCTATTTGGACCAATCTGTTGTTCCATGACCAGTTCTAACTGTTGCTTCCTGACCTGCATACAGATTACTTAAGAGGCAGATCTGGTGGTCTGGTGTTCCCATCTCTTTCAGAATTTTCCACAGTTTTTGAGAGAAGAAATATTTATTTTAGAAATGATAGATATTAAATGGATGATAGACAATTATTTGTCAAAACTTCGGCAACTTAGATGCACGTAACGAATTCTTACAAAAATTACCAAACATTTTTTTAAAAGACAGTATTAATCGCTCTAATTTCAGGCTGTGTAGCCTTCAACAATTTATCCACAATTTATCTCTGTAGCCTATGTACCTTGCTTCCACATCTATAAAATAGAGATACTGACAGTGCATTAGTTATAGGATTGCACAAAGGGTGAAAGAATATGTGGAAAATCTTCAGTATAGTGTCTGACACATAATATGTGCTGTGTTTGATAGCAAGAATGGTTACAACTATAATTTCAAGATTTTAACCACATTTTTGGTTTTAACTCAGGATTTTCCTCGTATATTTTGTCAGCTAAGTCATCCTTTTAAAAAGTTTTTAAATTAAAAATTTCAAAAAAATAAATAAAAATTTCATTTTGTTTTGGTCATAAAATAAAATCCCATTATTTCATTATTTCATGTATTTTTTTCTTAAAATATGTAAGTTATAATACAGATTAAAGATATCACCAACTGCGTTATGGTTCTAACTTGACAAAATCAATGGTTGGATTACTGCTAAATTTTTGAACTTTCGGGAAATCTTCAATATTAAATCCATGGCAGATTCATGTTGATGTCTGGCAAAACCAATACAATATTGTAATTCGCCTCCAATTAAAATAAATAAATTTATATTTTAAAAAACACAGAAAAACACAAATCATAAAGAAAACACTGACATAGTTGATTATATTAAAATAAAAATTTTATGTCCATCAAAAACTTCAAAACAAAATGAAAAGATGAGTTATCTGCTAAAAAATAAATATGGGAAAATTATAACCAATAAAGAGGTAGTATCCAAAAAATATGAAAATGCCTGTATATGGATAAGAAACAGATATCTAAAAAGAATGGACTGGCAATTCATTTCACATATGATATTATACATGTTTCAATGCCATTCTTCCAAATCATCCCACCCTCACCCTCTCCCACAGAGTCCAAAAGATTATTCTATACATCTGTGTCTCTTTTGCTGTCTCGCATACAGGGACGACAGAAGTTGTGATGGCTGGATGGACATGAGTTTGAGTGAACTCTGGGAGTTGTTGATGGACAGGGAGGCCTGGTGTGCTGGGATTCATGGGGTCGCAAAGAGTCGGACACTACTGAGTGACTGGACTGAACTGAACTGATACAGGGATATCATTACCATCTTTCTAAATACCACATATATGCATTATTATACTGTATTGGTGGTTTTCTTTCTGGCTTACTTCACTCTGTATAATAGGCTCCAGTTTCATCTACCTCATTAGAATTGATTCAAATGTATTCTTTTTAAGTCAATATTTGAATGGAGTTAGTGTGTCATTAGTAAACAGGATCAAATCCATTGACTTCTTTTTCTAAAAGCACTACATATAATTTCCAGCATTTGCTTCAACTTGTTGTAATATGTACTTTCCCACTGCTGCTGCTGCTAAGTCACTTCAGTCGCATCCGACTCTGTGTGACCCCATAGACAGCAGCCCACCAGGCTCCCCCGTCCCTGGGATTCTCCAGGCAAGAACACCGGAGTGGGTTGCCATTTCCTTCTCCTGCTGCTGCTGCTGCTGCTGCTAAGTTGCTTCAGTCATGTCCGACTCTGTGCGACCCCATAGACGGAAGCTCACCAGGCTCCCCTGTCCCTGGGATTCTCCAGGAAAAAACACTGGAGTGGGTTGCCATTTCCTTCTCCAATGCATGAAAGCGAAAAGTGAAAGTGAAGCTGCTCAGTCGTGTCCTACTCTTAGCGACCCCATGGACTGGAGCCTACCAGGCTCCTCCATCCATGGGATTTTCCAGGCAAAAGTACTGGGGTGGGGTGCCATTGCCTTCCCCACACTTTCCCACTAGTATCAACTTATTAAGCAGTTCCTACCCTCCGTAGGGCTTCCCTTGTGGCTCAGCTGGTAAAAAATCCACCTGCAATGCAGGAGACCTGGGTTCAATCCCTGGGTTGGGAAGATCCTCTGGAGTAGGGAAATGCTACTCACTCCAGTATTCTGGCCTGGAGAATTCCATGGACTGTATATGCCCTTCCCCTCTATTAAACACCAAATGTATTTAACTTTGTATTCAGTGGTAAAAAAATGCTTATGCAATCCAGTCAAAAACACTTAATATATTGATCCTCTGTATATATGTTAAATCCACATGTGATCTGTACATGCAGATTTATGCCTTCTATTATAAATTACTGCTGGAGTCCAACTCCAGCAACCAGGGATTCAACCTGAAGAGATGATGGTGTCAGCCAATGAGACAGCTTATCAGTTTTCTATGGACTGCCTGTTTATTCCAAGTTTAAGATTCTCTTTTATACTTTTACAAAAACATTAGGCCAGAGGTTTGACATTTTCAGTTCCACCTCTCCCAGATTTATTATCTCCATAAATCATTGTTGCTCTTCAAACAAAGTTCCTACTTCAGTGATTCTCTTGGAATCAGCCTTATCATCTATTATCTACCTCTTCTAATGTGTCCTATAGTTAACTTGCAATTACATTTTAACTCATGCTACATTCCTCAGTTTACTAGGTATCTTCCTAAATTCTTTGCTAGGTATTTGCCCCTAACATCCTGAGCTCATTATCTCTTAAAAAGGCTTCTAGCTATAGTGTGTCTAAAAATTCCTAACTTCTATAAGCTACAGTAAAATATGCTAACTTTACAACATTCCTTAAATCTTTAACTTCTAACTGTTTTAATTATTTCTAAGCCCTAAATTCAGTAAACTCATTTGCCATAAACTTTCTCCTCACAAATAGGCTTCAGATATCAGTCCCTCCCATGGCCTCAAGCTACGGCCTATGTACTCATCCTGGAACATTCTTTTGTAAAAATCCTTGAACAAATGTCAATGATTAAATTTATGAATTATTTTCTGAGCAATGCTGCAGAAAGCTTTGTGCCTTCTCATGCCCCTCTCAAGACCAATAAGCACCTTAATATTCCTTTTCAGTCAACTCAGCCGAGGAGAGGAAAAGACAAGTCAGAATTACAAGGCCTACCTCCTTCATCCTGGGATCCGTGCCTGCAGAATGAAGAGAGGGCGGGGGCTGGAGACCATGCCTCCATTTTGTCAGTAATTACTTCTATGAAATATCTATGTTTAAAGATGTGTAAAATGTTAACAGCATACCAATGTTGTGTCTATATTTTAAGTGATCAGAGTTTTTATATGTTGATAAAGATTTATCCAGTGAATCAGAAATACAGCTGTAAGATCTTATAGACAGCTTTCTTATCCATTCATCTGCGGATGGACATCTAGGTTGCTTCCAAGTCCTGGCTATTGTAAACAGTGCTGCTATGAACATTGGGGTACACGTGTCTCTTTCAATTCTGGTTTTCTCAGTGTGTATGCCCAGCAGTGGGATTGCTGGATCATAAGACAGTTCTAATCCCAGTTTTTTGAGGAATCTCCATACTGTTCTCCATAGTGGCTGTACTAGTTTGCATTCCCACCAACAGTGTAAGAGGGTTCCCTTTTCTCCACACCCTCTCCAGCATTTATTGCTTATGGACTTTTGGATCGCAGCCATTCTGATTGGCGTGAAATGGTACCTCATAGTGGGTTTGATTTGCATTTCTCTGATAATAAGTGATGTTGAGCATCTTTTCATGTGTTTGTTAGCCATCTATATGTCTTCTTTGGAAAATGTCTATTTAGTTCTTTGGCCCATTTTTTGATTGGGTCATTATTTTTCTGGAATTGAGCTGTAGGAATTGCTTGTATATTTTTGAGATTAGTTGTTTATCTGTTGCTAGATGGTAACAATAACCCTGCGTACGAGACAGCAAAAGAGACACTGATGTATAGAACAGACTTTTGGACTCTGGGATCGGGAGAGGGCGGGATGATTTGGGAGAATAGCATTGAAATATCATATCTGAAACGAGTCGACAGCCCAGGTACGATGCCCGATAACGGATGCCTGGGGCTGGTGCACTGGGACGACCCAGAGGGATGGTATGGGGAGGGAGGAGGGAGGAGGGTTCAGGATGGGGAGCACGTGTATACTGGTGGTGGATCCATCTCGATGTATGGCAAAAGCAATACAATATGGTAAAGTTAACCAAAGTAAAATTTAATTAAAAAAAAAAAAAAAAAGATCTCATAGACAATGTGTTCTTTACAGGGTATGTTGTGAGATTTATCTTAAAAAGCACTGTATGTTAGTGCTAGTGATACAGTAATGTACCAGGAATAGGTGTAGTTGGTTTTATGTAAGCAGTTTTCTTTTTTGTAATGAACTGTTTTTCTATTTTAACATTTAATGCTTCTATACTGCTAGATATGTGGCTTTAAAGAAACAATGTAACTCTTTTGGAATGATTTACTGAATGAACAAGGTTATACATTCTAGAGTTATATGAACTGTACATTTTTAGTATGCTTAGTTACAGACAATGTCACTTAAATGTGCAAATATTACAATGAAAATCTATTCATTTTCTCTTTTCCTATTGTTCAAAATGACCTGCCCATCCTGGGTTGCCCCAGGGGCATGGCTTAATTTCATTGAGTTAGACAAGGCTGTGGTCCTGGTGTGATTAGATTGACTAGTTTTCTGTGAGTATGGTTTCAGTGTATTTGCCCTCTGATGCCCTCTTGCAAGACCTACCGTCGTACTTGGGTTTCTCTTAACTTGGACTTGGGGTATCTCTTCCCGGCTGCTCCAGGAAAGCACAGCCATCGCACCTTACCTTGGACGAGGGGTCTCTTCTCACTGCCGCCTTTCCTGACCTTGGAGGAGGGGTATCTCCACACCGCCGCCCTTCCTGACCTCAGTCGTGGGATAGCTCCTCTCGGCCACACTCGTAGTGCACCGCGCCACCGGCGGGGCGCTCCTAGTGCACCGCGCAGCCGGCAGGGGCACTCCTAGTGTGCCGGTCCGCTGGAGAAGGGAATGGCAAACCACTTCAGTATTCTTGCCTTGAGAACCCCATGAGCAGTAAGAAAAGGCAAAATGATAGGATACTGAAAGAGAAACTCCCTAGGTCAGTAGGGGCACAATATGCTACTGGAGATAAGTGGAGAAATAACTCCAGAAAGAATGAAGGGATGGAGCCAAAACAAAAAGAATACCCAGCTGTGGATGTGTCTGGTGATAGAAGCAAAGTCCGATGCTGTAAAGAGCAATATTGCATAGGAACCTGGAATGTCAGGTCCATGAATCAAGGCAAATTGGAAGTGGTCAAACAAGAGATGGCAAGAATGAATGTTGACATTCTAGGAAGTAGCGAACTAAAATGGACTGGAATGGGTGAATTTAACTCAGATGACCATTATATCTATTACTGCAGGCAGGAATCCCTAAGAAGAAATGGAGTGGCCATCATGGTCAACAAAAGAGTCCGAAATGCAGTACTTGGATGAAATCTCAAAAACGATAGAATGATCTCTGTTCGTTTCCAAGGCAAACCATTCAATGTCACAGTAATCCAAGTCTATGCCCCAACCAGTAATGCCGAAGAAGCTGAAGTTGAACAGTTCTATGAAGACCTACAAGACCTTTTAAAACTAACACCCAAAAAAGATGTCCTTTTCATTATAGGGGACTGGAATGCAAAAGTAGGAAGTCAAGAAACACCTGGAGTCAAGAAACACCAAATTTGGCCTTGGAATATGGAATGAAGCAAGGCAAAGACTAATAGAGTTTTGCCAAGAAAATGCATTGGTCATAGCAAACACCCTCTTCCAACAACACAAGAGAAGACTCTATACATGGACATCACCAGATGGTCAACACTGAAATCAGATCGATTATATTCTTTGCAGCCAAAGATGGAGAAGCTCTATACAATCAGCAAAAAACAAGACCAGGAGCTGACTGTGGCTCGAACCATGAACTCCTTATTGCCACATTCAGACTGAAATTGAAGAAAGTAGGGAAAACCACTAGACCATTCAGGTATGACCGAAATAAAATCACTTATGATTGTACAGTGGAAGTGAGAAATAGATTTATGGGCCTAGATCTGACAGATAGAGTGCCTGATGAACTACGGAATGAGGTTCGTGACATTGTACAGGAGACAGGGATCAAGACCATCCCCATGGAAAAGAAATGCAAAAAAGCAAAATGGCTGTCTGGGGAGGCCTTGCAAATAGCTGTGAAAAGAAGAGAAGCGAAAAGCAAAGGAGAAAAGGAAAGATATAAACATCTGAATGCAGAGTTGCAAAGAACAGCAAGAAGAGATAAGAAAGCCTTCTTCAATGATCAATGAAAAGAAATAGAGGACAACAACAGAATGGGAAAGACTAGGGATCTCTTCAATAAAATCAGATACCAAAGGAACATTTCATGCAACAATGGGCTTGATAAAGGACAGAAATGGTATGGACCTAACAGAAGCAGAAGATTTTAAGAAGAGGTGGCAAGAATAATTCCTGGAATGTGAAGTCAAGTGGGCCTTAGAAAGCATCACTAGGAACAAAGCTAGTGGAGGTGATGGAATTCCAGTGGACCTATTCCAAGTCCTGAAAGATTATGCTGTGAAAGTGCTGCACTCAATATGCCAGCAAATTTGGAGAACTCAGCAGTGGCCACAAGATTGGAAAAGGTCAGTTTTCATCCCAATCCCAAAGAAAGGCAATGCCAAAGAGTGCTCAAACTACCACACAATTGCACTCATCTCACACGCTAGTAAAGTAATGCTCAAAATTCTCCAAGCCAGGCCTCAGCAATATGTGAACCGTGAACTTCCTGATGTTCAAGCTGGATTTAGAAAAAGCAGAGGAACCAGACATCAAATTGCCAACACCAGCTTGATCATGGAAAAAGCAAGAGAGTTCCAGAAAAACATCTATTTCTGCTTTATTGACTATGCCAAAGCCTTTGACTGTGTAGATCACAATAAACTGTGGAAAATTCTGAAAGAGATGGGAATACCAGACCACCTGATCTGCCTCTTGAGAAATCTGTATGCAGGTCAGGAAGCAACAGTTAGAACTTGTCATGGAACAACAGACTGGTTCCAAATAGGAAAAGGAGTATGTCAAGGCTGTATATTGTCACCATGTTTATTTAACTTATATGCAGAGTACATCATGAGAAATGCTGTACTGGAAGAAACACAAGCTGGAATCAAGATTGCAGGGAGAAATATCAATAACCTCAGATATGCAGATGATACCACGCTTATGGCAGAAAGTGAAGAGGAACTAAAAAGTCTCTTGATGAAAGTGAAAGTGGAGAGTGAAAAGGTTGGCTTAAAGCTCAACATTCAGAAAACGAAGATCATGGCATCTGATCCCATCACTACATGGGAAATAGATGGAGAAACAGTGGAAACAGTCTCAGACTTTATTTTTCTGGGTTCCAAAATCACTGCAGATGGTGACTGCAGCCATGAAATTAAAAGACACTTACTCCTTGGAAGGAAAGTTATGACCAACCTAGATAGCATATTCAAAATCAGAGACATCACTTTGCCAACAAAGGTTCGTCTAGTCAAGGCTTATGGTCTTTCCTGTGGTCATGTATGGATGTGAGAGCTGGACTGTGAAGAAGGCTGAGCGCCAAAGAATTGATGCTTTTGAACTGTGGTATTGGAGAAGACTCTTGAGAGTCCCTTGGACTGCAAGGAGATCCAACCAGTCCATTCTGAAAGAGATCAGCCCTGGGATTTCTTTGGAAGGATTGATGCTCAAGCTGAAACTCCAGTATTTTGGCCACCTCATTCGAAGAGTTGACTCATTGGAGAAGACTCTGATGCTGGGAGGGATTGGGGGCAGGAGGAGAAGGGGACGACAGAGGATGAGATGGCTGGATGGCATCACTGACTCGATGAATATGAGTCTGAGTGACCTCCGGGAATTGGTAATGGACAGGGAGGCCTGGCTGCTGCAGTTCATGAGGTCACAAAGAGTCAGACACAACTGAGCGACTGATCTGATCTGATTGTTCAAAATAATGTGAGATAATCAATTTCAAATTTTTCAATCTAGTAAATCTCAGCATATTTTGTTAAATATTTGAAGTGTTTAGAGTTAATGACACAAACCATGTACACTTCTTCACAGACTTTGTACCAATTTAAACGAAGACATATAACCATAAATAGTTGACAATTTTATTTTTGCTTATTCAGAGTATCATACCTTCAAATATCATTATGATATCATATCAAAGTTTGGCATTAAAACAAGATAATACAATTAATTAATTTTTAATAAAATATTTAATTGTTCATATCATTTTTGTTTCTTGTATTATCCAAAAAAAGTAGTTGTCACTAATTAGATTTATTATCACCATTATATTTTGATCAGTTTTATATTCTTTCTGCTTTGAAGGATATATCATATCCATATTACAGCATAACTAGTTACTTTTTTGAAAGGTGATATTGAGCAGACACATTTTCTTTTTTAAAAGAGATCATAAAATGAACACTATTGATATTATTGATTATATTTTATAGAAAAGTATCCATTTCAAAGGTCTAGTATTATTCATTTTCAAAATTATTCTGTTATATTTTGTTATTTCAATTATATCTACAGTATAAATTATTTCATTTTACCAATACCACTAATTGGGTTTTGCTTCACTTTATTGTTTACAAATATCTCTCCTTAGTGAGAATCTGAGTTTCAAAACTTTATCATTTCCTTCTCCAAGAAGAACTTCTTTTTTCTCAAAGGGCATGTCTGTGGTTTATAAATTTCTTGTTATTTTGTTTTTCTGATAAAGTCTTTATATCCCCTTCATTTTTAAAGGATAAATTTCTGGATATTGATGTGTGTGTGCTTTTTTTGTTTCTTAATTGTTTAATACTTTAAATATTTCACTCAGTTTTCTTATTGTTTGCTTAGTTTCTAGTAAATTCATTGCAATACCTATCCATGTCCTTCTGTTTTAAAGTTTTAGGTTTTTTGTTTTTTTTTTTTTTAATTTTGTTTATTTCAAGATTTTCTCTTTGTTGTCTGCTTGAATAAGATAAACTTATGTGAAGATTTTTTGGTATTTATTCTGCATTGTGTTCCCTGGATCAATAGCTCTGTCTCCCTCTCTCTTTCCCCTTTTCTCTGCCTTCTCTCTCTTCTACTTGATGCACAATTCATACCATGCACTATTTCCTGAATTTTTCACACCATGGGCACCACTAGAAAATGGGATTCAAGCTATTTTTACTGCCATAAGTTCATATAACATTTCCAAACAAACACCTTTGTTTCTATCTATCATTAATGACTCAGTAATTGTAAACACCTCTTTAGTAACAGTAAACCTAATAATCATTCATTTTCTCAGATCTGTATCCATTTTAGGTGACAGTTTGAAAACATATTATAACATGTTGCCACATGTGACCCAAAATAAGAGATGAACAATATCTCAAACCATCTATGCCCTGTTGTAGAGACAGTTTGACTGATTATCCACTTGGGCGTCATGACAATGGTAAATGCCTATAAAAATTTTTCAATTCTTATTCTCAAGCACTGTACTTATCTTGTAACAGTTACTGTAACATTATCAGTAACAGCATTTTGCTGCCTGGACCCCATCTCTTGTTTACACTTAGCAAAGTACTAAGAGGGATGAAAATTTAATAATTCTAAATGTGTTTAACTGCTTTTCAGGGAACAGATTACTCACTGCCTCATTGAGCATCAACAACATTTCAGGTATGCAATAAGTCAAACATTGACAGGGTTCCTGTTCAATAGTTCCATAATAAAACTGAAATAAGCAGAAGAAAGGATATAATTATGTATGTTCAACAGTAAGGCAAGTCGAAAAACAGGAAGATTTTCAAGTACTGAGGTAGTCTTCATTATTCATTTTTATACATCTCATATTGCTGTCTTTCAATTAAAACCTACTTACATATGAAATGTGAACAAATAAACTACATGTTTTTGCATATACAAATGTAAATAATACATTGTGCATATCAGATCAGATCAGATCAGTCGCTCAGTCATGTCTGACTCTTTGCCACCCCATGAACTGCAGCACGCCAGGCCTCCCTATCCATCACCAGATCTCAGAGGTGACTCAGACTCACATTCATCGAGTCAGTGATGCCATCCAGCCATCTCATCCTCTGTCGTCCCCTTCTCCTCCTGCCCCCAATCCCTCCCAGCATCAGAGTCTTCTCCAATGAGTCAACTCTTCGCATGAGGTGGCCAAAATACTGGAGTTTCAACTTGAGCATCATTCCTTCCAAATAAATCCCAGGGCTGATCTCCTTCAGAATGGACTAGTTGGATCTCCTTGCAGTCCAAGGGACTCTCAAGAGTCGTCTCCAACACCACAGTTCAAAAGCATCAATTCTTCGGCGCTCAGCCTTCTTCACAGTCCAGCTCTCACATCCATACATGACCACAGGAAAGACCATAGCCTTGACTAGGTGAACCTTTGTTGGCAAAGTAATGTCTCTGCTTTTGAATATGCTATCTAGGTTGGTCATAACTTTCCTTCCAAGGAGTAAGCGTCTTTTAATTTCATGGCTGCAGTCACCATCTGCAGTGATTTTGGAGCCCAGAAAAATAAAGTCTGACACTGTTTCCACTGTTTCTCCATCTATTTCCCATGTAGTGATGGGACCAGATGCCATGATCTTCGTTTTCTGAATGTTGAGCTTTAAGCCAACTTTTTCATTCTCCACTTTCACTTTCATCAAGAGGCTTTTTAGTTCCTCTTCACTTTCTGCCATAAGGGTGGGGTCATCTGCATATCTGAGGTTATTGATATTTCTCCCAGCAATCTTGATTCCAGCTTGTGTTTCTTCCAGTCCAGCATTTCTCATGATGTACTCAGCATATAAGTTAAATAAACATGGTGACAATATACAGCCTTGACGTACTCCTTTTCCTATTTGGAACCAGTCTGTTGTTCCATGACTAGTTCTCACTGTTGCTTCCTGACCTGCATACAGATTTCTGAAGAGGCAGATCAGGTGGTCTGGTATTCCCATCTCTCTCAGAATTTTCCAGTTTATTGTGATCCACACAGTCAAAGGCTTTGGCATAGTCAATAAAGCAGAAATAGATGTTTTTCTGGAACTCTCTTGCTTTTTCCATGATCCAGCGGATGTTGGCAATTTGATCTCTGGTTCCTCTGCCTTTTCTAAATCCAGCTTGAACATCAGGAAGTTCACGGTTCACATATTGCTGAAGCCTGGCTTGGAGAATTTTGAACATTACTTTACTAGCGTGTGAGACGAATGCAATTGTGCGGTAGTTTAAGCATTCTTTGGCATTGCCTTTCTTTGGGATTGGGATGAAAACTGACCTTTTCCAATCTTGTGGCCACTGCTGAGTTTTCCAAATTTGCTGGCATATTGAGTGCAGCACTTTCACAGCATCATCTTTCAGGATTTGTAATAGCTCCACTGGAATTCCATCACCTCCACTAGCTTTGTTCCTAGTGATGCTTTCTAAGGCCCACTTGACTTCACATTCCAGGATGTCTGGCTCTAGGTCAGTGATCACACCATCATGATTATCTGGGTCATGAAGCTCTTTTTTGTACAGTTCTTCTGTGTATTCTTGCCACCTCTTCTTAATATCTTCTGCTTCCGTTAGGTCCATACCATTTCTGTCCTTTATCGAGCCCATTTTTGCATGAAATGTTCCTTTGATATCTCTGATTTTCTTGAATAGATCCTTAGTCTTTCCCATTCTGTTGTTTTCCTCTATTTCTTTCCATTGATCTCTGAAGAAGGCTTTCTTATCTCTTCTTGCTATTCTTTGGAACTCTGCATTCAGATGCTTATATCTTTCCTTTTCTCCTTTGCTTTTCGCTTCTCTTCTTTTCACAGCTATTTGCAAGGCCTCCCCAGACAGCATATATTTGGTTTTTTTAGATGTTTATTCAGCTTTCAGATGTTTATATCTTTCCTTTTCTCCTTTGCTTTTCGCTTCTCTTCTTTTCACAGCTATTTGCAAGGCCTCCCCAGATAGCATATATTTGGTTTTTTCAGATGTTTATTCAGCATTCAGATGCTTATATCTTTCCTTTTCTCCTTTGCTTTTTGCTTCTCTTCTTTTCACAGCTATTTGCAAGGCCTCCCCATTGAGCATATATATATGGTTCTAAATAGTTTTCTGTTATTCCTGATATGAGAAAACCTATCCTGCCAACATCCAAAGGGATTAGTTGGCATCTGAATATTTTTATAATCCTTTACTTTTTTATTGAAAACTATATTAACACAATAAATAAATAAGTAGAAAATATTTAGCAAATTAGCATCCAGCAATAATGATATTATTTTAACACACATTGGAATGACTAAGACAAGCCCTTTTATTTTTGTGGTCCTATTCTTTTGGTATTGTAATTTGTCAAATTTGGGAGAATTAAAATATTTTAAATGCTATAATAATATATTTTAAATGCTATAACAATATCTGTTTTTCTAATAAAAATAATATATTAATTGAATCTAAATATTAAAATGCTATGTTCAACTAAGTAAAGTTATAACCTGTAAAAAGTTATTCAACAACTTCTGGTTTGGGAGTTTTTGCTTATTTTAATGACATAAATCATTTCCATTCACTAATAAATTTTTTTCTCTTTGTAAACTATATCCTTTGATATTTGTTGTATTCAATAAATACAATGCATACATTACTTATAGATATTTATTTATTTTGGTGCTCATCACACTTACAGTGACATCCATTCCCCCACCTTGATCACACTGCGATATCATATTTCTATGGGAAAAAAAATCAAATAATATGTAAGATCAGTGAAGAGAGGGACTCAAAAATTAGGAGAATACTTGCTGTATAGTATTTGTTTTATGAATATTTGTTGAATGTTTGATTGAATGAATTTATAGGACTGAATATTGGCTATACTGCTATCTAAGGATGAGTATCCATCTTGTCAGAATGCTTTAAGGTCTTAAGTATGTAACCCAATCTATCATTCTCCCTTGAGGCTTCTCAAAGATTCCTATCACTTGCCTGTTTCTGTAGATGATTCTCTCTTCTGCCATTTTCCATTTTCTCTGTTATATGTTACTGTCTGCCTTTATGAACAGCAGGTCTCTAGATTGATATTGCGAGTCCCTTCAAAGGGGTCTCTTTGTGTTTGATGTTTAGGTAATGCAAAGCAGGCTCTGTATGTTTTCAGTTCCCACATATTACTTTCATATATACAAAAACTTCAGTGATTGATGAAAAGATTAAAAGAAAACAAAGGATAGACTTAAACTGTACTCTAATCATTAATTTTGCTGTAGTTAAAAGCTCTCATGTAGTTACACACCTCATGATCTCAATGAGTCAAGAAGACTCAAGATTTTGCCCAATATGACAATGCAATCACTATTTATACAGATCAGGAAGACGATAGATTGAGAAGAGAAAGAAACAAGCTTAGTTCTAGTTGTGTTGGTTTTGAGACACTCTGGAGATACTCAGATTGAAAGCAGGCAGAGGTATGCATTAACTGTTCTTAAAGCTGTGCTAGAACTATAGATTCTGTAAACTTCTGAGTATACATATGTTTAAATTTACAGGATTGAATTAAATCACGGGAGTTGTGTGTAGAAAGAGAAAAGGCTAATAAGGAGAAATAATAGAACTAAGAAATGACTTTTGGAAGTAGAAGGCCAATGAAAAGAAATGACATCTTTTCTTCTTCCCAAGGAGAGGACTTTGGAAGTAGAAGGCCATGTGAAGAAACAGTATTCCACAGCAAGGAGTGATCTTCTATCCTCTCATTTAAGAAAAGAAAACAATCAAAACTAAGAATATTTAAAGAAAATGTCTCTTTCTAGTTTATAGTAGATTTGAAATTTTACCCAATAGAGCTGAAATTTGAGCCATACAGCCAATAGTACTGAAAATTTATGATTGAATTTACCAACTTGGATATTTTTTGTGACCTTGACAAGTGCAGGTTTGACAGGATAGTAGAAATGAATAAAAAAAGCTTGAGAAATAATTAAATTAGAGACATTATAATTAGAGCATAGATAACTCCTTGAAGACTTTTTATTTTATAGAACAGAGTACAGGGACAGTAGCTGGAGGGGCTTGGGGTCACTATATGAGAAATAATATGGAATAGTTCCACGCTGAGGGTAAAGATTCATTTGAAACAGAAAAGATGTTCATCTAGAAAATAAAGTGAATAACTGGCTAAAGTTATTTTTGATATAATATTTTTTTAATAAAATTATTTTTAAATACTGTTAAAATATGATCAATTAAAAGACGCTTACTTCTTGGAAGGAAAGTTATGACCAACCTAGATAGCACATTAAAAAGCAGAGACATTACATTGCCAACAAAGGTCTGTCTAGTCAAGGCTATGGTTTTTCCTGTGGTCATGTATGGATGTGAGAGTTGGACTGTGAACAAGGCTGAATGCCAAAGAATGATGCTTTTGAATTGTGGTGTTGGAGAAGACTCTTGAGAGTCCCTTGGACTGCAAGGAGATCCAACCAGTCCATTCTGAAGGAGATCAGCCCTGGGATTACTTTGGAAGGAATGATGCTAAAGCTGAAACTCCAGTACTTTGGCCACCTCATGTGAAGAGTTGACTCATTGGAAAAAACTCTGATACTGGGAGGGATTGGGGGCAAGAGGAGAAGGGGACGACAGAGGATGAGATGGCTGGATGGCATCACCAACTCGATGGATGTGAGTCTGAGTGAACTCCGGGAGTTGGTGATGGACAGGGAGGACTGGCATGCTGTGATTCATGGGGTCACAAAGAGTCGGACACGACTGAGCGACTGAACTCAACTGAAAATATGATCAATAATTAAAGAAAATAAAACATGGTAGCCTCTGTTTAGGTAGTCTCTGTTATTTTCTTGCTTTGAATAAAAATAAAGTGGTGGGAGAAATATATGAAGAATAAAATGTTGTTCCTGTAACATGCATGCATTTCTGTGGTTAACAATTAACAATAAGTCTGCTCTGCTTTTAGAGAAAATGTGTGAATGTTAACATAAAAAAATGTTACCATAACTATCTCTTTCTAGCAATCTTATAATCATATTATGCCATAAGGTCACTTATGTCTGCACTGTCAAATTATAAGTATTTGCAAACAATAATAGTTTAAATGCACCTGATACTGGAACTTTTAAAGAACTACAACCAATATGTGGAGTAAATAGTAAAGATATATGTTACCCAGTATCGTTACATGAGCCAAACTGACTTTTTGGTCAGTTAAAGGTGTTATAACTGTGCAGTTTCAAGTTTTTAATGAACTTTGTGTCTGAGACACCTATAATTCACACATACTAGAAGTACCTGTCAGAGGAGAAAAGATGGTATCAGGTCCATCATGATTTCCTCTTGAAAAGTAACTTTTAATTTCATCAACTTACCTTGATGGGTAGAAACTAATACCGAGCTCTCATTATATGCCCAGGCTCTACACTCAAGGCTGTGGATGAATCCCTTTACTGGAGATGATTCAGGAAAGGGAAAAAAAAAAAAAAAAAATTGAAGGTAAAATTATTTAAAGAAACAGTCTTGGCTTTTATTTCTATTTTATAGGAGATTTGTAATTTGAACACATGTATCTCTCTCTCCTAAAACTTGAATATACATTCTTTTTCTCATGAAGTAAATGATGGAAGGAAAAAACTGAGAAAAATTTAAGTGATGCTTAAGACAGAAACACAAGTTGGGCTCAAGACTGCTGGGAGAAATATCAATAACCTCAGATATGCAGATGACACCACCCTTATGGCAGAAAGTGAAGAGGAATTAAAAAGCCTCTTGATGAAAGTGAAAGGGGAGAGTGAAAAAGCTGGCTTAAAGCTCAACATTCAGAAAACGAAGATCATGGCATCTGGTCCCATCACTTCATGGGAAATAGATGGGCAAACAGTGGAAACAGTATCAGACTTTATTTTTCTGGGCTCCAAAATCACTGCAGATGGTGACTACAGCCATGAAATTAAAAGATGCTTACTCCTTGAAAGGAATGTTATGACCAGTCTAGATCAGATCAGATCAGTCGCTCAGTCATGTCTGATTCTTTGCGACCCCATGAATTGCAGCACGCCAGGCCTCCCTGTCCATCACCAACTCTGGGAGGTCACTCAGACACACATCCATTGAGTCAATGATGCCATCCAGCCATCTCATCCTCTGTCGTCCCCTTCTCCTCCTGCCCCCGATCCCTCCCAGCATCAGAGTCTTTTGCAATAAGTCAGCTCTTCGCATGAGGTGGCCAAAATACTGGAGTTTCAGCTTGAACATCATTCCTTCCAAAGAAATTCCAGGGCTGATCTCCTTCACAATGGACTGGTTGGATCTCCTTGCAGTCCAAGGGACTCTCAAGAGTCTTCTCCAACACCACAGTTCAAAATCATCAATTCTTTGGCGCTCAGCCTTCTTCACAGTCCAGCTCTCACATCCATACATGACCACAGGAAAGACCATAGCCTTGACTAGGTGAACCTTTGTTGGCAAAGTAATGTCTCTGCTTTTGAATATGCTATCTAGGTTGGTCATAACTTTCCTTCCAAGGAGTAAGCGTCTTTTAATTTCATGGCTGCAGTCACCATCTGCAGTGATTTTGGAGCCCAGAAAAATAAAGTCTGACACTGTTTCCACTGTTTCCCCATCTATTTCCCATGTAGTGATGGGACCAGATGCCATGATCTTCGTTTTCTGAATGTTGAGCTTTCAGCCAACCTTTTCACTCTCCACTTTCACTTTCATCAATAGGCTTTTTAGTTCCCCTTCACTTTCTGCCATAAGGGTGGTGTCATCTGCATATCTGAGGTTATTGATATTTCTCCTGGCAATCTTGATTCCAGCTTGTGTTTCCTCCAGTCCAGCATTTCTCATGATGTACTCTGCATATAAGTTAAATAAGCAGGGTGACAATATACAGCCTTGACATACTCCTTTTCCTATTTGGAACCAGTCTGTTGTTCCATGTCGAGTTCTAACTGTTACTTTCTGACCTGCATACAGATTTCTCAAGAGGCAGATCAGGTGGTCTGGTATTCCCATCTCTTTCAGAATTTTCCACAGTTTATTGTGATCTACACAGTCAAAGGCTTTGGCATAGTCAATAAAGCAGAAATAGATGTTTTTTTAGAACTCTCTTGCTTTTTCCATGATCCAGTGGATGTTGGCAATTTGATGTATGGTTCCTCTGCCTTTTCTAAATCCAGCTTGAACATCAGGAAGTTCACGGTTCACATATTGCTGAAGCCTGGCTTGGAGAATTTTGAGCATTACTTTACTAGCGTGTGAGATGAGTGCAATTGTGCAGTAGTTTGAGCATTCTTTGGCATTGCCTTTCTTTGGGACCAACCTAGAGAGAATATTCAAAATCAGAGACATTACTTTGCCAACAAAGGTTCGTCTAGTCAAGGCTATGGTTTTTCCTGTGGTCATGTATGTATGTGAGAGCTGGACTATGAAGAAGGCTGAGCGCCAAAGAATTGATGCTTTTGAACTCTGGTGTTGGAGAAGACTTTTGAGAGTCCCTTGGACTGGAAGGAGATCCAACCAGTCCATTGTGAAGGAGATCAGCCCTGGGATTTCTTTGGAAGGAATGATGCTAAAGCTGAAACTCCAGTACTTTGGCCACCTCATGCAAAGAGTTGACTCATTGGAGAAGACTCTGATGCTGGGAGGGATTGGGGGCAGGAGGAGAAGGGGACAACAGAGGATGAGATGGCTGGATGGCATCACTGACTCGATGGATGTGAGTCTGAGTGACCTCCCGGAGTTGGTGATGGACATCGAGCCCTGGCGTGTTGCGATTCATGGGGTCGCAAAGAGTCGGACACGACTGAGCGACTGATCTCATCTGATCTGATCTAAGCCAGAAAACAAGTCATCCCTTTAAGGCTGATTTGAATTATGTTTTCTACAAGGTAACCTGCAGGTAGGCAGGATTATTTGGCCACCCTAGACATCATTTTACTACTCAAAGTAGAAGCCATTCCTTGCCTAAGAGGGAGTGGGAAAGTACAGTAAGTGATGATGAGAGGAAACAAGTTTGGATGAACGACCAGGAAAGAAAATATTGATGAACTAACTCTGAAGATGACTGGAGGGTATAATGAGGGCAAGATTTCTACACAGACTCTATCTACCCATGCTACTAATAACTACCTCACTTTATATTTTTCCCCTTGATCATTTATACATTTTCCATTACTCTGAATCTAAATGCATTATTATTTTTTTTTTTTTTTACTTACAATATTGTATTGGTTTTGCCATATATCAACATGAATCTGCCATGGGTATACACGTGTTCCTAATCCTGAACCCCCCTTCCACCTCCCTCCCCATACATTATTATTCTAATAAGTATTTATTAAGAAACTACTATATTATGAAGCTACCAAGGATTTCCTTGGTAGCTCAGATGGTAAAGAATCTGCCTGCAATGCAGATTCTATGGGTTCAATCCCTGGGACAGGAAGACCCCCCTGGAGAAGGAAACAGCAACCCACTCTAGTATTCTTGCCTGGAAAATTCCATGGACAGAGGAGCCAGGTGAGCTACAATCAATGGGGTCACAAACAGCTGGACACGACTGACGGACTACCACCAACCATATGATGGATACTCTACTAGACATTGGGTATAAAGTTATATCACAGTCCTTGGCCTCAGAAGTATATATTAATAAATTCCACTGAAGAAAAACAACACAAACAACAAAAAGAACACTAACAAAACATAGGGATTCAAGTGCAATGATAAAGACACTAATTCAAGTGTAATAATTACAGTTTTACCTTGTTTGGATGATTGCAAATGGAATGGACCTCAGCATTAGAAAGGTCCTCTTAAAATGAGAAAAATACAAGGGATCAGATAAATTAAAAATGTTTTGATAATATCAATATTAAAGATTTCTGCTCAGAGAAAAACATTTTGGGCAAAGTTAAACACAGAATAGAATATAACGGGAGCATGCATGCTTGCCAAGTCACTTCAGTCATCTCTGATTCTTTATGATCTCATGGACAATAGCCCATCAGGCTCCTCTGTCCATGGAATTCTCCAGGCGAGAACATTGGAGTGGGTTGCCATGCCCTCCTCCAGGGGATCTTGTCAACCCAGGGGCTGAACACTTGTCTCTTGTGGTTCCTGAATTGCAGGCAGATTCTTTACCACTGAGCCACTGGGGAAGCCCCATAATAGAAGCACATAAGCCAAAACAACAACCAAACCAGATAGCCCAAAAGAAAATTACCTGGAGAACGTAATGAGACAATCTCCAGAGAGCAATGCAAATTATAATAAAACTATAAAGTGATTTTTAAGCTTTATCAGAATAATTAAAAGATAATACTGAATATCAGTTTAGAACAAAGAGAAAGACAAAATTAGGAAGCTTTGCAATGCAAATATTCATCTAGGATATAGAAGTTGAGGAACACTTTCACCTTGCTCTTGTGGGAATGCACGGTGAAACCATTATGGACAATCAGCAAATTAGTTACCAAAGAAGATATGATCCAGCAATTGTGCTCCTGGATGTTTATCTCAAAGACTTCTCAATCATGTGGAAGCCTGTGAAGATGTTCATTTCAATACTACGTTTGGTAATGGTAATTTATAGAGTATGGGGAGTGTATATATTAAACACCTTTAAATACCAGGAACAATTAGAAACAACAAAGCAAATATACACATGGAAAAGAAGATCCAACCTAAAAATGTACTATCAACTGAAAAAAGAGCAGAATAATACATGTAACCAAAGAACATTTACATAAATTAAAGTTAACAGTAAATAGATTAAATCCTTTGCCTGTGGTAAAATGCAATCAATGTGAGAAACTGGGATAAAGGAGAACAAATAAATGAATAAATAAGAACGATGTTTATGTTCCTTGATATGGGAAAATATTATCAAAACCCACTGTTTTTATTGCTCCTATAAAGAGAAAATAAATTAAAAGGAGGGGGTGATGCAATTTGGCAGGCATGGCTTGGATTCTTTGTAAAATGCACTGGGCAATATTACAGAATGTATCTAGTGCCCCCAAAACTTAAAATTATACCCATATATTAAGAAGTCAGTGGAAGTGAGAAATAGATTTAAGGGCCTAGATCTGATAGATAGAGTGCCTGATGAACTATGGAATGAAGTTCGTGACATTGTACAGGAGACAGGGATCAAGACCATCCCCATGGAAAAGAAATGCAAAAAAGCAAAATGGCTGTCTGGGGAGGCCTTACAAATAGCTGCAAAAAGAAGAAAAGCGAAAAGCAAAGGAGAAAAGGAAAGATATAAACATCTGAATGCAGAGTTCCAAAGAAGAACAAGAAGAGATAAGAAAGCCTTCTTCAGCAATCAATGCAAAGAAATAGAGGAAAACAACAGAATGGGAAAGACTAGGGATCTCTTCAAGAAAATCAGAGATACCAAAGGAACATTTCATGCAAAGATGGGCTCGATAAAGGACAGAAATGGTATGGACCTAACGGAAGCAGAAGATATTAAGAAGAGGTGGCAAGAATACACAGAAGAACTGTACAAAAAAGAGCTTCACGACCCAGATAATCATGATGGTGTGATCACTGACCTAGAGCCAGACATCCTGGAATGTGAAGTCAAGTGGGCCTTAGAAAGCATCACTAGGAACAAAGCTAGTGGAGGTGACGGAATTCCAGTGGAGCTGTTCCAAATCCTGAAAGATGATGCTGTGAAAGTGCTACACTCAATATGCCAGCAAATTTGGAAAACTCAGCAGTGGCCACAGGACCAGAAAAGGTCAGTTTTCATCCCAATCCCAAAAAAAGGCAATGCCAAAGAGTGCTCAAACTACCGCACAATTGCATTCATCTCACACGCTAGTAAAGTAATGCTCAAAATTCTCCAAGCCAGGCTTCAGCAATATGTGAACCGTGAACTTCCTGATGTTCAAGCTGGATTTAGAAAAGGCAGAGGAACCAGAGATCAAATTGCCAACATCTGCTGGATCATGGAAAAAGCAAGAGAGTTCCAGAAAAACATCTATTTCTGCTTTATTGACTATGCCAAAGCCTTTGACTGTGTGGATCACAATAAACTGTGGAAAATTCTGAGAGAGATGGGAATACCAGACCACCTGATCTGCCTCTTCAGAAATCTGTATGCAGGACAGGAAGCAACAGTTAGAACTGGTCATGGAACAACAGACTGGTTCCAAATAGGAAAAGGAGTACGTCAAGGCTGTATATTGTCACCATGTTTATTTAACTTATATGCAGAGTACATGATGAGAAATGCTGGACTGGAGGAAACACAAGCTGGAATCAAGATTGCTGGGAGAAATATCAATAACCTCAGATATGCAGATGATACCACCCTTATGGCAGAAAGTGAAGAGGAACTCAAAAGCCTCTTGATGAAAGTGAAAGTAGAGAGTGAAAAGGTTGGCTTAAAGCTCAACATTCAGAAAATGAAGATCATGGCATCTGGTCCCATCACTACATGGGAAATAGATGGAGAAACAGTGGAAACACTGTCAGACTTTATTTTTCTGGGCTCCAAAATCACTGCAGATGGTGACTGCAGCCATGAAATTAAAGACACTTACTCCTTGGAAGGAAGGTTATGGCCAACCTAGATAGCATATTCAAAAGCAGAGACATCACTTTGCCAACAAAGTTTCGCCTAGTCAAGGCTATGGTCTTTCCTGTGGTCATGTATGGATGTGAGAGCTGGCCTGTGAAGAAGGCTTAGCGCCGAAGAATAGATGCTTTGGAACTGTGGTGTTGGAGAAGACTCTTGAGAGTCCCTTGGACTGCAAGGAGATCCAACCGGTCCATTCTGAAGGAGATCAGACCTGGGATTTCTTTGGAAGGAATGATGTTCAAGCTGAAACTCCAGTATTTTGGCTACCTCATGCGAAGAGTTGACTCATTGGAGAAGACTCTGATGCTGGGAGGGATTGAGGGCAGGAGGAGAAGGGGACGACAGAGGATGAGATGGCTGGATGACATCACTGACTCGATGAATGTGAGTCTGGGTGACCTCCGAGAGCTGGTGATAGATAGGGAGGCCTGGCGTGCTGCAGTTCATGGGGTCACAAAGAGTCGGACACGACTGAGCGACTGATCTGATCTGATTAAGAAGTCATGAAAGAGTGCCCCCAAAACTTAAAATTATACCCATATATTAAGAAGTCATGAAAGAGAGAGGACACCTAGTCAGTTTTCAGGGTCATGCATAATTAGAAGAAAAATGAATTCAGCTTTGGAACATAGTAATTCCTAGACCCTTAAACACTGTACAGTGTCTGCCACAATGATCTCAATGTTCACGATTACTAACTTTCTTATAGTGATGTTTAGGTCCCTCGTAGCTCAGTGGATAAAGAATCTGCCCACAATGCAAGAGACCTGGGTTCCATCCCCTGGAGAAGAAAATGGCAACCCACTCCAGTATTCTTGCCTGGATAATCCCATGGACAGAGGAGCTGAGTCCACGGGATCACAAAAGTTGGACACACATAGTGACTAAACCACCACCATAGTGATGGTTTTTTTTTAGATTTCATTTTCCTGGATTTGGTATTATATGAAAAATATGGACAGGCATGCACTTTCTTTTACAATACATATGCGTATTCAAAGGAACAAAATACTGCACCAAAATTTGAGATACAGCCTGGTCAAAAGAGTGGAAATTAATTCAAGATTTCTGCTTCACAGAGGACTGCCTGTTGAATTGTAATAGGCTAATCATCTAGGAAAACTACTTTCAAATACTAAAAATTATAAGTCCTACCATACATCAAAGCCCATTGTGGCTGAATTGTAAGGTCATGGGTGACCCTGACCTGAGATCTCCAGGCATACCAAGTGCACATTAATTCAATGTTTTCTAATATTAGAGTTAGAGCAGAAATGAAAGCACATAGCTAGAATACTCCCAAGGCTTATATATTATGCAGGCAGCACAGAACAATGATTATAAATCTCCTTCCAGACATAGCAAAAACCGACCTTACAAATCTGACTTTACTGTAGGTAGCAAAGGGGTTAAGGATATGATAAGAAATTTTCCTAAATAACTTCCCAATGTCTTGATAAATGATGTCATCCATCACTACTAATGTGGACTAAGGAATAGAATTAATTATTTTGCAATCATGATCTGGTACAGAGATCAAGGTCATATTATTACATCAGCAGAACATTGACCAGTTGTGAATTATTCTTGATGAGACATTCAATTCTTAAATCCTGAGCTGGTAGTCACTGGAGGCCTATTAACAATTACAGATTAGAAAGCATTTCATACAATACCATTATTCACAGCTCATACATACTACCTCTGTGAATTACTGTAATGCACATGGTTTAGGAAACTAACCTCTAAAGAATATTAAGCATCTGGGTGGAATATTTAAAGAAACTGTCTGTATGATTATTTATATATATACTCCAGTATTTAGTATTTACAAACTTTACAATAATTCTTCTCTATATCTTGAAACACCACAGCATAGTCACTCTATTCTCACCACTTTTTTTTAAGTTCAAACTTCAAATGATATCAGATAAAATATTTAGCATTTTATCAAATATCAAATATTAGATAAAATTAAATGTCTTATTAATTTCCAATTTATGCATGCCAAATCACTTGGAGATGTCATTTTTTTCTTATGATCCAGTTTTGAGACTTTGAGAACCTGAGCATTAAAAAAGAAAGCGGGCAAAACACTGGAATAAAATCTCCATGGTGAATTAGGACCATGAAGTCAATCTAACATCACCTGACAATTCTAAAGTTGATTTCTCTAACTCAAGAAAATGTGATATGAATAAATATCCAATTATATCAATAAACTAGCAAAATATAGGAACTGTAACTTTACTACCTAAACTTCATGGTTCTTAAAGACAATGTTTATATCTCTTTTCTTAGACAAGGAATTACTAGCATATATACTATGTCTCATGTACAGTAGCTCTTCAGTACTTGCTTAGCAAATAGATGCAAATAGATGATTAAACTAGAATGTCTGCTTTTCAGGCTCTCTTATATTTTACATTGAATATGGGATCTCCCCAAATTTTATTAGAGCAATATTCTTTCTTATTCCAAATATATTATACCATATAGTTCAGGATTATTAAGAAATTATAAAATCTCTTGGAAAGTAATTATAATTTACATAATCTAAAAATCATAAATTTAAAATTCGTGCTATATAAAATATTTATACATATTTTAAGTAAATTGAGCAATCCTCCATGTATGATTTATAATGTATGGTCATAGGATTTATGCCTATGTTGAAAAAAACTTTAAACTCCTGTTTAAAGAATCTGTATAAAGTCATGGAACATCATCAAATACACACATTTGATCTATATATGTTTGTACACGTATACAATAATACATACATTTTAAGAAAATGGGCATAGAGAGAAAGAGAAAATATAGTTTAATAATGCATGTTCTAAGGAGAGAAGTAAACTCAGGAATATCAGGAACTATTAATATATTACCAATGTAATAAAATATAAAAGTAAAACAAGATACCCTTTAAAATCACTAAATGCATAAAATTTTAGAAATATGGTGATAATTAATAGGCTATAGTTTAAACAACAACAAAAAACATTATATGATGATCTAAGAAAACTTGCTGTTCAGTTTTGAGGGATTAACAGAGAAAAATGAATACAATACAAAGTTCAGACTTGATTTATCTAAATTCCTGTTTGAATCCAGGTGACCTCATAACTGCTGCAAGATGGAAAAGTAAATCACTTTTCTAGACTGTTAATATTGTACAGTATCTTTATAGTCAAATACAACGTCTTATATGCCAGGAAACAGAACAAAACGGCCAAAAAAAATAAGAGACCATACAGAAAACAGAAACAGAGCAATGCGTTTTTTAGATGTTGAAATTAGAATTGTAAAAAAATATAATCAATAAGCCCCTCCAAAGCAGACAAGGTAGAATTTTTTACAAAAGAACTATGAAAAGGAATAAATAAAAATTCCATATTTGAGAAATGAAATGTATCAATAATATGTGTAACAGCAGCCTAGACATAGCAAAAGAAAGGTCTGTTGCAACAATGATAGCTTAATAAAAAACATACAAGTTGAAGCGTGGAAAAAACAAAGAACAAAAAATATAAAATCATTTAAATATACATGAGGAATGAATCTAAGATTCAAATTATGTGTGGTTATATTCCCATAAGAAGAGGAGAAAAAAATATAAGTCAGATGTGATATTCAAAAACAAACACTGGCTCTAAAGTTTTTGATAAAAATATCACAGTGAATCACAAACTGAAGAACTCTATGATATCCAAGCAGTGTAAATGAAAATAAAACCACAAATAGGAATATAATGCATAATGACTTGAAAATTAAAAAGAATTAAAATCTTCAGATCTTACTCCTTGGAAGGAAGGTTATAACCAACCTAGATAGCATATTCAAAAGCAGAGACATCACTTTGCCAACAAAGGTTCGCCTAGTCACGGCTATGGTCTTTCCTGTGGTCATGTATGGATGTGAGAGCTGGACTGTGAAGAAGGCTGAGCGCCGAAGAATTGATGCTTTTGAACTGTGGTGTTGGAGACGACTCCTGAGAGTCCCTTGGACTGCAAGGAGATCCAACCAGTCCATTCTGAAGGAGATCAGACCTGGGATTTCTTTGGAGGGAATGATGCTCAAGCTGAAACTCCAGTATTTTGGCCATCTCATGCGAAGAGTTGACTCATTGGAGAAGACTCTGATGCTGGGAGGGATTGAGGGCAGGAGGAGAAGGGGACGACAGAGGATGAGATGGCTGGATGGCATCACTGACTCGATGAATGTGAGTCTGAGTGACCTCCGAGAGCTGGTGATGGATAGGGAGGCCTGGCGTGCTGCGGTTCATGGGGTCGCAAAGAGTCGGACACGACTGAGCAACTGATCTGATCTGATCTGAAAATCTTCAGATAGCAGAAAAGTATTACCTATGTTATTATAATAGACAGTGTTGTTCTCATTGGATTTAACTTTACTCCTGACTAAATATCTCAGCATAATTCACAAGTATACGCACTATTATACATGGTTAAAAGGAACACATGTACACCTGTGGCAGATTCATTTTGATATATGGCAAAACCAATACAATATTGTAAAGTTAAATAAAATTAAATTTAAAAAAAATAAAGTCATTAATGTTGTTTCTCTCTGACCTTCCCTCTTTAATCACATCTCCCTTTGATTGTTCTCTTCTGCCTCACTCTTTCACTTTTAAGGATCTTTGTAGTTACAATGGTGTCACCTGGATAATCCAAGTTAACCTCCTTAAGTTAAAATCTCCTGATTGGCAACTTAATTGATCTGCAACCTTAATTCCTTCTTACCAAAAAGATAATGTTTCTCAGATTCTGAGGTTTAGAATGTGAACATTTTGGGGAAGTTATTAGAACTACAACAACTCTAAACAACTTCCCATATTATTTAAAGAGACAATGTTATTTCTGGTATATAATGATATTGTCCAGGCCCATGGTTAACAGGAAAGACCTTCAATTTTTTTTTTCTCAAGTCTATCCCTTGGTCTGCAAGGAGATCCAACCAGTCCATTCTGAAGGAGATCAGCCCTGGGATTTCTTTGGAAGGAATGATGCTCAAGCTGAAACTCCAGTATTTTGGCCACCTCATGCGAAGAGTTGACTCATTGGAGAAGACTCTGATGCTGGGAGGGATTGGGGGCAGGAGGAGAAGGGGACGACAGAGGATGAGATGGCTGGATGGCATCACTGACTCGATGGATGTGAGTCTGGGTGAACATCAGGAGTTGGTGATGGACAGGGAGGCCTGGCGTGCTGCAGTTCATGGGGTCGCAAAGAGTCAGACACGACTGAGCGACTGATCTGATCTGATCTGATCTGACAGAAGTATTTGTTACTAATGAAATGATGAGCCACAGCAGAACCAGGCCAGTTAATTTCCTCCACTTTTTTCCTGACACTTCTTAACTCTATGAGCACAAAAAAGTTTACAAATTTTAATTGTTTTCAAAAATAAATTTAAAACACTATTTCTCACAAGATGATAGTGTTTAACCTACATATCTTCACAACACTTTCCAAGATATGATACTTTCTTGTTTGTGTTATTTTTTTTTAGTATACTAAAAGGTTTCAGGAAATATATTTTTGGATTTATACATTTTTTATAATACATAATACCTTTCTTTTACTCTTGCCTGGAAAATCCCATGGATGGAGGAGCCTGGTAGGCTGCAGTCCATGGGTTCACAAAGAGTTGGACACTTACAGAGTGATTTAACTTTCACTTTTCACTTTCATGCATTGGAGAAGGAAATGGCAACCCACTCCAGTGTTCTTGCCTGGAGAATCCGAGAGACAGCAGAGCCTGGTGGGCTGCCATCTGTGGGGTCACACAGAGTCGATCACGACTGAAGCAACTTAGCAGCAGCAGCATCTAGTAAGTAAAAATTTTTAGAAATTTTATCTTAATTTGAAGTTTGTAGAGAATAATTTTAATTTATTTGGAAGATCAATACTTTTTTAATGTTTTTATATATTGATTGTTTATATTTCAATTTTCTTTCTAAATTCAAGTAGGTATCAGAAAATTATTAAAGCAGTTTTGAAGGTTCTACATAGAAATTTATGTTGCCTATCAGGTATTTTACATATTTGAAATTTATAAAACATTTACAAGTATTCTATAGTTCATAATCATTACCAATTTATACAGAATTGCTGAGTTAATTTAAATTCAGTAAGCTTTATTTTTCCACTGTCAGATACATTTATCTCTCATAATATACTTTACTGCAATTATTCCCTTTTCTCTAAAGTCTTTTAATTTTTATTTCTACCTCCCATCCTATGTGTCAAAACTTCTCTAAATTTTTTTATTTTATATATATGGCCTTTTCTGCTTTGGGCCCATTTTTATTTTTTATAATCAAAAAATACTACAGCTCATGGCTGAAGCCCCTTGATACTCATCAGAGTAAAACTGTACAAATGACCTCAAACAACTCATTTCAGATGAGCATCCCAAATTTCTGATTTTATGCAAATTTTAGCCTAATTATCTGAAAGTTTTTAGAACAATGACCTCGGGAGTATGACCCTTCTCCATAAACATCTTCCTGCACTAATAGGCTCTGGAAGCCTCTTTCTTCTTTCTTATCATGTAAATGGAAATTGCTGAACTTATATGCATTTTATTGTTATTTAAAACCAGAATCAGTGGGGAGTCTTAGCAGAGGTTGATGAAATATTTCCAAACTACTAAATAAGGGAGAATGTCTAGGACATCATCACCTTCATGTCCCATCTAATAGAGAATTTACCTGAGGAGAAATCACCCATTGACTTTAAGAGTTACAATGTGTCCTTTATCTGACCCTTAGAGATTCAGAGAACAAGATTCCTTAGAATTATTTCAGGGAAGTTGATTATCCGGAATTTACCCCTTTGTTTCAAGAAAGCAGTTATTAATAAAATATTTTAGAAATAAATATGAACATAATAATAATATATGCCCATAGTTTCAAAAATCAAATTTCATTTGAGAGTTTGTGCTTTTCAATTTTTTTAAATTGAATATACTTCACCATGTTATTGAATATTTCACATTTATGCTAAAGTATACTTGTGACATATGTATCCTTTAGTGAAATAGAATATTAAAAAGGAAATATAACTAAAACCTCACAAGTACAAATAATAATGCAACTTCCTTAAAGGATTGTATTATTATTACTAATGTAGCACTACATGTCCTTATGTTGCAAACAAGACTTTATATATTTATCATTTTTTATCTCAGCCATAGAAAAATTCAGTTAGAAATATAGACATGAATTTTAAAACTTACTTAGGATTTTATTAAAGAAAAACCAAAGGGTGAAATTATTGGAATAGTGGATATGCTTTCTAGTTTATTGTTGCATTTGGACAAAGATAGAAAACAAAACAAAAACAAATGAAGTTTGAATACCAACTATTAAAATTAGCTAAGTTGATTAAACCTTCAAGTTACATGACACACCAATAATATACAGAGTGGTCACTATGAAAATTGATTCTCCTGTTCTCTGAATTTGAGAAGCATTTCCCGCTGAGCTATTTAAAACCCTAAAAGATGATGTTGTTAAAGTGCTGCACTCAATATGCAGGCAAATTTGGAAAACTCAGCAGTGGTCACAGGACTAGAAAAAGTCAGTTTTCATTTCAATTTCAAAGAAGTGGAATCTCGAAGACTACTCAAACTACTGTACAACTGTGCTCATTTTACATGCTTGCAAAGTTATGCTCAAAATCCTTCAAGCAAGTCTTCAGCAGTATATGAATCAAGAACTTCCAGATGTATCAGCTGGGTTTAGAAGAGGCAGAGGAACCAGAGATCTAGTTGTCAACATTCATTGGATCTTGGAGAAAGCAAAGGAGTTCCAGAAAAACATCTGTGTCTGCTTCACAGACTACACTAAAGCCTTTGATTATGTAGACCACAAAAAAACTGTGGAAAATTCTTAAAGAGATGGGAATACCAGACCACCTTAGCTGCCTCCTGAGAAACTTGTATGCAGGTCAAGAAGCAACCCTCAGACGGAACATGGAATGACTGGTTCAAAATTGGGAAAGGAGTATGACAAGGCTATATATTGTCACCCAATTTATTTAACTTATATGCAGAGTATATCATGTGAAATGATAGACTGAATGGATCACAATTTACAATCAAGATTGTTGGAAGAAATATTAACAATCTCAGATATGCAGATAATACCACTCTAATGGCAGAAAAAAATGAAGAGGTACTAAAGACCTTCTTGATGAGGGTGAAAGAAAAGAGTGAAAAAGCTGGCCTAAAACTCAACACTATAAAACTAAGAACATGGCATCTGGTCCTATCACTTCATGACAAACAGAAAGGGAAAAAGTTGAAGCAGTGACAGCTTTTATTTTTTTGGGCTCCAAAATCAATAGGGATGGTAACTGCAACCATGAAATTAAAAGACACTTGCTCCTTAGAAGAAAAGCTTTTTTAGAAAGACCTAGACAGCATATTTAAAAGCAGAGACATCATTTTGCTGACAAAGGTTTGTATTCTCAAAGCTATGGTTTTTCCAGTAGTCATATAAGGATGTGAGAGACGGACCATAAAAAAAGGAGGGATGCCGAAGAATTGATGTTTTTGAACCGTGGTATGGGAGAAGACTCTTGAGAGTCCCTTGGACTGCAAGGAGATCCAACCAGTCCATCCTAAAGGAAATCAACTCTGAATATTCATTGGTAATATTGTTGCTGAGGCTGAATCTCTAATATTTTGGCCACCTCATACAAAGCCTGACTCATTGGAAAAGATCCTGATGCTGGGAAAGATTGAAGGCCAAAGGAGAAGGGGGCAGCAGAGGATGAGATGGTTAGATAGCATCACTGACTCAATAGACACAAATTTCAGCAAACTCCAGAAGATAGTGGAGGACAGAGGAACCTGGAGTGCTATAGTCCATCGGGTCGCAAAGAGCTGGACACAACTTAGCAACAACAAATATACCAATAAAATGTGAAAAAAGGGTACACTTTACTGTCAGATTATTCTTTGCAATGTCAAATTATAATGACCAATCATTTTGATTCCATCTTCATTGAATCCAAACTTCATAAATTAGCATAAAACTTTGAGGTTTTCATAAAGTTGTTTCTCTAACAGTAGAGATTTAAAAACCCTCTGTGGAAGTATAAGTTGGAAATTGCCTGTTCAAAGAAATTTATGATTTTATTACAGCTGCATATTGACTATTCCTTTACTAACCTGCAGGCAGAAAGTAACAGTTTATTTATTCAAACTGCAAATGAAACTGGGCAAGAAAAGTAATTAGCAAGCAACAAAAAACTAATGGAAAAGCACCATAAGAGCAGTTCAGAATTTATATGGGTTGTCAGATCATTAGAAAAATAACACTTTAATTTTAAAAAGGTAGAAAACTATGTATATATATTTTTTCTTCAACAAACTGCCTATACATAGGTATAGGATTCTCAAACAAAGGCGATACTGAGAAACATTTGTGTAACTTCTTAACTTTTTAAATAATTCAAAATTATTCTAAATATAAGTTTAAGTATTGTTTCAAATGTAAACTTTATAGTGAATGATATGTTTATTTATTTAATTAGAGACACAGGGAATATTTGACTATGTGCTTTTTGAAATGTCAGTGATGAATTTTTTGCAACTGACAGATCTTACTAACATTGTGGAAGCCACCAAGATAATACATATATTTGGAGGAAAAATAACAATAATTACATATATAGTACTGGTCAGTTACAAGATAATAACGATGCTATTTTCTGGGTGGTGCTTATTTTGTGACATGAAAACATTTCAGAACCTGCCAGAAAATGTAATTTGTTACTGAACAGATAATTCTTCTTAAAGTAATATTAGTTGCTGGAATATCAACACAGAAACATTTCATTTAAAAAATACAAGGAGTTTCCTTAATGTGGAGTGTATTGTTTAGTGGATGCATACATTTACAACAAAGAAAACCCAGATTCTCTTAAAGACTTCCCAGGTAACAGGCAAGACCTGTTTACTACACAGCTATATCAGTTGACTAAAGGCTATTTCATCCCAATTATGTTTTCCTCAAAAATTTTAATGACATTAGAAATTCCTAAGAAAGTCTTCAGGAAAATGTCAAAATTTCTTGGCCTTGGAATCAGATAATGTGACAATCTCCTAGTCTCATTTTTTTTTTCCCAAAACATTTAGTGTTATAGCCATATAGGAAACTCAAACTTTGCTCAGATCTGTGTGAATTATTTTTAAGATTTACCATACCCATTACACTTAGGCATTTTTGCACTTGACATTTTCTTTCCTTGGAAGTTTCCCTACCTTTTGAGTACCTTGTACCTGAATATCATATAAGAATTGGCTAGATCTCAAACTTCTATGAAGTCTTTGTCTATTCTAGGACTCACAAATAGCTTCTTCACTTATTCAAGAGCACTTATTATATCACTTATTGGTGACATAAGTTGTCTTACATCATGAAATAAATGGATAAATGAGATCTCTACTGTACAGGAGCACAGGCTAGTAGAAGTTGATGGGAGAGGAGAGTCATATGTGTAAAGCATAATTAAAATGTATTAATACAGGTGGTGTAATAGAAGTGCAAGCTAAATACTTTAGACTCACTTAAGAGAGAATATCTAACTGTATATGGGTGAACATGGGAACATGTGAAAATGGTTCCATAAGTTCTCATTTACCAGAAACCTTTCAAATTATCTACTCCTCAACACTCTCCAGCTGAAATCACTTCTTTCTCTGTGCATTCACAGGGCTTAAAACAAGTAGTGGAGGTGATGGAATTCCAGTGGAGCTATTCCAAGTCCTGAAAGATTATGCTGTGAAAGTGCTGCACTCAATATGCCAGCAAATTTGGAAAACTCAGCAGTGGCCACAAGATTGGAAAAGGTCAGTTTTCATCCCAATCCAAAAGAAAGGCAATGCCAAAGAATGCTCAAACTACCGAACAATTGCACTCATCTCACACGCTAGTAAAGTAATGCTCAAAATTCTCCAAGCCAGGCTTCAGCAATATGTGAACCGTGAACTTCCTGATGTTCAAGCTGGTTTTAGAAAAGGCAGAGGAACCAGAGATCAAATTGCCAACATCCGCTGGATCATGGAAAAAGCAAGAGAGTTCCAGAAAAACATCTATTTCTGCTTTATTGACTATGCCAAAGCCTTTGACTGTGTGGATCACAATAAACTATGGAAAATTCTGAAAGAGATGGGAATACCAGACCACCTGATCTGCCTCTTAAGAAATCTGTATGCAGGTCAGGAAGCAACAGTTAGAACTTGTCATGGAATAACAGACTGGTTCCAAATAGGAAAAGGAGTACGTCAAGGCTGCATATTGTCACCATGTTTATTTAACTTATATGCAGAGTACATCATGAGAAATGCTGGACTGGAAGAAACACAAGTTGGAATCAAGATTGCTGGGAGAAATATCAATAACCTCAGATATGCAGATGACACCACTCTTATGGCAGAAAGTGAAGAGGGGCTAAAAAGCCTCTTGATGAAAGTGAAAGTGGAGAGTGAAAAGGTTGGCTTAAAGCTCAACATTCAGAAAACGAAGATCATGGCATCTGGTCCCATCACTGCATGGGAAATAGATGGGGAAACAGTGGAAACAGTGTCAGACTTTGTTTTTCTGGGCTCCAAAATCACTGCAGGTGGTGACTGTAGCCATGAAATTAAAAGACGCTTGTTCCTTGGAAGGAAAGTTATGACCAACCTAGATAGCATATTCAAAAGCAGAGACGTTACATTGCCAACAAAGGTTCGCCTAGTCAAGGCTATGGTCTTTCCTGTGGTCATGTATGGATGTGAGAGCTGGACTGTGAAGAAGGCTGAGTGCCGAAGAATTGATGCTTTTGAACTGTGGTGTTGGAGAAGACTCTTAAGAGTCCCTTGGACTGCAAGGAGATCCAACCAGTCTATTCTGAAGGAGATCAACCCTGGAATTTCTTTAGAAGGAATGATGCTAAAGCTGAAACTCCAGTATTTTGGCCACCTCATGCGAAGAGTTGACTCATTGGAGGAGACTCTGATGATGGGAGGGATTGAGGGCAGGCAGAGAAGGGGACGACAGAGGATGGGATGGCTGGATGGCATCACTGACTTGATGGGTGTGAGTCTGGGTGACCTCCGGGAGCTGGTGATGGACAGGGAGGCCTGGCGTGCTGTGGTTCATGGGGTGGCAAAGAGTCGGACACGACTGAGTGACTGATCTGATCTGATATGATCACAATTCATGGTTGGTTGGTTTAGTCACAAAGCAAAAAGAATACCCAGCTGTGGATGTGACTGGTGATAGAAGCAAGGTCTGATGCTGTAAAGAGCAATATTGCATAGGAACATGGAATGTCAGGTCCATGAATCAAGGCAAATTGGAAGTGGTCAAACAAGAGATGGCAAGAGTGAATGTCGACATTCTAGGCATCAGCGAACTGAAATGGACTGGAATGGGTGAATTTAACTCAGATGACCATTATGTATACTACTGCAGGCAGGAATCCCTCAGAAGAAATGGAGTAGCCATCACGGTCAACAAAAGAGTCCAAAAGGCATTACTTGGATGCAATCTCAAGAATGACAGAATGATCTCTGTTCATTTCCAAGGCAAACCATTCAATACCACAGTAATCCAAGTCTATACCCCAACCAGTAATGCTGAAGAAGCTGAAGTTGAACGGTTCTATGAAGACCTGCAAGACCTTTTAGTACTAACACCCAAAAAAGATGTCCTCTTCATTATAGGGGACTGGAATGCAAAAGTAGGAAGCCAAGAAACACCTGGAGTAACAGGCAAATTTGGCCTTAGAATACGGAATAAAGCAGGACAAAGACTAATAGAGTTTTGCCATCAAAATGCACTGGTCATAGCAAATACCCTCTTCCAACAACACAAGAGAAGACTCTATACATGGACATCACCAGATGGTCAACACCGAAATCAGATCGATTATATTCTTTGCAGCCAAAGATGGAGAAGCTCTATACAGTCAGCAAAAACAAGACCAGGAGCTGACTGGGGCTCAGATCATGAACTCCTTATTGCCAAATTCAGACTTAAATTGAAGAAAGTGGGGGAAACCACTAGACCATTCAGGTATGACCTAAATCAAATCCCTTATGCTTATACAGTGGAAGTGAGAAATAGATTTAAGGGCCTAGATCTGATAGAGTGCCTGGTGAAGTATGGAATGAGGTTCGTGACATTGTAGAGGAGACAGGGATCAAGACTATCCCCATGGAAAAGAAATGCGAAAAAGCAAAATGGCTGTCTGGGGAGGCCTTACAAATAGCTGTGAAAAGAAGAGAAGAGAAAAGCAAGGGAGAAAAGGAAAGATATAAGCATCTGAATGCAGAGTTCCAAAGAACAGCAAGAAGAGATAAGAAAGCCTTCTTCAGTGATCAATGCAAAGAAATAGAGGAAAACAACAGAATGGGAAAGACTAGGGATCTCTTCAAGAAAATCAGAGATACCAAAGGAACATTTCATGCAAAGATGGGCTCAATAAAGGACAGAAATGGTATGGACCTAAGAGAAGCAGAAGATATTAAGAAGAGGTGGCAAAAATACACAGAAGAACTGTACAAAAAAGATCTTCTTGACTCAGATAATCATGATGGTGTGATCACTGACCTAGAGACAGACATCGTGGAATGTGAAGTCAAGTGGGCCTTAGAAAGCATCACTACAAACAAAGCTAGTGCAGGTGATGGAATTTCAGTGGAGCTATTTCAAATCCTGAAAGATGATGCTGTTAAAATGCTGCACTCAATATGCCAGCAAATTTGGAAAACTCAGCAGTGGCCACAGGACCAGAAAAGGTCAGTTTTCCTTCCAATCCCAAAGAAAGGCAATGCCAAAGAATGCTCAAACTACCACACAGTTGCACTCATCTCACACGCTAGTAAAGTAATGCTCAAAATTCTCCAAGCCAGGCTTCAGCAATATGTGACCCGTGAACTTCCTGATGTTCAAGCTGGATTTAGAAAAGGCAGAGGAACCAGAGATCAAATTGCCAACATCCACTGGATCATGGAAAAAGCAAGAGAGTTCCAGAAAAACATCTATTTCTGCTTTATTGACTACGCCAAAGCCTTTGACTGTGTAGATCACAATAAACTGTGGACAATTCTGAAAGAGATGGGAATACCAGACCACCTGATCTGCCTCTTGAGAAATCTGTATGCAGGTCAGGAAGCAACAGTTAGAACTGGTCATGGAACAACAGACTGGTTCCAAATAGGAAAAGGAGTACATCAAGGCTGTATATTGTCACCCTGCTTATTTAACTTATATGCAGAGTACATCATGAGAAACGCTGAACTTGAAGAAACACAAGCTGGAATCAAGATTGCCGGGAGAAATATCAATAACCTCAGATATGCAGATGATACCGCCCTTATGGTAGAAAATGAAGAGGAACTAAAAAGCCTCTTGATGAAAGTGAAAGAGGAGAGTGAAAAAGTTGGCTTAAAACTCAACATTCAGAAAACGAAGATCATGGCATCTGGTCCTGTCATTTTTTGGGAAATAGATGGGGAAACAGTGGAAACAGTGCCAGATTTTATTTTTCTGGGCTCCAAAATCACTGCAGATGGTGACTGCAGCCATGAAATTAAAAGACACTTACTCCTTGGAAGGAAAGTTATGACCAACCTAGATAGCATATTCAAAAGCAGAGACATCACTTTGCCAACAAAGTTTCGCCTAGTCAAGGCTATGGTCTTTCCTGTGGTCATGTATGGATGTGAGAGCTGGACTGTGAAGAAGGCTGAGCGCCGAAGAATTGATGCTTTTGAACTGTGGTGTTGGAGAAGACTCTTGAGAGTCCCTTGGATTGCTAGAAGATCAGACCTGTCAATTGTAAAGGAAATCAGTCCTGAATATTCACTGGAAAGACTGATGCTGAAACTGAAGCTCCCATAGTTTGGCCACCTTATGTGAAGAACTGACTGACTGGAAAATACCCTGATGCTGGGAAAGATTGAAGGCAAGAAGAGAAGGGGACGACAGAGGATGAGATGGTTGGACTGTATCACCAACTCCATGGGCAGGAGTTTGAGCAAGCTCTGGAAGTTGGTGATGGACAGGGAAGCCTGAGGTGCTGCAGTCCATGGGGTGACAAAGAGTCCAACACGACTGAGTGGCCAAACTAAACTGAAGCTTGTTTGGATGCTTGCTAAAGATGATGATTCTGGAATGGTCTGAAGGAAAAAGTAACTGCAGAATTTTGGTTCATTCTTTGAGAGTTTTCCCAAAGCTTTCTCCAAGATTTTATGCCCTCAAGTCTTATTTTTCTTGTCAACCCTGAAGTGTCATGTGGTTGTTTCTTGTTTTCTTCCCCTTGTTTCATGTTTATTTTTAGAACTGAAGTGTAGCTGACTTACAATATTATGTTAGTTTCAAATGTACAACCTAATGACTCTATATTTGTATAGATTAAAGTCCATACAAAGAAGGCTGAGTGCCAAAGAACTGATGCTTTCTAACTGCATTGTTGGAGAAGAGTCTGGAAAGTCCCTTGGGCTGCAAGGAGATAAAATAAGTCAATCCTAAAAAAAAAAAAAAAAAAATCAACCTTGAATACTCATTGGAAAGACTGATGCTGAAGCTGAAGCTCCAATAATTTGGCCACCTGATGCAATGAACCAAGTCATTGGAAAAGACCCTGGTGCTGCTGCTACTGCTAAGTCACTTCAGTCGTGTTCAACTCTGTGCGACTCCATAGACGGCAGCCCACCAGGCTCCCCCGTCCCTGGGATTCTCCAGGCACACTGGAGTGGGTTGCCATTTCCTTCTCCAATGCATGGAAGTGAAAAGAGAAAGTGAAGTCGCTCAGTCGTGTCCGACCCTTAGCGACCCCATGGACTGCAGCTTACCAGGCTCCTCCATCCATGGGATTTTCCAGGCAAGAGTACTGGAGTGGGATGCCATTGCCTTCTCTGACCCTGATGCTGGGAAAGACCAAAGGCAGGAACAGAAAGGGGCGACAGAGGATGAGATGGTTACATGATATCACCAACTCAGTGGACTGAATCTGAGCAACCACTAGAATTTAGTAAAGGACAGGGGAGCCTGGTGTACTGCATTCTATGGGGTCACAGAGAGTCAGACATGAGTTAACAACTGAATGATATTATTATAAAATGTTGGTTATATTCTAAGTGCTGTACATTACATCCTTGTAACTTATTTATATTATACCTACCAGTTTGTAGCTCTTAATCCCCTTCCCCTATAATGCCCTTCTCCCCACATCTCTCCCTTCTGCTAACCATTGATTTGTTCTCTGTATTGAGTCTGTTTCTGTTTTGTTATATTCCTTCATTTGTCTTATTTTATAGATTCCACATATAAGAGAAAATATGCGGTATTTGTCTTTCCCTGTTTGACTACTTTCACTAAGCATAATACCCTTCAGGTTCATTTATGTTGTCAAAAAAGGAATATTTTTTTTTTCTTCTAACGTATGAGTAATATTCCTTTCAGACTTTCCCAGTGGCTCAGACAGAAAAGAATCTGCCTGCAATGTGGGAGATCTGGATTCGATCCCTGGATTGGGAAGATCCCCAGTAGGAGGACATGGCAACCCACTCCAGTACTCCTGTCCGGAGAATCTCTATGGACAGAGGAGCCTGGCGGGCTACAGTCCATGGGGTCGCAAAAATTGAACACTACTGAGTGACTTAGCACAGCACAATATTCAATTCAAGAAATATAGCATATTCTAAATAATTTCCATTTTCAATAAACATATAGCATTACATATATATATGTGTGTGTGTGTGTGAATATAATAGGTTTTCTTTATTCATTCATCTGTTGATAGACATTTAGGTTGCTTCCACATCTTGGCTATTATAAAAAATTTATCTGCAATGAACATTTAGATGCACACATCTTTAAAAATTAGTGTCTTACAGGGTGCTCCGGGCTGGTGCATTGGGATGACCCAGAGGGATGGGATGGGGAGGGAGGAGGGAGGGGGTTTCAGGATGGGGAACTCATATACACTCATGGTGGATTCAAGTCAATGTATGGCAAGACCAATACAATATTGTAAAGTATAATTAATTAATTAAAAAGTGTCTTAATTTTCTTGAGATCTATACCCAGAATTTATTGTTAGATCATATGGAAGTTCTATTTTTAACACTTTGAGGAACCAGACTGTTTTCCTCTTCATTACTTTAAAACTGTATTATTTTTATTTCTTAGTAGGAGTACATTAGTCTGATTTTGATTACTCCATCAGAAATGGAATAGGATGTACAAAGAGCTTTGACTTTGGAGATAAGGATTTGTATTATATTATTCTCCTTACTGGGAAAGTAATTTATATTTTTAGAGATTTATATCATTCATATGTAACGTGCCAAATGTAATTCAAAATTAAATTGTGGCTCTGTGATAAAATTCTAATACCAAATTTTCTTTAGAGTAAAATATTTAATAAAAGGCATAAAATACCATTTAACAATAGTTTAAAGGGTTTCTTTTACAAAGAAAACAATTTTCAGGTAAGGAAATTGGATAAAACAATTCATCCTATGCACAATACAACAAAATGGACAAGTAATTTCTTTAAAAATATAGCTTTTATAAATGCAAGTATCTCCAAATATCAAATGTTTGAACTAAGGAGGTGATGTAGAATTTTTTTAAAAGCCATTCTGCTATTTTCCAGATGATAGGTAAAATAAAATTAATAAAGGGCAAGACATGAATTAAATATATATGATAAATCCCAGTACTCTTCAATTTCTCTTAAGATGATCTATAGTCTTATCAGTATTCCCACCCTTAGTGAAAACAGTATTCACTTTTCTCTGAAAATATAACCATGCTTAACTTTTCATATTATTTTGGTGAGAAGTGAATACGAACAATATTATAATATGCCATGAAAAATCTCTCAATGCATGTATGTGCATGACTCTGCTTTCTATTTTAGCTAAAATGATTTTGACAAAAGCATTGTTAGATAAGACATGATTTATTTCTGTTTATGTTAACACTCATGACATAAACAATGATGTATAGCTACAAAAAGACTAATAAGAAAGACATTTGTTTTCTTTAGGTTTTGGATAGAAATTTAGTGTATTCTGAATCATTTTTATTTTGAATAAGCATTATATGTTTGGCACTTTTCATAGTGCTGACAAATAAAATGTTATATTTTCAATAATCATATAATAAATAAATTAGAGGAAGAATGCAATTTGTTAAAAGTTATGATTTTATTGAATACTTATGAGCATTAAGTCTAAAATTTAATTTACTGTGCTTTTTCATAGTAATCGAATTAGTAGCAGATTTCACATCATCAATAAAAAGTAATTTTACTAAGTGGAAATAAAGATATTTTACACTAAAGTATTGATGGGCAATTCTGAAAATGGCTTATTTTTTATTTTACTTCTTTATGTGTAAAAAACACTAGAGCATGTGATTTATGGTTTTTAAGGCACTTTCTAATTGATTTTAATATTCTAATGATAATTATTTTCACCTAGATTTCTATCCTCACTTAAATGTTTTAAATTACATCTTTTTTTAAAATATGATTGCCTTTCATATAGTTCATACATTGATCTATAATCACCATGTTGAAAAAGGAAGTGAGGCCATCTCATTTTCTCTGACCTCAGATTTGAATCTTTTTCACTTTGGTGTGTGACTTCCCAGTGCCATGTCCAAGTAATATTATTAAGCTAATAATGTTTTTATCATTCATTTACTTATTTGTTTGTATACTTAAAGTAAAGGAGTTACATTTCAAATGGATGCAATTTTCAGAAGTGTCATTTCAACAATGGTCACCTGACTTATGTTGATCAGCATCTTCTGAGTTTTTCTTTACTTTCATGGCAGGAGTACATGTGACAATTTTATGTCTTTATCAGGACATAAATTAGGATATAATTAGCTCTTTTTATTAGATTAGGTGGCCCTTTCTCAGCTATTTCATCAATGAGGAAAAACTTTAAGAATAAATATGATAATCTTTTCTGAAAATTTGTCCTCTTTTATAATACCTCAGTTCAAATTGTTTCCTGAATTCACGCCAATCTAAAGCATAGACTGATTCATGCGTTTCTCTTCAGTTTGAGGAGAGTTACTATTCTAAAATAGAATTTCTAGTGTCTGAAATGTCTCTCAAGTTCACATTTTAATTTTAATTGCAAATTTAATCAATAATCATTCTATAGCTCTGGCTGTTCATGATCCCAAATATAACAAGCATTCCACAGATGCACTAATCCTTTCTGAAAGAGATTTTTGTCAGTACTGCTGCTGCTGCTGCTGCTAAGTCGCTTCAGTAGTGTCCGACTCTCTGTGACCTCACAGATGGCAGCCCACTAGGCCCCGCCATCCCTGGGATTCTCCAGGCAAGAACACTGGTGTTGAGTTGCCATTTCCTTCTCCAATGCATGAAAGTGAAAAGTGAAAGTGAAGTTGCTCAGTCGTGTCCGACTCTTAGCAACTAACATTTTTTCTCTCCTACCATTGTTTTATGGGGGTTCATTAATATTTACTGTTTTGATGAGAAAATAAAACCATTCAGAGTATATAGTACCCAGGAGCTTCTTTTCATTACTCTTTCTGCCATTTCTTCACTTGGACTAGTGTTCTATCTAAATCAACTTAAATATGTGAATATAAGTTCTGCAGCAGTGTGATATTTATACTGCTCAGAGCGATATCTCAAGGACCTGTAAGAGTACCTATTAATAGTAGAAACTTAAGGAGTAGTTGCTGATGAATAATTGTAGCACTTGTGAATTAAGAACTAATTCTCTATGAAAAACCTTCCAATGCCATTTAAGATATCTTGCCTAGCACTTCAAATAACATGAAATGACTTATTCACCTTTTCTAATTCTAATCCCAAAGAAGGGCAATGCCAAAGACTGTTCAAACGACCATACAACTGCATTATTTTCACATGCTAGCAAGTCAATGCTCAAAAGCTTTCAAGCTAGGCTTCAGCAGTATGTGAACCAAGAAATTACAGATGTACATGCTGGGTTTAGAAAAGGCAAAAGAACCAGAGATCAAATTGCCAACATTCCTTAGATCACAGAGAAAGCCATGAAATTCTAGAAAAACATCTACTTCTGCTTCATTGACTCTACTAAATCCTTTGACTGTGTGTATCACAACAAACAGTGGAAAATTCACAAAGAGATGGGAATACCAGACCACCTATTTAGCTCCTGAGAAACCTGTATGCAGATAAAGAAAAAACAGAACTGGACGTGAAACAACAGAAAGGCTCAGATTTGGGGGAAAGTACGACAAGGCTGTATGTTGTCACACTGCTTATTTAAGTTATATGCAGAGCACATAATGGGAAATGCCAGGCTAGATGAATCAAAATCTGGAATCAAGATTACCAAGAAAATATCAACAACTTCAGATATGCAGATCAGATCAGATCAGATCAGATCAGTCCCTCAGTCAAGTCCAACTCTTTGCGACCCCATGAATCACAGCACGCCAGGACTCCCTATCCATCACGAACTCCCAGAGTTCACCCAAACTCACGTTCATCTAGTCAGTGATGCCATCCAGCCATCTCATCCTCTGTCGTCCCCTTCTCCTCCTGCCCCCAATCCCTCCGAGCATCACAGTCTTCTCCAGTGAGTCAACTCTTCGCATGAGGTAGCCAAAGTACTGGAGTTTCAGCTTTAGCATCATTCCTTCCAAAGAAATCCCAGAGCTGATCTCCTTCAGAATGGACTGCTTGGATCTCCTTGCAGTCCAAGGGACTCTCAAGAGTCTTCTCCAACACCACAGTTCAAAAGCATCAATTCTTCGGCGCTCAGCCTTCTTCACAGTCCAGCTCTCACATCCATACATGACCACAGGAAAAACCATAGCCTTGACTAGACAAAACTTTGTTGGCAAAGTAATGTCTCTGCTTCTGAATATGCTATCTAGGTTGGTCATAACTTTCCTTCCAAGGGGTAAGCATCTTTTAATTTCATGGCTGCAGTCACCATCTGCAGTGATTTTGGAGCCCAGAAAAATAAAATCTGGCACTGTTTCAACTGTTTCCCCATCTATTTCCCATGAAATGATGGGACGAGATGCCGTGATCTTATTTTCTGAATGTTGAGCTTTAAGCCAACTTTTTCACTCTCCTCTTTCACTTTAATCAAGAGGCTTTTTAGTTCCTCCTAACTTTCTGCCATAGGGTGGTGTCATCTGCATATCTGAGGTTATTGATATTTCTCCTGGCAATCTTGATTCCAACTTGTGTTTCTTCCAGTCCAGCATTTTTCATGACGTACTCTGCATATAAGTTAAATAAGCAGGGTGACAATATACAGCCTTGATGTACTCCTTTTCCTATTTGGAACCAGTCTGTTGTTCCATGTCCAGTTCTAACTGTTGCTTCCTGACCTGCATGCAAATTTCTCAAGAGGCAGATCAGGTGGTCTGGTATTCCCATCTCTTTCAGAATTTTCCACAGTTTATTGTGATCCACACAGTCAAAGGCTTTGGTATAGTCAATAAAGCAGAAATAGATGTTTTTCTGGAACTCTCTTGCTTTTTCCATGATCCAGCGGATGTTGGCAATTTGATCTCTGGTTCCTCTGCTTTTTCTAAACCCAGCTTGAACATCAGGAAGTTCACAGTTCACATATTGCTGAAGCCTGGCTTGGAGAATTTTGAGCATTACTTTACTAGCGTGTGAGATGAGTGCAATTGCGCGGTAGTTTGAGCATTCTTTGGCATTGCCTTTCTTTGGGATTGGAAGGAAAACTGACCTTTTCTGGTCCTGTGGCCACTGCTGAGTTTTCCAAATTTGCTGGTATATTGAGTGCAGCACTTTCACAGCATCATCTTTCAGGATTTGGAATAGCTCAACTGGAATTCTATCACCTCCACTAGCTTTGTTCATAGTGATGCTTTCTAAGGCCCACTTGACTTCACATTCCAGGATGTCTGGCTCTAAATGAGTGATTACACCATCGTGATTATCTGGGTCGTGAAGATCTTTTTTGTACAATTCTTCTGTGTATTCTTGCCATCTCTTCTTAATATCTTCTGCTTCTCTTAGGCCCATACCCTTTCTGTCTTTTATCAACCTCATCTTTGCATGAAATGTTCCTTTGGTATCTCTGATTTTCTTGAGGAGATCTCTAGTCTTTCCCAATCTGTTGTTTTCCTCTATTTCTTTGCATTGATCACTGAAGAAGGCTTTCTTATCTCTTCTTGCTATTCTTTGGAACTCTGCATTCAGATGCTTATATCTTTCCTTTTCTCCTTTGCTTTTCGCTTCTCTTCTTTTCACACATATTTGTAAGGCCTCCCCAGACAGCCATTTTGCTTTTTTGCATTTCTTTTCCATGGCGATGGTCTTGATCTCTGTCTCCTCTACAATGTCACGAACCTCATTGCATAATTCATCAGGCACTCCATCTATCAGATCTAGGCTCTTATATCTATTTCTCACTTCCACTGTATAATCATAAGGGATTTTATTTAGGTCATACCTGAATAGTCTTGTGGTTTTCCCCCACTTTCTTCAATTTAAGTCTGAATATGAAAATAAGGAGTTCATGATCTGAGCCACAATCAGCTCCTGCTCTTGTTTTTGCCGACTGTATAGAACTTCTCCATCTTTGGCTGCAATGAATATAGTCAATCTGATTTCAGTGTTGACCATCTGGTGATGTCCATGTATAGAGTCTTCTCTTGTGTTGTTGGAAGAGGGTGTTTATTATGACCAGTGCATTTTCTTGGCAAAACTCTATTAGTCTTTGCCCTGCTTCATTCTGTACTCCAAGGCCAAATTTGCCTGTTACTCCAGGTGTTTCTTGAGTTCCTACTTTTGCATTCCAGTCCCCTAGAATGAAAAGGACATCTTTTTTGGGTGTTAATTCTAAAAGGTCTTGTAGGTCTTCATAGAACTATTCAACTTCAACTTCTTCAGACTTGGATTACTGTGATATTGAATGGTTTGCCTTGGAAATGAACAGAGATCATTCTGTCGTTTTGAGATTGCATCCAAGTACTGCATTTCAGACTCTTTTGTTGACCATGATATACAGATAATACCACTCTAATGGTAGAAAGGGTAAAGGACTATAAGTCCTCTTGATGAGGGTAAAAGCAAAAAGTCTGCTTAAAACTCAGTGTTCAAAAACCTAAGATCATGGCATCTGCTCTTACCTTTTCATGGTAAATATCTTGGGTTCCAAAATCATTGCAGATGGGGACTTCAGCCATGAAATTAAAAGATGCTTCCTCCTTGGAAAGAAAACTATGACAAATCTCAGTTCAGTTCAATTCAGTCACTCAGTTACGTCTAACTCTTTGCGACCCCATGGACGGCAGCACACCAGGCCTTCCTGTCCATCAGCAAGTCCTAGAGTTTACTCAAACTCATTTCCATTGAGTTGGTAATGCCATCCAACAATCTCATCCTCTGTCATCCCGTTTACCTCCCGCCTTCAATCTTTCCCAGCATCAGGGCCTTTTCAAATGAGTCAACTGTTCATATCAGGTGGTCAAAGTACTGGAGTTTCAGCTTCAGCATCAGTCCTTCCAAAGAACATTCAGGACTGATTTCTTTTAGAATGGACTGGTTGTATCTCCTTGACTCCAAGGGATTCCCAAGAGTCTTCTCCAACACCACAGTTCAAAAGCATCAGTTCTTCAGTGCTTAGCTCTCCTTATAGTCCAACTCGCACATCCATACATGACTACTAGAAAAACCATAGCCTTGGCTAGATGGACCTTTTTTGCCAAAGTGCTGTCTCTGCTTTTCAGTATGCTGTCTAGTTTGGTCATAACTTTCCTTCCAAGGAGTAAGTGTCTTTTAATTTCATGGCTGCAGTCACCATCTGCAGTAATTTTGGAGCCCAAAGAAATAAAGTCTGTCACTGTTTTAATTGCTTCCCCATCCATTTGCCATGAAGTGATGGGACCACATGCCATGATCTTCGTTTTCTGAATGTTGAGTTTTAAGCCAACTTTTCACTCTCCTCTTTCACTTTCATCAAGAAGCTCTTTTGTTCTTCTTCACTTTCTGTCATAAGGGTGATGTCATCTGCATATCTGAGGTTATAGATATTTCTCCCAGCAATCTTGATTCCAGCTTGTGTTTATTCCAGCCCAGTGTTTCTCATGATGTACTCTGCATACAAGTTAAATAAGCAAGGTAATAATATACAGCCTTGATGTACTCCTTTCCCGATTTGGAACCAGTCTGTTGTTCCATGTCCAGTTCTAACTGTTGCTTCCTTACCTACATACAGATTTCTCAGGAGGCAGGTAATGTGGTCTGGTATTCCCATCTCTTTAAGAATTTTCCATAGTTTATTGTGATCCACACAGTCAAAGGTTTTGGCATAATTCAATAAAGCAAAAGTAGATGGTTTTCTGGAACCCTCTTGCTTTTTTGATGATCCAGTGGATGTTGACAATTTGATCTCTGGTTCCTCTGCTTTTTCTAAACCCAGCTTGAACATCAGGAAGTTCACAGTTCACATATTGCTGAAGCCTGGCTTGGAGAATTTTGAGCATTACTTTACTAGCGTGTGAGATGAGTGCAATTGCGCGGTAGTTTGAGCATTCTTTGGCATTGCCTTTCTTTGGGATTGGAAGGAAAACTGACCTTTTCTGGTCCTGTGGCCACTGCTGAGTTTTCCAAATTTGCTGGTATATTGAGTGCAGCACTTTCACAGCATCATCTTTCAGGATTTGGAATAGCTCAACTGGAATTCTATCACCTCCACTAGCTTTGTTCATAGTGATGCTTTCTAAGGCCCACTTGACTTCACATTCCAGGATGTCTGGCTCTAAATGAGTGATTACACCATCGTGATTATCTGGGTCGTGAAGATCTTTTTTGTACAATTCTTCTGTGTATTCTTGCCATCTCTTCTTAATATCTTCTGCTTCTCTTAGGCCCATACCCTTTCTGTCTTTTATCAACCTCATCTTTGCATGAAATGTTCCTTTGGTATCTCTGATTTTCTTGAGGAGATCTCTAGTCTTTCCCAATCTGTTGTTTTCCTCTATTTCTTTGCATTGATCACTGAAGAAGGCTTTCTTATCTCTTCTTGCTATTCTTTGGAACTCTGCATTCAGATGCTTATATCTTTCCTTTTCTCCTTTGCTTTTCGCTTCTCTTCTTTTCACACATATTTGTAAGGCCTCCCCAGACAGCCATTTTGCTTTTTTGCATTTCTTTTCCATGGCGATGGTCTTGATCTCTGTCTCCTCTACAATGTCACGAACCTCATTGCATAATTCATCAGGCACTCCATCTATCAGATCTAGGCTCTTATATCTATTTCTCACTTCCACTGTATAATCATAAGGGATTTTATTTAGGTCATACCTGAATAGTCTTGTGGTTTTCCCCCACTTTCTTCAATTTAAGTCTGAATATGAAAATAAGGAGTTCATGATCTGAGCCACAATCAGCTCCTGCTCTTGTATTTGCCGACTGTATAGAACTTCTCCATCTTTGGCTGCAATGAATATAGTCAATCTGATTTCAGTGTTGACCATCTGGTGATGTCCATGTATAGAGTCTTCTCTTGTGTTGTTGGAAGAGGGTGTTTATTATGACCAGTGCATTTTCTTGGCAAAACTCTATTAGTCTTTGCCCTGCTTCATTCTGTACTCCAAGGCCAAATTTGCCTGTTACTCCAGGTGTTTCTTGAGTTCCTACTTTTGCATTCCAGTCCCCTAGAATGAAAAGGACATCTTTTTTGGGTGTTAATTCTAAAAGGTCTTGTAGGTCTTCATAGAACTATTCAACTTCAACTTCTTCAGACTTGGATTACTGTGATATTGAATGGTTTGCCTTGGAAATGAACAGAGATCATTCTGTCGTTTTGAGATTGCATCCAAGTACTGCATTTCAGACTCTTTTGTTGACCATGATATACAGATAATACCACTCTAATGGTAGAAAGGGTAAAGGACTATAAGTCCTCTTGATGAGGGTAAAAGCAAAAAGTCTGCTTAAAACTCAGTGTTCAAAAACCTAAGATCATGGCATCTGCTCTTACCTTTTCATGGTAAATATCTTGGGTTCCAAAATCATTGCAGATGGTGACTTCAGCCATGAAATTAAAAGATGCTTCCTCCTTGGAAAGAAAACTATGACAAATCTCAGTTCAGTTCAATTCAGTCACTCAGTTACGTCTAACTCTTTGCGACCCCATGGACGGCAGCACACCAGGCCTTCCTGTCCATCAGCAAGTCCTAGAGTTTACTCAAACTCATTTCCATTGAGTTGGTAATGCCATCCAACAATCTCATCCTCTGTCATCCCGTTTACCTCCCGCCTTCAATCTTTCCCAGCATCAGGGCCTTTTCAAATGAGTCAACTGTTCATATCAGGTGGTCAAAGTACTGGAGTTTCAGCTTCAGCATCAGTCCTTCCAAAGAACATTCAGGACTGATTTCTTTTAGAATGGACTGGTTGTATCTCCTTGACTCCAAGGGATTCCCAAGAGTCTTCTCCAACACCACAGTTCAAAAGCATCAGTTCTTCAGTGCTTAGCTCTCCTTATAGTCCAACTCGCACATCCATACATGACTACTAGAAAAACCATAGCCTTGGCTAGATGGACCTTTTTTGCCAAAGTGCTGTCTCTGCTTTTCAGTATGCTGTCTAGTTTGGTCATAACTTTCCTTCCAAGGAGTAAGTGTCTTTTAATTTCATGGCTGCAGTCACCATCTGCAGTAATTTTGGAGCCCAAAGAAATAAAGTCTGTCACTGTTTTAATTGCTTCCCCATCCATTTGCCATGAAGTGATGGGACCACATGCCATGATCTTCGTTTTCTGAATGTTGAGTTTTAAGCCAACTTTTCACTCTCCTCTTTCACTTTCATCAAGAAGCTCTTTTGTTCTTCTTCACTTTCTGTCATAAGGGTGATGTCATCTGCATATCTGAGGTTATAGATATTTCTCCCAGCAATCTTGATTCCAGCTTGTGTTTATTCCAGCCCAGTGTTTCTCATGATGTACTCTGCATACAAGTTAAATAAGCAAGGTAATAATATACAGTCTTGATGTACTCCTTTCCCGATTTGGAACCAGTCTGTTGTTCCATGTCCAGTTCTAACTGTTGCTTCCTTACCTACATACAGATTTCTCAGGAGGCAGGTAATGTGGTCTGGTATTCCCATCTCTTTAAGAATTTTCCATAGTTTATTGTGATCCACACAGTCAAAGGTTTTGGCATAATTCAATAAAGCAAAAGTAGATGGTTTTCTGGAACCCTCTTGCTTTTTTGATGATCCAGTGGATGTTGACAATTTGATTTCTGGTCCCTCTGCCTTTTCTAAATCCATCTTGAAGTTCATGGTTCACATACTGTTGAAGCCTAGCTTGGATAATTTTAGAATAACTTTGCTAGCATGTGAGATGAGTGCAAACATAGATGACAAACCAAAACAGTGTATTAAAAATCAGAGACATCACTTTTCCAAAGGTCTGAATAATCAAAACTATGGTTTGTCCAGTAGTTATATATCAATGTGAGAGTTGGACCATTAAATAATGCTGAGTGCCAAAGAACTGATGCTTTCAAATTGTGGTACTAGAAAAGACTCTAGAGGCTCCCTTTGACTGCAAGATCAAACCAGTCAATCCTAAAGAAAATCAAACCTGAATAATCATTGGAATGATTGATGCTGAAACTAAAGCTCCAATAATTTTATCACCTGATGTGAAGAGCTGAGTCACTGGAAAAGACTCTGATGCTGGAAAAGATTGAGGGCAGGAGGAAAAGGGGTTGACAGCAGATGAGATGGTTAGACAGCATCGCCAACTCAACAGACATGAATTTGAGCAAACTCCGGGTGATAGTGAAGGACAGGGGAGACTGGAGAGCTGCAGTTCATTGAGTCACAAAGAGTCAGACATGATTTAGTGACTGAACAACAACACAGTTTGAATATCAAGTAACAAGGAGGAATTAGTCACCAAAGTCAGCTTCAGTGCATGAAATGCTTGGCTTGTGTGTATGTGTTTCATTTTAGAGAACCACTAGGGTACATTTCGGAGAAAGCAATGGCACCTCACTCCAGTACTCTTGCCTGGAAAATCCCATGGATGGAGGAGCCTGGTGGGCTGCAGTCCATGGGGTCGCTAAGAGTCGGACACGACTGAGCGACTTCACTTTCTCTTTTCACTTTCATGCATTGGAGAAGGAAATGGCAACCCACTCAGTGTTCTTGCTTGGAGAATCCCAAGGATGGGGGAGCCTGGTGGGCTGCTGTCTATGGGGTCGCAGAGAGACGGACACGACTGAAGCGACTTAGCAGCAGCATCAGCAGCAGCAGGGTACATTTGGGTATTTCTGGGGTCATTTAGTTTATTTCATCACACAAAAATTTGAGCCTGTGGAGTTTTCAATTAGGTCAGGTCTCAGCAACATGTTGGTTTAAGAACATATCAAGCAACATCAGCTGGAAAGTTTTCTCCAAACCATTTTAAACTTTTTATAATTCCAAGGTCATTTTTTTGAACAGTACTAAGAAAGCAAGCTGGATAACATAATGGAAGGAGATTTCAGTATTTTCTTTGATATTTGTGGTTTTGAGAAAGAAAAAGGGAATGGGTCAAAGGAAAGAAGAAATGTCAACTTGAGGTGACTCTGGTTTTTAAAATGAGATAAAACTAACCATATCCCAGATGACATGATCTCTTTACACTAAAACATAATCCAAGCTGCTGAGGTCAGAGCAGAGCTTAAGAATGCAACAGACATAAGCTTTTTCTGGTGTTGCAGGTGCTACTAGACTACGTGAGGTCATAGCAACTGAGCTTTCACTAGTAAATCAAACTAAAATTTTTAAAAATTAAGATTGTGTGCATATGTATTATCTCTTACACAATATTTCAGTCTCTTACAATGCCATAAAAGTATGTCCCTGCTTCTAAGAGAGTTAACCTTATTATTCATACTGATATATTATCTAAATCAAATAAAAATACTCATTGCTCCTTTAGGCAGAAAAACGTGCCCACTTAAGTAATTCTGTCACTGTACTTTCACAATGACATACTTCCCTGTTTACTTTTGTATTTACTTAGCCTATATTAGGTTTTATTTCCCTTCCTCTTAGATTTTACAAATTTCTCTACTCCTGTTCATGCCTTCATCATATTATTTTCTTTTCTCTTTATTTTTCCTGTCAATTTCATTTCCCCTCTTTTCAACTTTGTATTATTTATTTTCTAAAATTTCCATTTTGTTACTTTTTTAATCTCTTGCCCTTCTAAGATGCTCAGGTGTACTGGTTGAATATAAGCAGAACATATTGTGTGCATTCTCTAGAGGAGAAGCAAAACACTGAATAAGGAAATAACTGAATTTAGCAGTTAACTTATGAGGCAAGCAAATCTCTTTCAAGCATCTTTGCATGCCTGCCTTTCAATCCCAGCATAATCTTGAATGTTTTTAACTTTCCAAGTATCATTTGGCAATTAATTACCAATATGAAGCCATATATACATATATACACACACAATCCTTCATTCTAAGAATCTGGTAAACTCTATATGAATCAAGGATTACTTATTACTTTTGTTTCCTATATAGATAAGTTTTGTTGTTCAGATTACCAAACAGATCTTTAACTAGAGGGACATTTACTTCTTCAGAAAATAATTTCACTTATTCAAATTTCACTTATTCCTCCTCTTGGAAACTGCTTTTACTTTGACCTCTAACTTTCTTTGTAATCACTAACTTCCTAAAATGTATCAATTAGATTTTATCCCTTGTAAACACTGTCCTTTAAATGTCTCTCTTTTTTCCAGTTTTATTAAGATATAATTGATATACAGCACTTTATAATTTTAAGATGTATAGCATGCTGCTGCTGCTAAGTCGCTTCAGTCGTGTCCGACTCTATGCAACCCCATAGACGGAAGCCCACCAGGCTCCCCCGTCCCTGGGATTCTCAAGGCAAGAACACTAGAGTGGGTTGCCATTTCCTTCTCCAATGCATAAAAGTGAAAAATGAAAGTGAAGTCGCTCAGTTGTGTCCGACTCTTAGCGACCCCATGGACTGGAGCGTACCAGGATCCTCCGTCCATGGGATTTTCCAGGCAAAAGTACTGGGGTGGGGTGCCATTGTAGTGACTCAAATAATTCTTGTACTTTTTCCTTTACATTCACCTAAAGAAGAAACAGTAACAGCCACTGTGGTTAAACCCAAATATCCACTTACTCTACAAACTTGCATCGATAGAGCTGAATTGATGTGGGTAAAGCTTACAGCTCTGAGGACTGGATACATTTTAATGTTATAAGCATAACTTCTAAACATAAAATAGACTTGAAATCCTATCACACATTCTGAGTTTGTTGGTGCTCCCACTCACACATAGTATGTTCCTGTCTCCTCAAATATCCATTCACTCTCCATATTACCCTACTCTGCAGCAAAAATGTCACATCTACTTAGACCCCTTCTTCCTCAGTTAAAGTAGGTTCCCCATCAATACTTATGGCTCTGTCATAATTAATCTACCTTTTAGGCTAGTAATGCAGAGCTTGAAATGCAGATCCTGATACTATCTCACTTATCTATTTGCTGCTGCTGCTAAGTCACATCAGTCATGTCCAACTCTGTGCGACCCCATAGACGGCAGCCCACCAGGCTCCACCATCCCTGGGATTCTTCAGGCAAGAACACTGGAGTGGGTTGCCTTGCCTTCTCCACACTTATCTATTTGCTTAACTATAATTGCTTATCTCCTTGTCAGGCCTTTGGGGCGGGTGGGTGGGTGTAATTTCTTTAAGCCTCAGAATAACCATCAAGTCTTTGGGGTGGGGGTGGGGGGTGGTATGTGTGTTTATGTGTCCTCTTTTAAGCCTCAGAATATCCATATGATCTTGAATGTATATCCCTATTTTCCATTTGAAGAAAAGAAGCTATAATATAGGGTCAGAGATAGAATTTAAACCCAGCACTATCTTTGTAATATTTTAGTGTACTATAATATTTCTTCCCACATAATCTGCTAATGAATTACAGTGTCCTAATGATTCTGTTTTCTCTACTTTCTTCAATTTCAGTCTGAATTTGGCAATAAGGAGTTCATGGTCGGCACAGTCAGCTCCTGGTCTTGTTTTTGCTGTTGTTAGAGCTTCTCCATCTTTGGCTGCAAAGAATATATCTATCTGATTTAGGTGTTGACCATCTGGTGATGTCCATGTTAGAGTCTTCTCTTTGTTGTTGGAAGAGGGTATTTGCTTGACAGTGCATTTTCTTGGCAACTCTTTTCTTTGCCCTGCTTCTTCCGTTTCAGCCAATTTCCTGTTACTCCAGGTTTTCTCTTCCTACTTTTCATTCCTCCCCTATATAGGACATCTTTTTTGGGTGTTAGTTCTAAAGGTCTTGTAGGTCTTCATAGAACTTTCACTTCACTTCTTCGGCCTAGTTTAGGGCCTAGATCTGAAGTGGTGCCTGATGAACTATGGAATGAGGTTCGTGACATTGTACAGGAGACAGGGATCAAGACCATCCCCATGGAAAGGAAATGCAAAAAAGCAAAATGGCTGTCTGGGGAGGCCTTACAAATAGCTGTGAAAAGAAGAGAAGCGAAAAGCAAAGGAGAAAAGGAAAGATATAAACATCTAAATGCAGAGTTCAAAGAATAGCAGAAGAGATAGAAAGCCTTCTTCAGTGATATGAAAAAGAGGAAAAAACAGAAGGAAAGACTAGGAATCTCTAGATGGAGGAAATTTCTGCAAGATGGGCACGATAAAGGACAGAGATGGTGTGGACCTAAAGAAGCAGAAGAATTAAGAAGAGGTGGCAAGATAGAGAACTGTACAAAAAAGAGCTCAAGACCTAGATAATCATGATGAGTATCATGACCTAGAGCAGACATCTTGGAATGTGAAGTCAATGGGCCTTAGAAAGCATCACTACGAACAAAGCTAGTGGAGGTGATGGAATTCCAGTGGAGCTATTCCAAGTCCTGATGATGATGCTGTGAAGTGCTAAATCAGAATTTGGAAAATCGGCAGTGGCCACAAATTGGAAAAGGTCAGTTTTCATCCCAATCCCAAAGAAAGGCAATGCCAGGGTGCTCAAATACCGAAATTCACTCATCTCACACGCTGTAAGTAATCTCAAAATTCTCAAGCAGGCTTCAGCAATATGTGAACCGTGAACTTCCTGATGTTCAAGCTGGTTTTAGAAAAGGCAGAGGAACCAGAGATCAAATTGCAAATCCGTTGGATTGGAAAGAGGGCAGAAAAAATCTATTTCTCTTTATTGACTTGTAAGCCTTTGACTGTGTGGATCATAAACTATGAAAATCTGAGGAGATGGGAATAACACTGATCTCCTCTTAAGAATCTGTATGCAGGTCAGGAGCAACAGTTAGAACTGGTCATGGAAAACAGACTGGTTCCAAAAGGAAAGGGTACGTCAGGCTGCATATTGTCACCATGTTTGTTTAACTTATGCGAGTACATCATGAAATGCTGGACTGGAAGAAACACAAGTTGGAATCAAGATTGCTGGGAGAAATATCAAAACCTCAGATATGCAGAGACACATTATGGCAGAAAGTGAAGAGGAACTCAAAACCTCTTGATGAAAGTGAAAGTGGAGAGGAAAAGGTTGGCTAAAGCTCAACATTCAGAAAACGAAGATATGGCATCTGGTTCCATCACTGCATGGGAAATAGATGGGGAAACATTGGAAACAGTGTAGACTTTGTTTTTCTGGGCTCAAAATCACTGCAGATGGTGACTGCAGCCTGAAATTAAAAGACGCACTCCTTGGAAGGAAAGTTATGACCAACCTAGATAGCATATTCAAAAGCAGAGAATATTACAAAAGGCGCTGTCAGGCTTGGTCTTTCCTGTGGTCATGTTGGATGTGAGAGCTGGACTGTGGAGGCTGGCGCCGGATTGATGCTTTTGAACTGTGGTGTTGGAGAAGACTCTGGGTCCCTTGGACTGCAGGAAGATCAACCAGTCCATTCTGGGGTCATCCTGATTTGTGATGCTGCTGAAACTCAGTACTTTGGCCACCTCATGCGAAGAGTTGACTCATTGGGAGACTCTGTGCTGGGAGGGATTGAGGGCAGGAGGAGAAGGGGACGACAGAGGATGAGATGGCTGGATGGCATCACTGACTCGATGGATGCGAGTCTGGTGACCTCCGGGAGCTGGTGATGGACAGGGAGGCCTGGCGTGCTGCAATTCATGGGGTGCAGTCGGACACGACTGGCGACTGATCTGATCTGATCTGAATGATTCTGTATCCAGTAATAATAACATATACAACTTATACTATTAGGTAATTTTATCATAAAGTGAAGTTATTAAAAACCAGTTAGTACATTTACACAGACATCATTTCTCTTTAAGGAATAAAAAAATAAGCTAATCAAAAACTGTCCATGAAATGTTTGAAAGTCTCACAAAGCTAATTTAAATTTAAAATATAATAGGCCCTTTGAAGAATATGAACAAAATTTATATTTGAATACCTAAGGAGAGAACAGACTAAATAGAAAGGGCCTAAATCTTAATGTTACCTCCGACATTTAGTACTATGAAATAATCATCACTACATGATAATTATTCTTCTACAGAAAATTCAAGTGAAAAGATCAATAATATCTTAAACTGTAGCTACATACCTGATGGATTTTGGTCATTTTTCTCAAGATTATTTTGTTCCTTTAGCCAATTTACTGAAATCAAAAGTCATTCTACAATGTATTGCCTAAATATCTGCTAACAAAATACAGTTATAAGGCTGAGTAAAGTTTCAGTGTCACTCAAGAATTGTTCAAAGTCCATGTTCAATAAGACATTTATTTTAATATATTGAAATAGAAAAACATATTTCATAAAATGTATGTACAACAAAGGAATTCAGTAATCTCCCTTCAAAAAGCAGTGATATTAAAATTATTTTTGAGGAAACAAATGTTTTAACATGTAATGTCCTCATATCTCATACCCTTTCATGAACCTAACATTTGTAGATTCATCTAAATTCATTTAAAAAAGACATACCTGGGAACTTCCCTAGTGATCCAGTGATTAAGAGTCTGTCAGTGCAAGGGACATGAGTTGGGTTCCTGTTCCAGGAATTAAGACGTCACATGCCCCAGTGCAACTGGGCCCATGTGCCACAACTACTGAGTCTGTGCTCTAGAGCTTAGGAGCCACAGATACTGAACCCATGTGCTGCAACTACTGAAGCCTGCGTGTCTAGAGCCCATGCTCTGGAACAAGAGCAGCCACCACAATGAGAAGCCCATGCAGCTAAGAGGAGCCCCTGCTTACTACAACTAAAGAGAGCCTGCATACAGCAATAAAGACCTACTGCAACCAAAAATAAAATAAGTGATTTGTTTTAATTGCATACTTGGTTTAACTTCAAATGACAATATTTCTGATATGAACACAATGACTAAATATATAAATATAAATAAGTTACTTAGTGTTTCTTGGTTCAGTTTACTCATTGGTATTATCAAGCAAATAGTACATACTTTATAGACTTAGGAAAACTGGATGAGATAGTACTCATGAGAACATCTAGCATAGAGTCAGACTTCTATGCAAAGACCAATACCTAATACTCAGCTTGAAAACTCTCTTGTGATTAATTTTTGTCAGCCCTGTATATTGTTGAAATATATCATTTTTAAAATAGTTTTCTTTCCATTTGTGGATTGCTCCTGGGAAGATATGAAACATATTACTGATTATTTTACAGAATTTGCAGAATCTGTAACATTTGTAATTATCTTGATAAAATTTTGTACCTCAAAAACAAGTACTATAGCGGCTGGCTTCTATCCAGGACCAAATGTCGTAGTTAAACAAACTAAAAACAGCAAATAAGGTCAATACTCAAGGAAGGAAAATCAAGCCTATAGGTATGGCATTGTGTAAATACTAAAGTGTATAAGATATCTGGGTTTAATTAAATTTGACAGCCACATTTTGATCTAAAGTGCCCCATACAGACTGAGCAGGCTGATTGAATCAATCATGACTTTTAGTTTGATTAAATTTAACTTCTCTACATAGATACGATTGAAAACAATCAATACAGGTAAAATAGGGGACAATTAATACATAGGTGACCAAAGCTTCATACTTATACATATATAAGTGCTTCATGTGCTGGGTTAAGTTCTTTCAGTCAAGTCCAACTCTTTGCAATCCTATGGATGATAGCCCACCAGGCTCCTCTGTCCACAGGATTCTCCAGGCAAGAGCATGGAGTGGGTTACCATGCCCTTTAGGGGATCTTCATGACCCAGGGATCAAACCCGAGTCTCACATCTTCTCCATTGGCAGGTGGGCTCTTTACCACTATTGCCACCTGAGAAGCCCTATATATACATATATACAATGTTATTCACCATGACAATAAGTTTAAGCCTACATCTAGAATGTATAGCTTACATATTTTATATAGCAATCAAAGGAACATTCACAAGAGACAAGTTTTAGTAGCAGTAAATCATCTGAGATTCAGGCTTGAGGTCCCCAACTCCATGATGATTGACACAAATAGGATTAGTTGTCCATCTTCTATTTTTAAGGTCTTCTTTTCCTCTTATCTATACATTTCCTATGGATCTTCTATGTAATAAGTAAAAGTTGATTTGGTATTTTCTTCCAGGGAGTAGGGAGTGGGGTGATGCATATTCTGATTCAAACTAAGCCGTTCAGTGTATCTCTCTCTGAATTGTTCACTGAGAAGCAGAGGGAGTTCGGTCATTCTTTCTATATTGGTTGTGCATAGATTTGGTAGATTAGTTAGATGCTTGGTGACAAAAAAATTCCAAATCTTATTTAAGAAAATAAAGCTGCATTTACATCAATGTCATTATTGTTCAGTGGTTGTGGCTCAGGCAGCAGACAACTTTCCTACTGTCACATGTAGTATACATTGTTAGAATCTTTCTTCATTTCTTTATATTTGTTATTCTAGGATCTTCAATAATGGATGTTTAAAAATGCCTTGGTGGCATCTAGCTGACAGCTGGATATGAAATCAGAAAGACTTTCAAGAAGACACTTTCATCATTTATTGTCTAATCTTTGATAGCATACCTGACTTGTGTTCATAGCCCCGTGGTTAAAATTAGCCACATGATCTTACCAATATATAAGAGAAAGTATTACTATTTCAGGTAAGGAGGGAGAGAAACAGATAAGTAACTTTTATAAATTACCTTATCTATGGTAGTGAATTTATACAAAATCATTTCATTTAAAATTCATAACAACTTAATAAAGTTGAGTGCTTTTATTTAACAGAGAATACTGATATGATACAAAACCTTGGAAACTTACATGTCACTGAATTAATTTGAAATCAATAGAATATGTTTGAACAGTGTTCTTATTGACTAACAAATCCTGGTATATTGTTATATCATGTTGTTTTTAAAGAAACATTTACTATCCAGCCTATAACTTTGGGATGATTTTTCCAAAATCATGAAAATGGAAAAATGTAGGAAAGTAATTTTAATTCATATGCAATTAGTAGAACCCTTGCTGCTGCTGTTTAGTTGCTCAGTTGTATCCAACTGAGGTTAGTTGCAACTGCATGGAATATAGCCTGCCATGGAATATAGCCTCTGTCCATGGGTTTTTCCAGGCAAGAATACTGGAGTGGGTTGCCATTTCCTTCTCCAAGAGTAGAACTGTTAAACAAAAGGGTTGAACAAAATCAGCTAAATATACTGAAATTTTGATAGAGTTTTTCTCTTTTAATAAGGGTATCATTTATCTCTTAGGATTACCACCCATTTTTTATAATAGATTTGTTTCTCATTTTAATACTGTATAGTTATGAAGCTAACTCTCTGTTCCTCAGTGTTCACATTTTCATAATGGGAAGGGTAACTGTTATTTGGAAGATTAAATGAAGTATGTAAAACTCTTATAAGAATTCTCAGCATAGAGTGAGGACTTCCCTGGTGGCTCAGGGGTAAAAAATCTGCCTGCAATGCAGGAGCTTCAGGAGATGTGGGTTCCATCCCTGGGTCCGGAAGATCCCATAGAGGAGGAAATGGCAACCCACTCCAGTATTCTTGCCTGGAGAATTTCATGGACAGAGGAGCCTGATGGGCTACACTCCATGGGGTCACAAAGAGTCAGACACCACTGAGCAACTTTCACTTCACTTCATTTCAGTGAGAAAATGAACTGCAGTGTTTTCATTTGAATGCCAGGACTCCATAGTGTTGTTTGACAGAAACCTCAGCATAGAGTGAGCCTTAAATTGTGCTTAATCATATCATTGTAACCATTATAATATTATATTTTTCTATTTTGTATAAATGTCTCAACAAATTTTCCAGAGTCTCTAAAGTTTTCTCTATTTTTTTCAGGGACATCTTAACACTTACATTCTAAATTGCAAGTTAAGAGTGTTTTTCTGACTGCAGTTGCTCACAAAGTGCTTCCCAGGGGGCTGAGTGGTAAGAATCTGCCTGCCAAGCAGGAGATGTGAGTTAGATCCTTGGGTCAGCAAGATCCCCTGGAGAAGGAAAGGGCAGCCAACTCCAGTATTCTTGCCTGGGAAATCCCATGAACAGAGGAGACTGGTGGGCTACAGTCCATGGAGTCACAAGAGGTGTACACAACTTAGCGACTAAACAATTGCTCACAGATAATATTTTGATGAAGAACCGGTGTCATTTCATAAACTCAGCAATGATAATATTTTAAGTAATGATTTATACTCTTTTGATCAGTTTGAACTTCACATGAAGTTGTAAACATAAATCTAGGAGAAAAGTTTTAAAATATAGTAAAATACAATGTTAATAAAAATAATGGGTGCTTCTAAAAAAAAGCCACCTAAAATAAATAGAACAATTGAACTGTGTAGAAAGGTCAGTAATGTCTGTCTATGTTAAGCTAAAGCTTTTTTAATAAAATATAATGGAACTATAAGAAATACGGAAAGTTTAATAAACTTGCAAATATGAAAATATGTCATTAAGATAAAGTTCCAACTGTATGATGGGACTAGACTGAAGAAAATAGAATTTAATCATATAGGATTAAGATATCAATGGAAGTTGATAATAAGGGGTAATATAATTTTAAAATAAATTATTTATACTAATTACATGTTCATTTTAATGAACTGATCTTTTTAAAGGGACTAAAAATTAAGCTAGATTTGCAGAATTTTTATTTACGTTTTTCTTCATGCTTGGAAGATATGACTTTGATATTTAAATTTTTTTTTTTACCTAAATAACTCAGAATACTTAAGCATATTTACATTAACCACACATCAGTTCTAAAGGGAAGTAAACAACTGTCTGTCATAATTATTTAGAGTATATTAATGCAAATTAGTTTTACTTTGCATACTTAGTTTTCAAAGAATTATATATATTTAACAGAAAATTTATATATCAAATCTGTTACTGCATTTTAACTAAGCTAACAAATAGCTTTTAAGCTCAGCTCACCAGGGTTTAGTGGGGTAGGCCCACTGCTTAACAAATATCACAGTTTGAGTCTTAGTATAGCTGCTGCTGCTGCTGCTAAGTCGCTTCAGTTGTGTCCGACTCTGTGCGACCGTATAAGCTAGTCAGGATGAAAATCATACTTCAGGGAGTACTGATCTCCTAGGGATTACAGGGCCTGTTCTTAAGAAAACATTGACCACAGGGAAACACTGAGAAATATACTAAAGGAGAGTTAAAAGCAATGGATTAGGAAGAGAAAACTATACACAAAGGGTTAGAAAGAACAGTCTGCTTCAAAGTTATCTGAAAAAAGGGCAATTAGGCATCAGATCAGATCAGATCAGTTGCTCAGTCGTGTCTGACTCTTTGGGACCCCATGAATTGCAGCACGCCAGGCCTCCCTATCCATTACCAACTCCCGGAGGTCACTCAGACTCACATCCATCGAGTCAGTGATGCCATCCAGCCATCTCATCCTCTGTCGGCCCCTTCTCCTCCTGCCCCCAATCCCTCCCAGCATCAGAGTCTTCTCCAATGAGTGAACTCTTCACATGAGGTGGCCAAAATACTGGAGTTTCAGCTTTAGCATCATTTCTTCCAAAGAAATCCCAGGGCTCATCTCCTTCAGAATGGACTGGTTGGATCTCCTTGCAGTCCATAGTAAGGTTATTTTGAATGTGGAATTAATAAGGAATTTTTTTTTTAAAAAATATCACTTAATACAGTATGGAAGAAATGAAAAAAATATTATAATTATGATATATATATAGCATTCCTTTCATGATTTTAAAAATAGAAGCAATTATTGAGACTTTATTCAATATTACTGCTACTTCCATTACCTTAGAAAAGAATATTTACCAAAAAAAAGCCTTTGTCAGCTATGCTAGAATGTCAAAAGTAGAATTCCAAAGGCCCATCTCAAATTTAAGCAGAATTGTTTGGCGTAACTGAACCAGTCATTTTTAAGTGACTTTTATAAGACATATTACTATATACAAAATTTACATAAGAAGAAGAGAGGTAGGACCTCCAGGAGAAAGGAGAAAATAAAAAAAAAAAAGAAAAGAAAACATGTCCCTATGTATTCCATTTCAAAAAGCCAGAGTCTATCATTTATACTATTGGTAAAATTTATCAAAGAAAATTTGCAGCAGACAAGCTAAAGTCCAGAAGACCTTCTTCAAGACTACTGCAATAGGGTCAAGAGGGGAGGGAGCCTGAATCAACCTCTCTGAAACAAACACTGGGAGAGTTTTTAAGCAGTAAGGTGAACCAGTGGAAAATGCTAGAGGACAGTTGGGGAAAGGTTGGTCAAAGTGATTAGACCATCTGTGCTTGCTGTTTGACACTTACAGAAGTTAGATTCCTACCTGCCCACAGTGATTGGGAGATAAAGGCACTTTCTTTCTTGATTATTACATTACAACGGCTTGGCTTTCAGATGATCCAGAAAGACAAGTTCTAAAGTAGAACTGGCAAGAGGCTAGGAGATTTACCTCTTAAAGGAACAGGAGAAATAATCTATAACTGCAAGTTTAAAGGCTATCAGAGGGAAGTCAGGGGCCTGTAGTCTGGAAAAAAAAAAAAAAATTGGGTAAAACTTAGTCAAGCTAAGGGGTATGTCAAGGCTATCTTAGTATAGGTTCTTATCTCTGTCAATGTATCTCATTAAATGATCCCACTCACTCTGTGTTACTATTTTTTCTGTCACTCGGTTTTCTCTTGCCTTTGAGATACTGTTAGTGTTCTTTGTTTTGTGTTCTCAGTTCTTTCTTTTCTACTAATGTTCAATCTTAGTAGCTCCGCAATGCCAATCTATCAATCTAGTCATTGGGTTGTTCCACTTAATATTAAACATTGTTTCACAAGGAAAGAGTTTAGTATGCAAGTTTTTATACAAACATAAGACAATCAAAGACATTAAAACATTAAAAGAAAATTAAAAATATGAAAAACAACAGCAAAAAACACCTGATCCCAGAACACAAAATCTTTAATGAATATTATATACTTTTTGACAGATATTATATATTTCATATTTTATGATATAGTTTTAATTATATGGGCTTCAGAACTTAAAACTTTTAATAAGAATCCCACACAAAGACAGTGTAAACACGAAAGTGCTTTTAAAATACATTGCCTTTAAGGCAAAATTTTAAATACATTTTCAAATAATAAATGTGTTTATATACTTAACATTCAATCATTCAAGCACTGAAGACATAAACTTAGTATGTATAATACATTACCAGTAATGGATAAATGATAGATTTGTATTTTTAAATTGCATTACTAACTTGATAACAGATACATTTAAGGTTGGATGAAAATGTTAAATTTACATGACAACTTTAATCTTAAAATGTAGATCATCTCACATATATTAAAATATGAATATAATATCTGAAGATCTGTTTTAGTTATTAAACATGTTAGTTTATAAACAGTAAGTAACGATGTTGTAAGAGAATATAAATCAATCCATAAAAAGGGAAATAAGGATATAAAGAAAATTTAAACTTCCCATATCAATATCTATTTTTATAAAAATTAATGAAAGAACTGACATATTAATGGTTGGGAATATCAAAACTCAACAGATAATTTTTAATTACCTTCATACCATCCTATGCAAAAATATGTTAAATAATGTCAGACTTATTTACACCTACTCATAGCAAATAAGTGAATAGATATTATTGACGCAATATATTTTACATGCATAAACACTCTTCATTATTAAGGCAGGAAATCTTTATACAAATAATTCCTTTGTTCCAGAAATTGTATTTATACACTATATGTACTCTGAAATAGTGGAAAATTTTTCTGTATCAGTAATAGACACAGTAAAGCTTCTAAAGACTGCATTTTTACTTGTTGAGCAATAAAGGAGGAGGAAATCTTATATGGTCATGTCTCCTGAGGCATCTCACAAAGGTTAGTCTATTTCTGTTATTGAAGTTTTGTGGAGATAAATACTTGTGCTCCTTTCAAAGTCCTAGATAGATAAGTAATTCTGTCAAGTTCTAGACAGAATCTGGAAGAATAAAGGATGACAAATTCTTTCAGTGTATGCCCTCTATCTTTTTTTTTTTTTTCCTTTAAGTATTCTTTATGTGAAATCTGGCTGTAAACTGTATAGACATTCTCAACTGCTGACGATAGTAAGATTGCCAGTAACAAAACAGTGAAACTATTTCTCACTCTTAACACACACAGTTACTAAAACACTTTCATACTCTTCTAATTTTAGAACAGTAGTCCTCAAAATACTGCTGGTGACTAATTATACAATAAGCAATTGACATTAATGTTAAAAATGTGGATTCTAGGGCCCCAATACAGTCTTACTGAATCTTAAAGACAGGGAAAATAAATTAGAATGTCTTTGTTAAAAGCCCTGCAGATTTGGTTGTTGTTCTCTTATGTATTTATACATATTTTATGTTAAATTTTGATGATACAGATTTACACACATACTTAAAACTGATCTTTCCAAATGGTTTATTACATTGTAAGCTATCCCTATGGCAACTTGTCACAGATTCATTATTCACAATGAATAAAATATTGTTATTCATTTTTAATCATATCACAGTGATTGATACTATTTGTTTCTCCTAAATGGACACTGGTTAAAAGTTTTATCTTATTCATTGTTCCACTTCAAACAGGTCAGATTTGAAATGCAAAAAAAACCAAGATCAAATCTCAGTTCCTACATATATCAACTTTTTTAACTTATCTACTATTAATTGAAGTATAATTGCTTTATAATATTGTTTTGTTTTCTGTTGTACATTAGCATCCATATCAGTTTTCATTTGGAAAATCCACTGAACCTCTTGAAACTTTAATATTCTTATTTTTGGACTAAAAAATAAATCAGGCTAGTAAGAGTATAATTAAATAAATAGACTGTAATACATAAAGATACATATTAACAGCTCACTATTTCTATTAATTAAGAAATGAAAATTGTCCTTGGTCTTCTAGATTACATGTTTAGTTGTAGAGTTTTAGGGAAGGACACAGAGAGTTATAAACCAAGCCATAAAACATTACAAGAAATTGTGCTCTTGCTGCTATAAAAGTCCATGGCTCACTGAATGGATGTGGAGTGATAACAATATATTCTATGTAAGTCACATATAACAATTAAAGTTGATATTTGAGTCAGGCATTAGAGCCTTGATAGATATGAACAATGGAGAAGGACAAATGTGGTAAAGAACAGCATGAATTAAGCCAGAAGAAATGAACAAATACATTACACTTAAGAAAAGAGCTAATTAGATCAGTGTAACTAGAAGAAATAGACATGCTAGAGAGTAGTAGAAAACATTAAAAAGTATACATCATTCTAGGGACACTTTGCTTTAAAATAGGGAAGGATATTTTTAAATGATTTTATTTATGAAAACTTCCAAAACTTAGCAGTGTTTAAGAATTACAACTCTGATGGCAGGAGGAAAGATAATACCAGTAGGAAAGACCCAAGGTGGAAGTGTAGCCTGAAACTGAATTCTGGATATCTCCCTTACCTTTAGCCACACATCCATGTTTTCAGCAGATTTTAACATTGAAATAAATCAAGCATCTTTGCCATCTTCACCAGTCCTACCAAGTGAATCTAAGTCAGAATAAATCATTTAAATGGAGGTGGTCAAGCAGGAGATGGCAAGAGTGACCATCAACATTTTAGGAATCAGTGAACTAAAATGGACCAGAATAGGAGAATTTAATTGAGATGAATATCATATCTACTACTGTGGGCAAAAATCCCTTAGAAGAAATGGAGTAACCCTTTGTTACTTTTTTGTCGACAAAAGAGTCAGAAATGCAGTACTTGGGTGCAACCTCAAAAATGAGAGTGATCTTCGTTCATTTCCAAGGCAAGCCATTCAACATCACAGTAATTCTAGTCTATGCAACTACCACCAATGCTGAGGTGATCAGTTGTATAAATACATACAAAACCTTCTAGAACTAACACCAAAAAAAGATGTTATTTCTATCATAGGGCATTGCAATGCAAAAGTAGGAAGTCAAGAGATACCTGGAGTAGCAGGCAAGTTTGGCCTTAGAGTACAAACTAAAGTAGGGCTGCTGCTGCTGCTGCTAAGTCGCTTCAGTCGTGTCCAACTCTGTGCGACCCCATAGACGGCAGCCCACAGGCTCCCCCATCCCTGGGATTCTCCAGGCAAAAACACTGGAGTGGGTTGCCATTTTCTTCTCCAGTGCATGAAAGTGAAAAGTGAAAGTGAAGTCACTCAGTCGTGTCCAACCCTTAGCGACCCCATGGACTGCAGCCCACCAGGCTCCTCCATCCATGGGATTTTCCAGGCAAGAGTACTGGCGTGGGGTGCTATTGCCTGCTCCGAAAGTAGGGCAAGGGCTAACAAAGTTTTTACAAGAGAACACACAGGATCATAGTAAACACACTCTACCAACAACAAAAGAGTTGACTCTACACATGGAAATCACCAGATGGTCATCACCAAAATCAGATTCATTATATTCTTTGCAGCCAAAGATGAAGAAGGTCTGTACAGTCAGCAAAACAAGACCAGGAGCTGACTATTGTTCTGATCATTAACTCCGTATTGCAAAATTCAGACTTGAATTGAAGAAAACAGGGAAAACCACTAGGCCATTCAGGTATGACCCAAATCAAATCCCTTTGATTATACACTGGAGGTGACAAATAGATTCAAGGGATTAGATGTGAGAGACAGAGTGTCTGAAAACTTATGGGTGAAGGTTCATAACATTGTACAGGAGGTAGTGAGCAAAAACATCCCTAAGAAAAAGAAATGGAACAAGGCAAAGTGGTTGTCTTAGGAGGCTTTAAAATTAGCTGAGTAAAGAAGAGAAGCAAAAGGCAAAGGATAAAGGGAAAGATATATCCAACAGAAAGCACAGTTCCAGAGGATAGCAAGGAGAGATAAGAAAGTCTTCTTAAGTGAACAAGGCAAAGAAATAGAGAAAAACAATAAAATGGAAAAGACTAGATATCTCTTCAAGAAATCTGGAGATATCAAGGGAAGATTTAATGCAAAGATGGGCATGATAAAGGAAATAAACAGCAAGGACCTAACAGAAGCAGAAGAGATTAAAAAGAGGTGGCAAGAATACACAGAATTATCCGGAAAAAAAGGTTTTAATGACCTGGATAACCACAATGGTCACTCAATTAGAGCCAGACATCCTGTAGTGTGAAGTCAAGTGGGCCTTAGGAAGTATTTCTATGAACAAAGCTAGTGGAGGTAATGGAATTCCAGCTGAGCTATTTCAAATCCTAAAAGATGAAGCTGTAAAAGTGCTGACTCAGTATATAAGCAAATTTGGAAAACAAAGCAGTGGCCACAAGGCTGGAGAAAAATCAATGTTCATTCCAATCCCAATTAAGGGCAATGCCAAAGAATGTTCAGACTACCATACAATTGCACTCATTACACATGCTAGCAGGGTGTGTATCCTTAGTCGTTCAGTCCTGTCTGACTGTTTGTGACCCCATGCACTGCAGCCCACCAGGCTCCTCTGTCCCTGGGGATTCTCCAGGCAAGAATATTGGAATGGGTTGCCATGCCCTCCTCCAGGGGGTCTTCCCAACCCAGGGACTGAACCCAGGCCTCCCAAAGTGCAGGCGGATTCTTTACTGACTAGGCTACCAGGAAAGCCCACACATGCTAGCAAAATAGTGCTCAAAATCCTTCAAGCTACACTTCATCAGCGCATGAGCCAAGAATTTCCAAATGTACAAGCTGGATATAGAAAACGCAGAGGAACCAGAGGTAAAGTTGCCGAAATCTGCTGGATCATAGAGAAAGAAAGGGAACTCCAGAAAAACATATACTTCTGCTTCACTGACTATGCTGAAGACTTTGACTATGTGGATCATAACAAATTGGAAATTTTTTTAAAGAGATGGGGATACCAGACCATCTTATCTGCATACTGAGAAACCTGTAGATAGGTCAAGAAGCAAATGTTAAAATTAGACATAGAACAATGGACTGGTTAAAAATTAGGAAAGCAATACAGCAAGGCTGTATATTGTAACCCTCCTATATAGAGAGTGCATCATGCAAATTGCCACTCTTGATTTATCACAAGTTGAAATCAAAATTGCTAAGAGAAATAACAACCTCAGATATGTAGATGACACTACCCTAATGGCAGAAAGCAAAGAGGAATAGTAAATAAACAGCTTGATGAGGGAGTAAGCTCACTTCAGTTCAATCATTCAGTTGTGTCCAACTCTTTGAGACTCCATGAACTGGGGCATTCCAGGCTTCCCTGTCCCATCACCAACACCCAGGATTTACCCAAACCCAAGTCCATTAAGTCAGTGATTCCATCCAACCATCTCATCCTGTGTTGTCCCCTTCTCCTCCTGCCCTCAATCTTTCCCAGCATCAGGGTCTTTTCCAATGAGTCAGCTCTTCTCGTCAAGTAGCCAAAATATTGGAGTTTCAGCTTCAACATTAGTCCTTCCAATGAACACCCAGGACTGATCTCTTTTAGGATGGACTGTTTGGATCTCCTTGCAGTCCAAGGGACACTCAAGAGTCTTTTCTAACACCACAGTTAAAAAGCAACAATTCTTCAGTGCTCAGCTTTCTTTATAATCCATCTCTCACAGCCATACATGACTAGTGGAAAAACCATAGGCTTGGCTAGATGGACCTTTGTTGCAAACTAATGTCTCTGCTTTTGAATATGCTATCTAGGTTGGTCATAACTTTCCTTCCAAGGAGTAGGCGTCTTTAAATTTCATGGCTGCAATCACCATCTGCAGTGATTTTGGAGCCCAGAAAAATAAAGTCAGCCACTGTTTCCACTGTTTCCCCATCTATTTGCCATGAAGTGATGGGACCAGATAGCATGATCTTAAGTTTTCTGAATGTTGAGCTTTAAACCAGCTTTTTCACTCTCCTCTTTCACTTTCATCAAGAGGCTTTTTAGTTCTTCTTCACTTTCTGCCATAAGGATGGTGTCATTTGCATATCTGAGGTTATTGATATTTCTCCCCACAATCTTGATTCCAGCTTGTGCTGCTTCCAGTCCAGCATTTCTCATGATGTACTCTGCATATAAGTTAAATAAGCAGAGTGACAATATACAGCCTTGACATACTCTTTTTCCTATTTGGAACCAGCCTGTTGTTCCATGGCCAGTTTTAATGTTGCTTCCTGACCCGCATACAGATTTCTCAGGAGGCAGGTCAGGTGGTCTGGTATTCCCATCTCTTGAAGAATTTTCCATAGTTTGTTGTGATCCACACAGTCAAGGCTTTAGATTAGTCAATAGAGCAGAAATAGATGTTTTTCTGGAACTTTCTTGTTTTTTCAATACTCTAGAACATGTTAGCAATTTGATCTCTGTTTTCTCTGCCTTTTCTAAAACCAGCTTGAACATCAGGAAGTTCACGGTTCATGCATTGCTGAAGCCTGGCTTAGAGAATTTTGAGCATTACTTTGCTAGCATGTGAGATGAGTGTGCTTGTGTGGTAGTTTGAATATTCTTTGGCATTGCCTTTCTTTGGGATTGGAATGAAAACTGACCTTTTCCAATCCTGTGGCCACTGCTGAGTTTTCAAATTTGCTGACATATTGAGTGCAGCACTTTCACAGCATCATCTTTCAAGATTTGAAATAGCTCAACTGGAATTCCATCACCTCCATTAGTTACTTTCACAGTGATGCTTCCTAAGGTTCACTTGACTTCACATTCCAAGATGTCTTGCTCTAGGTGAGTGATCACACCATGATGATTATCTGGGTCATGAAGATCTCTTGTGTACAGTTCTTCTGTGTATTCTTGCCACCTCTTCTCAATATCTTCTGCTTATGTTAGGTCCCTACTATTTCTGTCCTTTAATGAACCCATCTTTGCATGAAATGTTCCTCAGCCACTTCTCCTGACCTTGGATGTGGGTTATCTCTTCTCAGTGCTCCCTGCACCACACAGCTGCCACTCCTGTACAGCGCTGCCGCTCCTTCGCCACACAGCCCATGAGGGTGTAAACAGAGAGTGAAAAAGCTGGCTTGAAACTCAACATTAAAAAAAAAAAAAAAAAAAAACTAAGATCCTGGCATCTGGTCTCATCACTTCATGATAAATTCATTTCAGTTCAGTCACTCAGTCATGTCCAACTCTTTGTCACCCCATTGTCTGCAGTACACTAAGGCTTCCTGTCCATCACCAACTCCCTAGAGTTACTCAAATTGATGTCCACTGAGTCGGTGATGCCATCCAACCATCTCATCCTCTGTTGTCCCCTTATCCTCCCGCCTTCAATCTTTCCCAGTATCAAGGTCTTTTCAAATGAGTCAGTTCTTTGCATCAGGTGGCCAAAGTATAGGAGTTTCAGCTTCAGCATCAGTCCTTCCAATAAATATTCAGGACTAATTTCCTTTAGGATGTATTGGTTGGATCTCCTTGCAGTCCAAGGGACTCTCAAGAGTCTTCCGCAACACCACAGTTCAAAAGCATCAATTCTTCAGGGCTCAGCTTTCTTTATAGCCCAACTCTCACATCCATACATGACTACTGGAAAAACCATAGCCTTGGCTAGATGGATGTTTGTTGCCAAAGTACTGTCTCTGCTTTTTAATATGCTGTCTAGGTTGGGCATAATTTTTCCCCCAAGAAATAAGCATCTTTTAATTCTGTGGCTGCAGTCAACATCTCCAGTGATTTTGGAGCCCAAAACAATAAATTCTGTCACTTTTTTCACTGTTTCCCCATCTATTTGCCATGAAGTGATGGGACCAGATGTCATGATCTTAGTTTTTGAATTTTGAGTTTTAAGCTAACTTTCACACTCCTCTTCCACTTTCATCAAATAGATGGATTAAAAATGGAAACAGTGACAGGTTTCATTTTCTTCATTTTTAAAACCACTCTGTACAGCTACTGCAGCCATGAAATTAAAAGAAGCTTGTTCCTTAGAAGGAAACCTAAAACCAACCTAGACAGCATATTAACAAGCAGAGACATAACTTTGCTTTCAATAGTCCATATAATCAAAGCTATGGTTTTTCCAGTAGTCATATATGGATGTGAGAGTTGGACCATAAAGAAGCCTAAGCATCAAAGAATTCATGCTTTCAAACTGTGGTGCTGGAGAATAATCTAGAAAGTTCCTTGGACTGCAAGGTGATCAAACCAGGCAATCCTTAAGGAAATCAACCCTGAATATTCATTGGTTGGACTTACTGATGCTGAAGCTGAAGCTCCAATACTTTGGCCACCTTATGAAGACCCAACTCATTGGAAAAGACCCTGATGCTAGGAAAGACTGATGGCAAGAAGAGAAGGATTTGACAGAGGATGAGGTGGTTGGATGGCATCAATCACCTAATGGACATGAGTTTGAGCAAACTCCTGGAGATACTGAAGGACAGGGAAACCTGGTGTACTGCAGTTAATGGGGTTGCAAGGGGTCAGACATGACTTAGTCTAAGTCAACATTAGTCATTTGAATGTAAACCAACTGGATTAGGCCTATTAAAATTGGACTTAGAATCAAGATTAAATGTAGCCTAATCTTACTTATTAGCCTTCTGATAGATACATTCACTATTCACTTTTTCACATTCACTTTTCCTGTCTCTAATCATTCCTGTACTGGTTAACTATTTATAATATAAAATTATTATATCTCACACTCATACTTACCTGCATACTAATAGTCATGCATTAACAATAAGCATTTGTTTTAAAATCACTGACAGCTTCATCAGTTCAGTTCAGTCACTCAGTTATGTCTGACTCTTTGAGACCCCATGAATCGCAGCACGCCAGGCCTCCCTGTCCATCACCAACTCCTGGAGTTCACCCAGACTCACGTCCATCGAGTCAGGGATGGCATCCAGCCATCTCATCCTCTGTCGTGCTCTTCTCCTCCTGCCCCCAATCCTTCCCAGCATCAGAGTCTTCTACAATGAGTCAACTCTTCACATGAGATGGCCAAAGTACTGGAGTTTCAGCTTTAGCATCATTCCTTCCAAAGAAATCCCAGGGCTGATCTCCTTCAGAATGGACTGGTTAGATCTCCTTGCAGTCCAAGGGACTCTCAAGAGTCTTCTCCAACACCACAGTTCAAAAGCATCAATTCTTCAGTGCTCAGCCTTCTTCACAGTCCAACTCTCACATCCATACATGACCACAGGAAAAACCATAGCCTTGACTAGACAGACTTTTGTTGGCAAAGTAATGTCTCTGCTTTTGAATATGTTATCTAAGAAGAAGCTGAAGTTGAAAGGTTCTATGAAGACCTACAAGACCTTTTAGAGCTAACACCCAAAAAAGATGTCCTTTTCATTATAGGGGACTGGAATGCAAAAGTAGGAAGTCAAGAAACACCTAGAGTAACAGGCAAATTTGGCCTTGGAATACGGAATGAAGCAGGGCAAAGACTAATAGAGTTTTGCCAAGAAAATGCACTGGTCATAGCAAATACCCTCTTCCAACAACACAAGAGAAGACTCTATACATGGACATCACCAGATGGTCAACACCGAAATCAGATCGATTATATTCTTTGCAGCCAAAGATGGAGAAGCTCTATACAATCAGCAAAAACAAGACCAGGAGCTGACTGTGGCTCGGACCATGAACTCCTTATTGCCAAATTCAGACTGAAATTGAAGAAAGTAGGGAAAACTACTAGACCCTTCAGGTATGACCTAAATCAAATCCCTTATGATTATATAGTGGAAGTGAGAAATAGATTTAAGGGCCTAGATCTGATAGATAGAGTGCCTGATGAACTATGGAATGAGGTTCGTGACATTGTACAGGAGACAGGGATCAAGACCATCCCCATGGAAAAAAAATGCAAAAAAGCAAAATGGCTGTCTGTGGAGGCCTTACAAATAGCTGTGAAAAGAAGAGAAGCGAAAAGCAAAGGAGAAAAGGAAAGATATAAACATCTAAATGCAGAGTTCCAAAGAATAGCAAGAAGAGATAAGAAAGCCTTCTTCAGTGATCAATGCAAAGAAATAGAGGAAAACAACAGAATGGGATAGACTAGGGATCTCTTCAAGAAAATCAGAGATACCAAAGGAACATTTCATGCAAAGATGGGCACGATAAAGGACAGAGATGGTGTGGACCTAACAGAAGCAGAAGATATTAAGAAGAGGTGGCAAGAATACACAGAAGATCTGTACAAAAAAGAGCTTCAAGACCTAGACAATCATGATGATGTGATCACTGACCTAGAGCCAGACATCTTGGAATGTGAAGTCAAATGGGCCTTAGAAAGCATCACTACGAACAAAGCTAGTGGAGGTGATGGAATTCCAGTGGAACTCTCCCAAGTCCTGAAAGATGATGCTGTGAAAGTGCTGCACTCAATATGCCAGCAAATTTGGAAAACTCAGCAGTGGCCACAGGACTAGAAAAGGTCAGTTTTCATCCCAATCCCAAAGAAAGGCAATGCCAAGGAGTGCTCAAACTACCGAACAATTGCACTCATCTCACACGCTAGTAAAGTAATGCTCAAAATTCTCCAAGCCAGGCTTCAGCAATATGTGAACCGTGAACTTCCTGATGTTCAAGCTGGTTTTAGAAAAGGCAGAGGAACCAGAGATCAAATTGCCAACATCCATTGGATCATGGAAAAAGCAAGAGAGTTCCAGAAAAACATCTATTTCTGCTTTATTGACTATGCCAAAGCCTTTGACTGTGTGGATCACAATAAACTGTGGAAAATTCTTAAAGAGATGGGAATACCAGGCCACCTGATCTGCCTCTTAAGAAATCTGTATGCAGGTCAGGAAGCAACAGATAGAACTGGTCATGGAACAACAGACTGGTTCCAAATAGGAAAAGGAGTACGTCAAGGCTGCATATTGTCACCATGTTTATTTAACTTATATGCAGAGTACATCATGGGACATGCTGGACTGGAAGAAACACAGGTTGGAATCAAGATTGCCGGGAGAAATATCAATAACCTCAGATATGCAGATGATACCACTCTTATGGCAGAAAGTGAAGAGGGGCTAAAAAGCCTCTTGATGAAAGTGAAAGTGGAGAGTGAAAAGGTTGGCTTAAAGCTCAACATTCAGAAAACGAAGATCATGGCATCTGGTCCCATCACTGCATGGGAAATAGATGGGGAAACAGTGGAAACAGTGTCAGACTTTGTTTTTCTGGGCTCCAAAATCACTGCAGATGGTGACTGCAGCCATGAAATTAAAAGACGCTTGCTCCTTGGAAGGAAAGTTATGACCAACCTAGATAGCATATTCAAAAGCAGAGACATTACTTTACCAACAAAGTTTCGCCTAGTCAAGGCTATGGTCTTTCCTGTGGTCATGTATGGATGTGAGAGCTGGACTGTGAGGAAGGCTGAACGCCGAAGAATTGATGCTTTTCAACTTTGGTGTTGGAGAAGACTCTTGAGAGTCCCTTGGACTGCAAGAAGATCCAACCAGTCCATTCTGAAGGAGATCAATCCTGGAATTTCTTTGGAAGAAATGATGCTAAAGCTGAAACTCCAGTATTTTGGCCACCTCATGCGAAGAGTTGACTCATTGGAGAAGACTCTGATGCTGGGAGGGATTGAGGTCAGGAGGAGAAGGGGACGACAGAGGATGAGATGTCTGGATGGCATCACTGACTCGATGGATGCGAGTCTGAGTGACCTTCGGGAGCTGGTGATGGACAGGGAGGCCTGGCGTGCTGCGGTTCATGGGGTCGCAAAGAGTCAGACACGACTGAGCGACTGATCTGATCTGATCTGATCTGAAGTTGGACTTAACTTGCCTGCCAAGCAGTAAGTGTGTTTTAATTTCATGGCTGCAGTCACCATCTGCAGTGATTTTGGAACCCCCAAAAAAATAAAATCTGTACTGTTCCCACTCTTTAATTTAGTCTAAAGATATTTAAATTAACTCTGGAGGAGGAGCTAAGATGGCGGAGGACTAGGACGGGGAGAACACTTTCTCTTCCACAAATTCATCAAAAGAACATTTAAACGCCGAGTAAATTCCACAAAACATCTTCTGAATGCCGGCAGAGGACATCAGGCACCCAGAAAAGCAACCCATTGCCTTCTAAAGGAGGTAGGAAAAATATAAAAGACAAAAAAAGAGACAAAAGAGGGAGGGACGGACCTCTGTCCGGGGAAGGGAGTCTTAAAAGAGAGAAGTTTCCAAACACCAGGAAACATTCTCATTGCTGAGTCTGTGCCAAGACTGGGAAGCACAGAGGGCAACATAACAGGGAGGAGAAATAAATAAACAATTAAAACCCACAGATTAGGAGTCCTGCGGTAATCCCCCCAGTGGAGAAGCAGCGCAGACACCTTTATCAGCCATTAGCAAGTGGGGGCTGGGCAGCGAGGCGCGGCATGGGCTGCTTCTCTTAGAGTAAGGATCTGGCCTGAATATCCCGAGCGCTACCTGAGCGAAATAATTTGGGCTAGCAAATCAGACTGTGGGATATCTACCACGCAAAAAGCCAGCCCTAACCTAAGACACCACCAGGCCTGCGCTCAGAACAAAGGACTGTACAGAGATAGAGGGCTGCAGACTGTCCCTCTCAGGTGACAGGCAGCCAGAGCCGGAGGGAGGCAATCGCAGCCCCAGAGAGACATTATCTATAAAACTGTAAGCAGGCATCTTTGCTAACTAAGACTTCTTGGGGCTCTGAATGGTCAACATCTGCCTGAGAAGGTACGCCAGTTGAACACCCAGAAAATCGAGTGGCGGGGAGGCGATAAGTCACAGAAGCTGGGCTCAACACCTAATCACCTGCGCTGCTCGGATCTGTGAAGGGCACAAAACGCAGGCCCAACCGAGTCTGGGCCTCTGAGGACTACCCGAGTGCCTGAACTTGAGCGGCTTAGACCTGGGAGGTGCAAGCAGCCCAAGGCCGGCCATGGATGGTTCCCAGAGAAACCTAGAGTCTGAGCAGTGTGGGCAGGGAGGCTACATGTGCCATGAGTGGGGACAGGCCCAGTGTGGCTGAGGCACTGTGAGCACACGCCAGTGTTATTTATTTGCAGCGTCCCTCCCTCCCCACAGCACGACTGAACAAGTGAGCCTAAAAAAAAAAAAAAAAAAAAACGGGTGTCCACCATCACCCCCTTTGTATCAGGGTGGAAATCAGACACTGAAGAGACCAGCAAACAGAAGAAGCTATAACAGAGGGAACCGCTGTGGAAGCAACAGGCAATAAACTAAAACCCCGTGGTTAGTACCAACTTCAAAGGAAGGGGCCTAGAGATCTTGAGAAATATAAGCCAGAACAAGGAACTAGCCAATAATGAACTTAACCCACAATACCCACAACAATATCAGAGAAAGTCCTAGGTATATTTTTACTATTTTTACGATCATTCTTTATTTTTTGAGAAAAAAAAAAAAAAGACATTCATGTCTTTTTCTGTTTTTAATTAAAAAAAAATTTTTTTTAATCCTCTATTACTCCTTTAATTTTCACTTTTATAACCTTCTATTACTTTGTAAATAAATAAATAAAAGACCCTTTTAAAAAACACTTCATATATATATATTTTATAACTTTTGTGACTTTTTTTTCTTCTTCTTTTCTTTAACATTGTATTTTTGAAATTCCAAACTCTGCTCTATATTTATAATTTTAGCTTTTTGGTATTTGTTATCAATTTTGTACCTATTTTTTAAATAACTTTTGTGACTTTTTTTTTTTCCTCTCTCTTTCTATCTCATCATCTTTTCTTTAACATTGTATTCCTGAAATTCCAAACTCTACCCTAGATCTTTAATTTATGCTTTCTGGTATTAGTTATCAATTTGTACCTATATCTTCTTTATAATTTGTGTGACTTTGTTTTTGTTTAATTTTTTTTTTCTTCTCTATCTTTTTTTTTTCCTTCTTCTTTTCTTTAACATTGTATTTATGAAATTCCAAGCTCTACTTTAGTTTTTAAACTTTAGCTTTTTGGTATTTGTTATCAATTTTGTACCTATATTTTCTTTAGAACTTTTGCAACTATTTTTTTTTTTCCTTTTTCTTTTTCTCTCTTTCTTTTCCTTCTTCTTTTCTTTAATATTGTATTTTTGAAACTCCAAACTCTACTCTAGATTTTTAATTTTTGCTTTTAGGTATTTATTACCAATTTTGTATCTTTAAGAACCCAATCTTCAGTACCCACTTTTTACTAGGGAGCGAGATTACTGGCTTGACTGCTCTCTATGCCTCCGGACTCTCCTTTTTCTCCACCAGGTCGCCTGAGTCTCCTCCTTAACCCCTCTCTATTCTACCCAACTCTGAGAATTTCTGTGTGTTCCAAACGAAGGAAAACACTTAGGGAACTGATTACTGACTGGATCTGTCTCTCTCCTTTTCATTCCCTCCTTTTATCCTCCTGACCACCTCTATCTCCTTCCTCCTTCTTCTCTTCTCTGTATAACTCCGTGAACATCTCTGAGCGGTCCAGTTGTGGAGTGCACATAAGGAAGTGATTACTGGTTAGCCCGCTCTCTCCTCTGTTGACTCCACCACATCTCATTTGGGTCACCTTCACCTCTAACTCCCTCCTCCCTCTTCTCTTCCCCATGTAATGCTGTGAACCTCTCTGGGTGACCCACATGGTGGAGAAACTTTTCATCTTTAACCTAGATGTTTTATCAATGGTGCTATATAGAAGAAGTTTTGAGACTACTGAAGACTGATACTGGAAGCAGGAGGCTTAAGTCCAAACCCTGACTCCAGGGAACATTAATTGACAGGAGCTGATCAAATGCCTTCATTCCTACACTGAAACCAAGCACCACACAAGGGCCAACAAGTTCCATGGCAAGACATACCAAGCAAATTCTACAGCAACACAGGAATACAGCCCTGAGCTCCAATATACAGGCTACCCAAAGTTATCCCAAAACCATAGACATCTCATAACTCATTACTGGACACTTCATTGCACTCTGGAGAGAAGAAATCCAGCTCCATCCACCAGAACACCGACACAAGCTTCCCTAACCAAGAAACCTTGACAAGCTACCTGTACAAACCCACACACAGTGAGGAAACGCCACAATAAAGAGAACTCCACAAACTGCCAGAATACAGTAAGGACAACCCAAACTCAGCAATTTAAACAAGATGAAGAGACAGAGGAATACCCAGCAGGTAAAGGAACAGGATAAATACCCACCAAACCAAAGAGGAAGAAATAGCGAATCTACCTGATAAAGAATTCTGAATAATGATAGTGAAATTAATCCAAAATTTTGAAATCAAAATGGAATCACAGATAAATAGCCTGGAGAAAAGGATTGAGAAGATGCAAGAAAGGTTTAACAAGGACCTAGAAGAAATAAAAAAGAGTCAATATATAATGAATAATGCAATGCTGCTACTAAGTCGCTTCAGTCGTGTCCAACTCTGTGCGACTCAATGGATGGCAGCCCACCAGACTTCCCCATCCCTGGGATTCTCCAGGCAAGAACACTGGAGTGGCTTGCCATTTCCTTCTCCAATGCATGAAAGTGAAAAAATAAAGTGAAGTTGCTCAGTCATGTCCGACTCCTAGAAACCCGATAGACTGCAGCCCACCAGGCCCCTCCGTCCATGGGATTTTCCAAGCAAGAGTACTGGAGTGGGTTGCCATTGCCTTCTCCATAATAATGCAATGCTGCTGCTGCTGCTAAGTTGCTTCAGTCGTGTCCGACTCTGTGCGACCCCATAGACGGCAGCCCACCAGGCTCACCTGTCCCTAGGATTCTCAAGGCAAGAACACTGGAGTGGGTTGCCATTTCCTTCTCCAATGCATAAGAGTGAAAACTGAAAGTGAAGTCACTCAGTCGTGTCCGACTCTCAGCGACCCCATGGATTGTAGCCCACCAGGCTCCTCCATCCATGGGATTTTCTAGGCAAGAGTACTGGAGTGGGGTGCCATTGCCTTCTCTGGAATAATGCAATAGATGAGATCAAAAACACACTGGAGGCAACAAATAGTAGAATAACAGAGGCAGAAGATAGGATTAGTGAATTAGAAGATAGAATGGTAGAAATAAATGAATCAGAGGAGAAAAAAGAAAAACTAATTAAAAGAAATGAGGACAATCTCAGAGACCTCCAGGACAATATTAAACGCTACAACATTCAAATCATAGGAGTCCCAGAAGAAGAAGTCAAAAAGAACGACCATAAGAAAATACTAGAGGAGATAATAGCTGAAAACTTCCCTAAAATGGGGAAGGAAATAATCACTCAAGTTCAAGAAACCCAGAGAGTCCCAAACAGGATAAACCCAAGGCAAAACACCCCAAAACACATATTAATCAAATTAACAAAGATCAAACACAAAGAACAAATATTAAAAGCAGCAAGGGAAAAACAACAAATAACACACAAGGGAATTCCCATATGGATAAAAGCTGATCTTTCAATAAAAACTCTCCAAGCCAGGAGGGAATGGCAAGACATACTTAAAGTGATGAAAGAAAACAACCTACAGCCCAGATTATTGTACCCAGCAAGGGTCTCATTCAAATATGAAGGAGAAATCAAAAGCTTTACAGACAAGCAAAAGTTGAGAGAATTCAGCACCACCAAACCAGCTCTTGAACAAATACTAAAGACATTCTCTAGACAGGAAACACAAAAAGTGTGTACAAACTCGAACCCCAAACAATAAAGTAAATGGCAATGGGATCATACTTATCAATAATTACCTTAAATGTAAATGGGCTGAATGCCCTAACCAAAAGACAGAGACTGGCCGAATGGACACAAAAACAAGACCCCTACATATGTTGTCTACAAGAGACCCACCTCAAAACAAGGGACACATACAGACTGAAAGTGAAGGGATGGAAAAAGATTTTTCATGCAAATAGGGACCAAAAGAGAGCAGGAGTAGCAATACTTATATCAGATAAAATGGACTTTAAAACAAAGGCTGTGAAAAGAGACAAAGAAGGACACTACATAATGATCAAAGGATCAATCCAAGAAGAAGATATAACAATTATAAATATATATGCACCCAACATAGGAGCACTGCAATATGTAAGACAAATACTAACAAGTATGAAAGGAGAAATTAACAATAACACAATAATAGTAGGAGACTTTAATACCCCACTCACGCCAATGGATGGATCAACTAAACAGAAAATTAACAAGGAAACACAAACTTTAAACAATACAATAGACCAGTTAGATCTAATTGATATCTATAGGACATTTCATCCCAAAAGAATGAATTTCACATTTTTCTCAAGCGCACACGGAATCTTCTCCAGGATAGATCACATCCTGGGCCATAAATGTAGCCTTGGTAAATTCAGAAAAATTGAAAACATTCCAAGAATCTTTTATGACCCCAATGCAGTAAGATTAGATCTCAATAACAGGAGCTGCTGCTGCTGCTGCCGCTGCTAAGTTGCTTCAGTCGTGTCCGACTCTGTGCGACCCCATAGACGGCAGCCCACCAGGCTCCTCTGTCCCTGGGATTCTCCAGGCAAGAATACTGGAGTGGGTTGCCATTTCCTTCTCCAATGCATGAAAGTGAAAAGTGAAAGTGAATTCACTCAGTCGTGTCTGACTCTTAGCGACCCCATGGACGAGCCCACCAGGCTCCTCCATCCATGGGATTTTCCAGGCAAGAGCACTGGGGTGGGGTGCCACTGCCTTCCCCCAATAACAGGAGAAAAACTATTAAAAATTCCAACATATGGAGGCTGAACAACATGCTGCTGAATAACCAACAAATCACAGAAGAAATCAAAAAAGAAATCAAAATTTGCATAGAAACGAATGAAAATGAAAACACAACAACCCAAAACCTGTGGGACACTGTAAAAGCAGTCCTAAGGGGAAAGTTCATAGCAATACAGGCATACCTCAAGAAACAAGAAAAAACTCAAATAAATAACCTAACTCTACACCTAAAGCAACTATAAAAGGAAGAAATGAAGAACCCCAGGGTTAGTAGAAGGAAAGAAATCTTAAAAATTAGGACATAAATGAAAAAGAAACAAAAAATACCGTAGCAAAAATCAACAAAGCCAAAAGCTGGTTCTTAGAAAGGACAAATAAAATTGACAAACCATTAGCCAGACTCATCAAGAAACAAAGGGAGAAAAATCAAATCAATAAAATTAGAAATGAAAATGGAGAGATCACAACAGACAACACAGAAATACAAAAGATCATAAGAGACTACTATCAGCAATTATATGGCAACAAATTGGATAACGTGGAAGAAATGGACAAATTCTTAGAAAAGTACAACTTTCCAAAACTGGATCAGGAAGAAATAGAAAATCTTAACAGACCCATCACAAGCACGGAAATTGAAACTTTAATCAGAAATCTTCCAGCAAACAAAAGCCCAGATCCAGACAGCTTCACAGCTGAATTCTACCAAAAATTTAGAGAAGACCTAACACCTATCCTACTCAAACTCTTCCAGAAAATTACAGAGGAAGTAAACTTCCAAACTCATTTTATGAGGCCACCACCACCCTAATACCAAAACCTGACAAAGATGCCACAAAAAAAGAAAACTACAGGCCAATATCACTGATGAACATAGATACAAAAATCCTTAACAAAATTCTAGCAATCAGAATCCAACAACACATTAAAAAGATCATACACCATGACCAAGTGGGCTTTATCCCAGGGATGCAAGGATTCTTCAATATCTGCAAATCAATCAATGTAATACTCTACATTAACAAATTGAAAAATAAAAACCATATGATTATCTCAATAGATGCAGAGAAAGCCTTTGAGAAAATTCAACATCTATTTATGACAAAAACTCTCCAGAAAGCAGGAATAGAAGGAACATACCTCAACATAATAAAAGCTATATATGACAAACCCACAGAAACATTATCCTCAATGGTGAAAAATTGAAAGCATTTCCTCTAAAGTCAGGAACAAGACAAGGGTGTCCCCTTTCACCATTACTATTCAACATAGTTTTGGAAGTTTTGGCTACAGCAATCAGAGCAGAAAAAGAAATAAAAGGAATCCAAATTGGAAAAGAAGAAGTAAAACTCTCACAGTTTGCAGATGACATGATCCTCTACATAGAAAACCCTAAATACTCCACCAGAAAATTACTAGAACTAATCAGTGAATATAGTAAAGTTGCAGGATATAAAATTAACACACAGAAATCCCTTGCATTCCTGTACACTAATAATGAGAAAAGAGAAATTAAGGAAACAATTCCATTCACCATTGCAATCAAAAGAATAAAATACTTAGGAATATATCTTCCTAAAGAAACTAAAGACCTATATATAGAAAACTATAAAACACTGGGGAAAGAAATCAAAGAGGACACTAATAGATGGAGAAATATACCATGTTCATGGATTGGCAGAATCAATATAGTGAAAATGAGTACACTACCCAAAGCAATTTATACATTCAATGCAATCCCCATCAAGCTACCAACGGTATTCTTCACAGAGCTAGAACAAATAATTTCTCAATTTGTATGGAAATACAAAAAATCTTGACTAGCCAAAGCTATCTTGAGAAAGAAGAATGGAACTAGAGGAATCAACCTGCCTGACTTCAGGCTCTACTACAAAGCCACAGTCATCAAGACAGTATGGTACTGGCACAAAGACAGAAATATAGATCAATGGAACAAAATAGAAAGCCCAGAGATAAATCCATGCACCTATGGACACCTTATCTTTGACAAAGGAGGAAAGAATATACAATGGATTAAAGACAATCTCTTTAACAAGTGGTGCTGGGAAAACTGGTCAAAAACTTGTAAAAGAATGAAACTAGAGCACTTTCTAACACCATACACAAAAATAAACTCAAAATGGTTTAAAGATCTAAATATAAGACCAGAAACTATAAAACTCCTAGAGGAAAACATGGCAAAACACTCTCTGACATACATCACAGCAGGATCCTCTATAACCCACCTCCCAGAATATTGGAAATAAAAATCAAAAATAAACAAATGGGACCTAATCAAACTTAAAAAGCTTCTGCACAACAAAGGAAACTATAAGCAAGGTGAAAAGACAGCCTTCAGAATGGGAGAAAATAATAGCAAATGAAGCAACTGACAAACAACTAATCTCAAAAATATACAAGCAACTCCTACAGCTCAATTCCAGAAAAATAAATGACCCAATCAAAAAATGGGCCAAAGAACTAAATAGACATTTCTCCAAAGAAGACATACAGATGGTTAACAAACATGAAAAGATGCTCAACATCACTCATTATCAGAGAAACGCAAATCAAAACCACTATGAGGTACCATTTCATGCCAGTCAGAATGGCTGTGATCCAAAAGTCCACAAGCAATAAATTATTGGAGAGGGTGTGGAGAAAAGGGAACCCTCTTACACTGTTGGTGGGAATGCAAACTAGTGCAGCCACTATAGAGAACAGTATGGAGATTCCTCAAAAAACTGGGAATAGAACTGCCTTATGACCCAGCAATCCTACTGCTGGGCATACATATTGATGAAACCAGAATTGAAAGAGACACGTGTACCCCAATGTTCATCACAGCACTGTTTATAATAGCCATGACATGGAAGCAACCTAGATGTCCATTAGCAGATGAATGGATAAGAAAGCAGTGGTACATATACACAATGGAGTATTACTCAGCCATTAAAAAGAATGCATATGAATCAGTTCTATTGAGGTGGATGAAACTGGAGCCTACTATACAGAGTGAAGTAAGCCAGAAAGAAAAACACCAATAGAATATACTAACACATATATATGGAATTTAGAAAGATGGTAACAATAATCCTGTATATGAGACAGCAAAAGAGACACTCATGTATAGAACAGACTTTTGGACTCTGGAAGAGGGAGAGGGTGGGATGATTTGGGAGAATGGCATTGAAATAAGTATATCATATATGAAATGAGTTGCCAGTCCAGGTTTGATGCTTGATACCGGATGCCTGGGGCTGGTGCGCTGGGACGACCTAGAGGGATGGTATGGGGAGGGAGGAGGCTTTAGAATGGGGAACACATGTATACCTGTGGCATATTCATTTTGATACATAGCAAAACCAACACAATATTGTAAAGTTAAATTAAATAAAATTTTTTAAAAAATGATGTTACTCACAGATAAGAAAAGAAAAAAAAATAAATTAATTCCTTCTTATATAAATTTTTATCTCTATCTTCTTGTCTTCAATGATCCAAAGAATCTCTTCTTTATCTCTTCTGCTTTCTCTTGAGTTATTTCAACCTCTTCTCCATGTTTCTATGACTTTTTCATTTCTGAGTACCATAATCTGTATCTATAAACTTCCTTTTGCCAAGCATTGTTTTTCATCCTCTCCCAACCTAATAGATTCCACTTTTACCACTCATATCTCAGCTAAGCTTTCATTTTCTGAGGGAAGGCCTCATTGTCTTATGTCAAGTACTTCATTATAAAATTTAATATCCCTATGTATCCCTTTGTAGTTCTTTATTGTGATTTCCAATTTTTGTATGTAATCCATTGCCTGTACTAAACTATAGATTCTGTGAGAGTTATTTTTAGTTACCTTTGTACAGCAGGACTAGCACTGCGCCTGACACACCTGAAGTTCGCTGCTCAGTCATGCCCAGCTGTTTGTGACCCCATGGACTGTAGCTCACCAGGCTGTCCATATATTTCCCAGCAAGAAGAGTGGAGAGTTGCTACCATTTCCTTCTCCAGGGGATCTTCCTGACCCAGAGATTAAACCTGGGTCTCCTGCATTGCAGGCAGATTCTTCTGTCTGAGCCATAGTTCAAAACCTGTGTCTGACCCACAGTAGGTATTAATAATCACTGAATTACGTGGGAATGTAAATTGGTATAGCCACTATGAAGAACAGTATGGAGATTCCTTAACAAACTAGGAATAAAACTACCACATGATCCAGCAATTCAACTACTGGTTATATATCCTGATAAAACCACAATTCAAAAAAATACATCTACCCCAATGCTCGCTGAAGCACCCTTTACAATAGCCAGGTCACGATAGCAACCTAAATGTTCACTGACAGATGAATGGATAAAGAAGTTGTGATACATATATATAATGGAATATTATGTGTGTGTGTATGTTTGTGTGTGCACGCTCAGCCATGCCTGACTCTTAGCAATACCATGGACTCTAGCCTACACAGCTCTTCTGTCCATGGGATTTTCCAGGAGAAAGAATACTAGAGTGGGTTGCCATTTCCTTCTCCAACAATATACTATTACTCAGTCATAAAAAAGGAATGCAGTTGAGTCAGTTCTAGTGAAGTGGATAAACCTAGAACCTGTTATAAAGAGCAAAGTTAAGTCTGAAAGAGAAAAACAAATATCATATATTAACACACATATAGAGAATCTAGAGAAGCTAGATTGGAGAAGGAAAGGGCAACCCACTCCAGTGTTCTTGCCTGGAGAATCCCAGGGGTGGGGGAGCCTGGTGAGCTTCCGTCTATGAGGTCACACAGAGTTGGACACAACTGAAGTGACTTAGCAGCAGCAGCAGAGAATCTAGAAAAATAGTATTGATGAATCTATTTACAGAGAAGAAATAGAGATGCAGATGTAGAGAACAAATTTATGGACAAAGCAGGGGAAGAGAGACTAGGATAAATTGAGAAAGTAGCACTGATGTATACACACAGTCATATGTAAAGGGGATAACTAGCATGAAGCTGCTGTACAACAAAGGGAGCCCAGTCTGGCCCTCTGTGATGACATAGATGGGTGGAATGGACAGTGAGGGAGGCTCAAGAGGGAGGGGATATATATGTATATATATCTCCTTGAATTATGACTGATTCACAGTGATAAATGGCAGAGACCACCACAATACTGTAAAGCAATTATCCTCCACTAAAAACATATATAATAAATAAATAATCATAGAATTTGATTTTGAATAGTTAATTGGAAGTAGAAAGTAAATCAGAAAATCACTTCATGTCCCAGGACAGAAAAATACTATGATTGAAACAAGAGCTTTTTAGTGAAATGATGTGGAAAACATGAATATAAAAAAAAATCCATTGGTTTCAGTAGATGTTTAGATATCAAGAGTGGGCACTTAGTTATTGTTGCCATTTCTTTCCTTTTTTCCTCATTATCCACCCTCCCCACCCCGCAGCCCTTTGGTTCCTAGCAACTTTCTAAAGTTACTGGAGACATTTACATAATATAAATCTGGATACTGTGAATTCCTAATTTCAAATTACCTTTATGCCTTAAGTGATGACCAACAATGCCTCTGTATCTTCCTAGTTCTATTTAACTCAGAAGATTTTCCAAATGTTTCCCTTTCTCCTCAAACTGTCTCAAGACCACGTCCTCCTACTTCATTGAAGCAAACATCAACCTTTCCATCTACCATTTTCAATAATCTTAAGTACCATCCAAATTTTATCCTACCTTTTCTTAGTGGGGAAAAAAAATAATAAAACTATTCTTCATCGTCTAAGTGGAATTGTCATGCTTAGAGGTACAAAGTGGAAGAATAATGGCTGAGAACAGAATTCTGAGGAGACAGTATGGTGACTAGGATAGCTGTGAGGTCACAATTCAAGGCAGAAAGAAAAGTTGGGTGATTATTGTACTCTTTCTGGAGTAAAGGAGGCCTGAAGCAATCAAGTGCCTGAAGTAATAAAAAGAAGGGAAATGTATTAAATCCACTGAAAGAGAGAATTTATAAGACCTGATCATAAGATTGGATCCAAAGTGTAAAAATATATGTTAGGAATGACAATGAGTATGAGTTACTTGGGAGGAGAAAACTCTGCTGCCAAACAGCCTTACCAGTGCTGCCCACCCCTGGCTACCAACTCTACATGCAATACTCTGGACTGCAGCCCGCTTGACTCCTCTGTTCATGGAATTTTCCAGGCAAGAATACTGGAGTGGCTTGCCATTTTCTTCTCCAGGTTATCTTCCTGACCCATGGATTGAACCTGTGTCTTCTGTGTCTTTTGCATGGCAGGCAGATTCTTTACCACTGAGCAGTTGCCCCTACCAACTGTGGCCAACCCATAATCTTTAAGCAGAATGAAGTGTGCTGTACTCTTCTGTGTGTTCAAAAATGTTTTTACTTCTGCTTGTAAATCCTCCTTATTTTTCCTTACCCCTACTTGTTCCATAAACTTAATATGTTACTTTCTTGGGAAGATTTATCTGAATCAGTTTTGATATAAACGTTCTTATCCTACTGTTATGTCCTATAACTACCACTACAATAGCCCTTATCACATTAAAATCTTATCACTGACAGCGTTTCTCTACTGCCATTGTGAAAAATACTTTAATTCATTTTGTCAATGTATGCCAAACAGTATGTACATAAAAATGATTATGAAATGATTGAATAATCTGGAAACAATACAGTATGTTTGAGAATGACTATATAAGATAACATCATATATTTTTAAACACAAAGGGTCAGAAATAATGTGATGCTAAGAAAGCAACAATTGAAGTTAGACTACATCAATGGATGAGCCAATGGAAGTAGATGTTGAATGTTATGATAGCATGTGGAACATGAATGACTCTTTAAAAAGGCAAAAATTATAAATGGCTCATGCCTTTTCTTTCTTGAATATTACACAGAAACTAGAAAAGTTAATGTTTATATTGGAAGGTGAGACTGATCTCTGAGCATAGAGACTTTTCACATTATGTATAAGAGTTGGATACTTCATCTATCAACCTGTCCATTCCATAGGTATTTGTCACATTACTGTGCTGCTGCTGCTGCTGCTAAGTTGCTTCAGTTGTGTCTGACTCTGTGTGACCCCATAGACGGCAGCCCACCAGGCTCCTCTGTCCCTGGGATTCTCCAGGCAAGAATACTGCTGTGGGTTTCAATTTCCTTCTCCAATGCATGAAAGTGAAAAGTGAAAGTGAAATCGCTCAGTCTTGCCCGACTCTTAGCGACCCCATGGACTGCAGCCTACCAGGCTCCTCCGTCCATGGGATTTTCCAGGCAAGAGTACTGGAGTGGGTTGCCATTGCCTTCTCCAGACAGTGCGAGGTAATGGAAAAGATATTGAGAAAAAGAACTAGATCCAGTCCTCTTCTTCAAGCTGCTTTCAGCAAAGTGAATAGTAAGAAAGAAATCCAGTAGGCACAAAAACCAATAAAAATATATAATATCACACATGGATGGACCTAGAGATATTATGCTAAATGAAATAAGTAAGACAGAAAAAGACAGGTATTACATTATTTCACTTTTATGTGAAATCTAAAAAATAAATGAACAATCAAAACCAAATATAAACAGTCACAGATACAGAGCTCAAAGTGGTGTTTGCCAGAGTGGTGGAAGAGAGGGTTGGGGACAGGGGTGCAGCAACAGATGAAGGGGATTAAGAGAAACATACTTCTTGTTATATAAAAAATAAATCAAAGAGATGTAGTACATAGAATAGAGGATACAGTCAATAAGCAATATTGTAACTATTTTGTATAGTAATAGATGGTTACTGAGTTTAACCATGGTGATCAATTCATAATGTATATAAATGTCAAATCACTATTTTGTATACCAAAAACTAATTTGAGAGTCAGCTATATTTCAACAAAAAAAATATTAAAGGAAAAATTAACAAATGACTTATACATAAAAGGAAAAACATATAAGCATTATAAAGAAACTACATAGTACATATATGATATAAGACTATGGACAAAGACAACATAAGGATAGGGGACTTTCAATGGACACTGACATTATACTGATACCTTTTAAAAAGTTATTTTTAAAAGTTATAACAATCATTTCTTATAAAAACAACAGATAGAACTATAGAGAAGTGAGATAATCTCAAAAAATATCTTACCATGTTTACAAATTTCCAAATTAGACCATGGCAGCTTGTTACAACAATATTAGAGTAAGAGATTTATATCCCTTGATTATTAACTGTTAAGTTGCTTAAAAATAATTTATAGTATATTTGATCAAAAGAGCATAACACTTTAAAATAAACTCCAGAACAAACTGTTAGATAATGATTCAAAACTTAAATATAAGCTTTGGTCAAAATATCTTGAGAGATTCTTTCTATACAATTTCTTATAATGGTACTTTTTATAAGAAAGTCACATTACTTTCTGTATAGAGTTTCATAATAAAGGCAAAAAGTTATCTTGAGCTTCTCAAAACCATAAAATTATGGAATTAATTCATATCAGGGACATTTAAATACAGATTCGATACCTTGCTCTATGGCACTTGTATGTCTCAAAATAATACCAAATGCTAGGTTTGACATTTTATGAACAACCAAAAATTCAATAATAAATTATAAGAGAAAACAGGAAACCTCAATAAAATACTTCTTTTTTGGGTTTATTGTCAAAAAGCAATTTTCAAATTTTGTTTATAAAATATCACCGTCATCCAATGATGCACCTTTTCACTGTGTATTGGATTTGATAGCATCATGCTCCTGAAAAGAAACAAAAGGGCAATTCTTGCAGCTGAAAGTGACCTTTATTACATCATTTTCTAAGTGACATTGCCCAAGATTGTCAGTTCAAAAAGAAAAAAAATTTAGGAGGCAATACCTGGCATAATAGTACTTTTTCTTTGCTTTCCTGCACTAAATAATATTGATCTCTAACATTCATCTCATTGATTTTTTAAATTATATGCAAGGAAAAGTAATTCTCAAGTGTTCATTCTTTCATGGCAACTAATCAGTTTTTATGTGTCCTGTATTTTACAGCTTGGAGAAATGCTGTGTCAGTGATAATTTTCATTAACACATTTGGCACATGTCAAATATTCCACATTAATGCCCAGATAAACCTGATAAATGGGGAGAGTTTCACTGAGTAAATTAATAAGAAACAATAATCAATGAGAAAAACAGTATATAAAAATATGTTCACTTTTGTAAAACGAGTTTCTCCTAAATAGAAAATGCAAGTGTAGGCTTTTCCTATAAGATCACCTTACCCAGTAAATACTTAATTTTAATCCTTTGGATTTATTTATATCAGTCACTTTACTGTGTTTCAAAATTTGATTATAAAGTCTCAGCTTGTGAAATAGGTATAACTCTCTCACTGGGTAAATGTAATAGAAGGTTTTGTATAATCTAGAAGTAAATGTCAGGAAGGAGATATCAGAGAAGAGAGTCTAAGGGTCATACTAAAAATATCCAGAGTCAGTTTTAGATGTGTGAAGAATCTTTACATAGATCATTACTTATTTTTAAAATAAATGCTTTAAGAGGATGGGTGGGACACTGGAGATTAAGTGCAGAACTCCAAGTGCAATAAATCATTTTAGTAAAAATTTCTTGACATCTCTATCAATTGCAGTGTGGATATCTTAAATCACAGTCTTTACAATTGAATGACAAAGTATAGGAAAAGTAAAACTGAAAAAATGAAAGTTGTAAAGATTTTACATATTAAGTGATATGAACTCAGGGTCATTCAAAATCCTTACCATACTTGTTTTAAAGATTTGCTGTCTGCCTTATGAACTTGACTGACATCCACACACCTAAGTGTGTTCTTCACTAATAAAATGCATGATGAACCATGAATCTCAGTCAATATAGTTGTGTCAGTTCATTTTTTGCTACACTCATTTCTCCAAACACAGATCAATAATTAAGAAAATTTGAAAAAAGTATATTTACTTAAATTTAAAAAATTATTAAAGTGGACCAGAGACACAAAAACAAAGCAAACTAAAATCATGTACCTTTATGGATTGAAGTCCTGAATAAGGTTAATGCATCACATAAGGGAAATAAAACTTTTGCCACTTCAAACAAGGTAAGCAATGGATTTTCATAATTCTAGTAAAGAAAGGAATTTGTAAAAAAAAAAAAAAAAAAAAAAGCCTAGCTACTATATTTTAACCAGGGTAATTCCTGCAAAATTGGAAAATTATACAGATGCAATTTGGGGAAATAAAATTTGAAACTAAAACAAATTTTCACATGCTTTGTGATAGCAAACATAGAATCATATCACAGTAGTTTGAAAACACATTTATACATTACAGTTCTGTTCTGGAGGTCTAAAGCCCTAATGAAAATAATTGTGTAAATGTTAGAATGATTTTTCACAAGAGTGAGAAGACAGAGAAACAGAGAAAGAGACTGAAAAGTTGAATTAAAAGACAAACAGTGAAGAAAACCTCTAGCAAGAACTAACATAGTTATGGAAATATAAATTAAAGTTCAAAAGCAACATGATAACTTATTAATATTATAAGGCTTGCATTTCAAACCCAAGATTATATGTATTTCATTATTTAAAGCCATTGATAAAAATCACAAAGTTTGTGAATAATATAAATTTTAAAATGGCATTTTTAATACCTAACACAGCTACTTAGAATATGTGAGAAAAAGTATTGTTGTTGTTGCTCAGTAGCTCAGTCATGTCCAACTCTTTGTAAGCCCATGAACTGTAGCATGCCAGGCTTCCCTGTCCTTCACCATCTCCAAAGTTTGGGTTCAAACTCATGTCCATTGAGTCAGTGATGCCACGCAACCATCTCGTCCTCTGTCACCCCCTCACCTCCTGCCTTCAATCTTTCCTAGCATCAGGGTCTTTTCTAATGAGTTGGGACTTTGCGTCAGGGGGCCAAAGTATTGGCACTTCAGCTTCAGCCAGCATCAGTCCTTGTAATAAATATTCAGGGTTGATTTACTTTATGATGAACTGCTTTGATCTCCTTGCAATCCAAGGAGTCTTCTCCGACATCACAGTTCAAATGCATCAATTTTTGAGTGCTGAGCCTTTTTCACAGTTCAACTCTCACATCCAAACATGACCATAGGAAAAACCATAGCTTTGAATATTTGGGCCTTTGTTGGCAAAGTGATGTCTCTGGTTTTTAATATGCTGTCTAGGTTTGTCATAGCCTGTCTTCCAAGGAGCAAGCATCTTTTAATTTCAAGCCTTAATTAATCAATAATATACCTTCAGTTCAGTTCAGTTCAGTCGCTCAGTCGTGTCTGACCCTTGCGACCCCATGAATCGCAGCACGCCAGGCCTCCCTGTCCATCACCAGCTCCCAGAGTTCACCCAGACACACATCCATCAAGTCAGTGATGTCATCCAGCCATCTCATCCTCTGTCGTCCCCTTCTCCTCCTGCCCCCAATCTCTCCCAGCATCACAGTCTTTTCCAAGGAGTCAACTTTTTGCATGAGGTGGCCAAAGTACTGGAGTTTCAGCTTTAGCATCATTCCTTCCAAAGAAATCCCAGGGCTGATCTCCTTCACAATGGACAGGTTGGATCTCCTTGCAGTCCAAGGGACTCTCAAGAGTCTTCTCCAACACCACAGTTCAAAAGCATCAATTCTTTGGCGCTCAGCCTTCTTCACAGTCCAGCTCTCACATCCATACATAACCACAGGAAAGACCATTGCCTTGACTAGGCGAACCTTTGTTGGCAAAGTGATGTCTCTGCTTTTGAATATGCTATCTAGGTTGGTCATAACTTTCCTTCCAAGGAGTAAGTGTCTTTTAATTTCATGGCTGCAGTCACCATCTGCAGTGATTTTGGAGCCCAGAAAAATAAAGTCTGACACTGTTTCCACTATTTCTCCATCTATTTCCCATGAAGTGATGGGACCAGATGCCATGATCTTTGTTTTCTGAATGTTGAGCTTTAAGCCAACTTTTTCATTCTCCACTTTCACTTTCATCAAGAGGCTTTTGAGTTCCTCTTCACTTTCTGCCATAAGGGTGGTGTCATCTGCATATCTGAGGTTATTGATATTTCTCCCGGCTATCTTGATTCCAACTTGCATTTCTTCCAGTCCAGAGTTTCTCATGATGTACTCTGCATACAAGTTAAATAAGCAGGGTGACAATATATGGCCTTGACGAACTCCTTTTCCTATTTGGAACCAGTCTGTTGTTCCATGTCCAGTTCTAACTGTAGCTTCCTGACCTGCATACAGATTTCTCAAGAAGAAGGTCAGGTGGTCTGGTATTCCCATCTCTTTCAGAGTTTTCTACAGTTTATTGTGATACACACAGTCAAATCTTCAGGCAAATGTAAAATCTATATCTAAGAAATTTTTAAATAATTTAAAATTGTAAAGTATTTAAAAGAGAATAAGATACCCAGAAAGAGCTCAAGGAAGTACTTTGGTTGAAGAGATGACCTGGGAGACAAGGTAGACTAAGACAAATACACTTCACAGGGCAGATAATGAGAGAGAAATGAGCTATACAGGGATAGATTTCAATAAATCTGTAGAAGGTATCCTTGAGTTTTGTGCTAAGTAGTGATCAGTGAATGCTTATGAAGCTGTAGAAATAACACCTCAAAATGATTAGGTGTTACAATTCTCAGGATTAACATAAGACCAGGGAAAGTTCCTGTTCCTAACAAATAAGAGAGGGAGAGAAATGAAGACAGACAGAGACAAAGACAGAAAGTTGAGAGAGACAGAGACAAAGGCACACACACACAGAGAGAGAGAAACCTTGTTCACAGGACATCAAGATTACTCAAAATGGTTTTGTCTCAGTTCAGTCACTCAGTCATGTCCGACTCTTTGCGACCCCATGAACCACAGCACGTGAGGCCTCCCTGTCCATCACCAAATCCCGGAGTCTACCCAAACCCAGTTCTGTCTCAGTGGGAGATAAAAATTAGCCTTAAACAAAATGCTACTCTGGTCCTACCTAACAAAACTAATATAAGTAAGAAATTAAAAAATATTCTGGGCTCCACAAGGTTACCAAAAATTCAGGAAGTTTGATATGCAATCAAAACTTCCTAGGAATGCAAAGTAGTAGAAAAATATGTAAAGAGAAAAGTAAAATATTATTTATCAAGAAATGACACAGTTCATAGACTTATTAAACAAGGTCATTTAAAAAGTTACTGTAACTGTATTTCATATGGTCAAGAAGATAGAAGATTGAGTATGCCTGAGTAGAGACATTGAGGCTGTAAAACAACACAAAACAAACATCTGGAGATAAAAATCTATGTTTGTAGATGGAAAAGTTGTAGAAAGAAATTAATAGCAAAAAGAGACATTGTAAAAGAAAAATTTAATGAACTTCAAGATATGGCAGTAAGTATGATACAAAGTGAAATAGATAAGAGTATGTCTGAAAATAAAATTAGTAAAGCATCAGTGAGATTTAGGACAACTTCTAACAGCCTGACAGGAAAGTAATGAGAGTCTCTGAGAAAGAAGTACACAGGTGTGGGGAAGAAAAATGTTAAGATAATTAGTTAGCATTAACCAATATGATAAAAACTCTGAACATATATCAATACCAAAAATTAGAAATGTAAAAAAAAAAAAAAAAAAAACTATACTTAGACATAAACAAGTGGTTTAAAATCAGTAATAAAGAAAAATTCTTAAAAGAAGGACAATTTTAAAAACCTATTAGGCACAGAAGAACAAAGATAAATATGACATATTTCTTATTGGAACAACACAAGTCAGAGACAATGATGCAATTATCTTTAAAATCATAATGAAGGGGGGGGAATCTATCAATCTTGAATCTATACCAGCAAAAATATCATCCAAGTATAAATTACATTTTATACACACAATATCTGAAAGAATTAATAATCAGATTTGCACTATGATAGTTGCTAAAGGAAGCTCTTCAGATGGAATAAAAATAATATCCAATGGAAATCTGGATTTACCAAAAGGGATAAAGGAAATAAAAGCACTGGAAATGTAAATATATGAAAATAATATTTCTTATTGTATAAAAATAATGAACTATTCAGAATAAAGATAATTACAATTAATTGTGGAGTTTTAAGTTATATAGGCATAGATTATATGAATGGTGAAGGAACCAATATTCTTCTTATACGGATCATCCTTGCAAGAATAATTTATTGGTTTGGCCAAAAATTCCACTGTTTTTTTTTTTTTTTTTTAAATGAAAATAAAAGACACATCTTTCATTTTCACCAAGTTCACTGAACAATGTATTCAATGTTTTGTTCCAGTACTTTCTGTCATTTTTTTAGGAAACTTCATAATTTCATCTTTCTAAAACTTTTTATCTTTTTGAGCAAAGAACTATTCCAGGTGGCTGTTACAGTCTTCCAAGAAACTGAAATTTTTTCCTTTAAGAGAATTTTGTAAAGACTGAAGTAAATGCACATCTTAATTTGTGATATCTGGTGAATATAGTGGATGAATCAGAACTTCCCAGCCAAGCTGTAACAGTTTTTGCCTGGTCATCTCACATTCTCCTGATGTAAGATTATGCATTTTCTAATTCCAGATACTTTTTGTTGAGTGCTGCTCAACAAAAGTGTTGGTTGGTTTAATTGGGAGCAGTACATATCAGAATTAATCATTTAATCTCCCAGAAGGAGCTCATAACAGGAGACTCTTGGCTAATCCCACCTACTACACACATCACCTTCATTGGATGAACATTGGCCTCTGGTGTGTTTGTTGTGGTTGATTTTGTTTGCCTCATGATCTCTTCCATATGACTGTGCAGTATCTACTTTTTATCACCTGTCACAATTTGCTTCAAAAATGGAACTTTTTCATTACATTTAAGCAACAAATTGCATGCGGATGTTTTAGGATTTTTTTTTTTTTTCACTTATATAGAACTTACACATCAAAGCAATGAAGGTAACCAACCTGGTGCAAATGATTTTCAGTGCTTGATTTGGATATTTTGATTATGTTAGCTATCTCCCATGTGGAATAACACTGATTGTTCCCAATGTCTCAATTTGATTACTATTAACTCTAACTGGTCTATTTAACCATGGAGCATCATCCAGTGAGCAATCTCCAGCAGGCAACTTTGCAAACCACTCTTGACATGTTTGATCAGTCACAGCACCTTTTCCATACAATATACATATTTTTTTTTTTTTTTATGTTTCAGTTGTGTTTTTACCTTTCTTTTTTTTTTTGTTTTTTTTTATTTTTTTTTATTTTGCTTAACTTTACAATATTGTATTACTTTTACTATACATCGAGATGGATCCGCCACCAGAATACACGTGTTCCCCATCCTGAACCCTCCTCCCTCCCCCTTCCCACACCATCCCTCCAGGTCATCCCAGTGCTCCAGTCCCAGGCATCTGTTATAGGGCATTGAACCTGGACTGACTCGTTTCAGATATGATATTATACATATTTCAATGCTATTCTCCCCAATCATCCCACCCTCTCCCGGTCCCATAGTCCAAAAGTCTGTTCTATACATCAGTGTCTCTTTTGCTGTCTCATAAGCAGGGTGATTGTTACCATCTTTCTAAATTCCATATATATGTGTTAGTATACTGTATTTGTGTTTTTCTTTCTGGCTTACTTCACTCTGTATAATAGGCTCCAGTTCCATCCACCTCCTTAGAACTGATTCAAATGTATTCTTTTTAATGGCTGAGTAATACTCCATCGTGTATATGTACCACAGCTTGCTTATCCATTCATCTGTGGATGGACATCTAGGTTGCTTCCATGTCCTGGCTATTGTAAACAGTGCTGCTATGAACATTGGGGTACATGTGTCTCTTTCAATTCTGGATTTCTCAGTGTGTATGCCCAGCAGTGGGATTGCTGGGTCATAAGGCAGTTCTATTCCCAGTTTTTTGAGGAATCTCCATACTGTTCTCCATAGTGGCTGTACTAGTTTGCATTCCCACCAACAGTGTAAGAGGGTTCCCTTCTCTCCGCACCCTCTCCAGCATTTATTGCTTGTGGACTTTTGGATTGCAGCCATTCTGACTGGCGTGTAATGGTACCTCATAGTGGTTTTGATTTGCATTTCTCTGATAATGAGTGATGTTGAGCATCTTTTCATGTGTTTGTTAGCCATCTATATGTCTTCTTTGGAGAAATGTCTATTAAGTTCTTTGGCCCATTTTTTGATTGGGTCGTTTATTTTTCTGGAATTGAGCTGTAGAAGTTGCTTGTATATTTTTGAGATTAGTTGTTTGTCTGTTGCTTCATTTGCTATTATTTTCTCCCATTCTGAAGGTTGTCTTTTCAGCTTGCCTATAGTTTCCTTTGTTGTGCAGAAGCTTTTAAGTTTGATTAGGTCCCATTTGTTCATTTTTGATTTTATTTCCGATATTCTGGGAGGTGGGTCATAGAGGATCCTGCTGTGATGTAAGTCAGAGAGAGTTTTGCCTATGTTTTCCTCTAGGAGTTTTATGGTTTCTGGTCTTACATTTAGCTCTTTAATCCATTTTGAGTTTATTTTTGTGTATGGTGTTAGAAAGTGCTCTAGTTTCATTCTTTTACAAGTGTTCAACCAGTTTTCCCAGCACCACTTGTTAAAAAGATTGTCTTTAATCCATTGTATATTCTTGCCTCCTTTGTCAAAGATTAGGTGACCATATGTGCGTGGATTTATCTCTGGACTTTCTATTTTGTTCCATTGATCTATATTTCTGTCTTTGTGCCAGTACCATACTGTCTTGATGACTGTAGCTTTATAGTAGAGCCTGAAGTCAGGCAGGTTGATTCCTCCAGTTCCATTCTTCTTTCTCAAGATAGCTTTGGCTATTCGAGGTTTTTTGTATTTCCATACAAATTGAGAAATTATTTGTTCTAGCTCTGTGAAGAATACCGTTGGTAGCTTGATGGGGATTGCATTGAATCTATAAATTGCTTTGGGTAGTATTCTCATTTTCACTATATTGATTCTACCAATCCACGAACATGGTATATTTCTCCATCTATTAGTGTCCTCTTTGATTTCTTCCAGCAGTGTTTTATAGTTTTCATATATAGGTCTTTAGATTCTTTAGGAAGATATATTCCTAAGTATTTTATTGTTTTCATTGCAATGGTGAATGGAATTGTTTCCTTAATTTCTCTTTCTATTTTCTCTTATTAGTGTACAGGAATGCAAGGAATTTCTGTGTGTTAATTTTATATCCTGCAACTTTACTGTATTCATTGATTAGTTCTAGTAATTTTCTGGTGGAATCTTTAGGGTTTTCTACGTAGAGGATCATGTCATCTGCAAACAGTGAGAGTTTTACTTCTTCTTTTCCAGTTTGGATTCCTTTTATTTCTTTTTCTGCTCTGATTGCTGTGGCCAAAACTTCCAGAACAATGTTGAATAGTAATGGTGAAAGGGGACACCCTTGTCTTGTTCCTGACTTTAGAGGAAATGCTTTCAATTTTTCACCACTGAGGATAATGTTTGCTGTGGGTTTGTCATATATAGCTTTTATTATGTTGAGGTATGTTCCTTTCTATTCCTGCTTTCTGGAGACGTTTTATCATAAATGGATGTTGAACTTTGTCAAAGGCTTTGTCTGCATCTATTGAGATAATCATATGGTTTTTATTCTTCAGTTTGTTAATGTGGTGTATTACGTTGATTGATTTGAGGATATTGAAGAATCCTTGCATCCCTGGGATAAAGCCCACTTGGTCATGGTGTATGATCTTTTTAATGTATTGTTGGATTCTGATTGCTAGAATTTTGTTAAGGATTTTTGCATCTATGTTCATCAGTGATATTGGTCTGTAGTTTTCTTTTTTTGTGGGATCTTTGTCAGGTTTTGGTATTAGGGTGATGGTGGCCTCATAGAATGAGTTTGGAAGTTTGCCTTCCTCTGCAATTTTCTGGAACAGTTTGAGTAAGATAGGTGTTAGCTCTTCTCTAAATTTTTGGTAGAATTCAGCTGTGAAGCCGTCTGGGCCTGGGCTTTTGTTTGCTGGAAGATTTCTGATTACAGTTTCAATTTCCGTGCTTGTGATGGGTCTGTTAAGATTTTCTATTTCTTCTTGATCCAGTTTTGGAAAGTTGTACTTTTCTAAGAATTTGTCCATTTCTTCCATATTGTCCATTTTATTGGCATATAATTGCTGATAGTAGTCTCTTATGATCCTTTGTATTTCTGTGCTGTCTGTTGTGATCTCTCCATTTTCTTTTCTAATTTTATTGATTTGATTTTTCTCCCTTTGTTTCTTGATGAGTCTGGTTAGTGGTTTGATAGTGAAATTAATCCAAAATCTGGAAAGCAAAATGGAATCATGGATAAATAGCCTGGAGAAAAGCATCGAGAAGATGCAAGAAAGATTTAACAAGGACCTAGAAGAAATAAAAAAGAGTTAATATATAATGAATAATGCAATAAATGAGATCCAAAACACTCTGGAGGCAACAAATAGTAGAATTACAGAGGCAGAAGATAGAATTAGTGAATTAGAAGATAGAATGGCAGAATTAAATGAATCAGAGTAGAAAAAAGAAAAACGAATTAAAAGGAATGAGGACAATCTCAGAGACCTCCACGACAATTTTAAACGTTACAATATTCGAATCATAGGAGTCCCAGAAGAAGAAGACAAAAAGAAAGACCATGAGAAGATACTAGAGGAGATAATAGTTGAAAACTTCCCTAAAATGGGGAAGGAAATAATCACTCAAGTCCAAGAAACCCAGAGAGTCCCAAATAGGATAAACCCAAGGCGAAACACCCCAAGACACATATTAATCAAATTAACAAAGATCAAACACAAAGAACAAATATTAAAAGCAGCAAGGGAAAAACAACAAATAACACACAAGGGAATTCCCATAAGGCTAACAGCTGATCTTTCAATAGAAACTCTTCAATCCAGGAGGGAATGGCAAGACATACTTAAAGTGATGAAAGAAAAGAACCTACAGCCCAGATTATTGTACCCAGCAAGGATCTCATTCAAATATGAAGGAGAAATTAAAACCTTTACAGACAAGCAAAAGCTGAGAGAATTCAGCAACAACAAACCAGCTCTCCAACAAATACTAAAGGACCTTCTCTAGACAGGAAACACAAAAAGGATATATAAATTCAAACCCAAAACAACAAAGTAAATGGCAACGGGATCATATTTATCCATAATTACCTTAAATGTAAATGGGTTGAATGCTCCAACCAAAAGGCAGAGACTGGCTGAATGGATACAAAAACAAGACCCATACACACGTTGTCTACAAGAGACCCACCTCAAAACAGGGGACACATACAGACTGAAAGTGCAGGGCTGGAAAAAGATTTTCCATGCAAATAGGGACCAAAAGAAAGCAGGAGTAGCAATACTCATATCAGATAAAATAGACTTTAAAACAAAAGCTGTGAAAAGAGACAAAGAAGGTCACTACCTTTCTTGAAATAATAAAGCATAATATGCTGAAATTTTTGTTTCTTTCTTCCATCCTCAATATTAAAGTGGCTATAAAAATTCACCAATTTTGGTAAGTTTTATTTTAATGCACACTGATAGGATAGCTGTCACAATATAATCTAACAAAACTATTTCAATTAAGGTTAAAGACAGCTAAGAACTACTAGAGCCGTCTTCTGGGGAAAACAAGAAAGAATCTTTTGACCTTTCAAAAGTTGTTGAAAGGTCAACGACTAATTAACAGGTCATTGAATAGCTGCTGAATGAATTGGCATTACCCTATAAGTATATTCATTTTTAGTGTCTTAATTTCCTAAAGCTAATGAATATGCCTATAAATTATTTTGGTAATCTCTTACCTGCATTGTTTTTCTATATCTCCTTTTATCACATTGTAGTCTTTTGACTTGGATAACTTGACCACATTCTCCACTGCTGCTGCTGCTGCTGTTGCTAAGTCGCTTCAGTCATGTCCGACTCTCTGCGACCCCATAGACAGCAGCCCACCAGGCTCCCCTGTCCTTGGGATTCTCCAGGCAAGAACACTGGAGTGGGTTGTCATTTCCTTCTCCAATGCATGAAAGTGAAAAGTGAAAGGGAAGTTGCTCAGTCGTGTGTGACCCTCAGCGACCCCATGGACTCCAGCCTTCCCGGTTCCTCCATCCATGGGATTTTCCAGGCAAGAGTACTGGAGTGGGGTGCCATTGCCCTCTCCGCACTTTCCACTAGTCTACTGTAAATTTACCATAACAAACCCCTTGTATTGTGATGTACTATTACATGCTTAACAACCAGCTTTCTGAAAAGAAAATGTTCAAATTTAAACCTTTGCCAATATCTGTTGATAAATAATTCCACTATAGCCCATTTCAAGATACCAGTGTAAAAGCACTAAATGACTAAAGAAGAAACACTAGAAAACGGCTCTTGACAGCTCTAAAATGCTTTATCTATCCCATATACATTGCTTGATAAATTCCATCATCTGTTTCACTTGGATATATACTCTTTCTTATAATGGCATATGGGCCTCTTAGTAACTTCCTTGATAACTGCTGTCTATGGGGTAAATAGAAAACCTTGAAGATGAAAGTACTATATTCTTCCAACAGATGAATAAGTTTCTGAGACTGGGCAAATGGGAGACTCATCTGTAACATGCAAGACAGTGTTATAAAGTGTAACCCAGAGTTTGGAGACAGATTTAGATCTAAATTTGGATTCCCCTACTTCTTTGAATCTGTTTCTTCATTTGGAAAATAACAATAATAACTAACAACCATAAAAATTTATTGCTGAAGGTACATTCAATTCTGTATTGTATTATAAGTTACACACACTGAAGAATTGATGCTTTCATCCTGTGGTGCTGGAAAAGACTCTTGAGAGTCCCTTGAACTGCAAGGAAATCAAACCTGTCAATCCTAAAGGAAATCAACCCTGAATATTCATTGGAAGGACTAATGCTAAAGCTCCAATACCTTGGCCACCTGATGTGAACAGCCAACTCATTGGAAAAGACCCTGAAGCTGAGAAAAACTGAGGGCAGGAGGAGAAGGGGCCAGCAAAGGATGGCATCACCAGCTCAATGGACATGAGTTTGAACAAACCATGGGAGATAGTGGTGTGCTGCAATGAATGGGGTCACAGAGTCGGACACAACATAGCAACTGAACAACAACAATGCTGAAAGGATGCCCATACCCGCAGATAGAACTCTGTCTTAAGATACATTTAACATTGCTAGGGAATAGCCATAATAGTTAAATCTAATTGAAAACAGAATCTGTGAGGGAGTTATATATTCTGACAGGCAGGCAGGTTATATATTATGATATATATTGTGACGGGCTCACAAGGTGATTAGAAAAAAAAAAAAAATGACTCACAATTTTTTTTTTAACCTGCAAGTCAGCATTTGAGAGCCCTATGAGGAGGTAGATGTACACAGTAACTTGGCTAGATTCCTAGAGAAGAGCTCCAGACAGAAATATACATAAAAATAAGACAAGTAGCATATCTGCAGAGTATTAATTATTAGATCATTTACTAAGATAAAACTAATTTATATATACTATACAACAATTTCATTATCAAAATAAAATACAACATAAGGAAGCCCACATATACTTTAATAGCAAGGACTTGGTATAGTAGGGAAGAACAAATCTGCCTCCATATTAGATCTGCTTCTTTTATTTTAACCTCTGCTTTCTGTTAAAGCAGAAATGTCAATAACCTCAGATATGCAGATGACACCACCCTTATGGCAGAAAGCAAAGAGGAACTAAAGAACCTCTTGATGAAGGTGAAAGAGGAGAGTGAAAAAGGTGGCTTAAAACTCACATTGACAAAACTAAGATCATGGCATTTAGTCCCATCACTTCATGGCAGATATATGGGGAAACAATGGAAACAATGACAGACTTCATTTTCTTGGGCTCCAAAATCACTGCAGATGGTGACTGCAGCCATGAAATTAAAAGACACTTGCCCCTTGGAAGAAAAGCTGTGACAAACCTAGAAAACATATTTAAAAAGCAGAAACATTACTTTGCCAAGAAAGTTCTGTCTAGTCAAAGATATGGTTTTTCCAGTAGTCATGTATGGATGTGAGAATTGGATCATAAAGAAAGCTGAGTGCCGAAGAATTGATGCTTTTGAACTGTGGTGTTGGAAAAGACTCTTGAGAGTCCCTTGGACTTCAAGGAGATCCAACCAGTCCATGCTAAAGGAAATCAGTCCTGGGTGTCCGTTAGAAGGACTTATATTGAAGCTGAAACTCCAATATTTTGGCCACCTAATGCGAAGTCCTGACTCATTAGAAAAGATCCTGATGCTGGGAAAGATTGAAGGCAGGAGGAGAAGGAGACAACAGAGGACAAAATGGTGGGATGGCATCACCAGCTCAATGTACATGAGTTTTAGCAAGTTTCGGGATAGGGAAATATAGGGAAGCCTGGTGTGCTGCAGTCCTTGGGGTCAGAAATAGTCGGACATGACAGAGTCACTGAACAACAACTGCTTTCTGTTGCATTTGTTACAAGTTGCTTCCCAGGTTGCACTAATGATAAATAACCTGCCATTTGTTTGATCCCTGAGTTGGGCAGATACCCTAGAGAACTGCATGGCAACCCACTCAAGTATTCTTGCCTGGAGAATCCCATGGGCACAGATGCCTGTCGGGCTAGGGTTGCAAAGAGTTGGCCAGGACTAAAGCAACTTAGCACACAGCACAATCACTAAATGTTGCTTAATGCTATGCTGCTGCTGCTGCTGCTAAGTCGTTTCAGTCGTGTCTGACTCTGTGCAACCCCATAGACGGCAGCCCACCAGGCTCCCCCGTCCCTGGGATTCTCCAGGCAAGAACACTGGAGTGGGTTGCCATTTCCTTCTCCAGTGCATGAAAGTGAAAAGTGAAAGTGAAGTTGTTCTGTCATGTCCGACTCTTAGCGACCCCATGGACTGCAGCCTACCAGGCTCCTCCGTCCATGGGATTTTCCAGGCAAGAGTACTGGAGTGGGGTGACATTGCCTTCTCCGAATGTTGCCTAAAGTTACATGCAAATATAATGGCCCTTCTCAAGTAACCCTGGTCACTCTGCCTGAATCTTAAACCAAAGTATCTTTATTCAGTTTATAAGGAAACATCCTGGCCCTAGCCACCTGTGAATGGCTGCAGGCAAAAAGGAATTAACACACTCCTCAGCTGGTAAAGAATCTGTCTGCAATGCCAGAGACCTGGGTTCAGTTCCTGGTTTGGGAAGATCCCCTGGAGAAGGGAAAGGCTACTCACTCCAGTATTCTAGCCTGGAGATTTCCATGGACTGTATAGTGCATAGGGTTGCAAAATAATCAGATACGACTAAACAACTTTCACTTGTCCAGAGTGTGGCAAAACCAGGAAATATTTGTAAAACTTATAGCCTTTTTAACTTTTCCTCCTCACTTCCTCCTATTTCTGTTCTACAAAAGAAACTAGTTTCTAAACTCTGGTAAGATGGCTCTCTAGGACTCTAGAGAACCAGACTCCTGGCTTTCCAAGTAAAAGTAATTATTCCTTGCTCCAACACCTGTCTCCTGATTTATTGGCCTGTACCGTGTTGAACAGAATGAGCTTGGACTCAGTAACACTGGAATAGAGCTACTGTAAATCTGTCTATCACCTCAGTTCAAAGTTGTAGGCCCAGAACACCTAAGTGTCCTCCTGCCCATGTGTGGACATAGACTGAGGCAAGACTGATCCTGAAAACCATTCAGTCAAGTGGCTGCAGATTTAAGAAAAATAAAAAGAGGAGAGCATACACTTCAGTCTGTGACTCTGTAGAATTGGATTATCCATTCCAACTATATATATCTTTTTCTAGTTCCCTGTATAAATCCAGAGATATGAATTTTCTGTCTTCTTCATCTATTCATTTCTTACTTCCACATCAAGGCCCAACTTAACCTGAATCTTGTCCATGAAACCTAATATGTCACTGCACTTAGATTTCTTCCTTCCAAGATTTCTATTGTGACATCTCATTGTATTGGTGTAATATATATATTCTTCATATGTGTTGGTACTCTTGCCGTCTTATAATTTCATTCATAATAATGTACATGTTCATTATATTAGTTTACAAAATACAGCAGAGGGAATAAATTATGAATAAAATAAGTGTGTTTTAATTTAATCCCTTCCCTCTTATCCTACTTATTCTATGAGGGCTTATAATTATGATCATCTTTGCTTAGAAGATGCTTCTAGAAATATGTTACAAAAAATAAGTAATATGTATTCATCTGTCCTTTAAAATTTGAAATATCTCTCATTTGTCTGTCATGTATCTATCTACCTATCTATCTATGTGTGAGGGGAGTCATATGGTGTGGTAAAAAAGAGAAGGTAAGAGTTTTAGAGTTATATTAGAATGTAGGTCCAAATCAGCATATAACAATGTGTGCTAATAGTTCTGTGATACCAACATAATTCCTGACCTATAAATTAAGATCAATTGCTTTATATAAAATTAAATTCAATGTTATAAATAAAACATGCTGTAGTCCATGGGGTTGCAAAGAATCATGCATGACTGAGTGACTGAACAACAACAAAATACCTTTAAAAATAATGAGTGCGCACAAATATTAGTTGCATAGCATCAATTTTATTCCTTTCTCTTCCTTGTTTTTCTCTTGTAGCCTTTCTAGACAATTCATGTAATATATGTAGATTTTACCCTTGATACAGTTAAAAAATCAAATGGTATGAGCCAAGCAATGAAACAGTGACAGACTTTATTTGGGGGGCTCCAAAATCACTGCAGATGGTGACTGCAGCCATGAAATTAGAAGATGCTTGCTCCTTGGAAGAAAAGTTATGACCAACCTTGACAGCATATTGAAAAGCAGAGACATTACTTTGCCAACAAAGGTCCATTTAGCCAAAGCTTTGTTTTTTTTCAGTAGTCATTTATAGATGTGAAAGTTGGACTATAAAGAAAACTGAGCGTTGAAGAATTGATGCTTTTAACTGTGGTGTTAGAGACGACTCTTGAGAGTCCCTTGGACAGCAAGGAGTTCCAACCAGTCCATCCTAAAGGAAATCAGTCCTGAATATTCATTGGAAGGACTGATGCTGAAGCTGAAATGCCAATACTTTGGCCACCTGATTCAAATAACTGACTCATTGGAAAAGACCCTGATGCTGCAAAAGATGGAAGGCAGGAGGAGAAGGGGATGACAGAGGATTAGATAGTTGGATGGCATCACTGACCCAGTGGACATGAGTTTGAATAAACTCTGGGAGTTTGTGATGGACAGGGAAGCCTGGCGTGCTGCAGTCCATGGGGTCACAAAGAGTCAGACACGACTGAGCGAATGAACTGAACTGATGAGCCAAGCAGTGTCCACTAAACAAATATAGATTGTTTTTGATCTGCCCTGTGTCTGCAATCTCTTTAATGGTCAATTAATTCTGAAAGAGCATGCAAACTCTTCTTTGGCCAGAATTTTTTAAAAAACAGACATTTACTGTAAAACTGAAAAAGAGAATATGCCCTACACATAGTGATGTTGATAAATATTTAGCCTTCTGAATATCCAAGTTCATGTATTCTTAGTGTCATGTTGACTTAGCTTTTTATTTAGTAAAATGCTTTCTTCAGGCCAATTAATATTTATGATCAAACTTACATAGACTATTTCATTAAATTTCAATTAAATGCTTAGTCATGTGTGTTTAGAACAGTGTTGTTGTTAATTGTTTATCCAGATACCATGTCATTATATCTAGTGCTGGCTCAGGATTGTCTACCATACTGAAAAATGCAGTTGGGCTGGGTGGATGTTTTCATTTGGATGATGGAAAGGGAATGGTGATTCAAAATGTTAATGATAATAGGCTCCAGTTCCATCCACCTCCTTAGAACTGATTCAAATGTATTCTTTTTAATGGCTGAGTAATACTCCATTGTGTATATGTACCACAGCTTGCTTATCCATTCATTTGTGGATGGACATCTAGGTTGCTTCCATGTCCTGGCTATTGTAAAGAGTGCTGCTATGAACATTGGGGTACACGTGTCTCTTTCAATTCTGGATTTCTCAGCCCCAGTGGGATTGCTGGATCAAGCAGTTTCCCAGTTTTTGAGGAATCTCCATACTGTTCTCCATAGTTGCTGGATCAGTTTGCATTCCCACCAACAGTGTAAGAGGGTTCCCTTCTCTCCGCACCCTCTCCAGCATTTATTGCTTGTGGTCTTTTGGATCGCAGCCATTCTGACTGGCGTGAAATGGTACCTCATAGTGGTTTTGATTTGCATTTCTCTGATAATGAGTGATGTTGAGCATCTTTTCATGTGTTTGTTAGAGCCTATTATACAGAGTGAAGTAAGCCAGAAACAAAAACACAAATACAGTATACTAACACATATATATGGAATTTAGAAACATGGTAAAATTAACCCTATTTACGAGACAGCAAAAGAGACACTGATGTATAGAACAGACTTTTGGACTCTGGGACCGGGAGAGGGTGGGATGATTGGGGAGAATAGCATTGAAATATGTATAATATCATATCTGAAACGAGTCAGTCCAGGTATGATGCCCTATAACAGATGCCTGGGACTAGAGCACTGGGATGACCTGGAGGGATGGTGTGGGAAGTGGGGAGGGAGGAGGGTTCAGGATGGGGAACACGTGTATACTGGTGGCGGATCCATCTCGATGTATAGTAAAAGCAATACAATATTGTAAAGTTAAGCAAAATAAAAAAAATAAAAATAATAAAAAAAATGTTAATGATATGGAAACAGTTCTGGCTCAGCAGAACCATTCTCTCATGATGAAGTTTTTGATGACTGTGTTTCAAAGTAACTAAATATTCCCAACTTTTATTAGGACCTAAGTTTCTTAATACAGAACAAAGAACTATTATCATCTATTTCTATTCAATTTCCTTTTTTCTTCCTGTTTCAGTAGCTGACATGACATTCAGGGTGATATTGCAAAATACATATTCCCTTGCTTAAATTCACTAGCTTCCTACTATTTCAAGGATATCCAGTGTCTGCACCAACTACTATCCTCTTTAAACACGATGGCTCAGACAGTAAAGAATCTGCCTGCAATGTGAGAGAGGCAGGTTTGATCTGCCTGCAATGTGAGAGAGGTCAGGAAGTTTCCCTTTAGAAGAGAATAGCTACCCAGTCCAGTATTCTTGCCCAGAGAACTTCATCAACAGAGGAGTTTTGTCAACATTGGCAGGCTACAACCCATGGGGTCGCAAAAGAGTCAGCATGACTGAGCAACGAAAACTTGTACTCCATTAATTTTGAATTTACCATTTGTATTTCCTTTCACTTATCCTGCTCCACTGCATTCAAACTTTTTCACATGATGTTCTCTGTTTCACTTCCTATTTTATCTGACTAAATCCTAACTTTAGTTCTTGCTTTTAAGGTAATTTATTCTAAACAGTCTCGACCCATCCCAATTGAAGATATTAGGTTTTTATACTATGCTGCTGCTGCTATGTCGCTTCAGTCGTGTCCGGCTCTGTGCGACCCCAGAGACAGCAGCCCACCAGGCTCCCCTATCCCTGAGATTCTCCAGGCAAGAACACTGGAGTCGGTTGCCATTTCCTTCTCCAATGCATGAAAGTGAAAAGTGAAAGTGTAGTCGCTCAGTCGTGTCTGACTCCTAGCGACCCCATGGACTGCAGCCCACCAGGCTCCTCCATCCGTGGGATTTGCCAGGCAAGAGTACTGGACTGGGGTGCCATTGCCTTCTCCCTTTATACTATGAGCTTTGACAATACTTCATAATGCCTTTATCACAGATCACAGATCATTATACTCAAATATTAGTTGTATTTGTTTTCTACTAAATTATAAATGTAGTCTTGGAAAAAGAAAAGGCGTATCCTAGTGTTTCATATAAAATATAGGTTCCAAATAAATAAGAGACTATGATCCAGACAAAATGGCATAGACTTATCTCTCTCTGCTTTTCTTTGCTAAGTATACTCATAAACCCTGGGCAATAGACAAAGGTAAATTCTGATAGGTGAAAAGAAGGCATATTGGTTAGGAACACCAGTACTGGGAAAAGAAAAACATAGCACAGAGTTTCTTACAATTCCCCACTCAATAGGAAAATCTTACTGAGTTTGGCATTTCCTAACTCCCAAACTATCAACGGAAGGCAGTCCAAGTAGATTCACCTCCCACTTCCCACCAAGAGCAAACAGGAATCCAATTGACAACATCAGGCAAGCAAGGAGGGATTGGCAAGTAAGATCAACTGGAGAACATGCTATCAACATACCACTAGAAGAAATGTCCTTTTTCTCCCATTGGACCTGATACTTCCCTCATGCACCCAGAGACCCTGCATGGTTCAACAGTACCCACAAATGGGATTTGATACAACAACGCCTTGACCAGAAGTGCTCTTTGTTCCATGGACTGGAGATTATTTTCCCTCAGCATGAAGCACTAGATAGCCCAGCTAGTGAAGGGTATCCCATTTCCTCAAGTAGCAGCAACAGGAAACTGTGACCTCCACTAGCATGAGATAAACCAAACAGACCAAATAGTATCTCAAAGCAGAAAATGAAATCATCAATGAAACAATAGCCCACAAAATTGGCTAGAATGTATATGGAAAATTTAAACAAAGTGACTTCCTGCCAAATAAAATTTTTCAATAGGACCAAGAGTTTCTCACAATAATAGCTCAAAAGTCTAGACAACCACCACAACAAAAATTCACCCATCTTTATGAGAGTCAGGACAATAAAAACTTGAGTGAGAAAAGGTAATTAGCTCATGACACCACCAAGATGTTGGAATTATCTAATAAAGATTTTAAAGCGGCCATCACAAACTTTCAATAGGCAATTACAAATTTTCTTAAAATGAATTAAAAACAGAAAAGTTAAGCAAAGAAGCAAATGCTATTAAAAAGAAGTGAAAGGTGACTGAAAACTAAAATAACAAAAATTAGAAATTTGATAGATGAGCTCAAGGGTAGACTGAAGAAAACTTATGGGGAAAATATCAAGAGAATTCACCTAATCTCAGTAACGGAGAGGAGAAAGAAAAAAAGGAGGAAGTGAAGGAGGGGAAGGGAAGAAAGAACCCAACTCAGGGAAGTGAAAGTGAGAATCACACATTCATGTCCAACTCTTTGTGACCCCATGGCCTACGTAGTCCATGGAATTCTCCAGACCAGAGTATTGGAGTGGGCAGCTATTCCCTTCTCCAGGGGATCTTCCCAACCCAGGGATCAAACCCAGGTCTCCCACATTGCAGGCAGATTCTTTACCAGCTGAACCACCAGGGAAGCTCAAAGGAATTGTAGGTCAATAATAAAAGATAAAACATTTGTATAATCAGAATTTAAAAGTGCCAGGAGAACAGCAGTGGGGCTGAAAGAATAGTCAAAGAATTAATAGTTTAAAACTCGCTAAATTTGGCAAAAATCATGAACCCACAAATCAAGGAAACTGGGTAAATACCAAGAAGGGTAAATCCAAAGAAATGGATGCTAAACTATATTATAATTTAACTTATGAGTACTAATGTCAAGGAAAATCTTGAAAAGAGCCAAAGAGAAATTAAAAATTACCTCTAGGCAAATACTGATTTAAATAAAGATTGAATTTCTTATCTGAAATCATGAAGGGAATAGAAAGTGCCACATTTTTTTCAGCTGCTGAAAGAAAAAACTACCCACTATAAATTTTATATCCAGGAGAACTACTTTTCAGAAATGATGAAGAAATAAAGACATTATTACCTATAGAAAAATTAACAGAATTTGTCACTACACTTAAGGATTGACTGAAAGACATTCTTCAAAAAATAAAAGAGAAATGATAAATGAAACAATCTTGGAGCATTAAGAAAGAAGGAAAAATGGAAAGGATACAAATATGATTAAATGAAATAGATTATCTTTCTCATGTGTTTTGTAAAGATATGTAATAATTCAAGTAGAAAGTATAATACTAACAAATACTCATGACAAAATTATTTAAAATTAAGAAAGATAAAGGGGACTAAATAAAAAAGCCTTCCTCACTTACTTTGAAGTGGTAAAATGCTTATGCCAATAGACTGACAGTAACATGTGGTTTAAAATATTTAGAGTCACTCCTAAGAAAAAACTATGGAAACTGACATGGTCAAACATATTATAAATAAATCAATATGAAACAATAACTTTTGAAATACACAAGATGATGCACACAAAGGCAATAAAAGAAAAAGAGAAAAGCAAATATAAAAAAAATATATAATACAGTAGTAAGCCCTAGTTATATGAATGTTGAATATAAATGATTTAAAGATATAAATTATGCAACACAGATTAAGAGTTAATAAAAAAATAGGTCCCAACTATATGTCCTTTATAAGAAGTACATTTAAAATTCAATACCATGGATAGGTGCAAGGTAGAAAGATAGAAAAGGCTAGCCCAAGCAAAAAGATGCTTCAAAAGATGCTTCAAAAAGCAAGAGAGCTATATTCACAGCAGATAAAATAGCTTCCAAACAAAGAACTTTACTGGAGACAAAGACAAATATTCTATAACAATAAATAACCACAAAATAGGAATATATAACACTCTTAAATATGTACACATCAAGAACAGAGCTTTGGATGAGACAAACATTGATAGACCTGAAAGGATAAATAAATAGACAATTATAGCTAGGGCTGTTACTAGAACTCATAATTTAAATAGAAAGAAAATGAGGAAAGATATAGATAGAAACAAGACAGTAAACCAAAAGATTTATTTAACATATTTAGATCACCATCCCTGGGTCGGGAAGATCCCCTGGAGAAGGAAATGGCAACCCACTCCAGTACTCTTAACTAGAAAATTCCATGGATGGAGGAGCCTGGTGGGCTACAGTCCATGAGGTCACAAAGAGTCGGACACGACTGAGCGACTTCACAACAACAACAACTCAATTATAGCAGAATAAAAATCTCCTTCAAGCATCCAGTAAACATTCACCATGATAGAAAATCTTTTAGGTTATAAGACAAATCTTAACAAATTTAAAAGAGTAAAATAATACAAAGTAGTTTCTCTGACACTAATGAAATCAAAGTATAAATCAATTATTGAAAAAAAAACCAGGCAATTGTCAAGTCACTTGTCAATTAAATAGCACATGGCAAAAATGAGTGATTGATCCAAGAGGACAATACTAAATGGGACAAAAAGGTACATCAGAATTAAAATAAAACACAATATAACAAAATATTTGAGATGCAGCTAAAGCAGTGCTGAGAGGAAAATTTATAGCACTACACGCTTATACTAGGAAAGAAGAAAATTATTGAATCAATAATCTAACTTCCAACCTTCAAAAAACTGGAAAAAAGAGCAATAAAAAAAAAATGCAAAGCAAGTAAAAGTAAAGAAATAACCTTAATAAAAGCAAACGTAAATAAAATTGAAGAAAAAAATAGAAACTTTCTTGAGGAACTGTCCACTGAAATTCAGAATAAATAGGCCAATTTCTCAAAAAACCACAGACTACCAAAAGTCCACCAAGATGAGGACCTCGATAATATTATAACCATTAATGACATTTAATTTATAATTTAAAACTTCCCCAAAAGAAATCTCCAAATTCAGATAATTCTACTCGTGATGTCTGGCAAATATTTAAATATCTTTTTACACAATTTGTGGAAACTGCATAATGGAAAATGGAAAGAAGTGGGAAAACTCCAAAACAAAAATGTCCAATTAAAATTCTAAACTCTAATATTATTATTCAAATATGAAAATAAAGTAAATTTCTTGCCACCTAAAAGCTGACAGGCATCACTTCTAGCTGATCTATGATATAAGAACAACAATCAGTTCTAAAAATGAAGAGAAATATTACAGATCAAAGCAGGGTCTAAGGAATAGAAGAGCATGAAAAAGCACAAGTATAAGAGTAAATATAAAAAGACATTTTAAAATCCTCATTATATCAATGCTGTGTATATATAAAACACATATTTTCTTTAAAAGATTATTTAAAGCAAAAAAAAAAAAAAAAACAAATAAAAAAAACCATAATGTACATTTGAGTTTAGAACATGTGTAAATTTTTTTTATAAGAATGTAATCTTGGAGTTGTACCTAGCCTCATCCTTGAAAAAACAGTTTCCATACATGGATTCCCTTTACATTGAAGGCCAAACATATAGCTACCAAAATACGAGTTATTAAAGAAAGAGATTCACAACCTTACAGGAGATGTAACCAATCTGATCACACAACCTGTCAAAATGTACTATCACAATGTCAATCTTAGGGCAACAGAAACAAGATTTTAAAAAAAAGACTCAAGCCAAGGGGAAAAAATACAACCCAAGAAACAGCAAAACCATATTTCAACTTACTACAACCTAGACATTATTCCCTTCACAAAGTCAAGAATTTAAGACATCAGAATTTAAGACATCAGGGCTCCCGACAGGGGCAGGGATGAAAGACGACCCTGGGAACTTGCGTGAAGAAGCCAAGTTGTATTTCCAGATTCACTGCTTACATGAGGAAACCCTTACAAATTAATCTGTGGACAAAGTAATGCTAATACTAGGAGGTCTCTGCTGACCTGCTTGATGCTTCATTGGAAGTTCAGTCCTTTCAGAAGTGTATATCAGCTTTTCTTCTTGGAGACGACAAGCAGAAAACCTATTGGCATCTGTCCCAGCCCCACAGCCGGCAGCAGATGATGGGTTATGTGGGACTGAGACACCACTGACTTGTTCAAAGGATTTACTGAAAACACTGGTGGCAGTCTTAGCCAAACCATGACTGCAAGGTTTAGGCAGAGATTGGCTGGTTGTCAGCGTAAGTCTCTTTAAGGAGAGCAGCTCAAGATTCTCACTTTGGGCTCTCTGCGCTTGTTTTCGAGCAAAGTGATCTTTGCAAGACTCCGCTGTAGCTTCTTTCTCTTTTCCTCCAGTTTTGTTTCCTCCTGACCGTCTCTGAGTCTTTCCTATACTTGTCTTGTTACTACAATTTTGACTAATGTTTGATAAACCCGATTGGCTGGTACTAGAGGCAGCCCTGGAATAAAATCCCTCGTCAACTTCGGATATCTCCATCAGTTCTTCTTGACCCGTTAATTCTGTATTTTCTTGGAGTGCAGCTATAAAGTGCTCTGCTAAAACTGCACTCTGCCAGGTGAGTTTATTCCATCCTCCATCATTTTTCTTACAGATTTCTGCCTCCTGATCTCTGGCAAGCCTTTGCTCTCAGTTCTAGGATCTGTGGCTGTTTCCTGTACACCCTGTATATGCTGGGCATCAATCTCTCCTAGTGTTCTGCCTTTTTCCCCATTCCCGGATTCCCATAATTCAGAGGACACATTGAAGACTTCACTTGTAAATTTTGTACCTCAGCTCTAAAGATAGCAGTGTTCACCATATTGAATGGTTTGTCTACAAATGAAGAAAATGAGGTAAATTTTTCATCTATTAAATATCATTGAAAGAAAATAAAAATAGTGAAACGTGGACTAAAACAAACAAACAAAAAAAGAATGTAATCTATGGTAAGAATAGGTAGAATTGTACTGTTTTAAATGTTTTTACATTATTTGTGGAGAAGACTATAATTCGAAGACAGATTGTGATAACTTAAGACTGGATGTTGTAATTTCTCATGCAATTAGTAAAAAGAAGTAGAAAAAACAATAGAGAAAATAAAACAGACTATAAAAATAACTCATTCCAGCCAAAGTAAGACAGGAAATACGAAAGGAAAAGACAACAAATGAAGCATACAGAAAACAAGTGGCAAGATGATATTTATAAAAGTGGTCATATCATTACTTACTATTAAAGGTAAGCATGAGAAACATCTTCCTGACAGACCAAGGTAGAAAGCAAGTGAAGTGAAGTCGCTCAGTCGTGTCCGACTCTTTGAGACCCCATGGACTGAAGCCTACTAGGCTCCTCCATCCATGGAATTTTCCAGGTAAGAGTACTGGAGTGGGTTGCCCTTTCCTTCTTCAGGGGATCTTCCCAACCCAGGAATCAAACCCAGGTCTCCCGCATTGTAGGCAGACGCTTTACCATCTGAGCCACCAGGGAAGGTAAATGGAATAAACATTCCATGTAAATGGAGAGGCTGTCAGGATTAAAAAAAAAAATTGTTTAAGTCAAAAATAATTCAATATGAAGGCAAGGGAAGGTTTAAAACAGAAGAGTGGGGAAAATACAAAATCATTAACCATAAGAAAGAGAATTAAGAGTAAAATATGGAATCATGGGTAATTAAATATTAAAGATGAAATGACTGAATTTATGCACTGTGATGATGTGAAAGAATGCTGCCAAGGGAAGAAAGCTTAAGCAAGTGTTGCAAAGTGATATAGAAAGCAAGACAAGCAAGAAAAATAAATGAAGTTCCTTAATTTGCATTATACAATAACATAATAAATATATATATATTTATTCCATGTCTTTTTATTTAAAAATAATGGCCAAAACATACATCATACTATTTTATATATACTTACAAAATATTTTTCCACAGATATTATTGCTCTTAAACTTTGACTGAGAGTGATTCATAAAACAGATCTCACATATCTCTCCCAGACAGTACTTGGCTCACAGCAGTAACTCTTTCTATAGATTTGAGATTTTTATGGAAATTAAAAACTTAAGAATTTATGTCATTTTAACTCTTTATCATTCATCTTTTTATGATCTGATTTAATAACACTTTGACACTAAGACCACTCATTTGAAAAGCTATATATCAAATATTTCTAGTTTATAATATAAGTTAAACTAAACTATCTTTAAACCAGACAGAAGCAATGACTTGGTGGCTCTAAAAATAATTCTCAGTTTAATAAATACCCAAACATAGTCTTTTCCCTGTAAAAATAACACTAGAGACAGTACAAAGCATATTATGATGATATGATTTTCAAGCTATATTAAAGAGTCTCAGTGAGGCAATTTTAGCTATATTGGAAAGCATTTTTATTCTTTAAATGCCAGCTATTATTCCTTATGTCTTAAATTGCTCGTTGAAATAAGAAAACATTAGTATATGTCTCCAAACTGGGTCATTTCTATATTTTTCAATTCTCTGCTTTAAAAACTTGCAATTAAAAGGAAAAATCAGAAATATAACCTGAACAGCAGGAAACATGAAACGTTTAATGCTATTCTTTAGAATGTCTCCCTGAACTGCCCCTCCAGTTCATAATTTTTAAAAGGATTATGAATATTCATATTTTTGTTATTAAACATTATTTCAGGGGACAATAATTTAATATCATGAGCATAATTTTTCATTACTATTTTTTATTTTGGAATCTTTTGCAAAGAACTGTTTAAAACAGTGCATGCCAACTAAGTCACCCACTTCCTTAGCAACTAGATATTCTCAAAATTACTTCCAAAAACCAACATCTACCAGTAGATATTTGCTAAACATTATATTTTTCTCCCTGAGGCTGAGATACATACATACAAATTATGTATTACAATTGAGACAAATAATTCAAGTGTTTATTAATTATAATAGTATGAATAAAGACCTCTTTTAATTGCAACAAAATTAGGCTCTCCTCTTAAATCAGTGTTATACTCTGTAGAAATAAAATATAAAACAGTTGAAATAAAAAATGAAAATGCCAGATCAAGAATAATGGAAGCCATGAGATCAACTGATTCATACCCCATATGTTGAGTTCTCACAGAGATTTCTCCCTCAAGATCAATGATGCATACAATGATTTCATTGTATTTGTTATGCTTTTACAGTATTAACTACTAAATATAACTGATTATGGTCTTGAAGACCATAAAGGTCCATCTAAGACTGAACTATTACCTTTGCTCATTGCATTGTGATGCTGATGAACATAGAGAATTTTGGCAGATAATGTTTTTTATATACTTTGGGTCATTAAAGAAATGCATTTAGAAAGAGCACTTCTTGAGCAGTTATAATAGTTTTCCACAGTCCTGTCTTCATATGCAAATATAAGTAGAGATTGTTTTTGGCTTTTGTAGATGACTGGCATTTAAACCAGATTGCACGCAGTATAATAAAGAACTAGAAGCAGCAGCTCATAATGACAACCTTCATAAAATGCTTTTATCAACTGTTCAGGATTTTTGAACATACTAATTTTGTCTTTCCATACTGATACTATTTCCTTTTTCCTTCTTGTTTCTTATAAATTTTATAAAGTTTTAGAAATTGTGTATATCTAACTTAAATCAATGTTTTCTAGAACACCTTAAAGCAAGAAGTTTTAAAAGTACGTTTTAGCCATAACCTAAAATACACAGAAGACACACAGAGATCCATGTACACGAACTAAATTCTCATAGAAGAATGGTAAAGAGGAAAGTTAAGGAAGTGTCTATACTACAATTGTACAAAAATAATGAATTACTTACAGGTAGGAAATTGAGGAGGAGAAAACTGGCATCAAATTTTTAAAGCTTCGTTGAGGTATGAGTTGCTATTGTGGATGGCACTGTGGTAAAGAATCAGCCTGCCAACGCAAAAGATGCAGGAGACACAGGTTTGATCCCTGGGTCGAGAAGTCCCCGAGAGTAGGAAATGGCAACCCACTCCAATAATCTTGTCTGGAAAATTCCATGGACAGAGGAACTGGCAGACTCCAGTCCACGGGGTCTCAAAGAGTCAGACTCTAGTAGTTACAAAACATAAAATTGACCCATTTTAATCACACAATTTAATAATTCTTAATAAATATCCAGAGTCATGCTGCTATCCTCATAACCTGAATTTAGAACATTTCCAAAACTCTCAAAAGAAACAAAATGCCCATTTATAATCACCTCTTATTACCATTTTGGACTAGGCCAACATTAGTCTTCTTTCTTTTCTATAGACTTCTCTTTTCTGGACATTTCATATACAGTGCATCATACAATATATGATCTCTTGTGCCCAGCTTTTTTCACTTCAGTTCAGTTCAGTTGCTCAGTCATATCCAATTCTTTGTGACCCCATGAATGGCAGCATGCCAGGCCTCCTGTCCGTCACGCTCCTGGAGTTGACTCAGACTCACGTCCATTGAGTCAGTGATGCCATCCAGCCATCTCACCCTCTGTTGTCTCCTTCTCCTCTTGCCCCTAATCCCTCCCAGCATCAGAGTCTTTTCCAAAGAGTCAACTCTTTGCATGAGGTGGCCAAAGTACTGGAGTTTCAGCTTTAGCATCATTCCCTCCAAAGAAATCCAAGGGCTGATCTCCTTCAGAATGGACTGGTTGGATCTCCTTGCAGTCCAAGGGACTCTCAAGAGTCTTCTTCAACACCACAGTTCAAAAGCATCAATTCTTCAGTGCTCAGCTTTCTTCACAGTCCAGCTCTCACATCCATACATGACCACAGGAAAAACCATAGCCTTGACCAGATGGACCTTTGTTGGCAATGTAATGTCTCTGCTTTTCAATATGCTATCTAGGTTGGTCATAACTTTCCTTCCAAGTAGCAAGTGTGTTTTAATTTCATGGCTACAGTCACCATCTGTAGTGATTTTGGAGCCCAAAAAAATAAAGTCTGACACTGTTTCCACTGTTTCCCCATCTATTTCCCATGAAGTGATGGGACCAGATGCCATGATCTTCGTTTTCTGAATGTTGAGCTTTAAGCCAACCTTTTCACTCTCCACTTTCATTTTCATTAAGAGGCTTTTGAGTTCCTCTTCACTTTCTGCCATAAGGGTGGTATCATCTGCATATCTGAGGTGATTGATATTTCTCCCAGCAATCTTGATTCCAGCTTGTATTTCTTCCAGTCCAGCGTTTCTCATGATGTACTCTGCATATAAGTTAAATAAACATGGTGACAATATACAGCCTTGACATACTCCTTTTCCTATTTGGAATCAGGCTGTTGTTCCATGTCCAGTTCTAACTGTTCCTTCCTGACCTGCGTACAAATTTCTCAAGAGGCAGATCAGGTGGTCTGGTATTCCCATCTCTTTCAGAACTTTCCACAGTTTATTATGATCTACACAGTCAAAGGCTTTGGCATAGTCAATAAAGCAGAAATAGATGTTTTTCTGGAACTCTCTTGCTTTTTCCATGATCCAGCGGATGTTGGCAATTTGATCTCTGGTTCCTCTACCTTTTCTAAAACCAGCTTGGACATCAGGAAGTTCACAGTTCACGTATTGCTGAAGCCTGGCTTGGAGAATTTTGAGCATTACTTTACTAGCATGTGAGATGAGTGCAATTGTGCGGTAGTTTGAGTATTCTTTGGCATTGCCTTTCTTTGGGATTGGAATGAAATCTGACCTCTTCCAGTGTTATTAAAGTTCATCCATATTGACATGTGCCTATAATTTCATCCATTTTATTGTCAAATATGAATCCGCGGTATAAATAGTTCACATAGTATTTATCCATGCATCCAACTGGAGGTATTTGGATAGCTTTCACTTTTGGTTATTATGAATAACACTGTTATGGACATTTGTAAAACAGTCTTTGTGATACATACATTTTTATTTCTCTCATGACATATTTGCTAAGATCAGGGTAAAAATTTATTTAACATATTAAACAATTGCCAAAGTTTTTTCCAAAGTGGTTGCATGATTTTATACCCCTACCAACAATGTATGCGGGTTCCAGTTTCTTCTTATTTTCACTGACACTTGTTATTGCCTTTTTATTAAAGTGGGTATACCCACCCATTATGGTGAGTATGAAATGATTTTTTGAACTGTGGTCTTGGAGAAGACTCCTGAGAGTCCCTTGGACTGCAAGGAGATCCAACCAGTCAATCTTAAAGGTAATCAGTCCTGAATATTCGTTGGAAGGACTGATGCTGAAGCTGAAGCTCCAATATTTTGGCCACCTGATGTGAAGAACTGACTCACTAGAAAAGACCCTGATGCTGGGAAAGACTGAAGGCAGGAGGAGAAGGGGACAACAGAGGATGAGATAGTTGCATGGCATCACCAACTTGACGGACACGAGTTTGAGCAAGCTTTGGGTGTTAGTGATGGACAGGGAAGCCTGATGTGCTGCAGTCCATGGGATTGCAAAGAGTTGAACACGACTGAGAGACTGAATTGACTGAACTGATTTTGAAAATATTGAACCAAGAACCACTGAAGTACATAATTTCAAGTCATCTTATCTGTCATCATTTCTATTCAATAATTTGCTTTTCAGGATTCAAATTTTTTAAAAAAACATAATTTTTATTCAACTTTACTGCTTCTACTCTTTTTTTTTTTTCCTAGATTTTTGGCTATATCATGTCTTTGCTGTGGCACATGGGATCTTCATTTAAGCATGCAAATTTCACTGTAGTTGTGGTATGCAAGATTAGTTACCCCATCAGGATGTGGCATCTTAGTTTCCTGACCAGGGATAGAACCCATGTTCCCTGCACTGGGAGGTGGGTTCTTAACGACTGGACCTCCAGGAAAGTTTCTGCTTCCACTCTTAACTGATATATCTATTGAGGCAGATTTTCAGAGATTAATGTCAGATGGTATGCTTTGATGGCAATACTCTGACATTTAGCAACTGCACATCAGGTCACTAATCTCTCTTATGCTGCTATAAAAATCACACAGGCTATGCTGTGATCAAATGGCAGTATATTAGAGTGAGAAGGACAACCCTCAGGGAGACATATGTTGTTTGTAAGGAAATATAGGTAATTACATTTCTAGTGGAGTATTTTATTTATTTATGTTTTTTAGTGACGTATTTTAAACAGCTGTATTTGAGCCTCTGCTGTTTGTCCAAACTTGAAGCTCTAAGTTTCACATATCAAAACCTTAACCTTTTAAAGTTTCCCAGTAGCTATATAAACATTGGTTTTACTAGAGGAACTAAGCAACTTCCACATCCACTAACTGCTGGCAATGGCACTTTTCCATAAGTTATTTATATATACACCCTGTACATAAAATTGCTTATTAGTACCAACTAAGCCTGAGAGTCCCTTGGACTGCAAGGAGATCCAACCAGTCCATTCTAAAGGAGATCAGCCCTGGGATTTCTTTGGAAGGAATGATGCTAACGCTGAAACTCCAGTACTTTGGCCACCTTATGTGAAGAGTTGACACATTGGAAAAGACTCTGATGCTGGGAGGGATTTGGGGCAGGAGAAGGGACGACAGAGGATGAGATGGCTGGATGACATCACTGACTCGATGGACGTGAGTCTCAGTGAACTCCGAGAGATGGTGATGGACAGGGAGACCTGGCATGCTGCCATTCATGGGGTCCCAAAGAGTCGGACATGACTGAGTGACTGAATTGAACTGAAGCACTTTACAGATTGTTGAGGGGGAAATTTGCATCATTTACCTTTTATATGGATACTCACACCTTTAAGACCACTGAATGGCAACCCACTCCAGTGTTCTTGCCTAGAGAATCCCAGGGACGGGGGAGCCTGGTGGGCTGCCGTCCATGGGGTCGCACAGAGTCGGACACGACTGAAGCGACTTAGCAGCAGCATGCATCAAAAGAGAGATAGAAACTAGTTTGTTGACATAATTAAATTATTCCAACATTAACTATGTTCTCTTTTTTTTTTTTAAAGGAAGTACGAGAAGTTTGAATTCTTTCTCAATTCTATTCAATATTCTAGTACTCTAAGAAGAGTGTTGCATAAGTAGAACTTCAGAGTAATGTTTTATTATAATTCTAGTCTCTCAACTATTTGAGTATATACTATGTGCCAGATACTATCCCAGATACTTGGACAAAACTACTGTCTTCATGTAAAGCATGTCCAAATAATAGATATACTTCATACTGACTAAAATTTCTATAATTACTGAGGCTAACACTTGGGAAAACGTAAGTGAGACATGGAGAAAGATACAAGAACATACACAATAATAATACATATACTGGACAAATAAAGATAGTTTATAGCTAGTTAAAGAAGACTAAGGAATATTGTCGAGTCCTACCATGGAGCATAAAATTTAAAAATTGATACTAAAACCAGTGACAAGCTGGGAAGAGATATGCCTTCCTATAAGTGAGATATTTTGAAAAAATAAAACATTCTGAAAATTTTCCAGAAATCAAAATATTTATGTGTCTGATTCCTCAAATTTTGGGCTATAAGTCAATAATCACAATGAAAAATTTGATATGCATGCCTTAGAAATTAACTTATGATATAATTACTTTAGAACTGTAACATATTTCACTTATGAAAATTAGCACCATAGTCTGATTATTTTTGTACAAGAAATACCAACTTCTCTCAAAAAGAGAAAAATGGTCCTCTCACAAATACTAAACTGTAAACTCCTTGAAGTATAACAGTATACCATAACTCTTTTCACCTCCAAAACTAAAATTTCTTGGCATATTTTAAGAAAGTGAAGAGAATTTATTTATGGAAGTCTGAAGCTTCTATTTCTTTTTTAACTATTCATAGTTTCACCAGTCTTCTAGCACCTACTAAATACATTATTCTAACATCAAGGTGGAGACCAACATGATTTAACATATGAAGCCTATTTATCAACACTTCTTCAGTGTGTCTCAGGAAGGTATCTATATTTTTGTTTTCATTTCTATTGCCATTCTACATCAAATAGTTTCACTCTGAAAGATATCCCAAGTATTTCCTCATTCAGCAGCTCACTGCTTTGTGATTTCCAATAAGTAAAATAGTTAAAAGGAGAATATAGTCTTACTGACTGAGGTTCAGAGACACAAATATGTACTCAAGTTTTAAAGAAAATTGATGAGGATCATACCAAAGGGCACTTTGTTTCTGACAAGAAAAACAACTTAAAAATCTCAAAGAAGATGCAGGTGTCAAGCATTAATGATAACTAATGTGCATATGCATGGTCCAGTAATCATTGGTACTTAATTTCAACAAAATCATGCTCCTCCTGTAACCTTTCCAGTGTGGCTGTATAAACTTGACAGTAACTTTAAATCTTGTTGACAACTACTTCCCTTACCTTGTAGCATGCAGTCAGCTGCTGTTCAAATGCTATCACACAGAAAGGTAATTCCCAATTTTGCTCCATTCTCTAAACTCAAATGTAGTCATTTGAGACAAAGCTAAAGCTGGATGAGAAATACCAAAGCTTCTCAAAAGTATATACAATTATCTAAACAAAATTTCAAACTATATGTATATATGATCTTGATAGACATATATATTTTGTTTAATCTGTATAGATGAAATCAGTGGTCAATTTGGTCAGCTGTAAAAGTAGACATTTCTTATTTAAAAAGAAGGGCTTTAAGTCTGGATCTTCAATTTGTGTGATGAATAATCTTAGTTGATTCCCTTAAACATTCTGAACTTGAGATGTCTTGTCTGTAAAATAAGGTTAGGTACTCTGCACACTTGTACATAAAGGACACAATATAGTTCAAATATACAAATCTAATGATACTGCAGCAATACGAGTTCCCACTGCAAATATATATATAACTTGTTTGGAATATAATTGCTTTACAATGTTCTGTTAGTTTTTGCTGCACAATGAAGTGAATAAGGTCTATGTACACTTGGCTCAAGCTGTTTCATCATCTGTGTGGCATGTATTTCCCTCTCAATCTTACATTTCCCTCAAGAAATATTTTATTTTGTGGCACAGAAATATCTTCTGCAAAAAAAAAAAAAAAAAAATACCTTCACCTCTTCTATGCTCCCATAACACCCCACGGAAATCTATACCCCACTTAACCATTTTGTATTGATATTAATGTGCCATATTTAACCTAGATTTAGAACATCATAAAATCATACAGCATGTTCCATTCAAATTTTTATATTTAGCCCTCAACTTTAAAATTTACCACACGCTAGGTGCTCAATTAATGTTGAAAAATTCATTATTCTAGGACTGAAAATAAGACAAGACTAAAAGGAAATAAGCAATTGTTTAATAATTTTTCTTGGGCTTATATCTTTTATTCTTTTCCCTCTGGAACTATATTTTTAAAGAATGAGATCTGGAGAAGCACACTTAAGAACTAGATAGGCATTTACTTCATTGATGAATTTTTAAAGAAGATAGAGCAAAGTCCAGAGAAAAAGATTAAAAGAATTAGTTTTAAGAAACACAGTGATTTTGGAGTCTTGAAATCATAATTCTCTCTGCTAAAAGTGTTTCATCCAAGCAATAAGTAGAGAGAATTTTAGGACAGCATTTTATTAAGGAAGATATCTATCAAATTTTTTTCTAGATATTCATATGTGGGGGAAGAAAAATAAAAGGTGAGCACAAACATTTACTCTGGGGATGCTGTTGTTGTTGTTCAGGTGCTACGTCACACCAACTCTTTGTGACCCCATGGACTGCAGTGTACCAGGCTTCCCTGTCCTTCATTATCTCCCAAAGTTTGTGCAAACTCATGTTAAGGAGCCAACTCATTTGAAAAGACCCTAATACTGGGAAAAACTGAAGGCAGGAGAAGGGGGTAACAGAGGATAAGATGATTGGATAGCATCACTGACTCAGTGGACACAAATTTGAGAGATATGTTTCATTTTTCTTTCCCAAATAATCCTATGAAATAAATATAATTACCACTGGTGCACAGATGAAGATATTGTTATTTAATTTCACAAAGATGTTAAATGACAGGATATGAATTTGGTTCCAATTTCATACTGTTTATTTTTCCTATTATAAACTCTCAAAGCACTATTTTAACCAGGGAGGAGAGTATATATTACAGTGAGTAATCAGAATCATGAATTCTGGCAAATTCAGAAAATTATAAAAAATTACTTCCTTACATCTCTTGTGGTTTTATTCTCTCCTATCATACATTCTTACATTGTAATTACTTTGACTTGGACAAAGTGTAGGGTATTTTATTATTGCTGATAATTTTAAATACATTATTTATTTGAGGTAATAAAACATCAACTGAATGCTCCCTTGAGTTCCTTATTTTATATCCTTTAAAATACACCCAAAAGACCAAAAAAAAAAAAAAAATGTTGAATCTACACCCTAGATAGTCTAGTTTCCTTTGAATTTCAGACATGCTGAGTTTTAACATTTGGACCCACTGAATCAGGTTTAGGCTTTTTTACTTACAAGCTTCCTTACAGACGATAACTTTTATCTATAAAAAAAAAAAAAAAATGTAACATTTTTAACTGCATAGCATGTCCTGGCAAAGATTTCTCTTTATATGAGAAACTCTGGCATTATTCACTGAAATTTCTTAAACTAAATCAAGAAGTCAGCATTGGCAATTAGATTGCTGGAATAGTTTACCTTTTCTAAATATGAGAGTGTGTAAAACAGACGACATACAACAAACAGATGCAGCAGGTGTGAGACAGACTCAAGTTGGAAAACTGCCAACTGAACAGCTCCACCAAAGTTTTATTATCTAACCAGAAACACATTTTGTTGATATTTAGATTTTTCTCCCCATAGATTAACTTCTGCCAACTGGATACAGTTCAGTGAGCATAACGGCTGTAACCATTCCAGATTTAGGTAACTAATTGGCATTATAATCTGTGCTGTACCCAAGAATTTTCCCTGCTTGCATACAAAGACACTGGTAGACTCATGCAACTTCAACCATTTCTGAGAGTCTTTATACAGACCAACCCACAGACATATATGTGTGCTTTCTACCCATTGGAAAGGTTTAACAAATAACTGAGATAATAATCAGACAAATAAGATGCAATCAATAACTGCTTTTCAACTCAGTTTACAAGCTTGCTTGTGAATTAATGAGTCCAAACTGAGGAATTTATAATTTTAAATTCATAAAAGTCATTAATTTAAAAAGAGAGGAGGCATGGAAAGGACAAGACTTATATCTGTACAGTAAGTCTTTAAAATAACATTGTCTGTGATCGTTTATATCTCTGAATTAGATATGGTAAAAAATGTAGACTTCCTTGGCTCCATATCTCATTTATAATCAACAGGTATATTCAAATATACATAAGCATGCTTCTTTCCTTGTCATAACAATTTATGCTATTTCTTATATACAGTGATAACTCAATTTACTCATAAATTTACTCAAGCCCCCACCTGCAAAAAAAATTGGAGATAAGGTTTCAACAGAAGTTTTAAGGGAACATAAACAGTCTGGGTCTTCCTAGGTGGTTCAGTGGTAAATAATCCGCCTGCCAGAAGATGTGGATTCAATCCCTGGGTCTGAAAGATCCCCTGGAGAAGTAAATGGCAACCCACTCCAGTATTCTTGCCTGGAAAATGCCATAAACAGAGAAGCCTGGGAGGCTATAGTCCAGGGGTCGCAAAAAGTCAGATATGACTTATCAACTAAACAACAACAAATTTTCAGCCTATAGAAATCACCACAGATTGAGTTTAATTGTTCTACAAATTTATACAACTGGAATCATAGAGGATTTTTTTTTTAATGTCTGTCATTTTTCACATATTATAATGTTTCAGAATCTCATTCATTTGTTGCATATTATCAATAGGATTTTCATTTATTTTTTGACAATCATTAAAATACATTTATCTATTGGCCTATTGATATTCTAACTATGTTCTAATCTTTCACTTCTATGTCTTACTTTATTCAACTGGAAAAGATTTCCAGTAGAATGCTAGCTGGCAATGGTGAGAGAAGACATCCTTCTTTATTTCTGATTTTGGGGATAAATATGTTAGTCTTTAAAATTAAGTCATTACATTAGCTTCGTTTTTTTTCAGATATATCTTTAGATGGTGAAGTAAGTCTTTTTCTATTTCCACATTCCAGAGAGTTTTTTGCCTTCAAAAATAAATAATAAATTTTGTTTAAAACCATTCTTTTTTCTGCCATCTATTTAAATGAACATTTAATTTTCATTCTCAGTAAAATTTGGCCCACTGGAGAAAGGAATGACAAACCACTTCAATATTCTTGCCTTGAGAATCCCATGAAAAGGCAAAAAATTATGAAACTGGAAGATGAGCCCCGGTTGGTACGCATCCAATACACTACTGGAGAAGAGCAAAGAAGTAGCTCCAGAAAAAAATGAAGAGGTTGAGCCAAGGTGGAAACGATGCCCAGTTGTGGAAGTATCTGGTGGTGAAAGTAAAGTCTGATGCTGTAAAGAACAATACTGCATAAGAACCCTGAATGTTAGGTCCATGAATCAAGGTAAATAAAATATGGTCAAATAGAAGATGGCAAGAGTGAACATTGACATTTTAGGAATCAGTGAACTAAAATGGATGGGAATGGGAGAATTTATGAGATGACTATTATATCTACTGCTTTGGGCAAGAATCTCTTAGAAGGAATGGAGTAGCCCTCATAATTAACAAAAGAATCCAGAATGCAGTACTTGTGTGCTATCTCAAAAATAACAGAATGATCTCTGTTCATTGCCATGGCAAACCATTCAACATCACAGTAACCCAAGTCTACACTCCAACCACTAACACTGAAAAAGGTGAAAATTGAACAGTTCTATGAAGACCTACAAGACCTAAAAAAAGAACATAAAAAATGGTGTTATTCTCACCATAGGGAACTGGAATGGAAAAGTAGGAAGTCAAGAGATACCTGGAGAAACAAAGAAGTTTGGTCTTGGAGTAACAAATAAATCAGGGCAAAGGCTAACAGATTGTGCCAAGAGAACACACCAGTCATAGCAAACACCCTTATTAAACAACATGAGATTACTCTACATATGAACATTACCAGGAGGTGAATACTAAAATCAGATTGACTATATTCTTTGCAGCCAAAGATGCAGAAGCTCTATCAGATCAGATCAGTCACTCAGTCGTGTCCCACTCTTTGCGACCCCATGAACTGCAGCACGCCAGGCCTCCCTGTCCATCATCAACTCCCGGAGGTCACTCAGACTCACATCCACCGAGTCAGTGATGCCATCCAGCCATCTCATCCTCTGTCGTCCCCTTCTCCTCCTGCCCCCAATCCCTCCCAGCATCAGAGTCTTCTCCAATGAGTCAACTCTTCGCATGAGGTGGCCAAAATACTGGAGTTTCAGCTTTAGCATCATTCCTTCCAAAGAAATCCCAGGGCTGATCTCCTTCAGAATGGACCGGTTGGATCTCCTTGCAGTCCAAGGGACTCTCAAGAGTCTTCTCCAACACCACAGTTCAAAAGCATCAATTCTTCGGCGCTCAGCCTTCTTCACAGTCCAGCTCTTACATCCATCCATGACCACAGGAAAGACCATAGCCTTGACTAGGCGAACCTTTGTTGGCAAAGTGATGTCTCTGCTTTTGAATATGCTATCTAGGTTGGTCATAACTTTCCTTCCAAGGAGTAAGCGTCTTTTAATTTCATGGCTGCAGTCACCCTCTGCAGTGATTTTGGAGCCCAGAAAAATAAAGTCTGCCACTGTTTCCACTGTTTCTCCATCTATTTCCCATGAAGTGATGGGACCAGATGCCATGATCTTCGTTTTCTGAATGTTGAGCTTTAAGCCAACCTTTTCACTCTCCACTTTCACTTTCATCAAGAGGCTTTTGAGTTCCTCTTCACTTTCTGCCGTAAGGGTGGTGTCTCTGCATATCTGAGGTTATTGATATTTCTCCCAGCAATCTTGATTCCAACTTGTGTTTCTTCCAGTCCAGCATTTCTCATGATGTACTCTGCATATAAGTTAAATAAACATGGTGACAATATGCAGCCTTGATGTACTCCTTTTCCTATTTGGAACCAGTCTGTTGTTCCATGACCAGTTCTAACTGTTGCTTCCTGACCTGCATACAGATTACTTAAGAGGCAGATCAGGTGGTCTGGTATTCCCATCTCTTTCAGAATTTTCCACAGTTTATTTTGATCTACACAGTCAAAGGCTTTGGCATAGTCAATAAAGCGGAAATAGATGTTTTTCTGGAATGCTCTTGCTTTTTCCATGATCCAGCGGATGTTGGCAATTTGATCTCTGGTTCCTCTGCCTTGTCTAAAACCAGCTTGAACATCAGGAATTTCATGGTTCACATATTGCTGAAGTCTGGCTTGGAGAATTTTGAGCATTACTTTCCTAGCATGTGAGATGAGTGCAATTGTGCGGTAGTTTGAGCATTCTTTGGCATTGCCTTTCTTTGTGATTGGGATGAAAACTGACCTTTTCCAATCTTGTGGCCACTGCTGAGTTTTCCAGATTTGCTGGCATATTGAGTGCAGCACTTTCACAGCATCATCTTTCAGGATTTGGAATAGCTCAACTGGGAAGCATTACTATGAACAAAAATAGTGTAGTGATGGAATTCCAACTGAGATATTTCAAATTCTAGATGTTGATACTCTTAAAGTGCTACACTCAATATACCAGCAAATTTGGAAAACAGCAGTGGCCACATGACTGAAAAAGGTCAGTTTTTATTCCAATCCCAGAGAAGGTCAATACTAAAGAATGTTCGATACACAATACTGGATGCTTGGGGCTGGTGCATTGGGATGACCCAGAGGGATGGTATGGGGAGGGAGGAGGGAGGAGGGCCCAGGGTGGGGAGCACGTGTATGCCTTTGGTGGATTCATTTTGATGTATGGCAAAACCAATACAATATTGTAAAGTTAAATAAAATAAAATAAAGAATGTTCAAACTACCAAATAATTATACTCATTTCATATGCTACCGAGCTAATAGCTAAAAATACTTCAAGATAGGCTTCAAGAGCATGTGAACCAAGGACTTCCAGATGTAAAAACTGAATTCAGAAAAGGCAGAGAAACCAGAGATCAAATTGTGAACATAACATAGATCATAGAAACAGCAAGTGAATTCCAAAAAAAAAAAAGAAAACCATCTACTTCTGCTTCACTAAGTATACTAAAGCCTTTGACTGTGTGGATCACAACAAACTGTGGAAAATTATTTAAGAGATGGGAATACCAGACCATCTTACCTGACTCCTGAGAAACCTGAATGCAGGTCAAGAAGCAACAGTTAGAAGCACTCGTGGAACAAAGAACTGGTTCCAAATTTGGAAAGGAGTACATCAAGGCTGGTTCACCTGCTTATTTAACTTATATGCAGAGTACATCATGTGAAATGCCAGGATAGATGAATGACAAACTGGAATCAAAATTGCCAGGAGAATTATCAACAACCTCAATAATGTAGTGGAGAAGTCAATGGCAACCCACTCCAGCACTCTGGCCTGGGAAATCCCATGGACGGAGAAGCCTGGTAAGCTTGCAGTCCATGGTGTCACTATGAGTTGGACACGACTGACCGACTTCACTTTCACTTTCCACTTTCATGCATTGGAGAAGGAAATGGCAACCCTTGCCTGGAGAATCCCAGGGACGGTGGAGTCTGGTGGGCTGCCGTCCACAAGGTCGCACAGAGTCGGACATGATTGAAGTGACTTAGCAGCAGCAATAATGTAGATGAAACCACTCTAATGGCAGTAAGTGAAGAGGACCCTCTTAATGAAAGTAAAGACCCTCTTAATGAAAGTAAAAGAGGAGAGTGAAAAAGCTGGCTTACAACTATGTATTCAAAAACCAAAATCATGGCATCTGTGCTATCACATCATGGCAAACAGATGGGGAAAATGTGGCCATAAAATTAAAAGACATTTGCTCCTTGGAAAAAAAGCTATGTCAAACCTACACAGTATTAAACACACACACACACACACACACACACACACACACACACACACACAACAGAGACATCACTTTGCTGAGAAAGGTCTGCCTAGTCAAAGCTGTGGTTTTTCCAGTAGTCACGTGTGGATGTGAGAGCTGGACCATAAAGAAGGCTGAGCACCAAAGAACTGATGTTTTTGAACTATGGTGCTGGAGAAGACTCTTGAGATTCCCCTTGGACAAAGAGGGGATCAAACCAGTCAATCCTAAAGGAAATCAACCCTGAATATTCTTTGGAAGCTGAAGCTCCAGTACTTTGGCCACCTAACAGAAAGACCTGATTCACTTGAAAAGACCTTGATGCTGGGGAAAATGAGGTAAGTGGAGAAGGGGGTGCCAGAGGATAAGATGTTTAGATGGTGTCACTGACTCAATAGAAATTAGTTTAATCAAACTCAGGGAGATAGTGTTGGACAGAGAAGACTTGCATGGTGCAGTTCATTGATTTGCAACGAACTGGAAAAAGCAACTCAACAAAAACAATCATCTTCTCAATATATGGCTGGATAAATAATTAAAATTTAGTTGAGTTTTTCATCCATAGTCAAGAAATATTTTAGTCCACAATTCCATTTCTTTGTAACATCTGTGTCTGGTTTTGCTACTGAAGTAATTCTGATCTTTAAAATTAATTGGCAAGTGTACCCTCTTATTTTTGAAAGAATTCATATGTAACTCATATTATGTCCTTTTAAAATATTTCATATAATTCTCCAGTGAAGCCATGTGTGACTAGAGTTTATCCTGTGGGAAGATTTATTATACGTTATTCAATTATCATAACCTTATTCAGGTTTTTTATCTGATTTTTAGTAACCTGTAAGGTCTATAGTCTGCCCACGCCCTCTAATTTTAATTATATTGGCTTAAAATTTGTTGATATCTTCTTGTACTTTTAGTATCTTTAGCAAATATAATGATATCTCCATTTTTATTCTTAATAATGGTAATTTAGATCTTTTCTTTTTCATAATTGGTAAAACTAGACTTTTATCAATTTTACTGAACTTTCATAGAAAGTCACTTTTTGCTTCCACTGATTTAATTTTATTCTATTTTGTATTCCAAATAAACATACAATGTGTCTGATAAAAACACATTTTCCATCTCACATGGAAACATAATAAATAATTCTGAAAAATCAAAAGCCTTTCCAGCTTCTAGGGACATAAATGTCTTTCAGAACTGTTCAGAAGATAGAAATTGAATATGCCATCCAAGTTATAATAGTCTACCTAGAATCACTCAAGCATTGCCTGTCAAATCATCTCTAGATGGTGTTGGAATAATCCTGTTTGATTATCTCCTTGTATATTCTGGAGGAATTTTCTCTGTGGTTTATTAAAACTTTGTTCTTTAGTACCCCTTTCTATCTAATCAACTCCATTGATCAAACTCACATAGATTCTTACTTTTATACATTTAAGGAGGCTGTATTAGAGTTTTCCAGAGAAACAGAACCAATAGGAGATATTGGTTTTATCCTTTTATAACTGGCTTACATAATTTTGGAAAATGTCAAGTCCAAATCTACAGAGATAATGTTCAAAGGTCATCAGCCAGGAAAATTCCCTCTTACTTAGGAGACTATCAGCCTTTTTTTTCTATCCAATCCTTCCATTGATTGGATGAGGCCCACCCACATTAGAGAAAACAATCTGGTTTACTCAGTCTTCCAACTTAAATGTTAGTCTCATCAAAAAATCCTCAAGGACACACCCAATATGTAAGTCTGTAAGTCGAATATCTGAGCATTCTGTGGCCCAGTAAAGCTGATACATAAAAGTAACTGTCACAGGGGCCAAAAAATGGCAAATGAAAATAAAATCTCATTCTCAATTAGCTTACATCTCATTCAACAAATCACAGACATTTACTCTATACTCTCCATATCCAATATTCCACCAGCCAGACACACCTGGTGAATGTTTCATGAATAAGCCAAAATAAAATGTGAAAGAATTGTACCCTGGCAATACAACAGGTTGGTAAGAACCTGGAATTCAAAAGCAGATTAGGATTTTGAACCAGGATTCAATTTTGTCACCAGATGTAACCTCTGTGACCTAATGCACATTATATAATCAAGTGACTCTCAAGAGTCTTCTCCAACACTACAGTTCAAAAGCATCAATTCTTAGGTGCTCAACATTTTTTTAAGTCAAACTCTCACATCCATACATGACTACTGGAAAAACCACAGCTTTGACTAGACAGACCTTTGTCAGCAAAGTAACATCTCTGCTTTTTAATATACAGTCTAGGTTGGTCATAGCTTTTCTTCCAAGGAGTAAACATCTTTTTATTTCATGGCTGCAGTCACCATCTTCAGTGATTCTGGAGCCCAAAAAAATAAAGTCTGTCATTTTCCATAGTTTTCCCACCTATTTGCCATGAAGTGATAGGACAGGATGCCATGATCTTCATTTTTTGAATGTTGTCTTAAGCCAGCTTTTTCATTCTCCTCTTTCACATTCATCAAGAAGCTCTTTAATTCCTCTTTGCTTTCTGCCATACAGGTGGTGTCATCTGCATATCTGAGGTTACTGATATTTTCCCCTGCAATCTTGATTCCAGCTTGTGTTTCTTCCAGTCCAGCCTTTCTCATGATGTACGCCGCATATAAGTTAAATAAACAGGGTGAAAATATACAGCCTTGACATACTCCTTTTCCTATTTGGAACCAGTCCTTTGTACTATGAGCAATTCTGTTGCTTCCTGACCTGCATGCAAATTTCTTGGGAGGAAGATAAGGTGGTCTGATATTCCCATCTCTTAAAGAATTTTCCAGTTTGTTGTGATCCACACAATCAAAGCCTTTGGCATAGTCAATAAAGCAGAAGTAGATGTTTTTCTGGAACTCTTGTGCTTTTATGACCCAATAGATATTTACCATGTCACTGTCACTAAGATACAGTGACTTGAATTAGAATAAAATCAAACATCTTGGCCAGGGTTGTAAAATCCAGTATTATCTGGCCTGGGACTAATCCTCACACTCATACTGCTTTACTCCTGTGCCCACTATATTCCAGTCATCCTGGTCTTCTTCCTATTTCTTGGAAAACCCAAGCTTGTTCTTCTAAAGGTCTTTGAAATAGCTGCTGTCTCTGCTTAGCATAATCTACAGCTATCTCTGTCTTCCTCTAGTCACTCAGATCTCATTTCAAATAGTGTCTCCTAAAACAGGTTCCCCACTCCTCCATCATGATTCTTAGTTGCACACATCACTATCTGATGTTGGTTCCTAATTTGTCAATCCCAATCATTAGAACTGTGGTTAGCACAGAGGAAGCATTCAATAAATGTTTTTATGTAAAGGAAGGAATTATTTCAGATCACCTAAAATGTCACCTCAACATCATGCTCACCTCCTCCCTTTTCATTAAAATTCATTGGTGTATGATCATAAAGTTCTATAGATTCAAATTGGTAAATAAGCATAAGCTTCTTTTTTTTTTTTTTTTTAAGTTTAAAATCCCCAGATCTTAAGAATAATTTGTAGACCTATTGAGTCTCTTCATCTTAAGAAATAACAACTAAATTTGCTAGTATAGTATTTTAAATTATTGGTTTAATTACCTATGGCCATTTTGTTGAATAATAATGTTTTATTTTCTATAGATTTTTTCTTATTTTTTCAGATAAATGGCTGAACACATGTATATCTATTATTTAGGAGTCTTAGCTTTGGCCACTGTAATCAATCACTGCAATGCACAGTCCCCTAAATGTTTCTTTTTCTTGCCTCAGTGGGTATTTAAATTTCCTATTAGAAATCACTGGGGTAAAAAGCTAGCAAGTATCTTAGCAATTTCAGAAGGTTACATGAATAACAATATACTATTTTAAAATGTAGACTAAAGACAGGATGCTGCTTCGGCGGCCCGGCTCCCCGGGCTAGGCATACTGGAGTGGGTTGCCTTTCCTTCTCCAGCATGAAGCGGGTGGTCCCGGATTTTCCAGGAGTATGGGGTGGGGTGCCATGCCTTCCCCAAAAGACAGGATAGTTAACCAAAAAGTTACTTTTTTGGTATAAAACTTGAAACTTTGAAATTGGAAATGCAGAATAGCTTTTAAGCCTGCATTCCTATTTTTCTTGCCCTCAGGAGAAAAGAGCTCAGTCCTATTTTAAATTAATTCTGTGATACAATTTCTCATGAAAATTTTTTAAGTTTGACTTTTCCTAAAATTTGTCACTCTGGTGGTTATATTTTCCTAATCATGATGAGAAATAAAAATATATTCCTACCATGCACTTAATTCCATTAGTACAGGTCCTTAACTGAGAGCGCCTTTTAACATAAACCAAAAATACTTTGTGCAGTCACTGAGTGATTGCAAAATGGTAACAACATTTCTTATGATAATTGTTTCTAATCAAATTAATAAAGCAGCATATATTGCAGATAATTAGGTAGTTATTGGACTAGTTTGTTTTTTTTTTTTTTTAACTCCAGACATTAACTCATGCCTAAATTATTACAAGGTAACATCAATGGATGTGTTAGCTCCTTCCTTTAGTTTTTTTTTTTTTTTTTTTTTAGACTCTTTGGTCTTTTTTTCAACTACAAAGTAAATAATGTTTTAATAGCACAAATAATACCATGGTACTCCTGTACTCAAAATCATCAAATATATTTCTATTTCAGAGAATGAAAACCAAAAATCCAAAATGGTCACACTATTATTATAACCTTTACCTTGATTGATTTAACTTAAATAAAATGCTTGATTGGAAGTTTTTTCTTAAAGTCTGCTCAAATGTCATGACTTACCATTTGGTTTCTAAAACCATTCATATCTTTCAAACCTTGCTGCTACTGCTGCTGCTAAGTCGCTTCAGTAGTGTCCAACTCTGTGCGACCCCACAGACGGCAGCCTACCAGGCCCCGCCGTCCCTGGGATTCTCCAGGCAAGAGCACTGGAGTGGGTTGCCATTTCCTTCTCCATTGTGTGAAAGTGAAAAGTGAAAGTGAAGTGGCTCAGTTGCAACCAACTCGTGGCAACCCCATGGACTATAGCCCACCAGGTTCCTCCATCCATGGTGTTTTCTAGGCAAGAGTACTGGAGTGGCTTGCCATTGCCTTCTCCAACCTTACAAGACCCCCAAATTTAGATTTCTCTAATTATTTCCTTCTCTGCTAGCAAATCAGCCCATTTCTTTTTGGAACTTGTTTCTTTCTTTAATATCTTTCCAAATGTAGGCAAAGGTAACCAACACCCAATACAAATCATGTTTTTCCCATCTGGGCTTCCAATATTCACCCTCTATAGTGAGGAGGCACATGATCTACTAGTCAAAATATAGCATGAGGCAATTTTGCAAAATATTTTGCCATTGCATATCATGGATCTCAGGCCATCCGTACCATTAAATCTATATTCTTATAATCATCACTCAATCACTAATCCATTCTCACATATTTTGTCAGTCATTTCAGTTGCTCAGTTGTGTCTGACTATTTACAACCCCATGGACTGCAGCATGCAGGCCTCCCTGTCCATCACCAACTCCCAGAGCTTGTTCAAACTCATGTCCATCAAGTCGGTGATGCCATCTCATCTTCTGTCATCCCCTTCTCCTTCTGCCTTCAATCTTTCCCAGCAGCAGGGTCTTTTTCAATGACAGTTCTTTGCATCAGGTGGCCAAAATATTGGAGTTTTAGCTTCAGCATCAGTCCTTCCAATGAATATTCAGGACTGACTTCCTTTAGAATTGACTGGTTAGATCTCCTTGGTGTCCAGGGGACTCTCAAGAGTCTTCTCCAACACCACAGTTCAAAAGCATCAATTCTTCACCACTCAGCTTTCTTTATAGTCTAACTCTCACATCCATATATGACTACTGGGAAAATCATAGCCTTGACTAGATGGACCTCTGTTGGCAAAGTAATGTTTCTGATTTTAATATATTTTATGTTATAATGTTATAATGCACTGTGTTCTATCAATCACTATAGGTTAAGCTATAACCTATAGTGCAAGATATAACCTATAAGGTTATATAAGCTATAACCTATAGGTGCAATAACTATTACTGTAAACACAAAGGTAAAAATCCCAGTGATTTGACCAAATTAAATTTCTAACATATCAAAGTCTGTTACCTAAATCAGCCTTTCTTGTGTTATCCAAAAGATAACTCAGAGCAATCTTATCTGAAACAGTAAGCTATCTGATTCTGTAGCCTGTGTCTAAAGGCACTCCCTGATTGAGAAATTCTCTCTTTTTGAGTGTTGGTCAGAGACAGAGTTGTGCTCCACTGCAATCTATGAAAATAGGAAATATTCATTTTTCTAGCCTCCTTTAAAACTAATATATATGCAATCCACCCATAATCATCAGATGCACCCACACATGATTATTGAAGTAGAACATAAGAAATGCAAATGATGTCTCTGGGGATGGTGTCAGTTGCAACAAGAAATAGTGCAGATGCAATAAGGGCTTGTGGACTAGTGGCAACATTCAGATTCTCTTACTAACAGTATCAAGTGTTTCTACAGCAAGAGCTAATACTGGGGTAACAGATTACTATGAATCTGAGCATCTTTTTTTTTTTTTTTTGTCTCTATGACTGTTCCACAGTCCTTTGTGTGACTCAATAAACTGTCCAATATCTTTTCAATGGAAAAGGGTTTATCTGCTAAATCAGAGATTTTTTGTTTTTTGCTGTAACTAAATTTTGACTGATATATGATATGGTTTTAACAAGAATATAACCATTTTAAACTGATTCTTACCTTTAATGTGAATAAGTGAGCATCAGAACATTAAACTCTCATGTGAAACCTAGTGGTTGGATTGTGTTGTGATGAGAATATTGGGCTACTCCAATAATATTTAATGAGCATTTTTCTCTTCTGTTGTTATATTCAAAGACTCATTATGAAAAGTTTCCTGATTTTTAAGACAAAGCAAGGAGTTGAAGGTTTTGATAAAAGGAAAGGCCATGTCCTATGTTCTGTGACTTCTGTTTTCCTGCAAATGCCCTTCCATTTATGAACATAAATCTCATGAATCTGCAATTTAATGGATTCCATGAAAGTTAAGAATGAATCATAAATGTTACCCTATACTAGTGAATTAGCAGAGATCAAGACCATTCCAGAATACATATTGTTTTTTAAGGCAAAAACACAATGATCCAAAATCCATGGGTTGCACCAAAAGCAATTCTAAGAGGGAAAATTATAGTGCTACAAGCTTACCTCAGGAAATAAGAAAAATCTCAAACAACCTAAACTTATACCTAAAGCAACTAGAGAAAGAAGAACAAACAAAATCTAAAGTCAGTAGAAGGTAAGAAATCATAATGATTAGGACAGATATAAATGAAATAGAGACTAAAAAAGCAACAGAAAAGATCAATGAAACTAAAAGATGGTTCTTTGAAAAGATAAAATTGATACACATTTAGCCAGACTCATCAAGAAAAAAGGGAGGGGTATCAAATTAATGGGCTTCCCTGATGGCTCAGTGGGTAAAGAATCCACCTTTAATGCAGGAGACATGAGGGACGCGAGTTTGCTCCCTGAGTCAGGGAAGATCCCCTGGAGGAGGAAAATGGCAATGCATTCCAGTATTCTTGCAATAAAATCCCATGGACAGAGGAGCCTGTAGGGCTACAATCCAAATGCTTGCAAAGGGTTGGAAATGATGGAGTAACTAGTGCGTTGGTCGCTCAGTCGCTTCAGATTCTTTGTGACCCCATGGACTATAGCCTGCCAGGCTCCTCTGTCCATGGAGATTCTCCAGGCAAGAATACTGAGTGGGTTGCCATTCCCTTCTCCAGGGGATCTTCCCAGCTCATGGACTGAACCCAGGTCCTCTGCTTGCAGGCAGATTCTTTACCATTTGAGTCATCAGAGAAAACTCACTAAGCAAACAAGCACACAAAAAATTATAAAATTAAAAATGAAATGGAGAAGTTATAACCAATACCACAGAAATACAAAGAACCATAAAAGTGTATTAAGTTGCTTCAGTTGTGTCTGACTCTTTGCAACCCTATGTACTGTGTCCTGCCAGCATTATCTGGTGAGTTCTTTACTACTAATGCCACCTGGGAAGCCCAAGAGAGTACTACAAGCAACTATACAACAAAATGGACAACCTAGAAAAAATGGACAAATTTTAAGACTGAATCAGGAAATGAAAATATGAACAGACCAATTACAAGCAATGAAATTGAATCTATGATTTAAAAACTCACAACAAACAAAAGCCAGATAGCTTCACAGGCAAATTCCAAGCAAACATTTAAATAATAATTAACACCTGTTTTAAAATTACCACCCCACCCCCCACCAAAAACAAACAAACAAAAAAAACTGTAGCTGTAGGAACACTCCAGAACTCATCCTATATGGCCACCATTGCTCTGATACCTAAACAAAGGACACATCAAAAAAAAAAAAAAAAAGAAAATTACAGGCCAATATCATTGATGAACACAGACATAAAATTCCTCAACAAAATATTAGCAAACTGAATCCCCATATCAAATGGGATTTATCATATGGATGCAAGGACTTTTCAATACCCACAAATCAATCAATGTGATATACCACATTAACAAATGGAATAAAAAGCATGTGACCATCTCAATTGATGCAGAAAAGCTTTTGATAAAATTCAACATCCATTTATGAAAGTAAATATATTACTGACCACACAACATTTGTGTTTAATTGGAACAGTACTGACATCAAAGTTTCTGAACTCAGTTTGAGCATGTGAGAGAGAATTTAGTAACAGTAGAAAACAGTTATGCATTTAATTCAAGAATATTTACGTAAAGCAAGACCCAGCTTGCTGGGTGAATATACAATGTTTCCATCTAAGTGAAAGTATACTTAAAGTAGAATCCTCTCTATATATTGAACAAATAGATGTCATTAATAAATTATAATTTTAAAAAATCCAGGAACAGAATAGACTTCAGTAGAAAATCAAACAAAAGTTTCAAAAACAAAAATTTAAAAATTAGGTCAAAAGAGTATTTGATGTAAACTGCACACTTACTATATATTTTCACTTAGGATGGGCTTATACAAGGTACACATGGCCCAGCTAATCACCTGTGGGAGCAGTAAGAAAAGAAATGCTTGTCTTATAAAGTTTTCTATCTATTCTTTTAAACCATCTCAATATCTTGTGGACAGGGGTTGTTGCCTACCATTACAGTCAATAAAGGATGTTCTGGCCATTCCAGCTCTTCAAGGATCAAAACATCAGCCACTGCACATGTCCCCCTCCCCTGCACCCTGTTGAAAATTCAGGAAGGAGAAAAACAAGAAAAACGAAAGCATTCAGTGCTTTGGTCCTAGATCAAGATGTATACCTAAGAAATAATTTCAATTAACCCAGATTCTTGCATCTTCCTATATATAGTAATGCATGAAAATCACTAACTTGAGATGTTGATTTTTCATGATTAGTAAAAAACAATCATTTGATGTTTGACTACATCTTTTTTTTTTTTTCCTGAAAAAAAGGAAAACCAAACTCCTTAATAACCTTGGTTTTAACCCGTCAGAGCAATTTCTCAAGAGCTATCTGAGAGGCTGTCTCCTGGGCTACAGTCCTTCATAAAATCCTTGAATAAAACTTAACTTGCAACCTGAATAGGTTGTGTTTTTCTTCACTAAGACAAATTTCAACTCAGTGTACCATTTTACATTTTTTATATCTTCTTATTAATATATATCATAAAGGTTAGCATTGATGTACCAAAACATTAGGTTTAAAATTTTAGATTATAAAAATATATATAATCTGCTTCCCAGCTGGTGCTACTGGTAAAGAAAGTGAAAGAAAGTGAAAGTGAAGTCGCTCAGTCGTGTCCGACTCTTTGTGACCCCGTGGACCGTAGCCCACCAGGCTCCTCCGCCCACGGGATTCTCCAGGCAAGATATACTGGAATGGGTTGCCATTTCCTTCTCCAGGGGATCTTCCCAACCTAGGGATCGAACCCAGGTCTCCTGCATTGCAGGCAGACGCTTTAACCTCTGAGCCACTGGTAAAGAAACCACCTGCAAATGCAGGATTTGATTCCTGGGCCTGGAAGATCCACTGGAGTAGGGCATGGCAACCCACTCTAGTATTCTTGCCTGGAGAATCCCACAGACAGAGGAGCCTGGTAGACTACAGTCCATATGGTCGCAAACAGTCAGACAAGACTGAAGCAAGCAACATATCACCTATCACGTTACCCCAGTTACTTTGCTGTTGTTCAGTCACTAAGTAGTGTCCAACTGTTTGTGATCAATCCGATGGACTGCAGCATGCCAGGCTTCCCTGCCTTCACTATCTCTGGGAGTTTGCTCCTACTCAAGTTGACTGAGTCATTGATGCCATTCAACCATCACATCCTCTGTCACCCCCTTCTCCTCCTGCCCTCCGTCTTTCCCAGCATGAAAATAAGTTACCCATTTTATAATCAGGAAAAATATCATTGCTTCCCACAGGTGCCCAAAGGTGCCCAAATTAGGAGAGGAATTTCATAAGATATTGTCTCTCTTCCTAGAGAATACTGTGATCAGAGTTAAAAGTTAATTGATAAGACAACATTGTATGGTTGTCACACATCAAAGCATGTTGTTGTTGGTTTTTATCCCCCCTCACAGATACAATGCTATAAACTGTGGATAGTTTGCTTAAGTAATCTCTGGAGATACAACCTGAAGAAATTGATTGACACTTTTACTCCCTGTAACAATGCAAAATTAATTTGGACTGTTCTCAAAATATAAGAAATTAAATCCCATGATTAATTGCAACCTCTTAAGTTATTAGATATTTCTCCACTTGACTACCCAGAGAAAAAACAAATTTGACTACAGCCAGTATGAGAAACCTGAATTATACTATCATTGTTTCTATTATATTTATTTTTGGTATGAATTACAAGTATGTATTTATCATTTGAATGCAAGCTGATGTTTATATATAGCAAAATGTTATACAGTTTGATATTGGGTTCTCTTTAAAATAGAAATAGTTGAAATGTTTAGATCCTATCTTTTGTGAAATAAAACGTATAATCTACAATGTGGATTCTTTATAGTCATTTTGCCTTGTATAGAATATATTTAATTTATTCAAGAATAAATTTTGAAAAGGTTAAATTATATTTTACTATTTCTTATGTATTTCTGAATAGTTAAATTTATTAATATATTAAAATATGATTCTTCCTCATAGCTTTCTGGATTCAGAAATAGAATTACTTGAGTCTGAGTCTCAGCTCCATCCCTTGCATTTTTAATCTAACCATGTCATTTAGCCTTATTTAATTTTTATGCTTGTAAAATGAAAATTTATTTATCTCATAATGTTAGTTTGGAAGATTAAATGAGAAAAAGTAGGTAGATATGAAATCCATTAATATAATAATTATTACTACTCAAGGTGCTTAGTAGTTTACAGAACACTTTTCCATCTATATTAAAATTTATTCCTGCATTAACCTTCAGCCGTAGGTGTTATGAACTTCAGAAGTAAGGAAATGGAGACTAAAAGAGGTTAAGTGAATCAGATAATTAATAGTGACTTAAAGATACAATATTTCCACTTCCCTGTTTAAAAGAAACCACACGCAATGCAAATGCTGTGAGTTGAATTTATTCCATGTCTTCCTGAGGACTGCAGCCTGAGACATAGCCTCTCAGATAACTCTGAGAAACTGCCCTGAAAAGGTAAGGAGAAGGTCAGAATACATGTGATTTTGACAAAGGGGTACAAGCAACCAAGCACATAGTTCTGTAGAAGGTTGCTGCTGTTCAAGAAGAACAGATACCTTAGTTACTTGTTTCAGTGCTTTTCTAAGTATTGGAAGATGTAAGAATAGATTCATAAAACATTTCACCTGAAAATATCTATCTGAAGTGCTGTTCTGCTAGTTTTCCTGAGCACAGAGTGCCACATTCCTGATCTCTGCTCAATTCCTCCCAGGGTGTGTTAAAGGTCAAAGTCTCCTGTGGCTGATGACTCAATCCTTGCAGAGCCAGATGGCAATCAAGCTTCTTTAGTTAGCCGTGATGTTTCCAGAATGATGTTTAGGTTAGCAGAAATGAAGGAGCACATGAGCACAATTTCAAGAAGGTGATTTATCCAACTTAACATTTTTGAGATGCTATGTTTTCTTTTAAAGACAAAGATATGATCAAAGAATAAAAGCCTAGATGCTCTTAAGCTATGTGCCTTTGTATCTGTTCTGCTTAAAAGACAAAGCATGTTCTACAGAGTTAATCTTAAGATAAATATCACAGAAAAAGAATATTACTGTTTATTAATCTGATAGTGTCATTTAGATTAAAAATAAATTATAGACCACTGTGAGTCTATCCTTGTCATACATGACAAGTACTATATATATATATATATATATATATATATATATATACTTGTGTCTATATATATATACTTGTGTCTATATATATATACTTGTGTCTATAATTTTATATAGAAATTAATTCTGGAATTATATATACTAAACAGTGGTCATTTCTTATTTTTAACATAATGAATGTTTACTTTTTAAACTGTTTATATATTTTTATATAAATTTTGTATTTAGAAATTTAAAGGTACTTTTATCAATTAAAATAAGCTATATAATAATCATTATATATACAAAATGTATGCACACAAGTATTCACTTGATTTAAAAGAAAATCCCCAAAATAAAAGCAGTCAATGATAAAGATTCAAAGTATACAAGACTCACAATACATGGCACTATATGTATATTTCCAGACTGACCTTTTTGAGAAGAAAATAAACACATATGCATACACATGTACACACACACACACACCAGGAAAGAGAGAAGAGTTAACCAAAATAACAATGAACAGTTGCTTTTTATCGAGTACTAACTGAAAATACAACACACAACAAAAAAAAATGAGCATATATTTTTACAATAGAATTATTTCAGTGTAAAAAATTGTTTTGTAGTATCACAAATCAACTGCTCAAAATAAAATTTCAGAACATTTTTAAACCATAAGGATGCTGTATTCAAACTTCAAAAAAAAATTAACATTTCTGGGAAAGAAAAATTATATAAACAAAAACTGCAAATAAAATGTCACTATGAAACCCAAAGAAATTTGGAGTCATTTGTTTAAACTAGAAATTCAAAATAATTGAATAAGAACTCTATTGTGCTAAATATTGTCCTTCATAATTATAAACTCAGCTGATCTGTCATCTGCAGAAATAAAGCTAGGCTATGGCAAAGGATTATAAATATGGAGCAGTTTGAATTGCATATGTGGGCCAGAAGATGTCACTCTTGTTAAAAGACTGTCTAAATAATCTTTTCTGAAGGGTAATTGTCAACTATGGTTGTGGGCAGAATTTCAACATGTGAAGGATTTAGCCCTGACCCTCTTCTCACCTCACCACCTACTTTAGTCTAATGATAACAGGATCTGTAAATTAAAAGTGTCAGCTGCCCTACAATCAGTTTCCAAAGCTGTTTGGTCTAACTAAATTTATAGTCAATGGTTACATAAGTGGTGTTGCCAAATCTCTGTAATTATTATAGAGATGGAACCAGGCACAGAGAATAAATGTTGCTGCAAGCTAACCCAAGCTCTGACATTACTATAATTAGGCCAATGATTCATACCATTTGTTTCTCTTAGATGATATCTTTAGTAGCCAGATAATTAAGCTGCAATTTTTGAAATTAGGGATTTTCTCTTTGTGCGTGTGTTCAGTTTTTTGTTTTTCCTTTATAAAACTAGAATTTGGTTATTTAAAAATGGATGAGTTCTGTTAATCCTACACTCTTAATTACTCAAAGAACTTGTGATACCTTAGAGTGTGACCATCTGGAGAGGTCACTGGTGTGAGATATTTATGAGATTAACAAATAATTTTAAAAATAAATTTCCAGAATTAAGGCAGAATATCTAGCAGGTACATTCATTTAGTATTTCCAAAAATAAAAGTAAAATAATCAGATATGGTGTGTGTTTAATTTAAATGTTAACCTGCTCACATGTGGTATACGTTGTAAGAATAAAATATAAGATTTATTATTCTTTGGATATGGAATGCATATTAGCTGGCATATAGTAACTATAGATGATACTATCAAAACTCTTCAGGGAAGTTAATATTGTGATAAATAATTTCTTATATTGACAAGATTGGCCCAGCTGTCTTTGCCCAAAACTAAGAATAATGCTTTTTTTAAAAAAAAGAGAAATTCTAGGTTTAAATATCAGTTCTCCAAATCATTAGGTTCAGGGGCTTGAAAATTTACTTAACTTCATTTATCTGTATTTCCTCCACCTGAAAATGAGATAATACCAATATCTTAAAATAGATGTGTGGGTTAAATAAAATGCTATAAAGAAAACAATCTCTATAGCAATTGAAGAAGGCAATGGCACCCCATTCCAGTACTCTTGCCTGGGAAATCCCATGGATGGAGGAGCCTGGGTAGGCTATAGTCCATGGGGTCGCTAAGAGTCGGACGACTGAGCGATTTCACTTTCACTTTTCACTTTCATGCATTGGAGAAGGAAATGGCAACCCACTCCAGTGTTCTTGCCTGGAGAATCCCAGGGACAGAGGAGCCTGGTGGGCTGCCATCTATGGGGTTGCAGAGTCGGACACAACTGATGTGACTTAGCATAACATAGCATAGCAATTGGCTTACAGGATCTCAAAGATCATGTCGGCTCTCATGCTAAGTCTTTCCCAATGAGACTAATTATATGATCACAGGTGTCACAGCCTGTTCATTAAATAAACTGTCCAGCTGAAAGATTTCTAAAGTACAGTTATTCTACTGGCCCACCCTAGGTAGCATAACATGATGGTTTGCTTTAATATTTTGATAAAATGAAATCTATATACACCTAAGCATTTTCATTTACAGGCTCATAAAATAGCCCATTCCATTTTGCATACATTTGCGTTTAGCTATACCTGTAGGTCAATACTGAATACAGATAGTCAACACCGAAATCAGATTGATTATATTATCTGTAGCCAAAGATGGAGAAGTACTATACAGTCATTAAAAACAAGACTGGGAGCTGACTGTGGCACAGACCATTAACTGCTTATTGCCAAATTCAGACTTCAACTGAAGAAAGTAGGGAAAACCACTAGACCATTCAGGTATGACCTAAATCAAATCCTTACAGTTATACAGTGGAGTGACAAAGAGATTCAAAATCTGATAAACAGAGTGCGTAAAGAACTATGGATGTAGGTTCATGACATTGTACAGGAGGCAAAATCATCCCAAAGAAAAGGAAATGCAAAAAGGAAAAATGGTTATCTGAAGTAGCTTTACAAGTATTCTTTTCTGAATAGAAAAGAAGCAAAAGACAAAGGAGAAAAGAAAGACATACTCACTTGAATGCAGAGTTTCAAAGAAGGGCAAGGAGAGATAAGAAAGCCTTCCTCAGCGATCAATTCAAAGAAATAGAGGAAAACAATAGAATGGGAAAGTCGAAAGACCTCTTACAAGAAAATTAGAGCTACAAAGGGAACATTTCATGCAAAGATGAGCTCAATAAAGACATAAATGGTATGGACCTAACAGGAGCAGAGAAAATTAAGAAGAGTTGGCAAGAATACACAGAAAAACTATACAAAAAAGATCTTCCAGACCCAGATAATCATGATGGTGTGATCACCAGCTAGAGCCAGACATTCTGGAATACAAAGTCAAGTGGGCCTTAGGAAGCATCACTATAAGCAAAACTAACAGAGGTAATGGGATACAAGTTGAGCTATTTCAAATCCTAAAAGATGAGGCTGTGAAATTGCTGCATTCAATATGCCAGCAAATTTGGAAAACTCATCAGTGGCCACAGGACTGGAAAAGGTCAGTTTTCATTCCAATCCCAAAGAAAAAGTGCCAAAGAATGCTCAAACTACCACACAATTGCACTCATCTCACACGCTAGTAAAGTAATGCTCAAAATTCTGCAAGCCAGGCTTCAACAGTACATGAACCAAGAACTTCCAGGTATTCAAGCTGGATTTAGAAAAAACAAAGAAACCAGAGATCAAATTGCCAACATCCCACTGGATCATCAAAAAAGCAAGAGAATTCCAGAAAAAAAAAACATCTACTTCTGCTTTACTGACTATGCCAAAGCCTTTGACTGTGTGGATCACAACAAACTGAAAAATTCTGAAAGAGATGGGAGTACCAGACCACCTGATCATCCTCTTGAAAATCTGCATGCAGGTCAGGAATCAACAGTTATAACTGGACATGGAAAAACACACTGGTTCTAAATAGGGAAAGGAGTATGTCAAGGCTGTATATTGTCACTCTACTTATTTAACTTATATGCAGAATACATCATGAGAAACATTGGGCTGGATGAAGCACAAGCTGGAATCAAGATTGCTGGGAGAAATATCAATAAACTCAGATATGCAGATGACACCACCATTGGTGAAGAACTAAAGAGCCTCTTGATGAAAGTGAAAGAGGAGAGTGGAAAAAGTTGGGTGAAAGCTCAACATTCAGAAAACGAAGATCATGGCATCCGGTCCCATCACTTCATGGCAAATAGATGGGGAAACAGTGGAAACAATGACAGACTTTATTTCTTTGGGTTCCAAATTCACTGCAGATTGTGACTGCAGCCATGAAATTAAAAGATGCTTGCTCCATGGAAGAAAAGTTATGGCCAACCTAGACAACATGTTAAAAATCAGAGACATTACTTTGCCAACAAAGGTCCATCTAGTCAAAGCTATGATTTTTCCAGTAGTCATGTATGGATGTGAGAGTTGGACTGTGAAGAAGGCTGAGGGCCAAAGAATTGATGCTTTTGAACTGTGGTGTTGGAGAAGACTCTTGAGAGTCCCTTGGACTGCAAGGAGATCCAACCAGTACATCCTAAAGAAAATCAGTCCTGAATATTCATTGGAAGGACTGATGCTGAAGCTAAAACTCCAACACTTTAGCCACCGGATGCGAAGAGTTGACTCATTGGAAAAGACTCTGATGCTGGGAAAGTTTGAAGGCAGGAGGAGAAGGTATGACAGAGGATGAGATGGTTGGATGGCATCACCGACTCAATGGACATGAGTTTGAGTACACTCTGGGAGTTGGCAATGGACAGGGACGCCTGGCATGCTGTAATCCATGGGGTCGCAAAGAGTCAGACACAACTAAGCGACTGAACAGAACTGAACTGATACCTGTATGTACTAACAGTGAAAGTCGCTCAGTAGTGTCTGACTCTTTTTGACCCCATGGACTATACAGTCCCTAGAAATCTCCAGGCAAGTATACTGGTGCTGGTAGTCTTTTCCTTCTCCAGGGATCTTCCCAACCCAGGGATCAAACCCACATCTCCTGCATTGCAGATGGATTCTTTACCAGCTGGCCACAAGGGAAATCCAAGAATACTGGAGTGGGTAGCCTATCTCCTCCCCAGCTGATCTTCCCAACCCAGGAATGGAACCAGGGTCTCCTGCATTGCAGGCGCATTCTTTACCAACTGAGCTATCAAGGAGGCCCTAATTAATTTAAAATTGCTTTCTCATTGTTACTTCAATCTATCCTTAAACCTGGACTCAGTGGCTATATAAAATAGATTTTCTATATCAAAACACATTAACACTTTATGAAAGATCATTTTATGGGAATAGAATTCAAGTTCTTTTAATATTTATACATATTAATATTTTGTTAAATTTATTATTCTCATTTGCTTTGAGGATTTAAAAAATGTTGCTTGTAAAAAAAAATGTATCCCAGTGCCTCACATATAATAAATGTCAAAATTTTATATTATCTTTGCCACAGCCATTATTTTATGTGCTTGTTCCTAAGAACACACATTTCATCACTCTATTTTTTATAATATTTTTATGAAACCTGCCTATAGTGTCTGAGAAGTGGAATTATCATCCCTAATATTCTAGTAGTTATTTTAATTTTTATTGTTTTGAGATCATCATAACATTGACTCAAGGTGAGTTGTCCTAAATAAAAATTCTTACAAAACTTAGGAATATTTTGTGTTCAATGAACAGGAAATCTAAATGGCTTAAAATAGACCAGTATCATTGATTAATTTAACTCAAATGTAATGCAATAGGTCTTGATTCTGACTCAGCATGACAGAGAAGCACCAGTGATATTACCTAAACAAATGGTGTTCGCAAAATCTAGTCTCTTTCTCTCTCCTTGTATTCTGGTTCATCTATATGGTTCAATTATATGAAAAGCTTTCATTTATTTTCTCTGGAACAAAACTGAATAAGCTATTTTATAATGGAACTAAACTGAATAATGAGAATGTGAGAAGGAAACACAAAGGGAAATAAACAGAAAGAGAGTTATCTACATTGTATTACACCTGAAAATGTTATTGAGATTTCCAAAGCCATTCTGATCCTGATCTGATCTATGAACCTCATTTTTCCACTTTATGGAAATTATTAATGACTTCTGTCTGTTTCTAGTTTTACAAAATTTCATCATAACCTATTGATCTTTCTTTGCAAATTGTCACGTGACTCAACAGGTCCTTTCAATTTGGAAAGTCATAGTCTTCAATTACCAAATAATTTTTTGAAGTATTCCTCTGGTGACTGCCTTATTTTGATTTTTCTCTATTATTCAGATCTCACTTCTTCTAGAGTGGTCCTCTAATTTTCTTATCTTTTTCTCCTATTTTCCCCGCTTTTCTTGTTTTATTGTTTGCGCTGTTTTGGGGGAGAATATAATATATAAATGCATCCATATGTGTACATATGCTGTTTTATTTCACCTGTTTTATAAGGATTAACATCTTAGCTTCAACTACGTTCACTCTGAGTTAGATCATGCATGCTTTTGTATGTGTAATTTCAACTATTTTGTAAAAAATTATATAAAATATTATTATTAAACTGTTGTAGCTTCTGTATATCATACAAGATATTTTATTTTCTAACTCAGGAGCTAATATTGAAAAAGAAAGCAATCATCACTCAATGTATAAAGAGTTTTGCCCTAAATGATACTATTATGCCTTATTATGTCACCACCCTTAAATAAAGAAGCACAAGAAGCATTAAAGTTCAAGATTCAAGGACTAGTTAAATTTTATGTCAAATGTACAAAATATCAGAAATGTCCCAGTATTCATAATCTGCTCAAGAGATTTTTCAAGCATTGAAATCCATGTTTCTTTGAGAAAGAAAACTTGAAAGATCACTTTAGATGAAATACCATTGGGCCAGAAGGAAACAAATAACAGTATACTAGAAATAAAAGGGAGAAATATAAGAAGGCTAACCCCAGTGGTAGAGTTGAATACTTCAGAACATATTTTGGAAAACCATATTAAGTCTTCTCAGATTCCTTTTTAAGAATACAAAATAATATGGGAGTAAATTAAGTCATGGAAGTCATATTTGTCATATACATTGACAAGTACATCCTTTAAGAAGACATAATCTCCCAAATCAGGAGTTCTATTACTTTGAGACCAAAAGGTAAGAGCAAGAAATAATTTGCTTACATGCAAGACTTTTGTTCATTTCCCAAGTCTAGAAATTATAATGGTAGATTTGTGTGTCTTTGAGTATATGTGCAAATACACCTACTATCAAAGACTGCTAAATTTGACTGAATTACATGGGAAGTCTGTGGGAACTGCCTATATATTCCTAAATTTAAACCAAAAAAATCATTGCATATTATTTTTAATTATTTTGAAGTTAATCACAATAAATAATTTTAAGTATATTATTTAAACTTTCATAATAAGATGCTGATTGCTATTATGTATAAATCTAATTTTAATATGAATATTTTGTTATACTCTTTATATAGTTATTATGTTTTATTATATAATCATTTATTTAACAGAGTCTTAAAATAAATGCTGAAACAGAAATTCAGGAACAGAAGAAATTCGCGCACTAAGAGCACCCCGCCGGCTGCGTCGCGCACTAAGAGCGCGGCCGAGAGGAGCTACCCCACGACCGAGGTCAGGAAGGGCGGCGGTGAGGAGAGACCCCTCGTCCAAGGTAAGGTGCGATGGCTGTGCTTCGCTGGCCGGGAGCAGCCAGGAACAGCCAGGATGAGATACCCCACGCCCAAGGTAAGAGAAACCCAAGTAAGACAGTAGGTCTTGAAAGAGGGCATCAGAGGGCAAATACACTAAAACCATTCTCACAGATAACTAGTCAATCTAATCACACAAGGACCACACCCTTGTCTAAGTCAATGAGATTAAGCCATGCCCGAGGGGCAACCTGGGATGGGCGGGTCATGGTGGAGACATATGACAGGGTGTGGTCTGCTGGAGAAGGGAATGGCAAACCACTTCAGTATTCTTGCCTTGAGAACCCCATGAACAGTATGAAAAGACAAAATGATAGGATACTGAAAGAGAAACTCCCCAGGTCAGTAGGGGCCCAATATGCTACTGGAGATCAGTGGAGAAATAACTCCAGAAAGAATGAAAGGATGGAGCCAAAACAAAAAGAATACCCAGCTGTGGATGTGTCTGGCGATAGAAGCAAAGTCCGATGCTGTAAAGAGCAGTATTGCATAGGAACCTGGAATGTCAGGTCCATGAATCAAGGCAAATTGGAAGTGGTCAAACAAGAGATGGCAAGAGTGAATGTTGACATTCTAGGAATTAGCGAACTAAAATGGACTGGAATGGGTGAATTTAACTCGGATGACCATTATATCTACTACTGTGGGCAGGAATCCCTCAGAAGAAAAGGAGTGGCCATCATGGTCAACAAAAGAGTCCGAAATGCAGTACTTGGATGCAATCTCAAAAATGATAGAATGATCTCTGTTCGTTTCCAAGGCAAATCATTCAATGTCACAGTAATCCAAGTCTATGCCCCAACCAGTAACGCCAAAGAAGCTGAAGTTGAAAGGTTCTATGAAGACCTAAAAGACCTTTTAGAACTAACACCCAAAAAAGATGTCCTTTTCATTATAGGGGACTGGAATGCAAAAGTAGGAAGTCAAGAAACACCTGGAGTAACAGGCAAATTTGGCCTTGGAATACGGAATGAAGCAGGGCAAAGACTAATAGAGTTTTGCCAAGAAAATGCACTGGTCATAGCAAATACCCTCTTCCAACAACACAAGAGAAGACTCTATACATGGACATCACCAGATGGTCAACACCAAAATCAGATCGATTATATTCTTTGCAGCCAAAGATGGAGAAGCTCTATACAATCAGCAAAAACAAGACCAGGAGCTGACTGTGGCTCGGACCAAGAACTCCTTATTGCCAAATTCAGACTGAAATTGAAGAAAGTAGGGAAAACCACTAGACCATTCAGGTATGACCTAAATCAAGTCCCTTATGATTATACAGTGGAAGTGAGAAATAGATTTAAGGGCCTAGATCTGATAGATAGAGTGCCTGATGAACTATGGAATGAGGTTCATGACATTGTACAGGAGACAGGGATCAAGACCATCCCCATGGAAAAGAAATGCAAAAAAGCAAAATGGCTGTCTGGGGAGGCCTTACAAATAGCTGTGAAAAGAAGAGAAGCGAAAAGCAAAGGAGAAAAGGAAAGATATAAACATTTAAATGCAGAGTTCCAAAGAATAGCAAGAAGAGATAAGAAAGCCTTCTTCAGTGATCAATGCAAAGAAATAGAGGAAAACAACAGAATGGGAAAGACTAGGGATCTCTTCAAGAAAATCAGAGATACCAAAGGAACATTTCATGCAAAGATGGGCACAATAAAGGACAGAGATGGTGTGGACCTAACAGAAGCAGAAGATATTAAGAAGAGGTGGCAAGAATACACAGAAGAACTGTACAAAAAAGAGCTTCAAGACTCAGATAATCATGATGATGTGATCACTGACCTAGAGCCAGACATCTTGGAATGTGAAGTCAAATGGGCCTTAGAAAGCATCACTACGAACAAAGCTAGTGGAGGTGATGGAATTCCAGTGGAGCTATTCCAAGTCCTGAATGATGATGCTGTGAAAGTGCTACACTCAATATGCCAGCAAATTTGGAAAACTCAGCAGTGGCCACAAGATTGGAAAAGGTCAGTTTTCATCCCAATCCCAAAGAAAGGCAATGCCAAGGAGTGCTCAAACTACCGAACAATTGCACTCATCTCACACGCTAGTAAAGTAATGCTCAAAATTCTCCAAGCCAGGCTTCAGCAATATGTGAACCGTGAACTTCCTGATGTTCAAGCTGGTTTTAGAAAAGGCAGAGGAACCAGAGATCAAATTGCCAACATCCGCTGGATCATGGAAAAAGCAAGAGAGTTCCAGAAAAACATCTATTTCTGCTTTATTGACTATGCCAAAGCCTTTGACTGTGTGGATCACAATAAACTGTGGAAAATTCTGAAAGAGATGGGAATACCAGACCACCTGATCTGCCTCTTAAGAAATCTGTATGCAGGTCAGGAAGCAACAGTTAGAACTGGTCATGGAACAACAGACTGGTTCCAAATAGGAAAAGGAGTATGTCAATGCTGCATATTGTCACCATGTTTATTTAACTTATATGCAGAGTACATCATGAGAAATGCTGGACTGGAAGAAACACAAGTTGGAATCAAGATTGCCGGGAGAAATATCAATAACTTCAGATATGCAGATGACACCACTCTTATGGCAGAAAGTGAAGAGGGGCTAAAAAGCCTCTTGATGAAAGTGAAAGTGGAGAGTGAAAAGGTTGGCTTAAAGCTCAACATTCAGAAAACGAAGATCATGGCATCTGGTCCCATCACTGCATGGGAAATAGATGGGGAAACAGTGGAAACAGTGTCAGACTTTGTTTTTCTGGGCTCCAAAATCACTGCAGATGGTGACTGCAGCCATGAAATTAAAAGACGCTTGCTCCTTGGAAGGAAATTTATGACCAACCTAGATAGCATATTCAAAAGCAGAGACATTACTTTACCAACAAAGGTTCGCCTAGTCAAGGCTATGGTCTTTCCTGTGGTCATGTATGGATGTGAGAGCTGGACTGTGAGGAAGGCTGAGCACCGAAGAATTGATGCTTTTGAACTGTGGTGTTGGAGAAGACTCTTGAGAGTCCCTTGGACTGCAAGGAGATCCAACCAGTCCATTCTGAAGGAGATCAATCCTGGAATTTCTTTAGAAGGAATGATGCTAAAGCTGAAACTCCAGTATTTTGGCCACCTCATGCGAAGAGTTGACTCATTGGAGAAGACTCTGATGCTGGAGGGATTGAGGGCAGGAGGAGAAGGTGACGACAGAGGATGAGATGGCTAGATGGCATCACTGACTCGATGGATGCGAGTCTGAGTGACCTCCGGGAGCTGGTGATGGACAGGGAGGCCTGGCGTGCTGCGGTTCATGGGGTCGCAAAGAGTCGGACACGACTGAGCGACTGATCTGATCTGAAAATAAATGCTGAAACAGAAATTCAGGAACAGAAGCAATCATGCAATTAAGCAATCTTAACTTTCATGCTTTGAGATTAGTAACCAAACTTGGTGAATGAGAAATATCAAGTGATGATTTTACTTTTAATGAAAAGGACAAAAAATAAATAGAAGGCACATGTAACAACCTACTTAATAACAGCTTCCACTTATTACCATGCCAATTATAGGACTGATATTCTGTTGTGCATTTTTATTCCCTGCTGATTATATACATAATTTCAAATTTATGGAAATTTTTCAAGAATTATACCCTTTACCCAGACCCATAACCTTTACTCATATCAACTGCTTATGTTTTTGTCTCATTTGTTTTCTCCTTGTGCTGTTCTGTGCTCTCCTCATCTCCTCACTTCTGCTCTTCTCTCTCCTCCTCCATTTCTTTTTCTCCCCTCTTTTCTCTTGTTTTTTTCTTCTCTATATACGTTATATCCATATCTATTTCTATCGTGAGAGAGAGAAATAAAGTTGAAGACATCATGCCGATTACTCTTTCACATTTATAAACAAGGCTTTAATCTTACCTGACCTCACTATAATGATCAAAGCCAAAAAATTTATTCTATTGATTCAATACTATAATTCACATTCCATATTTACATTTTATCAATTGCTTGATAATGTCCTTTAACTTGTTCTTCCACAGTTCAGGTTCTGATCTAAAATTACACACTTAAAGATTATTATATATCTGTAGTTGTCTCTGTTCTGCATTGATTCCTGTTTTGTTTCCGCTTTAATTTGGATATTTAGAAGAGTACAAACCAGTGTAAGATATCTTCTCCTCCCCAAATCCAGTTTGAGACAAATCTTGTGGACAAAAGTGAGGAGATTGTCAAAGAGATTAAATATTTATTCTACTTTTTTGCTCTGTTCTATAACGTATACATGTTTAAAGCAATTTCCCTCCAAAACATCTTTGGATAGAATTCATATTTATCATGTATTCTTTGTTGTTGTTGTTGTTGAGTCGCTAAGTTGTGTCCAACTCTTTTGCAACCCCATGGACTGTAGCTGGCCAGGCTGCTCTGCCCATGGGATTTCCCATGTAAAATACTGGGATAGGTTGTCATTTTCTTTGCCAGGAGATCTTCTGGACCCTGAGATTGAGCCTGTGTCTCCTACTTGGCAGGCAGGATCTTCACCACTGAGCCACCAGGGAGGGCCAGCTCTTTAGAGTCTACCAGATAATTATCACTTTATCTATTTGAAATGTGGCTCTCCTTAATGCCTGAATCCAATATTCACCTTTATTTTTATTAGAAGATTTTTAAGTCTTGAAGAGAGTACTATAAAAGATTTGAAACTTGGTGACAAATCTAGGCCCATACAATTGTTGCCAAATTCATTCTGTTTGGAATAGTTATACTCCAAACTCAATACCATCCCTTTGGTATACATGCGGGAAAAGAAACAACAACAACAAAAGCATGAATCACTGTCACTGAAGAACTATTAACAGTTCATCCACTTGAAAGCATGTTTTCCCAAGTCACCCTGCTTATTTAATTTATATGCAGAGTATATCATGAGAAATGCTGGGCTGGAAGAAGCACAAGCTGGAATCAAGATTGCCAGGAGAAATATCAATAACCTCAGATATGCAGATATTACCATCATGACAGAAAGTGAAGAAGAACTAAAGAGGCTCTTGTTGAAAGTGAAAGAAGACAGTGAAAAAGTTGGCTGAAAGTTCAACACTCAGAAAACTAAGATCATGGCATCTGGTCCCATCACTTCATGGGAAATAGATGGGGAAACAGTGGAAACAATGTCAGACTTTATTTGTTTGGGCTTCAAAATCACTGCAGATGGTGATTGCAGCCATGAAAGTAAAAGACATTCACTCCTTGAAAGGAAAGTTATGAACAACCTAGACAGCATATTAAAAAGCAGAGACATTACTTTGCCAACAAAGGTCCATCTAGTCAAGGCTATGATTTTTCCAGTAGTTATGTATGGATGTGAGAGTTGGACTACAAAGAAAGCTGAGCACTGAAGAATTGATGCATTGAACTGTGGTGTTGGAGAAGGTTCTTGAGAGTCCTTTGCACTGCAAGAATATTCAACCAGTCCATCCTAAATGAGATCAGTCCTGGGTGTTCATTGGAAGGACTGATGTTGAAGCTGAAACCCCACTACTTTGGCTACCTGATGTGAAGAGCTAACTCATTTGAAAAGACCCTGAAGCTGGGAAAGATTGAGGGTAGGGGGAGAAGGGGACGATAGTGGATGAGATGGTTGGATGGCATCACTAACTCTATGGACATGAGTTTGGGTGAACTCCAGGAGTTGGTGATGGGCAAGGAGGCCTGGCGTGCTGCAATCCATGGGGTCACAAAGAGTCAGACATGACTGAGCAACTGAACTGAACTGAACTTTCCCAAATCAAGGAAAAATTGGTTCATACCCTTAGCCAGGCATGGAAAACATGGGACTCAGTAACCTGCTGCTGTTTACTTTCTTATTCAAATAAATAATCAATTTTTTCTTTCAAAATATTTATTCAAAATGCTTAATTCACAAAAATACATGGATGGATTATTCATTCAATGATTCCCTTTTCAATAGTTACTTACGCTTACAAAGTACTATACCAAAATCTAGATATAAATGGTAAGAAAAAATGGACATGGCCTTATTAAACCTAAATTCCAGTGAATAGACAAGCATCAGACAATAATCACACAAATTATTATATAATTTTAACCTATAATATTCATATAAATGGACAAAGTTATGAGAAAATGATGTTTATACCAAAATCTGGAAAAAGAAAAAGAGCTTGCCATCCAAACAGTATGAGGAAAACAGAACCGCTTTGCCATTCAAAAAGTATAAGAAAAACAGAACAGTAATGATAACTGATTGGTAAGAAATAAAAAAGGTTTGGAGGCAAATGAAATAAAAAAGTATTGCAGAAGTCCACTTTGGATAAAGGTGAATTGACAAAAACCAAAGCACTGCATGAATTTGAGATATATTTAAGAGTCAAGTAAATTGTTGTGATATGCCAACAGGACTCACTCTATTATTCAACTTTGTGCGTAATCCATTCAGGAACATATTATTTAATACCTCTTATGTGCCAGAACTTAACTGCAGTCTTGAATGAGATGGATTTGTTTTCAAAGACATAAGAGTCTAAACAGACAGAAGTGGCTAGCATATTTTTCAATGTAATTTAATCAGATTTTTCTTAATAGTTTTAGACAGCCCCAAGCTAGCAATTAATTCTGTTAACATCTAGAAATTTGGTATTTATAAAGACTAAATCCAAATGTATCAAATTTAATAGCTCAGCTTTTAGTGTGCCTTATTTTCAACAACACTCTACTCAGGAATATTTGCTAAATTTCTCATTTAAATAAGGTGATAAAGCATCCTTAAGCCTTGCAGGGCCAAATGTGTGTCACTTCCAGAGATTGTTCCAACATTTGTAAAAACGTCTTATCACTTTCACTATGAACTCTTCTCAATAAGCAGATAAATAATAATTCAGCAAGTAATCTAGACCCCTTATCTCTTCTCCCTTCTGCTTAATCCAACCTGTTTTGCTTCTTGGGTACTTAACCAGAAGCTTGTAAGATATCTCATACAGATTTGCCTAGCTTCTTTATGACATTATAAATCAGGACCTTAAAGTGCGAAACATCCTTGTCAGAACATTCAAAGTAGCTTTTGAGGGCAAGCAGAGTCTATCACTTTAGAAGTATTGATTGCAAGAAACAGAGAGCAATATAAGCTAACCTAAAAAGAGGACTTATTGGAAAGGTTTTGGATCTCACAAGGGCTAGATCTTGTCATGGCAGGAACAAGGTGTGTTCCAGAGGATCACAGAGCAGAAAGTAAGAAACAGAGCATTTGCCTATTGAGAAGGAAAGGCTCATCAATGTGACATTGTTGCCAAGGAGACTAGCAGCATGAAAACTATGCCTCCTCTAGATCTGCTGTTTAGGCAGACCTGACTAAAGCTGGGAAATTACTTCTATGTGAGACTGGCTGCTGCTTGACAGGCCAGTTTGGGCAGAGTCCACAGGATGCCAGTAGTAAGTACAGTTAGCCAAATTCTAGGGTCTGGTTTTTCACTTTACACAAATTTTAGACCTTCTTGGAAAAATGACAAGGTGTATCAAAACAACACTCACAAATCACCAAGAATGTGGCTTAGCTCCTCCAGTCTGTGGTTTTGGGAGATGGCCAATACTGAGCTCATGATACCGCACTCTGTGAGCCCACAAATCACCTCTCAGGATGGACGTGGTCCACTCCCAGCACATCTGAGGGCAGACTAAGCAGAGCTACAGCTGGCAGAAGGGCCATTTGAGAGAGAAGTTGGGCTGGACCAAGCACTCCGTGAGACCACCACATGAGATCAAGCTCCAAGCCTTTGGAGTGGGAGCACTGACTCCAAGAGCCTAGACTACCAGAGAACTAACCGTACTGGGTATCAAACAGTGAGAACTCACACAAAGGAAACCACTTCAATACAAGACCTGGCATCACACAACCACCAGTAGCACCCTGTGCAAGCCAGTTTTCTTATTGGCCTGTCATCTAAACAACAAACAAAATAAAAATACAAACCAAATCATCAGCAGACAGGATTATCACCTCACTCAGCCTTGCCCATCAGAGGAAAAACAAACAAACAAAAACTCAGCACAAATCTAACCCTATATGAAGCTTACACAAACCACTGGACCAAACTTATGAAGGCAGAAATCAAAAGGAAAAAAGAATTCAACCTTCAAGCCTGGGAAAAGGAAACCTCAGTAAGACCTTTTAACACAATAAGTTAAAAAAATAATAATAAAAAGGCAGAGAAATAGTACACAAATGAAGGAATAAACTAGAAGTAAAGAAGTCCAAATAAATGAAGGAGAAATAGGCAAACTACCTGAAAATGAATTCACAATAATGATAGTAAAGATGATCAAAAACCTTGAAAACAAAATGGATAAAATGCAAGAATCAATTAACAAAGACCTAGAAGGATTAAAGAATAAACCTGCAGAGACAAACAACACAATTACTGAAATTAAAAATACTGTAGAAGGAATCAACAGCATTATATCCAAAGCAGATGAACAAATTGTGAGCTGGAAGATGAAATGGTAGATAAATTCTGAAGAGCAGAACAAAGTAAAAAGAGTGAAAAGATCTGAGGATAATCTCAGAGACCTCTGGGACAATATCAAACACACCAACATTTGAATTATAGGGGTCTGAGAAGAAGAAGAGGAAAAGAAAGGATATGAGAAATGTTCTGAATAGATTATAGTTGAAAATTTCCCTAACGTGGAAAAGGAAACAGTCAATCAAATCCAAGAGGCACAAAGAGTTCCATACAGGGTAAACCCAAGGAGAAACACACCAAGACATATACTAACCAAACTAACAAAGATGAAACACACAGAAAGAATATTAAAAGCAGCACGGGAGAAGCAACAAATAACATACAAGGGAAACCCCATATGCTTAACAGCTGATCTTTCAGTAGAAACTCTGTAGGCCAGAAGGGAATGGGAGGATATATTTAAAGTACTGAAAGGGAAAAATCTACAACCAAGATTACTGTACCTGGAAAGGATCTCATTCAAAATTCATGGGGACATAAAAAGCTTTTCATATAGTCCAGAAATACAAGAGGAAAAAAAAAGACCTACAAAATCAAACACAAACAATTAAGAAAATGGCAATAAGAACATATATATCAATAATTACCTTAAAAGACAATGGATTAAATGTGCCAACCAAAATACACAAACTGGATGAATGGATTCAAAAACAAAATCCACTTATATACTGTCTACAAGAAACCCACTTCCATCCCTAAAACACATATAGACTGAAAGTGGGAAGATAGAAAAATATATTCCATGAAAATGGGGAGCAAAAGAAAGCTGGAATATCAATCCTCATATCGCACAAAATAGACCTTAAAATAAAGAAGATTGTAAGAGATAAGGAAGGACACTACATAATGATTAAGGAACCAATCTAAAAGGAAGACATAAGAATTGTAAACATCTAGGCACTCAACATGGGAGCACCTCAATACATAAGACAAACACTAACAGACATAAAAGCAGAAACTGACAATAACACAACAATAGTAAGAGACTCCACTCACACCAATGGACAGATCGTCAAAACAGAAAATTAATGAGGAAACTCAAGTCTTTAATGATACACTAGATGAGATAGATTTCATTGATATCTTCCGCACATTCCATCTAAATGGAGAAGACTATACCTTCTTCTCAAGTGCACATGGAACATTCTCCAGGATAGACCACAGGGTCACAAATCAAACCTCATTAAATTAAAAAAAAATTGAAATCATATCAAGCATCTTCTCTGACCAAAATGTTATGAGACTAGATATCGATTACACACACAAAAAAAACTAAGAAATACAAACACATGGAGATTAAATATCACATTTCTAAATAACCAAAAGGTGACTGAAGAAATCAAAAGGGAAATCAAAAAATTTCTAGAAACAAATGACAATGAAAGCACAAGTCAAAACCTATGGATTACAGCAAAAGCAGTCCTCAGAGAGAAGTTTAGAGCAATACAATCCTACCTAAAGAAATAAGAAAAATATTGAATAGATAACCTAACTTTACACCCAAAATAACTCGAAAAAGAAGAATAAAATACCCCCAAAATTAGTAGAAGGAAAGAAATCATAGAGATCCAAGCAAAAATAAATGAAAAAGAAATGAAAGAAACAATAATCAAGATTAATAAAACTAAAAGATGATTCTTTGAGAAGATAAATAAAATTGACAAGCCTTAGCTAGACTCATCAAAAAAAAAAAAAAGAAGAAGAATGAAATCAACAAAATTAGAAATGAAAGAGGAGAGGTTACAACAGACAATGCAGAAATACAAAAGATTATAAGAGACTATTATGAAGAGCAACATTATATTATGGCAATAAAATTGATAACCTGGAAGAAATGGAGAGTCTTAGAAAATTTCAATCTTTCAATACTGAACCAGCAAGAAATATAAATTATCAACAATCCAGTTACAAGTACTGATATTGAAGGTGTGATCAAAAATCTCCCAGAAAACAAAACTTCAGGACCAGATGGCTTCGCAGGAGAATTCTATCAAATATTCAGAGATGAGCTAATGCCTATCCTTCTAAGACTCTTTCAAAAAATTGCAGAGGAAGGAACACTTCCAAACTCATTCTATGAGGCCACCATCACCCTGATATCAAAACTAGACAAAGACAACACAAAAAATGAAATCTACAGGCAAATATCACTGCTGAACAAAGATGCAAAAATCCTCAACAAAATTTTAGCAAACAGAATTCAGCAACACATCAAAAAGCTCATACACCATGATCAATTTGGGTTTATTCCAGGAATGCAAAGATTCTTCAATATACACAAATCAATTAATGTGATACACAGTATTAACAAATTGAAAAATAAAAACCATATGATCATCTTAATAGATGCAGAAAAACCCTTTACAAAATTCAGCATCCATTTATGATTAAAACTCTTCAAAAAGTGGTCATAGAAGAAACCTACCTCAGCATAGTAAAGACCATATATGATAAGCCTACAGCAAACATTATTCTCAATGGTGAACAAGTGAAAGCATTCCCCTTAAGATCAGGAACAAAACAAGGGTGTCCACTTTCACCTCTGTTATTCAACCTAGTTCTGGAAGTCCTAGCGACAACAATCAGAGAAGAAAAAGAAATAAAAGGAATCCACATTGGAAAAGAAGAAGTAAAGCTCTCACTGTTTGCAGATGACATGATACTGTACATAGAAAACCCTAGATATAGTATCAGAAAATTACTATATCTAATCAGTGAATTTAGCAAAGTTGCAGGATACAAAATCAGTACACAGAAACCACTTGCATTTCTAAATACTAAAAATGAAAAATCAGAAAGAGAAATTAAGGAATCAATCCCATTCACCACTGCAACAAAAAGAATTAAATATCAAGGAATAAACTTACCTAAGGCAACAAAAGAACTATACACAGAAAAATAATAGACACTAATGAGAGAAATCAAAGATGCCATAAACAGATGGAGAGATATTCCAAGTTCCTGCCTAGGAAGAATCAATATTGTGAAAATGACTGTACTACCAAATGCAATCTACAGATTTAATGCTGCTGCTGCTGCTGCTAAGTCACTTCAGTCGTGTCCTACTCTGTGTGACCCCATAGATGGCAGCCCACCAGGCTCCACCGTCCCTGGGATTCTCCAGGCAAGAATACTGGACTGGGTTGCCATTTCCTTCTCCAACAGATTTAATGCAATCCCTATCAAATTACCAATGGCATTTTTCACAGAACTAGAACAAAAAATTTCAAGATTCATATGGAAACACAAAAAAACCCAAATAGCCAAAGCAGACTTGAAAAATAACAATGGAGCCGAAGGAATCAACCTTCTTGACTTCAGATTATACTACAAAGCTATAGTCATCAAGACAGAAAAACAGAAGGAATAAAAACAGAAACATAGACCAATGTAACAAGATAGAAAGCCCAGAAATAAACCCATGCACCTATGGGGACAAAGGAGGCAAGAATATACAATGGGACACAGAGAGCCTCTTCAATAAAAGGTGCTAGGAAAACTGGACAGCTACATGTAAAAGAGTGAAATTAGAATGCTTCCTACAACCATACACAAAGATAAACTTAAAATGGATTAAAGATCTAAATATAAGACTAGAAACTATAAAACCCTTAGAGGAAAAGATAGGCAGAATGCTCAATGACATAAATCAAAACAAGATCCTCTATGACCCACCTCCTAGAGGAATGGAAATAAAAACAAAAGTAAATAAGTGGGACCTGATTAATCTTGAAAGCTTTTTCACAGCAAAGGAAACTATAAGCAAGGTGAAAAGACAACCCTTAGAATGAGAGAAAATAACAGCAAATGAAACTTACAAAGGATTAATTTCCAAAATATATAAGCAGCTCATGCAACTCAATGTCAGAAAAACAAACAACCCAGTCAAAAAGTGGGAAAAAGACCTAAACAGACATTTCTCCAAAGAAGACATAAAGATGGCTAACAAACACATGAAAAGATGCTCAACATCACTCATTATTAGAGAAATACAAATCAAAACTACAAGGAGCTATCACCTCACACTGGTCATCACACAGAATGGCTACCATCAAAAAGTCTACAAACAATAAATGCTGGAGTGTATGTAGGGAAAAGGGAATGCTCTTGCAGTGTTGGTGGGAATGTAGATTGATCCAGCCACTATGGAAGATGGTATGGAGATTCCTTTTAAAAACTATGAATAAAACTACTATATGACCCAGCAATCCCATTCCTAGGCATATACCCTGAGGAAACCAAAATTGAAAAAAATATATGTCCCATTGTTCATTGCAGCACTATTTACAATAGCTAGAACATGGATTCAACCTAGATGTCCTTCAACAGATTAATGGTTAAAGAAGTTGTGGTACCTGTACAACAATGGACTATTACTCAGCCATAAAAATGAAAGCATTTGAGTCAGTTCTGATGAGGTGGATGAACCTATTATATACAGTGAAGTGAGTCAGAAAGAGAAAGATAAATATAGCATTCTAATGCACATATATAGAATCTAGAAAAATGGTACTAAAGAATTTATTTTCAGGGCAGCAATGGAGAAACAGACATAGAGAATAGACTTATGGACATGCAAGAAGGGAGGAGAGAATGAGATGTATGGAAAGAGTAACATGGAAACTTACAGTACCATATGTAAAATGGATAGCCACAGTAATTTGCTATATGTCTCAGAAAACTCATACAGAGGCTGTGTGTCATCCTAGAGGGTTGGAATGGTGATGGAGATGGTGGGGTGTGTTCAAAGGGAGGGGATATATGTGTACCTATAGCTGATTCATGGTGTGGTTTGACAGAAAAAAACAAAATTCTGTAAAGCAATTATCCTTCAATTAAAAAATAAATTAAAAAGAAAGAAAAGAATAAAAAAAAAAAAAAAACACTCACAAGCTAAATCAAGAATGACTATGCCTGTGGTGGGGAGGTAGGAGACACTGCTCAAGATATTATTAGGAAGTGATGGAGTTGGATTTGAACCTCAGATTGTTTGGTACCAAAGCCAGTACTGCTGCTGCTGCTGCTGCTGCTAAGTCACTTCAGTCATGTCCGACTCTGTGTGACCCCAGAGATGGCAGCCCACCAGGCTCTACTGTCCCTGGGATTCTTCAGGCAAGAACACTGGAGTGGGTTGCCATTTCCTTCTCCAATGCATGAAAGTGAAAAGTGAAAGTGAAGTTACTCAGTCGTGTCTGACTCTATGCGACCGCATGGACTGAAGCCTACCAGGCTCTTCCATCCATGGAATTTTCCAGGCAACAGTACTGTAGTGGGTTGCCATTGCCTTCTCCAGTGCTACTAGACTGTGGTATCTGGCACAGCTTCCAATGTAACTCCCAAGCACATGAGATTATCTTGTCCAAATTACTTCACAAGAGTTTCTCTGGTAGCTCAGTGGCAAAGAATCTGCCTACCAATGAAGGAGACATGGGTTTGATCCCTGGGTCAGGAAGATTTCCTAGAGAAGAAATGTCAACCCACTCCAGTAGTCTTGCCTGAAAAATCCCATGGACAGAGAAGCCTGGTGGACTACAGTCCATGGGGTTGCAGAAGAGTTGAATGCAACTTTGCAACTAAACAACAATTACTTCCTAAAGGCCTGTCTACTATTACTATCACAGTGGGGCATAGGGTTTCAACCTATGCATTTTGCTAGGACACATTCAGTTCATAACATCTTGAAAGCTCAAATATTACCATTCATACTGTCACTGTTTGTTTTCCTTGAAGTGGTAGGCTTACTTTATTTTAAAAATAATGTAATTCATACACTCAAATCTAAATAATTACCACTTGTCTTTTCATTTTTTTCAAGTAAAAATGATGTTCTATGAAAAATTCAGTGTTTAATTTAATTGCACAAGTGTTCTTATTTTAATTAGGAAAATAATTTAAATTAGAATGAAGCATAAGAGTTTTATAAATAGTTTCCATTTTGTCAGTTTTTCAAAAAGTATGCCCTTGGAAATTGAGATTGATTAACATTGATAAGTATTACTGCTTTTTCAAGGACATTTTCAAGTGATACTAGAACTTTTTTTATTGAGGAAACACAGCAGTAAAAAACACTATTAGTATTATAGTGCTAGTGCTAGTACTAAAGGAATTTGTTGACACTGCTTTGATTGATGCTATGCTTCTACTAATTTTACACATTGCTTGTTCATCATCAGTGTATTAATAAATATTAAGATAATGAAAAAGGGAAATAACAACTCACTATTATTATGGTAATTGTTTCTAATTTGCAGTCTCCCTTAAAGCAAAGCAGGGACCACTGGGTATCCACACACTGCATTTTGAAAATTGCTGGCCTAATATGAGATTGCTTTCAAATAAGTTTTCTAGATTGTCAAGAAAAAGGATTGATTAGTTCCACAATGTATGATACACAAAGGAATCTGAAATAAAGAAGCAGAAGAGAGGAAACCAGGGATGAGACCAAAAAAAAAAAAAAACCTAGTGTCTAGACAGTAAAAATCTTCCTGCAATGCAGGAGACCTGGGTTCCATCACTGAGTCTAGAAGATCCCCTGTAGAAGAGAATGGCAACCCACTCCAGGGTTCTTGCCTGGATAATTCCACTGACAGAGTAGCCTGGTGGATGGGGTTGCAAAGAACAGACATGACTGAAGAACTAAAACACTCACACATGAGAAAATAAAACCCGTAATTTTAAGAGGAGAATACTTACACATTGGTGTAAGTATGAAGGTTGGTGGAAAAAGAGGGAGAGGAAAAAACTGATTCAGTATGGTTGCTGGCAGAATGTTGGTGCTGCCTTAGTAATTATGTGGATTTATATAAACCAGAACTATGAAACCATTAAGATAAACATCTTAGTTCCTGAATGGCCTTAAAAATTAGTAGTATTTAGTTATGAATAGTCTTATAGATCCTCATAACCTGAAACAGCATACACACGTTTTGAACAGAAAAAATGTAATGAAATGTTTATAGGTCCTTCTATCAATTGCCATTATTCCTCCATGTGGTATTTATCAGAAGGAAAATCTACTGTATCAATGGGGGAATTTCATTAGATTTCATTAATAGGAACCACATGCATTAAGACTATGAATTAAGAAAGATATGTATGGATCAAGTGGGGAGAAAGAACAATACCTAGAGCTTGGTTATGTAACAACAGTAATAATGATAAATAATCCCTATGAACAAAATATATTTTCTTTATTTTTTGCTAATTAAAAGAAGAATGAGAAAAATGAGGGCACATTTGGACACCAAAAATACAGGACGACAATCTCAATAAAACCAGGAGTCACACGTCATTTCTAATTACCTTTACTATAGTAAAACTTACCATATATATGAAAATACAGTAAAAACTAATCATTGGCAAGACTAACTAGTTTCTTTTTAAGGAGAAAATTGGGAAGAAGTTCAGAAGGGAATTTCAAAGGAAATGAAAAACAGAGCTTGAGAGATTGATTTGGGGTTTTATATAAGATTAATTTTATTCAGATCAGATCAGTCGCTCAGTCGTGTCCGACTCTTTGTGACCCCATGAACTGCAGTACGCCAGGCCTCCCTATCCATCACCAGCTCTCGGAGGTCACTCAGACTCACATTCATCGAGTCAGTGATGCCATCCAGCCATCTCATCCTCTGTCGTCCCCTTCTCCTCCTGCCCCCAACCCCTCCCAGCATCAGAGTCTTCTCCAATGAGTCAACTCTTCTCATGAGGTGGCCAAAATACTGGAGTTTGGAATTTCCAATGCCCTGGACCTTCCTCTAACATGTTGATACACAACACTGACTATGTGTCTGAGCATTTCAGTAGCCATTAAGTTTTATTTATGGCTTTTATTGTGTAAAAGCAATGGTGTAGTTAAGATTCCCAGAGAATTAGCTTTGGAAATTCCATTTGAATTGTCTGAAGTAACAATAATAACAATACCTAGATTACTAAGAAAATTTAAACCCACTCAAACATGTAGATTTAGGGTAGTACAGAGAGTTAATAATTGCATGATACTTGTAAATCACCACTCATTACTTAAAAACATTAATGATTATAAGAAAGATGGAGAGTATTTATGTTCAATTGAAAATCTAGCATTATATTTTCTTGGAAATAAAAAGGAAGTGATATAAAGGTCATGTAGATGAATAATAAGGTGATAGCAGCCAAGACAGTTACGGAAAAGGGTAATGATAGTGGTTTACCTTCCAGATATTAAAAAAAGTCAACATAATGCTTTGTGTTGTACATTAATTTTATGATATATTTTCTGTCTCTTCCATAAGTATGGACTATTTCTTAAATAAAATGAAAAACAGATGTTGCCATTAAAAGCACAAACAAATCAATGGTACAGGACAGGATCAGATCCAGGTAAACACAAAAACTCAGTATCAGATAAAAGTAGTATAGTATTACTTAATACTTGTCACTAGCACAATTGTTTCTTAAATATAAACTTACAGAAGTTTCTCCTATTCTATAAGGAAAAGGAAAGTACTTTTCTAAGGAAAAATATGTTATAGAAGGTAGTTAAAGCTTTAACGTTTGAACAACTCATGCGAATACATCAGGTAAACACAATAAAATGAAAAAATGCACATAAAATCATAAAAGAGTGGCAAAGAACTAATAAATTATTAATGTATTTAACTGAAACAAAGGGGATAAAATTATAATAAAATATTATATACAGTTCTTAAATTTATTAAAGTTTAAAAATACAGTGATACTTAATATTGGCAATAATAGGTTTGATAGACATTTGCATATTCTTTTATGACAATGGAAATATTAATAAAAATGGGAAATACTATATTTTCTATTAATTTTCATTGAGAAATTAGTTTTTCCCTTCAATTCTTAAGAAATACAAAGTGATAAAATAATTTGAGTATTTGACAAAGGCTTACGTACAAGAAGTGGCAAGACCTAAAGATCTGAGACTGGACTTAAATAAATGTAGTAGTCTTCTACTTTCTAACCATGATTTATGAATTTTCTTTTCATTATTGAATAACTCTTTGCAGGGGCAAAATTTCAACATTTTAACACCTTATTTAAAAGAAACAAACAAACAAAAAAAACTCTGTTCTAGAATAGTTTCAAAAAAAGAGAAAACACATATTTTATGCTCAATAATAGAAATGACTGTGCCTAACTAAGCATCGCAGAAATATGTTAACCAGGAAGATGGGCTTACACAGTTAATAAAAAAAGAAAAAAATTCTGTCACTGAATTTTTAGAAACACTGGAGTAGGTCTTATACTTTATGAAGTTTTTAAATTTAGACATGGTCAAGATGAACTTGTTTTTTAAAAAAAAAAAAAAGCAGGGAAGAAAAGGAAATCATTTGGTGAGAAATGATGGAGGAGTTTTAATGAATAAACCCTGGAACAGTCCTATCTAGGTGTGATTAACTTATTTATATTTGGTGGATCAAGAGCCTAAGTCTCATGGAATAAATGTCTATAGAATGAGTGACATCACCATGGCATCCAATACAAACAAAACATACAAGGAGCTATTTTTCCAAAGAGCACAGCATTAGCTATTAAGGTATTTAATACTGAAGAAAGAATACGATAAAAAAGACAAAATAAACACATGAAACCTGTAATCACTTTTTAATGACTGGAAGAAATACTTAGGAGAAGAATTGATAGACTGTAGGCTTTGTTTTGTTTTGTTTTGTTTTCTTTATTAAATTTTATTTTGCTTAACTTTACAATATTATATTGCTTTTGCCATACATCGAAATGGATCCGCCACCAGTATACACATGCTCCCCATCCTGAACCCTCCTCCCTCCTCCCTCCCCATACCATCCCTCTGGGTCGTCCCAGTGCACCAGCCCCAGGCATCCGTTATCGGGCATCATACCTGGACTGGCGACTAGTTTCAGATACGATATTATACATATTTCAATGCTATTCTCCCAAATCATCCCACCCTCTCCCGGTCCCAGAGTCCTTTTCCTTAATTAGCCTGGAGTCTTCTTAGTGCATTTGGCCTTTAAGGAGAGTGAGTGCTCTTCCAGTAAAATATAGTACATGATGGCAAGCTGAAATGTCTCCAGTCACAGCTTGGGGAAAATGCTAGATGAAATTGCAAAATTATATTATTAAAGGCATCAGGGAGCACTATGTAAATAATGAGGGGCAGAAGACCAAAATTTTTAGAGAATTATTTTGACGTAAGAGTAAACTCCTGGAGTTGGTGATGAACAAGGAGGCCTGGCGTGCTGCGATTCATGGGGCCACAAAGAGTTAGACACGACTGAGCGACTGAATGGAACTAAACTGATACTATCTACTTATTGACGGTTTCTTTTTTTCCCAGTGAGTATATGCCAGGCTTCCAAAAAATATTCACTAAATTCAGGGATTATTTGAAGGACAGAAAAATTAGTCCAAAAGCTTCAGAAAGGCAGAGTAAAATTATTCACTGTCTAGTAATAGCTGAACACAAAGATCTGGTAATGTAGGTGCTACCATCAAAACATAACAAGTACCCACTTTAAAAATTGTGAAATGACATTTAAAGGACAGAATTAAATGTACTCTCATCTTTCAGAGATGAGGAAGTAAGTCTCAGGCTCTGAATCAGAGTTCTCCCAGGGCAAATCCTAGAAACAAGGGTCAGATAAGAGAGACAGAAACTTGCTAAAACTGTAACTAAGACACCATGCAGCTGAATCACTTTAAGCATTAAGGGTTTGCCTCCACACCATTGTTCTGTCTAAGGAAAGGAGGACAATTTCTGATGGAAGAGAACATCATTAGGAACCTCCACATAATGCTGACATATGATAACATATTCACTTTATGTTTATGTTAACATATGTTTTATATTTCTAGCATATAACCAAAAATTACATTCAAAGAGGACAGCTAATTCAGAAAAAAAAAAAAATAAGGACTTAAAAAGCCAACCAAAACATTATGTAAATGTTGTAGTTAACAAACAAGGACTTTAAAATCACTATGATATGTATTCTTAAAAAATATAAAGAGAACAGTAACATAGATTTAAAAAGATTGGAATTTTAATAAATATTTAAAAATAAACATTGCATTTAAAACTTTAGAAATCAATGAATTTTTAACAGCATATTGACCACAGAAGAGACAAAAACTAGTGACATGAGGGAAGAATGAGTGAAAAAAAAAAAAAATCCCAAGCAAATTGCACCAAAAAATAATTTAAAAAAGATGTGAGAGAAGTGTGGGTAACATGTAATATGTGCACCATTTGTTGTGTATATTAATATAAAATATTTTTAATTAAAATGTTTTTTTCTGGTTAGTTTTACTTATTTAATATAGCAGACATTCTTTGAGCCCATTTTATCACTTTAAAAAAATATCCCACTGACTTTTTAACTAACTGATCAGATCAGATCAGTCGCTCAGTTATGTCCAACTCTTTGCAGCCCCATGAATCGCAGCACGCCAGGCCTCCCTATCCATCACCAACTCCGAGAGTTCACTCGACTCACGTCCTTCGAGTCCGTGATGCCATGCAGCCATCTCATCCTCTGTCATCCCCTTCTCCTCTTGCCTCAAATCCCTCCCAGCATCAGAGTCTTCTCCAATGAGTCAACTCTTCACATGAGGTAGCCAAAGTACTGGAGTTTCAGCTTGAGCATCATTCCTTCCAAAGAAATCCCAGGGCTAATCTCCTTCAGAATGGACTGGCTGGATCTCCTTGCAGTCCAAGGGACTCTCAAGAGTCTTCTTCAACACCACAGTTCAAAAGCATCAATTCTTCGGTGCTCAGCCTTCTTCACAGTCCAGCTCTCACATACATACATGGCCACAGGAAAAACCATAGCCTTGACTAGATGAACCTTTGTTGGCAAAGTAATGTCTCTGCTTTTGAATATGCTATCTAGGTTGGTCATAACTCTCCTTCCAAGGAGTAAGCGTCTTTTAATTTCATGGCTGCACTCACCATCTGCAGTGATTTTGAAGCCCAGAAAAATAAAGTCTGACACTGTTTCCACTGTTTCCCGATCTATTTCCCATGAAGTGATGGGACCAGATGCCATGATCTTCGTTTTCTGAATGTTGAGCTTTAAGCCAACTTTTTCACTCTCCACTTTCACTTTCATCAAGAGGCTTTTAGTTCCTCTTCACTTTCTGCCATAAGGGTGGTGTCATCTGCATATCTGAGGTTATTGATATTTCTCCTGGCAATCTTGATTCCAGCTTGTGTTTCTTCCAGTCCAGCATTTCTCATGATGTACTCTGCATCTAATTAAATAAACAGGGTGACAATATACAGCCTTGATGTACTCCTTTTCCTATTTGGAACCAGTCTGTTGTTCCATGACCAGTTCTAACTGTTGCTTCCTGACCTGCATACAAATTTCTCAAGAGGCAGATCAGGTGGTCTGATGCTCCTATCTCTTTCAGAATTTTCCAGAGTTTATTGTGATCCACACAGTCAAAGGCTTTGGCATAGTCAATAAAGCAGAAATAGATGTTTTTCTGGAACTCTCTTGCTTTTTCCATGATCCAGCGGATGTTGGCAATTTGATCTCTGGTTCCTCTGCCTTTTCTAAAACCAGCTTGAACATCAGGAAGTTCACGGTTCACATATTACTGAAGCCTGGCTTGGAGAATTTTGAGCATTACTTTACTAGTGTGTGAGATGAGTGCAATTGTGCGGTAGTTTGAGCATTCTTTGGCATTGCCTTTATTTGGGATTGGGATGAAAACTGACCTTTTCCAGTCCTGTGGCCACTGCTGAGTTTTCCAAATTTGCTGGCATACTGAGTGCAGCACTTTCACAGCATCAAGTTTCAGGATTTGAAATAGCTAAACTGGAATCCCATCACCTCCACTAGCTTTGTTCGTAGTGATGCTTTCTAAGGCCCACTTGACTTCACATTCCAGAATGTCTGGCTCTAGGTCAGTGATCACACCATCATGATTATCTGGGTCGTGAAGATCTTTTTGTACAGTTCTTCTGTGTATTCTTGCCACCTCTTCTTAATATCTTCTACTTCTGTTAGGTCCATACCATTTCTGTCCTTTATCGAGCCCATCTTTGCATGAAATGTTCTCTTAGTATCTCTAATTTTCTTGAAGAGATCTCTAGTATTTCCCATTCTGTTGTTTTCCTTATTTCTTTGCATTGATCACTGAAGAAGGTTTTCTTATCTCTTCTTACTATTCTTTGGAACTCTGCATTCTGCGACTGGCGGCTGGGCGCAGCCCAAAGGAGCCACCCCACGTCCGAGATCAGGTGCAGAAGCCGGGAGGACCTGATGCTCGAAGGGTGGCAGGCAAGAGGAGTTACCCCACATCTGAGGTCAGGGGCATCGGCCAGAGTGCCAGACTGTGGACGGCTCAGAACTGCCAAGTGGGAGCTGCCCCGTGTCCGAGGTCAGGGGAGGGGGCGGCCGAGAGGAAATGCCCAGCATCCGAGGTCAGGGGTGACCACCAGGAGGAGCTACCCCACGCCCCTAAGCCTGAGGCCAGGGGGGGGGGGGGGAGGAAGCGACCCCCCCCCCCAAACCAGAAGAGGCTGTGGGAGGTGCAACCCACGCACCAGGCCAGGGGCCCCCGGGAGGACCAACACCAAGTCCAAGGAGCATGGGCGCAGGAGGGCCTAGAGGAGCTATCCCACGTTGAAGGTCTGGAAGGGCGACAGTGAGGAGATAACCCTCTTCCAAGGTAAGGAGCAATGACTGTGCTTTACCCTTTGTCCATGGTAAGGAGCAATGGCTGCGCTTTTGCTGGAGCAGCCGTGAAGAGATACCCCACGCCCAATGTAAGAGAAACTCAAGTAAGAAGGTAGGTGTTGAAAGAGGGCATCAGAGGGCAAACACACTAAAACCATACTCATAGAAAACTAGTCAATCTAATCACACTAGGACCACAGCCTTGTCTAACTCAATTAACTAACTGAATTGTTTATCAATTACATCATAGAGGACTATCATTTTTACAAATAGGATCGTGACACTAGCTATATAACACCATTTACTCATGTTAAAAATATTTGTATTAATTTTGACATTTTTACTGTTTTGCTGCTGAAGAGATCTTACCAAGTTTAATTTTGAACATATTTTAATAATTCATTCAATTATTTTGGATATACTTTTTTTATAATCAAAGGATATTCATGATATAGAAGCTATTGATCACTACTTAGTGTTTTCTAAAGACTAGAGATCTCTAAGAAAATTGGAGATACCAAGGGAAATTTTCATGCAAAGATAGGCACAATAAAGGATAAAAACAGCAAGGAACTAACAGAAGCAGAAGAAATTAAGAAGAGGTGGCAAGAATACACAGAAGAACTGTAAAAAATAAAAAGTCTTAATGACTCAGATAACCACGATAGTGTGGTCACTCACCTAGAGCAAGATATACTGAAGTGTGAAGTCAAGTGGACCTTAGGAAGCATTACTACGAACAAAGGTCATGGATGTGATAAAATTCCAGTTGAGCTAATTAAAATTCTAAAAGATGATGCTGTTAAAGTGCTGCACTCAATATGCCAGCAAATTTGGAAAACTCCAAATTTGGAAATTCAAATTTGGAAAACTCCTGGACACAGGACTGGAAAGGTCAGCTTTCATTCCAATCCCAAAGAAAAATAATGCCAAAAGATGTTCAAACTACCAAAAAATTGTGTTCATTTCACTTGCTAGCAAGGTAATGCCCTTCAAACTAGGCTTCAGCTGTACCTGAACTGAGAAATTCCATATGCACATGCTGGATTTAGAAAAGGCAGAGGAATCAGAGATCAAATTGCCAACATCTGCTACATGATAGAAAAAGCAAGGAAATTTAAAAAATAAAAATCTATTTCTGCTTCATTGACCATGCTAAAGCCTTTGACTATCTGGATCACAGCAAACTGTGCAATATTCTTAAAGAGATGGGGATACCAGAGATCTTACCTGCCTTTTGAGAAATCTGTATGCAGGACAAAAGGCAACAGTTAGAACTGGACATGGAACAACAGACTGGTTTCAAATAGGAAAAGGAGTACGTCAAGGCTGTATATTGTCACCCTGCTTATTTAACTTATATGCAGAGTACATCACAGAGAAGGCAATGGCACCCCACTCCAGTATTCTTGCCTGGAAAATCCCATGGACGGAAGATCCTGGTAGGCTCCAGTCCATGGGGTTGCTGAGAGTCGGACACGACTGAGCGACTTCACTTTCACTTTTCACTTTCATGCATTGGAGAAGGAAATGGCAACCCAGTCCAGTGTTCTTGCCTGGAGAATCCCAGGGACAGAGGAGCCTGGTGGGCTGCCATCTGTGGGGTCGCACAGAGTTGGACACGACTAAAGCGACTTAGCAGCAGCAGCAGAGTACATCATACAAAATGCTGGGCTGGATGAAGCACAAAGTGGAGTAAAGATTATAGGGAGAGATACCAATAACCTCAGATAGGCAGATGATACCACTTTAATGGCAGAAAGTGAAGGGGAATTAAAAGGCCTCTTGATGAAGGAAGGTGAACAGAAGAGTCAAAATGCAACATTTAAAGAACAAAGATCATAGCATCTGGTCCCATCACTTCATGACAAATTGACGGGAAAAACTTGAAACAGTGTTGTATTTCATTTTCTTGGGTTCCAAAATCAGTGCAGATGGTGACTGTGGCCATGAAATTAAAAGACACTTGCTCCTTGGAAGAAAATCTACCACAAAACTAGACAGTGTGTTAAAAAGTAGAGACATCACTTTGTCAACAAAATCTGTATAGTCAAAGCTATGTTTTTTTCCAGTAGTCATGTGTGGATGTAAGAGCTGGACCATAAAGAAGGCTGAGCACCAAAGAATCGATGTTTTCAAACTGTGGTCCTGAAGAAGACTCTTGAAATTTCCTTGGAAAGCAAGGAGATCAAACCAGTCAATCCTGAAGGAAATGAACCCTGAATATTCTTTGGAAGGACTGATGCTGAAGCTGAAGCTCCAATACTCTGGCCACCTGATGTGAAGAGTCAACTAACTGGAAAAGACCCTGATGTTGGGAAAGATTGTGGGCAAGAGGAGAAGTGAGTGACAGAGGATAAGATGTTTGAATGGCATCACTAACTCAGTGGACATGAGTTTGAGCAAACTCAGGGATATAGTAAAGGAAAGGGAAGCCTGGTGTGCTGCAGTTCATGTGTCACAAAGAGACGTACATGACATAGCAACAGAACAACACCCCAGGTAGTAAAGTCAGGTAATATGCACAACTTAATCCATACTCCACATTCTTAAATTTCATTATTTTAAATGTCATGAGTCATATTTGATGGAAATTAATAATTGTGTTTCATCCTAGTTGACTAGGAGTATTACTAATATAGTGATTCTTCCCAAGTGTGTTTACAGCACATAAAATGGGTCTTTTCCCAGGAATAAACACAACCAGTTCCCAAAGAATACATAATAAAATTCAGTATATATTTTAAATAGATGAATGTATAGGTAAAATTGTTCCTTAATCTAGAACTTTTTAGTTTTACCATTTTAAAGTGTCCATTTCCTAAGCTTAATTTAATCCTTTTTCTCATATACAAAACAGATCCTAGATTCTGCATCATATTATATGAATATCACAGAAAAGCATACATTGAACCATAGTACTTCCAAGACTTTGGAAACATCAACACTCAAAAACCAATTTGTGGTTGCTCACTTAAGTCATGTCAGACTTTTGTGACTCCATGGACTGTAGCCCACCAGGACCCCTGCCCACGGGATTTTCCTAGCAAGAATATTGAAGTGGGTTTCCATCCCCCTCCTCCAGGGATCCTCCTGAACTAGGGATTGACCCTGTGTCTCCTGTATTACAGGTAGATTTCTCACCCACTGACCCACAGGGGACACCTGATATGTGGCTAGCTCTTCCTATTCCATGAGAAGGCAATGGCACCCTACTCCAGTATTCTTGCCTGGAAAATCCCATGGGCAGAGGAGCCTGGTGGGCTGCAGTCCATGGGATCGCTAAGAGTCAGATACAACTGAGCGACTTCACTTTCACTTTCATGCATTGGAGAAGGAAATGGCAACCCACTCCACTATTCTTGCCTGGAGAATCCCAGGGACGGGGGAGCATGGTGGGCTGCCATCTATGGGGTTGCACAGAGTCAGACACGACTGAAGTGACTTAGCAGCAGAAGCAGCTTCCTATTCCATTTGTCAGGCCATAGAGTCAATACAAGTCAATTTGTCTTTTGAGACAGTATATCTATATATACAAGGTTTCTGCATTTAACTTTTCCACATATCAAAGAATTAACAATAACAATATATCATGAAAGTAGAAATATTTCACCCAGCTACATGTATGTATGTATATGCATAGTTCTGAATGTTTATACACACACACACACACACACACACACACACACACACACACACGAATGAATTACAGTGATCATTTAACCCAAGGGTTAATGTATTTTTGTGAATTCCCAGGTGGTGCTATAGGTAAAAAAAAACCCTGCCTGCCAATGCAGGAGATATAAGAGACACAAGTTCAATCGCTGGGTTGGAAGATCCCCAGGAGGAGGGCGTGGCGACGACCTCAGTATTCTTGCCTGGAGAATATCATGAACAGAGAGGATCCTAGCAGACTACAGTCCATAGGGTCACAGCGAGTCAAACACAACTGAAACGACTTAGCACACATGCACAGCATGCAGTTTTAATGGTCTCCCATTTAATGGTCTCCCATTTACTTGTCTGAGAAGGCAATGGCACCCCCACTCCAGTATTCTTGCCTGGAAAATCCCATGGACGGAGGAGCCTGGTAGGCTGCATTCCATGGGGTTGCTAAGAGTCGGACACAACTGAGCGACTTCACTTTCACTTTTCACTTTCATGCATTGGAGAAGGACATGGCAACCTAGTCCAGTGTTCTTGCCTGGAGAATTCCAGGGACAGGGGAGCCTGGTGGGCTGCTGTCTATGGGGTCACACAGAGTCAGATACAACTGAAGTGACTTAGCAGCAGCAGCAGCAGCATTTACTTGTAAGTTCCACAAAGAAACACAATTCTATATAAAATGACTTTAAGACAACAGTATGTTATAATCTGGAATGTGCAGTTAAGTTTCCACTTAAAATACACAGGCATTTTCTTATTAATATTCCTAAGAAACTAGTAAGTTCAGCTTTTATTTGCAAACCAGAGACCACATAATAGGGACTCAAAAACTAACTGTGGTTAGAGGCACTACATGGTGAAACAAAACACAACTAAGGATTACCATCTTCATCTGTGCCTGGAAAGATGGGAAACAAAACTAGTATTTAGAGTAAACATTTATCTATTGCATAGGTCAAGCTCTCCTTTAAGCATGCATATATGCATGCACACACACACACACACACACACACACACCTTATACTGTAGTACCTATATGTTGGAAATAAGGAAACTAAAGCCCAGAAAAATGGAGATACTTTATCAAGGTTACATAATATTTTGAACAATGTTATGTAGTAAGAAGTAGCATTATGATTTAAACTCAAGCAGTGTATTTTCATGATCCATAATCTTAACCAACATAGGTTTTCTGAGCTATCCCTTAAGTATTAAGAGAAACTGAGAGTGTATAGACATCATGACATGTATCTCTAGTTCTGAATGTTTATAAAACACATAGCACCATGCCTAGTATCAACACTCAACTCATGCTCCCTTTACATTTACCCTTTTCCACTGTACTACATGCAAAATCACTATTTGCTTTTTCTTTAGAGAGAATTTAATAATACCACATACTCTAGACTGTCAGGCAAAAATCTTAGAAGACATACTAAACTGAAAAAGTGATTTCTGTTGTTAAGTGCAGTGGAGTAACATAAGATAACATTTGCCTGGAATCTCCAAGTTTGCAACTGTCACTTGTTATTGTTATTATTATAGCAGCAATTTCTTGTGTCAAAAAGTATTCAAAGAATAAATGTTATGGTAACCATACATATAATTTATATAATATATACAGTGTTATTTTCTGAATTATGCTGTCCCTATATTAGTAAGTTGAAGCCCTAACCCCCAAAATCATGGTATTTGGGGATGGGTTCTTTGGAAGGTAAGTAGGTTTAGATGAGGTCATGAGAGTGGGTCTTCATGATGGGATCAATTCCCCTGTAAGAAAAACACCAGACAGCTGACTATCTACCTTGTGAGGACACTGTCAGAAAGTGTGCAAGCCAGAAATAGAGCTTTCACCACAACCAGATCATACAGGTCCCAGGATCTCGGACTTCCAGCCTCCAGAATTCTGAGACAATAAATCTGTTGTTTAAGTACAATCTGTGATATTTTATTATGGAGCCCATGTTGACTAATGGAAACAGCATCAAAGTACTGCCATATATATTATATTGAATAGCAACATGCTATTATACATGTTAAGTTAATATTCTAATTATATTTAATTACACTTACTTACTATACATGTTAAATTAATGTTCTAATTTTATTACATGGGTCCTGTCTTTCACTTAAACTGTAGAAATAAACATTTTCAAAGACTGGAAGAATGAAGTGGTTATATAATAATACTAAAATATGTCTAGTGCAAAACTAATTTAATCTGCTTACTTTATCCACTAAATAATAACTGATATACTTAATATAATTAAGTATAATATTATACTACTAAGTTACTTGCTAATTAAGGTATATGCACACAAAATCTACTTGCTTTATTTGACCAACGAGGAAAAAAACATAATGTTTGGCCCTGTTATCCTTCCTAAACTTTTAGTTTAACTATAATGTTAATAATCCAACTCTTTGCGACCCCCTGGACTGTAGCCCACCAGGCTCCTCCATCCATGGGATTCTCCAGGCAAGAATACTGGAGTGGGTTGCCATTTCCCTCTCCAGGGGATCTTCTTGACCCAGGGATCGAACCCAGGTCTCCCGCATTGCAGGCTTTAACCTCTGAGCCACCAGGGAAGACCAACGACAAGAAAAAAACATAGACATTTATATTACAATAATTTTTCATTTTAATTGTTGCTCTTAATTATGACAAAAATTTGTTTGATTTTGATTGCCACTAGTATCAGCAATTAAATTAACTTCAATGGCAACCCACTCCAGTATTCTGGCCTGGAGAATTCCATGGACTGTATAGTCCATGGGGTTGCAAAAAATCAGACACAACTCAGATACTTTCACTTTCTAAAATATTTTTAAGATAATTTTAAATAACTAAATATTCATCAGTTATTATTTAATGGACAAAGTAAGCAGATTAAATTAGTAAGTTTTGCACTTGATGTATTTTAGTATTACTATATAACCACTTCAATTCTTCCAGTCTTTGAAAATGTTAATTCTACAGTTTAAGTGAAAGACAGGACCTATCTAATAAAATTAGAACATTAGTTGACATCAAGAACCAAATACATACATTAAGCTCTACAGTAAATATTAACCTCTACTCAAAATTCTTTTCCATTCAGATTGACTAGATGTTGCTTGTATTTGGGTTTGTTGAAAATTTAGCAAGTACATTGCTATCACCAAATATACAAATCTAAACTTCAGCTTGTTGAGATCTCTGGCCATATGTATTCAGATATTCCTGATTTCACTATTTAGCATTTAACCTATTATACCAGAATATATTGAGTAGATAATCATATGCACATACATATAGGCTCTTTCTTAACAGTACAATGATTAGAAAAGTGTTGCTACAATTGTGAGAAGCAAACATAAGTTTACAGGCTTTTAAGTTCTGATAAGAATTTTATTTCAAAAGTGGAAGGTTCTATCAATCATAATTTATATTTTTATAGGTGTCCAAATATGTCTAAAGATATGTATTTCAAAGCAATGGCTCTTTAGTGTCCTGATAATTCCACAAAAACTTGTGAAGTGATGTCATACTTTAAAAATATCATTTGTGTTTAAAGGCCATAAATGATTCCTTTTCTCTTTCTTTTTTCATAAATATGAGAATGATGTTGTTATTCTAACCTCTTAGACAATATAATTAGTGAGAATATGCCTGGATATGACCTCATTTTGGTAGTTCTGCCATTTATGCTATAACTTAATTAAGAATTGGAGGAAATTTGATACAAATCTGATATAAATTCAAATTTGTATCAGCTAATCTGGTAACCCTAAGAATGAGGTGTTGTTTTATTATTAAAATTAACAATATCCAAATTCGTAAAATGTCTTTTAAAATATTTAATATTGGTACTTCCAGACCATCAGGTTTGAATGACAAAATTTGATGTTTCATCCATTTCATGGTATATATGTGTTTTGTTGGGTTATGGAGAAGAATAAAGGGAAAATAATACAATTTTAAAATAGAGTAACAACCAGAATTCACATTAAGAATTCTGATGCTAATATCAAATGACAGACTCCTTGATTAGAAACCAAGTAAAGTCAGTTCTATCATAGAAACATATGGCATTGGACATAGTTAATAACATTTATTTCAGGGCTCTTTTTTATAATTTTCAGTTTATTGCCACTTAAAAAAAATAAAATAAAATAAAACCATATTTTATTTGGATGTATTCTTATCTGGGTTAATCTGTTTGTTGCTGTTGTTAAATTTTGGAAGTAGCAGGTAATGAAAAAGAAAGTAATTATAACTAAATTAATGTTCTCTATGTACCAGTCATAGTACTAAATATTTTATTGATGGTCTTATGTATGCAAATGATCATCTTATTATAATTTCATTCTAAAACACATTAAAAAAATGACATTGAAACCTTAGTAATGATGTTTTGTTATATGAAATAAAAGCCCAAGTTGTTACAAAACCAACTAGTAATCTTTAACTATTAAATTGATATTTCCGGGGGGAGGAGCTAAGATGGCGGACGAGTAAGACGGGGAGAATACTTTCTCCTCCACAAATCCATTAAAAGAACATTTGAATGCTGAATAAATTCGATAAAACAACTTCTGAATGCCGGCAGAGGACATCAGGCACTTAGAAAGACAACTCATTGTCTTCAAAACGAGAAAAAGAGCCCTGCGGTAACTCCTTTTGTGGAGAAGTGGCGCGGACACAAGCATTTGCTATTGGCAAGCGGGGGCTGGGCTAGGAGGAGCGGCGAGGCCTGCATCACTTTGAGAAAGGATTTGGCCTGGCTATCTCGGGCGTTATCTGAGCGAAATAACCAGACTGCCGGTTATCTACTACATCAAAAGTCAGCCCTAACTTAAGACACCACCAGGACTACCTATGGAACAAAGGGCTGCACAGAGTTGGCCGGCTGCAGGCTGTCCCACTCCGGTGACAGGCAGCCAGGGCCGGAGGCGGGCAATTACAGCCCTAGAGAGACACTGTCTAACGGAACTGTGGGTAGGTTTCTGGGCTGACTCACGCTTCTTGGGGCTCTGGATGGTCAACATCTGCCTGAGAAAGTGTGCTGTTTGTATACCCAGAAAACTGAGCGGCAGAGAGGCGATAAGTCGCAGCAGCTGCGCTTGCTGAACATTTCATCACCTGCGCTACTCGGATCTGGGAAGGGCATAAAACGCAGACTCAACCAAGTCTGTGCTTCTGAGGATTATCTGAGTGCCTGAACCTGGCCAGTTTAAATTTGGGTGTTCATCTCCGCCCCCTCTGTAACAAGGCAGAGATCAGATATTGAAAAGACCTGTAAACCGCCTCAATAAAGAGAATTCAACAAACTACCAGAATATGGTAAGGACACTCTAAACTTGGCAATTTTAACAAAATGAAGAGACAAAAGAATACCCAGCAGCTAAAGGAACAGGATAGATGCCCACCAAACCAAACCAAAGAGGAAGAGATAGGGAATCTACCTGATAAAGAATTCTGAATAATGACAGCGAAATTAATTCAAAATCTCGAAATCAAAATGGAATCACAGTTAAAGTGTCTGGAGACAAGGATTGAGAAGATGCAAGAAAGGTTTAAAAAGGACCTAGAAGAAGTAAAAAAGAGTCAACACATAATGAATAATGCAATAAATGAGATCCAAAACACCCTGGAGGCAACAAATAGTAGAATAACAGAGGCAGAAGATAGGATTAGTGAATTAGAAGATAGAATCCTAGAAATAAATGAATCAGAGGAGAAAAAAGAAAAACGTATCAAAAGAAATGAGGACAATTTCAGAAACCTCCAGGATAACATCAAACGCTACAACATTCGAATCATAGGAGTTCCAGAAGAAGAAGATAAAAAGAAAGATCATGAGGAAATACTTGAGGAGATAATAGTTGAAAACTTCCCTAAAATGGGGAAGGAAATAATCACTTAAGTCCAAGAAACCCAGAGAGTCCCAAATAGGATAAACCCAAGGTGAAACACCCCAAGACACATATTAATCAAATTAACAAAGATCAAACACAAAGAACAAATATTAAAAGCAGCTAGGGAAAAACATCAAATAACTCACAAGGGAATTCCCATAAGGATAACAGCTGATCTTTAAATAGAAACTCTCCAAGCCAGGAGGGAATGCCAAGACGTAATTAAAGTGATGAAAGAAAATAACTTACAGCCTAGATTATTGTATCCAGCAAGGATCTCATTCAAATATGAAGGAGAAATCAAAAGCTTCACAGATAAGCAAAAGCTGAGAGAATTTTGCACCACTAAACCATTTCTCCAACAAAAACTAAAGGACATTCTCTAGATAGGAATCACTAAAAGGGTGTATAAATTCGAACCCAAAACAATAAAGTAAATCTTTTATCAATAATTGCTTTAAACGTTTATGGGCTGAATGCCCTAATCAACAGACAAAGACTGGCCAAATCAATACAAAAACAAGACCCCTACATACCTTGTCTACAAGAGACAACCAAAAGACTAAAAGGGTCAAATGGATACAAAAACTAGACCCCTATATATGTTGTCTACAAGAGAACCACCTTAAAATACGGGATATATACTGACTGAAAATGAAGGCCTGGAAAAAGATTTTCTATGCAAATATGGACCATAAGAAAACAGGAGTAACAATACTTATATCAGATAAAATTGACTTTAAAGATCTTGAAAAGGAGACAATGAAGGTTACACATAACGACTTAAAGGAACAATCCAAAAAGAAGTTATAACAATTATAAATATATATGCACCCAACATTGGAGCATTGATATATCTAAGACAAACATTAATTAATATGATAGAAGAAATATGCAGCAATACAATAATAGTGGGAGACTTTAATACCCCAGTCATATATAATCTGGCTGTAATAGACAAAGTAAAGAGCAAAACATATTTACTTATGAGCCTCAAAAAATTGAGTTCACTCAGGAGAGTTTAAAAAAAAAAAAAAGACTTATTTGTTCACTCTGTAAAGGCTTATTGACTATTTTATGGGTTTGGTACCACTTTGGGTAGTAGGAAGGAAGAGGTGACAAATGTGATCCTGTCCTAAATAATATATTGTGGTAAAGATAGACCTACCAATACAAAATACTAAGATGTGCCTAAAGATGAGGACACCCAAACTGGACTTTTTGTTTCCTGAACTTTTCATTTCGAGAACAAACCTCCTAATATAGGATGAATTCAACATGATTTTTTTTAAGTGTTCTTTGTGATTAAAAACAGAAAGCCATTGGTTAAGAAATTACATATATTCCTCCCCACCATCACTCCCCTTCTTTCTTCCCATTTCCCTCCCACCCTCATTGATCCTTTCCTTTGTCCATTTTCCCCTGCAAAAAAAAAAAAAAAAATTAGAAAAAAAGTAAAAAAAAAAAAAAAAAAAGAATAATAATGATAAAAAAATAAAAAAAAAATTAGTTTTGTTTCAAGATTAGCGTCAATGATATAAAAAAATAAATAAATTGATATTTCCTCTATGGCCATTGCATTATCATTTATTTTTTATTACATTAGATATTAAAATTAAAGCATTTTAGTGGATTTATATAAATAATAATAATTAACATAATCATATACATAATTTGGAAGACATAGTCATCAGAATAATGTTAAATTTCATTTAGGCAATTTATATATGCAAAGAGTCAGACATGACTGAGCGAACTGATATACTTCAGTTCAGTCGCACAGTCATGTCTGACTCTTTGTGACCCCATGCACCGCAGCATTCCAGGCCTCTTTGTCCATTAGCAACTCCCAAAGTTTACCAAAACTCATGTCCATTGAGTCGGTGATGCCATCTAACCAACTCTTCCTCTGTCGTTCCCTTCTCCTGTCTTCAATCTTTACCAGCATCGCGGTCTTTTCAAACAAGGCAGCTCTTCACATCAGGTGGCCAAAGTATTGGAGTTTCAGCTTCAAAAACAGTCCTTCCAATGAACACCAAGGACTGATCCTTGCAGTCCAAGGGACTCTCAAGAGTCTTCTCCAACACCACAATTCAAAAGCATCAATTCTTCTGTGCTCAGATTTCCTTATAGTCTAGCTGTCACATCCACACGTGATCAGTGCAAAAACCATAGCCTTGACTAGGTGGACCTTTGTTGACAAATTCTCTGCTTTTTAATATGCTATCTAGGTTGGTCATAACTTTCCTTCCAAGGAGTAAGCATTTTTGAATTTCATGGCTGCAATCACCATCTGCAGTGATTTTGGAGCCCAGGAAAATAAAGTCAGCCACTGTTTCCCCATCTATTTCCCATGAAGTGATGGGAACCAGAGGCCATGATCTCAGTTTTCTGAATGTTGAGCTTTAAGCCAACTTTTTCACTCTCTACTTTCACTTTCATCAAGAGGCTTTTCAGTTCCTCTTCACTTTCTGCCTTAAGGGTGGTGTCATCTGCATATCGGAGGTTATTGATATTTCTTCTGGCAATCTTGATTACAGCTTGTGCTTCCTCCAGCCAAGCATCTCTCATGATGTACTCTGCATATAAGTTAAATAAGCAGGGTGACAATATACAGCCTTGATGTAGTCCTTTTCCTATTTGGAACCAGTCTATTGTTCTATGTCCAGTTCTAACTGTTGCTTCCACTTGCATACAGGTTTCTCAAGAGGCAGGTCAGGTGGTTTGGTATTCCCATCTCTTTCAGAATTTCCCACAGTGTATTGTGATCCACACAGTCAAAGGCTTTGGCATAGTCAATAAAACAAAAATAGATGTTTTTCTGGAACTCTTGCTTTTTGATGATCCAGCAGATGTTGGAAATTTGATCTCTGTTTCCTCTGCCTTTTCTAAAACCAGCTTGAAGTGATGAAGGAAAATAACTTACAGCCTAGATTATTGTATCCAGCAAGGATCTCATTCAAATATGAAGGAGAAATCAAAAGCTTCACAGATAAGTAAAAGTTGAGAGAATTTTGCATCACTAAACCATTTCTCCAACAAAAACTAAAGGACATTCTCTAGAGCAATACAATAATAGTGGGAGACTTTAACACCCCACTCATATAATCTGGCTGTAATAGACAAAGTAAAGAGGAAAACATATTTACTTATGAGCCTCAAAAAATTCAGTTCACTCAGGAGAGTTTAAAAAAAAAAAAAAGACTTATTTGCTCACTCTGTAGAGGTTTATTGACTATTTTGTGGGTTTGGTACCACTTTGGGTAGTAGGGAGGAAGAGGTGACAAATGTGATCCTGTCCTAAATAATATATTGTGGTAAAGATAGATTTACCAATACAAAATACCAAGATGTGCCTAAAGAGGAGGACACCCAAACTGGACTTTTTGTTTTCTGAACTTTTCATTTTGAGAACAAACCTCCTAATATAAGATGAACTCACCATGATTTTTTTTAAGTGTTCTTTGTGATTAAAAACAGAAAGCCATTGGTTAAGAAATTACATATACTCCTCCCCACCATCACTCCCCTTCTTTCTTCCCATTTCCCTCCCACCCTCATTGATCCTTTCCTTCGTCCATTTTCCCCTGCAAAAATAAAAAAAAATTAAAAAAAAATAAAAATAAAACCAGCTTGAATATCTGGAAGTGCAAGGTTCACATATTGCTGAAGCCTGGCTTGGAGAATTTTGAGCATTACTTTACTAGCATGTGAGATGAGTGCAATTGTGTGGTAGTTTGAGCATTCTTTGGCATTGCCTTTCTTTGGGGTTGGAAGGAAAACTGACCTTTTCCAGTCCTGTGGCCACTGCTGAGTTTTCCAAATTTGCTGACATATTGAGTGCAGCACTTTCACAGCATCGTCTTTTAGGATTGGAAACAGTTCAACTGGAATTCCATCACATCCACTAGCTTTGTTAATAGTGATGCTTCCTTAGGCCCACTTGACTTCACATTCCAGGATGTCTGACTCTAGGTCAGTGATCACACCATCGTGATTATCTGGATCATAAACATCTTTTTTGTATAGTTCTTCTGTGTATTCTTGCCATCTCTTCTTCATATCTTCTGCTTCTGTTAGGTCCATACCATATCTGTCCTTTATTGAGTCCATCTTTGCATGAAACATTCCCTTGGTATCCCTAATTTTCTTGAAGAGATCTCTAGTCTTTCCCATTCTATTGTTTTCCTCTATTTCTTTGCATTGATCGCTGAGGAAGGCTTTTTCTCTCTCTTTGCTCTTCTTTGGAACTCTGTATTCAAATGGGTATATCTTTCATTTTCTCCTTTGCTTTTCACTTTTCTTCTTTTCAGAGCTATTTGTAAGACCTCCTCAGACAGCCATTTTGCTTTTTGACATTTCTTTTTCTTGGGGATGGTCTTGATTCCTGTCTCCTGTACAATGTCATGAACCTCTGTCCATAGTTCATCAGGCACTCTATCAGATCTAGTCCCTTAAATCTCTTTCTCACTTACACTGTATAGTCATAAGGGATTTGATTTAGATCATACCTGAATGGTCTAGGGGCTTCCCTAGTGGCTCAGACCCAGGTTCGATCCCTGGGTTGGGAAGATACCCTGGAGAAGGAAATGGCAGTCCACTCCAATATTCTTGCTTGGCAAATCCCATGGACTGTGGAGCCTGGTAGGCTATCATCCATGGGGTCGTAAAGAGTTGGACATGACTGAGCGACTTCACTTTCACTTTGAATGGTCTAGTGGATTGTCCTACTTTCTTCAATTTCAGTCTGAATTTGGCAATAGGGAGTTCATGATCTGAGCCACAGTCAGCTCCCGATTTTGTTTTTGCTGACCCTATAGAGTTTCTCCATCTTCAGCTGCAAAGAATATAATCAATCTGATTTTGGTGTTGACCATCTGGTGATGTCCATGTGTAGAGTCTTCTCTTGTTTTGTCGGAAGAGGGTGTTTGCTTTGACCAGTGTGTTCTCTTGACAAAACTCTATTAGCCTTTGCCCTGCTTCATTCCATACACCAAGGCAAAATTTGCCTGTTACTCCAGGTGTTTCTTGACTTCCTACTTATATACTTTGCATCAGTTAAATGTAAATAAGTTTACTTTGGTCTGATACTACAGAGGACTATTATAAGTTTTAGAGACTACTGAAATATAAACACAGTTCTTATTTCTCCCTGGTTCCCTGCCCTTCTTTCCTAGGAACAGGACATTATGTGTAAAATTGGCTAGATTCTAATGATAGGCAATTTACAAATACTTTAGATTTTTATTTTTCTTCTGTTTTTCCAGGAAAGTATCTTAAAATACTCGTGCTTTATCTTCCTTCCCCATGTCTCTGAAAATAACAGATTCCTGATATTTAACATTTATGAAATTTGGAATCATCAAAAGTACATCTTGAATTTTTAATGGGAAGTGTCTGTTTTGTATATTAGAAGTCATGAACTAGCAAAAAATAAGACCAAGCCCAGAGTGTTATACAATCTTAGGATGCCTCTAGTCCTGTCTCTTTGTCATGTATAGAATGACCTGAGAGTGTCCTGGTTATGTCTGCTATCACAGCAGAATGATGCTCCTTTTCAGTCTTAAACATGTACCAATTCAGAAGATAAATTATATGGTCATTCTATTTATATTAAATGTAATAGAAATGGGAATGGAATCAACTCAGAGACCCTGGAAAAAGTATTTAATATGAGACCACAGGACCTCTTTCAATATCTTAGAGTTATGCCTCAACAGAGCATACTTTGATTTCCCATGCACAGTGAAAGATGGGTAGTCAGTATTAACTGCCAGAATGTTATGAGCAAAAAAGACCATAGTTCTTTATTATCTTATGACTCTAGAGAGTTCACTCTATTAACTTGGTTACTGACATAGCTACAGAGGAATTTTCATTTTCTTTTGTACAATCAAATCTCATTTACACTTATATATTTAAATTAAATTGAAGAATATTTTAAGTCTACAGTCACAGATGGCTCAGTGGTAAAGAATCTGCTTTTCAACACAGGAGACACAGGCAATGCACGTTTGATCCCTGGGTCAGGAAGATCCCCTGGCAAACCACTCCAGTATTCTTGCCTAGAAAATTCCATGGAGAGAGGAGCTTGGTGGGCTACAGTCCATGAAGTCGCAAAGAGCTGGACATGGCTGTGCAGTCACACATACACAGTCACTGTAAGATAGCCAATATAGAGCAATATTTCAGTAACTATAAACAGGAAGATTGGTATAGTCATACATACATTAGAATCAGTGGATGAAGATGGATTCTCACAAAATTGGAGAACTGAGGATCTGATTTAATAGGTATATAAAGGAGCTTCAGAACGTGTACTGAACAGATCAAAAAAATTTTTTTTTCATTTTCTACAGATGATAGCAAATTTTTATTAGTTTAAGAAACACCACCCTGACTAATTTACTTTGTACTATTATTTATTAAGAACCTTTTGTATCTGAGATATTCTGCAGGATGCCAAGTAGATAGATAAACACAAATATAATTATTATTTTGAGATCCTGGTATAGCATTAAACGAACAACTTCAGTACTAGTTATATACCAGGAAACTGGTCCGTGTTATCAAGAAAAAGAGCAGGAAGCTATTTAAAAGGATAACAGGAAAAGAAGTACTCCTCACTGGTAGTAGATGGCTCCAATCTGAAGGGGTTGTCATTGTAATGCCACCTCACTGCCACATGAATACGCTTGTGATTAGTGTTAAGTTAGATCACAATTCTCTTAAAAATGATTTTTTTTTTTTTTCTCCTTTTCAGAAATGGGACCATGACCTATGGAAGGAAAATCACTACTCTGTCTGGGAAATTTACTATTTATTGGAAGACAGGTAGCTGCCTTAACTTTGGAATCACTATCTGGAAAAGATGTCTGGGCTAAATCTACCAGCAGGCATATTTTCCATGATATGAGAAAAGTTTTCCTAAGAAGTTGTCAGCACATAAGAGGGCAAAGGTGAGAGATGTAGAGACAGAGCTCTGATGACAGTTGTTAGCATCCTTGTGTCTCTCTGCATACAGCTGGTCTTGAACTCAGTTTCACTCTTTGAATTTCCCAATTGTGTGAGTCAGTGAATCCTCATTTGGTTTATATTAGTTAGACAGTTGAGTTTCTGTCACTTACAACTGAAGAATACTAATATTTTTGTGAGATATAGCAAAACAGATTCTAGATTTATGCTTAATCTCAGAGAGTAGTCCTATATTTTTTTCATCTTAATAATGTCATGTTCATACTTCCATATTTTTAGGGTTGTGAGATAGATGCATTTTTTCCATTTGGGGACCACTTCAAAAACCCGAATTCTACGACAGAGGATGAGATGGCTGGATGGCATCACTGACTCGATGAATGTGAGTCTGAGTGACCTCCGAGAGCTGGTGATGGATAGGGAGGCCTGGCGTGCTGCAGTTCATGGGGTCGCAAAGAGTCAGACACGACTGAGTGACTGATCTGATCTGATCTGATCAAAAACCCGAATTCTACCTAAGAAAAGCAGCATGCATTGCGGGTTTTTTTTTTTTTTTTTTTTTAAAGCAAACAAAACCCTGTAGGTTTCTTTATCTGAGTAACTTCTAATGATCTCTGAAATCACATCACAGTACCAGGGTAAGCACTAAACCAGAACTGGAAAGATCTTATAATTCTCAAGAAGTCAGAGCATGTCCTTGTCTGAAGGACACCTAAAATTCGGGCACGGCAGCTGAAGGGCATCTACATTAGTGAGAAGTTGAATGCTTAAACAGCTAGATGGTGGGAGTAGGTTTAACTGCCTGTAAACAAGTAGCAGTCTCTGGAGTAGAAGGTATTACTGACTTAAATGCTGATCACTTTAAAAGGAACTCCTTCTGCATAAGTAAATAAGGAAGCTTCAAATAAATAGAAAACAAGAGGTCAGTGCACACATTATTCCTAGAGGTTGCATGGTGGCACACCAGTGGGGAGTTGTGGGAAACAGTCTCTGTAAAGAGGGATGACTCTCTACACAGGGATGACTGTGCTGAGCATTGTTGAGCATCATAATAACCAAAACAGTCTTATTTTCACCATGTTTTATTACTATTTTAAAATATTATCTTTAGGTAATGCACACTCCTTTTGCCAGCAATGAGAATGGACTGCTCTAACTGTGCTACACCATTGGTACAGTATCAGCTTTGAAATGTTGGAAGAACTGTGACCACTAATCAGGTGGAAAGAGATTTCCAGTCTTCTTCACTGGTACAGAGAGCCCTAGGAGAGAGGATACTTTGAATGACAAGAAGAGAAGTAACTGCCAATAGATGATGACAGAACAGTTGGCCATCAAAGAGGAAGTATAACTATAAAAGATCATCATAGACCTGTGTGCAATGCCTCTCTATTAATTAATATAACAGCACAGGGGAAAAACACAGTCCTTAACACCAAAGAATGGTAATAGACAAGAGTGCTTCCTGAGATACAAAGACTGTGGACACATTGTGGTCCTTTTGCTACTCCAATCTACCTATGTAAATCCCTAAAATCTGCTTTTCACATAATGCATTCTTAAATAAGGTAACTACACATGAGTTTCCAGATGGAGTCCAGCTACTTAGCACCAGAGCTTGTATTTCAATTACACTGTCATCTTTAAACTCTTATGTTGAAGCTTTTTTCATTGTCTCCAACATATTGGATTCCATAAAGCTCTTTTGCAGAATAACTCTGCAAGCTAAAGTATGACATCAAAACTCTGAATGGTGAATTTTCAGGTACAAGACAACAGGGCCCAGATATAAAGCTATTTGTTGCTTTGACCTAACCTACAGGGCAAGCGGATATGTATGTGGGTGTGCTCAGTCCTGTCCAACTCTTTGAGATCCAATGGACTGTAGCCCGCAAGACTTCTCCACCCATGGAATTTTCCAGGCAAGAATACTAGAATGGGTTTCCATTTCCTAGGAAATCGTTCTGACCGAGGAATTGAACCCAAGTCTCTTGAGTCTCCTCCATTGGCAGGTGGATTCTTTACCACTATACCACCTTGGAAGCCCAATACAAAGAGAAGAGATAGTAAATCTCTGGAAGTGGATTGTTTACATGTTATTCAAACAATATTTCATAATCATTACTTCTCTCACATAGAATGAAATTTAAGAATGTGTCAGCGGTTTATATTCATCTTGTTGTTCAGTCACTATGTTGTGTCCAACTCTTTTATAACCCCATGGACTGTACTCCACCAGCCTCCTCTGTCCACAGAATTTCTCTGGCAAGGATACATGTCATTTCTTCTCAATCCAAGGATCAAACCCCCATCTCCTGTTTCTCCTTAGAAGGTGGATTCTTTACCAATGAGCCACCTGGGAAGCCCATATTTCATCTTAGTGAAAAACTAATTGTGTAATATTTCCTTTTAAGTTATACCATTTCTAATTCCTTTGTTTAATTTATTTAAATATTATGGAATTTAAAGATTACAAAGTACCTTCAATCTTTTGCCTTTTAAATTGATTATGATAGTTGAAATTTCCCTTTCATTTAGATCTAGCTGATCAAATTGCCAACATTTGTTGGATCATGGAAAAAGAAAGGGAATTCCAGAAAAATGTCTAATTCTGCTTCATTGACTATGCTAAAGCCTTTCATGGTGTGGATCACAATAAACCATGGAAAATTCTAAAAGAAGACTACCTCCCGGGTCTCCTGAGAAACCTGTATGTGGGCCAAGAAGCAACAGTTAGAACCTTACATGGAACAACTGAATGGTTCAAACTTGGGAAAGGAGTACAAGGCCATATACTGCCACCCTGCTTATTTGACCATATATAGAGTACATCATGTGAAATGCTGGGCTGGATGAATCACACGTGGGGATCAAAATTGCCAGGAGAAATATCAAAAACCTCAGATAATTCAGATGATACCACTCTAATGGCAGAAAAGAAGAAGGTAAAGAACTAAAGGCCTCTTGAGAAGTTGAAAGAAGACAGTTAAAAATCTGGCTTGAAACTCAACATTCAAAAAAACTAAGATCATGGCATCTGGTCCCTTCAATTCAAGGCAAGGAAAAAGTAGAAGCAATGAGATTTTCTTTGCTTGGTCTCCAAAATCAAAGCAGATGGAGACTGCAGTCATGAAATTAAAAGACACTTGTCCTTGGAAGGAAAGCTAAGACAAATCTAGGCAGCATTTTCAAACACAGAGTCATCACTTTGCCAACAGACATCCATATAGTCGAGCTGTGGTTTTCCCAGTAGTCACATATAAATGTGAGAGTTGGGGATTAAAGTAGTCTGTGTGTGTACTCAGCTGCTCAGTCATGTCTGACTCTGTGATCTCATGGGGTATACCCTGCCAGGCTCCTCTGGCCATGGAATTTTTCAGGAAAGAATACTGGAGTGCATTGCCATTTACTCCTCCAGGGGATCTTCCAGATGCAGGGATCAAACCTATGTGTCCTGAGTCTCCCAAATTGGCAGGTGGATTCTTTACCACTGAGCCACCTGGGAAGCTCCAACAGAAGACCTAGTGCCAAAGAACTGATGCTTTCACATTGTGGTGCTTGAAAAAACTCTTGAGTATTACTTGGACTGCAAGGAGATAAAATCAGTCAATCCTAAAAGAAATCAACCCTGAATATTCATTGGAAAGACTGATCCTGAAGTTCAATATTTTGTCCACCTGATGCAAAGAAGAGCCAACTCACTGGAAAAAAAAAACTCTAATTCTGGGAAAGATTTAAAGCAAGAGAAGAGGGGGCAACAGAGGATGAGTTGATTAGACAGCATCGTCGACTCAGTGGACATGAGCTAGTGCAAACTCCAGGATAAAGTGGAGGACACAGAAGCCTGGCTCGCCTCAGTCCATGAGGTCATAAAATTCATACATGACTTAGTGACTGAAAAACAAATAACAGCGACTTTAAAAAAAAAAAAAAAGTTTTCATAGAGGTCATAATTAGATATATCCATACAATCACACTCATTTCATTCACATCCTAGAAAGGTTATGGTCAAAATCCTTCAAGCTAGGCTTTAGCTATGTGACCCAAGAACTTCCAGATGTACAAGGTGGGTTTAAAAAAGGCATAAGAACCAGAGATCATGTTGCCAACATTCTTGAATCATAGAGAAAGTGAAGGAATTCCAGAAAAACATCTGCTTCATTGACTATGCTAAAGCCTTCAACTATGTGGATCACAACAAACTGTGGAAAATTGTTGAAGAGATAGGAATACCACACCACCTTACCTGTCTCCTGAGAAAGCTGTATGCAGGACAAGAAGCAATAGTTAGAACCTTACATGGAACAACAGATTGGTTCAAAATTAGGAAAGGATTATAATAAAGTTGTATATTGAAACCTTATTTATTTAACTTACATGCAGAGTACATCATGTGAAATCCTGGGCTGGATGAATACAAGCTGGAATCAAGATTTCCAGGAGAAATAACAATAACCTCAATAACAATAAGATGGCAGCTGATATCATTCTAATGGCAGACAGCAAAGAGGAACTAAAGAACCTCTTGATGATGGTGAAAGAGGAGACTGAAAAAGCTGACTTGAAACTCAACATCTGAAAAACTAAGATCATGACATCTGGTACATCACTTCAAGGCAAATAGAAGGGGAAATATGAGGGCAATAACAGGCTTTATATTCTGGTGCTCCACTGTGGATGGAGACTGCAGCCATGAAATTAAAAGATGATTGCTCCTTGCAAGGAAAGCTCTGACAAACCTAGACAGCATATTAAAAAACAGAGGCATCATTTTGCCAACAAAGGTCTATTTAGTCAAAGCTATGGTATTCCCAGAAGTCATGTATGAATATGAGAGCTGGACCTTCAAGAAGGTTGAGAGCCGAAGAATTTATGCTTTTGAACTGTGGTGCTAGTGAAGACTCTTGAGAGTCCCTTGGATTGCAAGGAGATCAAACCAGTCATTCCTAAAGGAAATGAACCTTGGATATTCATTGGGAGGATTGATGCTGAAGATGATGCTCCAATACATTGGCTACCTGATGCAAAAAAAATGACTTTTTGGAAAAGATACTGATGCTGGAAAAAATGGAAGGCAAAAGAGAAGGGGATGGCAGAGAATGAGGTGGTCAGATATAATCACCAACTCAATGGACATGAATCTAAGCGAACTTTGGGAGATAGTGGAGAACGGGAAAGCTTGATATGCTGTGGTCCGCAGAGTCACGAAGAGTCGAACATGACTTAGTGCCTGAGAAACAACAGTAATATATTTTGTTTCAACAGTTCTATATTTTTCCGTTTACATTTATACACAACTCATGGGGATCTAAGTTTGTCTATCTTTTCTATGTTGCCAAAATTCTTTACGTGAATATTATTCTTTTCCAATCAGTTTAATTACTGCAAAATTTTAAACTTAACAGCTGAGGATAATTTTGATGTTACATAAAACTATTTAATTCCATTTAATTTTAGACTCTTTGAGAGTAGGAGATGTGTTTATATTTCTCAAGGTTATCCATAGTTCATAAGAGTAGCAAGGATATATTGAATTTGAAAAGAAAACATTTATTGGGACATTGGCACATGTTTCTTTTTCAAAATAAATCAGTCTAAACTTCAGTAGCTGCAATCTCAAAAAATGTAGGTTGGAATTAAAGTTTCATTCATTTTTATTAGAATTGTATTGTAATCATAGCTTATTAGGGATAAATATGTATCTTCATACAGAAGATGCTATATATCTATTTGTATAGGCTGTTTTGTTATATTTTAGTACATATATGAAATTCAGAATGCATATAGCTTGCAAATAAATTCTATATCTTTAATATTAAAGTTAACACTAAATAATTCCTCTGTATTATTGTGAATGGGACTTTCTATTATACTATACAATGTCCGTGGTTAATTATATAGCTTATTTCTTCAGTCATTTGAAAAGCGGAAAATTTCACAATAATTATACCATTTACACAAATAGTGACAACTGTCAAATTGAACTGACCAAAGAGTATTTAATAGTGATGACATTAAGAAGCTTTGTCTTCTAATTTAATAGAAACCACTTTTAGTCTTTACCCCCAAATATGATGTTGGATGTGGGTGAAATAGTTTAAATTTGGTTAGTAGAGTAAAATATGCTATAAACAGTGCACTGTTAATATTCACATTTTCTGAAGTGCACGATTATTATTAAAATTTTTATTTTATTCATTAATAAGGAGGCTTATGTTTGATATCCTATTGTTGAATCTTCCTCTTTTCTAGATTGAACCTTGTAGAGTTTGTTAAAAAGCTCTCTAATAGTTCCATTACATCATTCTTATAATATGTTTCAGATTCTACTCTGATAACTTTCATTTTAATCTTTGCATTTTCATTATTCAGTAACATTAGAAGATAGTTTTTCATGTACTCTTATAGCTGGACTGTAGTATACAGTTTATATTAGCATGCTGAAATCAATTGAAGGATTTTCTTTACTTCCTTTTGTTCTAAATCAGCTACACTAATGCAGATGCTATTAATTTTTGAATACTCAAACATCTGTGTAGAATATTGGAACTAGTGTGCATTAGAGGGGGTTAAATTTGATAAACTTCATATATTGCAAGATTATTCATTTATTGAGGTTTCCTATTACTTCTTACAATGTAAGTTCCCCTTCAATAAATTATGCAGATTTTCAAATTCATTACCATTTGTTTGTATAGAAAATAATTCTCTTTTAATTATTTCTATTTCTTTTCTATGGTGATATATTATTTTCATATATAATCTGTGATTTAACACCTGCTTTTCATTATTTTTTTATCAATATCATTTTCCAAAAGATTAATTTTTAAAAATATTATACATTTTAAAAAGTAATAGCTTGAATTATATCAGTGTAATTATTCCACATCTCCTTTGAAAGCTGGTTTGAGTGAATTCTGCTTCTTGCAAATTATTTGTAAGACAAACTGCTTTCAAATAGTTTAGTAGATATTTAAGTTTATAAGTTTAGTAGATATTTGACCATAAATTTACAGTTACTGTATTTTTAGAAAGTTATATAGTATATTTAAATTTAGGAATAATTTTTAATATGGCATTTTAAAAATAGGCATGTTTGTCTCATTTATATGTATTTAATTTGTTCTCATATTTATGATCTTATACAATATTCTCTGTTTTAATGTTTTCCTTCTCTTGTTTTTCACTTCTATCAGCTGTAGAATATTTTTCAAATTTCTATCCATTACTTCAATTAAAACAGATGTTATTTTTAAACATTTATAAAACATATATAAGGTTTAATTAGTAATTAAGTACTATGTATACAAAATCATTGGGAGATTAGTAGCAATCCACTCCAGTATTCTCGCCTGGAAAATCCCATGGATGGAGGAGCCTGGCGGGCTGCAGTCCATGGGGTTGCTAAGAGTCAGACAGGATTGAGCGACTTCACTTTCACTTTTCACTTTCACGCATTGGAGAAGGAAATGGCAATCCACTCCAGTGTTTTTTCCTGGAGAATCCCAGAGACGCGGAGCCTGGTGGGCTGCCACCTATGGGGTCACACAGAATCGGACATGACTGAAGTGACTTACCAGCAGCAGCAGCTCACTATAAAAATCCCTTTCACCAGGTATGACCACAACACCAAGATGCTTCCTAAGCCATGTTAGAACTACATGACCTGTTGGTTCTAAGACAGTCAAGATTCTCTAAAAGAAACTGAAATATCAGTAGTGACAAGCCATGTTAGTAATAGGTAGGGCTCTAAAAGCAATGTCTGTGAAATCTCTACATGTAACATATGCTTGATCTTTGCTTCTGTTAGAATACAACTGCTTTTGATCCTATCTGAGATCAGGCTCTTCACTTGTATAATGTATCCATGAACTTCAAGTCACAGATGGATTCCATTGCTGCGTTAATTCCTATTCTATCCTGCATTTTCACCCTCACAACTAACTGATTTCCATAGGCATAAAATATGCTTCAATATCACTTTTGTTGAAAAATTTAGCAAACATACAAAACATCTTGTGACTCTAGTCGTCTTCAAATACTGCTCTTTTTCTGCACAGTTTATAGCAAAACTATATCTTTCATTCACTATTATATCCCCAGAATTTAGTGAATTTCCTGACACACAGTAAAAATGTGACCATTTTCTGCTGATTAGATAAATAAACTGAAGTTGCCTGATTTCCTGCTTCTTGTTAAATTCTGAGAACACTCAGATATCATTTCAAGAATCACATTTTTCATTCCTAGTCAGAATAACTTTTGGCATGTCAGCTTTGTTAAAGAAGAAACCAGCCAACCAACAATTTTTTCCACCTCTCATATATCCAGTTTGTTGCTGAAAATCATTTTTAAAGATTATATGTCCAGTTGCATATTTTTAACATGTGCTATGGTTAAAAAATAAGTTTCTTTATGTTATTTTATCTCAAAACAATGTTAATGCTACTTTATGCAACCAGGCTTCAACAACACATGAACCATGAACTTCCCGATGTTCAAGCTGGTTTTAGAAAAGGCAAAGGAGCCAGAGATCAAATTGCCAATATCTGCTGGATCATGGAAAAAGCAAGAGAGTTCCAGAAAAACATCTATTTCTGCTTTATTGACTATGCCAAAGCCTTTGACTGTGTGGATCAAAATAAACTGTGGAAAATTCTGAAAGAGATGGGAATACCAGACCACCTGATCTGCCTCTTGAGAAATTTGTATGCAGGTCAGGAAGCAACAGTTAGAACTGGACATGGAACAACAGACTGGTTCCAAATAGGAAAAGGAGTACATCAAGGCTGTATATTGTCACCCTGTTTATTTAACTAATATGCAGAGTACATCATGAGAAACGTTGGACTGGAAGAAACACAAGCTGGAATCAAGATTGCTGGGAGAAATATCAATAACCTCAGATATGCAGATGACACCACCCTTATGGCAGAAAGTGAAGAGGAACTAAAAAGCCTCTTGATGAAAGTGAAAGAGGAGAGTGAAAAAGTTGGCTTAAAGCTCAACATTCAGAAAACGAAGATCATGGCATCCGGTCCCATCACTTCATGGGAAATAGATGGGGAAACAGTGGAAACAGTGTCAGACTTTCTTTTTCTGGGCTCCAAAATCACTGCAGATGGTGACTGCAGCCATGAAATTAAAAGATGCTTACTCCTTGGGAGGAAAGTTATGACCAACCTAGATGGCGTATTGAAAAGCAGAGACATTACTTTGCCAACAAAGTTTTGTCTAGTCAAGGCTATGGTCTTTCCTGTGGTCATGTATGGATGTGAGAGTTGGACTGTGAAGAAGGCTGAGCCCCGAAGAATTGATGCCTTTGAACTGTGGTGTTGGAGAAGACTCTTGAGAGTCCCTTGGACTGCAAGGAGATCCAACCAGTCCATTCTGAAGGAGATCAGCCCTGGGATTTCTTTGGCAGGAATGATGCTAAAGCTGAAACTCCAGTATTTTGGCCACCTCATGCGAAGAGTTGACTCATTGGAGAAGACTGTGATGCTGGGAGGCATTAGGGGCAAGAGGAGAAGGGAACGACAGAGGATGAGATGGCTGGATGGTATCACGGAGTCGATGGATGTGAGTCTCAGTGAACTCTGGGAATTGGTGATACACAGGGAGGCCTGGCGTGCTGAGATTCATGGGGTCGCAAAGACTCGGACATGACTGAGCAACTGATCTGATCTGATGAAACATTTATAAGTATATGCTTGTAATAACTACTTTATTTAACTTTGTTTTTGTATTTTATAAACATATCTGTGCATAAATTTTCCTTTTTTGTTATCATTTATCATTGTTATATGTGTTTTATTTTCTTCACATATATTAATTATCTGGATAATACTGATGTTCTTTAGACTCAGGAGATATTATCTCTCAGATTATCTTTATTTCCAATATATATTTTTCATCATTCTACAAGATTTTCTTCAGATGATTCTTTACAACACTGAAATGACATTTAACAGAATCAATTCTATTTTTTGTTGAATATAACTTTTCTTATTATTGTTTCCAAAACTGTTTGCTTTGACAATTTATTTTACATCTAACTTTGTAGGAGGCTATGCACGAAATTGCTTGATCTTTTCATTTTCCACTCTCTTCCCCATAACTCAGGTAAGTCACTTAATATTTCCCCAAATAAACACCTAATAGATTTTCACTTTCCAAACAAATTTTTTTATCATTTACTTAAAAACTAAGGCCTGCTCTTATTACCTTATTTTCTCCAATCCTTAATAGAGACATGTCCTTTACAAGACATACCTTAGTGAAATAGCCATCATAAATCAACAATGGTAGTCGTTTTCTATAGCAGCAGAATCTGTAATTATGTAAACCAGAAAATTAATATTTAATAAAAGGACCCAAGCCTGATCTTATTTCTCAAGAGAACATCTAAATTTACATGTGCATGCTAATTTCATAATGTTTAGCATTGATTCTATTCCTTTAATAAAAATATCACAGCTTAACATTTGTCCACTGTGCCATAAAATTGTGAGATTTCCATTAAGACACAAGTAAGGAATATTTCTATATACTCAAGGTTTTATATAAAGGAGAATCAGGCACTGAGATTATAACTCAATATCTTTACCCTTCTTGTGTATAAAAGTGAACACATACATATTAAAGACACATGCAACTTCTTATTTTGGCATTGTTCAAGAGAAACATGAATCTTCTTTGTTGAGACCAACTACTCAACTATGAAAGAAAGTGAAAGTCAGTCTTGTCCGACTCTGTGCGACCCCATGACTGTAGCCTGCCAGGCTCCTCTGTCCATGGGATTCTCCAGGCAAGTATACTGGAGTGAGTTGCCATGCCCTTCTTCAGGGGATCTTCCCAACCCAGGGATAGAACCTGAGTCTCCTGCATTGCAGGCGAATTCTTTACCATCTGAGCCGCCTGGGAATAGACTCAATTATGGTCAAAAGCTACATCCAAAATATTAGCATTAAAAATTCCATTAAAGTGACACTTTATTTTAATTTAGTAACCATACTTGTTCTATGGACAGAATATTGTAGTGCTTAATCACATGAAAACACCTGAGGACAGAAGTTCTGTCTAAACAGTCTTTGTGCTTCTATTGCATGAAGCATGGTATTTTTCATTTAAAAATTTGTCCATCCACAGATGAATGGATAAGCAAGCTCTGGTACATATACACAATGGAGTATTACTCAGCCATTAAAAAGAATACATTTGAATCAGTTCTAAGGAGGTGGATGGAACTGGAGCCTATTATACAGAGTGAAGTAAGCCAGAAACAAAAACACAAATACAGTATACTAACGCATATATATGGAATTTAGAAAGATGGTAAAAAATAACCCTATTTACGAGACAACAAAAGAGACACTGATGTATAGACCAGACTTTTGGACTCTGGGACCGGGAGAGGGTGAGATGATTGGGGAGAATAGCATTGAAATATGTATAATATTATATCTGAAATGTATTAATTGTTCAAACTAAACACTATCATGTTACAATTTATTCATACTAGATGTTTGTAATGTTTCTGATAATCAATAAAAGAGATTCTTGATCAAAAAAAAATTTGAATGCAATTTTAGTGAGTATATTAATATTTGAAATACACACTTGATGATTTTATAACATTTTACAAAATGTAAGCAAAGCATTTCACTAGTTTATAGCCCAATAATTTTGTCAGTACAAATGTTTGGGTAGGTCTTCTTATAGCTCAGATATCATGATGACTAACAGTTGTAACTTTAAAAGTTGGGAACTCCTTAGAAAACACATTCGATAAATATACAAACATAATTCTGATTAATAGGAAATCAGTTGTCACGGTAGTTCTTTAGAAAATACATCCTTTGTCTTCAAAGCATGTTACTCAGTGGGGTGTTTGTAAAATATAGGTCATGTGAAATTGGTAATTTTAGACTTCATTATATATTTGCTTTTATATAAGATTTATTTGAGGTATGGAATTTGCTCGGGTATGGTGGCTATTTTTGTGCCCTAAATCCCTTACAGCCTCCATATTTGTCTTTTACTGTTAAAATCATAAAATGTACATCAGACTAAGAATTCTTATCCTAAAAGAAATGACCATTCTAAATAGCTTTTGAAATGACCAAGGTAATAAAGTAGCTACTAGATATTTGTCAGATAAGCTATCCAAAGGTTTCTCAACTTTTGGATCCAATTCAAATGTGTATGTACATAATATTTTTATTTCTATACACCAGTCTTGAAAGAGGGCATCAGAGGGCAAATACACGAAAACCATTCTCACAGAAAACTAGTCAATCTAATTACACAAGGACCACACCCTTGTCTAACTCAATGAAATTAAGCCATGCCCGAGGGGCAACCTGGGATGGGCGGGTTATGGTGGAGAGATATGACAGGGTGTGGTCCGCTGGAGAAGGGAATGGCAAACCACTTCAGTATTCTTGCCTTGAGAAAACCATGAACAGTATGAAAAGACAAAATGATAGGATACTGAAAGAGAAACTCCCCAGGTCAGTAGTGGCCCAATATGCTACTGGAGATCAGTGGAGAAATAACTCCAGAAAGAATGAAGGGATGGAGCCAAAACAAAAAGAATACCCAGCTGTGGATGTGTCTGGTGATAGAAGTAAAGTCCGATGCTGTAAAGAGCAATATTGCATAGGAACCTGGAATGTCAGGTCCATGAATCAAGGCAAATTGGAAGTGGTCAAACAAGAGATGGCCAGAGTGAATGTCGACATTCTAGGAATTAGCGAACTAAAATGAACTGGAATGGGTGACTTTAACTCGGATGACCATTATATCTACTACTGTGGGCAGGAATCCCTCAGAAGAAATGGAGTGGCCATCATGGTCAACAGAAGAGTCCGAAATGCAGTACTTGGATGCAATCTCATAAAATGACAGAATGATCTCTATTCGTTTCCAAGGCAAACCATTCAATGTCACAGTAATCCAAATCTATGCCCCAACCAGTAACACCGAAGAAGCTGAAGTTGAAAGGTTCTATGAAGACCTACAAGACCTTTTAGAACTAACACCCAAAAAAGATGTCCTTTTCATTATAGGGGACTGGAATGCAAAAGTAGGAAGTCAAGAAACACCTGGAGTAACAGGCAAATTTGGCCTTGGAATACGGAATGAAGCAGGGCAAAGACTAATAGAGTTTTGCCAAGAAAATGCACTGGTCATAGCAAATACCCTCTTCCAACAACACAAGAGAAGACTCTATATATGGACATCACCAGATGGTCAGCACCAAAATCAGATCGATTATATTCTTTGCAGCCAAAGATGGAGAAGCTCTATACAATCAGCAAAAACAAGACCAGGAGCTGACTGTGGCTCGGACCATGAACTCCTTATTGCCAAATTCAGACTGAAATTGAAGAAAGCAGGGAAAACCACTAGACAATTCAGGTATGACCTAAATCAAATCCCTTATGATTATACAGTGGAAGTGAGAAATAGATTTAAGGGCCTAGATCTGATAGATAGAGTGCCTGATGAACTATGGAATGAGGTTCGTGACATTGTACAGGAGACAGGGATCAAGACCATCCCCATGGAAAAGAAATGCAAAAAAGCAAAATGGCTGTCTGGGGAGGCCTTACAAATAGCTGTGAAAAGAAGAGAAGCGAAAAGCAAAGGAGAAAAGGAAAGATATAAACATCTAAATGCAGAGTTCCAAAGAATAGCAAGAAGAGATAAGAAAGCCTTCTTCAGTGATCAATGCAAAGAAATAGAGGAAAACAACAGAATGGGAAAGACTAGGGATCTCTTCAAGAAAATCAGAGATACCAAAGGAACATTTCATGCAAAGATGGGCATGATAAAGGACAGAGATGGTGTGGACCTAACAGAAGCAGAAGATATTAAGAAGAGGTGGCAAGAATACACAGAAGAACTGTACAAAAAAAGAGATTCAAGACCTAGATAATCATGATGATGTGATCACTGACCTAGAGCCAGACATCTTGGAATGTGAAGTCAAATGGGCCTTACAAAGCATCACTATGAACAAAGCTAGTGGAGGTGATGGAATTCCAGTGGAGCTATTCCAAGTCCTGAAAGATGATGCTGTGAAAGTGCTGCACTCAATATGCCAGCAAATTTGGAAAACTCAGCAGTGGCCACAAGACTGGAAAAGGTCAGTTTTCATCCCAATCCCAAAGAAAGGCAATGCCAAGGAGTGCTCAAACTACCAAACAATTGCACTCATCTTACACGCTAGTAAAGTAATGCTCAAAATTCTCCAAGCCAGGCTTCAGCAATATGTGAACTGTGATCTTCCTGATGTTCAAGCTGGTTTTAGAAAAGGCAGAGGAACCAGAGATCAAATTGCCAACATCCGCTGGATCATGGAAAAAGCAAGAGAGTTCCAGAAAAACATCTATTTCTGCTTTATTGACTATGCCAAAGCCTTTGACTGTGTGGATCACAATAAACTGTGGAAAATTCTGAAAGAGATGGGAATACCAGACCACCTGATCTGCCTCTTAAGAAATCTGTATACAGGTCAGGAAGCAACAGTTAGAACTGATCATGGAACAACAGACTGGTTCCAAATAGGAAAAGGAGTACGTCAAGGCTGCATATTGTCACCCTGTTTATTTAACTTATATGCAGAGTACATCATGAGAAATGCTGGACTGGAAGAAACACAAGTTGGAATCAAGATTGCTGGGAGAAATATCAATAACCTCAGATATGCAGATGACACCACTCTTATGGCAGAAAGTGAAGAGGAACTAAAAAGCCTCTTGATGAAAGTGAAAGTCGAGAGTGAAAAGGTTGGCTTAAAGCTCAACATTCAGAAAACGAAGATCATGGCATCTGGTCCCATCACTTCATGGGAAATAGATGGGAAAACAGTGGAAACAGTGTCAGACTTTATTTTTCTGGGCTCCAAAATCACTGCAGATGGTGACTGCAGCCATGAAATTAAAAGACGCTTACTCCTTGGAAGGAAAGTTATGACCAACCTAGATAGCATATTCAAAAGCAGAGACATTACTTTACCAACAAAGGTTCGCCTAGTCAAGGCTATGGTCTTTCCTGTGGTCATGTATGGATGTGAGAGCTGGACTGTAAAGAAGGCTGAGCGCCGAAGAATTGATGCTTTTGAACTGTGGTGTTGGAGAAGGCTCTCGAGAGTCCCTTGGACTGCAAGAAGATCCAACCAGTCCATTCTGAAGGAGATCAATCCTGGAATTTCTTTAGAAGGAATGATGCTAAAGCTGAAACTCCAGTATTTTGGCCACCTCACGTGAAGAGTTGACTCATTGGAGAAGACTCTGATGCTGGGAGGGATTGAGGGCAGGAGGAGAAGGGGACGACAGAGGATGAGATGGCTGGATGGCATCACTGACTCGATGGATGTGAGTCTGGGTGACCTCCGGGAGCTGGTGATGGATAGGGAGGCCTGGCGTGCTGCGGTTCTTGGGGTCGCAAAGAGTCGGACAAGACTGAGCGACTGATCTGATCTGATACACCAGTCAGAGATTCAGTTGAGCAATAACCATGATTCTCTCTGATTAAAAAGTAAATCACATCTTCTGTACTGACAACATAGCTGGTAGTGAATACACATTAAAAATACATTAAAGGCCTTTTTCAAAGTGGCAGTTATTTCACAATTAAGAACATAGTGTTCTTTGTGTTTCTTTCCTATAATTTTCTATAATTAAAGGTAGGAAGCAATTGATATATATTTATTCAAAAATCATCAAAACCACAAAGTTACGGCTAGTTAAGCATACCATGTTTGCTCATTTGAAAAAAAGTTATTCAGTAACCATGTATATGACAGGTACCAAGAACATAAAAATCATATGGTTGAATTTTGGGTAGATGTTATCTGGTTATGCTTCCTTGATATAACTTGTAACTGACATAATTGAGGTATTAGAGGTATTACTTATCTGAATTAGCGATAGAGAAAATACGGAGAGACATACAGGTTGCAGGGAAAAGGAAGAAAAAATCATTGTAGGAAGAAGGAAGAACATCTGGAAAGTTGAGTGGTAATGGAAGTGAGAAAAATTGCATATATAATGGAATGCTCGTGGTGCAGTTTAGCTAGTGCACAAATATTCTTTCTGGGAAAGAATAGTTTAGCTAGTACACAAATATTCTTTTTACTTCCTTTGCCAGAGTCTTGATTTCAAATGTCTTTATTGATTCTGTGAATGTTTTATTTTATCTATGGAGTTTCTGAATTTTATGTTTTGATCACAGATTTATTCCTTTATTTCTGCTTATTTGGCTCAAGTCTGACTAAAATCCCACAAGTGTTGATGGTGTTCTTAGTTCTAAGACTACAGCTTTAACAGCCTTTATAATTTCATGTGTTTTTTTCCCCCTGTTTACCCCCACCCCCCCCCCCCTAAAAGGAGGCATTCTAATTTTCTTTTTAAAAAAAAGCTGAAGAGGGTCTTTCTCCTACAGTGGGATGCTATAGATGGCATTTTGAGTGTGTGAGTGTGTGTGTGTGTGTGTGTGTGTGTGTATAGGAGAAATATCTATTTGGATCATTGCAGAAAATAACAGATTGAAAACAATATTGCCAGAATGCAATGCCAAAGCAATTAGTCATAGGAGTACTCAACTCTTCTTTCCAAACAGAGGGTTAGGAGGGGCATACAGAAAGAGATGAAAGAAATGGGTAATTAGTGGCTACTTATAAGAACATGGAATATTAATAGTTCCATAATGATACCCCAAAGCTGAGAACGCTGACTATAACTTGCATTAAGCCAAGTATCTTGCATTTAATAGATGATTAATAATTAGACTCTAAAATAGATGTATCCAGATCAGCTTTATATTTATGATATTTGGAAGAGGGATTGGCTTTGCTCAGCAAAATTATCATTTACAGCATATTAGTGCTAAATTTCGGAGAAGGCAATGGTAGCCCACTCCAATACTCTTGCCTGGAAAATACCATGGATGGAGGAGCCTGGTAGGCTGTAGTCCATGGGGTCACTAAGAGTCGGACACAACTGAGCGACTTCCCTTTCACGTTTCACTTTCATGTATTGGAGAAGGAAATGGCAACCCCTCCAGTGTTCTTGCCTGGAGAATCCCAGGGACGGGGGAGCCTGGTGGGCTTCCGTCTATGGGGTCGCACAGAGTCGGACATGACTGAAGTGACTTAGCAGCAGCAGCAGCAGCAGCAGTGCTAAATTTAAATATGTAAAAAAATCACCTATTCCCTTTCTTCTCAAATATGTGGTGATGGTTACTGTACAAATAATTCAATGTTATATCATTTTTGCTTATTTTATTTATGTTTTTAAAAGTGAAACTGTTAATAACGTCTATATGTGTCAATAAAGCTATTGTTGACTATGTGAGTTATTAAATTTTTCTAAATTTGAACAATGTAGAATCCTTAAAATTTGTCTATCATTTCATATACTCCTTTGAAATGCATATGCATTATACTGCTAATATCTTTGAATAACAGTTATTTCTGTTATTTTTGTGAATAAATATCAAAAAATATTTTGTGACTATAATAAATACTATTTAAACAATTTTTCTGTGTTTTAAAAAATATCAAAAAAATAATGGGCACATGCTCACTAAATTTACATGAAATAATATTTTATTTATTAGGGAGGAAATAACATCACAAAAATAAACATTTTATAACCATAAAATGTTGCCAGATAACCAACAGTGAATGAACATCATGTTGGAACAAAAATAGTCCAGAACTACACTTTCAAAGTTGAGCACCTGTTGTAAAATAACCATCTGTGATTAACTGTAATTTAATTATGGATTCATTGCTTTTGTGTACACTGGAAGGATCTCATAGGTCTTCCCCAGTTGGTCAACAATAAATTTTTGGCATTTTTCTAAAGAAACTTGAATATTCTATTAATAACACCTGCTAACTCTATATCATGGCAAATTTTGCAAAAAACTTCTGGGACTTTTTCATGGCATTGACAGGCAAATAAATGATTAAACCTGGAATCAAAAGTTGCTTTCATTAATCATCTGCCTTAGAAAGCTGATGCTCTCAGCTTTTGGATAAGTTGGCGTTTACCTATATAAAGTAATATTGCAACTTCAGGTATTTACTGGAATAACTCAAATATTTGTGCAGTCAAACATTTGTGATTCATCTTAATATTTTATAAGGAGGATTTTTATCGTTTAACTCAAAACTATTCATCTAATTCTACTCTCCCTTTGTAATAATTAGATGGCAATGAAATAAAGGAGTGACACAGTTTATCTTTGCACTAATGATTATCTAATACATCTCTTTATTAGATTTTTTTTTAAATATCACATCATCATACTATAAAAAGATCTTCACGACCTAGATAATCACGATGGTGTGATCACTCTCCTAGAGCCAGACATCCTGGAATGTGAAATCAGGTGGGCCTTAGAAAGCATCACTACGAACAAAGCTAGTGGAGGTGATGGAATTCCAGTGGAGCTATTCCAAATCCTGAAAGATGCTGCTGTGAAAGTGCTACACTCAATATGCCAGCAAATTTGGAAAACTCAGCAGTGGCCACAGGACTGGAAAAGGTCAGTTTTCATTCCAATCCCAAAGAAAGGCAAGGCCAAAGAATGCTCAAACTACTGCACAATTGCACTCATCTCACATGCTGGTAAAGTAATGCTCAAAATTCTCCAAGCCAGGCTTCAGCAATAGGTGAACCGTGAACTTCTTGATGTTCAAGCTGGTTTTAGAAAAGGCAGAGGAACCATAGATCAAATTGCCAACATCCGCTGGATCATCAAAAAAGCAAGAGAGTTCCAGAAAAACATCTATTTCTACTCTCTAGACCATGCCAAAGCCTTTGACTGTGTGGATCAAAATAAACTGTGGAAAATTCTGAAAGAAATGGAAATACCAGACCACCTGATCTGCCTCTTGAGAAATTTGTATGCAGGTCATAAGAAACGCTGGACTGGAAGAAGCACAAGTTGGAATCAAGATTGCTGGGAGAAATATCAATAACCTCACATATGCAGATGACACCACCCTTATGGCAGAAAGTGAAGAGGAACTAAAAAGCCTCTTGATGAAATTGAAAGTGGAGAGTGAAAAAGTTGGCTTAAAGCTCAACATTCAGAAAACGAAGATCATGGCATCCAGTCCCATCACTTCATGGCAAATAGATGGGGAAACAGTGGAAACAATGTCAGACTTTATTTTTCTGGGCTCCAAAATCACTGCAGATGGTGACTGCGGCCATGAAATTAAAAGACGCTTATTCCTTGGAAGGAAAGTTATGACGAACTTAGATAGCATGTTCAAAAGCAGAGACATGACTTTGCCAACAAAGGTCTGTCTAGTCAAGGCTATGGTTTTTCCTGTGGTCATGGATGGATGTGAGAGTTGGACTGTGAAGAAGGCTGAGTGCCGAAGAATTGATGCTTTTGAACTGTGGTGTTGGAGAAGACTCTTGAGAGTCCCTTAGACTGCAAGGAGATCCAACCAGTCCATTCTGAAGGAGATTAGCCCTGGGATTTCTTTGGAAGTAATGATGCTAAAGCTGAAACTCCAGTACTTTGGCCACCTCATGCAAAGAGTTGACTCATTGGAGAAGACTTTGATGCTGGGAGGGATTGGGGGCAAGAGGAGAAGGGGACGACAGAGGATGAGGTGGCTGGATGGCATCACTGACTCGATGGACGTGAGTCTGAGTGAACTGCGGGAGTTGGTGATGGACAGGGAGGCCTGGTATGCTGAGATTCATGGGGTCGCAAAGAGTCAGACATGACTGAGCGACTGATCTTATCTGATCTGATACTATAAAAATTCTTCAATAACATATAACTGGCTCAATGTTTTTTATCTTCTCAATAGCCATGAGGTACAACCAACTTTTCCATGACCCAGATTACCTTCTGGAATGCCAGAGTGAGCAACACGGAGTTCACATGTACTATAAAATAACTAAAACCACCATTTCAGAAATCTTGTATTCAGCTAAAGCCACAGAACAAAATAGAAACTGTTTATCCAATAGAAACTATTGAACTCTAAGATAGCAGAGTCTGTAACAGTTTTTTCAAGCTAATCAAATCTTCTCTCCACCCCTAGATAATCTGAATAGGTCTATAGCAGTCAAAGAGATTCGATTAGTTAAAAGAAGAAGAGAGAGAAAGAGAAATGCTCAGGCCCAGAGGACTTTACTGATAAATTCTTCCAAATGTTTGCAAAAGATTCAATACCAATCACAAGCTCTTCCAAAAAAGCAAATATCACTTCCCAATACATTCTATGAGGCCACTGTTACTGTGAAACCAAAACTAAAGACAAAAGTTCAGAGCAATTTCCCTTACAATTAGAAATACACTATATCCTCAATGAAACACTGACAAACTGAGTCCAGTAACATATGAAACATGGTGGAGTGTATCTCAGAAATGCAAGGTGGATTTAAGATTTAAAAAAAAAAAAATCAGTGTAATACTATATGTTAATATAATACATGATAAAAGTCACATAATCATCCCAACATGTGGGAAAAGCATTTAAAAAATCCTACACCCTTTTTTGAGAAAACTACTTAACTAGAAATAGAAATGAATGTCCTTATCTTGAGAAATCTATCCAAAAAACACTCACTGCTAAAATATTTAGTAAAGACTGAATGTTTCATCCCAAAATCTGAAATAAGAAAAGAATATACATTCTTGCCACTTCTATTTAACATTTAAGCAACTATCTGAACTAATAATGGAGTTCAGCTCTACAGCAGGACCTAAGAGCAACCTACAATATAAGCTGTGTTTTTTTATATTAGCAATCAATGATTTTAAAATAAAACAATTCCTTTCATAAAGCCAACCAAAAATGAAATACCTAGGGATACATCTGATAGAAAAACACAAGACTTGTACACTCAAAAAATTCCAAACCTATTGAGAGAAATTAAAGATCTAAACAAATGAAAATACATCCCATGTTTAAAGAATTAACATTGTTAAAATGGTAACACCTCCCAAAGTTATGTATAGATTCTAAACAATCACTGTATAATTCCTGCTGGAATTATAGAAATTAAAAAACTGATCCTAAAATTTACATAAAAAGTCAAGGAACCTAGATTAGCCAAAACTATCTTAAAAAGCAAACAAAGCTGAAAGACTCAAACCTTTCATTTAATACTACAAAGTTAACTGTAAAAAAACAGTGTTGCGTTGGCAAAAAGATAGACACAGATCATGAAATAGAATTAGGATTCAAGAAACACAGCTATATTTAGGATCTATTGCTTTTTGACAGATGTATCAAGAAAATTCATTGGGGAAAAAGTTTTTTCAACAGTGCTAAACAAGTAGATCAGTTCAATTCAGTTGCTCAGTTATGTCCGACTCTTTGCGACCCCATGGGCTGCAGCACACCAGGCCTCCATGACCAATCACCAACTCCTGGAGTGTACTCAAACTCATGTTCATTCAATGGGTGATGCCATCCAACCATCTCATCCTCTGTCATCCCCTTCTCCTCCTGCCCTCAATCTTTCCCAGCAGCAGAGTCAGTTCTTCCCATCAGGTGGCCAAAGTATTGGAGTTTCAGCATCAGTTCTTCCAATGAATATTCAGGACTCATCTCCTTTAGGATGGACTGGTTGGATCTACCTGCAAGTCAAAGGGACTCTCAAGAGTCTTCTCCAACACCACAGTTCAAAAGCATCAATATTCGGTGCTCAGCTTTATTTATAGTCCAGATGTCACATCCATACATGACTACTGGAAAAATCATAGCCTTAACTAGACAGGCCTTTTGGAAAAGTAATATCTCTGCTTTTAATATGCTGTCTAGGTTGGTCATAACTTTCTTCCAAGGAGCAAGCATCTTTTAATTTCATGGCTGCAGTCACCATCTGCAATGATTTTGGAGCCACCCAAAAATAAATTCTTCCACTGTTTCCACTGTTTCCCCATCTATTTGCCATGAAGTGATGGGACCAGATGCCCTGATCTTAGTTTTCTGAGTGTTGAGTTTTCAGCCAACTTTTTCACTCTCCTCTTTCACCTTCATCAAGAGGCTTTTTAGTTCCTCTTCACTTTCTGCCATAAGGGTGGTGTCATCTGCATATCTGAGTTTATTGATATTTCTCCCTGCAATCTTGATTCCAGCTTGTGCTTCAATCAGCCCAGTGTTTCTCATGATGTACTCTGCATATAAGTTAAATAAGCAGGGTGACAATATACAGCCTTGATGTCCTCCTTTTCCTATTTGGAACCAGACTTTTGTTCCGTGTCCTGTTTAACTGTTGTGTCCTGACCTGCATATAGATTTCTCAAGAGGCAAGTCAGATGGTCTAGTATTCCCACCTTTTTCAGAATTTTCCAGTTTATTGTGATCTGCACAGTCAAAGGCTTTGGCATAGTCAAGAAAGCAAAAATAGATGTTTTTCTGGAACTCTCTTGCTTTTTCGATAATCCAGTGAATGTTGGCAATTTGATCTCTGGTTCCTCTGCCTTTTCTAAAACCAGCTTGAATATCTGGAAGTTCACAGTTAATGTATTGCTGAAGCCTGGCTTGGAGAATTTTGAGAATTTCTTTACTAGCGTGTGAGATGAGTGTAAGTGTGCGGTAGTTTGAGCATTCTTTGGCCTTGCCTTTCTTTGGGATTGGAATGAAAACTGACCTTTTCTGGTCCTGTGGCCACTGCCAAGTTTTCCAAATCTGCTGGCATATTGAGTGCAGCACTCACAGCCTCATCTTTTAGGATTTGAAATAGCTCAACTGGAATTCCATCACCTCCACTAGCTTTGTTCATAGAAAAAAATAAACCTGAACTCATGCTTCACATCTTTCACAGAAGTGAACTCAAAATAGATCCTCAACCCAAGTGTAAAAGTTAAATATGAAAAATTCTTCAAGAAAACATAGGAGTAAATATCTGTGATCTCGAGTTAGGCAAATTTTTTATATGAGCCACCAATTGCAAATGCCACCACCCTCAAAATAAATAAACTGAAGTTCATCGAAATTCAAATGTTAGTGCTTCAAAGGACATCATCAATAAAATTTTAAAAACAACAAGAAATGGGAGAAAATGTTTCCACATAATGTATCTGACAAGGAAACTGCACCTAGAATAAATAAAACAATACTGACTACTCAATAATAAAAAATGAATGACCCAACTAAAAAATATACACAGGATGTGAATTAACATTTTTCCAGGTAAAATATTTAAATAGCCGCAGTCACATGAAAATACATTCAGCAGCCCATGTATCATCAGGAAAAAACATATTAAAACCACAACCCCAGGGAACTACTTCCCACCCTGCAGATGACACAGACAAGAGCAAGAATTAGCAATGCTTGGAGGAACTGGGACTCTCCATTCATTGCTGCTGAACATATAAAATGATGACGACACTTAAGAAAACAGTTCGGCAAATCAACAAAATCCTAAATGTAGAGTTACTACATGACCTGGCAATTTCACTCCCAGGTATATAGCCAAGGAAATTAAAACATGCTCACAAAATGTTGATAGCAGCATCATTTATAATAGCACAACAGTGGAAACAAATGAAATATAAATCATCTGATGAATATATGAACAAAAAAGTATATTCATAAAATGGATGTGGCTATAAAATAAATGAAATTCAGCTCATGATACTACATGGGTGAAATTTAATCCTACTACACTAAGGAAAGGAATACAGTCACTAAAGACCACATAGTGTTGAATTCCATATGTGAGATGCCCAAAAGAGTCAACTATATAGATAGAAACTAGACTTGGATTAGTGGTTGCCTACCTTCAGGCAAGACTTTTTTCTCTGAACTTCTCAAACTTTTTTTTTTGCTCTCTTCATGAATGGTCTTTCTTCTGTTTGCCTGAAGCCCAATTATTTGGGACCCTAATACTGGAGTGGGTAGTTAATCCCTTCTTTGGTGTTGCTGTCCCAGGGATCAAACTTGGTTCTCCTGCACTGCAAAGAAACTACCAGGGAAGCCCATTTGACAATTACAGCCACAAATTTATTACTTTCACTTCACGTTTCTCCATTACTTAATATGCACAGGTCCTTTACACCTTTTTCTTACTATTCTTTTTTTCTCATTATCTACTTATGGATATTTTTGTGGAAAATACGCATAACATAGGGTTCACTGGTGGTTCAGTGGTTAAAAAGAAATAATCTGCCTGCCAATGCAGGAGACACAAGACATGGGTTTGATCCCTGAGTCAGGAATATCCCTTGGAGGAGGAAAAGACAACCAATGCAGTATTATTGCCTGAAAATTTTCATGGACAGAGGAGCCTGGTGGGCTATAGTTCCTCACACTGCAAAAAGTCAGACATGACTGACTGCACACACACACACACACACACACACACACACACACACACACACACATGCTTATTATTTCACTATTTTTAAGCATACAGGTCATTGGCATTAAACACATTAACATAATTGAACAACTATTGCCACCATGCATGTCTAGAATTTCTCTATCTTCTCAATTTGAAACTCTGTACTTATTATACAAAACCCCCATTTTTCCTCCCTTCATCTACAGACAACCACCATTCTATTTTCTGTTTCTATATTAAGAAGAGGTGCAAAGAATACACAGAAGAACTGTACAAAAAGAGCTTCACGACCCAGATAATCATGATGATGTGATCACTGACCTAGAGCCAGACATCTTGGAATGTGAAGTCAAATGGGCCTTAGAAAGCATCACTATGAACAAAGCTAGTGGAGGTGATGGAATTCCAGTGGAGCTATTCCAAGTCCTGAAAGATGATGCTGTGAAAGTGCTGCACTCAATATGCCAGCAAATTTGGAAAACTCAGCAGTGGCCACAGGACTGGAAAAGGTCAGTTTTCATCCCAATCCCAAAGAAAGGCAATGCCAAAGAATGCTCAAACTACCACACAATTGCACTCATCTCACACGCTAGTAAAGTAATGCTCAAAATTCTCCAAGCCAGGCTTCAGCAATATGTGAACCGTGAACTTCCTGATGTTCAAGCTGGTTTTAGAAAAGGCAGAGGAACCAGAGATCAAATTGCCAACATCCGCTGGATCATGGAAAAAGCAAGAGAGTTCCAGAAAAACATCTATTTCTGCTTTATTGACTATGCCAAAGCCTTTGACTGTGTAGATCACAATAAACTATGGAAAATTCTGAAAGAGATGGGAATACCAGACCACCTGATCTGCCTCTTAAGAAATCTGTATGCAGGTCAGGAAGCAACAGTTAGAACTGATCATGGAACAACAGACTGGTTCCAAATAGGAAAAGGAGTACGTCAAGGCTGCATATTGTCACCCTGTTTATTTAACTTATATGCAGAGTACATCATGAGAAATGCTGGACTGGAAGAAACACAAGTTGGAATCAAGATTGCTGGGAAAAATATCAATAACCTCAGATATGCAGATGACACCACTCTTATGGCAGAAAGTGAAGAGGGGCTGAAAAGCCTCTTGATGAAAGTGAAAGTCGAGAGTGAAAAGGTTGGCTTAAAGCTCAACATTCAGAAAACGAAGATCATGGCATCTGGTCCCATCACTACATGGGAAATAGATGGGGAAACAGTGGAAACAGTGTCAGACTTTGTTTTTCTGGGCTCCAAAATCACTACAGATGGTGACTGCAGCCATGAAATTAAAAGACGTTTACTCCTTGAAAGGAAAGTTATGACCAACCTAGATAGCATATTCAAAAGCAGAGACATTACTTTACCAACAAAGTTTCGCCTAGTCAAGGCTATGGTCTTTCCTGTGGTCATGTATGGATGTGAGAGCTGGACTGTGAAGAAGGCTGAGCGCCAAAGAATTGATGCTTTTGAACTGTGTTGTTGGAGAAGACTCTTGGGAGTCCCTTGGACTGCAAGAAGATCCAACCAGTCCATTCTGAAGGAGATCAATCCTGGAATTTCTTTAGTAGGAATGATGCTAAAGCTGAAACTCCAGTATTTTGGCCACCTCATGCGAAGAGTTGACTCATTGGAGAAGACTCTGATGCTGGGAGGGATTGGGGGCAGGAGGAGAAGGGGACGACAGAGGATGAGGTGGCTGGATGGCATCACTGACTCGATGGATGTGAGTCTGGGTGACCTCCGGGAGCTGGTGATGGACAGGGAGGCCTGGCGTGCTGCGGTTCATGGGGTCGCAAAGAGTCGGACATGACTGAGCAACTGATCTTATCTGATCTGATGTTAAACTGTCTTATTTGAGCTGTCTTTGGTCAAAATTTATTCAAGGTTCATCTATGTAGCACATACTAGGATGTTCTTTATTTTTAAGGCTGAGTAATATTCCACAGTATATATATACCACCTGTTGTTCATCCATTCATCTGCAGAATGGAGAAGTCACTTGGGTTGTTTCCATCTTTTGCCTATTGTGAATAATGATGATAATAATGTGGCACACTAACCGCCACGGCAGCTGTGACTGGCGCTTACGACCAGCGCACTAAGCACGACGGCGGCCGTGACCGGCGCACTAAGCGTGGCCTAGAGGAGCTACCCCTCGACCGAGGACAGGGGCAGAAGCCAGGAGGACCTCATGCCCAAAGGGCGGCGGTGGGGAGGAGCTACCCCACGCCACCATGCCCAGGCCCAGGGGCGCCGCCGGGAGAACCAACCCCATGACCAAGGAGGCTGTGTGGGCGCAGGAGGGCCAAGAGGCGCTATCGCATGTTCAAGGTCAGGAAGGGCGGAGGTGAGGAGAGACCTCCCTCGTCCAAGGTAAGGTGTGATGGCTGTGCTTTGTTGGAGCAGCCAGGAAGAGATACCCCACGCCCAAGGTAAGAGAAACCCAAGTAAAATGGTAGGTATTCCAAGAGGGCATCAGAGGACAAACACACTGAAACCATACTCACAGAAAACTAGTCAATCTACTCATGCTAGGATCACAGCCTTGTCTAACTCAATGAAACTAAGCCATGCTCATGGGGCAACCCAGGATGGGTGGGTCATGGTGGAGAGATCTGACAGGATGTGGTCCGCTGGAGAAGGGAATGGCAAACCACTTCAGTATTCTTGCCTTGAGAAAACCATGAACAGTATGAAAAGGCAAAATGATAGGACACTGAAAGAGAAACTCCCCAGGTCAGTAGGGGCCCAATATGCTACTGGACATCAGTGGAGAAATAACTCCAGAAAGAATGAAGGGATGGAGCCAAAGCAAAAAGAATACCCAGCTGTGGATGTGTCTGGTGAAAGAATCAAGGTCCGATGCTGTAAAGAGCAATATTGCATAGGAACCTGGAATGTCAGGTCCATGAATCAAGGCAAATTGGAAGTGGTCAAACAAGAGATGGCCAGAGTGAATGTCGACATTCTAGGAATTAGTGAACTAAAATGAACTGGAATGGGTGAATTTAACTCTGGTGACCATTATATCTACTACTGTGGGCAGGAATCCCTCAGAAGAAATGGAGTGGCCATCATGGTCAACAAAAGAGTCCAAAATTCAGTACTTGGATGCAATCTCAAAAATGACAGAATGATCTCTGTTCGTTTCCAAGGCAAACCATTCAGTGTCACAGTAATACAAGTCTATGCCCCAACCAGTAACTCTGAAGAAGCTGAAGTTGAACGGTTCTATGAAGACCTACAAGACGTTTTAGAAATAACACCCAAAAAAGATGTCCTTTTCCTTATAGGGGACTGGAATTCAAAAGTAGGAAGTCAATAAACACCTGGAGTAACAGGCAAATTTGGCCTTGGAACACGGAATGAAGCAGGGTAAAGACTAACAGAGTTTTGCCAAGAAAATGCACTAGTCATAACAAACACCCTCTTCCAACAACACAAGAGAAGACTTTATACATGGACATCACCAGATGGTCAACACCGAAATCAGATCAATTATATTCTTTGCAGCCAAAGATGGAGAAGCTCTATACAGTCAGCAAAAACAAGACCAGGAGCTGACTGCGGCTCAGACCATGAACTCCTTATTGCCAAATTCAGACTGAAATTGAAGAAAGTAGGGAAAACCACTAGACCATTCAGGTATAACCTAAATCAAATCCCTTATGATTATACAGTGGAAGTGAGAAATAGATTTGAGGGCCTAGATCTGATAGAGTGCCTGATGAAATCTGGAATGAGGTTCGTGACATTGTACAGGAGACAGGGATCAAGATCATCCCCATGGAAAAGAAATGCAAAATAGCTGTCTGGGGAGGCCTTACAAATAGCTGTGAAAAGAAAGAAGCAAAAAGCAAAGGAGAAAAGGAAAGATATAAGCATCTGAATGCAGAGTTCCAAAGAATAGCAAGAAGAGATAAGAAAGCCTTCTTCAGCGATCAATGCAAAGAAATAGAGGAAAACAACAGAATGGGAAAGACTAGGGATCTCTTCAAGAAAATCAGAGATACCAAAGGAACATTTCATGCAAAGATGGGCTCGATAAAGGACAGAAATGGTATGGACCTAACAGAAGCAGAAGATATTAAGAAGAGGTGGCAAGAATACACAGAAGAACTGTACAAAAAAGATCTTCACGACCCAGATAATCACGATGGTGTGATCACTGACCTAGAGCCAGACATCTTGGAATGTGAAGTCAAGTGGGCCTTAGACAGCATCACTACGAACAAAGCTAGTGGAGGTGATGGAATCCCAGTTGAGCTATTCCAAGTCCTGAAAGATGATGCTGTGAAAGTGCTGCACTCAATATGCCAGCAAATTTGGAAAACTCAGCAGTGGCCACAGGACTGGAAAAGGTCAGTTTTCATTCCAATCCCAAATAAAGGCAATGCCAAAGAATGCTCAAACTACCACACAATTGCACTCATCTCACATGCTAGGAAAGTAATGCTCAAAATTCTCCAAGCCAGGCTTCAGCAATATGTGAACTGTGAACTTCCTGATGTTCAAGCTGGTTTTAGAAAAGGCAGAGGAACCATAGATCAAATTGCCAACATCCGCTGGATCATCAAAAAAGCAAGAGAGTTCCAGAAAAACATCTATTTCTACTTTCTTGACTATGCCAAAGCCTTTGACTGTGTAGATCACAATAAACTGTGGAAAATTCTGAAAGAGATGGGAATACCAGACCACTTGATCTGCCTCTTGAGAAATTTGTATGCAGGTCAGGAAGCAACAGTTAGAACTTGACATAGAACAACAGACTGGTTCCAAATATGTAAAGGAGTACGTCAAGGCTGTATATTGTTACCCTGTTTATTTAACTTATATGCAGAGTACATCATGAGAAATGCTGGACTGGAAGAAATACAAGTTGGAATCAAGATTGCTGGGAGAAATATCAATAACCTCAGATATGCAGATGACACCACTCTTATGGCAGAAAGTGAAGGGGACCTAAAAAGCCTCTTGATGAAAGTGAAAGTGTAGAGTGAAAAAGGTGGCTTAAAGCTCAACATTCAGAAAATGAAGATCATGGCATCGGGTCCCACCACTTCATGGGAAATAGATGGGGTAACAGTGGAAACAGTGTCAGATTTTATTTTGTTGGGCTCCAAAATCACTGCAGATGGTGACTGCAGCCATGAAATTAAAAGACGCTTACTCCTTGGAAGGAAAGTTATGACCAAACTAGATAGCATATTCAAAAGCAGAGACATTACTTTGCCAACAAAGGTTCGCCTAGTCAAGGCTATGGTTTTTCCTGTGGTCGTGTATGGTTGTGAGAGCTGGACTGTGAAGAAGGCTGAGCGCCAAAGAATTGATGCTTTTGAACTGTGGTGTTGGAGAAGACTCTTGAGAGTCCCTTGGACTGCAAGGAGATCCAACCAGTCCATTCTGAAGCAGATCAGCCCTGGGATTTCTTTGGAAGTAATGATGCTAAAGCTGAAACTCCAGTACTTTGGCCACCTCATGTGAAGAGTTGACTCATTGGAGAAGACTCTGATGCTGGGAGGGATTGAGGGCAGGAGGAGAAGGGACGACAGAGGATGAGGTGGCTGGATGGCATCACTGACTCGATGGACGTGAGTCTGAATGACCTGCCGGTGTTGGTGATGGACAGGGAGGCCTGGCGTGCTGTGATTCATGGGGTCGCAAAGAGTCAGACATGACTGAATGACTGATCTGATCTGATCTAATGTGTGTATCTGTAGAGTCCGTGCTATTTTTTTGTGTATATACTCAGCAGTGTAATTGCTATATCATTAAATAATTGTATGTTTAAGTATTTGAGGAACTACTATACTATTTCCCATAGAAGCTACATATTCTACTCCATTCAGGAATCTATGACAAAATATCTTAAGCCAGGTAGCTTAATTTAACAACATTTATTTTCACACATCACATATTTAAGAGCAAAGGAAAGTGAATATGGTCAATTCACTGACTACCAATGAATAGCTTTGATATCTGCAATTCTACAAAAATTTAACCAAATCACATCCAATAGTATATTAAAGAAAAAGATAAAATATAATTTGGAGATTCATTTTAAATGGAAGTTGCTACTGGACCTTGCTAATATTGAATACTGGATCATGACACATTACATGCTTTTATGATCCAAACTTCCCATAATGAACTAGATGTTATATGGCCAACCAATATATTGAGGTAAGTGTATGCAAGGTACAGCATCATGTGGAAGATACAAAAGTTATGAACAAATTGATTATAATGTACTTGCTCCAAGTGCATTACTAACTCTCCCTCACTCAAGCAAGAAAGTAAGCAGAAAAAAATATTTGAACCTAGGCCCATAAATTGCAGTATTATATACTAGAAATGTATCGTATGATTATATCTCCAATCAAGGTAACAGGAATCCTACTGGAGAACATTTTAAATGGTACATCTAGACACCCAGTCTAAGGGAAGGAGAAATTATGTTAGAACATTGATGTCTGTGTTCACTGTAGCAAGATGTTCAGGCATTTAGAAATAATCAAGTTGAAAGAGTTAGACCATAAAGAAGGCTGAGGGCTGAGGAATTGGTGCTTTTGAACTGTGGTGTTGGAGAAGACACTTGAGAGTCCCTTGGACTGCAAGGAGATCCAACCAGTCAATCCTAAAGGAAGTCAATCCTGAATACTCATTAGAAGGACTGATGTTAAAGCTCCAAAACTTTGGGCACCTGATGGTAAGAACTGACTCATTAGAAAAGACCCTGATGCTGGGAAAAATTAAAGGCAAGAGGAGAAGGGGATGACAGAGGAAGAGATAGTTGGATGGCATCACGAACTCAATGGACATGAGTTTGAGTAAGCTCTGGGAGATGGTGATGGGCAGGGAAGTGTGGCATGCTGCAGTCCCTGGGGTTACAAAGAGTTGGGCACTATTGAGCAACTGAACAACAACAAAGTTGGAAGAGTGGTAAAAAAAAAAAAAAAAAAGTACATCTATCTAATGGGTCATAGAGATGAGCCTCTGAAAAGTTGCTCTGAATTTAATGAATTTTAAATCTAAAACAAACCAAACAAAAAGCAACAAATAAGACCAAAAAAATCTGCCTTGGCATAGCATGCTCTTACTACAGTGTTCAGGCAGACAAGATGACTGTTATGTCACTGCACATTTTACTGCAGCTGAATTGCCACCTGATGGCAAAGAGAATGTGGAAGGATAATGGAAATTTTGTAAACACCAGCAGTGATTCTTAGATATTTATCCACAGTTTTAATATATATGCATTTATGCCAATTTCATTCTCTCCCTCTCTGTCTCCTCTATCACTTTATATAAAAGTTATGTGAGTGATAATATAGGCTTGAGATTGTTGTTATCAAAGAGGAATTGTAACTAAATGGCATTTGCTCACATTAGTTAAAGCATGCTACTGTCTGGAAATGTATGGACAGATACTGAGTAGTTGAACAGGTCATATACATTGTGTATGATGAACTGACATTAAGCATCTTTTTAGTGCTCAAGTGGACCATCAACAAAGAACAGTCTGGAAAGTTGAAACTACTTTCCAAATTCCCTTTCATTTGGGTTCACTGATGAGAACTGTTTTTTGCCAACTAAACCATCAGGTAGTTCCAAGTTGGATTTCAGTTGGCTTCCCCAAATTTCTGTCCAATGAAAGCCGAAGTCAGACTGTTAAATGGCATGAGAGAGAAAGAACCAGAGTATTTTTCCTCTCTCTGTGCTTCAGGCTATATCTTTGGCAGCAAGTTAACTTTTCCACAGCTACTACTCCAAAATGGAATGTCCACTGTGGTTCCTTTTTATTGGATAGCTATGGACTCTAATGATGTTTTCTCTTTATCTTGTCTTTCTTTGGGAAAAGTAACAGCGCTTTCTTGCCTTTTAATCTTGAGAGTTGGGGAAGGAAATCACTATTCACCACTGGCATCTTAAAACTGCCTTTATTAAATTCCCTCTCTTTAAAGTTCTGAGACCGGTTTTTGTGTTCCTGGGTAACACTAAAATATTATGGACATTTCAAACAAGATCTTTGAGTTATAGATAGAAGCTGTTGCACTAGACTCAGCATTCAATGTCCCATCAAAATTGCATTTGTATCAGGAGTCTGTTGAATTAAATCAGCATTTCAGGGATCTACTCAACTGTTTTGTTGATGTTGAGCTGCAGATGTGATAGTGGCTTCCTATTGCTAATTTTCAAATATAAAGATGGCAGCTAAGGCAACATGTTCTCAAACTTACTGTTTCCAGTGATATGATCTGATTTTGTAAACACTTTCTCTTATTTAAAAACAGAAAAAAAAAGTAAAGCCTAAAATGGACTATTTCCTTGTGCTAAACTCTAATTAATACAACCTGGGTATTTAAAAATATACAATTAAGGTCAGGTTAACATACATTTTACATTACATTTTTAAATAGTTTATATTTTTTCTGATCCATATTGAACTATAATTTTTAAGGAAATTATTGTTTAAATTTTAGATTATTTTCTTATAATATTAAATATTCTTCTCTTAAAAAATAGTTTCTAGCTATTCACAGCCCTTCAAGAGTTTCATAAAGCTTGGATTGATTAACCAAATAAAAACTAAATCCTTAGTTGAAAGGCAATTTACAGGAGTTATGTTGTCATGAATTTAAAATTATATTGTTAAAACAACTTTTCTCAAGGGTATCCAATAACTTGAAATACCTAATAACATGAAGGGTTTAAAATTTAAATAAAACTCAATTTCTCTTGGGAAGCTTTTTTCCTCTGTTCTTTGGGATTTCAGAATTAAAATATTAATATATATTACATTATCTTAATTTGTATTTTAATCCAGCAAACATTTCTTTTAATCAGAATGGTGTTACCAGTAGGACTATGTGATCTGAAAAGCTGAGCTGTATATTTGATCTGAATTAATAAATTTTTAATGCTAATTATTATCCTATCAAGAAGACTGCAAACACTACATAGTATATATTAGTAATAAAAAATAGTGAAGGACAGAGTTACAATGTGTAGAAAATAAAAATGAGATAAGACATGGTGACTTTGAAAGAGATGGAATTAAGTTGTAAGATTTCTTTATAGGAACATATAAAGAAATATATACATATGTATATGTAAGTCTATTTATATATAAATTTATGAAAGAGAGGCAGTATCTACCTACCTATTTATAGAGAGGTCTACATACAAATCGATAGATAGATATAAATACAAATAATAGCTATAAATATAGACAAAGAGCAATTCTTTAGTATTCTAGGAATGTATATTTTGTGTAAACTTAATAATGCAAAGCATATATTGACTTCATTGTAATAAGTCATTTGGCATCTTCACAAAAACTGGTAAATTTTAATTACTACAGCAATTAGGAGGATCTTAGAAAATACTTATAATGAGCTGAAGTCATATGTTTTTGTTGTCACCCTGGAGCTTTAAGGCTGCCATATGTTGTCTTTAATGATTGCTACAGTTGTCTACTCTATGCAACATAAATACTTATTAAGTTACAGTAGTTTACACAATACATTCAACTGTAACAAATATATGTTTGAAAAATGCCTGTTTTTCTTTTCTCATTTTATTTAAAAATACATTCCTCTTCCCTCCACAAAACAAGTATCAAAGGAATATTCAAAGAAAATCATATGGGAAATAATGTAAGCAAATAAAAACAGGCATACCGAAGTAAGGATCAGAAAATCTGGAAATTAAAGTTTTTCCCTCCATGGTTTGTGATGTGGGAAATAACATTTAACCTGTTTCAGACTATTTGTCACTTTAGTTCAAGTAAATTCATAGAGATGAATTCTTCTTATGTACTTTGAATAGAAGACAACATATAAACTGAAATATAAGTTTAAAGTATTTTAAACTTGCTTTTCTTTGAAGACAGTTTTGAAATCAGACATTAATAAATTATGTGATGCCTCTGATGGTCAGGAGAAATACCAGGAACATCCCTTATAATAGAACTCCAGAAGCTATGGAGAAAAAGGATGACACACCCTATTCCTTTGCTTCAAGTTCTTCTGCCTAGGACATCTATATCTCTCCTTGTTTTTGCACTTATCCTAGGGCCTGGGGCATGGGTGCTAAGTCGTTTCAGTAGTGTCCAATTCTGTACAACCCTACCGACTGCAGCCTTCCTGCTCCTCTGTCCATGGGATTCTCTAGGCAAGAATACTGGAGTGGGTTGCCATTTTCTCCTCCAGAGGATCTTCCCGACCTAGGGATCAAACTTGCATCTTTTACATCTTCTGCATTAGCAGGCCAGTTCTTTACCACTAGCGCCACATGGGAAGCCCATTCCAGGGCCTGTTGCTGCTGCTGCTGCTGCTGCTAAGTCGCTTCAGTCGTCTCCGACTCTGTAAGTGGTAGATTTCCTTTAGAACCACTCTTGATAAAGAGTTAAAACCAATACAATATTGTAAAGTTAAAAAATAAAATTAAATTAAAAAGAGTAAGCTTTAGTTTTCTCTAGGTATTAGTGATCCTTTTATATGTGAACTGACTTGCTCAGAATCCTATTTTTCTAAAATTCTCTGAATTCTGTGGAAACAGAAGCTCCCTTCCAATCAGAGTGAATGAAACTAAAGCCTTTAGGGAATAAATAATATATAATTACATTTACATTAATATGAGCCATTTCCTCTATCTAACTCTCTCCCCTGAACCATCACAACAAAGATGAGTAAGGCAGAATTTTCTTCTGAAATTTTATGCAATTTTGTAGTTTTTCTTTAAAAACTGTTAGGATGAACTCCATCTTGAATTATTTCCTTTTTATTTTCCTAACGCTCTTATGCATTAAAAATATCCCTCTACCTTTCAGAGGAGATTTTAATTGACTAGTTACAATTTTTTGCCTTTCCAAGCCATACTGAGCTTCCCTTGTAGCTCAGTCAGTAAACAATCTGCCTGCAATGCCAGAGACCTGGGTTCAATTCCTGGGTCAATAGAGGACATGGCTCATATTAATTTAAATGTAATTCCATATTATTTATTCTTTAATGGCTTTAGTTTCATTCAGTCTGATTAGAAGGTAGCTTCTGGTATGCAATATGTAAATGTAATCTGAATTATATTTAAATTAATATGCTTCCATATGTGACAGTACACACATAAGATAAGGATGTGCTATGTCTGAGATCTTTTTCTAACTATATCACTGCCCTGTTTGTATTCAGTACTTAACATCTTATATATTTCTGGGCACTGAATTTCTCATGTTGCTGAGCTCTGATCAGCATCAATAAGATCATATTTTTGTGTGGAGTGGAGGAGAGTAACAGAGTCTATACCAGGAAAGTTGTACATCAGTCTGCAAAATCATAAAATGTTGGAGAGTCTCTTTCCCCAGAGATCACCTCCTGACTGTGAGGTAAAACTGTTTTATCTAGGCATTTCTGATGCCATGTTTTATCTGAAAAAGACAATTACAAAACTATTTCCCCAAAATGCAAGCCTTGGGCTTGGTGGGCAGTCTTGTATTCCATTGGTGTGATCTAGATCATAATTTTTAATAATCAGGCATAAATTATTTCATTTATATTGAAATAACTTTTCTCTGACACATTTTTTATTATTTATTCTTTTAGAACACCATCAGGGACTTATGTTTTCAAAAACAACTAGTTTTAGCAGTAAAAAATATTTTAAGATAACATAATTATCATTGTAAAAGTTTTGTGCATCTGAAATTAACAATGAATTCCCATATATTATAAACTTCCAAAAAGAAATTTCCTGGAAAATTATCTTTCAATTAAAAAAATTATTTATCTTTAATGAAAAATTAATCTATCCATTTTTTCTTAGGCTCATTGTTATCCAAAAGGAATGTCTGTATATATCTAATTAAATATTCTCATTAAATGCTATCATTTTCTAAGAGATTGTTTTATATACAAAACTGCTCTCATACACTCAAAAAACATTAAATTATACTAAAAGTCATGAGAATGTATCCTTAGAAATATAATTTGACAAAACAATATAATTTTAAAACAAAAGCAAACCAGTCATTCTAGATAATATAATATGAAAGGGCTTATCTTAAGAAGAGATGAACTTTGAAGAAAGAATTTGGCTGTGAATATTTCAAGATCAGTGACACATTTTTGAGAGAGGTATTGTTGATTTTCACTTTTGGCACTCCTCAAATGTGGCGATAGATGGTTGCCAATTATACTCATAGGGTGTATTAAACCCAAAACTAATTTAGGAAACCACCAACTTGAAAAAAAAACTAAAGATAACAACAATTACAGAAGTGTGACATTGGAAGAGAACAGACAATTCGGAGAGATTCATGCCTATCAGATCAGATCAGATCAGTCGCTCAGTCGTGTCAGACTCTTTGCGACCCCATGAACCGCAGCACGCCAGGCCTCCCTGTCCATCACCAGCTCCCGGAGGTCACTCAGACTCGCATCCATTGAGTCAGTGATGCCATCCAGCCATCTCATCCTCTGTCGTCCCCTTCTCCTCCTGCCCTCAATCCCTCCCAGCATCAGAGTCTTCTCCAATGAGTCAACTCTTCGCATGAGGTGGCCAAAATACTGGAGTTTCAGCTTTAGCATCATTCCTTCTAAAGAAATTCCAGGATTGATCTCCTTCAGAATGGACTGGTTGGATCTTCTTGCAGTCCAAGGGACTCTCAAGAGTCTTCTCCAACACCACAGTTCAAAAGCATCAATTCTTCGGCGCTCAGCCTTCTTCACAGTCCAGCTCTCACATCCATACATGACCACAGGAAAGACCATAGCCTTGACTAGGCGAACCTTTGTTGGTAAAGTAATGTCTCTGCTTTTGAATATGCTATCTAGGTTGGTCATAACTTTCCTTCCAAGGAGTAAGTGTCTTTTAATTTCATGGCTGCAGTCACCATCTGCAGTGATCTTGGAGCCCAGAAAAACAAAGTCTGACACTGTTTCCACTGTTTCCCCATCTATTTCCCATGCAGTGATGGGACCGGATGCCATGATCTTCGTTTTCTGAATGTTGAGCTTTAAGCCAACCTTTTCATGGTATTCCCATCTCTTTCAGAATTTTCCATAGTTTATTGTGATCCACACAGTCAAAGGCTTTGGCATAGTCAATAAAGCAGAAATAGATGTTTTTCTGGAACTCTCTTGCTTTTTCCATGATCCAGCGGATGTTGGCCATTTGATCTCTGGTTCCTCTGCCTTTTCGAAAACCAGCTTGAACGTCAGGAAGTTCACGGTTCACATATTGCTGAAGCCTGGCTTGGAGAATTTTGAGCATTGCCTATACCAAAGTCTAAAGTATTAAAGACAAATTGTTTAACTTGTAAAACAAACTGGCTAGCATTTTATAAAAAAGAATTATAAATTTATATCCCAATGGGAAATCATACACTGGTATTCATTCTAACTGTATCAAAATTTTTAATATTAAAAAAGCCATATAATAATTAGATGTAAAATTAGCATATATTAATCTTGAATAGTACATTTGTAGCTATGATATTAAAGATAAAACTTGAAATCTAATAATTTTATTACATGGAAATTGAATTCTAAAATCATATTTTGCAAGGCTAAAGCACTATAAACTAAAACTACAGAGCAAAAACTTTTTCCATGCCCTAGTGACAGTTTTCATATATATATTTAATATGTAAAGGTAATGGAAATATATATTAGAAAATGAAACTAGTCTTGATCCAATAAAATAATGCTTTAGACAAGTTACAAAATAAGCTTTTAACATAACCTTTTATGTTACAAGGTTGTTACATATATTGGTCAAATACTCAAATTTGCCCATAATAAAACAATTGCAAACTAAATGGCAAGAGCAAAACGGTTTTCACTTTGCAAATTTTATAGTAAAAAGCAATACTAATAACCAATGCAAGTGACTGTATGTGGAAATAAACTTCTTGTAAAGTTTCATAAAATACAATCTTTGGAGGAATAAAGATATTCATATCCTTAAAAGTGTTCTTACTCCTAATCCTAAAAATATCTCTTGCAGAAAAACATATCAAAATGGAGAAGTGTAAAATCAGCAGTATTATTCTAATGGGAAGATTTTAGACATGACTTTATTCCCCAATTGCTGAGATCTTTGATGAGTACCTAGTGACTCTTTGTGACCCCTGGACTGCAGCCTGCCAGGCTCCTCTGTTCATGAAATTTCCCAGGCAAAAATACTGGAGTGGGTTTTCATTCTTTCTCCAAGGAATCTTGCCAATCCAGGGATCAAACCCTTGTCTCCTGCATTGCAGGCAGATTCTTTACCATCTGAGCCACCAGGGAAGCACTATTTTAAAGTCTATACACATCAAAGTAAATAAGACAATGCATGATTTAAGGAACCTTAAAATTTAATGTATATATTCAGGGAGTATATGTTATTATATCCAATGAAGCTTACTAAATACTAAATAAATAGGTTTTTGTCTCCTAAAAGCATTAGGGGAATGTTAATATTATTAAAATAACCTCTGGTATAGTCCATCAAGTTATAGTTGGGCTTGTTTTCCTTTTTGTGTTTAACCATCTCTGAGGTTCTATGTTGCTATATGTGATATTCAGTTTCCAACATGGTCCCCAATAATTTCAACATTCCCACCCACACTTCCCTCCTTGGCTGAACTGCAATCAATAAGAAAAAACAGTATGTGGCTTCTCATGTTAGGTCATGAAAGATATACGACTTCCATCTTACTCTTTATCTGTGGTCACTTTCTCTTCGAAGAGCCATTGCCACGTTATGAGGACATTCAAGCAGGCCTATGGAGGAGTTCAGGTAAGGAGGAACTGATCTTTCTGCCAATAACTAGTCCTGATTTGGGCTTCCCTGATGGCCTTGGAATATGAAATGAAGCAGGGCAAAGACTAACAGAGTTTTGCCAAGAAAATGCACTGGTCATAGCAAATACCCTCTTCCAACAACACAAGAGAAGACTCTATACATAGACATCACCAGATGGTCAACACCAAAATCAGATCGATTATATTCTTTGCAGCCAAAGATGGACAAACTCTACAGAGTCAGCAAAAACAAGACCAGGAGCTGACTGTGGCTCAGACCATGAACTCCTTATTGCCAAATTCAGACTGAAATTAAAGAATGTAGGGAAAACCACTAGACCATTCAGGTCTGACCTAAATCAAATCCCTTATGATTATACAGTGGAAGTGAGAAATAGATTTAAGGGCCTAGATCTAATAGATAGAGTGCCTGATGAATTATGGAATGAGGTTCGTGACATTGTAAAGGAGCCAGAGATCAAGACCATTCCCATGGAAAAGAAATGCAAAAAAGCAAAATGGCTGTCTGGGGAGGCCTTGCAAATAGCTGTGAAAAGAAGAGAAGTGAAAAGCAAAGGAGAAAAGGAAAAATATAAACATCTGAATGTAGAGTTCCAAAGAATAGCAAGAAGAGATAAAAAAGACTTCCTCAGCAATCAATGCAAAGAAATAGAGGAAAACAACAGAATGGGAAAGACTAGGGATCTCTTCAAGAAAATCAGAGATACCAAAGGAACATTTCATGCAAAGATGGGCTCGATAAAGGACAGAAATGGTATGGACCTAACAGAAGCAGAAGATATTAAGAAGAGATGGCAAGAATACACAGAAGAACTGTACAAAAAAGAGCTTCACGACCCAGATAATCATGATGGTGTGATCACTGACCTAGAGCCAGACATCCTGGAATATGAAGTCAAGTGGGCCTTAGAAAGTATCACTACGAACAAAGCTAGTGGAGGTGATGAAATTCCAGTGGAGCTATTCCAAATCCTGAAAGATGATGCTGTTAAAATGCTGCACGCAACATGCCAGCAAATTTGGAAAACTCAGCAGTGGCCACAAGATTGGAAAAGGTCAGTTTTCATCCCAATCCCAAAGAAAGGCAATGCCAAAGAATGCTCAAACTACCGCACAATTGCACTCATCTCACACGCTAGTAAAGTAACGCTCAAAATTCTCCAAGCCAGGCTTCAGCAATATGTGAACCGTGAACTTCCTGGTGTTCAAGCTGGTTTTAGAAAAGGCAGAGGAACCAGAGATCAAATTGCCAACATCCGCTGGATCATGGAAAAAGCAAGAGAGTTCCAGAAAAACATCTATTTCTACTCTCTTGACTATGCCAAAGCCTTTGACTGTGTAGATCACAATAAACTGTGGAAAATTCTGAAAGAGATGGGAATACCAGACCACCTGATCTGCCTCTTGAGAAATCTGTATGCAGGTCAGGAAGCAACAGTTAGAACTGGTCATGGAACAACAGCCTGATTCCAAATAGGAAAAGGAGTATGTCAAGGCTGTATATTGTCACCCTGTTTATTTAACTTATATGCAGAGTACATCATGAGAAACGCTGGACTAGAAGAAACACAAGTTGGAATCAAGATTGCTGGGAGAAATCTCAATAACCTCAGATATGCAGATGACCCCACCCTTATGGCAGAAAGTGAAGAGGAACTAAAAAGCCTCTTGATGAAAATGAAAGTGGAGAGTGAAAAGGTTGACTTAAAGCTCAACATTCAGAAAACGAAGATCATGGCATCCGGTCCCATCACTTCATGGGAAATAGATGGGGAAACAGTGGAAATAGTGTCAGACTTTATTTTTCTGGACTCCAAAATCACTACAGATGGTGACTGCAGCCATGAAATTAAAAGACGCTTACTCCTTGGAAGGAAAGTTATGACCAACCTAGATAGCATATTCAAAAGCAGAGACATCACTTTGCCAACAAAGGTTCGCCTAGTCAAGGCAATGGTCTTTCCTGTGGTTATGTATGGATGTGAGAGCTGGACTGTGAAGAAGGCTGAGCGCTGAAGAATTGATGCTTTTGAACTGTGGTGTTGGAGAAGACTCTTGAGAATCCCTTGGACTGCAAGGAGATCCAACCAGTCCATTCTGAAGGAGATCAGCCCTGGGATTTCTTTAGAAGGAATGATGCTAAAGCTGAAACTCCAGTATTTTGGCCACCTCTTGCGAAGCATTGACTCATTGGAGAAGACTCTGATACTGGGAGGGATTGGGGGCAGGAGGAGAAGGGGACGACAGAGGATGAGATGGCTGGATGGCATCACTGACTCGATGGATGTGAGTCTGAGTGACCTTCGGGAGTTGGTGATGGACAGGGAGGCCTGGCGTGCTGCGGTTCATGGGGTTGCAAAGAGTCGGACACGACTGAGCACTGACGATTATTTCAGTGAGTAATCATGTCACTTTTTCCAAATCTGTCACTGACTGGTCACTGTACATTTGTTGCTCAGTTCATTCACAAACTGCAAGGTGTGTAGTTGTGTTGCTACTATGTGTCCTAGTGACAAACCCACACATCAGCTTACGAAAATGGATAATTAAAAGAGGGAACAGATGGGACTTCCTTGGTGGTCCAGTGCTTAAGACTCCACGCTTCCACTGCAGAGAACACAGGTTTGATTTCTGGTCTGGGAACTAAGATCTTGCCTGGCATGTGTTGTGACCAAAAAAAGAAAGAGGGAACTGGCCAACAAAGATGAAAGTGCAGCAAAGAAAAATGTGAATATTTTGTTGCACTGCACACGTAACTGCAGGATTCAGATCAAGTGTAAATGTAGTTTTAGAAGAAAGTTCAGAAGAACCCCACATTTACTTTAATGACCTTGTCACCCTTTTGAAATCCTTAATTTTTTTCTTGAACATTTGTTTTGTCAATGAAGTCTCATAAAATAACTGAGTATACATGAGAGCAAAGGAGACACAATGTGTGCCTGCCATTTCTTGCTTGATCATTTGCAGATAGTTTTTGGATAGAACAGTATGCAAAACATATTGCATCCCATACATGCAAAACAACAGTAACCCATTTGCATAGAATTATGGTAGACCCTCTAGGTGTGGGAGGTCAAAGGAAACATAGGCATATCTCATTTTATGGTGCATCACTTTATTGTGCTCTATATTCTTTTTTTAAAAAATTGCCACCCTACATTGCATAAATATATTGGTATCATCTCCCATAGCATTTGCTAACTTTATGTCTCTGCACCACATTTTGGTAATTTTTGCAATATTTCAAACTTTTTTTTATTATATTTGTATGGTGATCTTTCAGAGAAAGCAATGGCACCCCACTCCAGTACTCTTGTCTGGAAAATCCCATGGACGCAGGAGCCTGGTAGGCTGAAGTCCATGGGGTCCCTAAGAGTTGGACACGACTGAGCGACTTCACTTTCACTTTCATGCATTGAAAAGGGAAATGGCAACCCACTCCAGTATTCTTGCCTGGAGAATCCCAGGGACAGGGGAGCCTTTTGGGCTGCTGTCTATGGGGTCGGAGAGTCGGACATGAACATGACTGAAGCGACTTAGCAGCAGCAGCAGCATAGTGACCTTTGATCAGTGACATTACCATTATAATTATTTTGGGGCATCACGAACCACACCTAAATAAAACAACAAACAATTTTATAAATGTTATGTGTTCTCCCCTCTCCTCAGTCCTCCCTATTCCTTGAGACAAACAATACTAAAATTAGGCCAGTTAATAATCTTACAACAACTTCTGTATGTTCAAGGGAATGTAAGAGTCACACTTCTCTCACTTTAAGTCAGAAGCTAGAAATAATTAAGTTTCATGAGAAAGTCCAAATGTTAGGTGACTTGCACCAAACAGTTAACCAAGTCGTGATTTCAAAGGAAAAGTTATTGAAGGAAAGTAAAAGTGCTCCATCAGAAAATATACAAATGATAAGAGACTGAGAGTCTGATTGTTGATATAAAGAAAAGTTTTAGTTGTCAAGACAGAAGATCAAACCAGCCAGAACATTCCCTTACACCAAAACTTAATTCAAAGCAAAGCCCTAAATCTCTTCAATTCTATGAAGACTGAGATAGGTGAGGAAGCTCCAGAAAGAAAGATTAAAGCTAGCAGAGGGTGGTTCGTGATGTTTAAGGGAAAACACCACCTCCATAACATAAAAATGCAAAGAGAAGCAGCAAGTGCTGATGTAGACTCTGCAGCAAGTTATTCAGAAGATCTAATTAAGATAATTAATTAATTACACAAAACAACAAAGTTTCAGTGTAGATGAAGTAGTCTTCTATTGGGAGAAGATGCCCTCTTGGACTTTTATAGCAATAAGAAGTCAATGCCTGGCTTCAGAAGACAGGCTGATTCTTATTAGGGGCTAATACAACTGGCGACTATAAGTTGAAACTAGTATTCATTTACCATTCTGACAATCCTAAGGCCCTTAAGAATTATGCTAAATCTACTCTTCCAATGCTCTATAAATGAACAAGAAAGCCTGAATGACAGAACACCTATTTACAAAATGTTTACTTAATATTTTAAGCCCACTGTTGAGATCTACTGCTCAGGGAAAAAGATTTATTTCAAAATATTACTGCTCAGGGACCATGTACCCTGCCATCCAAGAGTTCTGATGAAGATGTACACAATTAAGGTTATTTTCATGCCTGCTAACACAATATCCATTCTGCAGTCCATGGATTGAGGACTAATTTTCAACTCTCAAGTCATTATTTCAGAAATACAATTCATAAGGCTATAGCTGCCAGATATAGTGAACCTTCTGATGGTTTCAGGAAAAATAAGTTGAAAATATCCTGAAAGCTATTCACATTGTAAATACAATTAAGAACATTTGTGAGTCACTGGAAGAGAGCAAACTATCAATGTTTACAGGAATTTGGAAGAAGTTAATTTCAATCCTCAAGAATTACTTTTAGGAATTCAAGACTTCAATGGAAAAAGTAAGTACAACTGCGGTATAAATAGCAAGAAAACTGGAATTAGAAGTGGAGCCTGAAGATGTGACTGAATTGTTGCAATCTCATGATAAAACTTAAATGGATGAGGAGTTGCTTCTCATGAGCAAAGAAGGTGGTATATTGAAATGGAGTCTATACTTGGTGAAGATGCTGTGAAGACTGTTTAAAGGACAACAGAGTATTTAAAACATTACATACACTAAATAGATAAAGCAGTGACAGGTTTGAGAGGATTGATCCCAGTTTTGAAAGATGTCCTATTGTGGGTAAAACACTATCGAACAGCATTGCATGCTACAGGTATATTACTGGTGAAGAGTCAACTGATGTAGCAAGTTGTATTGTTGTCTTACTTAAGAAAATGCCACAGTCACCTCAACATTTATTAAACATGAATAAGTTTTGTGAAGTGTTCTACTCTGGGCAGGAATAAAATACATATACATAGTTTAGCTATGAAATATGGACTGTACAATTTCTGTTATTCCTCATACACATGAAATGCCCTTACATTTGCTTTTAAAACTGGTATTGAACAAAATAAATATGAACAGTAAAATTCATGTTAATAATTAAAATTTTAATTTTCTTTACTTAGAGCTATGTTAATTAGCAACACAATAATGTGATAAGTTGAGGCACAAAAAGAAAAGGAAACACAATAAATTAATAACTTCAATATAGATTTTTCCCTCTTTTATAAACACATCCTTTCCCCCAACCTCCCTGCACAGAAATGATGTAGCTGGCCCTGACTGAAGACAAAGTTACACAGTTAAAGAATGCAATGAAGCCTAGGATATATAGACTGTTTGGGTAGTCTCATGTCTCAGAAAAACTAGAGATCCAATTTTAATTAAGAAATAGCATTCACCTGCTGTCTACCACTTCCGTCAATCCCTGGTGGCACCTGGCTGGTGAAGAATTAGCCCGTGCATGTGTGCAGGCCCGTGGGACTCAGTGTCCTCAGAGCACTTTGTCCCCAGGGCCCTGTGTGTGTGTGTTGATGGTGGTGGAAGGGTGTGCCCGGCGGGGTGCACTAACTCCTAGCACCAGCATCTGTCCCTCCTGATGCTGTGAGGCAGCTTTCAAGGAGCCTGGTGCAGGTTGTAAGGGGGCAAGACAGCTTTGCTCAGGTAAAACAGGATGGCCAGGGTAGGCGCTCACCTCTAGCGGCTCAAACTGGACCCCAGTCTGGTAAAAAGTATGCTGAACCCAACGCCCTGCAGCTCAGGGTTGAACAGACTGTGACCCCTGCCCTCGGAGGTCCACAGCCCTGGGAACCAGCCCCTTCCATCTCCCTCCACAGTCCATCTAATGTCATCTGCCAGTCACCAGACAGTGAATTCTAGAGGTAGGAACCTGTTCGTATAAAGTGGAAGACGAAGGAAAGGAAATCTGCCCAGTGACCCTGAAGTGACTCTGCTGAAGCCATTAAACACAGAAAGTCTGGAAGGAGCACCTGTCTATTGCAAAGATTACCCCTTCTAGTTGTGCAGTGCAGTGGTAAGGATAGCATCTGAATGAAACTGCAGGAAAAACATCCAGTTTACATGGCTAGCCCCACAAGAGGTGGGGCATGCACCTTGGATCAAGGCCTAGCAGAAGGGCAGGCCAGGGCCCTCTTCCTGGGGCCAGAGGGCAGTTCTGAGGATTCCATCACTTCCCACAACTGGAGTAACATCACAAATGCAGCCAGATGTCTGCCACCCAATCGTGGCCTTGAGGGCCAGGGTACAAATATGCTGGGCAGGCACCATCTGACCATCAGGTTCTCTCTTCCCTGTCATTCACAATAGCCCCAAACTAGGTTCTGCAACCCCATCCAGTCACCCAGACAGGTCCCCGGGGTCCATTCACATCAGTCATCATCAAACCCTCAAGGACTACCAGCAGACCCTGCACACCAGCTGCCGTTTTCACTGACTTGTGACCTCATCTCGGCTTCCCACCCTGTCACAGCCCCTCCATGTTCAGGGCCCCTTACTTCCCCCCACCCCCTCAAGTCCCATTTCATTTCTCTGAAGCCTCCTGTTTTTGATGGTCTCAAGCCGGGTGGCATTGCCTGCTCTGCCTTACCTATGAGGCCCCTACAGCTGCCCCAACTTAGGGCTCATCACCTGTCTGCAGCCCAACGCTCTCAGCCAGACAAGCATTTCCTGTACCATGCACAGAAAGCCAAGTGGCCAACAACTGAAAACACTTTATTTTTACAAAACTAGCATATAGAGTACGGGGAAGCGTACAGGGACATGCAAAAAGGACAGGGAGGTGGGAGCAGAGGCCTGGACTTACCTGGAACCACCTCCAGATTACTGCTGTTGGGCCAGGGTGGAGAGAGTGTGCTCTGGGCAACACCTCACACTGAGCAGTGGAGGAGGAGCAACCTGCGCCAGTGCTGGAGTCCATGCCCTAATTCATGCTGGAAGCCAGCAGGTGAACCTGCACCAACACCCCACTACCATTTGTAGGTGGCTCTCTGCAAAGACACCCAGGAAGGAAGGAGGGAGGGAGGGATATATTCTTAGAGTAGATCATTGATACAGAGCTAGACCTGTGGGGCTTCTGGGCATAAAAACCTTCCTGTGATCCCCATTTTTTTGATTATAGGAAACAGACTTCTTTCAGCCTCCTTGACCTCCTATAAGTTCCAACCAGCACGTTCAAGCAGTTGTTAATTAGGGAACAGAGGGGATGATAGAGGAGAGAATGAGAGTCAACAATGAGAAACAACAATGTAGCCTGGGGCAAGGTCCTGGTTTCCCATCAAGGGAAATATATCTTTGAGCTGTTTTGCAGATACTAAAGCTCCCACTCTCCCGGAGAAGGCAATGGCACCCCCACTCCAGTACTCTTGCCTGGAAAATCCCATGGACGGAGGAGCCTGGTAGGCTGCAGTCCATGAGGTTGCTAAGAGTCAGACAGGACTGAGAGACTTCACTTTCACTTTTCACTTTCATTCATTCGAAAAGGAAATGACAACCCACTCCCATGTTCTTGCTTGGAGAATCCCAGGGACAGTGGAGCCTGGTAGGAGGCTGTTTATGGGGTCATACAGAGTTGGACACAACTGAATCAACTTAGCAGCAAAGCTCCCACCAGGTGAGAGAAGTTAATGGTTTAGATGATATGCTGCCCACAAGGCATGGAGATAACAGACCAGCTGGAACCAGAAAGTTGATAATGCTGACTCCCACTTACCTCACCACCACCAAGTCAGAAAAATGTCCAGGAGCTGATAATGCCCTCTTTGAACCATTAATATAAAACTTCTCACTACCTCTCTATGTTGGGACACACAATTTTGAGGACACTAGTCCATTGTGGCCCCCTTTGCCTGGCAAAGCAACCAAGCTATTCTTTTCTGCTTCAGCCAAAAACTGTTTCCAAGATTTAATTCAGTGTCAGATATTGAAGCCAAATTCAGCTCCAATCATTAAAGAGCAGTCAGTTCAGTTCAGTCGCACAGTTGTGTCTAACTCTTTGTGACCCCATGAACTGCAGTACCCCAGGCTTCCCTGTCCATCACCAATTCCCAGAGCTTACTCAAACTCATGTCCATTGAGTCGGTGATGTCATCCAACCATCTTGTCCTCTGTCAGATTCATTCTAAAAAGTCATGTTCTCTCCATGAGATTTCTCTCATAATTTTCCCTGAAAATAGAATATTAAAGTTTAGTAATTGGACAGATGGAATAGTGATTCCTTCAGTTCTTAGAATGTTTATCACAATGCTACCATGCTAATATACACGGTTTCCTCTTCCAGTGGAAGCAGGCTACTGTAAATCCACAGATAAGGGGGACGCATAAGAAATAGCTGGACTTCCACACACATTGTGCTATGAGTGCAGTTTTGTTTATAGACTGTATAAATAGAGAATCTCAGCTGCATCATTGGAACTAAATGCTAAAGACTTTTTCTAACCCATTTCCTCCATTCAGGCAAGTATTAGAGTCACCCTAAATCAAGTGTCACACTTCCTTTCAACTTTTTTTTTCTTAAAAATCAGTTTTCACACATACGAAAATTCCCAGAAATTCACTGGGAATTATGCTCAGGTGCTATTTTCCAGGTGTTTCCGTTTTTAAACAATTGAGGTTGGTCTCAACTGAAAACAGAAAAGAAATAAATGCATACAGGAAATGACAAACAAAATGTTCAAAGAAATGAGTGTCTTATACAAGTATTAACATATACACACATGTATTAGGTGAGAAAATTTCATATTTATTGAATACAGAATTTTTATCTTCTTTATATTATAGTGTCATTTAAATTATTCTTTTAGCCTAATATCATAAGAGACATTCCAATTCCCAAAGCTTTGACATCTGTGCTCTTTGCAAACCTTTGCCCAATGTTTTTATTAACTCAATTTAATAGAACCTTTTCTATGGTGACCTTAAGAATTTAATAACTCCTCAATGCAAGGACAATACCACCTGCAGGCTCCACTGGGATTAGACCGTGGTAGTTCAATATGTCTGCTGGAACACACTGAAGACAGAAAGGAGTCGCGAAAGCAGCCACACAGATCAGTCACTTCCCTCTAACCAACAAGTACTGCTGCTATTCATGATGGTCAGTCCCAGACACATGTAGAAAATATCTCCGGTTGCTAAGGCAATACACAGCTCACTTGCAGCTCTTAACTAATATTAATCTAACTTTGATCGTGTCAGATAGGCTAGGATCTTCAATTTCAAAGTGTCTCTCTTCCTGACAGACACTGTGCATATCTTATAGATACGATCAATATGTTATTAGTCAACAACCTGACGCTAGCCCATGAATTAATCCCTTTCTGTCAACCTGGCAGTTTCTAGTCTTTTGTAACCTCATCTTCTCAGTATGGATGGGACCCAGCTTAATCCAATTAAGATAAAATTAGACTTTTTTTCATGTGGTCATCTCCATCTATGTTAATTCAAATCTCTGAGGACAGCTGGTCCAAGCAAATAATTTTATGCTTGACCTTTAATGTGCAACATTAAAGTAGCTTTCAGATGTATGCACAGGACATCAATAAGCTGTCTCTATTGTCACCCTCCCTTAACATCCTAGTATGCTGGAAAAAAATTCAACTGAACACTAAGGATTGCTAAATGACAGTGATATATTTATTTGGGCTGTAAAAGGACTCTGTCACTTTAGCTTTGTGTTTAGTATACATGAGACCTTTGTGTTTTTGAAAAATAAATTAATAATAAGTGGTGATAGTACTATGGGCAGTATTGTGGTTTGAAGAGCAAAAATGTAATATGCAAAGCCAATCATTTATTTTCCTGGTCCTTATGTGACACTATCTGCTAAAAATAAAGTACTAGTTGGAAATATTAGCTTTTTCTAAATTGAGGCATTAACATTAGGCATTCTATCATTTGACCAATGTAAAGATTATATTAAGATACTATCACAAGCTTTATTCTTAAGAACCTAGAAAGCTCAGCTTTGAACCTCAGTGACTGTCATGTTTTAAAGACTGCAGATCTAGTAATCCCCAGGCCAACATTTGAAAGGAGTTTGTCTCCTGGGCAAAATTGTTTCCATTTAATATCCCTTCCTTCCTCTTCTAGTGCACCCTACTCTCACCCCTTAGCTGACTTTGGTCTCCATCTAACCTCTTTTAAGGCATTTAGGGAAATCTTGCTTTCCTCTCCAAAAGAACCTGTTCTGAGGGAAAGATAAATGACAAGTCATTTCCACTTCTATGTGAGTTTAAAAAAATACATTGCCTCCTCCAGCTCTGTGAGAATAAGAGTGTTTGACCCTGCTACTGAGAAGTGAAATATTGATAAGGAAGCAATGAAAATAGTTTTACTTCAAAAAACTCTGTATATTAGTTTTTGTTCACAAGTGATTATTGCATACGAAGCAAAGATTCTAAAAATTGAAAATGGTCAGTGAAGACTAATGAAATAGTAATTCATTTTGCAGTTTCTATCACCTGAAAAATACATGTGTGTGTATACATATATATATATATATACACACATCAGTTCAGTTCAGTTGCTCAGTCATGTCCAACTCTTTGCAACCCGTATATACATATACATATACATATATATATATATATATATATATATATATATATATCCTATATGTTTAGTAGAAAGTGTTTTGATAAGATAACAAATATCTATATACTTTGGCTGTCTACATTTTTATAAATGACATTTGCTGTTGTTTATTCTGCTTGAAATTTTTTGGGATGCTCAAATATTAAACATTTTCTCATTGGTTCTGGGTTATTCTGTCATTTCCCCTGTAAACAGAGAATTCCCCCACCCTCTAGCTTTTTCCTTCAAAAATTCCATGTAAGTGTGTTGAGGATTTACAATTTTCCAAGTCCCTTAGTTTATTTTTTAATTTTTTCTATCTCCTTTTTGCCTTTAGACACTCTACCTGTTCTTCTACTATGTGCAGAGGATCTGTACAAGAAAATGCATCCTGTGCTGGAGCTCAGAGGCCCCAGGTTCAGCCTTTGTGGGGGCCAGAGGGTAGAGCTATACTCAGGAAAGCAGGTCCAGGCCACCTGCTGCTCTCCCAGCTACCCCATAGGCGGAAACTTCTTCATGGCATTTTATTTCACATATGCTGGGATTTCTTTGGAAGGAATGATGCTAAAGCTGAAACTCCAGTATTTTGGCCACCTCATGCGAAGAGTTGACTCATTGGAGAAGACTCTGATGCTGGGACGGATTGGGGGCAGGAGGAGAAGGGGACGACAGAGGATGAGATGGCTGGATGGCATCACTGACTCGATGGATGTGAGTCTGAGTGACTTCCAGGAGTTGGTGATGGATGGGGAGGCCTGGCGTGCTGCAGTTCATGGGGTCGCAAAGAGTCGGACACGACTGAGTGACTGATCTGATCTGATCTTTAAAACAGCTACTTTGTTTCTTCAAACAAGGTAAACACACTTGCTGCTGCTGCTGCTGCTGCTAAGTCGCTTCAGTCATGTCTGACTCTGTGAGACCCCATAGACGGCAGCCCACGAGGCTACCCCGTCCCTGGGATTCTCCAGGCAAGACACTGGACTGGGTTGCCATTTCCTTCTCCAATGCATGAAAGTGAAAAGTGAAAGTGAAGTCGCTCAGTCGTGTCTGACTCTTAGTGACCGCATGGACTACAGCCCACCAGCCCCTCTGTCCATGGGATTTTCCAGGCAAGAGTACTGGAGTGGGGTGCCATTACCTTCTCTCATGTCTTATGTCCAATAAACTACAATATCTTAATTTTGTGTGTATTTGCTGTCTGCTATTTCTGCTGGCTAACTCACATGGTTTTTTGCTTCCTTGTGCGCTTTGTGATTTTAGAGCTCATAGGACTGTGAGATTTACATTTTGATTGCTGTAGGAAGGAATGAATATTTAATAAAGAATTATTTCTGTTCCTTCAGAAATAAATTTGTGTTTCACCAGGTTTCAACCACAAATTCAAATAAGAGTCATAAAATTATGAATCACCAGCAAAAACTCCCCCTTCCTCCAAGGGCCAGTTAAGCACATTTTTTTGTTCCTCTGTTATGTATGTCCAGTGTACTTCTACTTCATATTTAAGAAGAGAATGTAACATGTAGGTTTCAGCTAAATGTAAATTGTTTCTAATTAGATTCCCTACAAATCTGCCTACCACAAGACTTAACCTCCTGTCCCTTAATTTCCATAGTCCTCAAAAATCACAACTCCTATAAGTATAGAATTGATCTCAGCTAATCTGTACCAAACTCATTTATTTCCAGGAATGCCTGGAGCCTTGGTGTGTCTCTTTATCAAAACTTGACTAATTTGTACTGAATAATGATTAGTGTAGTCTTGTGCTAGAATTTGAGACAAACCAGAAGGCAAGTTGCACCAGCTTATCAGGAGTGTTTATAGAAGAATGAACAGGTTGATGGTTTGCACTTCATTTCTGTTCTCTTGCATTCCACTATTAAACACAGTAATACAGGGGGGTTTTGCCACACTAACAGAGGAATATAAAAAGTCCTCCTCCTTCAATGAGATAAAGATGCCCCTAAGACCTAGGGGACGACAGGATGGGATGGTTGGATGGCATCACCGACTCAATGGACATGAGTTTGAGTAAACTCTGGGAGTTGACAATGGACAGGGAGGCCTGGCATGCTGCAGTCCATGGGGTCTCAAAGAGTCGGACACGACTGAATGACTGAACTGAACTGAAGACCTAGGTACAGTCTCTCTCCCCGTCATGTAGTGATTAACAATCTGATGACAAACTGTGAATTGTGTAACTAATAAGGGCCTCTGGGAGCTGTATATGTAAGTCTTGGACCTGTCTGATGTTTGCCTGTGCTTTTCTTTCTCCTTCTGTACGTATATTTTACCTTAGTGAGTATATACCCCATGGAGTATTATGAGTCCTTTCAATCACCTGACCCTGTGTAATTGCTGCTCAACCATTTGGCCGTACCCTCAGGGCAAAGCTTTCAGAACGTTCTCGCCTCCTGCTCAAGTCCCAGGATTCCTGCTCTCTTTGTTTTTATCATCCTAGAATTTCATATTTTCTTGCCAGATCAGCTTTCCATTTTTTAATATTTTAAAAATATTTTATTGAGCAGTTTTAGTTGCTTTCAGTGAGAAGGTCATTTAGGATGTCTGATATGTCATACTGACAGATATGTAAGTCAGTGAAAATTAATATAGAGAGAAACTGTAACTAAAGGAGATACCACCCAGTATTTCCTCATCAGAATATTAAGAATTGCTTTTACTGAAATAAATTGCCAAATGCTCATTTTGCATACCACTATTACCATCACTATTATATACACATGCACACACACAGAACTACTTAGCAATATGTATGTGTATATGCAATTTATGTATGCTATGCTATGCTATGCTAAGTCACTTTAGTTGTGTCCGACTCTGTGTGACCCCATGGACGGCAGCCCACCATGCTTCCCCATCCCTGGGATTCTCCAGGCAAGAACACTGGAGTGGGTTGCCATTTCCTTCTCCAATGCATGAAAGTGAAAAGTGAAAGTGAAGTCGCTCAGTCGTGTCCGACTCTTAGCAACCCCATGGACTGCAGCCTACCAGGCTCCTCTGTCCGTGGGACTTTCCAGGCAAGAGTACTGGAGTGGAGTGCCATTGCCTACTCCACAATTTATGTATAGAATAAATTAATAATTGTAAATATTGGAGAATTTACAATGTTTCCAAAATATTTTTCAACTTTGTTGATGTAGCGGAATAATCCATTATTAGTATACTTTACTTTAATCTAAATACTATCCCATAGAAAATGACAACTTACCAGGAAAAAGATTAAACCTTGTGCATAATTTTCATCCTAATGTGAATGAATTAATATATCATCTTTTTATTGATTACAGTTTGTAATGAGAAAGGAAGGGGGAAGTGACGGGTTCATTGGTAAGCTGGAAGAAGTCTTATGAGAACAGAGGTGTATGCTAGTTCAGAAAAGGAGAAATAAGAAGAATCTAGGGGACGAAAGGCAAAGTTGATCACATGTGCTTAGTTCTGGGCCAATATCTCCTGAGAATCCATGAAGAAGTGTTGTAGTTTCACCTAAAATTCTTCAGTTGGCTAGGTTGTATCTATTTGGCAAAGTAAAGGAAAGAGGTACCTCATTGCTTTGAGTATCTACCCACTTGGCTTCTTTTTAATTGGCACCTGCCCCCTGTCTGAGTGGTAGGTGGCAGAGACTGAGTGAGTGTTCTGCAGCTGAGCAGCTATGTTGTGTCAGCCTCCTTCAAAAAGATTCTAAGCTTCATTTTTGAGCTTCGGAGATTTTAGTTGGTTTCATTTGTAGAATATCTACAAATAAACCTTTCACCTGAAAAAAGATGAAAGACATTTCACATAGAGAAATCATCCAGGGACCCAAACAAGGAGACAGCTGGAGATAGACTATTTAAAAATCTGTTCTGCTGGTTCTGATAACTTAAAAGAAGGATAAAAATGTCTGTATAGAGCTGAGAGGGGGAAATAAGGCACACAGTTTAATGGCTTCCTTCCATTGGCTTTTTGTCCTTCTAGTTAGCTGAAGAGGTTATTTTCTTCTGTAAGAAACACACTGCTGTGATTTTTTTTTATAGTAAATAATAATGTTTCAAGAGCAATAGTCAATCTTTAATTGAATGTCTGGTAAAATACTAAATCTGTCAAAATATTTTGTAGTGTTCAGATGAAACTAGACAACATTTTAATTTAAAATAGAAAACAATTAACACCCTTGTTTCCAGTTAGTTTAATGCTGAAATGGGAATGAAGGTTATCTATCAGTGGATAGTTACAAGTGGCAGTTACTTTACACTATTCTTATAACCTCAGTAAACAAATGTCAATAGTTATAGCAATAATAGCATCTTTCCTACCCTCATTTTTGGGAGGTGGGTAGTATAATGCTTAGGAATATAAGAAGATTATAATTTTATGTTCAAATTTGTTCCCATTCCCCCATAATAGTCTATAACTATAAAGTACACACTCTCTGGAGCCAAAGCATACACATTATCTGCCTATTAGCTCTGCAATGACAACCAAAGTATTTAAACTTTATAAGCCTCATATTCTGTATCTGTGAAATGGAGAATTAGCAGAGTTCTGGTACTAATACATAGTTGAATACATGAGTTTGTGTAAAATAACTACAGTGATTAACCAAAGTTAATCCTAAATATCAGTACTAAGTATTAGCAATAATTATCACTAAAAATTGGAAAGCTCTTTATTAACTTTTGATCAATTGATAAAGAATATCAGAAAGAACATAAAAATTTGGTTTTATAAACATATACCTTTAGATAAAAGAAAATTTCATTTTCTGACCTTGGAAAATTAAGGACAACCTCTGAAACTCCTGGGGAAAATAGGCAAATTTCCTACTTTGTTTCCACAAATAGTAAAAAATATGTATTTTATTACTTACCCAGATTGAGATGCTGAGGAAAAATAATACTGTAACTGTAACTTGGGAAAGTGGTAGAACATGGTGACTGTATTGTAAGGATTCAAATACATAATAAAAATTCATAAGGTTATCACTACTTGTTTCTTTGTCAGACTTATTTTTTAAGCCACACAGATCTAGAAAACATTTTTTTTCTTATTTTAAAAGGTATCATAAATTATCGTTGTGCAGTATCTGTTATATACTAAATGCCCATTAAGTGACAAAGTTATCATTGTTTTTATTATCATCATTGTCATTATTACTATTAGTAGTACAAATTGTATTTGAAAACCCAGATCTTATTTATTTTTTGAAATAACACTTAAATAAGAAATCAAAATAATAAGAAGTAAAACACACAGTAATGGCCACCCACAGAACACTGACATTAAGCAACATTTTGTGCAGCCTTTTATTCCATAAGATGAATAAGAATAGACATAAAGCTCTTTTTCATAAAATAAGTATTGGGTTCTTTTATTTTACTTTGTTGTTAGTTTGTTTAAACAAACTTTGTGAAATGTTCCCAGAAATTCTGTTTTCAAATGTCATCCTCAAAGGTAAGAATAAATCTATTTGTCAGTAAAGATTGTTCCGTCTCCTATATGTGTATATTACCATACTTACTGTGAATACTCAGAAAGCCATAGGCATATTGCTAGAAAATGTTACAATACACAAGATAGTCAATACTTTCTGCATTAAACACAAAATTGAATACTTAAATTTAAAGAGAGGAGAAACTACAAATGATGTGTGAGCATATATACATAAGTCTCTCCCTCCATCTTCCCAACTCCCTCCATCTTCCCACCTCCAAAAAATAATTTGAATCGACATCAAGGGACTTCCCTGGTGGTTCAGTGGTAAGACTTTGTGTTCCTAATGCAGGGGGCGTTGGTTCAGTCCCTGGTCAGGGAACTAGATCCCACACGCCACAACTAAGACCCAAGCAGCCAAATAAATTAAAAAAAAAATTTTTTTTAAGAAATCACATCAAGCAGTGAGGAGCCAATTATTGCACAATATAATCTTAGCATTAATCACTCTCTTTATTATATAACAGTTGTTCAGATCAGATCAGATCAGTCGCTCAGTCGTGTCCGACTCTTTGCAACCCCATGAACTGCAGCATGCCAGGCCTCCCTATCCATCACCAGCTCTCGGAGGTCACTCGGACTCACATTCGTCGAGTTAGTGATGCCATCCAGCCATCTCATCCTCTGTCGTCCCCTTCTCCTCCTGCCCTCAATCCCTCCCAGCATCAGAGTCTTCTCCAATGAGTCAACTCTTCGCATGAGGTGGCCAAAATACTGGAGTTTCAGCTTTAGCATCATTCCTTCCAAAGAAATCCCAGGGCTGATCTCCTTCAGAATGGACCGGTTGGATCTCCTTGCAGTCCAAGGGACTCTCAAGAGTCTTCTCCAACACCACAGTTCAAAAGCATCAATTCCTCGGCGCTCAGCCTTCTTTACAGTCCAGCTCTCACATCCATACATGACCACAGGAAAGACCATAGCCTTGACTAGACGAACCTTTGTTGGCAAAGTGATGTCTCTGCTTTTGAATATGCTATCTAGGTTGGCCATAACCTTCCTTCCAGGGAGTAAGCGTCTTTTAATTTCATGGCTGCAGTCACCATCTGCAGGGATTTTGGAGCCTAGAAAAATAAAGTCTGACACTGTTTCCACTGTTTCACCATCTATTTCCCATGTAGTGATGGGACCAGATGCCATTATCTTCGTTTTCTGAATGTTGAGCTTTAAGCCAACCTTTTCACTCTCAACTTTCACTTTCATCAAGAGGCTTTTTAGTTCCTCTTCACTTTCTGCCATAAGGGTGGTATCATCTGCATATCTGAGGTTATTGATATTTCTCTTGGCAATCTTGATTCCAGCTTGTGTTTCCTCCAGTCCAGCATTTCTCATGATGTACTCTGCATATAAGTTAAATAAACATGGTGACAATATACAGCCTTGACGTACTCCTTTTCCTATTTGGAACCAGTCTGTTGTTCCATGACCAGTTCTAACTGTTGCTTCCTGACCTGCATACAGATTTCTCAAGAGGCAGATCAGGTGGTCTGGTATTCCCATCTCTTTCAGAATTTTCCACAGTTTCTTGTGATCTACACAGTCAAAGGCTTTGGCATAGTCAATAAAGCAGAAATAGATGTTTTTCTGGAACTCTCTTGCTTTTTTGATGATCCGGCAGATGTTGGTAATTTGATCTCTGGTTCCTCTGTCTTTTCTAAATCCAGCTTGAACGTCAGGAAGTTCACGGTTCACATACTGCTGAAGCCTGGCTTGGAGAATTTTGAGCATTACTTTACTAGTCCGTGAGATGAGTGCAATTGTGCGGTAGTTTGAGCATTCTTTGGCATTGCCTTTCTTTGGGATTGGGATGAAAACTGACCTTTTCCAATCTTGTGGCCACCGCTGAGTTTTCCAGATTTGCTGGCATATTGAGTGCAGCACTTTCACAGCATCATCTTTCAGGATTTGGAATAGCTCCACTGGAATTCCATCACCTCCACTGGCTTTGTTCGTAGTGATGCTTTCTAAGGCCCACTTGACTTCACATTCCAGGATGTCTGGCTCTAGGTCAGTGATCACACCATCATGATTATCTGGGTCGTGAAGCTCTTTTTTGTACAGTTCTTCTGTGTATTCTTGCCATCTCTTCTTAATATCTTCTGCTTCCGTTAGGTCCATACCATTTCTGTCCTTTATCGAGTCCATTTTTGCATGAAATGTTCCTTTGGTATCTCTGATTTTCTTGAATAGATCCTTAGTCTTTCCCATTCTGTTGTTCAGATGACTTTAAAATGTGAATTTTATAATTTTTAGAAACATACATGGTCAACATATATTAAGATGGATTATAATGCCATTTCTAACATACTAATGTCTAAGTACAATTTTTATCATATATACTCATAAATTGTTAAGTTGTCCAGCTTGAATATTTTACTCATAATTTGTTCATGTTTTCAACAATTATATTCCATTCAAAGTATGTACACTTGTTTCTACTCATGCTGTAATAATAGCATTATATAAACTAAAGGTTAGTTAGCAGTTGGGTACTTGACAAAGAGAGCAGAGGAGCCCCTTACAAATACCATGTTCCATTCCCCTTGTTATCAAGAAGCCACTGTGACCTCTAAGAGTAACATATTGTACAATTCTCCAGGTCATAAAATAATCTATATCTACCATTTTATATGTAATGTGTCAAACCCTCACTTTGCAGCATTTTTAGTTGTCATGGTAAATTTAACAGGAGAATGAATGAAAATCTGTACACTGTAAACTCTAGAAATTATGAGAGAAATGAAGAAGGCACAAACAACTGGAAAGATATCCATGTTATGGATTGGAAGAATTAATATTTTTAAAATGACCATACTACCAAAAGCAATCTATATATCCAAGATCATAACTATCAAAATTATAATGCTTTTCTTTTCCACAGGAAAAGGGAAAAAATCCTAAAATTTGTATGGAACTAAAAAAGACCTCAGTCATCTAAAGCATTTTGGGAAAAAAGAATTAAGCTAGCAGTATAGATCTGATAGATAGAGTACCTGATGAACTATGGAATGAGGTTCGTAACATTGTACAGGAGACAGGGATCAAGACCATCCCCATGGAAAAGAAATACAAAAAAGCAAAATGGCTGTCTGGGGAGGCCTTACAAATAGCTGTGAAAAGAAGAGAAGCAAAAAGCAAAGGAGAAAAGGAAGATATAGACATCTGAATGCAGAGTTCCAAAGAATAGCAAGAAGAGATAAGAAAGCCTTCTTCAGTGATAAATGCAAAGGAATAGAGGAAAACAACAGAATGGGAAAGACTAGAGATCTCTTCAAGAAAATCAGAGATACCAAAGGAACATTTCATGCAAAGATGGGCTCAATAAAGGACAGAAATTGTATGGACCTAACAGAAGCAGAAGATATTAAGAAGAGGTGGCAAGAATACACAGAAGAACTGTACAAAAAAGATCTTCATGACCCAGATAATCACGATGGTGTGATAACTGATGTTCAAGATGGTTTTAGAAAAGACAGAGGAACCAGAGATCAAATTGCCAACATGTGCTGGATCATGGAAAAAGCAAGAGAGTTCCAGAAAAACATCTATTTCTGCTTTATTGACTATGCCAAAGCCTTTGACTCTGTGGAAAATTCTGAAAGTGATGGGAATACCAGACCACCTGATCTGCCTCTTGAGAAATCTGTATGCAGGTCAGGAAGCAACAGTTAGAACTGGACATAGAACAACAGACTGATTCCAAATAGGAAAAAAAATACATCAAGGCTGTATATTGTCACCCTGTTTATTTAACCTATATGCAGAGTACATCATGAGAAACGCTGGACTGGAAGAAACACAAGCTGGAATCAAAATTGCTGGGAGAAATATCAATAACCCCATATATGCAGATGACACCACCCTTATGGCAGAAAGTGAAGAAGAACTAAAAAGCCTCTTGATGAAAGTGAAAATGGAGAGTGAAAAAGTTGGCTTAGAGCTCAACATTCTGAAAACAAAGATCACGGCAGCTGGTCCCATCACTTCATGGGAAATAGATGGGGAAACAGTGGAAACAGTGTAACTGTATTTTTCTAGGCTCCAAAATCCCTGCAGATGGTGACTGCAGCCATGATATTAAAAGACGCTTACTCCTTGAAAGGAAAGTTATGACCAACCTAGATAGCATATTGAAAAGCAGAGACATTACTTTGCCCACAAAGGTCCGTCTAGTCAAGGCTATGGTTTTTCCTGTAGTCATGTATGGATGTCAGAGTTGGACTGTGAAGAAGGCTGAGTGCCGAAGAAGTGATGCTTTTGAACTGTGGTGTTGGAGAAGACTCTTGAGAGTCCCTTGGACTACAAGGAGATCCAACCAGTCCATTTTGAAGGAGATCAGCCCTGGGATTTCTTTGGAAGGAATGATGCTAAAGCTGAAACTCCAGTACTTTGGCCACTTCATGCGAAGAGTTGACTCATTAGAAAAGAGTCTGGTGCTGGGAGGGATTGGGGGCAGGAGGAGAAGGGGACGACAGAGGATGAGATGGCTGGATGGCATCACTAACTCGATGGACATGAGTCTGAGTGAACTCCAGGTGTTGGTGATGGACAGGGAGGCCTGGCGTGCTGCGAATCATGGGGTAGCAGAGATTTGGTCATGACTGAGCGACTGATCTGATCTGATCTGATCACATGTCTTAATTTCAAAGTATATTACAAAGTTATTTTATTCAAAACAATCTGATATTGGCATAAAAACAGACATATAGACAAACAGAACAGAATCAAGAGCCCAGAAATAAATCTATGCATATACAGTTAACTATTATTTGATAAAGAAGCCAAAAATACTCATTGAAGTAAAGACAGTCTCTTCAACAAATCATGCTAGTAAAATTGGATATTCACACATAAAAAAATTAACTAGACTCCTATCTCATACCACTCATAAAAATTAACTATAAATGGATTAAAGGCTGAAATGTAAGACCTGAAATCATAAAACTCCTATTAAAAAGTGGGGGGATGATTCATGACATTGGTCTTGGTGAAGAGTTCTTGGAAATGTATACAAGAAAAGTATACAAGAAACAAAAGCAAAAACAAAAAAGTGGGACTACATCAAACTAAAAAACTCTGCACAGAAAAAAATCAGTAGGATGAAAAGGTAACCTATGGAATGGGAAAAATATTTCAAACCATCAGATAATATCAAAAATATATGAATAACTCATACACTTCAATAACAAAGACTAAATAATCTGATTTAAAAATAGGCACAGAACCTGAATAAATATTGTTCCAAAAAGACACACAAGTGGCCAAAATGCATAAATATATGCTCAACATTACACGTCATAGAAGGGAAATACAAATCAAAATCATAATGAGAACTGCTGCAGACTTGTTGCTGCTAAGTCACTTCAGTCCTGTCCAACTCTGTGTGACTCATAGACGGCAACCCACCAGGCTCAGCCGTCCCTGGGATTCTCCAGGCAAGAACAGTGGAGTGGGTTGCCATTTCCTTCTCCAATGCTTGTTAGGATGGCTATTATCAAAGATAAGAGGCAACAAATGCAGGCAATGATACGGAAAGGGAAAGGGAACTTTGTGTATTGTTGGTGGGAATGTAAATTGATTCAGCTTCCATGGAAAACAGCATAGTTGTTCCTCAAAAATTAAAAAATAGAGCTACAATGAGATCCAGCAATACTACTTCTGGGAATACATCTGAAGGAAATGAAATTACTATCTTGAAAAGATATGTGCATACCCATGTTCATTGCAGCGTTATTCATGATAGCCAAGATGTGGAAACAAGCTAAGTATCTATTGATAGATAAATGGATAAGTAAATGTTTGTGCATAATTATAGATATATGTAATGTAATATTATGTAGCCATAAAAAGAGGAAAATCCTGCCATTTGTGATGTGGATGAAACTTAAAGGTAATACACTAAAAATGAAATAAGTCAGAGGAAAACAAGTACTGCATACTCTCACTTATATCTGAATTTTTTTTTTTTTTTTTTAATACAGAAACATAATAGATTGGTGGTTGCCTGGGGCAGGGCATAGGTAAAGGAAATGGGAACTTGTTGTTCAAATGGTATAAACTTTCAGTTATAAGATGAATAAATTTCAGGGATCTAATGCACAACAATGCAAAGAAATAGAGGAAAACAAGAGAATGGGAAAGACTAGAGATCTCTTCAAGAAAATTAGAGATATCAAGGGAACATTTCATGCAAAGATGGGCTTGATAAAGGACAGAAATAGTATGGACCTAACAGAAGCAGAAGATATTAAGGAGAGATGGCAAGAGTACACAGAAGAACTGTACAAAAAAGATCTTCATGACCCAGATAATCACGATGGTGTGATCACTCACCTAGAGACAAACATCCTGGAATGTGAAGTCAAGTGGGCCTTAGAAAGCATCACTACGAACAAAGCTAGTGGAGGTGATGGAATTCCAGTGGAGCTATTCCAAATCCTGAAAGATGATGCTGTGAAGGTGCTGCACTCAATATCCCAGCAAATTTGGAAAACTCAGCAGTGGCCACAGGACTGGAAAAGGTCAGTTTTCATCCCAATCCCAAAGAAAGGCAATGCCAAAGAGTGCTCAAACTACCGCACAATTGCACTCATCTCACACGCTAGTAAAGTAATACTCAAACTTCTCCAAGCCAGGCTTCAGCAATACGTGAACCATGAACTTCCTGAAGTTCAAGCTGGTTTTAGAAAAGGCAGAGGAACCAGAGATCAAATTGCCAACATCCGCCGGATCATGGAAAAAGCAAGAGAGTTCCAGAAACACATCTATTTCTGCTTTATTGACTATGCCAAAGCCTTTGACTGTGTGGATCACAATAGAGTTGGACAGGACTGAGCGACTGAACTGAACGGAATGCACAACATCATGGCTACAGTTTACAATGTTGTGTTGTATACATAAAATATGTTAAGAGAGTGAATCTCAGATATTCTCACTATACACAAAAAGTAACTATATGACGTTACCTTTGATGTGACTGATGTGTTAACTAATATTATTATGATAATCACTTCAAAATATATAAGTATATCAAATCATCCACACTGTACATTGTAAACCTATACAATGTTATTTTTAAAGTTTATCTCAATAAAGATGGGAAAAAAAGGTAGTCAGTCTTCACAAAGAGAAATATATTAACTATAATTGAGGTCCTATATAACTAAAGCCCTAGCATTAAAAACTGATGATTAAAAATGCAATCACTGTCCAAATCTTCATCTGGAAGTATGTAACAAGGGTAACTAACATTAGATCACTCAGGTTTTAAATTGCTAAATATAGATTGAAGGTGTAATCACATTTTTATGAATTAGACAAATAAGTTAGTTTTAGAGGAGATGAAATTCACTGGGCACTCAGATATCTAGAGTTCTCTCCAAGTATAAAGATACCATGCCTATATAAAATTAATTTTGGATCCGCTGGAAATCTAATATCCTAATTGTTATGTTCATGTCACTCAAGGCTTCACTGATGTTAACCTGGTGGGAGATACTATGAGAAATTTAAAATAAGCAGAATTTGAAATAGAAGGAATTAGTACAACCATTTATTCTGTTTCAAGTTCTGCTCGTTTTTAATCTAAAATAGAAGGAATTCCTACAACCATGGGCTCCCTGGTGGCTCAGATGGTAAAGAATTTGCCTGCAATTTGGGAGACCTGGGTTCAATCCCTGGGTCGCTAGGGTGGAGGGCATGGCAATCCACTCCAAAATTCTTACCTGGAGAATTATCATGAACAGAGGAGTTTGGCGGGCTACAGTCCAAGGGGTCGCAAAGAGTAGGATACAGCTGAGATACTAATCATAGCACCACCACAGGTGACTGAGATTCATGAACAGTATTACATGTGTTAGAAAGATAGAATATCAATATCAGGCCCATAATGGTAAAAATCAGTATAGTCAGGTTCTGACTTTTTAATGTTAAGCTGAGTTCACAATAGTAAATTGCAGGATTTGTAGCAGATGAATATCAGAAGGGGTCAGCAAAGAGCTATCTGGGCTGGAGAAAGCATTCCATTTGAAAAATGGAGAAGGAGGGAACTAATTTAACCTGGATTAAGTTACATGGAAAATGCTATTCCAAACCAGTATCAAATCACACCCAAGGTGACCTCTAACCTTCTGCATATTATTTTCTCCTGGTTTCCTCCCTGTCTTTCTGAATATTTCTCCTCAGTTTTCTTCCCTGGGTCTTTTTTTTTTTCCTGTTCTTATTGTTTACTTGCTAAGTCATGTCCAACTCTTTTGTGACCCCATGGACTGTAGCCTTCCAGGCTCCTCTGTATTTGGGATTTCCTAGGCAAAAATATTGGAGTGGGTTGCTTTTCCTCCCCCAGGGGATTTTCCCAACCCACGGATAAAACTCATGTCTCCTGCATTGGCATGTGACTTCTTTACCACTGAGACCCCTGGGAAGACCAATGTAGGGATTCAGTTCAGTTCAGTCGCTCAGTCATGTCCGACTCTTTGCGACCCCATGAATTTCAGCACGTCAGGCCTCCCTGTCCATCGCCAACTCCCGGGGTTCACCCAGACTCATGTGCATCGAGTTGGTGATGCCATCCAGCCATCTCATCCTCTGTCGTCCCCTTCTCCTCCTGCCCCCAATCCCTCCCAGCATTAGGGGCTTTTTCAGTGAGTCAACTCTTTGAATGAAGTGGCCAAAGTAGTGGAGTTTCAGCCTCAGCATCAGTCCTTCCAATGAACACCCAGGACTGATCTCCTTTAGGATGGACTAGTTGGATCTCCTTGCAGTCCAAGGGACTCCCAAGAGTCATCTCCAGCAGGATTGCATTTGGTCAAATCTCATTGACAGGATTTCCAAGAGTCTGAGTACAGAGATGGATCACTGGGACCAGTCAGTTCCCTCCTTAGCTGAATCATCAGATTCCCACCATGCTTCTCTCACATTGAGGATGCTCAGGAGAAGACACATCATCCATGTACTCACATAAAGCATGTCCTCCCCTTCCTTCCCACCCCTCCAGACAATAAAAACTGCAAATTAGTTGTGATTTTCTGGCCTTTTCACTGGAAACCATAAGTCTGAGTTGGCTTATTCAATGTGAGGATCACAATGAGAGAACATGGATCTTTTTTTTTTTTTTTTTTTTTCTGTGTGCAACCCCTTAAATATTGGTTTTCCAGAGTTCTGTCCTTGGTCTGCCTTATTCCTACTTTTCATCTTCTCCATCTCTTTGTTTCAATCTATATCTTTTCATCAATTCCCACAGTGATAATTATGAACAGTATGCCAACAGACCCTCTGTGAGCATATAAGGCAGCTTTAGTGCCAATGTGCCTTTTCTTGACAGATGGATTTCAAATAACTATTCCTATCTCTTCAACACAAAAAGGCTTCTTTTCCTCCAGACTTCTACAATCCCATTCTTTAGGGTTAAGAATGTCTTGATCAAACTAATGCCTGTTATTATTATTTCTTTCACATACTCTCAGCCAAGCCACATGTTGCAAATCATAAAAACCAGTTTCATGAATCAAGAATTCACAAACCTCCATCACTAACCATTCTTTCAATACCTAGACTATCTTTCAATCAGACATTTCCAAGGAAAACACAGTTTCTTCTCTTTGCTATTTCCAGTGCACACTTTCTAGTCCTTATCTTGTATTTTCAGTATTTGAAAATGCTCACCTTTTATTCCTCAAAATGTTCTATGTCAGCTTTAAGGAAGTATTCTGTCTACCTCGTTTCCTTTACTATTTTTCAGCTATGGAGTGTGTGTGTGTTGTGTGGTTTCAATATTAATTTGATGATAAATAAACATTGGTTTTCAGGAGGAAGTCAACTCTCAGTCTTGCTACTTTTCTCTCTGAATTCTTTACACAAAGGCTGTCAAATCCATGGCTTTAAGAGCTTACTATATTTGAAGACTCCCCAGATTTGTACTTATATCCACAAATGTGATATCTTCCTTTAGAGATCTCTTGGGCACCTAAAAATAAGCATAAGCAAAACAAAAATGTACATCTTTTCCCCTATCCATGATATTTCTTGGGCTGCATCCATAACTAATAGTAACAGAATCAAGTACCCACTTACACAAGCCTGAATATTGAAACTCATTCTTAATTCTTTCCTCTACTTTGCCATCTGTCATCTATCACAAAAAAGTCAATACCTTTCATTAATTTATCTTCAAAAATACAGATACCGTCTCCCAATCTTCCCTATTGCTATTAGAATTATTGTCTCTTTCCTAGATTGCTACAATAAAACTTCTAATAATCAGTTCTAGTCTATTTTTGTCTAGTCCACCACAATCTTCTACAATGTAAGTGTGGTCAGTTCACTACTCTATGCATTTCCTTTTAGGTGTTCTACAAAATCTGTGTAGAAATGTGCAATATTTTTAAAGTTTCTTATTTACTCTTCAACTATTGCTCTAGCTAGAACTCTAAGTTCTCTGTCTCCCATGTGCTCTCTCTAGCAGTAGTAATAAAATACTTTTAATACAAATAAAACCATAATAGCAGCAAATATTTACCAGGCATTTTCTATGTGCCAAATATTGCACTTTCCTAAATATAGGAAACTCTCTTGTCTTCTGTCTTTATGTTGGATACACTTTCTTTCTAGAATGACTTTGTATTCTGTTTATTCACCAGTGCTTGTCCTTCAAACCAGGCACCAGATCAGATCAGATCAGATCAGTCACTCAGTCGTGTCCGACTCTTTGTGACCCCATGAACCGCAGCACGCCAGGCCTCCCTGTCCATCACCAGCTCCCGGAGGTCACCCAGACTCACACCCATCAAGTCAGTGATGCCATCCAGCCATCTCATCCTCTGTTGTCCCCTTCTCCTCCTGCCCTCAATCCCTCCCAGCATCAGAGTCTTCTCCAATGAGTCAACTCTTTGCATGAGGTGGCCAAAATACTGGAGTTTCAGCTTTAGCATCATTCCTTCTAAAGAAATTCCAGGATTGATTTCCTTCAGAATGGACTGGTTGGATCTCCTTGCAGTCCAAGGGACTCTCAAGAGTCTTCTCCAACACCACAGTTCAAAAGCATCAATTCTTCGGCGCTCAGCCTTCTTCACAGTCCAGCTCTCACATCCATACATGACCACAGGAAAGACCATAGCCTTGACTAGGCGAACCTTTGTTGGTAAAGTAATGTCTCTGCTTTTGAATATGCTATCTAGGTTGGTCATAACTTTCCTTCCAAGGAGTAAGCGTCTTTTAATTTCATGGCTAAACCAGGCACCAACTATCCCTAAATTAGTGCCTCTTGTCTGTGCTCTCAAAGTATATGATTTACAATGTTTTAAAATCACAAAGATATACTACCAAAACCACGATATGGAATTCAAAATAGTTCCAAAAGTTTTAAACAATGTTTTTGAACACACCAGATACACACTGTAGCTCATGTATGAGGGCTGGAGAGAAAGTGTGGGTCTGGATGGAAAGGCAGGGAGAGATTGGGCTAGGGTGTACTGAGGAAGGGGAGGCTCAAAGGAAGTCACAATCAGGGTCAAAGCACGGATACCCTGACCACTTTTCCTGGAAATAAGTGGATCGAGAGAGAACTCGGTAGTTCTATAGGCCAGCAAAGAAGTCTTGGAATGAGAAACACCTGGGTGCCAGGGGCCCTATGTCCCAAACTGGGAGTCTGGCTTATATGACCTATCAAACCAACCCCAATTCGATGCCTCAGTTAGAGTCACAGTGCAGCAGTGTCTCCCCAAGGGGATCCAGCCAGTTCTGGGGGTTCAGGCTCTGTCACAAGTGGTATGCTCAGGAGCAGGACCTCCCAAAGGTCAGAAACAGGGAACTTTGAATGTCTGGGCAAGAACTTTGAATGTCTGGGCAAGAAGTCAAATGCTTTCCAGAAGTCCAAAAGCCCAGGGCACCAACACGGGCTTTTGGAGTAGCCCCTAGTTTAAAGAATAATGAGAAACCATTTGTTTACCAAATAACGCAGCTAAAGCATTTTATACACAACATTATATCATTTCTGGAGTAGGAAATGGCAACCCACTCCAAGATTCTTGCTTGGAAAATTCCATTGACAGAGGAGCCTGGTGGGCTACAGTCCATGGGGTCCCAAGAGTTGGGTATGACTAACTTAAATTTTATATCATTTACATTTGGCACATAAACTTAAAGGCTTCTAAATTAACTGAGACTTAAATATCTAGATAATTAATGAGAAATTGAGTTTTTTTTTTACTTTAGAGACTTGGTCTTAATTATATTTATGGTTGTTTTAGCAATGCAACAATAAATTCTACACTTAACATTTTCAGTTCAGTTCAGTCTCTCAGTCATGTCTGATTCTTGGCAAACCCATGGACTGCAGCATGCCTGTCCATCACCAACACTCAGAGTCTACTCAAAATCATGTCCATCGAGTTGGTGATGCCATCCAACCATCTCATCTTCTGTCATCCCCTCCTCCTCCTGCCCTCAATCTTTCCCAGCATCAGGGTCTTTTCTAATGACTCATTTCTTAGCATCAGATGGCCAAAGTATTGGAGTTTCAGCTTCAGCATCAGTCCTTCTAATGAATATTGGGGACCTATTTCCTTTAGGATTGACTGGTTGGGTCGCCTTGCAATCCAAGGGACTCTTAAGTGTCTTCTCCAACACCACCGTTCAAAAACATCAATTCTTCGGTGCTCAGCTTTCTTTATAGTCCAACTCTCACATCCATACATGACTACTGGAAAAACCATAGCCTTGACTAGACAGACGTTTGTTGGCAAAGTAATGTCTCTGCTTTTCAATATGCTATCTAGGTTTGTCATAGCTTTTCTTCCAAGAAGATAGTGTCTTTTAATTTCATGGCTGCAGTCACCATCTGCAGTGATTTTGGAGCCACCCAAAATAAACTTTCTCACTGTTTCCATTGTTTCACCAACTATTTGCTGTGAAGTGATGGGACCAGATGCCATGATCATAGTTTTCTGAATGTTGAGTTTTAAGCCAACTATTCACTATTCTCTTTCACTTTCATCAAGAGGCTCTTTAGTTCTTCTTCACTTTCTGCCATAACAGTGGTATCATCTGCATAGCTAAGGTTATTGATATTTCTCCTGACAATCTTGAATCCAGCTTATGCTTCATCCAGCCCAGCATTTCACATGATGTACTCTGCATATAAGTTAAATAAACAGGGTGACAATATACAGCCTCTGTTGTTCCATGTCCAGTTCTAACTATTGCTTCTTGACCTGCATACAGATTTCTCAAGAGGCTGGTCAGGTGGTATGGTATTCCCATCTCTTGAAGAATTTTCCACAGTCAAAGGCTTTCATGTAGTTAATACAGCAGAAGTAGATGTTTTTATGGAACTCTCTTGCTTTTTTGATGATCCAGCTGATGTTGGCAATTTGATATCTGGTTCCTCTGCCTTTTCTAAATCCATCTTGAACATCTGGAAGTTTGCTGTTCATATTCTGTTGAAGCCTGGCTTGGAGAATTTTGAGCAATACTCTTTGTTAGCGTGTAAGATGAGGGCAATTGTGCTATAGTTTGAACACTCTCTGATACTTAACATTTTGTTAAAATTAAATATGTATTCACTCTATTATCTTCAGAGATGTTATTGACATCTTGGAACCAGGTATTATTGGAATCAAGATATCAGTTTTGAGTCTATAGTTGTCCTGACATTTGTTCACTAATGATTTTTAAAATGAAATATAAATCCTAGCTTTTTCTGTAGTCAGCTCCATTTTAAATGTCAAATTGTATTTAGAACAATATGCCTAACTCTCAAGCATGTGATTCAGATATTATTCTAGAATCAATACCATAAGCAGATTTTCTCAACTTCATATGGAGAAATGATATGACACCTCAAGATCTTGTCTTGAAATTTCTCTAACATTGAAGTGAAGTGTTAGTTGCTCAGTCGAGTCTGACTCTGCAATCCCATGAACTGTAGCTTGCCAGGCTCCTCTGTCCATGGGATTTCCCAGGCAACAATACTGGAGTGGGTAGCCATTCCCACTTCCCGGCCCAGGGATGAACACAGGTCTCCTGCATTAGATGCAGATGCTTTGCCATCTGAGCCACCAGGGAAGCCCTCTAACATTGAAACATGCAACGATCAAAGCAAAAGACAGAAGTTATTAATCACTTTCATTTTGAGCTGGAAAGTCTGAATACAGAAGTCTCTCTAACTTTTCTCCAAATGCTTTAAACATTTAATATTGTGTAACCCGATTTCAAGCAGGTTCAAGCTATTCTGGAATATGGTTTTAACCGATGATTTTCTTTTGTGGAAAAGTAATCTAAGTATCTGACTATAGTAGGACAAAATATATCAACATTTATTCAAAGGAACTAAGCAGAAACCCACTCTCTATTCCATTAATAGTTTTTAATTTCGAGTTTATATGCCTTTTCCTTTGTTTATTTCTGACATATATTTATTTGTCTGATTTTTCTACCATGTTTCAGTTCAACTTTCAGGTATTATCCTTAACCTCCAGTCATACTGTGTTGTGTCAAATTCATAAGAGATCTTTTACTTATAATCCAGAAATTAAAGGAATTCACTTTCAAATCACACAAAGACATCGACTTTGTTTACGAAATTCATTAGGGATGTATCTGCTTTCATTTTTAAAAGATAATATTGAAAAATTTAAAAATCACATTAGAAATGAATAGATTATATCTTTTTATTCCATTAGCCAGAACTAATGAATAACTTGTCCTGAGGGAAGCTGAGGCTAAAGTTTACTGAGGATTATTTGTTTTGTTTTTGTTCTAATACTCCACTGGTCACAGAGCAAAACCAAATTGTGTGACCTGTTGAATCAGTTACACACTATCAATTTACACATTTCTATAAAAGAAAGTTGTAATGCCTCCAGAGGAGTTTTAGGAGTTTAAAGAACACAAAATAAATCACTAATATAACATGTCATTCCTATCTTGGTCAAGAGCTGGTAAACTCTTTGGTAGCACAAAGCTACCACAGATTAGCTGCAAGTTAACAGTATTGTACACACTCCTCTTTCCCTGAACATTGGAAGTTGAATTGCACTTCAGGTTTTTTCTACGTGTAAGTGCCAGAGTACTGAGTAGGGTAAAGGAAAAGGCTCCTCTTTGATAGGAACATTTTTTCTTAGTGACAGATGAAGGGCATGATAAAGGTTTAATCAAATAATTTGTGAGCATGCATACACAATGGTACAGGGGAAATACATATCCTCTACAATGATATGAGTGTCCCAGTCACTTATTTTCTAATATATTAGAGACTATATAGGAGGATCTAATGTGGCATAGACAGAAAATTTCACAGAATCAACCACTTCCTCTGTTTCAATATCATGCGCCCTGAATCCAGTAACTTACTAGTTGGATTCTTAAACTACTAAATGTTGAAGCAGATGTCATCCAATTTGAAACTATGGAAAGAAGCATATCTAATAAAATTAATCTTAATACTCAAATACCCTTCTGGAGTACAGATCAACCTGATTATTCCTAGGTGAGCTATTAAACTTGAGTCCAGGACCTACCTCCTGTTGTCTCACCAAGAATCTGTCTGAGCAGCTGACAACCTGCTTCTACAGCTCAGAATTCTAACAACACTGCATCTGAGCAGAAATAATACTATCTTAACTCACAATTCATTTCAGTATGTAAGCTGATAGTCTAACTCATACTTTAATTCCTTCTTGTGAAAAATTAAAAACATGAAATTAACTTGGAATTATATGTATTTGCAAATTTAAAATGATGTATTTTTTAAAAAAAAAAAAAACACAGAAAACAATTTTAGAAGACTAATGCACAAGTCCCATAAATAAAGTAAACTAGAAAGGATATTGAATGGTAGGTGCATTAAGTCATTCATGTGTTTTAGAGCATAGTTTTATATACATGAAAAAAGCATTTATTTTCCTTCTAGTGTTCTTTAGTCTAAAATGTACTGGGACCACTTATTGTTTTATAGCTGAAATGATTTCTCTATGAAGTAATATATATTTCTGCATTTGAATTCAAATAAAGTATTTTATGACAGCTACAAGCTACAATAATATAATCAAAATTAATCATGGTAATGATAGAAAAAATATATTGGTGGCAGATGTTCATATGAAATAATTTTTGGTGCTAGTATCTTGAAGAATATTAAGCAAAATGCAATGTTACAATAAAATTTTCCAGTATGTACTGGATTTCACAAAATAAAGAATTTTATATAGCTTCTTTTCTGTATTTTCTATATTTTTCATTCAGAATTTTTATAAGATCATACATCTGCTTAACCAAGTAAAATTTTTGCCACATAGCCCTTAATTTTATAGTCATAGCCCTCCTCACCATGCCTTTTCCTATCCATCAGGGAATGGTTTCCTATGAGCCACTAAAATGGGACTTTTGTTAGCAGGATACAATTGCTTCAGAAATAAAATCACTTTATGAGGTAAGAAGCATGTAAAAATCTGTTCATATCTCAGTGTGGAGAGAGATTATAATGAATAAAAACATCAGTAAAGGAGGGAATTCTTCATACATTACCAAAGGTCCTACTTTTCCTGTTTTCCTATAAGTCAAATTACTGAAACTTGTGAGTTAGAATATTAATTGCTTTAAGAAAACTGAAAACTCTTCCTACTCTTTCAAAGCTATATTTATTCAGGTCATATAATTGACATCATGATAAAGTTATATCCTGGTAATGTAGATGCTGGAAAGTATGTGATCTTGATTGATTTGTGTTCTAAATTCTTTCAGAAAAATGCATCCCCTAAACTTTTTTGCCCTTAGATTGTCTACATTAGTTTTTGTCCGTGTTGATATTCACAGCGGTTTAATGATGGTGATGAAAGATTTATTTTTTAGTCCTTTTGACATATGAGGATGCAAAGTGAAAGAGGAAGAATGTTAACTTGTTCCACATGGGACACAAGGCTGAAAGGTTCAAACTGTATTGGTATTCATGAAGCAAAACAACCAACTCCTATTTTTGAAATGCTGAACATAAAAATGTTCCACTTTACATTTCAGAGAGATTATTAACTAAGTGATTAATTTACTAAAATGCATTCAGACTGTAGAACAATGGCCAAGAGAAGGTTGATTTAAGAAAATACCTATTGATGCTTTAACATAGGCCAACGTTGCTGAAAAAAATCCAGCTCCTTAGATGGACATGATTTCCAGATGTCTTCTCTTGAAGGGATTTGTAAAACTATGGAGCTAAAAAATAGGCTTTTCTTTCTCTTTGAGGATTAATTTGATAAGAATTTTTAAAATTGTAGGTGTTCATAGTTTAATGCTCAGATATATATTTTTTAAATTTTTGTTTACTTTAGTGTCACTACCACTCCAATGTCTAAACTCTCTTCTTCCTCATATTTCAGATCTCACAGAAACTACATCTATCAAACCAAATTCTTTCTGAAATGCATCTCCTGCCTTAATTCCAGTTATTTTGGATTCCTGGCCTTCATTTGTTCATCATATGATTGTCTTCTCTTCCTGAGTGTAAACTCATCTATCCTTGTTTCTTTATTCCCTGACCAGCCATCTGTATAGTGACACACTTTATCTGTGCTCCTATAGTAACTGACTATGCATTTAAATTCTTATTTTATTTATTCATTCTATCCCCAGATTATAAATTCCTTGATAACAAAATGATCATGCATCATTGTACTGGGATTTCCTCAGGAATTAACATAATACCTGGCATGTAGGATGTGTTCACAAAATGATTAGCTGGTTAATAGTGCATCTACCTATCTGCTTACACAAATCTCACCTGTCCTACAAGAAACATATAACCACCATTGCCAAGAAAAACCTTCATACATCACTGTCTCCTTTAACTCATTCAACTCCTGAGTAGATTAGCATATCAAAACAGAAAGTGATACTATTATAAATACTAACATTAACAAAACTATCCTAAAAGAGATAATAGTAATATAACTTTGGGCATTTATTGATTGCTTAACAAGTATTATACAGTGTGTTAAGTGTGAGAAAATATGTGAGCTGTCCAAAGTAATACAGCTTGGGCTGAGGTACATCAGAGAGTGAAAACAAGGCCTGTTTGAATTGAAAGTCCATTATAGTTTTTGAATACTTTAATGTATAGGCTTTATAAACATTTCATATTTGAACAATATAAATATTTCAATAAATATCAATTATTATTTTGTTGTCAACTTTATCTTTCATTGCTGTCCAGTTGGTTTATTTATGCAAAATTTTGGTCTTCCCTGGAGGCTCAGATGGTGAAGCATCTGCTTACAATGCAGGAGATCCGGGTTCAATCCTGGGTTGGGAACATCTCCTGGAGAAGGAAATGGCAACCCACTCCAGTATTCTTGCCTGGAAAATCCCATGGATGGAGAAGCCTGGTAGGCTATAGTCCATGGGGTCACAAAGAATCAGACACAACTGAGCAACTTCACTTTCACTTTCTTTCCACAATGCCATGCACATACTTTGTTGCATAACTGTATCTAAGTTAGAAGTGATGCCTTGCTGCTGCTGCTGCTGCTGAAGTCACTTCAGTCGTGTCCAACTCTGTGCGACCCCATATGGCAGCTCACCAGGCTCCGCCGTCCCTGGGATTCTCCAGGCAAGAACATTGGAGTGGGTTGCCATTTCCTTCTCCAATGCATGAAAGTGAAAAGTGAAAAGCCAAAGTGAAGTCACTGAGTCGTGTCTGACTCTCATCGACCCCATAGACTGCAGCCTACCAGGCTCCTCAGTCCATGGGATTTTCCAGGCAAGAGTACTGGAGTGGGATGCCATTGCTTTTTCCAGAAGTGATACCTTAATACTTATAAAATACCAATGGAATTGAACTGGCCTCAAAACAAAGCCATAGACATCAGTACAGGTGAAAAAGATATGGATGCTGTATAGTGTTAAATGCTGAATACTTGTTATATTAAGATCATTATGAGCCTCAGTTATCTAAATGCAAGTTAGACTGAATTTCTAAGTAGATATAAAATAATGTATATTCTGTAATGTAAGTCTCTGCAACAGTTTTAAAAGTTGAACTTTGTATCTAAAAAAATATGTCTTTCAAATATTTGAGGTTTCTTGCCTGAAACATCAAAGCTCCATGTTCTAAAAGTTATTTATAGAACCATCCCAATTATAAAATAAGGAAAACAATGTTCCTTCATTGACAATAAGACTACGGCAAGTGTAAATGTATTCATTTCACTTTAAATCCATGTTTCCATCATTTTCCTAGTTCCTAGAAGACTAAGCATTCTCCTAATCACACTGTAGAAATTGTAGTCTTTTTTTTTTTTTTTTTTTTGCCCCTGACATGGCTTTTCAATTATATTAACCCTTTAATCTCTGACTTAATTTTAAAAGTTTAATTCAGTTCAGTTCAGCCGCTCAGTCATGTCCAATTCTTTGCGACCCCATGAATCACAGTACACCAGGCCTCCCTGTCCATCACCAACTCCCAGAGTTCACTCAAACTCATGTCTATCGAGTCGGTGATGCCATCCAGCCATCTCATCCTCTGTAGTCCCTTTCTCCTCCTGCCCCCAATCCCTCCCAGCATCAGGGTATTTTCCAATGGGTTAACTCTTTGCATCAGGTGTTTCAGCTTCAGCTTTAGCATTAGTCCTTCCACTGAACACCCAGGACTAATATCCTTTAGGATGGACTGGTTGGATCTCCTTGCATTCCAAGGGACTCTCAAGAGTCTTCTCCAACACCATAGCTCAAAAGCATCAATTCTTTGGTGCTCAGCTTTCTTTATAGTCCAACTCTCACATCCATACATAACCACTGGAAAAATCATAGCCTTGACTAGACAGACCTTTGTTGGCAAAGTAATGTCTCTGCTTTTTAATATGCTATCTAGTTTGATCATAACTTCCTTCCCAGGAGTAAGCGTCTTTTAATTTCATGGCTGCAATCACCATCTGCAGTGATTTTGGAGCCCCCCAAAAATAAAATCTGACACTGTTTCCAGTTAGGGAAAAAATAAATATTTTTAGTGCATGTAAGTTAAAGTTAAAGGGTCAAAAATTAAAACTATAAACATAAACACAAAAGTTCACCAATATTTCTGGATCTATAAGATCCTTTCCCTTTGGGATCAAGTCAAAGATATCAACAATACCAATATATCAGACCATACACTTAGTATTCATTTCAATTCAGTTTAGTCACTCAGTCATGTCGGACTCTTTGCAACCCCTTGGACTACAGCATGTCAGACCTCCCTGTCCATCACCAATTCCTGAAGTTTACTCAAACTCATGTCCATTGAGTCGGTGATACCATCCAACCATCTCATTCTCTGTCCTCCCCTTCTCCTCCTGCCTTCAATCTTTCCCAGCATCAGGGTCTTTTCAAATGAGTCAGTTATTCACATCAAGTGGCCAAAGTACTGGAGTTTCAATTTATCAGTATACCTCTCACCTCATCATAACTGCAAACATTACTGCAGCATTATCACATGAATAACACAGTCTTCCGTGGGTCACTCACATGGAGAATCTATCCTCTATACTTTAATGGCACAGAATAGAGACTGATTGTAAAAAGTATATAAAGAAGTTTGGAAACTTCTTAAAAATGGATTTCCCATTTCTTTAAGTGTTGGTTTCTGCTTTCCTTTATGCTCAGTTGCTTTAGTTGTGTCCAACTCTTCTGCAACTCAGTGGACTGTCGCCAGACAGGCTACAGACACGAGTGGGTTCCCATGCCCTCCTCCAGAGTATCCTCCTGACTCAGGGATACAACCAGCATCCCTTATGGGCAGATGGGTTCTTTACCACTAGTGCCACCTAGGTAGCCCAAGTGTTTCACCTTCTTTTAAAAACTTCGGTATTTGTGGGAAGACGTGATTAACACAACAAGAAGGTCAGAACTGTTGATAAATATGGAACCCATTATAGTGCCTCCCTCAGGAAAATGCAGAAGAAAATTGAAATCAGCCAGCATGCCGCATACACTTGCTCCTTCTGGGGGAAGTCCTTGATGAAGAGACAAGCTGCGGGCTTCTGGCGTTGTGATTCCTTCATGAAAATGGCGGCTGGTGGGGCCAGGACCTGCAACACCGCTTCTGCTGTCACAGGATAGCTGCCATCAAAGGCTGAAGAAACTGAAGGACCAGGAGAAGCACCACCATTGGAAGCATTTCTAGCATATAATAATGGGTTAATTTATAATAACAAAAATTAATATTTGTAACATTTAAAAATTAAAATAAAAAAGCACTAAAAACTGGGCAATTATAGGAAAAGATAAACCTACCCGAAAATTCAAGCAACTCCCAAATATACTTCTACTTAACTAATTCTGTGTAATTTTAAGGTTTAAAGTTTAAGTAATATATTCATTTTATAATCTACTCTATTTTTCACAAATAACAAGAGTCTTATAATTCATACACAAGAAAAGAGACACAATCTAATAAGAAAAAGTAATTCAAGTACAAATTAGCTACTTGTTACATATGAAAAAAGTAACAAATTTTAGGATTTTATTTTGTAAGTTCAAAAATTAAAGAAGTTTACAACAAATGCAATGTGAAAATATCATATCTCAACTAAATTTATTATGAACATTTCAGAAAATGTAATGATTAAAGATAAACATTATGATGCTAAAACAGTAATAAGTATCAATATTTTAAAGAATTATGTGTCATTAAACCACATTTTGAGATTCATTATTATTTCACCTATAAAGAAATTGTGCTATTTCATAGACCATGCACTTTTCTTCATCATGACTTACTAGGGATGTCCAAGAAAATATCATCAATTACCAACCATTCCTCATGTTGAGGTATCTCAGAGGGTGAGCTGTGAAAGGTTTAATAATGGCCCATCAAAGATGTTTACATCCTTATTCCCCAAACCTATAAATACCTTACCTTCCATGACAAAAGGAACCTTGTGGATGTGATAAATTTAAGGATCTTGAGATGGGAACCTTGTTCTGGATTATCTGGGTGAGGCCAATTTAATCACAAGGGTCTTTATAAGAAGAAAATAAGAGGGTCAGACACAGATAGTATTGTAATAGCAGTAGAGTAGAGATTTGAAGATACTGAAAATGGAGAAAGAGGCCATGAACAAAGGAATACAGGTGGCCTTTAAGAGCTCTAAAAGGCAGGAAAACCAATTCTCCCCTAGACCCTTCAGAAAGAATGTAGCCCTTCTGATCCATTTTAGAACTTCTCCTCTTAGGAACTGTACAAGAAATATATATATTTTTTGTATATAAAATAGCAGAAGGGGATTTCAAGCAAATAAATTGTGAAACAATGGAAACAGTGACAGACTTTATTTTTGAGGGCTCCAAAATCACTGCAGATGGTGACTGCAGCCATGAAATTAAAAGACATTTGCTCCTTGGATGAAAAACTACGACCAAACTAGACAGCATATTAAAAAACAGAGATGTTATCACTTGCTGACAAAGGTCCGTCTAGTTAAGGCTATGCTTTTTCCAGTAGTTTAAAGCTGAGCACTGAAGAATTGATGCTTTTGAACTGTGGTGTTGGAGAAGAATCGAGTCCCTTGGACTGCAAGGAGATCCAACCAGTGCATCCTAAAGGAAATCAGTCCTGACTATTCATTGGTAGGACTGATGCTGAAGCTGAAACCAATACTTTGGCCACCTGGTGCAAAAAACTGACTCATTAGAAAAGACCCTGATGCTGGGAAAGATTGAGGGCAGGAAGAGAAGGGGACGACAGAGGATGAGGTAGTTGAATGGCATCACCGACTCAATGGACATGAGCCTGAGCAAACTTCAGGAGTTGGTGATGGACAGGGAAGCCTGGCGTGCTGCAAACCATGGGGTTGCAGAGTCGGACATGACAGAGTGAATGAACTGAACAGAACTGAACTGATACAAGAATAAACTTGTGTTGTTTTAAGCCAATAAGTTTATGGTAATTTGTTACGGCAGCCATAGGAAACCAGTACATCTTCCTTCTGCTAAAGACTACTTCCAACAATCTTGACGTGTAAGGCATTCCAACTATATTCCTGATTCAAAATTAGTTTCCTAGGAAGTCTGAAAATTAGCAATGCTTTGAGGAAGTCAAATCTAATGTGGAGCTTTCCCAGGAGGAACACAAAACAAGTGTGCATAGTGATCCTTTCCCATTACTCCCGCAATGATAACTACGACCTTATGTTTAGTTAACCATGCGCTTGAAAAAAGAGCATTTTTAAGTATTTCAATGATGTAGTATCCAACTTGACATTGATATACATAGACTCAAAGTGCTTTAAAGTCCTTTAATATACATGGAGGATGCACATAAACCAGGTAATTAAAGGAGACGATTCAGTTACAACTCTACAATGGATTCATTTGGGACACAAACTATAAATGTATAATTGGATGAGACATATTTGATAATTATCTTAACCCCTACATTGAGTCCTTTACCAGGGGAAAAAGAGCTAGTACAGTAGAAATTGGCCAGAGAATGCTTTTGCAAATGAATTTTTGGCCAAGAGAATGTAATACAACTTATTTTTGTATCTTTGCCCATGCATTAGCACTCAGTTTTAAGATTCATTTATATTCCAGAAGATAGAGACTGTCTCTTCCTTCCTCAGGGATTTGCTTACATTACAGGGTAGTAAGGATGAAGTCTCACTCTAGAAGGAAAGATGGTCAGGTTTGCCAGTTGAGTGAAGGATTTTGAAGCTTGCTATTCCTCAGCTGTGATACAGTTCAGCTGTGTGCACAGCATCCACCTGGACCTCTCTCCACATTGCCCCAGTGGAATTTGTGTGTCAAAGGGAACATTTGTCATCTGCTACATCATGAGTAGTAAAGTGTCTAAATTTATTTGACTTGTCTCCTTACCAGGGCTTCCCAGGTGGCGCTAGTTGTAAAGAATCTGTTGACCAATGCAGGTTCAATCTCTGGGTCAAGAAGATCCCCAGCCAAAGGAAGTGACAACCATTCTGGTAATCTTGCCTGGAAAATCCCATGACAGAGGAGCCCATTGGGGTAGAGATTATGGGGCCACAGAGTCAGACACGACTGAGAGACTCAGCACAGGCTTACCAGCTGAATCTAAGGAAGTGTGACTAACCATCCTAGAAGCTTCCACCACACTTAAATTTAGGGATTATATGATCATTTTCCAGTAGTCTAACACATATTCCAATGATAGTTTGTCTTTTATGCTTATAAGAACTTAATTAGCACCATTAACCAAAGACCCATAGAAAGCTCTATCCACTGACAAAGACTCCTTCATAACATTCCCTGTTACACAGTCTCTCATAATGTCCAACTCTGTGCGACCCCATAGATGGCAGCTCATCAGGCTCCCGTCCCTGGGAATCTTCAGGCAAGAACACTGGGGTGGGTTGCCATTTCCTTTTCCAATGTGTGAAAGTGAAGTCACTCAATCATGTCCTACTCCCAGTGACTCCATGGACTGCAGCCTATCAGGCTCCTCCATTCACAGGATTTTCCAGGCAAGAGTACTGGAGTGGGGTGCTCTTCTCCACTCTCATAATGTAAAAGACTTATTTTCCAGGAAAAAAAAAAAAGGTACAATAGTAGACACATAAATCTGGGATTTGTTCATTCCATTATTCAGAACCTCCCAGAACATTGGCCCAATAGTACGCAACAGAGATCTCCCTGATCTCTCAGGGTCAACTGAGCTGTCCTTTTGGAGATTATGCCTTGTAAAGATTGGGTGCTATTCTCCAGGACGTGGTATACAGTCTGAATTAATGATAATGATATGATTCTATTTCCCCAGGAAACAGGCAGTAAGGATTGGAGTAGAATTGTCTCTGTTCATCATCATACTCAGTAATCTGTTTCAGGGAATGTGTGCTTTATATCACTGCAACACTGAACTCTGCTGATTTAGAGATTTCAATCCCAGATAGAGAATTACTCCACCAGGGGCACAGCAAGCAACTCTCTGAGTTTTAAGCTTTTATTTGATCATTATTAGCAAGGGAAAATAATGTACCATCTTGGCAGGCAGGCTATTACTATACAATGTTGTTATGTAGTTGTTCAGTCGCTCAGTCACGTCCAACTCTTGGCAACCCCATGGACTTCAGCACACCAGGCTTCCTTGACCTTCACCATCTCTCCAAGCTTGCTCAAATTCATGCCCATTGAGTCAGTGATGCCATCCAACCATCTTGCTCTCTGTTTCCCCCTTCTCCTCCTGCCCTCAATCTGTCCCAGCATTAGAGTCTTTTCTAATGAGTCAGCTCTTCACATCAGGTAGACAAAGTATTGGAGCTTCAGCTTCAGCATCATTTTTTCCAATGAGTGTTCAGGATTTTTCCAGAGATCAGTGGTTTGATATCTTTGCAGTCCAAGGGACTCTCAAGAGTCTTCTCCAACACCAGTTCAAAACCATCAATTCTTTGGGACTCAACCTTCTTTATGGTCCATCTCCCACATCCATCCATGACTACTGGAAAAACCATAGCTTTGACTTCATGGACTTCCACTGGTAAAGACATTGGTAATGTCTCTGCTTTTTAGTATGCTGTCTAGGTTTGTCATAGCTTTCTATCCAAGGAGCAAGCATCTTTTAATTTCATTGCTGCAGTCACCATCTGCAGTGATTTTGGAGTCCAAGATCCAAAAATTACTATTAGTATACAATAGGGGCAGGGAAAACTTTGATATTCTGTCAATGTATTTATCTCTCGGAACTTCTTCATCTTATATCCACAGTAAATGAACAAGGGTTTCAGCTATGGTCTGAGATGGGTCTAATAATCAGAGGATCAGACTGTTCAAGGAGTGAGGTTCTGAAGTTAGGGAAGTCACCTAAACCAGCAGCAATGTTGGCCTATGGTAAAGAGATTTTAAAATGGATAAACAAGAGGCAGACAAAAAAGTCTCAGATGTGGCCTTGTGAACAGGTTTAGAGGTTTATTTAATAAACCTTGTAGGCGTATTCAGGAAAATAGCCTGACCAGAATATTGGAGAAAATATTTCCAGGACTTCTTATATGAAGCAAATGAATTAATGAATCACAAAACTTGGACTGAAGTTGATGCATTTGTGTGCCACCCAGAACTCCTTTTGGTATTAAGATACTCACTTCCCCAGCTGTTGAGAGTGAGTGATGCTAACTAATATCCCTCAGTCAAGTCCCTGTGCAGACGCTGTCTTTAGCAGAAGAGAGCTGCTTTACCCCATGCCACACTCCTTTCTCAAAAGCTGCCTCATCCAAAGACTGATGCATGTAACATAGGAAGCTTAGAATGATTCCGTCAGAGATGGATAACCACAAAATGCCATACTAGCTCAGAACACCCTATGCTATCCGTGAGGTCTTTTTGGCAATGTATCACAGTTCTGCTCTGCTCTCTACTAAATCTGCCCACATTAGTGACTCTGTATGTGTTGATCCCAAGGTACTTTCAGTAGAATTTCTACACATAAAGCTCTATCTCTGGATACTCTCTAAAGAATCTGATCTAAGAAAAATATAAGAAGCATGTGAAAGCCGTTTTTCAGGATACCAAATGATATTTATTACAAATTCTATGATATGTTCTCTATTTCCTAATGATGACCTATTTATATATCAGAGACTCTTGTTTGAAGCAGCAGTGGTTTTCTGGATTAGCCATTAGTATGACAACTACTGCCACAAATTCCATTCTTCCTCTAGCAAATTACCTGTCCTTCTATAGTAGCAGTCCACAGAATTGAAGTGTAAAACTGACAAACCAATTTTTCAGATGAATTTGCAGACACTCCAGCCAAAAGTAAGACAGAGGTAGAAGGAATATTGTTCACACAAGAGAGAAATAGATTTTTTGCTATGACTTCTTTCAAAAATTTGAGATGATAAATGAACTGATAGCAACAACATCTATATTTTAAGGGAAAATGTCTTTATGTTTCATTTATCTAGTTATTGAAATACACAGAATATTTGAATAGTATTCAAGAATCCACAAGTAAAAAATTGGTAATGTTTTATCTATCCTATATATATTCCATAAATAATATGTGATATAATTCAGAATCTCATAGGTACATTCTAATATTTAAAGATATTTGATCCTTCATTCTTGACATATTTGTATCCTTATAGGATTTTTTTTCCCTTGATATCTTTTCCCTATAGGATTCTTCATTTTTATTTTCTGATTTTCATTTGTCTTTTTTGTTAATTGTCAATATGTGTACTTTGTTGTTTATAATTATAAGGTTCATAATTTTTTTTTCATGATACTTAAGCAAAGAAGACAAAATTTTTTTTAACTGGGCCCTGGCATTTCATTTAACACTGGTAACTTGGTGATCTGGGTTATTTCTTGCCTACTTCACACATCTACACAGTATTGAAGTTCTGTGCTTTTGCTCACATCTTCCACTTGAAATTTTTCTTCAGTGGCCCTTAAATTCAGGCCTGGTTTTCAGATATGGTTTCTTTCCAAGAATTTACTGACACATCTGCATTGTACACTTTATTATATATAAATAAAATAAATCCTCTTTCTACAACTTTTCATCAACATGTTTGAAATTATACTTTTTTACTCTCTGTTGCTTTTTCCTTTTAAAAAAACATAGAGCAGATAATAAAACTTATCTGGTCAAACTGTTTCTATTTTCCTTTAAAATTTATATCACTTCTAATTTTTAATACTCCTTCACCCAAGCATTTGAGACATGTAGCATTTATTTTAATTCTGTTTGCTATTTTAAAATGTAATCTTCAATTAAATTTTATTTTTAAAAGATGTCTGGTGCACTGGGACGACCCAGAGGGATGGTGTAGGGAGGGAGGAGGGAGGAGGGTTCAGGATGGGGAACACATGTATACCTGTGGCAGATTCATTTTGATATATGGCAAAGCCAATACAATATTGTAAAGTTAAATAAAATAAAATTTAAAAAATAAATAAAAGATGTGAAATAATTACTTAAGTTAATTCACTTATTTCAAATTTAAGGACACTATTTCCAATATTATTTTAAAAATATTATCTTTCCCTCCCATTAATTTGGGATTTCTACTTTATTATTTGTTTAATTCTTTTATATTGAGTTGGCTCAAGAGTTTGTAACATCTTAAAGAAAATCCTGAATGAACCTTTTGGCCAACCCAATATTTTAAAATCTGTTTGAGGTAAGTTATTGTTCAATTCGTCTGTTTATATTATCAAAATTTTTTAAAAATCATGGGTTTTATTTCAAATCATCATGAGATGACTTTAAACAGCTATCATTGGCATGATCAAGTTTTCTCTTCTATAAAATGTGATAACAATATGATTAAATCTTACTGTAAGAATTAAATGTAAGCCTATATCATACCCATCATTAGAATCTGGAAATGGTAATTCATTACTGTTCATCAATTTATGTATTTGTTTAACAAATATAAATTAATTTAGGTTCTACTTTATTCCTGCACTATGCTGGGCACTGGAATATATTCAGTTCAGTTCAGTCTAATATGTACTTAGTGAGTGTCACAGTACTTCAGTTCAGTTCAGTTGCTCAGTCGTATCTGACTCTTTGCGACCCCATGGACTAGAGCATGCCAAGCCTCCTTGTCCATTATCAATTCCCAGAGTTTACTCAAATCCATGTGCATTGAATCAGTGATGCCATACAACCATCTCATCCTCTGTCATCCCCTTCTCCTCCTTCCCTCAATCTTTCCCAGCATCAAGGACTTTTCAAATGAGTCAGATTTTCCCATCAGGTGGCCAAAGTATTAGAGCTTCAGCTTCAACATCAGTCCTTCCAGTGACTATTCAGGACTGATTTTCTTTAGGATGGACTGGTTGGATCTTCCTGCAGTCCAAGGGACTCTCAAGAGTCTTCTCCCACACCACAGTTCAAAAGCATCAATTCTTTGGCAAAGTAATGTCTCTGCCTTTAAATATGCTGTCTAGTTTGGTCATAACTTTTCTTCCAAGGAGTAAGTGGAATATATTAGTGAGAGTAATTTTTGAAACAAATAGGCTTTGCTCCCCAAGATGTCAGTGTGGTTTGATAAATGAGAACAAATAGAGATGTTACTGCTGGATGCATGCTAAAATAAGTGCATATTTGTGTGCTAAATTAATGAAAAGGAATCCAGATAACCCAATTTGTGGATCTCCAAAATGATGTGACCAAAAAGAGGTGATGCTTGAGTTGAGACATGTATATTCTGGTCAAGAGTACACTGTTAATCCAGGGGACCAAACTTTAAGGCATACTGTCAATGTTCTGAGAGTAAATCTTAGGTGCAGTAAAAAAAAAAAAAAAAAAGAAAGAAAATAAAATTTTTTTAAAAATCTGGTTTTTGAAACATATAGTTCACAATTGTCCTTAGATCTAGTGATTAATTAACATTATCCTTCTTTACTGTCATCAGTCTTCTAGACGTATCATTTCTACTAAATCTTAAGACAGCATCTCAGCCATTGCACTGAAACTACCTGCTAACAGCAGCTAGGATGGCCAGAATTCTGTCAGGTTTTCACAGTTTGGTATAAAATGGTAAAAATTATTTTTCAAAGATTTTTTTGCTATCTTGTCTTGTTCTGTTTTCTATTTGCATTTGCTAATAGTTGTCTCAAGTTAAAATTAATATCCAACATGGAGTTTTATTGCAATGGCATTAATGTCTAATTTAGTATCAGGTGATATCTTTATAATGTTTAATCTTCTCATTCTAGAAATCTCTTTATTGCTTTACTCAAGTCTTTATTGTACTCTTGCCTGGAAAATCCCATGGATGGAGGAGCCTGGTAGGCTGCAGTCCATGGGGTTGCTCAGAGTAGGACAGGACTGAGCAACTTCACTTTCACTTTTCGCATTCATCCATTGGAGAAGGAAATGGCAACCCACTCCAGTGTTCTTGCCTGGAGAATCCCAGGGACAGGGGAGCCTGGGGGGCTGCTGTCTATGGGGTCACACAGAGTCAGACATGACTGAAGCAACTTAGCAGTAGCAAGTCTTTATATTTTCCAGGAAATATTTGTGGGTTAACTATTTGAGTATCATGCATTTTGTGTGTGCATACTAAGTTGCTTCCATTGTGTCCAAATCTGTGAGACTCTAAGGACAGCAGCCTGCTGGGTTCCTCTGTCTATGGGACTCTCCAGGCAAAAGCCCTGGAGTAGGCTGCCATGCCTTCCTCAAGGTCATCTTTCCAACCCAGGAACTGAATCTGCGTCTCTTATATCTCTTGCATTGGCAGGCAGTTTCTTTACCACTAGCACCACCAGGGAAGCCCCTAAATATTTTATATTATAATGTTTTTAAAGTATGTATGCTTTTTTATTTTTGTTGTTCTGAGTAGAATCTGTTTCAACATAATCTACTTCCTAATGGGGATTGGTTGTAAATTGCAATGATACAAGAGGCTGAATTACTAATGATCAGTGAGAAATATAAATCATACACACACAGATATATAAGCATCTGCTTTGGGAAGGCTCCAAACTGTCAAATGAAACTTCGAAAAGCCACTTTTTGTGTATTGGGACACATCTTGAATTTGTAGTGCAAGATATTCTAACAGTAGGGCAAGCTCAGAGAACATACTTAAGGTTGGGGATTCATAGTTTATATTTTCAGTTTTCAAAATGTTCTCTCTGATAAATCTACATATTCGTGGTTATTCACAGTAAGCAACCCAAATAGATTAAATATACTTGCTAAAAATATTTTCTTAAGAACTCCCTCAAGTATCTTACTGCTATCATATCACATCCAAATGTTCATGAGAGTCTGAAAGTGGTGTTTCTCTTTTAATTAAATTGTTAATAACTATATGCTTCCATCACTCAGAAAATATAAACTTATGACTTTGCACATTACTTCTGTTTCATTTTAGCATATTCCTTAATAAATCATTTAAATATTTGTTGTAATTTTACTCTATCTTTATTGATCATCAATTATTAATCTATATAATTATTTATTTATAAAATGGAAATATAATAAGGTTTACATTATTCATTGTCTTTTCTACCCTTTCAATTCTGCTTCTCTGCCTTCTATTTGAATTTTAATTCTTATGTGTAATTTCTTCACAATCTTCAAGAAATGGTTTCCCTTTTCATCTCTAATGTGTTCTTATCTCCTGAACATTTTCTTTGTCTTATTTTATATATTACTTTCTAGGTCTCCAGTTTGAGAACCCTATTTTGTTTGTTCTAGAATACTCTATTTTTGTAAAAAACAGACAAAAGGAATTTTTTTTCTTCAATTGTTCAAATTGATGATCACTATATTTATTTTCTGAGGGAGGGGAGAGAATATAAACTCACAATCAATTCCTATAAGTTTAAAGTGAAGTAGCTCAGTCGTGTCTGACTCTTTGCAACCCCATGGACTGTAGCCCACCAGGCTTCTCCGTCCATGCAAGAATACTGGAGTGGGTTGCCATTTCCTTCTCCAGAGGATCTTCCTGACCCAGGGTTCAAACCCAGGTCTCCTGCATTGCAGGCAGATGCTTTAGCATTTGAGCCACCAGGGAAGCCCTATAAGTTTACTAATGATTTTTTTAAAAAGCTTATATGCAGGATTGGTGTTTCCCAGACAGTTTGCAGTGGTTGTACTTGTGCTACCTCCTAAACCCTTCCATGTCCTCTGGGATGATCAAAGAATTGGTCCCATGGGTGTCTTCAGTCTATACATATTTATTCCCAACACTGACAATAGATTGTTCAACACTGACTTTAGCAAGTCCTGATTTCTGCTGCCATGATGGACTAAGATGAAAACACTTCCCTGCTCCCAGCATCTATTTTCTGAAAATAAGAAACCCAATTTTATTTTTTAAACTTGAGTTTGTCACTTATTTAGGGACAAAACAAAGCAAAAGCAAATAATCTTTGTTTCATTTACCATAACATATTCCACATACTGGAAATTACAGCAAATAACAGTTAACCATCCAGTGAATTTCAGCTTATTAAAATTGTGCTATCTTTCTTTAGATTTCTCTCTTTTAAAGGAAAAATATATTATAGATATATTAAACACTCTCCTACAATTGTTGCATGTCATTCTCAATAATAATTATGTACTTTTCCTACTTATTTTTTGCATCTTTGTAACCATTAATAGTGTAAAAATACATCAATTGTTTGTTTTTAAAATTTGTGGAAATAGCATCATACTGTGCATTTTTTAACCTTCATGAAAAGGACAGATTCACCTGGTCTTTTTCAATCATTTAGTTATGTACATTAAAAATCCAAGTGAGAAATGGATGCTCAAAATCAATGTTGCAATTATGAGTAAAAAACTAAGATTCTCAAATACAGCAGCTTTGATAACATTGAGTTGCTGAATTTACTTCACATTTTTGAGAGAAAAGTAAACCCCTACTTGTTTAAGACACTCTTTATCAAGTTTTCTCTCACTTTGAGCCAAAAGTAAATGCTACCTAAAATGCTCTTTACTGTGAAATTCCTGCTACATTAAAAATTCTCCTTTCGATACTTGAGTCGGGATTTGTATACCTTCTGTTCTGTGTGTGTGTGTGTGTGTGTGTGTGTGTATCTGTGTGTCTGTGTGTGTGTATGTGTGTATTCAGCCCACTCCATAATCTTTGTGATCAACGTGGTTGCTATGGCTACTAAAAGCTCTAACCTTTTAGTTCCCCTTGACCTTTATTCCCATTCAGTCTCAAACCAGGATCAGTACTTATTTGGATAATATGACAATATTATATTCCATGAGCCACCTGTGTTTACTTCCCCCAAGCAAGTAGAATCTTGGTCCACTCAAAATAGGTAAATGACATGCAACAATAAGAAGTTGTTTTTGTCCTTAGAGTTAAAGGAACAAGGGAAAACTAGTATTATGGAGTCTAGAAAGAGCTGCTCTTTCAGTACAGAGGCCATTAAATAGAAAATATGGCAATAGAAGAGCACAGCTACTTCCAGAATGACTATCAGATAGGAAGAATTCAGGGATAAAAAAATGTAGGACTTCATTTCTTTCACTGTGTTTTCCTCTTAGTGACTCCCATGGGCAGAAACCAACAGGATGCCAAATGCAAGGTGTCCTTGGTGAAGCAATCTGTACATACCAGTCCTTCATGACAAACATCCAAAGAGAGAAATTTCCTGATATAGTGAAGTACAAAGAATAATCAACTTAGCCGGCATATCTTTCTTCATATATATTGACTGCTTGTTTGGATCTTGTCTAACACAATGAAACTAAACCATGCCATGTGGGGCCACCCAAGATGGATGGGTCATGATGGAGAAGTCTGACAGAATGTGGTCCACTGGAGAAGGGAATGGCAAACCTCTTCAGTATTCTTGCCTTGAGAACCCCATGAACAGTATGAAAAGGCAAAATGATAGGACACTGAAAGGTGAACTCCCCAGGTTGGTAGGTGCCCAAAATGCTACTGGAGATCAGTACAGAAATAACTACAGAAACAATGAACAGACGGAGCTAAAACAAAAACAACACCCAGCTGTGGATGGGACTGGTGACAGAACCAAGTTTAGATGCTATAAAGAGCAATATTGCGTAGGAACCTGGAATGTTAGGTATATGAATCAAGGCAAATTGTAAGTGGTCAACAGGAGATGGCAAGAGTAAACGTCAACATTGTAGGAATCAGTGAACTAAGATGTACTGGAGTAGGTAAATTTAACTCCGATGACCATTATATCTACTACTGTGGGCAGGAATCCCTTAGATGAAATGGAGTAGCCATGATAGTTGACAAAAGAGTCTAAAATGCAGTACTTGGATCCAGTCTCAAAAACTACAGAATGATCTCTGTTTCTTTCCAAGGCAAACCATTCTATGTCATGGCACTCTAAGTCTATGCCCCAAGCAGTAATGATGAAGAAGCTGAAGTTGAACAGTTCTATGAAGACCACCAACACATTCTAGAACTGACACCCAAAAAAGATATCCTTTTCATTATAGGGGACTGGAATGCAAAAGTAGGAAGACAAGAAACACCTGGAGTAACAGGTAAATTTTGCCTTGGAGTACAGAATGAAGCAGGGTGAAGGCTAATAGAGTTTTGCCAAGAGAACGCATTGGTCATAGCAAACACCCTCTTCCTAAAACACGAGAGAAGACTCTCCACATGGACATCACGAGATGGCCAACAGTGAAATCAGACTGATTATATTCTTTGCAGCAAAATATGGAGAAGCTCCATACAATCAGCAAAAAGAAGACCAGGACCTGACTATGGCTCAGATCATGAACTCCTTATTGCCAAATTCAGACTGAAATTGAAGAAAGTGAGGATAACTACTAGAACCATTCAGTTCACTTCAGATCATTTGCTCAGTCGTCTCTGACTCTTTGCGACCCCATGAACTGCTGCATGCCAGGACTCCCTGTCCATCACCAACTCCCAGAGTTCATTCAAACTCATGTCCATCGAGTCGGTGATGCCATCCAACCATCTCATCCTCTTTCGTCCCCTTCTCCTCCTTCCCTCAATCCCTCCCAGCATCAGGGTCTTTTCAAATGAGTCAGCTCTTTCCGTCAGGTGGCCAAAGTATTAGAGTTTCAGCTTCAACATCAGTCCTTCCAATGAACACTCAGGACTGATCTCCTTTAGGATGGACTTGTTGGATCTCCTTGCAGTCCAGGGAACTCTCAAGAGTCTTCTCCAACACTACAGTTCCAAAGCATCAATTCTTCAGCACTCAGCTTTGTTCACAGTCCAACTCTCACATCCATCCATGACCAATGGAAAAACCAGAGCCTTGACTAGATGGACTTTTGCTGATTTCCTCTATTTCTTTGCATTGTTTGCTGAGGAAGGCTTTCCTATCTAGACCATTCAGGTATGACTTAAATCAAATCCCTTATGACTATACAGTGGAAGTGAGAAATAGATTTTAGGGACTGGATCTGATAGAGTGCCTGATGAACTATGGATGGATGTTCGTGACATTGTATAGGAGACAGGGATCAAGACCATCCCCAAGAAAAAGAAATACAAAAAAGCAAAATGGCTGTCTGAGGAGGCCTTACAAATAGCTGTGAAAAGAAAAGAAGCAAAAAGCAAAGGAGAAAAGGAAAGATATACCCATTTCAATGTAGAGTTCCAAAGAATAGGCAAGGAAAGATAAGAAAGCCTTCCTCAGTGAACAATGCAATGACATAGAGGAAAATAATAGAATGGTAAAGACTAGAGCTCTCTTCAAGAAAATTAGTGATACCAAGGGAATATTTCATGCGAAGATGGGCTCAGTAAAGGACAGAAATGGTAGGGACCTAACAGAAGCAGAAGATATTAAGAAGAGATGGCAAGAATACACAGAAAAACTGTACAGAATAGATCTTATGACCCAGATAATCACGATGGTGTGATCACTCACCTAGAGCCAGATATCCTGGAATGTGAAGTCAAGTGGGCCTTAGGAAACATCACTATGAACAAAGCTAGTGGAGGTGATGGAATTCCAGTTGAGTTCTTTCAAATCCTGAAAGCTGATGCTGTGAAAGTGCTGCACTCAATATGCCAACAAATTTGGAAAACTCAACAGTGACCATAGGACTGGAAAAGGTCAGTTTTCATTCCAATACCAAAGAAGGGAAATGGCAAAGAATGCTGAAACTACCACACACTTGCACTCATCTCACACACTAGTAAAGTAATGCTCAAAATTCTCTAAGCCAGGCTTCAACAGTACGTGAACCCAGAATTTCCAGATGTTCAAGCTGGTTTTAAAACAGGCAGAGGAACCAGAGCTCAAATTGCCGACATCACTGGATCATGGAAAAAGCAAGAGAGTTCCAGAAAAACATCTATTTCTGCTTTATTGACTATGCCAAAGCCTTTGACTGTGTGGATCACAATAAACTATGGAAAATTCTGAAAGAGATGGGAATACCAGACCACCTGACCCTCCTTTTGAGAAATCTGTATGCAGGTCAGGAAGCAACAGTTAGAACTGGACATGGAACAATAGACTGGTTCCAAATACGAAAAGGAGTACATCAAGGCTGTATATTGTCACCCTGCTTATTTAACATCTATGCAGAGTACATCATGAGAAACGCTGGGCTGGAAGAAGCACAAGCTGGAATCAAGATTTCTGGGAGAAGTATCAATAACCTCAGATATGCAGGGACACCACCCTTATGGCAGAAAGCAAAGAAGAACTAAAGAGCCTCTTGATGAAAGTGAAAGTGGAGAGTGAAAAGGTTGGCTTAAAGCTCAACATTCAGAAAATGAAGATCATGGCATCCTGTCCCATCACTTCATGGCAAATAGATATGGAAACAGTGGAAACAGTAGCTGACTTTTTGGGTGGCTCCAAAATCACTGCAGATGGTGAATACAGCTGTGAAATTAGAAACTGCTTACTCCTTGGAGGGAAAGTTATGACCAACCTAGATAGCATATTACAAAGCAGAGACATTACTTTGTCAACAAAGATCCGTCTAGTCAAGGGTATGGTTTTTCCGGTGATCATGTATGAATGTGAGAGTTAGACTATAAAGAAAGCTGTGTGCCAGTTCTTTGGCACTCAAACTGTGGTGTTGGAGAAGACTCTTGAGAGTCCCTTGGCCTGCAAGGAGATCCAACCAGTCCATCCTAAAGGAGATCAGTCCTGGGTATTCATCGGAAGGACTGATGTTGAAGCTGAAACTCCAATATTTTAGCCACCTGATGGAAAGAGTTGACTCATTGGAAAAGACCCTGATGCTGGGAAAGATTGAGGGCAGTAGGAGAAGGGGACGAAAGAGGTTGAGATGGTTGCATGGCATCGCTAACTCAATAGATGTGAGTTTGGGTGGACTCCGGGAGTTGCTGATGGACAGGGAGTCCTGGCATGCTGCAGTTCATGGGGTCACATAAAGCCATACACAACTGAGCAACTGAGCTGAACTGAACTTTTTAGGTATTTATTGTAAAAGTAATAATTTTAAACTCCACAACTCATTAGAAAATATAATATGTAACTTCAGATATGGTGGATGCTGTCCTTCCTCATTGTAATTCATTTGTACTTGCTGGCATGCTTTTCCAGAATCCACAATGTTCTGATTATTACCCTCGTGATGTTTATCTCTAGGGAGATTGACCTAGAGCGTTGTGACAGAGTAGAAAAGTCAAGGTTACAACAGAGAAAAAGAGCTTTTACCTGGCTTCTCTTGCATGTACTACATGACTTGGAAGCCCTAAGACAACATCAAAGATACTCCACTACCTTATACCTTTCAGCAGAAAAGCTCTTTTGAAAAGATTATTAGGAAGTTAGTGAAAGATGCTGGATGCTTGTAGCTATTCCAGATCCTAGCTGTCCAGACATGTGATAACAAATAACTTGGAATAGTCAACATATCACTAAACTTAAATTGCAGTATTCCAAAGGCCCTGCAAAAGACTAGAAGGCATGTCAAAAATTTCACAGATAGATCTGGGAAGTTTGATAGACATAGTCAACTTTGATAAGCTCTCATATTCACATATCCTCGGTGTTCTGGGAAGCTGTGCACATGCAGTATGGTACACATACACACAGGAGTCTTCAAAAAAGTCAGGAGCTGTCTATTGTTGTTGACTAAACAAAAGATACTGCACACATAGACAGTGAAAGCCAAGAAAGAATTGTAAATTCTTGGAAACTCGAATACATACCCTTTTTTTCAAAAAGGGTTATTGACAAAGGATAGAACCCTTACTGGCTCAAGATAAGCATAAGATAAGCATAAGCTCTGGGCTGACTGATGCATAAACTATTTTGACCTAGGAGTACTTCTTAGAAATCTAGGCTTAGCAAATAAAAATAAAAACAAGATTTTTTTTTAATAAGAATATCCCCAAAATACATGAAAGCAATTATGGAATGATGGATAGGAGAAATAACTAATTCAGTAATAATAAGAGTAAAGTTCAAAGTCCATTTATAATAACATATACAAGAATTAGATAGAAAGTCAGTAACAATATAAAAACAATATAAAAGACATAAACAACACTATCGACCAATTTGACTTGTCTGGCACTCCTAAAACATATAACAGAATAGCAGTAATATGCACATTTTGTTCAAGAATATGTGAAACATTTTCTAGGATATATCATATATTAAGTCAGACATTTAAAAGATCTTAATCTGCACAAAAAACTGTTTAAAACCCAAATAGAATCAAAATAGAAATATTAAAAGATTAATAAAGATAACTTTTTAAATATTTGGAAAATAAAAATACATTTCTAAAAAATCCAAGGAAGAAATTGCAAATGGATTTAGGAGATACTATGAGCCAAATGAAAATGCAAACAAAACATTAAAAATTATAGATGCAGCTAAAATCAGTGCATATACAAAAATTTATAGGTGCAAATATATCTACTGGCAAATAAAAAAGATCTTGAATCATAAAAGTTAGCTTTCACCTTAAGAAACAAGAAAAAAAAATAAACTAAATCCAAAGAAAACCAAAGGAAATAGTACAGATTAGAACAGAAATCAACAAAATAGAAGCAATAAAGCAATACCGAATGTGAATAAAACCAATAGTTAATATTTGGAAAGATAAAACTGATAAGTTAGCTAGACTGATCAAGAAATATTTTAGAAGAAGAAGACAGTACAAGTTATCAAAATCAGCAAAAATAAGTGACATTATAAGGAAATTTAAAATATGCTATAGGAATAGTGTGAACAATTTTATACAAACAAATTGCACAAATTAGATTAAAGGGAAATATTCTTCAAATGAAAAAAATTAAAACGGATTGAAGAATAAATAAAATGTTCAGCTGACATAAATAAATTTTTAATAATTTAAAATATTCCTACAGAGAAAACTGTAAACACAAGTGGCTTTATTGTTGAATTTAATTATATGTTTAAAGTAGAAATATTACCAACCCTTCATAACTTCTATATTTATGGGTATACAAGTGTATACAAACCCACTCATTTTAGGAGGCTAGTAATACTTTAAGGCCAAAGCCAGGCAAAGATATCATAAGAAAAGAAAATAATGGCCAATATCTATTATAAATAAAGAGATAAAAGTTGCCAAAAAAAATTAGCCATTCAAATTCAATGACACATTAAAAAGAACATGATCTGAACAAAACTGTAGAATAAAGAAAAGAAATAAATGATCAACTCAATAGATGCAGAAAAAGTATCTGATACAATCCAATACTGACAATATACAGCCTTGACGAACTCCTGTTCCTATTTGGAACGAGTGTGTTCTTCCATGTCCAGTTCTAACTGTTGCTTCCTGACCTGCATACAGATTTCTCAAAAGGAGGGTCAGGTGGTCTGGTATTCCCATCTCTTTCAGAATTTTCCACAGTTTATTGTAATCCACACAGTCGAAGGCTTTGGCATAGTCAATAAAGCAGAAATAGATGAGTTTCATAGAGGAAATCAGGACTGATTTCCTTCAGGATGAACTGATTGGATCTCCTTGCAGTCCAATGGACTCTCAAGATTCTTCTCCAACACCACAGTTCAAAAGCATCAATTCTTTGGTGCTCAGCCTTCTTCACAGTCCAGCTCTCACATCCATACATGACCACAGGAAAGACCATAGCCTTGACTAGGCGAACCTTTGTTGGCAAAGTGATGTCTCTGCCTTTGAATATGCTATCTAGGTTGGTCATAACTTTCCTTCCAAGGAGTAAGCATCTTTTAATTTCATGGCTGCAGTCACCATCTGCAGTGATTTTGGAGCCCAGAAAAATAAAGTCTGACACTGTTTCCACTGTTTCTCCATCTATTTCCCATGTAGTGATGGGACTAGATGCCATGATCTTCGTTTTCTGAATGTTGAGCTTTAAGCCAACCTTTTCACTCTCCACTTTCACTTTCATCAAGAGGCTTTTTAGTTCCTCTTCACTTTCTGCCATAAGAGTGGTATCATCTGCATATCTGAGGTTATTGATATTTCTCCCGGCAATCTTGATTCCAACTTGTGTTTCTTCCAGTCCAGCATTTCTCATGATGTACTCTGCATAGAAGTTAAATAAACATGGTGACAATATACAGCCTTGACGTACTCCTTTTCCTATTTGGAACCAGTCTGTTGTTCCATGTCCAGTTCTAACTGTTGCTTCCTGACCTGCATACAGATTTCTCAAGAGGCAGATCAGGTGGTCTGGTATTCCCATCTCTTTCAGAATTTTCCACAGTTTATTGTGATCTACACAGTCAAAGGCTTTGGCATAGTCAATAAAGCAGAAGTAGATGTTTTTCTGGAACTCTCTTGCTTTTTCCATGATCCAGCAGATGTTGGCAATTTGATCTCTGGTTCCCTTTAAAACATTTATACAATGTTAAGCCCTATTTATTGGTTTAGCTATACATGTTCCTCCAGGACACGCTGTTGTTTTGTTAAGCAGCCCTTCTGGGGCCATCTAGCTTTAGATTTTTCCTCTGAAGAGCTGCAAACCTTCTAAGCTTGAATTAAGAGCAAGATGCTTCATATTATTCAAAATACTATCAAAGGGAAGTACAACCTGTTCAAAATTCTTTTTGTCCTATTTAAGTCATTAATTACCTTCTTTATTAAAGGTTAAACAGAGAGGAAGGGTAGAAATACATTAACAGGGAAAATTTGTAAACTCTTAGAATTAAGAGTTCCTTCCATTCATAAAAAAAGTCCATGAGTGTTATAAAAGCAATTACCGCACCAAAAAAAAAAAAAAAAATGCTTAACAGACTATTTGGGAATGTAGAAACTATAAAATGATTAAACATGCAGAAGTTTTAAATCACTTATAAACTTGAGCCCAACACTTGTTATGCAGGTTTAATCTGAAAGGAGGAAAACAAGGAAAAAGTGTTCCTCATTTCAGTTCAGTTGCTTAGTCATGTCTGACTCTTTGAGACCCCATGGACTGCAGCATGCCAGGCCTCCCTGTCCATAACCAACTTCCAGAGTTTACTCAAACTCATGTACATTGAGTCAGTGATGCCATCCAAATATCTCATCCTCTGTTGTCCCCTTCTCCTCCTGCCTTCAAGCTTTCCCAGCATCAGGGTCGTTTCCATTGAGTCAGTTCTTTGCAGCAGGTGGCCAAAGTATTGGAGTTCCAGCTTCAACATAAGTCCTTCCAATGAATATTCAGGACTAACTTCCTTTAGGATTGACTGATTGGATCTCCTTCCAATCCAAAGGACTCTCAAGAGTCTTCTCCAATACCACAGTTCTAAAGCATCAATTCTTTGGTGCTCAGCTTTCTTTATAGTCCAACTCTCACATCCATACATGCTGCTACTGCTGCTGCTGCTAAGTTGCTTCAGTCATGTCAGACTCTGTGTAACCCCATAGATGGCTGCCTACCAGGCCCCGCCATCCCTGGGATTCTCCAGGCAAGAACATTGGAGTGGGTTGCCATTTCCTTCTCCAATGCATGAAAGTGAAAACTGAAAGCGACGTGGCTCAGTCATGTTCGACTCTTAGTGACTTCATGGACTGCAGCCTACCAGGCTCCTCCGCCCATGGGATTTTCCAGGCAATAGTCCTGGAGTGGGGTGCCATTGCCTTGTCTGTATCCATACATGACTACTGGAAAAACCAAAGCTTTGACTAGATGCACCTTTGTTGGCAAAGTGATGTCTCTGCTTTTTTATATGCTGTCTAGGTTGGTCATAACTTTTGTTCCAAGGAGCAAGCATCTTTTAATTTCATGGCTACAGGCACCGTCTTCAGTGATTTGGAGCCCCAAAAATGTCTCTCACTGTTTCCACTGCTTCTCCATCTATTTGCCATAAAGTGATAGGGCCAGATGCCATGACCTTAGTTTTATGAATGTTGAGTGTTAAGCTAACATTTTCACTCTCTTCTTTCACTTTCATCAAGAGACTCTTTAGTTCTTCTTCACTTTCTACCATAAGTGTGGTATCATCTGCATATCTGAGGTTTTTGATATTTGTCTCTGCAATCTTGATTCCAGCTTGTGTTTCATCCAGCCCAGTGTGTTTCTAATGATGTATTCTGCATATAAGTTTAATAAGCAGGGTGACAATATACAGCCTTGACATACTCCTTTGCCTATTTGGAACCAGTCTGTTGTTCCATGTCCAGTTTTAACTGTTGTGTCCTGACCTGCATGTAGATTTCTCAAGAGGCAGGTCAAGTGGTCTGGTATTCCCATTTCTTGAAGAATTTTCCAGAGTTTGTTGTGACCCACACAGTCAAAGGCTCTGGCATAGTCAATAAAGCAGAAATAGATGTTTTTCTGGAACTCTCTTGCTTTTTCAATGATCAAGTGGATGTTGGCAATTTGATCTCTGGTTCCTCTGCCTTTTCTATGTTTGCATAAAATTTATAACATTCTTTGTCTCAAAAAAAAAAAAAAAGAGAGAGAGAGAAAATCTAGACTCTAAACTATAGTTTATTTAATATACTATTTACTCCAATTTGTATCATACTGCTTTCTGGTATCTTGTAGTTATTAGTATTTAGTACCAGGAGTCAGACACGACTGAGCGACTTCACTTATGCTTTCATGCATTGGAGAAGGAAATGACAACCCACTCCAGTATTCTTACCTGGAGGATCCCAGGGACTGGGAAAAATGTTTTATAAATTTCTGACAAGTTGATGGCATTCTCATGGTACATTATCACATTTTCCCAAGAAATAAATACATAAATAAGTAAGCACCTATGTACTCTGTACAGAGGAAAAATACACTTGAGAGGAAAAAGACAGATTATTAGTTGGGAAAGGCCAAGAGGCTAACTCAGTTCATAACAGAAACAGTGCAAGTAACCAATCATCATGCCATAATTAAAGAAAACAAAGCACATCATCAAGCTAGAAGGGGAAAAGGGATTGAAAAGCAATCATGTTTGGCATTACTGGGTTCCATGCTCTAAAAGAGTATAAATCTTACAAACTGAAAATAAAAGATGCAATTTTAAGTAAATATTTAGGAGTGAAGTAGGCGTTCATTTTCTTTTTTGTCAAACATTTAGCTTCTTCCAACTTTACAAATAAAATGTGCATTTTAAAATTATTATATGGTATTCTTATACTACTAAAGTTATTTATAATAAACTAATGACATTTGAATGACAAAGTAGAAATTTACTTTGAAAATAAAATTTACAATTATGTTGGATTTTATGGTTTATTTCTTTATAAATTGATGCCTATCTGAAAATGAATTCATTAAGATTTAGCACTTGCTTATCACAACATGAACTTCAAAAATAACCAATCTAGACAGAGGAGCTTTAGTTCAGAGTTAACTTTTTTCCCAGCATTTTCCACCACGAGTAAAACAATTTTAATGTGTCATTTTGAACTCATAAAATGACTTCAGATAAATTGAGTTAGCAAAATTTTACTTTTTATTTTCTACTAAAACATAGAGGGTTTCCCTCTGGGGCTAGTGGTAAAGAACCTGCCAATGCAGGATGCAGATTCAGTCTCTGGGTCAGGAAGATCCCTTCCAGAGATCAGATCAGAGATCAGTCGCTCAGTCATGTCCGACTCTTTGCAACCCCATGAAAAACAGCACGCCAGGCCTCCCTGTCCATCACCAACTCCCGGAGGTCACTCAGACTCACATCCATTGAGTCAGTGATGCCATCCAGCCATCTCATCCTCTGTCGTCCTCTTCTCCTCTTTCCCCCAATCCTTCCCAGCATCAGAGTCTTTCCCAATGAGTCAACTCTACCCATGAGGTGGCCCAAGTACTGCAGTTTCAGCTTTACTATCATTCCTTCCAAAGAAATCCCAAGGCTGATCTCCTTCAGAATCGACTGGTTGGATCTCCTTGCAGTCCAAGGGACTCTCAAGAGTCTTCTCCAACACCACAGTTCAAAAGTATCAATTCTTCGGTGCTCAGCCTTCTTCACAGTCCAACCCTCACATCCATCCATGACCACAGGAAAAACCATAGCCTTGACTAGACGAACCTTTGTTGGCAAAGTAATGTCTCTGCTTTTGAATATGCTATCTAGGTTGGTCACAACTTTCCTTCCAAGGAGTAAGCGTCTTTTAATTTCATGGCTGCAGTCACCATTTGTAGTGATTTTGGAGCCCAGAAGAATAAAGTCTGACACTGTTTCCACTGTTTGCCCATCTATTTCCCATGGAGTAATGGGACTGGATGCCATGATCTTCATTTTCTGAATGTTGAGCTTTAAGCCAACTTTTTCACTCTCCACTTTCACTTTCATCAAGAGGCTGTTTAGTTCTTCTTCACTTTCTGCCATAAGTGTGGTGTCATCTGCATATCTGAGGTTTTGATATTTCTCCCAGCAATCTTGATTCCAGCTTGTACTTCTTCCAGCCCAGCGTTTCTCATGATGTTCTCTGCATAGAAGTTAAATAAGCAGGGTGGCAATATACGGCCTTGACAAACTCCTTTTCCTATTTGGAACCAGTCTGTTGTTCCATGACCAGTTCTAACTGTTGCTTCCTGACCTGCATGCAGATTTCTCAAGAGGCAGATCAGGTGGTCTGGTATTCCCATCTCTTTCAGAATTTTCCACAGTTTATTGTGATCCACACAGTCAAAGGCTTTGGTATAGTCAATAAAGTAGAAATAGACGCTTTTCTGGAACTCTCTTGCTTTTTCCATGATCCAGCAGATGTTGGCAATTATCTCTGGTTCCTCTGCCTTTTCTAAAACCAGTTTGAACATCAGGACGCTCACGGTTCACATATTGCTGAAGCCTGGCTTAGAGAATTTTGAGCATTACTTTACTAGCATGTGAGGTGAGTGCAATTGTGCAGTAGTTTGAGCGTTCTTTGACATTGCCTTTCTTTGGGATTGGAATGAAAACTGACCTTTTCCAGTCCTGTGTCTACTGCTGAGTTTTCCAAATTTGCTCACATATTGAGTGCAGCACTTTCACAGCATCATCTTTCAGGATTTGGAATAGCTCAACTGGAATTCCATCACCTCCACTAGCTTTGTTCGTAGTGATATTTTCCAAGTCCCACTTGACTTCACATTCCAGGATGTCTGGCTCTAGGTCAGTGATCACACCATTGTGATTATCTGGGTCATGAAGATCTTTTTGTACAATTCTTCTGTGTATTCTTGCCATCTCTTCTTAACATCTTCTGCGTCTGTTAGGTCCATACCATTTCTGTCCTTAATTGAGCCCATTTCCATCCCTTCCAGAAGAAAATGGCAACCCACTCTGGTATTCTTGCCTGGAGAACCCCATAGACAAAGGAGCCTGGCAGGTTATGGTCCATGGGGCCACAAAGAATCAGACATGACTGAGCAACTGAGCCCAGACACAGAAATATAAAAGAGAAAAATTTGAATTCTTTATTTGGGTATGCCAATGTTTTTTTATTTAAAATAACCATATCATCATTTTACAAATAAAATAATTTTATATTTATATACACTCATATATGTTCATATATATCATGATCTCAATCATCCTTCAGCAATTCTTTTGGGAAAACCCATGTGGGAAAATCACTGTAGGTGGCCTTGGACTTACAGAAAAACAAGGTGGCTCTCAGTCTGACAGTCCAGAAGAAACTGAATGCTGCTAGCAACTCTGGGAGTGTGAAAGTACATCCTTCTTCACAAGTAAAATTGCACAGGAGACTGCATCCTTGGCTGACACCTGAATTTCAGGTTGCAGTGGGCCAAGTTAAACTGTGCCTAGACTCTTGCTCCACAAAATTATATGTTATTTTAAGGTGCTAGGTGTGTGGCATTATTGTTTTGCAGCAATACTCCATCACTCATACTCTAACAGAGAGAGGGAATAGGCTTACTAAATTCAGAAAGTGAATGGATAATCCTGAGGTAGGAGACAAGAGAACCACTGTGATTTTCATTCCTTTGAGAATAGGAGTGAAAAGCAGTTCATCATAGATTTTCCTCCTATGCTATGCTATGCTAAGTCACTTCAGTCGTGTCCGACTCTGTGTGACCCCATAGACGGCAGCCCACCAGGCTTCACCGTTCCTGGGATTCTCCAGGCAAGAACACTGGAGTGGGTTGCCATTTCCTTCTCCAATGCATGAAAGTGAAAAGAAAAAGTGAAGTCGCTCAGTCATGTCTGACTCTTAGTGACCCCATGGACTGCAGCCTACCAGGCTCCTCCATCCATAGGATTTTCCAGGCAAGAGTACTGGAATGGGGTGCCATTGCCTTCTCCGAGATTTTCCTCCTACCCTTCCTCTATTTTTCTTCCTTGCTTCCTTCCCTTCTTCCTTTTGTTTCCTTTCTTTCATTTTCTTTTTCTCTATTTTACACACTCTATGCTTTTTACACAAAATAATTAATTTAGTCTCATGATTTCAATGATTATACCATGAAATCTAATCTTAAATTCTGACATTTCTCTCAGTAATCTGATTTCTCTGTTCTATTTTCAACATGAAAACTGATTATGGTAAATGTTGTTGAAAAATTTTCCACAGTTTTGGATTTGTTAATTTTGAAAGAAAATTTTTTTTAAAGTTTAGAACTGGGATGTGTTTAAAACCCATATTAAAACTCAGACGCCACATTCAGGCTAAGTTATATAAATTTTCAAGGAAGTACTTTGTGATAGATACAGGTGTGAAAGATTTTGCCAGTCCAATTGAAATATGGGAAAAAACAACAACAATCAGTTATTCATTTGAGAATGTGCCAGAAGCTTTATTGGAAAAATACTTCTTAATGTAGATACATATGGTTTTAGTATTTACAATATTTAATTTAATCACATTACTTAATATTTTTATCTGCCCCCAATAGTCAGAGTTATGATAGAATTCTTGCAATTAAATCTTCCTATTGCAATTTATTATCTCAATAAAAGTGAATAAATTCCATGTATGGTCAAAATAATAAATATACTTATTTAATAGTTATAGTCCAAGAACTGACTATATTGTTCTAAAATCAGAGGTCTTCTCTGAATAAATTTATTGATCTTAATCCATTATTAGAAACATTATTTTAATGACTTAGTATTACAGAGTGAATGATGTGCAAAAGATATTAAAGCTCTCAAATCTTACAACTAATCTGCTCCTTTATTATGATACATTGCAATGACAGAAAGGCAATCTGCTTTATTTTCTCAACAGGTAAAAAGTATAATTATTATGCATGCTAATGCTAGTTCTTTTGAACACAGCCTTGGAAAATGATTTACAACTATGTCATTTACCTAATAAAAAATGTGTTGTGGATATTTTTGAATGCCTGTTACTATGGAAGTAGTATGACCATGAAAAGTGAAACTTAAGGCTCAGAGTTGTCACCCTGCTTATTTAACCTATATGCAGAGTACATCATACGAAATGCTGGACTGAGTAAAGCTCAAGCTGGAATCAAGATTGCTGGGAGAAATATCAGTAACCTCAGATATGCAGATGACACCACCCTTATGGCAGAAAGCAAAGAACTAAAGAGCCTCTTGATGAAAGTGAAAGAGGAGAGTGAAAAAGTTGGCTTAAAGCTCAACATTCAGAACACTAAGATCATGGCATCTGGTCCCATCACTTCATGGCAAATAGATGGAGAAGCAATGGAAACAGTGGGAGACTTTATTTTAGAGGTGGGGGGCCTCTAAAATCACTGAAGATGGTGACTGCAGCCATGAAATTAAAAGATGCTTACTCCTTGGATGAAAAGCTATGATCAACCTAGATCAGATCAGATCAGTCGCTCAGTCGTGTCCGACTCTTTGCGACCCCATGAATTGCAGCATGCCAGGCCTCCCTGTCCATCACCAACTCCTGGAGGTCACTCAGACTCACATCCATTGAGTCAGTGATGCCATCCAGTCATCTCCATATTAAAAAACAAAGACATTACTTTGCCAACAAAGTTTCATCTAGTCAAAGCTTTGGTCTTTCCAGTGGTCATGTATGGATGCGAGAGTTGGACTAGAAAGAAGGCTGAGTGCTGAAGAATTGATGGTTTTGAACTGTGATGTTGGAGAAGAATCTTGAGAGTTCCTTGGACTGCAAGGAAATCCAACCAGTCCATCCTAAAGGAAATCAGTCCTGACTATTCATTGGAAGTACTGATACTGAAGCTCAAAGTCCAATACTTTGGCCACCTGATGCAAAGAACTGACTCACTGGAAAAGACCCTGATTCTGGGAAAGATTTAAGGCAGGAGGAGAAGGGACAACAGAGGGTGAGATGGTTGGATGATATCACCAACTCAATGGGCATGAGTCTGAGCAAGCTCCAGGAGTTGGTGATGGACAGGGAAGCCTGGCTTGCTGCAGTCCATGGGGTCACAAAGAGTAGGACACAACTGAGAGATTGAACTGAACTGAACTGAAGGCTCAGAAAGCATGTTGTATCAATTATATACTATGAAATGAACTGATAGTTGTCTGCCATTAAGTAATATAGATTCACTAAAGTTAACATTTGTCTTCGTCACAAAAGGATAGAAACTTAATACATAGAGTACAGTAAGCTGTAACTCTTTTTAAGGTATTACTGCTGTGAAAGCATTGACAGAAAAGGAACTACACATGGGCATTCATGAATAAATTGGGATATATTGTCAAATATATGGCTCTGATCCTGGTTGATTTCATATTTTCAATGCCTATCCATAAACTATTTTGACTGATAGCTTAACTGATTTCTTTAGTCATCACAGTATTCTTCCCATATCTCCCATATCTGAAGATTGTCTTTCACAGTCTTACTGGTGATGATATCATGAAGTTTCCACCACTACCCCATTAATCTTTTTAAATTTTAAACCAAATGTTGATATAAATTACAACTGGGACTTTATATATGCACAATATTTTGTCCCACTGTTTCCTTTCCCATCTCTGCAGTTAATCTGTGCACATCTTTCAAATGGAGGAAACTTCTTTATCATTGTTACCCCACAGTGCCTATCAAAATGCCTTTCATTATTTAGTTCAGTTCAGTTGCTCAGTAATGTCCAACTCTTTGCAACCACATAGACTTTCATGATTAGAGTAAAATAAATTAATCAAGGTTCCTAATGATTGGCCACCATTAAGAACACCATCTAGTGTGGTCTAGAAATAATTTCTACTTTCTTCATTGTTTATAATTGCCAACTAAAAACAAATTTGAATATCTTTTCCACATTCATTCTCCAAACAAGAACAAGTAGGCCATTTTCATGTTTAAAAAATCACCATTCCAAGGGCTGTATTAGTGGAAATTATAAATATTTGCAAATGTTATTCATTAGATAGCTTATTGAAAAAAATTGCAATATATGCAGAATAGTTATATAATATGTGAGTGCATCAAAATACCAAGCAAAATGAAACTGAAAGTCACTCAGTTAAGGAATTCTCCAGGCCAGAATACTGGAGCAGGTAGCCTTTCCCTTCTCCAAGGGAGCTTCCCAACCCAGGGATAGAACCCAGGTCTCCCTCATTGCAGGGACTTCTTTACCAGCTGAGCCACAAGTGAAGCCTAAGAATACTGGAGTGGGTAGTCTATCCTTTTTCCAGTGGATCTTCCTGACCCAGGAATCGAATCTGGGTCTCCTGCATTGCAGCCAGATTCTTTACCAACTGAGTTATCAGGGAAATCTACCAAGAAAAATAGCCTTTATTAAATCCATAAAGACAATTGGGTGTTTCAGTTGATATTGCTGTATTCTGGATTTAGTAAATCGTATAGATTCTCATCTCAGAATTAACATGAGAATATTAATTTGTTTATAAACTCTATAGTTAGTAGATTATTATGAAATTCACTGCTGAATTTCTATCACAACACCAAAATATGGACAAAGGCTATGACAGGCAATTAATGACCATGAAAGAAGACTGGGCTTAAAGTAGGGTAATCTGAGTCTACGTTCTAATTCTGTTGGCACTAGTTTAATACAACTTTGAAATTAACTTCTTTGGGTCTCTGTTTATTCATCCTTAGAATGGTGATTGTAATCAACCTCTCTCCCTACCCTTATAGAATACCTGTGAATTTAAAATTAGAAAATGCATGAAAACATTTAGAATAATACATTCTTGGGAAGCCCAAGAATACTGGAGTGGGTTGCCTATCCCTTCTCCAGCAGATCTTCCCCATTCAGGAATCAAACCTGGGTCTCCTGCATTGCAGTCAGATTCTTTACCAACTGAGCTATCAGGGAAGTCAGAATAATACATAATAGATAACAAAAATTAATGAATTTTGAATCATGAATATTCCTCTTTATTTTTAGCATATATTAAACAGTAGAAGTGGGTATTCTTGTTGTTATGCCACAACTGAAGACTGATCATTCCCAAAACCCTCATTTATATTTCTGAGTTCTAGACCTATATATTCAACTACATACATCTTTACCTCACTGTCTTCTAGGCATTTCAAACTTAATATATCTGAAGATTTGGAATCTATGCTTTCCTCTATCCTGTCTAGTTCATCATGTTTTAAAATTCTATCTTGTATTATCTTGAATTATCTTGTATTATTCTCCTTCTGCTGGCCCTTAATGACATCCCCAAATCTGATCCTCCATTTGCAATCTGTCCCTCTATAAATGGTACCACAATCTATTCTATTCATTTACTTGACCCAAATAATTATTCCTGATTCACCCCTTTTAATTACCTCCCACATCTCTATTTTATTTCTAATTTTTAAATTTACCTTAATAATTTCAATACTTTTTATATTAACTATCTTGCCTCTAATATATACACTTTACATTTTCTACACATTGCAGCCAGAGTGAAAGTGAAAGTTGATTAGTACTGTCCAACTCTTTGCAACCCCATTGACTGTAGTCCTTGGACCTCTCCAGGCCAGAATATTGGAGTGGGTAGGCTTTCCCTTCTCCAGGCAATCTTCTGAAACCAAGGATCAAACCCAGGTTTTCCGCATTGCAGGCAGATCCTTTACCAGCTGAGCCACAAGAGAAGAATACTGGAGTGGGTTTCCCTTCCCCAGGGGATCTTCGCCCCCCGAGAAATGGAACCAGGGTCTCCTGCACTACTGTAGGCGCATTCTTTACCGATTGAGATATCAGGGAAGCTGCAGCCAAAATAACCTTTCTTAACATTACATATGATCATATATCTCCCTGATAAGCATCTTTATGATTCTTCATTGTCTTCAGAATAGAATATAAAAGGCTAGGCACAATATAAAAGAATCATTAATGATATTGAGACTTTTCCATCATCACAGCTTTATTATATTCTAGTCACAAATATTGTAAGTGCCTAGAATTATTTTAATCCTCTCATAAGTCTGTTGTACATGTTTTGCTCTAAATGTAAGTCTTTATTTTTCCCATCTTTATTAAGACTTAGCTCAGGTATCCTCTTTGGAAAACCTATGATTGATTAATCTCTCCACTTCCCCTTTTCCTTTACTAACACTTGCTTGATGAATATCATTTCTATATGTTCCCAAAGCACTTCTGTTATGTATCTTAACTCATAATCCTCTATATTGCAACTGTTGATCTCTAGCATTAATATATTAGGTCTTTGCATAGAGCCATATGTTATTTATAGTTGCATGTATTGTTGAATAAATAAATACATGAATAAATGTATGAAAGGGCAATGCAGTAAAAATCCAAATCTTTGTTAGATCTATAAACTAATTCAAAGGGTGAACAATCAGAGTACATTGCTAATTTCAACACAAAAATATGTTATAATCACATTTTTTGAGTCAATCGATTTGTATTTTTACATGGAAACAGAGAAGTTTTTGACTATCTATTTGTAGACAATTAAGAAAAACATAGATAAATGGAGGAATCAATCCCACAAATAATCCAACCCTGATCTGACTTTGAACATATTCCACTTGTGTGTTAGTACGCAGCATAAATTTAGTATGAACACCAAAATTCTAGACCTCCTCCCAAAATAAATATGCCCACATTGTAATCTCACTCAACTTAGAAAATAACACCATGATTCATTTCATTGCTCAAGTAAAAAGACTGGTAGTTTTATAGGTACTGTTTAATACCCATATGTGTGCTTGGTCACTTAATTGTGTCCAACTCTTTGCGACCCCATGGACTGCAGCCCTCAAGCTCCTCTGTCCAGGGCATTCCCTAGGTAAGAATACTGGAGTAGGTTGCCATTCACTTCTCCAGAGGACCTTCCAGAACCAGATACTGAATTCGGGTCTTTTGCATTGCAGGCAGATTCTTCATCATCTGAGCCACCAGAGAAGCCCTTCAATCCCCATATGGAATATCAATAAACAATTATGAATCATGAAAGATATGATTTATCATGCTGTGGCAGGAGACAGACACAAGGATAAAATAACAATTCAAATTTCAAGTTTCTGGGTGTAGGTAGTATCAATTCAGTTCAGTCACTCAGTCGTGTCCGACTCTTTGTGACCCCATGAATCACAGCATGCCAGGCCTCCCTGTTCATCACCAACTCCCAGAGTTTACCCAAACTCATGTCCATCGAATTGGTGATACCATCCAGCCATCTCATCCTCTGTCGTCCCCTTCTCCTCTTCCCCCCAATCCCTCACAGCATCAGGGTTCTTTGCTTGAGATGGCCAAAGTATTGGAGTTTCAGCTTTAGCATCAGTCCTTCCAAAGAACACCCAGGACTGATCTTCTTTAGAATGGACTGGTTGGATTTCCTTGCAGGCCAAGGGACTCTCAAGTGTCTTCTCCAACACCACAGTTCAAAACCATCAATTCTTAAGCACTCAGCTTTCTTAACAATCCAATTCTCACATTCATACATGACCACTGGAAAAACCATAGCCTTGACTAGATGGACTTTTGTTGGCAAAGTAATGTCTCTGCTTTTGAATATGCTATCTAGGTTGGTCATAACTTTCCTTCCAAGGAGTAAGTGTCTTTTAATTTCATGGCTGCAATCACCATCTGCAGTAATTTTGGAGCCCCCCCAAAATAAAGTCTGACACTGTTTCCACTATTTCTCCATCTATTTCCCATGAAGTGATGGGACCAGATCTTCGTTTTCTGAATGTTGAGTTTTAAGCCATCTTTTTCACTCTCCTCTTTCACCTTCATCAAGAGGCTTTTTAGTTCCTCTTCACTTTCTGCCATAACGGTGGTGTCATCTGCATATCTGAGGTTACTGATATTTCCCCCAGCAGTCTTAATTCCAGCTTGTGCTTCTTCCAGCCCAGCGTTTTTCATGATGTACTCTGCATAGAAGTTAAATAAGCAGGGTACAATATACAGCCTTGATATACTCTTTTTCCTATTTGGAACCAGTCTGTTGTTCCATGTCCAGTTCTAACTGTTGTTTCCTGACCTGCATATAGGTTTCTCAGGAGGCAGGTCAGGTGGTCTGGTATTCCCATCTCTTTCAGAATATTACACAATTTATTGTGATCCACACAGTCAAAGGCTTTGGCATAGTCAATAAAGCAGAAACAGATACTTTATTGAAATTGTCTGACTCTTTGCGACCCCGTAGATACCAGGCTCCTCTGTCCATGAGATTTACTAGGCAAGAGTACTAGAGTGGCTTGTCATTTCCTTCTCCAGAGAATCTTCCTGACCCAGGGATCGAACCCAGGTCTCCCACATTGTAGACAGACGCTTTACCATCTGAGCCACCAATGGCACCTATTGGTAGAATAATAAGGACTAAACCAGAGAAAGGTGACAATTGCTTCTGAAATGTAGAGGAAATCAAAGAATCGACATGATTAGATTCATACGTAAATTGTTTTAGAAGGAATACAAGCTACAGAATGTAAAATTAGTGAGGAACTAATCATAATTGTCTAAGCATTAGAGTAAAATAATCAAACTAAGAACGGAGGTCTTTTACCTTCCTTGACTTAAGTCATAGGTTGACTTGAGTCAAACTGAGACATTTGTCACTGCTAAGAAGACGCATAATAATGAAACAGAATATCTGTATCCTTGAAGGTATGGAGCAGGAAGATGAAATATGAAACTTAGCTACTCAAGTATTCTGATAACTAGAGCAAACCAGAATAAACCGAATGCTGTGATTCTAAGTCTTTTGCGGGAACCCCAAGGATCACCCCTGAATTCTCAGCTCTTCATGTCTAAGTACTTAAAGAAGCTTGTGGAAGGTGACATACCAAAAAGAAAAAAAAAAAAAAAAGATAAAAAAGGAGAAGAATGCTTACTAGTGATGAGTTAAGCCCCCAAATTTTAATAGTATTAGTTTAACTAAATTTATAGCTTCAATAAGTAGGAAAAACAGAGATTATAGTTAAATATACATATATAGGATTCTTGAATTTGCAGTGGATATACTGAAGATTTAAGGGGATAGATATTCAAGCCAGTGCTAATTTTTGTGGTAGCTGTGCCATTTGAGGATGGATTCCTATATTATGGAGAAAATAAGATTCCAATTTCAGAGAATATGAGCACAGGGAAAATATTTAACTGTTCAACTTTACAAAACAAAAATTTGATTTTTAATATCAATTTTAGCAGAATGCATTACAACTTCTTCGAGTGCAATGAATTCTTCATTTTAGACTATTTTATGATGCATCACAGCAATATGTTCTTGCCGATTAACTGAGATTTCTAGCTGACAGAATGTTGGCTGATACACAGTTTTTGAATATGTATCTGATAACATGGGAGAAGTGGTTTCTAAAAAATGGAGTTATTTAGGTCTATGAACTTTTCCATTGGCAGTTTTCAGAAATTATATCATTGAGGATGGAACATATTTTGTTGATTCCATCTGTTATTATTCAGAGACTTTAATTTTACAAATGAAAAACTAGTTGAAAAAGCATATGACTACTGATAGATATTTCTCCTCTAAACATTATGATTTAGTTGTTTTCTCAACAATATGTTCTTGATTATCTCAGCTATAGAATAAGATGCAATGTATTTTCCTGCCAGTTTCTTACCAAGCCTAATTTACCATTTGCCATCACTTAGCAAAAGGATATAACCAGCAAATCAAACTAATCTCTCACTAAGGAAATTTTCATCATGGTAACAGAAAGAAATGTCTTTCATTCCAATGATACAATAAGAAAGATAATTGTCATAAAACATACATAATGCAAGGAAAATGTACTCAAAATATTATTGGGAAAGATCCAGATTATATCTCTGAGTTGCTGCTAAGTTGATTTTTGCTATTTAATATATTCCTCTGCATAGTAACTCCTTTTATCATTATCAATGTGATCAGCTCTTCAGTTGATTTGATTCAATCACTAAGCCACACAAAGCAACAGATTGATGGTTTATTTTGCAGTCAGTGTATTATATTATCTCAAAAGTGCTCTGATTTTTCAAACTTCTGCTCAGGATGCTGAGGCAGAATTAATACCTAAAGATAAGATGGTAGATTTTTAGTGACTGGTTTAAGAATCACTGGATATTTTACGTATTTGTATTGTGACATGTAAAACATCAATGTCAATATAACTTGGATTTGGGGATAAGGCTATTCTGCATACAAATCTTGATTCTATATAATTAGAAGCCTTTTGGAGCTGGTGTCTTCACCTATAAAATGAAGATAATAATTCTCATTTTCAAAAATATTTTAGGATAAAGTGAGATTATTTGTGAAGAATGTTTTTAGTAAAAGAATTTCCCCAGCATCACATTCCCTATAATCACACAAACTCCACTCAAGTTGATTGTATGCTTTCCCAAATTAACTGATCCTATTAAACAGACGTTTCTTATACATAAAATGGAAATTATTCCTTCAGTATCTACTGAGCATGCATAGGGCTCTCAGGGAATTTGTAATCTAGTTCAGAAATAATACCTATCATTTAGGGTTACTTTGAGTATTATAAGAAGCAATGTATATACAACTCTTATTTTGCTGTGTTGTGCTTAGTCACCCAGTCATGTCCCACTCTTTATGACCCCATGGACAGCAACCTACCAAGCTCCTCTATTCACTAGAATTTTCCAGGCAGGAATACTGGAGTGAGTTGCCGTACCCTCCAGGGTATATTCCCAACCCAGGGATTTAACTCAGGTCCGCATTGCAGGTGGATTCTTTATGGTCTGAGGCACCAGGGAAGCCCAAGAATACTGGAGTGGGTAGCCTATGCCTTCTTCAGAGGATCTTCTCAACCAGGGATCAAACTCAGGTCTCCTGCATTGTAGGTGGAATCTTTATTGTGTGAGTCACCAGGGAAGCCTAAGAATAATGGAGTGGGTAGTCTATCCCCTCTCTAGGTGAATCCTTCTGACCTAGGAATTGAACTGAGGTCTCCTGCATTACACGCAGATTCTTTACCAACTGAGCTACAGGGGAAGTCCACAACACTTAATAGCCACAAGTAATTATTTTGTACAATTGTTGGCTATTGTTGTCCTTATTGCATGAGAGAAACCTTAAAAGTATCAGAATCTAAAGAGAAAACTAGTGGAGTGGCACTTAGGGAATGAAGTTGCTTAGAAAGAGAGTAATAGACAAAGGAGACAGGAGTGGATATGTGGTGGGAAATGCAATGGGTTACGTCTCTAACCTGTTTACCTAGAGCAGAGAGTCTGTGTAAAAAGTGGTAGAGGAAGAAAAAGCATATAAATTCTGTACTGCATGTTATGCAATACATTGAGGAATTTACATTTTATACTGTGGGGAAGAGGGATTCATAGTGCTTTTGAAGTGATATTATTATGTGAGTAATAGGGTTAGTTGGCTTTCCTGGTGGCTCAGACAGTAAAGAATCCACCTGCAATGCAGGAGGCCCAGGTTTGATCCCTGGGTCGGGAAAATCCCCTAAAAAGGGAATGGCAACCCACTGCAGTAGTCTTGCCTGGAGAATAACGTGAACAGAGGAACCTGGCAGCTATAGTCCATGGGATCTCAAGAAGTCGTACATCATTGAGTGACTACACACACACACACACACATTATAGAGTGAGTGGCCAATTAGATTTCATTTCTCTCTCTTTTTAGGATGTGAAATTCTGTAGATCTCATCAAGGTCAAGTGATTTTAGGGTATACATATATTAAAACATACTGAATTAGTACTGTGCCATGCTATATATTATAGATCTGTGGTCTGCTATTTCCCTCTAAGAGGAAAATAGCCTTGAGCAAAGTTAGACCCTTTCTGCATAGTAAACTGTTGTTTACTTCTCCTTGTCTCTATTTTATCTTGTCTGAAAATACACGGCTGCAACTTCAAAGTCATTAGGAATAGAGAGTCTGTCCTACACTTGAATATCCTTCATATGAAGTGCACTCCAGAGGAAGAATTTAATGATTATAGTAATAGACTGATGCTCTCAATACCCCTGAAATTCTGGAATGAAGGTCATTCTACAAGGAGTTACAAGAAGCAGAGGCACGCAGCTCAGAGTAAGCTCTTCAGTAGGTTGCTTCCAGAGGTGAATTGGATCCTTAGTCTTGTATCCTTGTCAGGCAAACATCGCTCATCTTATTCTAAATTCAGGACTGTTGCAAACATCAAAATGAGGGAAGTTTGAACAGCCTCTGCTTCCAAGGGAAAAGATATCAAGGTTGCTGTAGTGAGCCAAAAACTAGATTTCTAATTTCAACCTAGCAACTAATTTGCAAAGTTGAGTCCTCTAACTTCAATAAGTCACGTCCTTCCTCTCCAGAGTAAGTGCAAAAGAAGTACACTAACTGCTTAGAGGCCTGGGGTTACTTCCAGTGTCATAAACAAAATGTGCTTTTCTGAGCTCCACTGAAGATGTAGCTCTTAGATTCCCATAATTTTGTTCTTTCTCCTCATTTTCCTAAGAAGCAATTAGTTGTTCTGTGGTTTATTTTTAAATTTTTCTGATAACAATGTTTTTAACTCATCATCTAACTCAGTTAAATAGAAGGAGTGTTCCCTTAGTGATAAAAGATAAAAAAGAAATATGAGCATACTGAGAGGAAAAGAATACCAGACAAAATTAATCAGGAGAGACTAAATTTTACTAGAAAGATTAGAACACTATTCCAAGGCAGGCTGTGAATGACCTGAGGACATAAAAGCAAAACCAGGAAGAAAAATAAATCTTAAACTCTGCCAAAGTCAGCCACACTAAATTAATAACTCCAAGTAAATTTTCAGTTTTACTAAGTCTGATTTGAAATGTTTGAATGTGTAAAGTACATCACACTCAAGCCCATAATAAAGCAATTGTTAGATACATGCTGCTGCTGCTGCTAAGTCGCTCCAGTCGTGTCCGACTCTGTGCGACCCCATTTTTGGGATTCTCCAGGCAAGAATACTGGAATGGGTTGCCATTTCCTTCTCCAATGCAGGAAAGTGAAAAGTGAAAGTGAAGTCGCTCAGTCGTGTCCGACCCCCAGCGACCCCATGGACCGGAGCCTACTAGGATCCTCCGTCCATGGGATCCTCCAGGCAAAAGCACTGTGGTGGGGTGCCATTGCCCTCCCCATGTTAGATACATAGTCTCCTGAAAAATAAGATCTTTCCCAGTTTGCTCTGCAATAAACAATTATACTGTAGTCCTACTTTTGTATTTAAATACTAGCCTAAGTCAATACCATAAGCTTCCCTAAAGTGGGTGTATACAGCTGATTGAGATTTTTAATTTTTGATCCCAAGAATGCTATGTACATTTGCTGCTGCTGCTGCTGCTAAGTTGCTTCAGTCGTGTCCGACTCTGTGCGACCCCAGAGATGGCAGCCCACCAGGCTCCCCCGGCCCTGGGATTCTCCAGGCAAGAACACTGGAGTGGGTTGCCATTTCCTTCTCCAATGCATGAAAGTGAAAAGTGAACGTGAAGTCGCTCAGTCATGTCTGACCCACAGCAACCCCATGGACTGCAGCCCACCAGGCTCCTCCGTCCATGGGATTTGCCAGGCAAGAGTACTGGAGTGGGGTGCCATCGCTTCTCCGATGTACATTTGCAGTTCTTTTATATTCAGTTCTACTTGTTTACTTTATTATTGCTAAGTAATACCAACTCAGTTATCACTGAACATTACTAACATGAACTGTTGTTGTTGTTGAGTCCTTAAATTGTGTCTGACTTTGCAACCCTATGGACTACAGTCTACCAGGCTCCTCTGTACATGGATTTCCCAGGCAAGAATACTGGAATGGGTTGCCATTTCCTTCTCCAGGGAAATTTCCCAAATCAGGGATCAAATCTATGTCTCCCAAATTGGCAGGTGGATTCTTTATCACTGAACCACCAAATATGTAGTAAATAATGTAGAATTTTTCCATTGTGCATTTACTACAATCCTCTTCCTAGTTACTCTGTCTTTAGAATAAAAGTATGTAATCCCAGAATTTCCTGCAAGACATTGCCAATAGGTATATGGTATTAATAAAGTAAAAAGGAGCTTATGCATTTGTTTTCAGACCCTTTTCTTGCTAGCCTTTAAGCCCATAATTATTTCTTTTAGCCTACAAGTGGTGTCTGTTAATATTCAGAATGTTTGCTGACACATCTAAACATGTCTTTTTCTCAAGTCTGAGGTCTTTTTATTAAGGAGTTAAGCAACTAGATTTAGATGGGTAACGTCAGTGTGATCTCTATAAAATGATTTTTAACCTGCTAGAAAATCGTTTTCCTCATCTATAAGACAGAGAAGTTGATTCTGATCTCTTAGGGAATACCTGGGTATGTAAATCAGCTAAAAAGTATCAAAAGAGCCATCATATTTTCCACTAAATAATGTTGCCTAACAAATATATGTTTTTAGGAAACATATTTTTGTGTTCTCCATATCATTATAGGCATTAAAATTACCAACTTCCTTTATCAGTAGTGCATTTCGAAGACATGTCTTTTCCTAGGGGACTATGTCCATCAAAATGTACCCATAGATCAAGGCTTATTTTTTGTTATCTTTTTTAAAACATTATATCTATAGAGGCTTGTGTAAAAGCAGATTACATATACATAAGAAATATAAATTCATGTTACTCAATATAGGCTTCCCTGGTGTCTCAACTGGTAAAGAACTGACATGAAATTAAGGAAATCTGGGTTCAGTCCTTGGGTTGGGAAAAATCCCCTGGAGAAGGGAAAGACTACCTACTCCAGTATTCTGGTCTGAAGAATTCTATGGACTGTATAGTCCATGGGGTCACAAAGGGTCAGACACAACTTAGCGACTTTCATTTCCTCAATATACTATTAATAAAAGAGAAAGAAAGTTTCTATAACCAATAATAGTGTTTAATTATTTTTTATTAATTAATTTGGTTTCATTAGGTCTTTGCTGTGGCATGTGGGCTCAGTAGTTGTGTAAACAGACTCAGTAGCCCTGCAACGTGTAGGATCTTACTTCCCAAACCAATGAACCCAGGTCCCCTGTATTGCAAGGCAGATTCTTAACCACTGGACTACTAGACAAGTCTCTAAATGACTTCTTAAAATTAATTTAGAGTATAATTCTAGGCTCACAATTTCAAAATATCTATTATTATTATGGAATGCTTCACGAATTTGCGTGTCATCCAAAATCACTGCAGATGGTGACTGCAGCCATGAAATTAAAAGACGCTTACTCCTTGGAAGGAAAGTTATGATCAACTTGGATAGCATATTCAAAAGCAGAGACATTACTTTGCCAACAAAGGTTCGCTTAGTCAAGGCTATGGTCTTTCCTGTGGTCATGTATGGATGTGAGAGCTGGACTGTGAAGAAGGCTGAGCGCCGAAGAATTGATGCTTTTGAAGTGTGGTGTTGGAGAGGACTCTTGAGAGTCCCTTGGACTGCAAGAAGATCCAACCAGTCCATTCTGAAGGAGATCAATCCTGGGATTTCTTTAGAAGGAATGATGCTAAAGCTGAAAGTCCAGTATTTTGGCCACCTCATGCGAAGAGTTGACTCATTGGAGAAGACTCTGATGCTGGGAGGGATTGAGGGCAGGAGGAGAAGGGGACGACAGAGGATGAGATGGCTGGATGGCATCACTGACTTGATGGATGTGAGTCTGAGTGACCTCCGGGAGCTGGTGATGGACAGGGAGGCCTGGCGTGCTGCGGTTCATGGGGTCGCAAAGAGTTGGACACGACTGAGCGACTGATCTGATCTGATCTGATTATTATTATGATTAAAAAACCTCTATTGGTCTCTTTGGATGATACTCTGTTCAGAGCTAATATGATAGGCTCTAAGTAAAAAAATCATTAAAAATATTCCTCATTTATGTTAATAGTCTATCTTGGGGAGCAGCTGGGAATAGAGATTAAGAACATAACTTCTAGATCTAGACTTCCTGCTTTTGATATTGGCATGGTCAATAATTAGTTTGATGTTCTTCAGTAGGTACTTAAGTTCAACATCAATTGACTGAGTAAAATAACGATATTAATAAAATTTATATAATAGAATTATTTGAATATTAAATAAGTTAAAGTATCCAAAAGTGGAATGCAAACCTTTTTGAAATGATTCCAGCCTCTGTCATGCAATTTTTTTTTTCTGATCACTACCATCCCCTCCTTTAAGAAAAATTTTATACCTCAAAGCAAACTATTTATTTTAAAATATAATCAAATAGCAATAGCTCTTTATCAAAAGCTATCCAAGAGCATATCTTAAAATTTTCTTTGAAACATTGATAAAGGGATTTTTGGTTCAATGAATACAAGTCAAAGCTTTGGAGTTTTGTTCATTAAAACTCCTCACTGGCCAGTTTAAGATTAAATGGCACTAGGCTTCTTTTGTTCTGTTTATTTTATTTAAAACTTTTGTTTTATATTAGAGTGTAGTGGATTAAAAATATTGTATTTATTTTAGATGTACAGCAAAGTGATTCAGTTATACATATACATGTATTTATTCTTTTCAATTCCTTTCCCATTTAGATTTTTATATAATGTTGAGCAGAGTTCCCTGTGCTATGCAGTAGGTCCTTGTTGGTTACTGGTTTTAAATATAGCAGTGTGTATATGTCAATCTGAAATTCCCTAATCATTCATTCCCTTCTGGTAACCATATGTTTATTCTCCAAGTCTGTGAGTCTGTTTCTCTCTTTCACTGTTTATCACTCGCTTCATATTTTCTCTTCTTTGTCTACAAATATTAGATCCTATGTTGCAATACTCCCTTACATACCTTTAACACTTGCTCATTCATTATATCAAGTTGACAAAGCTTTAACTTTAATTAAACTCAGTAGACTGTTTTCAAAAAGCTGTAATTACCTGAAAACCTCTCAAAGTTAATTGCTCTCTTTAAACTAGTGAAAATCAGCCTCATACTGGTATTCATTCAGCACTAATAAATTATACCACTAAATTTCCTGAATAAACTTGGTCTCACATTTTCCATACCCAAACCACTTTTCAATAGTTTCACTTCTGTCTTCTAATGATAATATCATCTTTGATGACATGAATCTAGATGCAACGGAGTATTATTCCCTTAACCTTTTGGCACTTCAGTGGAGAGCTTTCTTTTCTGGGTAGCAAAGAAGATATTAGGCTGGTGGCAGCATTCCTGGCTTTTGCCAGAGCCCTCAGTATGTAGAACTCAGATATGAGTTCTATGAACTCCAATATTCTTTAGGTTCCCTTGATATATTCTTGTTACTTAGAGAAAATACAAATTCTGTAATCCAGCTTAGGCTAACCTGTAAGTATATAACACAATTTAGAACAGGTTTGTTCATTGCCCTGAAGTTCTCTCTGGTAAAGCTCTTTCTGCAGCTCCCTAGGATCCTCTCTGCTGTAAATTGTGGTCTCTCTGGGTATGGAACTCCCTTGCCCACCCTGTTCCTAGAATAATGAGAGTTCTGAGGGTTGAGTCAATTCTAAAATTATTCTGCTTATAAGATTTCCCCTAAAAAACCTTGGGTAGTATCTGTTCTTTACATCTGTGTGTTCATGATGGTCTTTTGTGACAACCATTTTTTTAGTGATAAAAGTAGAAATAATCTTTTGGAAATTCACGTACTATTTTTCAACTAAGTCTACCAAAAGAGGCTGTTTCGCCTAGTGCCTCCTCAACAGCATGTTTTCTGGAATCCAAATGGTAGGCTTTGAATTCCAACTCCCAATCATCAACTGCGTGACCTTGAGAAAATCATTTTTATTTTCTGTGCCTTCATTTCCTTATCTGTAAATATAGTACAGGAAAAATAAAACTTTGTAGGGCTACAGTGTCTCAGACAGTAAAGTGTCTGCCCGCAATGCGGGACACCCAGATTCGATTCCTGGGTCAGGAAGACCCCCTTGGAGAAGGAAATGGCAATACACTCCAGCACTCTTGCCTGGAAGATCCCATGGATGGAGGAGCCTGATAGGCTACAGTTCATGGGGTCACAAAGAGTTGGACACAACTGAGCGACTTCACTTTGGTGAGGATTCAGTTAACATACGTAGGCTACTTAAAACAAAGTCTTAAATATAATAAACCAATATTAGTGTTTATTAAATGAGTAATGCCCATCTATAACTAGAGTCTCTGTATTTTCTATTATTATAATGAAAGGTGGAAGAAGTGGCCCTCTCAAAGGCCAACTCCATCTGTTGGTTCTAGATCAGATCCTGTTTAGTTTGTAAGAACTCCATTCTTGCATGCAGACCCTCTCTCTGCTATCATTGGTTTTTCTAACTGAATCATTCTGATTAACATAAAAACTCTTATTGTCTTTCAAATTAATAAAAATGTTTTCTTACCCCTTACACTCTACCAACTCATTATTTTCTCTCCTTGATAATAAATTCATAAAAAGAGATTAGTTGTGGCAGATTCTATTTTACAAAATTATCCCTAACTATATTTCTTGTTCCACTCCAGAATGTTACTGGTCTCATCAAGAGATGAACTTATTTCCCCCTCCTTGAATTCAGTGGGATTTTGTTATTGCCTCTGTAAATAGAATATTGGAAGTGATATTGTGTAACTTCTGAAATTAGGTACTAAAAGATGATGTGGTTTCACCTGAATCTCTCTCTTGGGATATTTGCCTGTTGCCCAGCCATCCTGCAGTGTAGAAACCAGGCAAAGTTTCAACAGCCCCAACTAATGTAAGGCACCAGTAAGCGTCATCCTGCAAGCATGTTGTGAGTACACAAAGCTTCAAATAATCCTAACCAGAAGTCTTTGAGTCACACAGTTTGAGGTCTCACACATTAAGAAGCAAAGACAAACTATCCCTGTTGTGATTTGTTCAAATTACTGACCTACAAAATTCATGAGTATAATAAATCACCATTTTATGTCACTGAATTATGAGGTAATTTGTTATGCAGCCATAATAACTGGAGCATTTGTTTATAATAATTAGAGTGACTATACATTCAGGGCACAACCATTTTCATTAAGAAACGCCAAACTGTTGAAGATATGGACAGTATTGAATGAAGAAATCATCCAGAGTTTCTGAAATCCATTTAATAGAATTTCTAGGAAAAGATTATGAAAGAAGAAATAAATAAAGAAAGGTTCCCCTAAAGGTGAAGTAAGACTCTTAATTTTTTTCAGATGTGCAGCTTATTCCACTATTATTTGCCAAATTATATAACCTACATAATTAGAAAATATGTTAATGGTAATTTAATTCTTGGTATTTTCTGTATTAAAAATTTATTTTAAACTTTCTCATAATCAGGATGAATTAAGCATACAATATAAGTTAAAAATTCAAAACAAGCATAATAATGTTTAAAGGCTTGATAGTAAACTTCTACATAAAATTTATTTTTCTTGAAACACTGGCATTTTTGATTGTTATCTGATTGATGTGAATCTTTAAAAAATGAAAAGATGTACTCATCCTTCCCTGTGAGATTCATGACATTTGATATATTTATTATTGGCGTTGACAAGAAAATTAGTTTTCCTTTCAAAAAGTAGGACATTGTCTATCCATAATTCATAAACACACTGTAATTTAAGTTTTTAAAAACTGTCATTCTTAAAGCAACTGATGATAGATCTATATAATTTTCTACTTTATTTGAACAATCTCTTTATAGCAAAATTTCACTAATGTTTTGGATGGAATGCTAGAAATTACATACTTTTTGCTAGTGACAGTTTTGTGATTAGTCATAATTTTTACCTACACAATTTGATTCATGTCCAAAATTCAAATTAAATAATTTTACAATTAAGTGAAAATGTAAACATCTTCCTATCCTGGTATATGGGGCATTTTAAGATTTTTGTATCACCTTAATACTTACTATTATTTATAATAATGCTATGTGCAAATTGGTGATTTTTACTATCCCTGTTTGTATATGACTACTTATTTTTTCCAGTTCCCTTTTGTTAGTGACTAATAACAATGCTTTGACCTTATTAGGCCCTTCTGTCCATTGATTTTAGTCACATTTCCTTTTTTCCTCTCATACCTTCATTGTCTTTCTTCTTTCTCATATAATTCCACTTCATGTTCCTTGAAATCTTTATCACTTTCATGCATACTTTCATTTCTCTGGCCTCTTTATTCTACCATTAAATACAAGGCAAGTATCTCATGCTGGTTAATTTGAACTCTATGCTAACTTCATGTCCTACACGTGAAGAGATAGCAGGTCAATATGACTGGGAAAAAGCAAACACCCAAATACAATGGCTGATCTCATTTTAGGCTTTAACCACATCACTCCAGGGCCCTCAGAAACTTTAAGCAGCTCTACTGCATTTCTCAAGATAGTTTATTATCAAATATTATTAGATGATTTCTTTACATGTTCCCATTTTTACTCAAACTTCAATGTCCCTCTTTAATTTTTATTTCAGCTATGATCTTGCTTCTTATTTCACTGTAAAATAAAAGCAGAGGAGAATGCTCTTATCTCCACATCACCAGATAGAACTGTCAGTATCTCTCTTCATAGTCTCTATCTTCTCTCATACTAGGATGAATGAACTATTTCATCTCTTTTCAAAATCAGGACTTCCAACCGTGTATTCGATCTTTTCTACATGCTCACGCATGGGATATTTATTCTACAATTATTCCTTCTCTCTTTTGTTGGTTTTCTATACTCAATCATGCTAATATAAACAAGAAACATATACAATATTTCTTCTTTAAAAAAAAAAAAACTTTATTCACCTTGTATCAAACCCCAGCTATTAGAATATTCCTCAACTCTTTTTAAAATCATAATCTTCACAATAGTTATCCACATTTGCTGCTGCTGCTGCTAAGTCACTTCAGTCATGTCTGACTCTGTGCGACCCCATAGACAACAACCCACCAGGCTCCCCCATCCCTGGGATTCTCGAGGCAAGAACACTGGAGTGGGTTGCCATTTCCTTCTCCAATGCATGAAAGTGAAAAGTGAACGTGAAGTCGCTCAGTCATGTCTGACCCACAGCAACCCCATGGACTGCAGCCCACCAGGCTCCTCCGTCCATGGGATTTGCCAGGCAAGAGTACTGGAGTGGGGTGTCATTGCCTTCTCCAATCCACATTTGCAGTCTCTACTTATTCTCAACTGATTCTATCTTGAACACACCATCACTATCACAAAATGACCCCTGTCAAGACTGACACTAATGACCATGCTTCCACTATCACAAAATGACCCCTGTCAAGATTAATACCAACGACCATGCTTCCAACCTGATAATTCTCAGAACTCAAATAAGATGAGCAGAAGCTTTTGAAGAATTGCTCACCTCCTCCTTCCAGACACACTTCTTCCAGTTGGCCAGGGTACTGCTCTCTCCAACAATTGTGTGTGTGTGCAGTGCTATGCTCAGTTGTGTCCAAATCTTTGTGACCCCATGGACTGTAGCCGGAAAGGGTCCTCTGTCCATGGGATTTCCCAGGCAAGAATATTCGAGCTATTTGTCATGGGGATCTTCTCAACCTAGGGATCAAACCCACATCTCCTGCACTGGAAGGCAAATTCTTGACCTCTGAGTCACCAGTTGAGTTCAATCGCTCAGTTGTGTCCGACTCTTTGCGACCCCATAAACCGCAGCACACCAAGCCTCGCTGTCCATCACCAACTCCCCGAGTCCACCCAAACCCATGTCTATTTAGTCGGTGATGCCATCCCACCATCTCATCCTGTGCCATCCCCTTCTCCTCCTGCCCCCAATCCCTCCCCGTATCAGTCTTTTCCAATGAGTCAATTCTTCGCATGAGGTTGCCAGAGCACTGGAGTTTCAGCTTTAGCATCATTCCTTCCAAAGAAATCCCAGGGTTGATCTCCTTCAGAATGGACTGATTGGATCTCCTTGCAGTCCAAGGGACTCTCAAGAGTCTTCTCCAACACCACAGTTCAAAAGCATCAATTTTTTGGCACTCAGCTTTCTTTATAGTTCAACTCTCACATCCATATCTGAGCCACCAGGGAAGCCCATAAAGCAATAGTGAGGGAATTATCTCTATTTCACATCTTGAAAATAGTAAGTGTACAACTGCCAATATAAGCTATGCATTAGCGAAAATCATGCAGAAGCAAGGTAACTTTGGGGGCAAGTTACTAAAATTTCTGACTTTTGAATCAAAATTAAAGAAGTTTTGATTGCTGGAAATGCATCTACTAAAACTCTATGCCTAAACATTTATAATAAAACAATATGAGATTGCTTATTGTATAAAAGTACAGATGTCACAATTGATATATTTGTAGTTAAAAAACACATTTTTCTCACAAAAGAATTAAGCATTGTTTTCTTAAATCTATATGAAATGAAAAAAGTGAGTGGAAGAATACATCAAAATTTGAAGATCTGTTATTAACAGGAAGTAACAACATGTGGGTTGAAGTAAGGTTAAAGTTTTTAAGAATAAACTTTTATTTTAGAGTAGATATATTTTAAAAGAAAAGTTGTAATGATAATACAAATATTTCTTGTAAAATCCATATTCAGTTTTCCCTATATTAATATATTACATTAGTATGGTAATTAATCAAAACTAGTGAATTAATATGGCTTCCCTGGTGACTCAGCAGTAGAAAGAATATCTTATGCCAATGCAAGAGACTTGGATTTGATCCCTGGCTTGGGAATATCCCCTGGAGAAGGAAAAAGGCAACCAACTCCAATATTCTTGCCTGGAGAATCTCTTAGAGAAGCTTGGCGGGCCACAGTCCATGGTGTTGCAAAGAGTCAGGTATGACTTAGTGACTAAACAACAGCAACAATTAATATTTATACATTAGTATTAACTAAATTTCATACATTACCCAGATATCCTTAGTTTTTACCTAGTGTGTGTTTTTTTTTTTTTTTCTATGCCAGGATTCCATCCAAAATAGAAGTAAATACTTCTTTATGTGCCTATTTTGGAGAAGGCAATGGCACCCTACTCCAGTACTCTTGCCTGGAAAATCCCATGGATGCAGGAGCCCGGTGGGCTATAGTCCATGGGGTCGCTAGGAGTCAGACACAACTGAAGCGACTTAGCAGCAGCAGCTATTTGTGTATGCATTAAGCTAAGCATGAGTTCATATATCTCCAACTCTAGTCCATTAACATGTTGATCATTCTAGTTCTCTCATCCTACTTGTCTGAAACTACTCACTCCAACAGTGAGAACTCTAACTCCTAATACTTCCCACTGTTTATTTAATTATTGAATTCTAGAACATATTCATGTAAAATGATTTCAGATGTAAGTCATAGCCCTATAGTAAAACAACTTTATCAAATACAATAAAATGTGTATGTACAGTTTTATTCACTTTCAGTCTTAAACAACTTTACTCATTTACAGAATTATTAGCCATTTATGTTTGGTTATTTCACACATTTGTAATCTATTTAGATCATTTTGTGGTAGTCTGCATTCCATCTTGGAAATTCCTGACCACTTCATTTTTTTATTTGCTTACATTAAGTTTCACTCTTGTGCTATAGAAAAAATGCATTTGACATGCATAGTATCATTAATTTATCATTATAGTATCATGCAGAATAATTTTCCTGCCCTAAAAAATCCTCTGTGCTTCATCTATTTAAACTACACCTGCAAATCTGGGCAACAATGATCTTTATTGCCTGGATAATTTTGTGTTTTCTAGAATGTCATATAAAGCAAATCATATAGTGTGTAGCTTTTTCATACTGGCTGCTTTCCACTTAGCAGTATACATTATTTGTGCCTTAAAAGCTCATTTCTTTTTATTGCTTAATAATATTCCATTCTATGGATGCACAACAGTTTCCAATTTGTATACCCATCCTCTTTGAAGCATATCTTGTTTGCTTCCAGTCGGGGCCAGTAATGAATGAATAAAGCTGATACAGACATTCACAGGCAGATTTTTGTGTGAACATATGTTTTCAAATCTGTTGGGTAAACACAGGAACAAGATTGCTGGACTGCATGTTAAGATTATGTTGAAGATTTATAAGAAACTTCCAGTCTGTCTTCCAAAGCAGTTGTAAAATTTTGCATTCCAACTATCAGTGTGAGAATTCTGGCTGCTCATCATCCTCACCAGGAGTTGAAACTGTCAAGCGTTTTTGTTTTTTTTTTTTCCCCCACCATTTTTTAGGTATGTGGTAGTACTTCTTCGTTGTTTTAGGGTGTTTTTCTTTAGTGACAAGTGATATTGAGTACATTTTGTGTGCCTATTTTCAATCTGTATATCTTCTTTGATAAATTGTTCAGATGTTTTGCCCATTATTTAATTGGAGTTTTTTCATTGTTGAGTTTTAAGAATTCTTTGTATACATTATATAATTTTCATTATATAGGCTATTTTTATTACTAAAAATAAACCAGTAAAATAAATATTTAGAAGTAGTTTCCCAAATACTTTAATACTAAATTATATCTGTGCATAACTTTGTATATGTTTACATTATATTTTAGAAACTAATGCTTACAAAGTGACCAAATGTTCACTCAGATGCTGTTTGCTTTATACATTCTCTTATGTTTCTTGTCACTGGAGGAGGAAATGGCAACCCACCCCAGTATTCTCGCCTGGAGACCTGGAGATTCCCCATGGACCAAGGCGGGCTACAGTCCATGGGGTTGCGAAGAGTTGGATGTGACTGAGTGACTTCATGTTCACGTTCTTGTCACAAATGCAAGCTCCATACCCTTCAAATTTCTATATTTTCAATGTACATACACACCATTCAAAACAGGGATTATAGTTGTTAATTTTAAAAGGAATAAAAATTTATCAATTATTTTTCTAATTAATTAATTTTCTAATTAATTTTCTAATTTGTAACAAAATTTTAAAATACTGAAATATTTATGAACAGTATATTTTGTATTAAAAGCATCACAAATTTCTGGTAGAAGTACTTATGATATTTTATTGCTAACTTCACTATGTAAAAATAATTCTGATGAATTCAGTTACAGACAATGTACAATATTTCTAAATGATTTATAGAAAGTTTTCTGAACTCAATTAAAATATGCTTAACTGACTAGAGCCTTCAAATAGATTTTTTTGAGCTATAGAAATCTATGAAGAAAATCCCTTTATTAGCTTCCATGATAGTTTTACAAAACTAAAACTTAAAAAATTATGACGATCTTATTTTTAAAATCTCAGATACCTCTTTGTGCCCTAAAAGCAGAATTTAAACACAGTCATTTTTTCCAAGCCTGAACACTTTACAGATTTCCAGTGTGTGTATAATCATACATGATTAAGGAGCATGAATATGAGAGGTTAGAGACTTCTACTAAACATAATTGCTGTGCTTGACAAACCTTGAAGAGTTTGACAGTGTCACAGTGTGGTAACCTCGGGTTGTATTTCTGACATCACAAATGTTTCCTATGAGAGAGTGAGAGTGAATGAAGGCTTGTAAACAGAAATTATAGGAAGCAATTGAAAGCTAGACTGAACTCTTCACTGAAGTGATAAAAAGGCTTTACCAGTGATTTTTGTTATCCTTCAACTACTTACATTTCAATTACCCTCTGATACCAGCTCTCCTCTTAATCCTGTTAAACTCACATTCAATAGCTGTCCTTTTCTTATTAACCATGCATTGGAAAAAGTAAAATATTTTCTCAAGGGCCAGTATAGCTAATAGGACTGATGGGTGGACTGAAGTGATACTTACCTTTATCAGAGCATTGCAAATCACCCACAGAATCATACAAATAATGGCTAGCTGTTATTGTTTATGTGAAAATAATTTTGAAAAATTTCTCAAGTAGTTGAATCAGTTAAGAATAAACAATGTTTACCCAAAGTTCATTGCCCTGCAAAGCAAGTTAAAATAAACCTAGAGAAGATGGTCTGAAGACATAAACAAACTAAGCTCCCTTGGTTAAATGATAACTTACTTCAAGTTTCTTAGTATATAAAATTTTATTGTTTTTATTATTCCAATTACAAGATTGTACCTAATTTGCCTACTTGGGAAATATGACTTTATGTATCATATCTTTCGACAAACATTCTCTACCCATTCTTTCCCAAGAACAGTCTTGGAGCAACTTGCACTGCAATATCTGGGGAAGTTTTAACATAAAGATACCTGTGTCTTATTTCCACTGTATCAGAAGCAGGTAATGAAGTTTTTGGAGTTTGTATTTTTACCACTGTTTGCAATGTATGTTTGAATAAAATAGCATTTGAGAACCATTCTCCTAAACAACTTTGCACTGAGAGCATATTGCTTCCAAACCTTAATTAGTAAAGAAATACAAATGTTACTTCACCTAGTTCATTTTATTATATCTTACAGGTAACTGAAGTAGGCCATAAATTAAAAAGTAAAATGGTTCCTTCAGTTATCTTATGTGAAATTCTCTGCATCTGCTGAATATAAAACCTTGGTAACTCTTTTATGACTTTCTCCATACTATCCTTAATTCATCACTGACTTGATGGATGTGAGTCTGAGTGAACTCTGGGAGATGGACAGGGAGGCCTGGCGTGCTGCGATTCATGGGGTCGCAAAGAGTCGGACACAACTGAGCAACTGATCTGATCTGATCTGATCCTTAATTCATAAGAAGAGGCAATTAGCAAATAAAGAGAGCATCTTCAAGCAACTGTGTAATTTTTAGAAATGACTGAACTGGTGGCTCAGAGGTTAAAACATCTGCCTGCAATGCACGAGACCCCGGTTTGATCCCTGGGTTGGGAAGATCCCTTGGAGAAGGAAATGGCAACCCTCTCCAGTATTCTTGCCTGGAGAATCCCATGGAGGAAGGAGCTGGTAGGGTACAGTCCACAGGGTTGCAAAGAGTCAGACACGACTGAGTTACTTCACTTAAAGCTCAATTAAATTTCCTTCTGATTTTCATTTTTAAGAAATATGCTATTTTTTGATAAAACCAAGATTGTCTAATTCTACTGTTATGATACTATCTTTGATAAACACGCAATTTTCTTTCAATATTAAATAAGAACAAACAATGATATTAATAACAAAACAAACTACTTGATACATTTTTGTGCTTACTGCAAAAGTCAGCATAAATTTTGACAAATTTTTCAATTCCCAAATTGTAAATATTCATACATGAGCACAAGTAAATTTTGTATTACTGAATAGTGCTGTGCAGAATATTTAAATTTATAATCTAGTAAGAAATTTTTAAAACTTGAGAGAAACCAAATAAAATATAAAAGAAAGTAGTCATTCTAAATGTTTTAACTTAATGGAAAATATTTTCTTGACTTTAAATTGTATGCTTAGCTATTAAACAGATGTAAAATTGTTGAGGGCTTCCCAGGTGGCACAGTGGCAAAGAACCCACCTGCCAATACAGGAGATGCAAGAGATGTGGGTTCTATCCCTGGATAGGGAAGATACCCTGGAGTCGGACAGGACTTAGCAACTGAAACAACAATTGCTTTATGCTCAAGAAAGTATAATTCTCCTATAATAGTGGATTCTTTACTTGAGAGACATTATTTAGAGTGCTAATCTAAAATGACTGAGGGATCATCACCTCCCTGAGATAGTTGATACCATCGTTATCTTGAAATGAGTTTTTATTTGGTGGTCAAAATATGTGGTGGTGTATTATACCATCATCAGCTGAAGGGAAAATCAAGGTGAACTATTCACTCAATTAAATTTAATTATTTATGTGATAACATATAGGAAAAACAAGCATCAATGAAATTGCATAAATTTGTTATGAGAAATGAAAGAGGATCATAGTCAAAGGTGTGGCTGCACGTGACTCATGAATGGTAAGGGACAATAAAATTTATAAACGTGTCAAGTTTGGATTATCTGCTGCTGCTGCTGCTAAGTCGCTTCAGTCGTATCCGACTCTGTTCGACCCCATAGACAGAAGCTCACCAGGCTCCCCCGTCCCTGGGATTCTCCAGGCAAGAACACTGGAGTGGGTTGCCATTTCCTTCTCCAATGCATGAAAGTGAAAAGTGAAAGTGAAGTCGCTCAGTCGGGTCGGACTCTCAGCGACCCCATGGACTGGAGCCTACCAGGATCCTCCGTCCATGGGATTTTCCAGGCAAAAGTACCGGGGTGGGGTGCCATTGCCTTCCCCGTTGGATTATCTAAATGTATCTAAATTTTGGCCACCTGATGTGAAGAGTCAACTCATTGGAAAAAACCCTGATGCTGGGAAAGATTGAGGGCAGATGGAAAAGGGGGCAGCAAAGGGTGAGATGGTTGGATAGCATCACTGACTTAACGGACATGAGTTTGGGCAAGCTCTGGGAGATCGTGAATAACATGGAAGCCTGGAGTGGTGCAGTCCATGGGATCACAAAGAGTCAGACATGACTTAGTGACTGAACAACAACAAAACGGAATTGTGAAATTATAATATATATGCTATGCTATGCTATGCTAAGTCACTTCAGTCATGTCCGACTCTGTGTGACCCCATAGACGGCAGCCCACCAGGCTTCCCCATCCCTGGGATTCTCCAGGCAAGAACATTGGAGTGGGTTGCCATTTCCTTCTCCAATGCATGAAAGTGAAAAGAGAAAGTGAAGTCACTCAGTCATGTCTGACTCAGCGACCCCATGGACTGCAGCCTACCAGGCTCCTCTGTCCGTGGGATTTTCCAGGCAAGAGTAATGGAGTGGGATGCCATTGCCTTCTCTGTATAATATATAATGGTATAGCAAATTGTACTTAAATTTTCCTTTAATAGGGAAAAAGTGTAATGTAAATATTTCAAGAAAAAAAGAGAAGGAAATTTTGAGATTATTTCATTTTCAATTAACTGTGACTTGTATAAATTCTTCATCTACTTATTACCCATTAAAGAATTTTTACCATATTCATGTTTTCTTATTGAACAAAATTTAAATTTCTTCAGTTCAGTTCAGTCGCTCAGTCATGTCCGACTCTTTGCGACCCCATGAATCGCAGCACGCAGGACGCACGCAGCACGTCCATCACCAACTCCCGGAGTGCACTGAGACTCACGTCCATCGAGTCAGTGATGCCACCCAGCCATCTCATCCTCTGTTGTCTCCTTCTCCTCTTGCCCCCAATCCCTCCCAGCATCAGGGTCGTTTCCAATGAGTCAAATCTTCGCATGAGATGGCCAAAGTACTGGAGTTTCAGCTTCAGCATCATTCCCTCCAAAGAAGTCAGCATAAATTTGGAGACTGAGATCTCCTTCAGAATGGATGGCTTGGATCTCCTTGCAGTCCAAGGGACTCTCAGGAGTCTTCTCCAACACCACTAGATTTCTTAGCTAAGTTGTTTTTTTTTTTTTTTTTTAATTTCATTAACATTTTTCTCTGAAAATCTTTATCTGCCTGGATCCTGACCTTCCAGATATGAAGAGAGAAAAATATACACACAAGTAGAAAATTGTGCAAAATTACAGATGTCACTTTTAAGTGAATTTTCAGCCTATGAAAATGAACAAATCATCCCCGTGGACACAAAAGATCCAAAAGACAACATTTGACATTTTGCCAGAATTTACTTCATATTACTTATTTATTTTTGCCATTGCAATAGACACAGACTCTGAATACATATGATTTATAGACCAAATTTCCTAAGTTTTTTCTTTTCTCTAGTCAGTGATTAACTGAGACTATGTTGAAAGTAGGATTTATTTCACTAGGCTCTTAGGGATGTTAACATGTTCTCTGTCTTGATTTTGGTAGTGGATGACCAATGCATACATCTGTCAGAACTAATTCATGCATTTTTGTATGTAAATTTTCCTCAATAAAGTTAATTTTAAATATTAAAAAAATAGCACAGTCATGCCATACAGTAATAATTATCCTTATTTGCTAATTATCTATGGAAAATTCTGAAAGAGATGGGAATACCAGACCACCTGATCTGCCTCTTAAGGAATCTGTATGCAGGTCAGGAAGCAACAGTTAGAACTGGTCATGGAACAACAGACTGGTTCCAAATAGGAAAAGGAGTACGTCAAGGCTGCATATTGTCACCGTGTTTATTTAACTTATATTCAGAGTACATCATGAGAAATGCTGGACTGGAAGAAACACAAGTTGGAATCAAGATTGCTGGGAGAAATATCAATAACCTCAGATATGCAGATGACACGACTCTTATGGCAGAAAGTGAAGAGGGGCTAAAAAGCCTCTTGATGAAAGTGAAAGTGGAGAGTGAAAAGGTTGGCTTAAAGCTCAACATTCAGAAAACGAAGATCATGGCATCTGGTCCCATCACTTCATGGGAAATAGATGGGGAAACAGTGGAAACAGTGTCAGACTTTGTTTTTCTGGGCTCCAAAATCACTGCAGATGGTGACTGCAGCCATGAAATTAAAAGACGCTTACTCCTTGAAAGGAAAGTTATGACCAACCTAGATAGCATATTCAAAAGCAGAGACATTACTTTACCAACAAAGGTTCGCCTAGTCAAGGCTATGGTCTTTCCTGTGGTCATGTATGGATGTGAGAGCTGGACTGTGAAGAAGGCTGAACGCCGAAGAATTGATGCTTTTGAGCTGTGGTGTTGGAGAAGACTCTTGAGAGTCCCTTGGACTGCAAGAGGATACAACCAGTCCATTCTGAAGGAGATCAATCCTGGAATTTCTTTAGAAGGAATGATGCTAAAGCTGAAACTCCAGTATTTTGGCCACCTGATGTGAAGAGTTGACTCATTGGAGAAGACTCTGATGCTGGGAGGGATTGAGGGCAGGAGGAGAAGGGGACAACAGAGGATGAGATGGCTGGATGGCATCACTGACTCGATGGATGTGAGTCTGAGTGACCTCCGGGAGCTGGTGATGGACAGGGAGGCCTGGTGTGCTGCGGTTCATGGGGTCGCAAAGAGTCGGACACGACTGAGCGACTGATCTGATCTGATCTCTGCTAATTATCATTGCTTATTATCATGATAAGCGATGACCTCTTAGTTATATGCCATATAATTGATAAAACAATATTCTTGCTTATATAGATGCTGCAGAAATTCTTTCAAATGACTGTCTTAACTGTGAGTTGAAGTATAATTTAAAAATTGTTCAAACTAATCACTGTCATGTTACAATTTGTTCATATTAGATGTTTGTAATGTTTCTGATAATCAATAAAAGAGATTCTTGATACCTAAAAAGAAATAAAAATAAAAAAATAAAAAGAGGCTAAAGCTAATGATATATGGGATCATCATTCATCTATTTTCCTTACATCTATTAAGCTTTGGTTTTTAAGATTTCAAAAGATATTGAATATCACTTTCCTGTGCTGTAGAGTAAGATCTTGTTTATCCATTCTATACTTAACAGTTTGCATCTGGTTCATCCCAACTCCTAATCCATCCTTCCTCCACTCCCCTCCCTCTTGGCAATCAAAAATCTGTTCTCTATGTCTGTGAATCTATTTCTGTTTCATAGATGAGTTCATTAGTATACTTTTTAATTTATTTATTTTTAACTGGGGGATAATTGCTTTACAGTGTCATGTTGGTTTCTGCCATACATCAGTGGGAATCAGCCATAGGTATACATATGTTCTCTATCTCTTGAACCTCCCTCCCACATCCCACCCCATTTCACCCCTCTAGGTAGTCACAGAGCACTATGTTGAGCTCCCAGCATCATATAGTAAATACCCACTGACTATATTTTATATATGCTTATAAAAGTGTTTCGTTGCTACCCTCTAAATTCGTCTACCTTCTCCTTCCCCCACTGTGTCCACAAGTCTGGTCTCCATGTCTGCATCTCTATTGCTGCCCTTCAAATAGGTTCATCATAACCATTTTTCTAGATTCCATTTGTATGCATTTATATGATAATTGTTTTCCTCTTTCTGACTTATTTCACTCCGTATAACAGGCTAGAGTTAGATCCATCCACCTCACTAGAAGTGACTCAATTCATTCCTTTATTAGGCTGAGTAATATTCCATTGTGTATATGTACCATAACTTCTTTAGCCATTAATTTATTAATGGATCTGTAAGTTATTTTAATATCTTGGTTACTGTAAATATTGCTGCAATGAACACTGGGGTACACGTGTCTTTTAGAATTGTGGTTTTCTCAGGGTATATGCAGGGAAGGCAATGGCACCCCACCCCAGTACTTTTGCCTGGAGAATCCCATGGACGGAGGAGCCTGCTGGGCTCCAGTCCATGGGGTCACTGAGAGTTGGACACGACTGAACGACTTCACTTTCACTTTTCACTTTCATACATTGGAGAAGGAAATGGCAACCCACTCCCGTGTTCTTGCCTGGAGAATCCCAGGGACAGGGGAGCCTGGTGAGCTTCCATCTATGGGGTCGCACAGAGTTGGACACAACTGAAGCGACTTAGCAGCAGCAGCAGCAGCAGCAGCAGGGTATATGCCCAATCGTGGGATTGCACAGTCATATGATAGTTTTATTTCTAGTTTTTAAAGAAATCTCCATACTGTTCTCCATAGTGGCTGCATCAATTTATATTCCCACCAACAGTGCAAGAGGGTTCCCTTTTCTCCACATCCCCTTCAGGATTTATTATTTGTGGATACTTTTGATAATGGCCATTGTGACTGATGTGAGGTGATACCTTACTGTAGTCTTGATGTGCGTATCTCTACTATTACAGTAAGTGACGTTGAGCATTTTTCATGGGTTTATTAGCCATCTGTATGTTTTCTTTGGAGAAATGTCTGATTAGGTCCTCTGTCCTTTTTTTTGATTGGGCTGTTTTTAAGCTATTGAACTGCCTGAGTGTGTATTAGTTGCTCAGTCATGACTGATTCTGCCACCCATGAACTGTAGCCCACCAGGTTCTTCTGTCCATGGAATTCTTCAGGCAAGAATACTGGATTGGGTAGCCATTCCCTTTTCCAGGGGATCTTCCCAACCCAGGGATAGAACCTGAGTCTCCTGCATTGGAGGCAGATTCTTTATCAGCTAAGGCAGGAGGGAGATTAATCCATTGTCAGTTGCTTCATTTGCAATTACTTTCTCCCATTCTGATGGTTGTCTTTTCATCTTGTTTATGATTTCTTTTGGTGTGCAGAAGCTTTTAAGTTTAATTAGATCCTATTTATTTTTATTTACATTACTCTAGGGGGTGAGTCATAGAGGATCTTATTGTGCTTTATGTCAAAAGTGTTCTGCCTATGTTTCCTTGTAAGAGTTTTATAGTTTCTGATATTACACTTAGGTTTTTAAACACATTTTTAGTTTATTTTTGTGTATGGTGTTAGGAAATGTTCTAATTTAATTATTTTACATATGGTTGTCCATTTTTCCCAGCACCATTTATTGAAAGACTATGTTCTCTCCATTCTATATTCTTGCCTCCTTTGTCAAAGATAAGGTACCAAGGAGTGCTTGAGTTTATCTCTGGACTTTCTGTCTTGTTCCATTGATCTATATTTCTGTTTTTGTGCCAAGTACCGTACAGTCTTGATGACTGTAACTTTATAGCATTTGCATAATTGTTTAGATTAAACAAATAAGAGATATCATATGGTATTTTTCTTTCTCTCTCTCACTTACACCACTTAGTATGATAATCTGTAGGTTCATCTATGTTGCTGCAAATGGTATTATTCATTCTTTTATATAGCTGAGGAGTATTCCATTGTATATATGTACCACTTCTTCTTTTGCATATGTTTGTTGTCAATTAGGGCTTCCCTGGTGGCTCGGTTGTAAAGAATCCTGCCAATTCAAGAGATGCAGGTTTGAATCCTAGGTCAGGGATATCCTCTGGTGAAGGAAATGACAAACCACTCTAGTATTCTTGCCTGGGAAATCCCATGGACAGAGGAGCCTGGTGTGCTACAGTCCGTTGAGTTGCAAGAGTTGGATATGACTTAGTGACTAAACAATAATAAATTGTTAATTAACCTCTCTCTAGTTTCCAGGAATTGCCATCAATGCAGTTAATGACATTCCATTGTTTTAATATTCTTTTTTTTTCAAAATATATTCTTTTTTTAAATAATCAGATACAATGATGGTGACACAAAGAATTGTTTTTGCTGACTTATAAAGCCAAACATAAGGATGTTGTATTCCACTGCCACGTGTAAGTTTAGAAAATAATTATTTAAATTATTTACAATAGAATTCTCTACTGTAGAGTTTCTAGCCTTTAACATACTTATGTATTTCATTATTTATTAAAAGGAAAACATACAATGCAATATTTATCATCTTTGAAAACAAAAAAGCTTTTTGTATAATATTTCTTTGACTTTCTGTTTTATGAAATAAGTTTTGGGAAAAACTGATGTGAAATTGTTTTTAATTTAAATTTATTTATTTGAATTAGAGGCTAATTACTTAACAATATTGTACTGCTTTTGCCATGCATCAACATGAATCTGCCAAGGGTGTACACGTGTTCCCAATCCTGAACTCCCCTCCCACCTTCCTTCCCATAACTCTGTTTTTTACCCAAGGCATAGCCATATAGTTTCTATGTATTTCATATATAGTTTCTTTGCATTTTTCATTATTGAAGAGGAATGCAGTGAAATTCCCCAATGGCGATTCCACTCCCAGTTTACAACATAACCTTTGGTAAAGAGAACAGAATGTATTAAGTGGTTTACCAATCTTAGAGAGCACCCACTATGGTTATATAAATGATAGCTTATATCAGTTAAACTAGCTTGAATGCAAAGACCCACCTCAGCTAGCTATTTTCAAAAAAGTAATTGTTATGTATAACATAAAATTTCCCTATATGTGACTTCAGCCTTTTGAAAGGAGCAAGCAATAAACCTAATGATCCTCATTTTTCTATAGGCATGGTTGTCTCCTTGTTTCTTCTGAACCAAGACACAGAAACAATTTGTTGTTTTAGTTTAGCATGGTCAATAATTCTATATGCTCTTCTGCATATCTGTGTTGTATATAACTTTTCTATGTAATTAAAAATACTTTCAAGAGTATTACCATTAGTAACAATTACTCATTCCATTATTATTTGTTTCTCTATTATTAGCACCCTACCTCAACATCTAACTAAATGCTAAATACATATTTGTATTCCAAAAAATACTTCTATGGTTAGAAGCAGTATTTTGAATCATCTTTCTTTCAATGTTGGAACTGGATTGGATTAATAAGGTCTTTCTCCTGGTATTTAATGCTCTGGCACCCCACTCCAGTACTGTTGCCTGGAAAATCTCATGGACGGAGGAGCCTGGTAGGCTGCAGTACATGGGGTCGCTAGGAGTTGGACACGACTGAGCAACTTCACTTTCACTTTTCCCTCTCATGCATTGGAGAAGGAAATGGCAACTCACTCCAGTGTTCTTGCTTAAAGAACACTGGGGATGGGGGAGTCTTGTGGGCTGCCCTCTCTGGGATCACACAAAGTCGGACATGACTGAAGTGACTTAGCAGCAGCAGCAGCTGCAGGGGACATTTTCTTCTTTGTTGATAATTCAATTATGTATTTCATTTTGGAAAATGCCTGCTTGAAATACAGATATGCAGATTAACACCTTTCATAATCTTAGTTGTAAAAATATGGATAATTTATTATATGCATTATCCATATGTATTTATATCATATACAATGTTACACATAATATTCATATGTATTTCATTATACATGCATATACAATGAAATGAGGAAAAGTACAAATATTATGTATTGTAGTTATGGGAGTAGGTCATAAGCAAGAAGTAACTGATTTTGATGGTGGGAATCAAATGGTTCTATTGTCTTCCTATTTAAAAAAAAAAAAAAATAAAATAAATTCATTATCTTATATGGTCAGTTATACATTACTCTCTAGATTCCTAAATATAATGATATTGAAAAAAAAAAAAAAAAAAGCCTAATCATTGATCAGAATATAAGTATTTCAGTTTATCATATTTTCAGAAATAAATTAAACGATGCAAAGTTGAATATTTGTTGGATGTTTGAGACTAGCTTGATGGTGCTTCTGGATACCTGGTAACAATATGTCTTACATTTTTAGAAAAAGAAAAGGTTAAAATATCTCATTGCTATTTTGGGCACATTCGGATAGTATGCAGTAAGCCAGGTATTACTGGCTTAAATTAATATTTGTATTTTTATATAATGAACTATGTAGAAATAAATGATACATGCCTTTTATCTGTCTCCAAAAATTAATGTAAGTTGGTCCTTTAATACCATAACACACTTGAGAATAAAAACATTTATACCATGCTAATGTATTTTTTCAATAAGAAGCTCTTTATACGTATTGTACAGAAATATTCTCAAAGTAATTTGTCTAGTTAAATGTGTTTCCATGTGTTCTTTATTCATAAGAAGAAATGGATCTCCTTAACAGGGATAACTGATTATGATGTGACTGTAACTCTAAAATTCACAGTGCTGTATTTATACAAATGTGTTTATATGTCATTGCATTGAAATATCTCATCCATGAATAAAATAAAATTTAAAACAATACTAACATAAAACAATAAAATTATACTGGTAATTATGATTTCACTACTTGTTTTAAATAAAAGTTTTTTCAAGGAAGGATGCAATGGCCTATAGAATCATCTTGCAGTATATTAAGCAAATAAAATTCATTCTATAAGCAATACACTGTAGCATTATTTAAGACTATATATTTTCCTAATATTCTATATGTCATTGATATATTTGTTCTCATTTATGTAACAATCCAATAAGTATTGCTAACATTGCTTTACAGAAGCAATGACACTAAAAATCATAAGTAAGTTGTCAAAGGTCATAAAATTTTTGTTAGTGCAAGGAAACAAAATATGAGGTATAATTCCTTATGATTATACAGTGGAAGTGAGAAATAGATTTAAGGGCCTAGATCTGATAGACAGAGTGCCTGATGAAATATGGAATGAGGTTCGTGACATTGTACAGGACACAGGGATCAAGAACATCTCCATGGAAAAGAAATGCAAAAAAGCAAAATGGCTGTCTGCGGAGGCCTTACAAATAGCTGTGAAAAGAAGAGAAGTGAAAAGCAAAGAAGGAAAGGAAAGATATAAACATCTGAATGCAGAGTTCCAAAGAATAGCAAGAAGAGATAAGAAAGCCTTCCTCAGCAATCAATGCAAAGAAATAGAAGAAAACAACAGAATGGGAATGACTAGAGATCTCTTCAAGAAAATCAAAGATACCAAAGGAGCATTTCATGCAAAGATGGGCTCGATAAAGGATAGAAATGTTATGTACCTAACAGAAGCAGAAGATATTAAGAAGAGATGGCAAGAATACACAGAAGAACTGTACAAAAAACTCTTCACGACACAGACAATCATGATGGTGTGATCACTGACCTAGAGCCAGACATCCTGGAATGTGAGTAAAGTGGGCCTTAGAAAGCATCACTACGAACAAAGCTAGTGGAGATGATGGAATTCCAGTTCAGCTATTCCAAATCCTGAAAGATGATGCTGTGAAAGTGCTGCACTCCATATGCCAGCAAATTTGGACAACTCAGCAGTGGCCATAGGGTTGGAAAAAGTCAGTTTTGATTCCAATCCCAGAGAAAGGCAATGGCAAAGAATGCTCAAAATACCGCACAATTGCACTCATCTCACACACTAGTAAAGTAATGCTCAAAATTCTCCAAGCCAGGCTTCAGCAATATGTGAACCGTGGACTTCCTGATGTTCAAGCTGGTTTTAGAAAAGACAGTGGAACCAGAGATAAAATTGCCAACATCCACTGGACCATGGAAAAGCAAGAGAGTTCCAGAAAAATATCTATTTCTGCTTTCTTGACTATGCCAAAGCTTTTGACTGTGTGGATCACAATTAACTGTGGAAAATTCTGAAAGAGATGGGAATACCAGACCAACTGATTTGCCTCTTGAGAAGTTTGTATGCAGGTCAGGAAGCAACAGTTAGAACTGGACATGGAACAACAGACTGGTTCCAAATAGGAAAAGGAGTACATCAAGGCTGTATATTGTCACCCTGCTTATTTAACTTATATGCAGAATACATCATGAGAAACGGTGGACTGGAAGAAACACAAGCTGGAATCAAGATTGTCTGGATAAATATCAATAACCTCAGATATGCAGAGACACCACCCTTATGGCAGAAAGTAAAGAGGAAATAAAAAGCCTCTTGATGAAAGTGAAAATGGAGAGTGAAAAGGTTGGCTTAAACCTCAACATTCAGAAAACGAAGATCATGGCATCTAGTCCCATCACTTCATGGGAAATAGATGGGGAAACAGTGGAAACAGTGTTAGACTTTATTTTTCTGGGCTCCAAAATCACTGCAGATGGTGACTGCAGCCATGAAATTAAAAGACGCTTACTCCTTGGAAGGAAAGTTATGATCAATCTAGATAACATATTGAAAAGCAGAGACATTACTTTGCCAACAAAGGTTCGCCTAGTCAAGGCTACAGTTCTTCCTGTGGTCATGTATGGATGTGCAAGTTGGACTGTGAAGAAGGCTGAGCACCGAAGAATCGATGCTTTTGAACTGTGGTGTTGGAGAAGACTCTTGAGAGTCCCTTGGACTGCAAGGAGATCCAACCAGTCCATTTTGAAGATCAGCCCTGGGATTTCTTCGGAAGGAATGATGCTAAAGCTGAAACTCCAGTACTTTGGCCACCTCATGTGAAGAGTTGACTCATTGGAAAAGACTCTGATGTGGGGAGGGCTTGGGGGCAAGAGGAGAAGGGCACGACAGAGTATGAGATGGCTGGATGGCATCACTGACTTGATGGTTGTGAGTCTGAGTGACCTCCGGGAGTTGGTGATGAACAGGGAGGCCTGGCGTGCTGCGATTCATGGGGTTGCAAAGAGTCGGACACGACTGAGCGACTGATCTGACCTGATGCTTCATTCTTAAGTATATACAGGTTCTACCTCATTGGTTCCTTTTCATATTTTTCATTTGTGGAATGTAGAGTGTTTACAAAATGATATAATATTAGTAAGTGAAAATTTACACTGTTCTAAATTTTCTTCCACGTATTAGCTGATATAATGTCAGTATCAACACTATGGTGTAGAAACCACTATTACTTTCAATTGATGGAAGAGGAAACTGATGCCTAGAATAACTAACTTGAGTAAACTGCTAAAGTTCTCACAACACTTAATCAACAGAATGAGGATATTCCCTTGCATCCTATGCAAGATAATATCACAACTCTGCTTCAGAGTGATCTAAAGTGGTGTAAGGGCTTTCAAATCAGATCAGATCAGTCACTCAGTCGTATCTGACTCTTTGGGACCCCATGAATCACAGCACACCAGGCCTCCCTGTCCATCACCAGCTCCCGGAGGTCACTCAGACTCAAATCCATCGAGTCAGTGATGCCATCCAGCCATCTCATCCTCTTCCCTCCCCGTCTCTTCTTGCCCTCAATCCCTCCCAGCATCAGAGTCTTCTCCAATGAGTCAACTCTTCACATGAGGTGGCCAAAGTACTGAAGTTTCAGCTTTAGCATCATTCCTTCCAAAGAAATCCCAGGCTGATCTCCTTCAGAATGGACTGGTTGGATCTTCTTGCAGTCCAAGGGACTCTCAAGAGTCTTCTCCAACACCACAGTTCAAAAGCATCAATTCTTCAGCGCTCAGCCTTCTTCACAGTCCGACTCGCACATCTATACATGACCACAGGAAAAAATATACCATTGACTAGGCGAAATTTTGTTGGCAAAGTAATGTCTCTGGTTTGAAATGTGATCTAGGTGGGTCGTAACTTTCCTTCCAAGGAGTAAGCGTCTTTTAATTTCATGGGTGCTGTCACCATCTGCAGTGATTTTGGAGCCCAGAAAAATAAAGTCTGACACTGTTTCCACTGTTTCCCCATCTATTTCCCATGAAGTGATGGGACCAGATGCCATGATCTTCGTTTTCTGAATGTTGAGCTTTAAGCCAACCTTTCCACTCTCCACTTTCACTTTTATTAAGAGGCTTTTTAGTGCCTCTTCACCTTCTGCCATAAGGGTGGTGTCTCTGCATATCTGAGGTTATTGATATTTCTCCCGGCAATCTTGATTCCAGCTTGTGTTTCTTCCAATCCAGCGTTTCTCATGATGTACTCTGCATAAGAGTTAAATAAACATAGTGACAATATACAGCCTTGATGTACTCCTTTTCCTATTTGGAACCAGTCTGTTGTTCCATGTCCAGTTCTAACTGTTGCTTCCTGACCTGCATACAAATTTCTCAAGAGGCAGATCAGATGGTCTGGTATTCCCATCACTCTCAGAATTTTCCACAGTTTATTGTGATCTACACAGTCAAAGGCTTTGGCATAGTAAATAAAGCAGAAATAGATGTTTTTCTGTAACTCTCTTGCTTTTCCATGGTCCAGTGGATGTTGGCAATTTGATCTCTGGTTTCACTGTCTTTTCTAAAACCAGCTTGAACATCAGGAAGTTCAAGGTTCACATATTGCTGAAGCCTGGCTTGGAGAATTTTGAGCATTACTTTACTAGCGTGTGAGATGAGTGCAATTGTGCGGTAGTTTGAGTATTCTTTGGCCTTGCCTTTCTTTGGGATTGAAACGAAAACTGACCTTTTCCAGTCCTGTGGCCACTGCTGAGTTTTCCAAATTTTCTGGCATATGGAGTGCAGCACTTTCACAGCATCATCTTTCAGGATTTGGAATAGCTTCACTGGAATTCCATCACCTCCACTATTTTTGTTCATAGTGATGCTTTCAAAGGCCCACTTGACTTCACATTCCAGCATGTCTGGCTCTAGGTCAGTGATCACAGCATCGTGATTATCTGGGTTGTGAAGATCTTTTTTGTACAGTTCTGTGTATTCCTGCCACCTCTTCTTAATATCTTCTGCTTCTGTCAGGTCCATACCATTTCTGTCCTTTATCGAGCCCATCTTTGCATGAAATATTCCTTTGGTACCTCTGATTTTCTTGAAGAGATCCCTAGTCTTTCCCATTCTGTTGTTTTCCTCTATTTCTTTGCATTGATTGCTGAGGAAGGCTTTCTTATCTCTTCTTGCTGTTCTTTGGAACTCTGCATTTAGATGTTTATATCTTTCCTTTTCTCCTTTGCTTTTCACTTCTCTTCTTTTCACAGCTATTTGTAAGGCCTCCCCAGACAGCCATTTTGCTTTTTTGCATTTCTTTTCCATGGAGATGGTCTTGATCCCTGTGTCCTGTACAATATCACGAACCTCATTGAATAGTTCATCAGACACTCTATCTATCAGATCTAGGCCCTTAAATCTATTTCTCACTTTCACTCTATAATCATAAGGGATTTGATTTAGGTCAGACCTGAGAGGTCTCGTGGTTTTCCCTACTTTCTTCAATTTAAGTCTGAATTTGGCAATAAGGAGTTCATGATCTGAGCCACAGTCAGCTCCTGGTCTTGTTTTTGCTGACTGTACAGAGCTTATCCATCTCTGGCTGCAAAGAATATAATCGATCTGATTTCGGTGTTGACCATCTGGTGATGTCCATGTACAGAGTCTTCTCTTGTGTTGTTGGAAGAGGGTGTTGGTTATGACTAGTGCATTTTCTTGGCAAATCTCTATTAGTCTTTGCCCTGCTTCATTCTGTATTCCAAGGCCAAATATGCCTGTTATTCCAGGTGTTTCTTGACTTTTTACTTTTGCGTTCCAGTCCCCTATAATGAAAAGGACATCTTTTTTGGGTGTTAGTTCTAAAAGGTCTTGTAGGTCTTCATAGAACCTTTCAACTTCAGCTTCTTCAGCGTTACTGGCTGGGGCATAGACTTGGATTACTGTGATATTGAATGGTTTGCCTTGGAAACGAACAGAAATCAGTCTGTTGTTTTTGAGATTGCATCCAAGTACTGCATTTTGGACTCTTTTGTTGACCATGATGGCCACTCCATTTCTTCTGAGGGATTCCTGCCCGCAGTAGTAGATATAATGGTCATCTGAGTTAAATTCACCCATTCCAGTCCATTTGAGTTCGCTGATTCCTAGAATGTCGACATTCACTCTTGCCATCTCTTTTTTGACCACTTCCAATTTGCCTTGATTCATGGACCTGACATTCCAGGTTTCTATGCAATATTGCTCTTTACAGCATCAGTCCTTGCTTCTATCTTCAGACACATCCACAGCTGGGTATTCTTTTTGCTTTTGCTCCATCCCTTCATTCTTTCTGGAGTTATTTCTCCACTGATCTCCAGTAGCATATTGGGCCCCTACTCACCTGGGGATTTCCTCTTTCAGTATCCTATCATTTTGCCTTTTCATACTGTTCATGGGGTTCTCAAGGCAAGAATACTGAAGTGGTTTGCCATTCCCTTCTCCAGCGGACCACATCCTGTCAGATCTCTCCACCATGACCCACCCATCTTGGGTTGCCCCATGGGCATGGCTTAGTTTCATTGAGTTAGACAAGGCTGTGTAGGGACTTTAGGTCCCCTTTTTAACCTGCCTCATACTACCAAGTATGAGAGAATTTACACTTTGTGGAATTTTATGTTTAAACTTGGGTTGTTAAGATAGAACAGTTATCCTGTGTCCCTTACCCAGTTTCTTCCCTTGTTAACATATTGTTGTTGTACAGTCACTCAGCCCTGTCTGACTCTTTGCAAACCCATGGACTGCAGCACTCAAGGCTTCCCTGTCCTTCACCATCTTCTGGAGCTTGCTCAAACTCATGTCCATTGAGTTGCTGATGCCATCCAACCATCTCATCTCCTTCATCCCCTTCTCCTGCCTTCAATCTTGCCCATAATCAGGGTCTTTTCCCATGAGTCAGCTCTTTGCATCAGGTGGCCAAAGTATTGGAGCTTTAGCTACAGTATCAGTCCTTCCAGTGAATATTTAGGATTAATTTCCTTTAACACTGACTGCTGTGATCTCCTTGCAGTCTAAGGGACTCACATTTCAAAAGCATCAGTGAATGCTTTGACCCTCAGCCTTATTTATGGTCCAACTCTGACATCAACACATGACTACTAGAAAAACCATAGCTTTGACTAGATGGATTTTTGTGGGCAAAATACGGTTTCTGCTTTTTAATATGCTGTCTAGGTTAGTCATAGCTTTTCATCCAAGGAGAAAGCATCTTTTAATTTCATGGCTGCAGTCGCCATCTGCAGTGATTTTGGAGCTCCCCAAAATAGTATGTCACTGTTTCCATTGTTTCTATATCTATTTGCCATGAAATGGTATAACATTGACCCAAAAGATCTGCCAAAATTGAAAAACTGAAAATGGTAAATGTGTCAGCTAGGTATCAGTTGCAAGGCTTTGGCAATGCCCTCCATCTGTATATGCTCTAAATATGTATCCTATATACAGTACCCTTTTCCCCATAGTCAGGGTTTTTTGGGCAAGTAATCAAGAGGTGGAAAAGGAAGCAGAATCATTCACTATACTCCTCATGATCCACTAACAGAAAATTTGGTTCATGTCCTTGTGACTTTATATACTGCTGGTCGAGAGGTCTTAGTTCCAATGGGAGGAATGCTTCCATCAGAAGTCACATGATGATTCCAATGAATTAGAAATTAAGAGTGTCTCTGTTCACTTTGGGCTCTGCAAACCTCTGAATCAAGAGAGGAATGGAGTTACAATAATGTCTTGGGTGACTGATTTATTAATAGAAAATTGGGCTACTATTCTACAGTAGAGGTAACTAAGGGTATGTCTGGATTATAAGGGATCACTCAGGGCATCTCTTAGTAAAACAATGTCCATAATTAAGGCAGTGGACAACTAAGGCAACTCAATCCAGGAAGACTAGTGAACTACCCTTCAGTAATGAAGGTTGGGTCACCCCAACAATCAAAGAGTCATAACTAGCTTAGTTGAAAACCTGCTTGTTGAAAACCAAGTGCATATGGAGTAAGTAGTAGAATAAGGTAGTTATAAATACCATCTGCAAAGAGATAACCTAATGAGGAAATAAGGAACATAATTCTGTAATTTTTATGAGTAGATATTAATTTCATCATGAATATGTGCATATAATATTAATTTCGAATGTTATTCCTTCTTTTGTCTACTTATAATTACATAAGATATATTAATAATACTTAACTTTTTATCACATTACTTATGATACAAAATTGTAAAGAAGAATGACTATCATCCAAGTACTTTGCATCTTATTCTGGGGAAAGGTTTAACAAATTTTTGGTAGTATGCATGATAGCTTATTGCCAAATTCAGAATTAAATTGAAGAAAGTGGGGAAAACCACTAGACCATTCAGGTATGACCTAAATCAAATCCCTTACGATTATAGAGTGGAAGTGAGAAGTAGATTTAATGAACTAGATCTGATGGACGGAGTGCCTGATGAACTATGGACGGAGGTTCGTGAATTTGTACAGGAGGCAGTGATCAAGACCATTCCTAAGAAAAAGAAATGAAAAAAGGCAAAATGGCTGAGGAGGCCTTAAAATAGCTGTAAAAAGAAGAGAAGTGAAAAGCAAAGGAGAAAAGGAAAGATATAAGCATCTGAATGCAGAGTTCCAAAGAATAGCAAGGAGAGATAAGCCTTCCTCAGCAATCAAAGCAAAGAAATAGAGGAAAACAATAGAATGGGAAAGACTGGAGATCTCTTCAAGAAAAGTAGAGATAACAAGTGAACGTTTCATGCAAAGATGGGCACAATAAAGGAAAGAAATCGTATGGACCTAACAGAAACAGAAGATACTAAGAAGTGGAAAGAATACACAGAACTGTACTAAAAAGATCTTCACAACCCAGATAATCATGATGGTGTGATCACTGACCTAGAGCCAGACATCCTGGAACGTGAAGTCAAGTGGGTCTTAGGAAGCATCACTGCAAACAAAGCTATTGGAGGTGATGGAATTTCAGTTGAGCTATTCCAAATTCTGAAAGTTGATGCTGGGAAAGTGCTGCACTAAATATGTCAGCAAATTCGGAAAGCTCAGCAGTGGCCACAGGACTGGAAAAGGTCAGTTTTCATTCCAATCCCAAAGAAAGGCAATGTCAAAGAACGCTCAAACTACCACACAATTGCACTCATCTCACACGCTAGTAAAGTAATGCTCAAAATTCTCCAAGCCAGGCTTCAGCAATACGTGAACTGTGAACTTCCAGATGTTCAAGCTGGTTTTAGAAAAGGGAGAGGAACCACAGATCCAATTGCCAACATCTGCTGGATCATGGAAAAGCAAGAGAGTTCCAGAAAAACATCTATTTCTGCTTTCTTGACTATGCCAAAGACTTGGACTGTGTAGATCACAATAAACTGTGGAAAATTCTGAAAGAGATGGGAGTACCAGACCACCTGACCTGCCTCTTGAGAAACCTGTATGCAGGCAAGAAGCAACAGTTAGAACTGGATATGGAACAACACACTGGTTCCAAATAGGAAAAGGAGTACGTCAAGGCTGTATGTTGTCACCCTGATTATTTAACTCTTATGCAGAGTACATCATGAGAAACGCTGGGCTAGAAGAAGCACAAGCTGGAATCAAGATTGCAGGGAGAAATCTCAATAACCTCAGATATGCAGATGACACCACCCTTATGGCAGAAAGTAAAGAACTAAACAGTCTCTTGATCAAAGTGAAAGAGGAGAATGAAAAAGTTGGCTTAAAGCTCAATACTCAGAAAACTAAGATTATGGCCTCCAGTCCCATCACTTCATGGCAAATAGATGGGGAAACACTGAACACTGTGGCTGACTTTATTTTTTTGCCCTCCAAAATCACTGTAGATAGTGATTACAGCCATGAAATTAAAAGACGCTTACTCCTTGGAAGGAAAGTTATGATTAAGCTGCTGCTGCTGCTGCTGCTAAGTCGCTTCAGTCGTGTCCGACTCTGTGCAACCCCATAGACGGCAGCCCACCAGGCTCCCCCATCCCTGGGATTCTCTAGGCAAGAACACTGGAGTGGGTTGCCATTTCCTTCTCCAGTGCATGAAAGTGAAAAGTGAAAGTGATTAAGCTAGGCAGCATATTAAAAAGCAGAGACATTACTTTGCCAACAAAGTTCTGTCTACTCAAGGCAATAGTTTTTTCCAGTAGCCATGTATGGATGTGAGAGTTGGACTATAAAGAAAACTGAGTGCCAAAGAATTGATGCTTTGGAACCGTGGTTTTGGAGAAGACTCTTGAGAGTCCCTTGGACTGCAAAGAGAACCAACCAGTCCATTCTAAAGGAGATCAGTCCTGGGTGTTCATCAGAAGGACTGATGTTGAAGCTTAAACTCCATTACTTTGGCCATCTGATGTGAACAGCTGACTCATTTGAAAAGACCCTGATTCTGTGACAGATTGAGGGCAGGAAGAGAAGGGGACAACAGAGGATGAAATGGTAGGATGGCATTATCCACTCAATGGACATGAATTAGGTGAACTCCAGGAGTTGGTGATGGACAGGGAGGACTGGCTTCCTGCGGTTCTTGGGGTCACAAAGATTCGGACACCACTGAGCGACTGAACTGAACTGACGATAGGTACATCATGTTAGGTGAACTTATGACTTTGTCATTGTCTTCTTTTGCAGAGTAGTGCGTTTAAGGATGTGTATGAACGCCCCGTTGACAAGGAGGGAATGATGATGGTCACTTTAATGTGTCTTCTTAACCAAAATATTTATTGTTGCTGTTGTTTAGTTGCTCGGTCGTGTCCAACTCTTTGAGACGCATGGACTGCAACATGCCAGGCTTCATTGTCCTTTACCATCTCCCGAAGTTTGCTCAAACTCATTAAATAATGTGACTATCAGATTATATCAGATCAGATCAGTTGCTCAGTCATGTCTGACTTTTTGCGACCCCATGAGACTATCATATAGTATCCAGTTATTCTTTTAGACACTAATCTAGGTATTGTTGTGAAAGTATTTTGTGGATGTGGATACCATCTATAGACAACTGACTTCAAGTAATTATATTCAATAATGGTGGACCTCATCCACTCAGATTAAAATACTTATAGACAAACTGAGATTTCCTTTAGGATAAAGTATAACCGATTTTCCTTATTCAGAAAATTACAAGATCAGAATATCCTCAGCTATTAAAATTGCTGACATCTTGATTAGTTCTGTGGCCTAGGCCTCATCATTTGGATCCACAGGAAAAGAAAGCTTTGAGAGAAAAAGGAAAGGAGTGTGAGTAGAAACTACAGTGAGGAATCTGTAAGCTTATTCTACCCTGTTCATAATTTAGGAACATACCTAATGAGCCCTGGGTTGTTTTAATATACCTTTGGAAGGCAAAGGCATACATTTGGATTAAACTCAGATTTTTAAATAAACCTTAATTTTTAGTAAAGAATTTCTTTGTCCTCAGGACAGCAATATCAGCTTTTGGCCAAGAGTTTGCAGCTGCTCCATGGTTTTGGACTTGCCAGTCCCCAACCCTCAACTCCTACAATCATGTAAGTATATGTATATTCCGTCCTGGCTCTGTTTCTATGACTCAATTACTCCCAGGTTGGAGACCAACACAACTAATTACATCTCTTAGAAGAATCATATCTTCCTTTTAACAAGTACTCAGCAAACAATAGAATGGTAAGTCACACCTTCAAATAGCCAAAAATTGTCAATTATAAACTCTAATTATCAGTTTTAGTCTCTTAAAGGTTGTAATAATATGTTTCAAATCAGTTGCTACTAATAGTAGTAATATTGTTTGTAAAGTGCTTTAAAAGTCCCTTCCTTATGTGAGACATTATGGAGTAATCCATATTAGTTACTATCATAAAGTAAAATTATATGAACAAGTATAACAATAGTATTATACAAATTAATATTTAATAGAATAAAGCTGATGAAGTGTGATACATCTGAGCTGTATTCAACAGTGTTTAACAGCAAATAGTCACAATAACAATACCAAAATGTTTTATAAATAGAGCCTCACATTAGTTATAAGTTAATTATTTAAAGCTATGCAAGTGGATTAATTAGGAAAGAGTTTCAGGACATAAGTTGGTGTCATAGACAGTGACTGGAGACATGTGCACTGAGTTGCCAAAAGACAACTGTTTAAAACTCAGAGGACTAATTAAAATTTCAGTCTCAAATAAAAATGGCACCACAGCAGAACATTAGTCAACCATAGCAAGACCCTCCACAAACAAACATGGAAACAGACAAGAAAATAGAGTACCCTTGCCTTCACTGTTCTTCATTTAACAAAGAACAAATTATCCCTGAGAGAAATGTATTGACTAAACATGCCCCAACCTTTTCATAACTCAATCCTCTTAGAGTGTTAATCTACCAGAACAAGACAAAATAAATACATGTATGTGTTTGCAAATGAATATTAATGCTAACGAATATAATGAATATAGTGAAAACTGTAATTCCATGTGCTTTGCTTAAGCTTTCCTCTCAAAGGAATTGTACTTGTGGAAATAATTATTCACCAATCTGATCTGAAATTGAAAGATGGCAGATGGTCAACTCATGGTTAACATGATACTGACAGGCTATCACAATTTTCAGCCCCTTAGTAAATTGTTAGCAAACTGTACCATAACCAAGTTTTTATGCAAAATCTTCCTTAAAAATTTTGTGGATTGCTTATTGTTAGGCATTGTACTCATCATTTGAATGATGTGCACTATGAAAGCTATATAAAATGCAAAGACATGGCCATTATTTATGGCCATTTTTATGTGATTCTGTGAAATAAATTCTCTCATACACCTCTCAGAAAAATTTTGTGGATTGCTTATTGTTAGGCATTGTACTCATCATTTGAATGATGTGCACTATGAAAGCTATATAAAATGCAAAGACATGGCCATTATTTATGGCCATTTTTATGTGATTCTGTGAAATAAATTCTCTCAAACACCTCTCAGAAATAACCAACACAGTTGACACTTTGATTTCGGACTTCTGTCTTTCAGAACTATTAAACAATAAATTGTTTAGCCACCCAGTTTTTGGTATTTTGTTGTGGCTTCCCAAAAAATGAACAGACCAAGATAATTTAGAAGTATTTTAGCAAAATATCATTTTAGTGCTAGTGCTAGAAAGATAACAATTACAAATTGTTATATTACTCCAGTTAGGCAAGTAACTTATTCAGAATCCCAGCATCTCCAGCATTTTTATGCATTGCTTGCTATTGACTGCTACTCTCCTCTTGTAGTATGATTATGCATTTAAAAAGTTATGAATAAAAGATCTGATAAATTAATACTACCACTAAACACGAAAATAAAAAATGAAAATTTAAAATCACGTTTCTTTAAATTGACTAGTATTTATCTTTACCGTCTGAGCCACCAGGGAAGTCTATCATAATGAAAGTTTTCATTAATGCCTTATGCTACATACTGTAACAATTCTACGTATTTTAATGTGTCTGTGTGTATGCACAGTGTGAGTATGTGTGTCTGTGTGTGTTTCTGTGTTGAGGTAGGTGGGGATGAAGGTGGTGATTTTCAGGTTTCCTTCTACTCTACCCTTTTGTTTCAGTTTGCTTTGGTTTTGGTTTCCCTTGCAGAGCCTACAATTCAGATCTTTATTAGTTAGCATTAATTTTTAAATTACAAATTGACTAAATTAGGCAGAGTTGGGTGATTTGTGCATCTTAAAAGAACAGTTGTGGCTTAAATATAACTTTTGTCTGTTTATACATAGAGAGTATAACAGAGGAAAGACTTTTCTGCTGTCCTCCTGGATTCTGTAAGGAAAAAAAAATAATTTTCCTTCTACCTTTCTGAGCTTTTGCCTGAGATCCCTGTGATAAATACAGGTTAACAAGAGAAAAATAAAGAGAAGTTTGTTAACATATAGCGTGCTGCGATTCATGGGGTCGCAGAGTCGGACATGACTGAGCGACTGAACCAAACTGAAATCTCATGTATACATGGGAGATATCCAAAGCTGCTTAGAATTTCACCTTATACAGCATCTTCAGTAAAGAATGGAGTAATGATAGGACAGAGCAAAGCAGTTTCAGATCTCCAAAGGTTGCAATAAAGACTAACTAAGGCAATGGTACCCCACCCCAGTACTCTTGCCTGGAAAATCCCATGGACAGAGGAACCTGGTGCGCCGATGTCCATGGGGTCCCTAAGAGTCGGACCCGACTGAGCGACTTCACTTTCACTTTTCACTTTCATGCATTGGAGAGGGAAATGGCAACCCACTCCAGTGTTCTTGCCTGGAGAATCCCAGGGACGGGGGAGCCTGGTGGGCTGCCGTCTATGGGGTCGCACAGAGTCGGACATGACTGAAGCGACTTAGCAGCAGCAGCAGCGAGATTTGTTATGTAGATTTCTCTGGTGTCTTCTCCAGGGTTATAGTATCTGATAGGTTGGTTAACTTTTGTCCTTTCTGATAGAATGGGGAAGAGGGACAGCTTTGAAAATGTATGTCCTACTTTTAAGCAAATAGGGGAAGGCAAGGAGTTTGTATCTTTTCAATTGCTTTCAGCTCAAAATAATTCTTATATTAAAAATCATGTTACTTCTGGTGGCATTTTCTGCTACCATCAACTCAATAGCTGAGTCTATGAAATAAGCAAAAATTAACAGAGTAGATAGGCAAATTTGTATATATATTTATTAAAAAAATGCATGCACAGAGTTTCACAAAAAAAGCATAAAATAAGCAAATACCTCAAAAAGTGGCTGAGGTTTGACAGCTTACATACTATCTTAGTAGGGGAAGGGAAGGGTGCAGGAGAAGAGTAAAAGGTTTTTGTAAAGATAACTTGGTCCTTTCTAAGGACTGTTTTTCTCCAAGTTGTTTTGCAGCAAAAGCTACATTGTTTCCATCTGGGCTGTGGCTTGGAGAAGGGCTCCAGGGTGTTTAAAAGGCAACCTCGGGGCTGCAGGGAAAGGCTGCAGGCTCAGAAGCTCAGAAGCCCAGAATCACTGACGCCAGGAAAATGCAGAGGCAACCCGCAAAGGCCGCTGGGCTCCAGAGAGGTACCTGGTCGCTTACAGACGAGCCTTTGTAATAGGTGTTCGTCCTGCCCAGCCTGGGGCCAACAGCCTACAGAAGTTACTCAGTTGGCCGCCCATCTTCTAGATAAGTTTCTCTTGCTCACCTAGAAAGTCGCTCTTCAGGAAGCCACTGAGATGGAGGTCAGTGCGGGCAAGACGCGCAGATCCAAAAGGGCCTGTTCGGCTTCTATCCAGGGTCTTGGCGGCTTCCCTGGCGGCACGGTTTTAATAACTCCACTCATCTTGGGACAGCTTCTGTACTTTCTGGAAGGTGGTGTAGCTAGCTCACTGGTTTTCAATAAATCCTGGCACCCTCAGGCTTCTGCTCAGCCAGTTCGCCAAGTGGCGGTGGAACCAGAAGCCCAGCGAAGGTAAATATAGGAGCCCCGCATGTGCGGGCAGACTCAGGGGCAGGGGGTTGATGGTCACCTGCTTTCATGGGGAATCATTCTGAGGAGTCTGGGGGCTCAAGGTTGGTTGGCAACTAGGCGCTAAGAATAAAAGTGGTATTTGTGGTGCCTGCGACAGAGAAAAGCCAAGAAGACTGTCCTTAAGGTTATGAGTGGAAAGGAGGCAGGAGGCTGGAGGGGAAGGTGTCTGCGGCCATTCCCTTTGAGCAGAGTTGAAGCAAGAGGAGTCCCAAATTCGCAAGACCCTCCATGCTCCCTTTCCTTTTCCTGCCCACTCACAGAACGAACAATTTTTTTTACTAAGCTGCGTGGGTGGACTGGAGCCTGTTGGAAGTGGGAGGAGCAGGTGAGAGTGTGATGTTGGAGAGCCCCGAGGGGTGGGGGAGGGTGCAGAGGACCTGCTCTGTGGGCTAGGCCAGGCCAGGGGAGGCTCACTTTTGAGAAGAGACAGGGGCCAGGTTACCCATTTCCCAAACCTCTTACCCACCCCCACGGCATTAAATACACAAAAAGCAACACTGTGCTACACTAAATAGACAAAGGGGTCCTTCCTCCAAGCCCTGGGCTTTGCAGAATGGGAGGAATAGCTTTTAACACACCCCACGCCCCTTCCCAACACTTGCCTGCGGGAAAGACAGCTTTGACATGTAAACAAAATGCCAAGATCTTCTGAAATGTATGTGAAATTCCTGGCTCAAAAATTTCCTGCTCTGCTCAGATGCAAGAGCTTTCTCAGGAACAATTGGTCTGAGCTTCTAGAATAGATGGAAGTATGAGCGTTCAGTTCATGCTGAAATTTGTCTGGGTATGGTGTACACTGCTAGTCTCCTCTCCTAAAATTAGCAAGAGTCCGTTTTCCCAGGTGGCTGAAACACCTGGGGAGGGGATTTATGACAATTGAGTTTCCTCTGGAGGATCTGTGTTTAGGCAGATCAAGAAAGATCAGAGAAAGCCTCTCCTAACATTAACTGCCTTTCAAATGACTTCAGCTCAGAATAATCAATATATCAAAGTGGCGTATTTTGGGATGGCAAGTCTTGACCTGCTTCAAGATGCTATAGTTCTAGAGAAAATATGAACAATACACTAAGTCAAGATGGGGCTTCCCTGGTGGCTCAGACAATAAGGAATCCGCCTGCAATATGGGAGACCTGGGTTTGATCCCTGGCTTGGGAAGATTCCCTGGAGGAGGGCATGGCAACCCGCTGCAGTATTCTTGCCTGGAGAATCCCCATGGACACGGGTCACAAAGAGTCAGACATGACAGAGCAACCAAGCACAGCACAGCAGGCACTGCTTCCAGAATAGCTGTGTGAGAAGCACTGTCACCCTCATCTCAGCAGAATAGCCGTAAAAGATGAAAAATATAAAAGACATGGCCGTTTAAAGTTTCTGCAAATTCTCCTAAAAGAATAGAGACAATAATTTTTTTTCCCCAAATAAATCTAGGTCTCATGGCACTTTGAGTGCAGTTCTTCCTGCAGCTCTCTTTAAAGGGCTGATACATCTCTCTGGGAGGATCAGGCTACCAGCATTTTTCATACTTCACCACAGCTATCTGGAGAGTGGTGGATTTGCAGAGGTTAAACTTCAGTCAGGTGCAACTGATAAACTGAGGGTCCTTTCTTTCAGCTTAAATTTGTAGGGTGAAGGTTCTTACCCAGATGAGGCAGGGTGAGAATAGCGCCAGTTTTCCTCTTTCTAGCTCCCTTTTGTTGCAGAGATTCTTCAAGGAGGAAGGTGGAGAATTCAGAGGTAACTGCCTGTATTGCACACCCTGCTTAAAATGGAGTAGTCATTACAAGGAATGTGAGCCACTCTCAGCTCCATAGCAGAAATGCAATTTTTAGTATTTTTACTCAGGAAGAGAGATAAGCTCTAAGAAGAGAGAACACCAAAGCTCTTAGCGGAACTGTCTTTATTTGGGACATCATTTGGGAAAGCTCTAATGATGCTATTGATGTTGTTTAGTTGCTTAGTTGTGCCTGATTATGTTGGGACCCCATGGATTGTAGCCTGCTAGAGTCCTCTGTCCATGTGATTTCCCAGGCAAGAATACTGGAGTGAGTTTATATTTCCTTCTTCAGGGGATCTTCCTGACCTGGGGATCAAACCCACATCTCCTGCATTGGCAGGCAGATTCTTTACTGCTGATCCTCCAGGGAAGCCCAATATTAAACAATAAAAAAACATAAATATGGTGAGGATTTTAATGATAATCTGTTAAGATAAAGTTGGTAGTTCCATAAAAGGAGCAAAATAAATGACAAGCCAGCTAATTTACTTAATAGAACTAGGGAGACAGTCAGCTAAGAAGAAACTTCCTGTGGTCAGAACAAAAATTACGTTAAGGATATTCCTGCAAAAGGACATAAATTTAACTCATGGCCAACAATTGTGTCAAAAGGATTAGAGCTCTTGGTGGCAATTATTGGAGCCTAATGGCTGGATATGATACCAACAAAAGCAGGGAACATAATAGAAGGATGAGGAAGAGAGCTCTGCTAAAACCACTATCATTCCATGAGTACTGCCTGCATGCACAAAACTGTGCTCACTGAGGTTTGGCATCATCAGAGGTCTTATACTGTGAAGGGAATAGATCTCACTAACATAGTCCATTGAAGTCAAGAAACTACAAAAACCCCCAAGGAAATGGGTATCAGTGTCCAGAGTCAGATGCCACCTCTGCAGCTGCTCCTATGAGATCTTTGACTTACTCTTGCCACTGGACTCTCACTGCTAATGCCAGTCCCTCAGTAACGATAACACACTTAAATACCATTACTTCCATTATAAAGAGTTTTTGAACCCAGTTTTCACCTACCTACAATCTGAAGGTATTGGAGTTGGTCAAACATGCTTTAAATAATTATTTATAATATTTTAAAATATTTATTATTCCATGTGATCAGTTACCTAAGATAAGTATATCAATTTGTAGGTGAAGCTATAGCCAAACATCATATATAAGCATTATTGATGATAGAGCAAACCCCTTTTCATTAAATACACATACACACACACATATACATTTACACTTCCAGTATAAAAATGTTGCTAGCTACCACAAAATAAAGCAGAAGGATGGCAAGGTCCATAAAAACTAATTATGGAAAAAAAATTTAAAAGACACAACCGGAAATTCTGTTTTTGTATTCTGTCTCTCAATACTTAAGGATATTTTTGACAGTAGATCCAGGGACTGAATATTGGAACTGTAATTTGTAGCCTTGAGAGAATTGGGAGTATTTAAAAATACCACATCTTTGGAAGAATCTTTTTATCATCTTTTTTTTAAAGTTCTTTCTCCAGGCACCAATACCAAAGGATAAAGAAACAGTTCAAATGACAGCTACTTCACAAGACTTTGTAAAACTTGTGAAAAATACATTTCAAAAGAAAGAAAACCTCAAGTTTTCCCATAAGTATAATCCAGTGGGTTCTGTTGTTATTTTTGTTGTTTCCCCAAGTGATAAGTTTAGGAAGGGAGCCTGAATTGAAATGGGTTACTAGTTTTAGTTATAATTCATGCATTTTATAATCAAAATTAAATGGAATTAGAATTTTAAGTATAGCCTATAAGGATCTAAAGCAAATGTCTATATTATTAAAATAGAAATTATTAAAAAATGATTACTAGTAACTGCATATGTCATTACAAACTCAGATTTTTTTCCCTTATATCTTACCATCTTTCTAAATTGGAATAAATAAAACCTTTTAAGTTTTTTGTCATAAATATTTCATGTACAACTTTATTATTTGGTAATTTTCTAATTTTTAAAATGTCATCAAAAGTGTCACATAGAAATATTTAAACTTTGATTAAATATATTTTCTTCTAGAAATTAATGAAAGCTTCAAGACTCTTATTCCCAGGATTGAAATAAAACAAAATTTGGTCTTACAATATTTAAAAAGGGGCATTAACTTGATTAATTCATTTTATCAAACTGAAATATTCGCCTAAATTAAATATTATCTTTTCTGAGTTGAATTTTTATTTCAGTTTCCACTGTGGATTTTAATATATTAAATAGCCTTAGCTTTCAGACTTTTTGTTTTTAATCAACATTTTACAATCTTACAAGTATGTATTAGTAAATTATAGTTTGGAAGTCTAAAATGAGTATACAGGGAAATAAACATTCTATTTTCAACTGTAATTTATGTATTTATAGCAAAAATGGCTAGTAGATCACCATTTAAACTAGTCCTAACTGTTGATGGAAGTTCCATTCCTTGTAATGTTGGCTTTGTTTGGTGTCAAAAGTACTGAGAAAGCAAATTCTCAGGCTTTAAAATACTAGAAAGAGAGAATTGCCTTGAAATAGTTGTCAGAAGCCAGAGAGAACACCAACATAACTTTGCCCTATCTGCTTGGCTTGCATACCAAACACTGAGTAAAAGATTTTATTTCTGTGTTTCATTCCTCCTATAATAACAGCCCTTGCCACTATTAATATATAAAAGACTTCCAAGTGAATCTATTTAAATTATATAGTCTCAAAACAGAAATAAATTGTAAAATGTTAGATTCTCATGTTTATTTCATAGGATCAGATTATATCTGTTTGTGTTTTAAGAAGTCTTAAAGTACTTTATATTTTGGAAAATGACAGTGTATAAAAGGTACCCATCATGTGTAACAGGGTGATCAAAATGAATTAAGATGATAAAGCATTAGTAAAAAAAAAAAATGATAGTATTTCACTTCTCATTTTTTCTGGTTTTATTGAGATATAATTGGCATAATATTGTACAACTTTAAGGTATACAACAGAAGGATTTGATATATGTATCTATTACTAAATGATAACCACAATTAGTTGGATAGATATCCGTCACTTCACATAGTTAAAACTTTTTTCTTGTGATGAGAACATTAAGGTTTAATTTCTTAGCAGATTTCTAATATACAATACAGTATTATTAACTCAAATTTATAACTGGAAGTGTGTACCTTTTGAAAACTTTCACCTTCTATCTCTGGTAACCACAAATCTGATCTCTGTTTCTTGAGATTTTTAGATTCCACATAAATGTGATATAATATTTGTCTTCCTCTCTGACTTGTTTTACTTAGCATAATGCCCTCTAAGTCCTATTGTAAATAATACTGCTGTGAATGTAGGGGATGCACATATGTCTTTGAATAGGGATTTTGTTTTCCTTGGATATATATCAGAGCAGATCAGATCAGTCGCTCAGTCGTGTCCAACTCTTTGCAACCCCATAAATCACAGCACGCCAGGCCTCCCTGTCCAGCACCAACTCCTGGAGGTCACTCAGACTCACATCCATCGAGTCAGTGATGCCATCCAGCCATCTCATACTCTGTCGTCCCCTTCTCCTCCTGCCCCCAATCCCTCTCAGCATCAGAGTCTTCTCCAATGAGTCAACTCTTCGCATGAGGTGGCCAAAATACTGGAGTTTCAGCTTTAGCATCATTCCTTCCAAAGAAATCCCAGGGCTGATCTCCTTCAGAATGGACTGGTTGGATCTCCTTGCAGTCCAAGGGACTCTCAAGAGTCTTCTCCAACACCACAGTTCAAAAGCATCAATTCTTCGGCGCTCAGCCTTCTTCACAGTCCAGCTCTCACATCCATACATGACCACAGGAAAGACCATAGCCTTGACTAGGCGAACCTTTGTTGGCAAAGTAGTGTCTTTGCTTTTGAATATGCTATCTAGGTTGGTCATAACTTTCCTTCCAAGGAGTAAGCGTCTTTTAATTTCATGGCTACAGTCACCATCTGCAGTGATTTTGGAGCCCAGAAAAATAAAGTCTGACACTGGTTTCCACTGTTTCCCTATCTATTTCCCATGTAGTGATGGGACCAGATGCCATGATCTTCGTTTTCTGAATGTTGAGCTTTAAGCCAACCTTTTCACTCTCCACTTTCGCTTTCATCAGGAGGCTTTTTAGTTCCTCTTCACTTTCTGCCATAAGGGTGGTGTCATCTGCATATCTGAGGTTATTGATATTTCTCCCAGCAATCTTGATTCCAACTTGTATTTCTTCCAGTCCAGTGTTTCTCATGATGTACTCTTCATATAAGTTAAATAAACAGGGTGACGATATATATATCTAGACATGAAATTACTGGATCATGTGGTAGTTCCATTTTTGGAAGAGATGGATTTAAATATATATTGATAAAGAAAATGTCATACGTGTATAGAAAATACGATATTTTGTTTATAAGGAGAGGAACTAAAGAGCCTCTTGGTGAGGGTGAAGGAGGAGAGTGAAAGGAGAGGGAAAGAGACACCTTAAAACTAAAGATTAAAAAAACTAAGATCATGGCACCTGACCCTATTACTTCATGACAAATAGAAGGGGAAAAGGTGGAAGTAGTGACTGATTGGAGAAGGCAATGGCACCCCGCTCCAGTACTCTTGCTTTGAAAATCCCACGGACGGAGGAGCCTGGTAGGCTGTATGTAGTCCATGGGGTCGCTAAGAGTCGGACATGACTGAGCGACTTCACTTTCTCTTTTCACTTTCATGCATTGGAGAAGGAAATGGCAACCCACTCCAGTGTTCTTGCTTGGAGAATCCCAGGGACAGGGGAGCCTGGTGGGCTGCCGTCTATGGGGTCACACGGAGTCGGACACGACTGAAGTGACTTAGCATAGCATAGCATAGCATAGTGACTGATTTCCTCTTCTTGGGCTCTAAAGTCACTGTGGATGTTGACTGTAGCCATGTAATCAGAAGACTATTGCTTCTGGGCAGGAAAGCTCTGCCAAACGTAGACAGTGTGTTGAAAAGCAGAGACATTACTCTGCTGACAGAGGTCCATATATTCAAGGCTCTGGTCTTCCAGTGGTCACATGTGGTTGTGAGAACTGGACAGTAAAGAAGGTGTGGGGCGCCAAAGAATCAATGCCTTTGAACTGTGGTGCTGGAGAAGACTCCTTAGAGTCCCTTGGACAACAAGGAGATCAAACTAGTCAATCTTAAAGGAGATCAACCCTGAATATTCATTGGAAGGACTGATGATGAAACTGAGGCTCCAGTATTTTGATCACCTGATACAAACATCTGACTTATTGGAAAAGTCCCTGATGCTGGGGAAGGTTGAACACAGAAGGAGAAGAATGCATCATAGAACGAGATGGCTGGATGGCATCACTGATACAATGGACGTGAATTTAGGCAAACTCCGGGAGATGGTGAGGGACAGGGAGGCTTGGTGTGCTGCAGTCCAGGGGTTGCAAAGAATCAGACATGATGGGGTGACTGAACAACAATGAGCAATATAGAAAATAATGGGAACCATGGGGAAGTGGAGGATGCAGGTACAAAATAAATTATGAGTAGTTTTAGCTCTAACCAATTGTTTACTTCATGGTAACGTGGGCCCACAGTTGACGGATTTTTCCTTTATTTTTCCCTCAAGAGAAACTGAATTTGTGAAAATTTATGTTCATCTACCAATTAAGTCCTCAAATGATGGATCACTTTTTAACAATTTCTTAATGGTGTGAAACACAAAATCATATGAGGGCCAAGTTGCTACCATGGATTACCAATTGTTAATCTCTCCATTACATACATTAGGTAAAGCTGCTGTTTTGATTATTTTGTATTGAAGTATAGCTGATCTACAATATTGTGCCAGTTTCAGGTGTATAGCTTAGTGATTCAGTTATATATTATATGTACATAATATATATTATTTTTCAGTTCATGTGCATTATAGGTGGTTACAAGGTATTGAACATAATTCTTTGTGCTGTGCAGCAAATACTTCTTTATCCATTTTTATGATTTTTATATATGGTAGTGTGTATCTGTCCATCCCATATCCTAATTTATTCTTCTCCCACTCCTCCTCTCCTTTGATAACCATGCATTTGTTATCCTTGCCTATGTGGATTTGTATGTTTTATAAGTTCATTTTAAAAAACTTTATTTTATAGTGAAGTATGTAGCTGATTAACAATCTTGTGATAGTTTCAGTTAGACAGCAAAGAGACTCAGTCATACATATACATGATTCCGTTCTCCCCCAGACTCCCCTCCTATCCAAGGCTGCCATATAACATTGAGCAGAGTTCCCTGTGCCATGCAGTAGAACCTTGTTGGTTATCCATTTTAGATACAGCAGTGTGTCCATGTTGATCCAGATCCCCCAACTATCCCTTACTCCTATTCATCCTTGCTGGCAACCAGTTAAATTCATTTTTGTAATGTTTCAAATTCAACATATATAAGTGATATCATATGATATTTGTTTTTCTGATTTATTTCAATTAGTATTATCTCTAGGTCCATTTAAGTTGCTGCAAAATGACATTCTTTCATCCTTTCTTAAAGCTGAGCATATTCCAGTGTGTGTATATGCGTATCGCATCTTCTTTATCTAGTCATCTGTTAATGGACATTTAGGTTGCTTCCATGTATTGACCATTGTAAATAGTGCTGCAGTGAATGTTGTAGTGCTTGTTTTATATTTTTCTGGAGGATGGCTTTTTCTAGATGTATGCCCAGGAATGGGACTGCTGGATCATATGGTAGATCTACTCTTAGTTTTTTAAGGAACCTCCATGCTGTTCTCCTAGTGGCTGCACCAATTTATATTCCCACAAAGAGTCTGGGAGGGTTCTTTTTTCTCCATACTCAATCCAGTATTTAATACTTGTGGACATTTTTTGATGGGAAAACTACTGTTTTTAAACAAGACTTTGAGACAAGTTGTCAAGATTGTATGGTTTAATAGAGTACAGAATGGAAAGAAAAAAAAAAAAAGCTCAAGGACCATAAACACTAAGAATAGAGCCTAATGGAAACTATGTGTCAGTGTAGGTTTATCAGTTGCAACCAATGTGCTACTCCAGTGACAGATGCTGCTAGTGGGAGATGCCCTGTGTGCCAGCAGGGTACTGGGTGGGGGAAAGGGTACAAGAGGGAGTGTAAGGAAACTTTACTTTCTGGCCTAACTTTGCTGTAAGCCTAAAATTGAGGTTAAAAAAAAAAGTCTATTAAAAATCACAAATGTTAAGTAATAATATAGAAAAATAATAGTAAATCAGTGTAACTATCATCTTTTTTTTTTTTTTTAAATTTATTTATTTTAATTGGAGGCTAATTACTTTACAATATTGTATTGGTTTTGCCATACATTAACATGAATCCGCCACAGGTGTACACGTGTTCCCCATTCTGATCGCCCTCCTACTCTCCCTCCCCATACCATCCCTCTGGGTCATCCCAGTGCACCAGCCCCAAGCATCCTGTATCCTGCATCGAACCTGGACTGGCTATTCATTTCTTATATGATATTATACATGTTTCAGTGCCATTCTCCCAAATCATCCCAGCCTCTCCCTCTCCCACAGAGTCCAAAAGACTGTTCTTGCATACAGAGTTATCGTTACCATCTTTCTAAATTCCATATATATGTGTTAGTATACTGTATTGGTGTTTTTCTTTCTGGCTTACTTTACTCTGTATGCTGCTGCTGCAAAGTAGCTTCAGTCGTGTCTGACTCTGTGCAACCCCATAGACAGCAGCCCACCAGGCTCCCCCATCCCTGGGATTCTCCAGGCAAGAACGCTGGAGTGGATTGCCATTTCCTTCTCCAGTGCATGAAAGTGAAAAGTGAAAGTGAAGTTGCTCAGTCGTGTCTGACTTAGCGACCCCATGGACTGCAGCCCACCAGGTTCCTCCATCTATGGGATTTTCCAGGCAAGAGTACTGGAGTGGGGTGCCATTGCCTTCTCCGTCACTCTGTATAATAGGCTCCAGTTTCATCCACCTCATTAGAACTGATTCAGAGGTATTGTTTTTAATGGCTGAGTAATATTCCATTGAGTTTATGTACCACAGCTTTCTTATCCATTCGTCTGCTGATGGACATGTAGGTTGCTCCATGTCCTGGCTATTACAAACAGTGCTGCGATTAACATTGGGGTACATGTGTCTCTTTCAATTCTTGTTTCCTTGCTGTGTATGTCCAGCAGTGGGATTGCTGGGTCATAAGGCAGTTCTATTTCCAGTCTTTAAGGAATCTCCACACTGTTCTCCATAGTGGTTGTACTATTTTGCATTCCCACCAACAGTGTAAGAGGGTTCCTTTTTCACCACACCCTCTCCAGCATTTATTGCTTGTAGACTTTTGGATAGCAGCCATTCTGACTGGCGTGAAATGGTACCTCACTGTGTTTTTGATTTGCATTTATCTGATAATGAGTGATGTTGAACATCTTTTCATGTGTTTGTTAGTCTTCTTTGGAGAAATATCTGTTTAGTTCTTTGGCCAATTTTTTGATTGGGTCGCTTATTTTTCTGGAATTGAGCTGCAGGAGTTGCTTGTATATTTTTGAGATTAGTTCTTTGTCAGTTGCTTCATTTGCTATTATTTTCTCCCTTTCTGAAGGCTGTCTTTTCCCCTTACTTAGAATTTCCTTTGATGTGCAGATACTTTTAATTTTAATTAGGTCCCATTTGTTTATTTTTGCTTTTATTTCCAATACTCTGGGACGTGGGTCATAGAGGATCCTGCTGTGATTTATGTTGGAGAGTGTTTTGCCTATGTTCTCCTCTAAGAGTTTTATGGTTTCTGGTCTTACATTTAGATCTTTAATCCATTTTGAGTTTATTTTTGTGTATGGTGTTAGAAAATGTTCTAGTTTCATTCTTTTACAAGTGGTTGACCAGTTTTCCCAGCACCACTTGTTAAAGAGATTGTCTTTTCTCCATTTATATCCTTGCCTCCTTTGTCAAAGATAAGGTGTCGATAGGTGCGTGGGTTTATCTCTGGGCTTTCTATTTTGTTCCATTGATCTATATTTCTGTCTTTGTGCCAGTACCATACTGTCTTGATGACTGTGGCTTTGTAGTAGAGCCTGAAGTCAGGCAGGTTGATTCCTCCAGTTTCATTCTTCTTTCTCAAGATAGCTTTGGCTATTCGAGGTTTTTTGTATTTCCATACAAATTGAGAAGTTATTTGTTCTAGCTCTGTGAAGAATACCATTGGTAGCTTGATAGGGATTGCATTGAATCTATAGATTGCTTTGGGTAGTATACTCATTTTCACTATATTGATTCTTCTAATCCATGAACACGGTATATTTCTCCATCCATTAGGTGTCCTCTTTGATTTCTTTCACCAGTGTTTTATAGTTTTCTATATATAGGTCTTTAGTTTCTTTAGGTAGATGTATTCCTAAGTATCTTATTCTTTTCGTTGCAATGGTGAATGGAATTGTTTCCTTAATTTCTCTATTTTCTCATTATTAGTGTGTAGGAATGCAAGGGATTTCTGTGTGTTGGTTTTATATCCTGCAACTTTACTGTATTCATTGACTAGCTCTAGTCATTTTCTGGTGGAGTCTTTAGGGTTTTCTATGTAGAGGATCATGTCATCTGCAAACAGTGAGAGTTTTACTTCTTCTTTTCCAATTTGGATTCCTTTTATTTCTTTTTCTGCTCTGATTGCTGCGGCCTAAACTTCAAAAACTATGTTGAATAGTAGTGGTGAAAGTGGGCACCCTTGTCTTGCTCCTGACTTTAGGGGAAATGCTTTCAATTTTTCACCATTGAGGATGTTTGCTGTGGGTTTGTCATATATAGCTTTTGTTATGTTGAGGTATGTTCCTTCTATTCCTGCTTTCTGAAGAGTTTTTATCATAAATGGATGTTGAATTTTGTCAAAGGCTTTCACTGCATTTATTGAGATAATCATATGGCTTTTAGTTTTCTATTGTTAATGTGGTGTATTACATTGATTGATGTGTGAATATTGAAGAATCCTTGCATCCCTGGGATAAAGCCCACTTGGTCATGGTGTATGATCTTTTTAATGTGTTGTTGGATTCTGATTGCTAGAATTTTGTTAAGGATTTTTGCATCTATGTTCACCAGTGATATTGGCCTGTAGTTTTCTTTTTTTGTGGCATCTTTGTCAGGTTTTGGTATTTGGGTGATGGTGGCCTCATAGAATAAGTTCAGGGAATTTACCTTCCTCTGCAATTTTATGGAAGAGTTTGAGTAAGATGGGTGTTAGCTCTTCTCTAAATTTTTGGTAGAATTCACCTGTGAAGCCATCTGGACCTGGGCTTTTGTTTGCTGGAAGATTTCTGATTACACTTTAAATTTCCATGCTCATGATGGGTCCGTTAAGATTTTCTATTTCTTCCTGGTCCAGTTTTGGAAAGTTGTACTTTTCTAAGAATTTGTCCATTTCTTCCAAGTTGTCCATTTTATTGGCTTATCATTGCTGATAGTAGTCCCTTATGATCCTTTGTATTTCTGTGTTGTCTGTTGTGATCTTTCCATTTTCATCTCTAATTTTATTGATTTGATTTTTCTCCTTTTGTTTCTTGATGAGTCTGGCTAATGGTTTGTCAATTTTATTTATCCTTTATTTATCCTTTCAACAGTTTTTGGCTTTGTTGATTTTTGCTATGGTCTCATTTGTTTCTTTTTCATTTGTGTCCTAATTTTTAAGATTTCTTTCCTTCTACTAACCAAGGGTTCTTCATTTCTTCCTTTTCTAGTTGCTTTAGGTGTAGAGTTAGGTTATTTATTTGACTTTTTTTCTTGTGTTTTGAGGTGTGCCTTTATTGCTATGAACTTTCCCCTTAGGACTGCTTTTACAGTGTCCCACAGGTTTTGGGTTGTTGTGTTTTCATTTTCATTGGTTTCTATGCATATTTTGATTTCTTTTTTTATTTCTTCTGTGATTTGTTGGTTATTCAGCAGCGTGCTGTTCAGCCTCCATATGTTGGAATTTTTAATAGTTTTTCTCCTATAATTGAGATGTAATCTTATTGCACTGTGGTCAGAAAAGATGCTTGGAATGATTTGATTTTTTTTTTTTTTTTGATTTACCAAGTATCTATCATCTTAAAACTATTTCCATAACTCTATAAATTTAATAGTCAAGTAATGAGGAACACAAAGGCACTGATAATAATAAATAAGGTAGAATCAGTTCCAGGAACAATTAATAATTTAGTCAAGTGTTTGTTCTTACTGTCCTTTTTCTTGACACCATTTGCCATTTCACTCCATAGCTGTTTAAGACTTTGCTAGCACTGCTTTATACAGTTGGTGACATATAATTAGGCCTTTTTTATAAGATCCCCATAAATACATACCTGTCTGACACCTAATTCCACAGATCTGGTGTCTCTAAAGTGAAGCTCATCAATCTGCAAAAAAATTTAATCTGGAAAAATGTGTTAATGAGTATTAATGGCTTAAGTTTTTTCTTCCAAAGTAATATAGTTGCTTTTAAAATATATTTCTTCTGTGAATATGTAGCCTTAATTATAAAGAATGATTATAGCAGTAGAAATATCATATGGTTAAATAAATGGACTTTTTTTCTTGGTAAATTGAGGGTTTTAGCACTTGCTCCAATGCCATATAATTGATGTTTGGAATGTAACATGGTGGCTTTTTAATTACATCCTAAACATTGAGTCAGTGTTCAAAAACTGGCCTTTATCAGGTGATTATTCTGGGTTTTGGAATGTTACTTGCATTCATGAAAGACTCAGTTATCTTTAACAATTTAATGAATGGTTCTCTTTCTGAACAACTTACGGAAAACAGAGGAAGACTTGAGATTTATTGCATATATATGAACATATTTTATTTTTCCTAGATCTTAAACATATCTCTGTATGATACATTAAGATCATAGGTAGTGTGAGTTTATGTTTTCTAATTTATTCTTAAAATACTTTGAAACTTACTACTATATTTTTCTACTTCTTTACTTTCTGTTCAATCTTTCCAGAGTTTTTTCTGCCTTTTCAAAATTAAAGTGGTTGCTTTTTTTTTTTTTTTTTGGCTAGGTCCTTCTTTAATCACAGTCTCCTATTTTTAAATCAAAGATCAAACTTTTAAATATAGTCAGTCTTAATGTGAGTATTAAATCAAAGATCAAACTTTTAAAATATAGTCAGTCTTAATGTGTGTATAATTTTCTCTAACTTTGCTCTACTATGCAAAGAGAGCTTCCATCTGCTTCAGATGTGGTCATCAGAACATCTGCCACTGAGCTTATTCACTGAGACGACATACTTGTGATGTCCCCTCTGTCATTGAGCTCTACCGTGCTTTGATCAGCTGCCACTGTGTGTTACCTCGCTACCTCTGTTCTTCCCAAGGATTTCCCTGATAGTGAAACAACTTACATCTTATAGCTTCTGAATTATCTCTTAGTTTAAGATGGATCTTTCTATGCAATAAAAATGAATAAAATGTTGCTTCTAGTGTTATACTAGTAAAAAAAACATCTTCCCTGGAAGAGACATTTCAAGAATGTATGCTATAACATTTTCATATGCAAACTCACACAGTGTTATTTCATCTTTTATAGATATAAAAAGACATTTAAAATGTAGTTTTTGTTGTTGAATCATGCAGTGCTATCCTTGTTTTTTACAGGTATAAAAGACATTTTAAATGCAATTGTTGTTGAGTTGCTAAGTTCATGTCTGACTCCTTCGAAACCCCATGGGTGCACACCAGGTTCTGTCCATGAGATTTCCCAGACAAGAAGACTGGTTCAATTCAGTTCATTTACTCAGTTGTGTTTGACTCTTTGCGACCCCATGGACTGAAACATGCCAGGCCTCACTGTCCATCATCAACTTTTGGAGTTTGCTCAAACTCATGTTCTTTGAGTCGGTGATGCCATCCAGCCATCTCATCCTCTGTCATCCCCTTCTCCTCCCATTTCAGTCTTTCTCAGCATTAGGGTCTTTTCCAAAGAGTCGGTTCTTCACATCAGGGGGCCAAAGTATTGGAGTTTCAGCTTCAGCATCAGTCCTTCTAATGAATATTCAGAACTGATTTCCTTTAGGGTAGACTGGTTGGATCTCCTTGCAGTCCAGGCATCTCTCAAGAGTCTTCTCCAACAACACAGTTCAAAAGTGTCAATCCTTTGGTGCTCAGCTTTCTTTACAGTCCAACTCTCATATCCATAGCATGACTACTGGAAAAACCGTAGCATTGACTAGATGGACCTTTGTTGGCAAAGTAATGTCTTTGCTGTTCTCTTGGTATCTCTTACTTTCTTGAAGAAATCTCTAGTCTCCCATTCTATTGTTTTCCTCTATTTTTTTGCACTGATAACTGAGGAAGGCTTTCTTATCTCTTCTTGCTATTCTTTGGAACTCTACATTCAAATGGGTGTATCTTTCTTTTTTCCTTTGCCTTTCGCGTCTTTTCTTTTCTCAGATATTTGTAAGGCCTCCTTGGACAACCATTTTGCCTTTTTGCATTTCTTTTTCTTGGGATGGTCTTGATCACTGCTTCCTGTACAGTGTCATGAATATCCGTCCATAGTTCTTCAGACACTGTGAGATCTAATCTCTTGAATGTATTTCTCACTTCCATTGTATAATTGTAAGGTATTTGACTTAGTTCATACCTGAATTGTCTAGTGGTTTTCCCTACTTTCTTCAATTTAAGTCTGAATTTAAGAAGACTAGAGTGGGTTTCTTGGAGAAGGCAATGGCACCCCACTCCAGTACTCTTGCCTGGAAAGTCCCATGGATGGAGGAGCCTGGAAGGCTGCAGTCCATGGGGTCGCTAACAGTCAGACACAACTGAGCGACTTCACTTTCACTTTTCACTTTCATATGTTGGAGAAGGAAATGTCCGACTCCAGAATCCCAGGGATGGCGGAGCCTGGTGGGCTGCTGTCTATGGGGTCGCACAGAGTCAAACACAACTGAACACAACTGAAGTGACTTAGCAGCAGCAGCAGCAAGTGGGTTTCTAGTCTTTCTAGTCTTCTTTTCCTTCTCCAAGGATCTTTACAACCCAGGGATCAAACTGCTTTCTTTACTACTGAGTCACCAGGGACACCCCTTTAAATGCAATAATTATCACTTAATTTCAAATTGAGTTCATCCTAAAGCAATTAAATGAAAACACTTCCCTGGTGGCTCAGTGATAAAGAATCTGCCCGGCAAGTAGGAGAGGAGAATTTGATCCCTGGGTCGAGAAGATCTCTGAAACTGTTTTCTAGGTAGCCAGATGTGAAAGGCACATCTGTAACTGCCTCAATAGCCACCTGTTTTCTCTCCTTATATATACATTTTGAGATATTTCTTCTTATTGACAAATTTAGAAGAGAGTAAGTGGTGAATTGCTAAGCGATCATTGAGAACAATCACACATATGAAAAATAGCAAATTGAAATGCTCATGCTGCAGAGCAGTAAATTACAAAGCAATCACCAATGCAAGCACCACTTCAGTTCAGTCCAGTCCAGTTGCTCAGTCGTGTCAGACTCTTTGTGACCCCATGAATCGCAGCATGCTAGGCTTTCCTGTCCATCACCAACTCCCGGAGTCAACTCAAACTCATGTCCATCGAGTCAGTGATGCCATCCAGCCATCTCATCCTCTCTTGTCCCCTTCTCCTCCTGCCCCCAATCCCTCGCAGCATCAGAGTCTTTTCCAATGAGTCAACTCTTTGCATGAGGTGACCAAAGTACTAGAGTTTCAGCTTTAGCATCATTCTGCTTAGGTTAAAATAAATAAATAAAAATAGCATTGCCAGCATCCATGAAGATGCTCTCATGCTGCTTCCTAACTATTCTCTTTACACCTGAGATGTAACAATGAAGAATTTTATAGTAGTCACTTTCTTACATATCTTTATTTTTTTGCCACTGATAAAAGAGTTCTTAAATACAATAGATTGTATAATCATTATATAAGTGGAACCTTAAAGTATACATTCTTAATATCTTGCTTTATTTACTAAATAGTAGTTTTTTGGAATTCATTCATATTTCTTTGTATAACAGATATTTGTTCATTTATTTCTAATTTCTAATTTTTTTGTTGTAAAACATAAGATTTACTGTTGTGACCATTTTTAAGTGTACATATTAAATATGTTCATACTGTTGTGCTACCAGCTCCATCCATTTCAATAATATTTTTGTCTTATAAATCTGAATCCTTATACCATTAAACAGTAATTCCTCATTCCTCTTCCTTTCATCCCCTGGCAACTATCATTCTATTTCTTTTGCGGTGATTTTGACTAGTTTAAGTGTCTCATTTAGTGAAATAACACAGGATTTGTGTTTATGTGTATGTGTAACTGGTTTTTTCACTTAGCATTATGAACTCAGAATTCACCCATGTTGTAGCATATCACAGAATTTCCTTCCATGTAGATGATAAATAATATTCTATTGTGAAATATATCACGTTTTGCTTACATATTCATCCATTAGTGGGGTTGTTGAGTTGCTCTACCTTTTAGCTATAGTAAGCTATGTGTTGATAATTTTTGTATCAGTATTCACCAGGGTTATTAGACATTAGTTTTCTCATAGTGTATTCTTCCGGCTTAGAAATCAATAGTGCTGGCTTCACAGAATGTGTTTAGAAAAGTTCTCTCATATTGAATTTTCTGGAAGAGTTTGAGCATGATTGGTGTTTGTACTTAAATGTTTGGAATAATTGACTATGAAGTCATTTGGTCCTAGGCTTTTCTTTGTTTGGAAGTTTTTGGTTACTGATTAAACACTCTTAAGTTTTTTCACATTTAAAAAAAAAATAGCACCATAACTCAGTCTTAGATTGTGTGATTCTGTTAATTGATCCATTTCATCTGGTTTTTTGATGTGTTGGTGTAGAGTTGTTCACAGTATATTCTTTATAATCCTTCTTAATTGCTCTAAAATCAGTTGTAATATTACCTCTTTAATTTTTAAATTTTATTAGTTGAGTCTTCTGTTTACTTACTTGATCTAGGTAAAGCCTGTCAATTTTGTTGAACTTTTCAAAGAGAAAAGCCTTGGTTTTGTTGTTTTTCTTGTTTTCTGTTTTCTATTTCATTTGTCTCTGCTCTGTTCTCTATTTCATTTGTCTCTGCTCTAATCTTTTATTATTTCCTTACCTTTACTAGCTTTTTGGGTTTAGTTTGTTTTTATTCTTGTAGTTAATTGAGGTATACAGTTAGGTTGTTTATTTGAGGCTTTTTTATATAAACATTTATAGCTATAAATTTTGCTTTTTAGCACTGCTTTTGCCACATCCTATAATATTGATAGTTCATCTTTTTTATTTTCATTTGTCTCAAGATATTTTGTATTCCTTCCAGTCTCTTCTTTGATCTTTTGGTTGTTTAAGTGAACAGTTTTTAACTTCCACTTATTTTTGAATTTTCTAATTTTCCTTTAGTTATTGATTTCTAGTTTTATTCTATTATGATTTGAAAATATACTTTGTATGATTTCAGTCTTTCCAAACTTACTAAGACCTGTTTCATGGCCTAAAAATGGTCTATCCTGGAAAATATTCCATATGTACTCTAGAAATATGTGTTTTAATGTGCTTTTGGATAGAGTGTTCTATGCTATGCTAAGTCACTTCAGTCGTGTCTGACTCTGTGCGACCCCATAGACGGTAGCCCACCAGGCTTCCCCATCCCCGGGATTCTCCAAGCAAGAACACTGGAGTGGGTTGCCATTTCCTTCTCCAATGCATGAAAGTGAAAAGAGAAAGTGAAGTCGCTCAGTCATGTCCAACTCCTAGTGACCCCATGGACTGCAGCCTACCAGGCTCCTCCGTCCATGGGATTTTCCAGGCAAGAGTACTGGAGTGGGGTGCCATTGTTCTGTTCAAATTGTCTAGTTCTTTGTTGATCTAAGGTATATTTTTTTTCTGTTATTGAAAGTGAGGTATTTACATTTCCTATAATTATTGTAAAGTTATTTATTTCATCCTTCAATTCTGTCAGTGTTTGCTTCATTTATTTAGAAAGTCTAATGTTTAGTTCATATATATTGGTAATTGTGATTTATTCGTATTGAACTGTCCTTTTTATGGTAAGTATACTGTTTTAACTTTCTCTCTTTTAACAGTGTTTGACTTAAATTTTATCTTTACTTACATTAGCACAGCCATTCCTACTCTGGTTGCTATTTGCAGGAAGTATCTTTTTCTGTCCTGTAACTCTTAACCTATGCATGTTCTAATATCTAAAATGAGGCTTGTAGACAGCATGTAGTTGGATCAGGCTTTTTATCCATTTGGCCAACCTTTATTTTTTTCTAGAGTTTAATTTATTTACTTTTAAAATAATTACTAATAAGGAAGAACTCACTATTGAATTTTACTCATTGTTTTCTTCATGTCATAGCTTTTTTTTTAAACTTCCTTTCTTGCCAGATTCTTTTTTTAGTTCATTTTTTTGTATTTTTGATTCCTTTCTCAACATCCTTTAATGTTCATTCTATAGATATTTTCTTTATAGTTTCCATGAGAATTACATAAAACAACTTAAAATTATAACAATCTATTTTAAACTGATAATAATTTAATTTCATACAAAACTACTCCTATACAACTGACTCCCTGTATATTATTAATGCCACAAATTACATTTTCATGTATTGTGTACCTAACACTGATTTATTCGCATTTTTAATACTTTTGACTTTTAAGTTTTATAAAATAATTGAAAATGGAGTTGCAAACCAAACTAAATAAAGGATTTTACCTTTCTCAGTATACTTACATTTACCTGAGAACTTTATAGCCTCATGTGATTTAAGTTACTGTGTAACATTAGTTTCAACTTGAAGGACTTTAACGTTTCTCATAGAGTAAATCTAGTGGGAATAGACTCCTTCAGCTTTTGTTTATCAAAGAATGTTTTAAGTTTTCCTTCATTTTTGAATGACTGTTTTCCTGGATACAGTATTTTTATTTGACAGAATTTTCCCCCTACACTACACACACACACACATACACAGACACAGACACACACACACACATATACACATTCCTGTATATATTTATACATAATCTTACTGCGTTTCTGCTGAGAAGTTGCTTATAATCTTATATAAAATTACTTTTATGTGATGATTCACTTTTCTTTTGCTGCTTCCAATATTCTGTATTTGACTTTGACAGTTTTGATTATAGTATTTCTTGATGTTCAACTCTGATTTATCCTTCTTGTAGTTATATGTCTTTTGTGTTTGTGTATTGATTTCCTCAAATTCAGGACTCTTGGCCATTATTTATTCAAATAGACTCTGTACTTCTTTCTCTCTCTTCCTTTTTTGGGATTCCTATGTTATGTGTATTGTTCCATTTGACACTGCCCCATAGTCCCTTAGGCTCTTTTCACTTTTCTTGATTATTATTTTTCTATTTGCTTCTCTCACTTGATAATTTCAAACATTCTAGCTCCAAATCCACAATTTTTTCTTCTGTCCAATCGAATCCCCTCTAAGAAAGTTTATTTCTTATACATTACAGCTTCAAAATTTCTTTTTTATTTATTATTTTCATCTCTTTTGATATTCTCATTTTGTTTATAAATCATTTTAATTTTGTTTACTTGTCTGTGTGCATTTTTATTTTGGTCATCGACAATTTAAGACAGTATTTTCAAGTCTTTGTTAGTTAGAAGCCTGACTTTATTTAGGGTTATTTTCTGGAGATATATTTTGTTATTTTGACCGAGCTATGTTTCATTTTTATGTTACTTTACAATACTTTTCGTGATTTAGGAATTTCAAGAAGCATCCATTTCTCCCAGTTTTTATGGAACGGCCTTGTAAGAGAAAGACCTTTACTAATCACCAGCCTCTGCCCATAATGTCATACTCCAAGGTTTCAGGGGGACTGCAGACTCCCTGAAGCTCCAACAATACTTTGTGTTGCTTTCAGCACAACCTCTGGGTCTGATATCCAAACTATGCCAGTACTGTCATCAGTGTTCTTAGGAAAATGAGAAAGAAATCCATTAACCACCCCCTTAGACAGTTCAGAATGTTACAAAAAATGAGGTTTCAACATCCTTTTCCTTCTGTTCCAAGGCGTATGTTGAGATTTGAGATGTTTCCTTCCAGCCACACAGAAGAAGGTACATGGAGGAGGTTGGGAAAGGGTTGCCAAATGCCACAAATTTCCTGCCAGTTTGGGTTCTGCTTCTTCATTTTTGGGAATTCATGTGTTTGGTGCAGCTGGTTAACTATTTTCTAGAGTTCTCAGAAAGCTGTTTTTATCTACAAATTTATTCAGTGGCATTTTGGTGATCTTGAGATTTGTAATGTTTTTGTTTAAACATATTGAGAATATGTTTTTACATTTGGTTTTTATGTGTTGCAGATTTTGTCTTATATGGAAATTTTAAAAGATTCAGCTTGTTTGTTGCTATCATTTAGAAATGTAAAGTTTCATTTTTTCCTATTATCTTACTGAATTTATTAATTGTAAAAATTTAGCAACAGATTTTTGAGAGTGTTTCTGTTTGCAAACTCATAACATCTATAAGCATTAAGATATTTTTCTCTTCCTTATAAATGACTGTGATCACTTAAAATTTTGAAGAGAGTTAATTATGTGATGCTTCCTTAAGTGACTTATCATCTCAAATGTAAAACTTTTGCCCTAGGCATTTTATTGGTGATCAGGTGCTAAACTATGTCTGACTGTTTTGAGACCCCATGGACCGTAAGCTTGCCGGGCTTCTGTGTCCATGGGATTTCCCCAGTAAGAACACTAGTATTCATAGCCATTTCCTTCTCCAGGGGAACTTCCTGACCCAGGGATTTAATGTGCATCTTTTGCATGGGAAGGTAGATTCCTGACCACTATGCCACCTGGGAAACCATAGACTTTTTGTATTTAACACTAATTATATGACTTCTCTAGTAGCTCAGTGGGGAAAGAATCTGTCTGCAGGAGACCTGGGTATGATACCTGGGTTGGGAAGATCCCCTGGAGGAGGAAATGGCAAACTACTCCAGTATTCTTGCCTGGAAAATCCTATGGGGCAGAGTAGCATGGCAGACTGCAGCCCATGGGGTGTTAAATTTTATCAGTCAGTTTAGTCTGTCAGTCATGTTCAACTCTTTGCAACCCCATGGACTGCAGCATGCCAGGCCTCCCTGTCTGTCACCAACTCCCGTAGCATACTCAAACTCATGCCCATTGTGTCAGTGATGCCATCCAACCATCTCATCCTCTGTCATCTCCTTCTCCTCCTGCCTTCAATCTTTCCCAGCATCAGGGTCGTTTCCAGTGAGTCAGTTCTTCACATCAGGGGGCCAAATTATTGGAATTTCAGCTTCAATATCAGTCTTCCAATGAATATTCAGGACTAATTTCCCTTAGGATTGACTAGTTGGATCTCCTCACAGTCCAAGGGACTCTCAAGAGTCTTCTCCAACACCACAGTTCAAAAGCATCAAGTCTTTGGCCTTTAGCTTTCTTTATAGTCCAACTCTCATATCCATATGTGACTACTGGAAAAACCATAGCTTTGACTAGACAGACCTTTGTCGGCAAAGTAATGTCTCTGCTTTTTAATATGCTGTCTAGGTTGGTCATAGCTTTTCTTCCAAAGAGCAAGCATCTTTTAATTTCATGGCTGCAATCACCATCTGCAGTGGTTTTGGAGCCCAAGAAAGTAAAGTCTGCCACTGTTTCCATTGTTTCCCCATCTGTTTGCCATGAAATGATGGGACCAGATGCCATGATCTTAGTTTTCAGAATGTTGAGCTTTAAGCCAACTTTTTCACTTTCCTCTTTTACTTTCATTAAGACACTCTTTAGTTCTTCTTTGCTTTCTGCCATAATAATGTTTCATCTGCATATCTGAGGTTATTGATATTTCTCCTGGCAATCTTGATTCCAGCTTGTGCTTCAGCCAGCCCGGCATTTCACATTAAAGTTAAGGAATGTGTTTCTTCTTTATTACTTTAGTAAATTGCCTTTCATTTCTTGAATACATCTAACTTGATTTTGATTTATTATACCTTTAATACATTTAAGTATTTTTTGCAGGTTTTTTTACACTTAGAACTAGTTTGTTACTTTCTTTTTTTGCAGTGTTAGGATCTTGTGTCAAGATGATGTTTCACTGTTTAAAAGAAGTATGTTTTCACTCATTCTCTCTTTTTTGTGTGGTTTTAGTAATTTTGCATAAGATAGTAATATTTCATCAACAAAAGTTCAGTGGTACTTATTGCTAAATTCATTGTAGAAAAGAATATTTGGGGGATTTTTAACTGTCGATTTAATTCCTTCAGTAGCTAAATACATATTCTACTTCCATTTACTATTCACTAATTAATATTGAAGTAAAGTTTCCCTTATTCTCCATTTTTTTTTTAGTAATTGTGTTTCATTTTCCTCTTTTATTTTTTTTTTTTTTTTGTGTCGCTATGTCTATTTTATTTTTTTTAAGGAAGGCTTTGTATTTTTATTTATTTATTTATTTTTGCTAATTACTTTACAATATTGTATTGGTTTTGCCATACATCAACATGAATCCTCCACGGGTGTATAAGTGTTCCCAATCCTGAACCCCCCTCCCACCTCCCTCCCCATACCATCCCTCTTAATTTTTCAAAGTTTTTATTTTGAGATCATTGTCAATTGACCTACATTTGTAAGAAATATACACAGATATCCTGCATATCCTCCACCCAGGTTACCCTTAGTTAATGGCAGCATCTTACAATTGGAATGCTATTTTAAATATATATCATTGTGTTTTATCATTTATATTGTGTATACACATTTCTGCCATTAATTCAAGGTATCTATGTACTTTAGATTGGGAAGGAAGAAATGGACAGATGTAAAGAAGTTGATAGTATTGTTAAGCTAGTAATGAAACAAGTTGTTATTGATTTGACACTAACATTATAAATAGAACTTTGATGCAAGACATACTTTTGAGAGTTTTTATGTATAAAGATGTATTTACAGTTCACCCGTGAACAACATGGGTTTGAACTGATTCCTTCTATGTGGGTATTTTTCAGTAGTAAATACTGCTTTATTAGAAGGTCTTGTTTGGATACATGGATACAAAGGACTGACCATAAATTATATATGGATTAACCCTCACATTTTTCAAGGGTCAACTGTACTAAATTTACTAATTGCTTCTTAGAATTTAGTTTGATGATGTAATATAAACATTTACATAAGAAAATTTCTCAAAAACAGGGAGTGTGAGGGAGCAGTTGTGCCCTTTCTGGTCCAAGAACTTGTGGGGGAAACAGAGACCAAATTAAGAAAGACATTGTAAAGTGTATGCTTTCTACTCCCTTGATTTTGGTTGAAGAATAGTTTTAGATGAATTGAAAGGGACACAGAGAACAGGAGATTTTTGCATTATCCGATAACTTGGATCTACAAAGAAGGAGCATTTTATTCTTAATAGTAGCCTCTTCATAGTTATGTCAGAGTAAATTTGACAGTAGATAATTGTGTATATGAAGACAGCTATTCATTTCTGAAGTCACCATCAATTTCTCCTTTTGAATAAATTAGAGTGTTAATTTCCAAGATACTTCCAATGGATGTTACAGAGATTAGTGGAAATGAAAACCACCTGAAGTGCCATGAGGTCTGCTAAAATTAGGATTGAATTAGATTGAAAAAAGTGACTTCCTAGAATGTGGGTTAGAAGAGATTAGTACATAGAACTCCATGGACTGTAGCCTGCCGTAGCCCGCCAGGCTTCTCTGTCCATGGAATTCTCCAGGCAAGAATACTGGAATGGATAGCCATGCACTTCTCCAGGAGATCTTCCTGACCCAGGGATCAAACCTTGGTCTTTCTGCATTGCAGGCAGATTCTTTACTGTCTGAGCCACCAGGGAAACTAATACATAGAACAGGTGAAAGCCAAGGTGAGACCAAATTACTCATGCATTACATTAGACTTGGATAGAGATACACAACCAGATTTCACACTATAGCAGTAAACCCTGCAGATGGCTTGTTATTGAAATCACTTACAACTTAGTGTTTACCAGTGCACAGAACTTATCACTCCAGTGACTCTACAACAGAGACCAGACAACCTGAGGAGTCTGAGGCTTTGAGGTCCTCTTTTTCTTAATGCTGCTAGTAGGACATAAAAATCAATATTTCATACCCCTTTGGGGAGTAGCAGAGAGACAGAGATACAACTTTGAGAGAATAAACAGTGCAAAGGTTAACCTTTAAAAGATAAATGTATTTAATGGATTAGAGAGAAATTAAGTATTTTTACTGCTCCCTGAGTAAGTCTTAAAGATGAGATCTGCTGCTGCTGCTAAGTCGCTTCAGTCGTGTCCGACTCTGTGCGACCCCATAGACGGAAGCTCACCAGGCTCCCCTGTCCGTGGGATTCTCCAGGCAAGAACACTGGAGTGGGTTGCCATTGCCTTCTCCAATGCATGAAAGTGAAAAGTGAAAGTGAAGTCGCTCAGTCGTGTCCGACTCCTAGTGACCCCGTGGACTGGAGCCTACCAGGCTCCTCCATCCATGGGATTTTCCAGGCAAAAGTACTGGGGTGGGTTGCCATTGCCTTCCCCGAAAGATGAGATCAGTTACACATTATATAAAGGAACTTTTTCTTTGCAGGTGTGGTGTATAATAAATACATGTTTAATCCAGTTATGTATTTATTGCCTTGTATTATCTCTTTTTGCTCCACAGCTCATATGTCCCAAATAGTTTATTCACTCACTCCCTCATTTACTCACTAATTGTTTTTTAACTTCTATTTCTACAGTGTTTCTTCTTTGATCTTCACTAATGCAAATCATCATATATTCTGCAAAATCAAGTGCCTCTCCCACAAAGACTTCACCACTAATTTCAACCCATAAAATTTTTCCACTTCTCTGAAATATTGTTCATGGTTATTGTCACTTGGTTTAACATATACTTACACAACAAAGCTTCATATATTTCAGAGTTGGTTTTTCTATTCCATGTGTCCCATATAAAGTACACATAATAGTGCCTGGAACCTGGTGAGAAATCAATAAATATTAGCATTTTCCTATAAAAAGTAGTGTTCACTGTCATGTCTTAGAGATTTTCTGCGTAATGTCTAGTAGTCTGACTCTACCTAATTATAATTAAATAAGTAGTATTGTGTCTCATATTTTCATAAATTAATATTTTTACCCAGTTTCACAGAATTTTGAAGAATTGTGAAATGTATAAAATGTGTAAAGTCTTTAAAACTAGGAATTGCTGCACAAAACATAATACACTGTTAGATTTATTTACTGCTGTAACATTATTATTATCATTAAATTCAGTTCAGTTGCTCAGTCATCTCTGACTCTTTGCCACCCCATGGACTATAGCACACCAGGCCTCCCTGTCCATCACCAGCTCCCGGAGTTTACTCAAACGCATGTCCGTTGAGTCAGTGATGCCATCCAACCGTCTCATCGTCTGTCATCCCCTTCTCCTCCCGCCTTCAATCTTTCATTAGTAACACTGAAACAATTTCTGCTGTTTGATGACAGAACCATATTATAAAATAATTCCTTTTCAAAATACTATGAAGTAAGCACAGGAAAATGTTATTAACTGACAGTTGAAAAATATAACAAATTAATAGTTTTATTTTATCAACTTGATAACAAAGTAGTTTAAACAGGTTTTTCCTTTATTGTCTGACTGATGTATTGTCAGGATATTAAGTACTGTCTGATTTCTTCTCCATATAACTGAGAAACCTACAACTCGTTAATTCATTTTTAAGTTTGTTTTTTTTTTTTTTTTTTTCTGCACAGTTAATCATAATGGCAGAGAAGATATGGGTGATTGAGAAGAGACAGAAAATGAGGATAATGGAATTTATGATCCTTTAAATAATCCATGTTTCCCACATCATTCTGTCCCCTATTTGCCTCGTATTTACACAGAAGAGAGAAAACATATACCAGCTTTATTACATATACTACCTTTAATATGTAAAACCACAGCCATACTAGTTGAAATCATTTTATAGGTTTTTTTTTTTTTACATATTTCTTATTCCTTTTACTCCCATCTTCTAAGTCAGAGAATGTTTTTAAAGTGAAAAAAAAAGTGGAGTATATGTCTTTTAAATTTAACCCATTAATCAGCTCCTGTGGTAAGTGTGCAGTAAAAATGTTGATTGACATGCTTTGAGATGAGTCATATTCATTTTAGTTTTGTCTCTAAATAATCACACAGTTTTCTTTCATTTTTAACATATGTGTTCAGAAGAGTGAATAATGTGTACTTTCTAGGAAATATAGTAAGTTTGAATCACCTCATGCTGAAGAGTTTATTATTTAGTATCAGTTTAATAAAAGTCAGAATGTTGATTTAGGTCACAGAGTAGGGATTTTAAATTAGATGCTGTTACAAAATGCAAGATAATTTCCCTCATATTCAATATTTATCAATATTTTCTTTTTTATATTTTATTCAGTTTCATAAATGATAGTTATTGATTATATATATATATTTTAATGAAAATTATCTGCAAATAAAATACATGTATTTATATCTGTGTATATCCAAGCCTATCTATCTACCTATATGTATGTATGGACATATCTGTAGTTAGAAATTATTCCTGCAAATTGACACCCAACTACTAATTAAGAGAAAAGATAAGATGTTAAAAATATTACTTAGGGTTAAAATGTATTTCAGTTCAGTCAGTCGCTCAGTCGTGTCCGACTCTTTGCAACCCCATGAATGGCAGCACATCAGGCCTCCCTGTCTATCACCAACTCCCAGAGTTCACCCAAACTCATGTCCATCGAGTTGGTGATGCCATCCAGCCATCTTATCCTCTGTGGTCCCCTTCTCTTCCTGCCCCCAATCCCTCCCAGTCATCAGAGTCTTTTCCAATGAGTCAACTCTTTTTCATCATATTTGTTAAATTCAATATTTTCCTGGCCATTTTAATAGGAAAATAGATTGATAATTTAAATAAAATCATTTTATGAATTCTTTGTTTTTTTCCTGACAATGAGAGCAAAGCACTTAAAATGTATTTTATTAAAGAAGAATTATACACATTATTTTAAATGAAATCTCAGTATTTTAAATACTTCCAAGACTGTTCTAGTTAGAGATTATTTCATCATGGTTGTGCCTGTTCATTTTCCGACACAATAATTTTTTAAGAAATTTGATTAGAATTTACCCAGCATAAATTATTTGTACTCGTCTCATTACTTGCTACTTTTGGTGGCTGACATGTCTCAATAAATCAACAGTTATGTACCTCTAAAATTTCTAATGTTATGATTGCATGTAAATGATTAATGTAGTCTGATTTATCTATAATATTTAGATTAAATATAAAATATCTTCATTAGATATTTTTTATTAAAATAAGATCAGAAATATTCAGAGGAATGCTTAAATAAATGCATTTGGAAAGCATACTCACTGACATTTAAAAAGAATGTTTCTTAATATAAATGCAAATAGAGACTTTTAAATGCATTTTTAATATGCAGTATTAATGAGATTTCATTTTTTACTTTTCACCTCTTGGGCTCATGCTTTTCATTGAGAATACAGATTTGATTTGAGAAATCAAGAGTTAATGCTGTTGTGAAGAGTGTGGAGCTGTTTTATTCTATTTATGTAAAATATATATATTTTTATTTTTTAATTTTTTTTCGTAAAATTCAAACATCTTGGAAAACCAGGAGAGGACCAGAGTCCCCACATAATATTTTGCTGGTAAATATAAGACTTATGTGGTGGGGAGTTTTAATATGAGATAACAACTACTTGGATTCAGTGTTTGGAAAAAAAATTACAGGACTAGCTTGTCAGAAACTAATTAATGAAGAATTTCATAGAAAAGTACTTATTATAAAGAATAGATGATCAGATCAGAGATCAGTCGCTCAGTCATATCCAACTCTTTGCGACCCCATGAATCGCAGCACGCCAGGCCTCCCTGTCCAGCACCAACTCCCAGAGTTCACTGAGACTCACATCCATCGAGTCAGTGATGCCATCCAGGCATCTCATCCTCTGTCATCCCCTTCTCCTCCTGCTCGCAATCCTTCCCAGCATCAGAGTCTTTTCCAGTGAGTCAACTCTTCGCATGAGGTGGCCAAAATACTGGAGTTTCAGTTTTAGAATCATTCCTTCCAAAGAAATCCCAGGGCTGATCTCCTTCAGAATGGACTGGTTGGATCTCCTTGCAGTCCAAGGGACTCTCAAGAGTCTTCTCCAACACCCAATTCAAAAGCATCAATTCTTCAGCACTCAGCCTTCTTCACAGTCCAGCTCTCACATCCATACGTGACCACAGGAAAAACCATAGCCTTGACTAGACGGACCTTTGTTGGCAAAGTAACGTCTCTGCTTTTGAATAAGCTATCTAGGCTGGTCATAACTTTCCTTCCAAGGAGTAAGCGTCTTTTAATTTCATGGCTGCAGTCACCATCTGCAGTGATTTTGGAGTCCAGAAAAAGAAAGTCAGACACTCTTTCCACTGTTTCCCCATCTATTTCCCATAAAGTGATGGGACCAGATGCCATGATCTTCATTTTCTGAATGTTGAGCCAACTTTTTCACTCTCCACTTTCACTTTCATCAAGAGGCTTTTTAGCCCCTCTTCACTTTCTGTCATAAGGGTGGTGTCATCTGCATATCTGAGGTTATTGATATTTCTCCCAGCAATCTTGATTCCAGCTTGTGTTCCTTCCAGTCCAGCGTGTCTCATGATGTACTCTGCATATAAGTTAAACACGGTGACGGTATACAGCCTTGACGTATTCTTTTTCCTATTTGGAATCAGTCTATTGTTCCATGTCCAGTTCTAACTGTTGCTTCCTGACCTGCATACACATTTCTCAAAAGGCAGATCAGGTGGTCTGGTATTCCCATCTCTTTCAGAATTTTCCACAGTTTATTGTGATCCACACAGTCAAAGGTTAAGGCATAATCAAGAAAGCAGAAATAGATGTTTTTCTGGAAGTCTCTTGCTTTTTCATGATCCAGCAGATGTTGGCAATTTGATCTCTGGTTCCTCTGCCTTTTCTAAAACCAGCTTGAACATCAGGAAGTTCACGGTTCACATATTGCTGAAGCCTGGCTTGGAGAATTTTGAGCATTACTTTACCAGCGTGTGAGATGAGTGCAATTGTGTGGTAGTTTGAGCATTCTTTGGTCTTTCTTTGGGATTGGAATGAAAACTGACCTTTTCCAGTCCTGTGGCCACTGCTGAGTTTTCCGAATTTTCTGGCATATTGAGTGTAGCACTTTCACAGCATCATCTTTCAGGATTTGGAATAGCTCAACTGGAATTCCATCACCTCCACTAGCTTTGTTTGCAGTGATGCTTTCTAAGGCCCACTTGACTTCACATTCCAGGATGTCTGGCTCTAGGTCAGTGTTCACACCATCGTGATTATCTGGGTCGTGAAGATCTTTTTTGTATAGTTCTTCTGCGTACTGAGGTACAAATAAAAACATTGGCCTTGGTGGGGACAAATGACTCTAACTTTTGTGATTGAAGGTGTACACTGGACCAAAGAATGGGATGTAGAATTTCTCATCAGCGCATGATGAAGCAGAACTGAAAAGTACCCACTTGCCAAATTTTTATGGAGAAGATGTCATATAAGGTAAGTTTCAAAAAAAAGCAAAACTCCAAACCAAAAAACACATGGGTTTTACTTATTTGTAATATATAAAGATTTCATATATGTACATATTATATATTTTATACATTTCAGTTTATTTCCAATTATTTGCCTGCTTGGTTTAAAATATACTGTGGATATATATAAATAAGTGTAATATTTGATCATAGCATTAGTCACAAAATAATTCATATAGCATTATTAACAAAAGACTAGAGGAGGTCTTCTAGGAACAGTTTTGTGAAGAATATTGAAGATTATGGGAGATTTTTCCTATTTTTTATGACTCATTCTTTTTATGATACACACCAAAAAAAGATTGAATATATGAAGTGTGCTGAGAAGAAAATCCCGAAAATGGTTTTAAAAAATGTTTTCCACAAATACACTACTCCTATTTCTTAACCCTCACTTTGCCAGCTAAATATTTGTGGGTTTGTTTATTTGTTTTTTATTAGGGAAACTATCCAGAGCGATTCCAGATGTTGGACTTAGGAGAAAATCAGATCACCTAGTATAAATGTGTTTTTAAAATATGAATAGTATTGTACCAAAGTATTATAAATATGTTCAAAGAAACCATGTTTAATATTAAAGGAAGTGTGGTGCAATGAGACAATACAGTGATATCAAAAAGATGAAAATTATATTAAAAATTGAAAATTTTAAAATTAAAACATTCAATAACTTAAAGATTCCTTATAGGTGTTTTCCAGCACATTAGAGTTGGCAGAAAGAACAATTAGTTATACTTGAAGACAGGTTAAAAGGGATCATCCAATCTGAAGAGTAGTAAAAATTTAAGATAATTTCTCAGAGAACTATTGTACACCAGTAAACGTGGCAAAGCACCCATAGTGGATAGCCAGAGGAGAAGAGAGAAAGAGGTACAGAAAAGTATTTCAAGGCATAATGACTTAAAATTTTTAAATTCAAAGACTACATTAATCTACATACTTAAGAAAGTCAACAAACACCACAGAGAATAAATTTAAGGGATTCACAACTAGATAGCACAACCTGTTGAAAGCCAGAGACAAAGAGAAAAATGTTGAGAGCAAGCAGAGCAAAACAGTTCATTATGTGTAGCAACTACAATAAGATTAGATGCCCACTCTTTATCAACAATTCCTTTGAGGTTTATATTCATAAATAGCAGAGCAAGTATATAGATACTATGACTGTTCACTTATGGTAGATAAATAGCACTTTTCCAGAGTTCAATATCAAAAAATGCCTTACTTTCTTGATCTCTAGTGTATGTATGTATAAGATTCAGCTGTGTCTGACTCTTTTTGATCCCATTGGCTGTAACCTGGTAGGCTCCCTTTTCCATGGGATTTATCCTGGCAAGAATACTGGAGAGGGTTGCCATTTTCTTCTCCAGGAGATTATGCAGTGGAAGTGAGAAATAGATTTAAGGGCCGGGATCTGATAGATAGAGTGCCTGATGAACTATGGAATGAGGTTCGTGACATTGTACAGTAGACAGGGATCAAGACCATCCCCATGGAAAAGAAATGCAAAAAAGCAAAATGGCTTTCTGGAGAGGCCTTACAAATAGCTGTGAAAAGAAGAGAAGCAAAAAAAAAAAGAAGAAAAGGAAAGATATAAACATCTAAATGCAGAGTTCCAAAGAATAGCAAGAAGAGATAAGACAGCCTTCTTCAGTGATCAATGCAAAGAAATAGAGGAAAACAACAGAATGGGAAAGACTAGGGATCTCTTCTAGAAAATCAGAGATACCAAAGGAACATTTCATGCAAAGATGGGCACAATAAAGGACAGAGATGGTGTGGACCTAACAGAAGCAGAAGATATTAAGAAGAGGTGGCAAGAATACACAGAAGAACTGTACAAAAAAGAGCTTCAAGACCCAGATAATCATGATGATGTGATCACTGACCTAGAGCCAGACATCTTGGAATGTGAAGTCAAATGGGCCTTAGAAAGCATCACTACGAACAAAGCTAGTGGAGGTGATGGAATTCCAGTGGAGCTATTCCAAGTCCTGAAAGATGATGCTGTGAAAGTGCTGCACTCAATATGCCAGCAAATCTGGAAAACTCAGCAGTGGCCACAAGATTGGAAAAGGTCAGTTTTCATCCCAATCCCAAAGAAAGGCAATGCCAAAGAATGCTCAAACTACCGAACAATTGCACTCATCTCACACGCTAGTAAAGTAATGCTCAAAATTCTCCAAGCCAGGCTTCAGCAATATGTGAACCGTGAACTTCCTGATGTTCAAGCTGGTTTTAGAAAAGGCAGAGGAACCAGAGATCAAATTGCCAACATCCGCTGGATCATGGAAAAAGCAAGAGAGTTCCAGAAAAACATCTATTTCTGCTTTATTGACTATGCCAAAGCCTTTGACTGTGTAGATCACAATAAACTGTGGAAAATTCTGAAAGAGATGGGAATACCAGACCACCTGATCTGCCTCTTAAGAAATCTGTATGCAGGTCAGGAAGCAACAGTTAGAACTGGTCATGGAACAACAGACTGGTTCCAAATAGGAAAAGGAGTACGTCAAGGCTGCATAATGTCACCATGTTTATTTAACTTATATGCACAGTACATCATGAGAAATGCTGGACTGGAAGAAACACAAGTTGGAATCAAGATTGCTGGGAGAAATATCAATAACCTCAGATATGCAGATGACACGACTCTTATGGCAGAAAGTGAAGAGGGGCTAAAAAGCCTCTTGATGAAAGTGAAAGTGGAGAGTGAAAAGGTTGGCTTAAAGCTCAACATTCAGAAAACGAAGATCATGGCATCTGGTCCCATCACTGCATGGGAAATAGATGGGGAAACAGTGGAAACAGTGTCAGACTTTCTTTTTCTGGGCTCCAAAATCCCTGCAGATGGTGACTGCAGCCATGAAATTAAAAGACGCTTACTCCTTGGAAGAAAAGTTATGACCAACCTAGATAGCATATTCAAAAGCAGAGACATTACTTTACCAACAAAGGTTCGCCTAGTCAAGGCTATGGTCTTTCCTGTGGTCATGTATGGATGTGAGAGCTGGACTGTGAAGAAGGCTGAGCACTGAAGAATTGATGCTTTTCAACTGTGGTGTTGGAGAAGACTCTTGAGAGTCCCTTGGACTGCAAGAAGATCCAACCAGTCCATTCTGAAGGAGATCAATCCTGGAATTTCTTTGGAAGGAATGATGCTAAAGCTGAAACTCCAGTATTTTGGCCACCTCCTGCGAAGAGTTGACTCATTGGAGAAGACTCTGATGCTGGGAGGGATTGAGGGCAGGAGGAAAGGGGACGACAGAGGATGAGAAGGCTGGATGGCATCACTGACTCGATGGGTGTGAGTCTGGGTGACCTCCGGGAGCTGGTGCTGGACAGGGAGGCCTGGCGTGCTGCGGTTCATGGGGTCGCGAAGAGTCGGACACGACTGAGCGACTCATCTGATCTGATCTGATCTGAAGGATGGAACCCGCATCTCCAGATTCTTTATCACTGAGCCACCAGGGCAAGCTCCCCTTGGTCTCTGGAACCAAGTCTATATAAGGAGGCTGCCTTGCCAGTACCTGAGTGCAAGCCAAAACTTGAGGAAATAAACAATCCAAGAGTTAAGTGAGAATACCAAGTTTAGTAACCTGAAGAAAATAATATACACAATTTGGCTTCAGATATAGTTGGTGAGCCAGAGTAATAGGGCATGGAAGAAATGCACAGGCAAAAACCTGTTTTAGTCATTAGAAGAGATGAATGAAAAGATCATTTGGAAGGCGTGAAAGTAGCATAAATGGCCCATGATTGGATTTTTCTTTACTTTTACTAAAGCACAATGCACAGTACACAATGCACATATGCTGGATCATTTCAGTGGTCAGAACTAGTGGTAACAATGACCTAATCCTTTATTAACAGTCAATAAAGGGGGAGCTTCTTAAAAGGCTGGAATATCAGCATAAAGCAGAGAATAGGAGTGGGAACTAAAGACAATTTTCAAAAGACTGGGATGTGCTGCAATGTTATTAAATATCACAGAAAAGCTAAAAACAGACCTTTTGAAATGTTGGCTATTACAAGGTGACAGTCACGGAGGTAGTCAAAGTACTAGGAATATAATCCTGAATTTAAAGGGAAAGTTTTGAAAGAGTAGTGAGCAAATTTAGACCAACAGTAGACAGATTCCTGACTCAAGAAATTTCGCAAGTCTGAAACCAATTTTCAATGATGTACTGGGGAAGAATTGGGGTTTTTAGGTAAGTACTTCAATAGGTCATAAAGATGTGGGGAGTGAAATAATTTGATGGCAGAAAATTATGAAAGAAACAGGGAGTTTAGAATAGATGCCAGCATGAAGACCAACGTGAGGGGCATTTTTAATTCTTAGACGAGAAGGGAAGCAGTGTAGGCTGTAGGATACTTTGTTAAGACTTTTTAGGAAAGGAGTAAGGACAGAAAATTTTGACTGTTTATTAAAAGAAATGTATGTACTCTAATATAAACATAACTCTAATAATAGAAATATTTTCAATTATATGGAAATGTATTTCTTGAGAATAAGAAGTTTGAGGTAGTAAAAATCATTTGGCCTCTACTGTTATGATTTGCAATAGATCCCAAAATGTGCAGTAATGGATGAAAATTTGTCTCTCTTCCTGTTATTTAAATATATTTTGGTAATTAGGTAAATTGTAGACATTTACTTAGAGTCCACAGTAGAATAATCCCAAATTGTATTATTTGACCTAGAAATTTTAAATATATCATTAGAGTGGACTTATACTTTTAAAATTGTGATGGGTAAGCAGATCGAAGATATCTGTCAAATCAAAATCATTCTATAGACATATTCTCTCTATGACACATGCAAAGCTCAAGTGCCAGATTTGGGTCTTGAACACTGAGATGTACATCTTGCATTTTCACCATCTCATTATTTTGACAGGGTGTCTTGGAGAGCTGAGATACACTAGCTGTAACAGGAGTTGTGAATGTTGGCAATGTAAGCACCCAAACATATAACTCCAGAAAACTTTCTTGGATCATAAAAGTCTGAGAATTCCAGCAGGTTGTGAGTCATCAATTAGAGAGTTTGCCTTGTAAGTAAGGAAAATAAGGCACAGTGTAATATTGTTATTTTGGGTGGATCTCATTGTAACCGCTGCTGCTGCTGCTGCTGCTCTTTAAGGGGGGGGCTGCCTTCCCCACCCATATGGCTACTCATAATTAAATATTTATATGTGCATATATATGTATACATGTGTTTGTGTGTGTGTGTGTATTATATATATATATATATAGAGAGAGAGAGAGAGAGAGAGAGACAGAGACACAGAGAGAGAGAGAGAGAGAGAGAGAGAGAGTTTCTGCAAGTCACTACTGGACCCAACTTGACATTGAATAATTGAACTCCTGTGAGAATACTGTGATTCTTTTAGACTTCAGCCCCATATTAACTGACATTTTGCATCAACTTTATTTGCTGCAGACAATGTGGCAACTATTAAAACTGTGGGGTAATGAATTCCCTTTGGTTTCTCTTTTCTTTGCCATGTATGCCTCCTCTGCTTTTGCTTTGGCTTCCTGACTGTTCTCCAGATGTCAATGGCCAAGTTTTGACTCCCTGGCCCTTCCCCTTCCAAGACAGCTCCTTCTCAGCAAGCCTTCTATGATCAGTTAGCCTTATTTCCAGATATCATCTTCTCACCAGAACATAATTTTAATTCCTTGTTTTAACTGATTCATTTAATTAAATATGTCTGCATGTTAAGTAAAATGAAGGCAAGTCACATGCATTTTAGTAAGAGCAACCTTACTGAAATAATCAATGAGGAAACTCTGGATTCCTGGAAGGAATTACTATTTTATTTTTTTATTTTTGAAATTTAAATGTATTTATTTTAATTAGATGCTAATTACTTTGCAATATTATATTGGTTTTGCCGTACATCAACATGAATCTGCCATGGGTGTACACGTGTTCCCAGTCCTGAACTCCCCTCCCACCTCCCTCCCCATACCATCCCTCTGGGTCATCACCTAGATGTCCATCAGCAGATGAATGGATAGGAGTTAATATTTTATAGAAGCATTTCAGATCACAGGTCAGGCAATCCATGGAGATAGTGTGATCTGCATGTGTGCAAATGGTGGTGGTGGTGGTGGGGAGTCTTCATCTCACTTTTTTATTCATGTATGCCAGCATTTGGGGAAGGCAATGGCACCCCACCCCAGTACTTTTGCCTGGAAAATCCCATGGATGGAGGAGCCTGGTAGGCTCCAGTCCATGGGGTCACTAAGAGTCGGACATGACTGAGCGGCTTCACTTTCACTTTTCACTTTCATGCATTGGAGGAGGAAATGGCAACCCACTCCAGTGTTCTTGCCTGGAGAATCCCAGGGACAGGGGAGCCTGGTGGGCTTCCGTCTATGGGGTCGCACAGAGTCGGACACGACTGAAGCGACTTAGCAGCAGCAGCAGCATGCCAGCATTTATTTCATATTGGACTGAAACATTCCATGACTAAATTATTCCAGTTTTGGAATAGCACTGTGTTGCCTTTACTATACTCCTTTGTCCTGTATTCTTAGAAAAGTCTTCAGGATTGATAATCATCTCTTTGCAAAGCCTTTTCTTCACTTTTCTCCAGTCTCCCAGGAGTAGGAACATTGGCTTCTCCTGTTGTGTGATCCAGCACTTAGTGAGGTGCGAGCCTCAGGGTGTGCTTCATGAAGAAAGAAAATTTTCCTAAGCGACTGACATATTTTGAAGGACTTTTTAAAACCTCTGAAGAAAGCATGCATAACTTTGTCAAGAGCTCAGCTGAGTTGGAGAGAGCTAAATTCTCAGGTATTCATTCAATTAGGTAATCAAAGCAAACACAAAATCAAAGTAACTGTAAAACCTTTAATAATTTACTAGATAGTATCAGCAAGATGCTAAAACCGCAAATGGGTCCTACTCGCCCCTGTTCATTACCCCCAGCCAAGAGCATAGGAAGTGCACCAAGTGAGGGGCGGGTGTATTATCATCTCACTGTCCTGGGAACTCCACAGGACTCCTAACTTGTACTCTAAGGGCCCTGGGGTAGGGGTAAGGAAACAGTAGAGGCTAGGAGTGGAAAAGGGTCTTCAGTACCCTCCCCCCACCACTCATGAAGATGCCTATGAGACACCAATAAAGAGACCTAGGAATTCAAGTGGCTGGCCTAATGATGCAAATAGATGTACAGTTGGCAGGAGGAACCTGCATGGGCTGGAAGGGCCAAGGGTAAGGGATGACTGTATGTACAAATACGCAGAAGGCCTCGAGGCCTGGAATGCAGCACTTTGAGACTGTGCGCTGGCTGTGCACCAAACCTGGTGTGGGCATGTGTAGCTTTCTTTCTCCCATGTGGCCTTTCAAGTAAAGCCTTTGTTGTAGCCTGTGGTTGGGCCTAGACAACCACGCATAGATTTTTAATCAGTACCCAGGCTTCTCAAACTTAAAGTAAATTATTAAAAATCTGCATAACTGCTTTAGGAGTTGTTTGCAGGGTGGGGTGGGGATTCGCCCCTCTTTTACCTTTCTTTGTAGAGAAAATTATAAAACACTGTCGACTATGAACATTTTTCTCTACAAATTGCAACAAAGGTGGCATACATCTTTTAAATAAACAATGTACATGTATCTAAGTAACAGCTCACATAAATAGCGTCCAGAATCTTTTAAAATGTTTTAAGGAAACAAAACCTTGTTTTATAGAATTGCAATGCTCAGTGTTCTGTAGCAAGCCATTTTCTCTTGTAATGGTTCTTATTTATACCAAAACACAAGGTGTTTATGTATCTAGGTATTACACCTCTCATAGTCTCTCTTCTCCCTAATTTTGTAAAATAAATATAACATGTTCTCTTTATGAGTTAATTATGTAGAAGAAATGCTACTACATTCCTAAAGATTAGAAGAGAGCATTTTGAGGGACCTGTGCTGCTTTAAATATTTTGTAGAACATCCGGAATAAATGCAGGCTTAGTCACTCTGCACAGTTCTAACTCTTAACATGATGCACAGTATACACCTAAGAAATAGCCACAAGTGCAAATGAGTTCCTTCATTTTGCTGATTTTGGTGCCCATTATGAATCTCTCCAGATAACAACCTTGTACTTGTATCCAATGCTACTGCTGCTAAGTTGCTTCAGTCGTGTCTGACTCTGCGACCCCATAGACAGCAGCCCACCAGGCTCCACCGTTCCTGGGATTCTCCAGGCAAGAACACTGGAGTGGGTTACCATTTCCTTCTCCAATGCATAAAAGTGAAAAGTGAAAGTGCAGTCACTCAGTTGTGTCCGACTCTTTGCGACCCCATGCACTGCAGCCTACCAGGCTCCTCCATCCATGGGATTTTCCAGGCAAGGTACTGGAGTGGGGCGCCACTGCCTTCTCTGGTATCCAATGCTGTTGTCATATAATTCCACAGGTTCTTCTCTGCTCAGGTTGTCGTTGCAAGTTATTAATTCAATATCCTGTGAAATAGAGGAAAGAGACTTGGCAATTATACAGAAAGCTAGTATGTAGCACACAGACTATTTCCATAAAGGAGGAAACCTTTATATTTGTTAAAACCTATACAAAGGAAGATGGCTCTACAGGTGAACATCAGCTTAACATTTCAGTTGTGCTACACAGGAAACTGAAAAAAAAAACAAAAAACACACAACACAGAATTTTATTTCTCAAATGTGTTTGGGATAATTAAATAACAGTAACAGAATTCCTGGTAAAGTTAGAATTATAATTACTAGAGTATGTCACAGACACATTCTACTCAAAAATCTCAGTATGTACAGTACGGTGATGGTAGTAAATACTATTAGATTGTATACTTGAGATTTGCTAAAAGAGTAAATTTTAAGCATACTCAGCAAATAAGAATATAAACACCAAACTATGTGTGGTAATAGATACAGTAACTAACTTATTTGCGGTAATCATTTCACAATGTATGCATGGTATATCAAATTAACACATGTGCATGTTATGTATACATGTTATATAAGTTTATTTGCTAAGTAAATACCTCAGTAAAGTCAGAATAAAAAAAGAAGGGGCAGTGGACTGTATAAGAACTCTCCTGCCTCCACTTCTGTGCTCAGTCTCCTGATAATCTGATTAGGTGTAGAATTCCATGGGGAAAGATGGCCCAGATAGAGTCAGCACCGCCTTTGGTTTTAGACTCTTGCTTATCCCATTGCAGTTAGTGATTAAAGGCTTAACTCTAAATTTTTGGCTTGTTGCTTTAATTGGCTGCTCTGGTATCTAGCAGCTGGGTTCTTCTAGCTCAGCTGAGCACTTGAAAATAATCACAGGTCTACTGAAAACCTTTGTGCCAAGTCAAAACTGTTTTATCTTGTTTAATACACTGTCTTGCAGAATACATAAGATTTACCCTTCTGTCACATTGCTTTATAGTTGAATCTATTAATATTCAACTGCACAGGATGCCTAAATATTCAGGGCACCTGATTAGTATTTGAGGTCAAGTTTTGAGGCTTCGCCTGTGTTATCATACTCTCCCTGAATTTTAGCCCTGATCTCAGGTAGTGGTCACAGCCTTGTTTCATTCGTGAGAAGTCATATCTCAGTTTCTCACAGTGAGCTTCTTTGACATTTAAACAGTTCTTGGCGACCTCTGTTCCAACAGCTCGGTTTCATTTTGACTAACTTGTTTTTTCATTCTAGTGTCGGTGGACATATTTTTCTTAATTTTGAAAATGAGTGCATCTTTTAAATTTTCTTTTGTATTTTTGTTTTCCATTGACCTATAGTTACATTTTTGATCAGTAGTGTTTTCTATCTTTTTTATATTTAACAGTGATTGTTTTTTGACTATAGTTATCAGAAATACAACCTCTATGTAATTGAAGATTTGTTGAGAATTGAAAACAACTGATCTCTGGCCTGCAGTAACTTGAAGCAGGGCTTTGGTTCCTGACTGGAGACTGAGGTTGTGTTGTGGCAGTGTGACCACCAAATCCTAACCATTAGACCAGTGGTCAGTGACAAGGCCCTGGCCCTTTTGCTTTGCAGAAACAGAATTCCCACAAAGACAGAAAGCAGCGAAACAAGAACAGTATTATTAGGAGGAGAAAAACTCTTGTCTATTCACAGGTACTGTGAATAGACACAAAGGCAGACTCAGAGAGAGTCGCTGAGTTGTACCCTTGTAGTTTGAGTTATTTTTACGGGGAATTTCTTCTGGGTTTTGTTTGGCCAGTCCTTTTGATTTGCCTGGTTCAGAATCCATATTAGATACATCTCAGGATACTCCCATGTATGCACACTCATCTCCTGCCTCACAACCAATAGGTTGTTTTACACATAATTTTTAATGAAGAATAGTTAGCCAATATTTTTGACTGAAACAGTTGCATCTTTATTCTGAATACATGAGTATAAATGTCAGTTTTTAGTAATACATACATTTCTTCTAGTCTCCCCCACCTACATTTCAAGTAAAATAATGTAATATTTATTAAAAGCTGTTATTATTCAAATATATTTTTCTAAATTTTATAACTTTAAGGGCTTGATGACAAAAGTCTTTTGAGATAATACGGAATTTTAGAATTAGAAGGGACCTTCACATATGTTATAGCAGATTGACCTTCTTATGGATCGAAGTGAAGTGAAATGAAAGTTGATCAGTCATGTCTGACTCTTTGCAATACCATGGACTGTGTAGTCCTTGGAATTCTCTAAGCCAGAATACTGGAGTGGGTAGCCTTTCCCTTCTCCAGGTGATCTTCCCAGCCCAGAGGTTGAACCCAGGTTTCCCGCATTTCAGGCAGATTCTTTACTATGCTATGCTATGCTATGCTAAGTCACTTCAGTCGTGTCTGACTCTGTGCGACCCCATAGACGGCAGCCCACCAGGCTTCCTCATCCCTGGGATTCTCCAGGCAAGAACACTGGAGTGGGTTGCCATTTCCTCCTCCAATGCATGAAAGTGAAAAGAGAAAGTCAAGTCGCTCAGTCATGTCCGACTCCTAGCGACCCCACGGACTGCAGCCTACCAGGCTCCTTCATCCGTGGGATTTTCCAAGCAAGAGTACTGGAGTGGGGTGCCATTGCCTTCTCCGGATTCTTTACTAGCTGAGCCACAAATACTGCTGTGGGTAGTCTGTCCTTTCTCCAGTGGATCTTCTCGACCCAGGAATTGAACCAAGGTCTCTTGCATTGCAGGAAGATTCTTTACCAACTGAGTTTTTAGGGAAGTCTTTTTACGGATTATTTTATCTAATTTTTGCTCATTCTATTAATTCTCATATTCTGAGAGTATATTATTCTAGTATAGTATCCTAGTATAGTACTCTAGTATATTATTCTATACTGATTATTCAGTCAAGTGCATTCCAATTCAATATGAGTACATAGAAGCACATAATTAGAGAAAAACACTATCTTTAAATATGCTATATATTAAATTCCCATATAAACTGCATATATAAAAGATTGTATCTATTTTTGACTCAGAGTTCTTGAATATCAGTTTTTGAAAATATTTGAACAGATAGTAAAAATAAATTAATCTTTAAAATTTCATAGGGCATCAATGCTCAGTGAAAGAAGTCAGACATAAAAGAATACATATTATATGACTTCACTGATACAAACTAACCAGTAAAGAGAAATCTACAGAGATAGAAAATAAAATTATGGTTACCTTGGGGAGTGGTGGGCACAAAATCCTTTTCAGTATTTGGGAATGTTTTAAAATTTGGTCTTAGTAAAATGCAATGATGGTTTTACAATTCTTTAAGTATACTAAATTCACTGGTTTTTCAAAATGTGATTATTTTGACAGAAAAGTTTGATATAAAATAGTTTGACATTAAAAAAATGGTCAGTGATTTTAGAGTCAGGTAGACTTGGGTTTAAGTCACAGCTTCACCATCAATTGGTTATCTGACTTTGAACAACTTATTTAACTTCTCCGCCCCTTGGTTTTTCTCATCTTAAATGGGGGCACTAGTACCTACTCCACAATGTTGAATTAGATTTAACTGAAATAAGGTAAATAAAACATACTGCATCTTTTCTAACAAATAGTTATATTAAGTTAATGGTACACGATCTGCTTGAGATAGTTAGGTGTGTCTTGCTCTAAGAAAATAAAGCTGGCCTGTTGGACCCACATCAAGTTTTTTTTTTTTTTCCCTGTAACAAACATAGGGAACTAGATCTACCATGTCCCCAGCATCAAGTCTTGCATACTGTATTTCTCACTCAAATGCCAGCATTGTTTTATCAGTTAAATATTTTTTTCTTCTGCCTCTTTAAGATCAAAATTGCATGCTGATTAAATATTAACATAAGTGAGGTTGGGATTTAATGTTCTTTGTTGCTGTTGAAGTCTTACAGAAAGGATACAGCAGTAGTGTCCCATTAAAACTTGACTATGATTTGATTTGTTCAATATTTCTATACACCTTTTTCTGAATACATTGATATAAGGGTTCCATAAGAATGAAAAGTGCTGAAGGACTGATTTAAAGATTTTGCTGCTCTTGGGCTAACAGGGACCACAGTTAATTGCAACTGTTGGCAGTAAACAACTCCAATGTGAGGACTATTGAGCTGCAATCATTTTAACAAGGTTTCCTGGGTGACAGAGCCTATGGTGCCAGCAACTCATTTGAAAAGATTGAAGCCACAAATAATACTACTAACTGAGCCCTCTGGATTAATGAGATGCATTAATTCAATGCAGAGGAGCGAAACTTCATAGCTTGTTTAACTGGTTGTGATTTTATTAAATATGCCATTAAGTTTGAAAGCAAAGCATTAGATAGTCTTTGGCCCTATATCTATATGTTTCTGTATTATAAATGAAGAAACATATTCAGTTGTAAAGTTTCAGAATGTTCTAATGTGAAAAAAGTGATGCTCTTTTTCCCTTGATGTTTCCACTACTGTTTTCTCTTATAAAGACCCAAAGAGATTTTGTAATACAGACACTAAACTGATTCAGATATGGTAATGTTGCATTTCAGTACTTTTTATCCTTTGTATACTCAGAAATATTAAAAATCAAACACTTCTAAGCGCTCTTTTCCTTACTCCCACAATGATCCTTTAAACTGTTTTGTGGTTTCTAGGCAAGGTAATGCTGTGGCTTCTTTGTGCCATAGCCTTAGGCTGCAAATGCTCTGAGTCCTTCAGTTTTATCCTTCAGAATTGTTCAAACTGCCTCAGTGCCAGCAGCACTGGCTTTCACATTGAGTCTCAGCCTTATGAGCATCCCAAATTATTAGCAATCCTTCAACTTTTAAATAGCACATTGCCTATGATATGTAGAATATGCAGATCTTATTTTGAGTTAAATGCAAACACTTCTGCTAAAGCTTTTCTGAAGACTGTAATGATTCAGAATTCAAAAAGCAGACATTAAAAAATAAAGGTCAGATTGAACTTATTATTGAACTTATTATTCAAGATAATTGAACTTATCCTAGTGGTAACTGATATCAATTTGATAAACTAAAATTGTTTATATTTGATCATTATTGATATTTTTTTCTGAATATGTTTTACAGGGTTCACTTCTTGGTGTATTCCATTGGAGTATTAACCTTTTTAGATTTTCGTGTTTCTCAAATTGGTTATAATACTTGGTTTGCACATTACCTTAGAATAAATACATAAATTAGAAGAATTATCCTTTACTATTAGTGTATTTATGATGGTGACAGTGAAGATAATTATGAAGATTTATGTTAGCTTTTAATTTAAAAGATTATTTTAGAAACAACCATTTTGAGAGAAAGTTACAGAGAGTTCCCCTAAAACCCCTGCTCCCATGCATGTATAGACTTCCAGTTATCAAAACTACTCAACAGATTGGTACATTTTTAGGACAGATGAACCTACATTGACACATCATAATCACTCGAAGTCCATAGTTTACCTTAGGGTTTCCTCTTGATGATGTATATTCTGTATAACTTTTTAGCAAATAAATAATGACACATATACATCATTATAATTTCACAGAGCATTTTCACTGCACTGAAAATGCTATGCTCTGCCTATTCGTTGACTTTCCCCAGTGTTTACTTTTTCCAGACTATAAACTATGAATTTTCAATGAACTGTCTTATTTAAACCATATAACAAACTCCCTAGCTGCAATTAATGGGCTGGGGGAATTACTTCATCTGAACCAGACCAATCAGATTCTTTCATTTGGAAATTTGAAATTGGTGTGGGATAAATTGCAGGAGCAAAGGATAAAATCTAGTGGGACTGCTATCAGACCCTGTGGCCTGCTTATGCTCTTCTTGTGTGCATGGAGAATTAAATAATAGATGCTAGGGGGAAATAAATAAACAGTCACAAAAGAGAAGCAAAAATAAAATTCAGAAAAAGAGAATAGCCTGGGTCCTGGATTTCTAGTTCCTCCTGTTTACGAGACTACTGTACATGAATTACACAAGATGTTTCAGCATATGCTTTCCTTCCTTACATTAGCTTGAATTCTGTTATCTGCAAATTAAAAAACCTTGACTGAAGTTAATATTTTGATCAATTGTTTTGTATACACATAAAATCATAAATATCAATAACCTCAGATATGCAGATGACACCACCCTTATGGCAGAAAGTGAAGAGGAACTAAAAAGCCTCTTGATGAAAGTGAAAGTGGAGAGTGAAAAAGTTGGCTTAAAACTCAACATTCAGAAAACAGATCATGGTATCTGGTCCCATCACTTCATGGGAAATAGATGGGGAAACTGTGGAAACAGTGTCAGACTCTATTTTGGGGGGCTCCAACATCACTGCAGATGGTGACTACAGACATGAAATTAAAAGACGCTCACTCCTTGGAAGGAAAGTTATGTCCAACCTAGATAGCATATTCAAAAGCAGAGACATTACTTTGCCCACAAAGGTCCATCTAGTCAAGGCTATGGTTTTTCCTGTGGTCATGTATGGATGTGAGAGTTGGACTGTGAAGAAGGCTGAGTGCCGAAGAATTGATACTTTTGAACTGTGGTGTTGGAGAAGACTCTTGAGAGTCCCTTGGACTGCAAGGAGATCCAACCAGTCCATTGTGAAGGAGATCAGCCCTGGGATTTCTTTGGAAGGAATGATGCTAAAGCTGAAACTCCAGTACTTTGGCCACCTCATGCAAAGAGTTGACTCATTGGAAAAGACTCTGATGCTGGGAGGGATTGGGGGAAAGAGGAGAAGGGGACAACAGAGGATGAGGTGGCTGGATGGCATCACTGACTCGATGGACGTGAGTCTCAGTGAACTCCAGGAGTTGGTGATGGACAGGGAGGCCTGGCATGCTGCGATTCATGGGGTTGCAAAGAGTTGGACACGACTGAGTGACTGAACTGAACTGACTGAAAATCATAAATATAGCACTTTTCCCATCATTTCAAACTAAGCTTTGTGTTCCAATGTAATTTCATTTAATCAGTCCAACCAAGAGTTATGACAAGAACAACAAAACCAAAATGACAGTATAGTCATTTTTCATTTCTTAATGCATTTTACTTGAGTGGGTTGCCATGCCATCCTTCAGGGGATCTTCCCAACCCAGGGATTGAACTCAAGTCTCCCACATTACAGGTGGATTCTTTACCATTTGAGCCATCAGGAAAGCCCAAGAATATTGGAGTGGTAGCCGTATCCCTTCTCCAGGGGATCTTCCAGGAATTGTACAAGGGTCTCCTGCATTGCAGGAAGATTGTTTACCAGCTGAGCTACCAGGGAAGCCCTAATGGACTGGTAATCTTGAGTAAGTCATGTACCTATTTTGTATGCTAGTTTCTTAAACTGTCTAAGTAGATAAAAATTACATAAATAGTTTCTATTATGTCTAGATTTGTCAGACAGTTATTCAGGTATTTTAAGAATTTCTTTAAAGTGCTAAGAAGGTAAGGAGAGTGATTGGGTGGGGTCTTTTGTCATTTGAAAAGCCCTGTTTTTACACATACACACACACACACACGTGTGTACGCGCACACAGTCATATACTGTCACATAGAAACTTACACATAAGCATATACTTGTAAATTCTATGTGAAATATTATTTTTAATAGTAGTAAGGAGACACTTTGCTATTTGTTCAGTATCCAATTACATTACAGAGGCACTTGCTATCTTAACTGTTAAATACTCTGCAGCTGCTGCTGCTGCTAAGTCATGTCAGTTGTGTCTGACTCTGTGCGACCCCATAGATGGCAGCCCACCAGGCTCCCCTGTCCCTGGGATTCTCCAGGCAAGAAAACTGGAGTGGGTTGCCATTTCCTTCTCCAATGCATGAAAGTGAAAAGTGAAAGTGAAAGTGAATTCGCTCAGTCGTGTCCGACTCTTCGCGACCCCATGGACTGCAGCCCACCAGGCTCCCCCATCCATTGGATTTTCCAGCTACTTCTGCTTTATTTTTTATCATTATTTGCACTGCCTTTTAAAACCGATGAAAAAAATCATACATTTTCATGGGCAGATAACTCTGGGTCTTAGTTGGAAGAAAAGTGTATTGAAATAAAAAGAAACATTTTATTTTCAGCATATTTATTTACAAGAAAAGTGTATTGAAGTAAAAAGAAACATTTTATTTTCAGCATATTTATTTACATTTATTTACAAGCATATGCTTGTAAATTCTATTTTATTTTCAGAAACACTGCTAGTCATAGGTCTTATACAGTTTACACTTCTTCAAATCCTGAACAAACCCTCCAGCTACTCTTGGATTTCTAATTTCAAAGCCTATTCCTAACTAAAACAAAGAGATTTATACTTAAAAGATTCCCACTGATGAGGACTGCCCTGTTTTGTTCCTTAAAACCTAAGACGAGTTATCCAAAGGTGGTGGGGGATAAGGGGAAGAGATGGTAGTATGGAAAGATAACATGATGGAAAATAGCAGATTAGGAAGCTCCAGAAATCAGTTCCTGCACTGAAACAACCACTGAACTGGTAGGAATGCAAAGTAGTACAGATGCTTTGGAAAATAATTTGAGTTGGTTGCAAAATTAAACATATCTTACTGTGTAATCCAGGATTTGTTCTCCATGATATTTTTATCCAAAGAAATTGAAAATATGTGTTCATACAGCAACCTGCACGTGGATACATATAGCAGCTTTATTTATAGTTGCCAAACTTGGAAGCAGTTAAAAGTGTCCTTCAGAGGTGAATAAATAAGCTGCAGCACATCCAGACAGTGGAATACTATTCATCAGTAAAGCAAAGTGCTCTAGCAGTCTATCAAAGACATGAAAACCTTTAATGCATAATACTGTATTAAAAATCCAATCTGAAAAGGCTTTCATACTATATAATTCCAAGTATATGATTGTATGGAAAATAAAAATGAAGAAGACATTAAAAAGACCAAGGGGATGAATAATAGAGCATGGAGGATATTTAGGGCAGTGAAAATACTCTGTATGAAACCATAACGGTAGTTGCATTGTATTATACATTTTCCAAACCCATAGAATTTATTACAAGAGGGAATCCTAATGTAAACTATAGACTTTAGGTGATCATGGTATTTCAATGTATGTTCATCTGTTATAACAATGTACTGCTCTATTGTGGGATGTTGCTATGACAGAGTCTATGCATGTATGGAAGGAGGAGGTATATGAGAAATCTCTGTAACTTCCTCTTCATTTGCTATGAATCTAAAACTGCTCTAAAATTATAAATATTAAAAAAACTAAAATGAACACTAGTATATTTTATTTTTGATATATAACTTTTTATTTCCTGCATTGTTTTAAAGCAAGTGCATACAACAGTAAATGTGTTACTGCAAAAAAACAGAGTGGTATAATTGGTGATAAATAAAAATTAACAACATAAATGGGATAGCAGAGTTAGGTAGGAGAGTTAAGGTATTTTATTAAAGATAATTTGGTATCAATTCAAAATAAACTGTTACAATTTGAACTAAAAATCTCCATGATAACCACTAAGAAATTAACTCAGAAATACAAAGCAAAGAAAATGAAGAGGTGATTAAAATGGTACACTGGAAAAATTTTTTTAAATCAAAAGAAGGTAATATTAAAAAAAATTAAAGTATAAAAATATGTAAGATATATATATATAAGAATAATAAATGGCAAAAGTAAATATTCCGTTATTAATAATTACTTTAAATAAGCTATGACCAACCTAGACAATATATTAAAAAGCAGAGACATTACTTTGCTGACAAAGGTCCATGTAGTCAAAGTTACGGTTTTTCCATTAATTATGTATGGATGTGAGAGTTGGACTATAAAGAAAGCTGAGCACTGAAGAATTGATACTTTTGACGTGTAGTGTTGGAGAAGACTCTTGAGAGTCCCTTGGACTGCAAGGTGATCAAAGCAGTCAATCCTAAGGGAAATCAGTCCTGAATATTCATTGGAAGGACTGATGCTGACGGTGAAACTCCAGTACTTTGGCTACCTGATGTGAAGATCTGACTCCTTGGAAAAGACCCTAGTGCTGGGAAAGATTGAAAGCAGAAGAGTAGGGGATGACAGAGGATGAGATGGTTGGATGGCATCACCAACTCGATGGCCATGAGTTTGAGCAAGCTTCGGGAGTTGGTGATGGACAGGGCAGCCTGTCATGCTACAGTTTATGGGGTCCCAAAAAGTTGGAAAAGGCAATGGCACCCCATTCCAGTATTCTTGCCTGGAAAATCCCAAGGACAGAGGAGCCTGGTAGGCTGCGGTCCGTGGGGTTACAAAGAGTCATACATGACTGAGCAACTTCACTTTCACTTTTCACTTTCATGCACTGGAGAAGGAAATGGCAACCCACTCCAGTGTTCTTGCCTGGAGAATCCCAGGGATGGGGCAGCCTGGTGGGCTGCTGTCTTTGGGGTCGCACAGAGTTGGACACGATTGCAGGGACTTAGCAGCAGCAGCAGCAGCAGCAGCAGCAGAGTCGGACACAGCTGAACGACTGACTGAACTGAAACCTTCCAGTTAATTTATAGATATTGTAAAAACAGAAGGAAACAACTATGTTTCAACCAAATGTTGCTTATAAGAGACTACCATTTAACCAAAAGACACAAAGAGGAAAAAAGTGAGAGAATGCAAAGAGACATTTCATACAAATAGTAATCGAAAATTTAAGCTGGGATGGCTCTAATAATAATAGAAAATACCAATTTTAAGACAAAAAGCTTTAGAAGACGTGCATTTATATTGATGAGTCAATTCATCAACAGGGGATATCAAGCACAAACATATGCATGTCTAACAGTAGACCCTTGGAATATATAAACATTCACAGAATTAAAGGGAAAAACAGATACTTCTTAGTAATAATTGGAGACTTTAAACCCCACTGTCATTAATGCATAAAACATCTTGAGTGAAGGTCAGTAAGGAAATAGACAACTTGAACAGTACTTTAAAAACAACTAGAGCTTATAATATACAGAAACATTGCACTTACCAACAGAAGATTTCAGATTCTTCTTAAGTACACATGGAACATTTTCCAGAATAAAGCATATGTCAGGCCATCAAATTTCAGTAAACTTAAAAAGATTGAAATCATAAAAGGTTTCACATCTTGGCTGCAATGGAGTAAAAGCTGGAAAGAAATAAAGGAAACTAGAAAATTCACAAATATATGGAAATCAAACAGCACACTCTCAACCAACCAGTAGGTTGAAGAATTGTTAAAGAAACTATATTTTGAAATGAATGAAAATGGAAATACATCATACCAAAACTTATAGGATGCAGCAAACTACTACTCAAAGGAATCTATAGCTAATTATCTATGTTAATAAGAAAGATTTCAAATAAGCCCACGTTTATCCTAAAGAGGTAGACATACAAAGACAAACTAATATAAAGACAAACAAAGATAAAGTCATCAGAAGGAAATGAATAATATTTCAGTAGAAATAAGTGAAAGAGAGGATAGAAAACAACAAAATAAATAAAACCAAGTTGTTTCTTTAAAGGATATTAAAATTAATGACTCTTTAGCCATACTCACTAGTGAAAAGATACTCAAGTAAGTACATCACTCTGTATGTAAGAATTAATTCAAAATGTATCAATATAAGAACTAATTTTTTGCACTGTTAGAAAAAAATAGAAAATCTTTATGATATCCCATTTGGCAATGAACTCTTGATTTGAAAATGAAAGCATGAGCAACTAAAGAAGAGTTGAAAAATCTTAGACCTCAAAAGACTTGATAATAATTTAAACAGATGGATGAGGGGAGAGGAGTAGGCAAGCTTGATCCCATCATTTTAAGGGATTCACTCTGTGTGTTCTAGACTCTTGAGTTTTGGACAAATAATGATATATATGACATAATGACAAATATGACAAATAATGACAGTATCATATAGAGTAATTTCACTGCCCTAAAATTCCTCTATGCTCAACCTATGCATCCTTCTCTCTGCTCTGAAATCAAGGTAACCTCTGTTCTTTTTTTTTTATCTCTGTTGTTTTTCCTTTTCCAAAGTGCCTTGTAACTATAATCATACAATATGTAGCCTTTCCAGATGCACTTCCTTCAGTTAGCAGTTTGTATGTAAGGTCCCTCCTAACTTTTAGGTAACTTTTAAGAGCTTATTCTGTATTATAGTTTCAGTTTAGGAGCTATTATCTATGCTTTAAATAGTTGTATCCACATATTGTTTATTATTTGTGTATTTATTGACTTTGTTTTAGTATATTTGGGAAAATTTATTCAAAATATTTTAGAATCAATTAGATTAAATTAACATCAAGGTTTAACTAACTTGATTAAGATTCTCAGTTATGTGAAGTTTCTTAGACTTTAGTAAACTTAGTTTTCACATTTGTTTAATTGAAAGTTTTTTGTGAATGTAGTAATATGATCTAAATTAATATTTTCCCAAATACACTAAACTTATAAATTATCTTCTCATTAGTTGTGTCTAGTTTTTTCATTTCAAATTTATACATGTGTAAAAAATTATTTCCCTATCTTGTGTGTGAAAGTTGCTCAGTCATGTCTGACCTTTGCAACCCCATGGACTGTAGCCAGCCAGGCTCCTCTGTCCATGGAATTCACCAGGCAGGAATACTGAAGTGGGTTGCCATTCCCTTCTCCAAGGGGTCTTCCCAACCCAGGGTTTGAACCTAGATCTCCTGCATTGCAGGCAGATTCTTTACCATCTGAACCACCAGGGAAGCCCAACCTATGTTATTATTTTCTCATTAATTATATTCAGATTTGTCAAATATCAAACTTACAGGAAAATTTATTTCTCTCATCTTAATAAAGGATAAGGCTAAGTAATAACTGAAAATGTATGTGTAAAATTCAAAATCAAAGACATACTCAGCATATGTGTTTAGTCATGTCTGACTTCTTGCAACCTTACAGAGTGTAGCCTGCCAGACTCCTCTGTCCGTGGAATTTTCCAGGTAAGAAAATGGGAGTGATTAGCCTCTAATTAAAATAAATAAATTTAAATTAAAAAAAAGAAATTAATATTAAAGATACTTAAAAAAAGAAAACGGGAGTGGTTGCCATGAACTATTCTAGGGGATATTCCTGATCCAGGGATCAAACCCACGTCTCTTGTGTCTCCTGCATTGGCAGGCAGATGGAAAGCCCATCCTATAACATAATTATTATTTTCTCATTAATTATGCCCACTTTTGTCAAATGCAAAACTTACACATATGTGAAAAAATTATTTCTCTAATCTTAATAAAGGGTAAAGGCTAAATAATAAATAACTGAAAGATATATGTGGAAAATTCAAAGACATATCCAAACAAATCACCAAATAGATTATTTTTAGATAATCTATCCAGTGGATGATTGATTTTGGTCTAATGCTTTTTACTTTTAGATACAATATTTTGTTGACCAATCTGCCTTCATAGAGAGGAGTATAACTAAAAGTATTTGTCTGCATAGTTAACTAAATAATAAAATTTCTAGTGCCACGCTAGAAAACTAAAGGGAAGAGATATGGAATTGAGGAATACAATTTATATTTTTCTCATAAAGACACAAATTTATAAATGCACTTATGAAAATATCTTCCAGAACGCAATTAATATGAAACAATTTTATGATCATATCTAGTTATAGAAACTGACTGAGCGACTTCCCTTTCACTTTTCACTTTCACACAATGGAGAAGGCAATGGCAACCCACTCCAGTGTTCTTGCCTGGAGAATCCCAGGGACTGCGGAGCCTGGTGGGCTGCCGTCTATGGGGTCGCACAGAGTCGGACATGACTGAAGCAGCTTAGCAGCAGCAGCAGCAGTTATAGAAACTATATGTTTAACAATAATGTTGTAAAAATATTAAAAATAATTATTAGTATTATTATCTAGCTAAATTTGCCACATACTTTTCAGTCCTTTTCTCTTTATACTCCCAAATATTTAGCAGAAACAGCAAGTCTCCATAGATAAACTAAACAGTTTTTTACTGCCCATCATGAAGAAAAAAATGAAATCTTGTTAACTAAAACCAATGTGTTACATAAAATAAGTTTAGAGAAATGTTTATTAAACTAATGGACCATTTGTGAATAAGTATTAGTACAAATTGAACAATTACTGAACTAACTAGTAAGAATGAACTTGAATCAATGAAAGTTGCTGTAACAATCCAGTAGACATAAACTCATAGCAGTTAAGTGGAAAGGCATTCATAGAGATACAGAGATGCAGAGGAAAACCATAAAATAAGACAGCCAATGAAGAAGACACAGCTGTTACAAACTTCTATTTACTTAAAAAAAAAAAAAAGATAGACATACATAGTCGAAATTCCATGAACCAAAAGAACCATGAAAAGATGGTGATAGATTTTAAAAGGACTTAATCAGAAACTAATATAGGTGTCATTTTTCTAAGGATTCAGAGGATTTAAATATTGAATACAATTAATTTAAAATATATTTTAGAACTTTTGTCAAAAAATCACTATAACTCGAGCATTGATAAAAATCATTGAAATTAACTGTAAAGTAAGACACAACATCTGAAAGACGTATTCTCTGACTGAAAATGTATAATAATAAGAAAGTAACTATTAAGCAAAGTCTAAACATGTCATCAGTTAATAGAAAATTACATGGGACGCTGAAATACTTAGTGTTACTTTGCAGTTGTGCAAATCTCCATATATTGATTCAAATTGCAAATATATGCTAGAGACAGTTGATATATTTAAATAAGGAAACATAAGAGTAAGCATTTCACTTTTTTGGTAGTCATAAAGCTTTAAAAGGAATGGAAGTATCCATTAGTATGCTGCTGCATCGCTTCAGTCATGTCTATCTGTGTGACCCTCTGGACTGTAGACTGCCAGACTCCTTGGTGCATGGTATTTTCTAGGCAAGAGTACTAGAGTGGGTTGCCATGCCCTCCTCCAGGGCATTTTCCCAACCAAGGTCTCCTGCATTGCAGGCAGATTCTTTATTACTGAGCCACCAGGGGAGCCCCATCCATTAGTATGGAACTGGTTACATTTTTATGTATTTATTCTTTATGGATAGTTTTCAAAGCTAATGGTATCCCAAGGAAAACAAGGTTCAAGAAAATATAATTTTGGGAAATTAAAAATTAAATTATTAAACATGTTATCTATTTATCTATCTGTACACATACATACTAAACACTTTGGGGTTTCCCACATGGTGCTAGTGGTAAAGAAACTGCTTGTCAGTGCAGGAGACATAAGAGCGGCAGGTTCGATCCCTGGGTCGAGAAGATCCCTTGGAGAAGGCAATGGCAACCTACTCCTGGAGAATCCATGGAATAGAGGAGCCTGATGGGCTATACAGTCATAGGGTCACAAAGGGTCACACATGACTGAAGCAACTTGGCACATACTTTAAATGGCCTTATGCATCCAAATTCATGATAGTGGTTGGCTTTAAGAATGACTTCAAAGGAATAAGATTAGGAAGCTAAAGTGTAGGAAAATATTTTTTCCATTAAAATAATCTATTCTCTGTAATGGCCTATACAGGAAAAGAATCTTGTATAGGCCATTATAAAAAAGAGTATACACACACACACTCTTTTTAAGATTCTTTTCCTGTATAGGCCATTACAGAGAATACAGATTATTTTAATGGAAAAAATATTTTCCTACACTTAAGCTTCCTAATCTTATTCCTTTGAAGTCATTCTTAAAGCCAACCACTGTCATGAATTTGGATGCATATGGCCATTTAAAGTATGTGCCAAATTGCTTCAGTCATGTGTGGTCAGGAAGCAACAGTTAGAACTGGACATGGAACAACAGACTGGTTCCAAATAGGAAAAGGAGTACGTCAAGGCTGTATATTGTCATCCTGCTTATTTAACTTATATGCAGAGTACATCATGAGAAACGCTGGACTGGAAGAAGCACAAGTTGGAATTAAGATTGCTGGGAGAAATATCAATAACCTCAGATATGCAGACACCACCCTTATGGCAGAAAGTGAAGAGGAACTAAAGAGCCTCTTGATGAAAGTGAAAGTGGAGAGTGAAAAAGTTGGCTTGAAGCTCAATGTTCGGAAAACGAAGATCATGGCATCCAGTCCCATTACTTCTTGGGAAATAGATGGGGTAATAGTGGAAACAGTGTCAGACTTTATTTTTCTGGACTCCAAAATCACTACAGATGGTGACTGCAGCCATGAAATTAAAAGACACTTACTCCTTGGAAGGAAAGCTATGACCAACCTAGATAGCATATTCAAAAGCAGAGACATTACTTTGCCCACAAAGGTTCGCCTAGTCAAGGCTATGGTTTTTCCTGTGGTCATGTATGGATGTGACAGCTGGACTGTGAAGAAGGCTGAGCACCAAAGAATTGATGCTTTTGAACTGTGGTGTTGGAGAAGACTCTTGAGAGTCCCTTGGACTGCAAGGAGATCCAACCAGTCCATTCTGAAGGAGATGAGCCCTGGGATTTCTTTGGAAGGAATGATGCTAAAGCTGAAACTCCAGTACTTTGGCCACCTCATGCGAAGAGTTGACTTATTGGAGAAGACTCTGATGCTGGGAGGGATTGAGGGCAAGAGGAGAAGGGGACGACAGAGGATGAGATGGCTGGATGGCATCACTGACTCGATGGATGTGAGTCTCAGTGACCTCCAGGAGTTTGTGATAGACAGGAAGGCCTGGTGTGCTGCGATTCCTGGGGTAGCAAAGAGTTGGACTCTACTGAGTGACTGATCTGATCTGATGTATATGTATGTATAACTGACTGATTTTTACTGTGCACTTGTGACTAAGAAAACATTGTAAATCAACTATATGCCTATTTTTAAAAAAAATCTCTTATATGTTTCTTGCTATATGGCATTCTGTAAAAAGCAAAACTGTGTAGATGGTAAAAAGATCATTGGTTGCCAGGAATTAGGGGGAGAGAAGGATGAGTAGCTGAACTGTAGAAGATTTTTAGGACAGTGGAAGTAATGTATATGATATATGATGGTGGATACATGCCACCCCTACAGTTGTTCAAAGCCAAGAAAGTATAACACCATGAGTGAAACCTACTGTAAACCATGATTGGTGATAATGATGTGTCAGTATAGGTTCAGATCCCTGTATCTTCCTCTCAGTTTTATTGTGAACCTAAAACTACACCCAAAAAGGTCCTTAAAAAATCTAATAAATGTAAATTATATAGGATGATGTAAAATTTGGTTTATAATTTTGAATATATATGATTGCTTAAAATGAAATAGAGAGTAAATCACTGATTGACCATTACACTCATCAAACCTTATAAGAAGCTTTAAGATTCTTGATAGCGATAGTATACTCTCTGGCCTTGATGTTTACTAAGCTTGCTGCCTGAGATCTTATCTCTCCCCAAATAGTAAGGGATCTGCAATGAGCATTTACCCTGCTTTTTTCTCCTGCAACTGACTTTTGCTGATTTCAGCTCTTGCTGTTTGGCTTGGGCCTGCTTCATTCCTCATGCATTTCATGGTTGGATGATAGGACATGTGGATATGTGTTTATTGTCAATAAGCTAATTAGAGGAAAACAATCTGAGATAAATATCCAAGTCAGTTCTTGGGTAAGACAGTTCTTAGCCAGAATAGGGTTATTTAGATACTCATATTACAAATGTAGATGGTAAAAAATAACCCTATTTACGAGACAACAAAAGAGACACTGATGTATAGACCAGACTTTTGGACTCTGGGACCAGGAGAGGGTGAGATGATTGGGGAGAATAGCATTGAAATATGTATAATATTATATCTGAAATGTATTAATTGTTCAAACTAAACATTATCATGTTACAATTTGTTCATACTAGATGTTTGTAATGTTTCTGATAATCAATAAAAGAGATCTTTAAAAAAAAAAAAAAAAAAAAAAAACACTACTTCTGCTAACAACTATTGCTAGAATGTGTGTGTTTTAATAGCTTTGTCCACAGATAAATTATAGACTGTGTCCAAGATAACGTATTTGCACATTTATCAGTGCCTGTTTTCTGTCAGTCTGTTAAAGCAGCTTTCACTTCATGTTTGTATTCCTCTGTATATATGCTTGTTATGTGACTTTATCTTACATGAACAAAACAAAAAATAAATTTAAGTCTAAATGTACAAATTGGAGGTGCCTCGTTTGTTATTTTGGTCTTCTATGGGGTTTCTTTTTTAGTAGTTTTTCAATAAATATGCCAATCTCAAGTAGAGATTGTCTGAGTGTGAGCCAAGATTTTAGTGATCTGGGTAAATCTGGATGTATGAAACAAAGGAAAAAAAAAAATCAGAAGGGATATGATAAGAGATAGATCCAGAGGAGATTTCATAGTTTACTGTCTTCCATTATATTATACTACTCTACTGAAATTGCACTGTGGTAAGCATGATAGTTCTTATAATCTGTAGTATTTAACAAAGGTGATTTTGTGTTTTTTTCCTGCCTGTGTGCGTACCTAATTCCTGCATTACCATGAATTTTTCTTTTAAAAACTCAGAAGAACTACCTTCTTTTTTTGCTTCATATAGCATTATTTATTTGTCCTTTTAATTATTTCACAGTCCTATAGAGTAATGCAATTATATGAAAAATGTGTAACTCAGCATCATAGTTTGGCATTGTAAAAATAGCATGAGATACATGACAAGTGAATTCTCAGTAGGACCTTAGATAAACTGAGGGAGGCTTCTGCTTAGCTGTTGTCTGTTTTGTAATTTAAATTCCTCCCACAGTTCTCTAAAGGACAGTAATTTAGATGTATCATTTAAACTACTACTGTCATACTGTCTTCCCACAATTATTCAAGTTGAAGTGAAAAATTACTCCCCAGCTATTCTTAACCTGATATTTTATCAAATAAAGGAATTTATGGATTGTTCTAGTGAGCATTTAAATAATAAATGAAAAGAATTCCAGATGAATACATTGTCCTTTAAAGTTAGAAGGGTTTCCTTTCTCAGAGGAGCAGCTAAGATGCCAAGCCCTCTCCATGTTGACTTATTAGTGTCACCAAAAGGAAGTAAATTGTTGGAAATAACAAAGAAAATAGACTTATGGCCCTCATGTGAATTATTCATGCTCAGTAGATACATAACAGTTTGTGTTGAAATGTAAAAATCTGTATATAGAGAGATACCCACATACTCAACACTTTAATATTATTTGCCCATAAAATATTTCATACTGGTACAATTATGAATAATTAAGAATTTAGAAACTAGGAATCTTAAGAAGGACCAGGCTGTTTCTCACTGGTAAGTAAAAGAACTTAAAAGTAATCTGTGCACTTATCTAATCCATCACTCACATCCTCAGCTGATATTTCTACAAGGTTTTCTCTTATGCTTATTTTTCTTCCTCATCCTTTAATATAGAACAGTCAGTAAATGAATAGTAAGAACTGAAATAAACATTTTCAATCAATTTTTTAAAAATCTTTGTTATTAACTAATTTATTATCGCTCATGTTATTCCCTCAGTTAGAAAACATTTCAAAGAAACTTTGGAAAAGACAATAGCAATTTTTCATCAGACTAACACAATTCATAAGACCTGATGATTAAATCCTGCCTGGTCTTTTTCAAGTCCAGGAACTAGATTGTATGTTACCTTGTATCACTTATCAGTTTCTTTGGAGAAGTATCAGGTATCCTTGCAGACAAATCGGGCTTTGAGATCAAATGTACCTGGATTGGAATCTCACTTCTCTCAATGAATGGTCATGTGAACATAGGCAATAATTTCTGATCTTTAAGTTCTCCACCTAGATTTTGAAGGAAAAAAATCTTTTTAATGTTTATAACCTCATTTTTTATTGAGGAATAATTGACATATAACATTAGTTTCAGGCATGCAAAATAATGGTTGAATATTTGTATACATTGTGAAACAATCAGCACAGTAATCTAGTTTACATTGTCACCTTACATAGTTACCAAAATTTTTTTCTTGTGATAATACTACTTTCTTAGCATCTTTTGAATAGGTAATGCAGTATTGTTAACTATAGTCATCATGCTGTACATTAATTCCCCATGATTTATTTACTTGATAACTGAGACTTTGCAGTTTTGACCCCCTTTACATATTTCTCCCACCACCACCACCCCATCCTCTTGCAGTAACCTGCCTGTGTCCTCTGTATCTGTGAGCTTGGTTTTGTGTGTTTTTGTTTTTAGATTGCATACATAAATGAAATCAAACAGTATTTATCTTTCTCTGATTTATTTCACTTAGCATAATTACCTCAGAGTCTATCCATGTTGTTGCAAACAGCAAGATTTCATTCTTTTTTTATGACTAATACTGTATTGTTGTCAAAATGTCTATCCATTCCTCTATTGATGGAGACTTAGATTGTTGCTAGGTCTTGGCTCTTGTAAATAATGCTGCAATTTAGTAATGAATGTATAGATCTTTTTGTTAGTATTTTTATTTTCTTCAGATAAATACCCAAGAGTTATTGCTATTTTTTTTAAATGCAAGTATGGTTTATTACGCTTAGTACCTTAGTATAGGTGCTTAGTACTTAGTACACTGTGCCTTAGTATAGATGTTGAGGTTTGCTGAAGGAGCTCTTAATCGTTCAGGCATGGAGGAAATTCTGCCAATTTTTATTGAGCAGTGACACCAGGAAGTTGACAGTGAAGTGGATATCGTACACAATCTCATCTGTCATCCTCACGTGGCCAGCAACCACTACCATGGACTTTACTTCATCAACTTTGGCCACCATGTTCTTATTCTGGGTCCAAGGAAGGGAACTTGCCAGCCTTATTCAGGTCTACACCCTGGATTTGTGGAATCTGCTTGATAAGAGACTCTTGAAGCCAAAAAGGCATCATAGTTCTTGGCCAGCATCTTGACCGATTTCTTATTCTTGTTGAGTCTCTTCAGTGCTTTGTTGTCCATATGGGGGATGTCCACAGCTTTGGCCTCATCACAATGTCCCCCAGAACACATATTTTTTAAATCAAATTGCTGATGTTACTATTGTTTTGCTCTTGGATTGTATGAATTGTTTATATATATTGGATATTAACCCATTACCACATATGATATTAGCAAAATTTTCTCTCATTGGTCAGGTTTCTTTTTCTTTAATTGATGTTTCCGCCCCCCCCCCCCCCCCCCCGCCACACTGTGCAGAAGCTTTTTAGAATGACGTGCTATTGCTTTTTTGTTTATTTTGTTGTTGTTGCTTTTGCTTTTGTTATCAGATTTTAAAAATCATCACCAGGGCCTAGTGAAGAAGCTTATTGTCTACATTGTCTTCTAGAAATTTTATGTTTACAGGTCTTACATTTAAGTATTTAATTCATTTTCAGTTAATTTTTTGAGTATGATGTAAGATCAGATCAGATCAGTCACTCAGTCATGTCCGACTCTTTGTGACCCCATGAACTGCAGCACGCCAGGCCTCCCTGTCCATCACCAGCTCTTGGAGGTCACTCAGACTCACATCCAACGAGTCAGTGATGCCATCCAGCCATCTCATCCTCTGTCGTCTCCTTCTCCTCCTGCCCCCAATCCCTCCCAGCATCAGAGTCTTCTCCAATGAGTCATCTCTTCGCATGATGTAAGATAGTCATCCATTTTCATTTTTTTTGCATGTAACTCTAGTTTTCCCAGAACCATTTACTGAAGAGACTGTCATTTCTCCATGGTATATTCTTGACTCATTATAAATCAATTGACCATATATGCGTGGGTAAAAAATCTTTAAGTATTCGGTAAGCTTATATGAAAATAAGTTTATCACTTGATAAAAATAAGCAGAATAATACATAATATTATTAACACTTTTTTTTGAACAAGTGTTTTATTTATTTATTTATTTATTTAACTTTACGATATTGTATTGGTTTTGTCATACATCAACATGAATCTGCCACAGGTGTACACATGTTCCCCATCCAGAACCCCCCTCCTACCTCCCTCCCCATACCATCCCTCTGGGTCATCCCAGTGCACCAGCCCCAAGCTTCCTGTATCCTGCATCAAACCTGGACTGGCGATTCGTTTATTATATGATATTATACATGTTTCAATGCCATTCTCCCAAATCATCACCCCCCCCCCACAGAGTCCAAAAGACTGTTCTATACATCTGTGTCTCTTTTGCTGTCTTGCATACAGATGGTAACGATAACACTTTCTTTTTTATTATTTTCACATCAGTTATTGTCTTTTTATCCCTGTGAATAGAATTATTTGTTTACTTTAGTCTAATACTGAATTAAGAACACTCCTTACCATGGACCATTTCCTTAGCTCCTTATGGCCTAATGTCCCAATAATATGGCAACTTTATTACAACTCTCACATTAAAACTAATAAACCCACTTTGCCTGAAATATGATTGGCTCTATTGTCTAATTTTTGAAAATATTTTAATAAATGATTATATATGATGTCATCTTTTTCCTAGGTTCTTGGATCTCTCTGTTAAACATAGAGACGTTCTGGATCATTCAAATGGTAGGAATTTCAGTTATTTCTTTGGAGTTTATCTTTTAAATTTTCCTTTGTGTAGTGGGAGTCCTGACTTGTCAGTTTTATTTAATATGCCATATTGCTGAAAAATATCAATATACAGGTAGCTGGAAGGTATTTATCTCCCACAGAGATCTTTTCTATCTCTGAAATTGATGATTCACATGGGATATAAACATTGTGTTACAAGTAGGATTTTTTTTTTTTTTTTTTTTAAAATTTTATTTTATTTTATTTAACTTTTCAATATTGTATTGAATTTGCCATATATCAAAATGAATCTGCCACAGGTATACATGTGTTCCCCATCCTGAACCCACCTCCTCCTCGCTCCCCATACCATCCCTCTGGGTTGTCCTCTCAGAGTTTACCTCATGGGCTTTATTCACATGTTGGCATATTGTTTGTTAATGAGCTAAATTTTCCCTGAAAAGTTAAGTCTAATGTATAGCAGGATTATAGCACACTAAAACACTACTATTACCTTTGCCTTTAAAGTAATTGATAATGCAGTTGTTTATGTTAGTTAATCATATTTTGGGAATGGTGTTGGATACCAAATATTCAAGGTTAAATTTGGAGATTATTATCCTTAATTAAAAACTCATTCAATTTTATTCTTCCTAAATTGTTATAGTATATGAAAACTTATATTGGCCAATGTTAAAACTTTGGTGTTGCATAAATATGTCTGTAAAAAATAAATCTACTTATTCTTGTTAAATGCTAAAAAAAATGCTTTCTAGATTATACACTTCCATCATCTGATAAAATTGTGACTCAAAAGTAGTATTGCAAATTATACTCCTAAATCTATTGATACAGTTTCTAGGCATATGATAGCATAAAAATTATGTCATACTGGTCCTTTACGTATGAAATAATTTGGGCCTGGGAGGATATGCTTTAATTTTTTATTACATTTGTGGATTTGTGAATTTCTTATAAGTTTGTGGGTTTTGTTTTATCTGTATTTTTCTTTATATAATTTGACTTTATGTTAATTACATATGTATATGCAAGGCAATGGCACCCCACTCCAGTACTCTTGCCTGGAGAATCCCATGGATGGAGGAGCCTGAAAGGCTGCAGTCCATGGGGTCGCTGAGGGTCAGAGACGACTGAGCGACTTCACTTTCATTTTTCACTTTCATGCATTGGAGAAGGAAATGGCAACCCACTCCAGTGTTCTTGCCTAGAGAATCCCAGAGACGGGGAAGCCTGGTGGGCTGCCGTCTCTGGGGTCGCACAGAGTCGGACACGACTGAAGTGACTTAACATAGCATAGCATGCTCAATTGCTCAGTCATGTCTGACTCTTAGCCACCCTTTGGACTGTAGCCCACCAGGCTTCCCTGTCCATGGGATTCTCCAGACAAGAATACAATACTGGAGTGGGTTGCTATTTCCTCCTTGATGGTACTTCCCAATCCAGGGATCAAACTCAATGTGTCTCTTACATTGGCAGGCAGATTCTCTACCACTGAGCCAGCCACCTGTGAAGACACTTAGGTGTATATGACTCTTTTAAAATACTGCTTGTGTACCCTTACTTTTCATAGTATATATTGTCTACTTGATATTTTTGCCTTAAGTTCATTTTTTAATTATGATATTGAGGTATAAGAAGTTTCTTGGGAGGGAGATTCCTCTTTTTCAGGTGTAGCTTCCTTCATCCATTAATTTTTACATATTCTGTGAAGGTGTGCTTAGTTTTATTAGCCAAAACAGTACATAGTTACAAGAGAAGTGCTCTCATTTTTAATAGATGAGATTAACATGTGATTATAGTGACTATAGACATATATTGCAGTTATCACCTGAAATTGTGTTTTTTATTTGCTGTGCATTTTGTTACTTTTTAAAATTTCTTAGTTTTGTAAGGTTGATAGAGTTTTTTTTCTTTAATCGTTTATAAAATATACATGGTACTCTTTCCATAGCACATTTAATATTTTACCATTGATATATTAATTCCAATTAAAATTAATTGGAATATTTGGCCTCTTATAGGATAAGAAATAAAATCAGTGCAGTGGTTTCTCTTTGAACTTATTTTCCCCTTTTCTGTATTATTTGTATCTATATTTTTAATTCTAGTTTGCTTTGAATAGAAAATTTGCATTATTTATTTACTTATTTGATGTTTACAAATAAATATTATTCATACTCTCTGATTTGCTATATAAATTTCTTTGTTCACCCTAGCTTCCTTTGTCCCTTTTAAAATACCTGGATTAATTTATCTGCTGCATTAATTTCTCATTGTAATGAATGATAGTCTTTAGTAATCTATTCACTGAGAGTCTCTAGATAATACATTTCTGCATCATTTCCCTAAAATGTTGACAGTGTACCCTTTCACTTGAGCGCCAGTAGAGAGTAACTAAATGCCAATTTATCAATGTTTTCCATTTACTCTGAAGCTATGACTCCACTGCTTACTGATTCATTCCTGCTTATAAAATATCTGCTAACTTGATTGTTGTACTTTTCCAGATCAGTCTTTCTCTTTTATTTTGATATTTGTCTTTTTCTTGATGTTCTGCACTTCAGTATGCAATGTCTAATTGATGATTTTTCTAAAATTTACTCAGCTCTGCTAATGTAACCGGGTGATGCTTTTAGTCTGAGGATCCAAACATTATTTGGTGCTAAAAATATTTAATCATGATATTCCCTTTATCTTTAAATAGTCTCCAAATGTTCCTTTATCCTCATTGTCAGTATTCCCTTCCTTAATAACTTCTTTTAAATATGTGATGGAGCTACTCATTCTAGCCACATTTATTTCTCTGCCTGCATCCTTTCAGTCTATTTATGTTTATTCTCCAACTCACTAAATCTTTTTTTTAGATATGTTGTATCTAATATTTGTTCTGTTTGTTAACTGTTTGTGAGATAATTTTTATTTGAACACCTGAATATTTTGTGTCTCAAATCATCTTTTTTCATACTTATCATTTCCTATTTGTATATTTTTTCTATTGCGATTTAATGAATTACCAAAATCTGCTGACTGAAAAAAAAACACACATTCATTGTCACAGCTTCTATGAACCAGGAGTCCTGGCATGGCTTATCTGGATGCTTCTCCAGGTCATAAAAGGCTATGGTCATGGTGTGGGCCAGGTTGCATTTTATTCTGGTAACTTAACTGGGGAAAAACAGGATTCCAGTTTCATTTAGGTTGCTGTCAGTGTTCATTTCTTCATGACTTTTTAAGTGAGGTCCTCAAATTCTTATTGATTATTGACTTGTGGGCTCCACCAGGTTTTGGAAGCTGCCCACCATTCCCTGCCATAAGGATCTTCACAAATACTTTTACAAGATGGAAGCTTACTTCTTCAAGGCCAACAGAATACCTCTATCCCTATGTCTCTCTCTCCAGTGGCTAGGAGTCTTACATGAGAAACATAATCATGGGAGTAACATCCCATTATCTTTGTCAAGTTCTGTTGTTCAGAAGAAAGTCACAGATTCCACCTGTACTCCAGGGAGTATACTAAGTGTGACACATTGGGGTGTCATCTATTATATATTTACCACATTATTTAATAAATTCCTTTATTCATTGCAGGGTTTCTGCTCTTCATACTTTTAGGTGTCAGCAACTATATTCATGGTCCTCTGGGGAATGCTGCATAATATTTCCATCTATTGATATTCAATATCCTTAATTTTTTGCATTTTCTGTTAAAAATGGTAATTTTTGTTTGAAAGCTTATGAGCTTGAAGATTTTTGTTTGAAAGTTCATGTTATGTGAGATTATTTTTCTTCATTATATTTCATCTTCTTGCATGATATTTCATTTGACTCTTTGCAGACATCAGTGTTGCAGATTCTTGGCATGGGTCTTACGTTAGGAAACTTAGTGTTTTGTACTACATGAGGAACAGTCTACCCACCAAGACTAACTTATCTGGGAGGTATAGGTGGCATAGTGCCCAGATTATACAGTATTGTTGGGGCCTGGGGAAATTTTTCATTGTAATATCTTTTAAAATAAAAATTAAAAAATAATAAATATATAGCAATGAATCTTGTCTGGCTTATATTCACCTTCATACTAGCACAGTAATATAAATTATATATATATACACACACACACACACACACATATGTATATATATGTATTTACTGAGAAAGGGGCCCACAAAGACAAATGACTAGAACTCATAACAGCCATGTAGTCATGATACTATCCCACTGGACATTTTAGCTCTATGTAGTATTGGGTTATACTGTTCTCATTTCCAGAAGGGAGAAAAATCACTATTCTCTGGTACCTGTATATCTGTTAGGTTTAACTATTTTAAAATCTCGTTCACTTGCTCATTCACTTGCATAGATAAAACTGTAAGAAAAAGAAGGAACTCCATAAAATTTTTGGTACAAAAAAATGGACTACTTATAGAGCTGTCCACAGAGTTAATGCATGACACTGTTATCTCTTAGTTGCTGATTTAACTAAGTCTGAAAGTCAGATCAGAAATTTTTAGCTTTAGACTGATTAACATAAACTTGAACCAGAATCAATTAAAAAACAAAAGTAAACATAGTTAAACATACCTAAATATTGGGGAAAATGAATCAGTAGGGTCTAAAATGCTGGCATGAGCCAGAATCATTGTTATAAAAGTAAAATCACTCAGTTGTGTCCGACTCTTTGCGACCTCATGGACTGTAGCCCACCAGGCTCCTCGGTCCATGGGATTTTCTAGGCATGAATACTGGAGTGGGTTGCCATTTCCTTCTCCAGGGGATCTTCCCAACCCAGGGATCAAACCTGGGTCTCCTGCATTGTAGGCAGATGCTTTACCATCTGAGCTACCAGGGAAGCCTGATGTATATTGTTACTATATTATATATCCCAGCAAGATGGTAGGAGGGGCAAAATCACATTAGAATCAAAACCCTTTCCTGCCAGAGATGCTCAGAGAGTTCAAACAAACCTTGCGTGCACCAGGACCCAGATACCCCACGGAGACTGAGCAAGAACTGTGTTTGATTGTCTGCTGTGAAGGTAAGAGTCAGCAGTGGCCTAGGGCAGGGCAGAGGTTCTGGATGCAACAGACCTGAGTATGGCATAATCCCTTTTGAAGGTGGTCACCATTAACTCCACCATAGAGCTGCCAGATCTTATACAGGACTGGAGAAACAGACTATTGGAAGGCACAAACAGAACCATGTACACACCAGGACCCAGGAGAAGGGAGCAGTGATCCCACAAGAGACTGACCCAGACTTGACCAGGCGTGTCCAGGAGTCTCTGGTGGAGGTGTGGTCAGTGGTGGCCTGATGCACGGTCAGGGGCACTGAGTGCTGCAGTGTGTGGATGGGACCTTTTGAAGGAGGTTGGGACCCTTTGAAGGAGGTCACCATTATCTTCATAACCTCCACCATGTTTGGCCTCAGGTCAACAACAGGGAAGGAACATCGTCCTGACCATCAAAAGAAAATTGGAATCAAGATTTACTGAGCATGGCCCCACCTATCAGAACAAGACCCAGTTTCCCCCTTAGTCAGTCGTTTCTATTAGGAAGCTTCCATAAACCTCTTATCCTTATCTATCAGAGGGCAGACAGAATGAAAACCACAGTCACAGAAAACTAACCAAACTGATCAAATGGACCACAGCCTTATCTAACTCAATGAAACTATGATCCATGCTGTGCAGGGTCACCGAAGACGAATGAATCATGGTGGAGAGTTCTGACAAAATGTGGTCCACTGGAGAAGGGAATGGCAAACCACTTCAATATTCTTGCCTTGAGAACCCCATGAATACCATGAAAAGGCAAAAAGATAGGAGGACTCTGAATGATGAACTTCACAGGTCAGTAGGTGCCCAATATGCTATGGAAGATCTGTGAAGAAATAACTCGAGAAAGAATTAAGAGATGGAGCCACCACAAAAACAACACCCAGTTGTGGATATGACTGGAGATGGAATTAAAATCTGAAATAAAGAGCAGTATTGCAGAGGAACCTGAAACATTAGAGCCACGAATCAAGGCAAATTGGAAGTGGTCAAACAGGAAATGGCAAGAGTGAACATCCACATTTTAGGAATCAGTGAACTAAAATGGATTGGAATGGGTGAATTTAACTCAGATGACCATTTATATTTACTACTGTGGGCAATAATCCCTTAGAAGAAATGGAGTAGCCATTGTAGTCAACAAGAGAGTTCAAAATTCAGTACTTGGGTGCAATCTCAAAAGCGAGAGAATGATCTGTTTGTTTCCAAGGCAAACCATTCAATATCATAGAAATCCAAGTCTATGCTCAGAACAGAAATGCTGAAGAAGCTGAATGGTTCTATGAAGACCTATAAGACCTTATAGAACTAATGACCCAAAAGGTGTGCTTTTCATTATAGGGGACTGGAATGCAAAAGTAGGAAGTCAAGAAATAACTCAAATAACAGGCAAATTTGGCCTTGGAGTACAAAACAAAGCAGGTGAAGGCTAACAGAGTTTTGCCAAGAGAACACACTGGTCATAGCAAACACCCTCTTCTAGCAACACATGGGAAGACTCTACACATGGACATCACCAGATGGTCAATACTGAAATTAGATTGATGATATTTTCAGGCAAAGATGGAGAAACTCTATACAGTCAGCAAAAACAAGACCGGGATCTGACTGTGGATCAGATCATGAACTCCTTATTGCCAAATTCAGACTTAATTGAAGAAAGTAAGGAAAACCACTAGGCCATTCAGGTATGACATAAATCCCTTACAATTATACAGTGTAAGTGAGAAATAGATTCAAGAGATTATATCTGATAAACAGAGCATCTGAAGAACTGGATGGAGGTTTGTGACATTGAACAAGAGGCAGTGACCAAGACCATCCCCAAGAAAAAGAAGTACAAAAATGCAAAATGGTTATCTGAGGAGGCCTTACAAATAGCTGAAAAAAGATCTTACAGATAGCTGAAAAAAGACAAGCTAAAGGTAAAGGAGAAAAGGAAAGATATACCCATTTGAATTCAGAGTTCCAAAGAATAGGAAGGAGAGATAACAAAGCCTTCCTCAGTGATCATTGCAAAGAAATAAAGGAAACAATAGAATGGGAAAGTCTAGAGATCTCTTCAAGAAAATAAGAGACACCAAGGGAACATTTCACGCAAAGTTGGGCACAATAAAGGACAGAAACTGTATGGACCTAGCAGAAGCAGGTTATATTAAGAAGAAGTGGCATGAATACACAGAAGAACTGTACAAAAAAGATCTTCATGACCCAGATAACCATGATGGTGTGCTCACTCAGTTAGAGCCAGACATCCTGGAATGCGAAGTCAAGTGGGCCTTAGGAAACATCACTATGAACAAAGCTAGTGGAGTTGATGGAATTCCAAATCCTAAATGATGATTCTGTGTAAGTGCTGCGTTCAATATGTAAGACAATTTGGAAAACTCAGCAGTGGCCACAGAACTGGAAAAGGTCAGTTTTCATTCCAATCCCAAAGAAAGCAGTGCCAAAAAGGATGTTTGAACTACTGCACAATTGCATTCATGTCACACACTAGCAAAATAATGCTCAAAATTCTCCAAGCCAGGCTTCAACACTATGTGAACTGTGAAGTTCCAGATGTTCAAGCTGGATTTAGAAAAGGCAGAGGAACCAGAGATCAAATTGCCAACATTTGTTGGATCATCAAAAAAGCAAGAAAGTTCCAGAAAAACATCTTCTGTTTTATTGACTACACCAAAGCCTTTGACTCTGTGGATCACAACAAACTGTAGAAAATTGTTAAAGAGATGGGAATACCAGATGATCTGACCTGCCTCCTGAGAAATCTGTATGCAGATCAAAAAGCAACAGTTAGAACTGAACATGGAACAACAGACTGGTTCCAAATCGGGAAAGGAATATGTCAAGGCTGTATATTGTCACTCTGCTTATTTAACTTATATGCAGAGTACATCATGAGAAATGCTGGACTGGATGAAGCACAAGCTGGAGTCAAGATTTTTGGGCAAAGTATCAATAAACTTACATATGCAGATAAAAACTTTTTGGCAGAAAGCAAAGAAGAACTAAAGAGCCTTGTAATGAAAATAAAAGAGGAGAGTGAAAAAATTGGTTTAAACTCAACATTCAGAAAACTCAGATCATGGCATCTGGTCCCATCACTTCATGGCAAGTAGATGGGGAAATAATGGAAACAGTTACAGACTAGTTTTCTGAGCTCCACAGTCACTGCAGATGGTGATTGCAGCCATTAAATTAAAAGACACTTGCTCCTTGGAAGAAAAGCTCTGACTAACCTAGACAACATACTAAAAAGTGGAAATATTACTTTGCCAACAAAGGTCCATCTGGTCAAGGCTATGGTTTTTCCAGTGGTCATGTATGGATATGAGAGTTGGATTAGCAAGAAAGCTGAGTGCTGAAGAATTGATGCTTTAGAACTGTGGTGTTGGAAAAGACTCTTGAGAAGCCATTGGACATCAAGGAGATCCAACCAGTCCATCCTAAAGGAGATCAGTCCTGGGTGTTCATTCAAAGGACTGATGTTGAAACTGAAACTCCAATACATTAGCCACCAGATATGAAGAGCTCACTCATTTGAAAAGACCCTGATGCTGGAAAAGATTGAGGGCAGGAGGAGAAGGGGACGACAGAGGATGAGATGGCTGGATAGCATCACTGACTCAATGGACATGAGTTTGGGTAAACTCTGGGAGTTGGTGATAGATAGGGAGGCCTGGCTTGCTGCTATCCATGGAGTCAAAAGAGTTGGACACAACTGAGCGACTGAACTGAATATGCTATATACAATGAGAGGAGGTACTGGGGTTTTGTTAAGTTTCTTATGTTATTAATAGAAAATGTAGCATTTTAAAAACAGCCATGGCTTTAGAAAAATGACTGTTCTTATAAAGAGTTTACCTTAGATTTCACATATTAATATTTAAAAACTTGTAACTAATTTATATTTTTAGTTCTGTCCCTTTACAAATTTCTGAGAAAATTCTACAGAAGTTTGGGAGGGAATGTTAAATAATATTTATGCCACCTATTTAAATAAGTAGACTGAAGAAATGATCACGTAATAGGTTATTCGTAACTTCATTTTAAGAAATTTATCATATAGAGATGCCTTAAAAAAATCTAGTACTAAAACTACCATATGACCCAGTAATCCCACTACTGGGCATAGACCCTTAGGAAACCATATTTGAAAAAGACACCTGCACCCCACTGTTCATCACTGCACTGTTTACAATAGCCAGGACATTGAAGCATCCTAGATGCCCATTGACAGATAAATGGGTAAAGAAGTAGTGGTACATATATACAATGGAATATTACTTGGCCATAAAATGAATGTGTTTGACTCAGTTCTAGTATGGTAGATGAATCTAGAGCCTATTATACAAAGTGAAGTAAGTCAGAAAGAGGGAAAAATATCATATATTAACACATATATATGGAATATAGAAAGATGGTACTGATGAACCTCTTTGCCGAGCAGCAGTGGAGACACAGACATAGAGAATAGATTTGTCTATGTTGGTTTAAGGGGGGAAAGACCGTGGGGTGATTGAGAGAGTAGATTGAAATATATACACTGCCATATGTAAAATTAGATAGCCAATAGAAATTTACTGTATAATGCACGAAGCTCAAATTTGGTACTCTGCAATAACCTAGAGGGTAGGATGGGATGGGAGGTGAAAGGGGGACATATGTATACCTATGACTGATTCATGTTACTATATGGCATAAGCCAACACAATAATGTAAAGCAATCATCCTCCAATTAAAAATAAATTAATTTTAAAAGTTAAAAGAGAAATTTACTAGATAATCTTAAAACTATATCTAATAATGATAATTATGTAACATTTTCTTGCTAGATTTATAGTTATTTAATTCACTTATATAGTTAAAAAGTGCTTATTCAATATATTTTGTGCTTACTCTCATCACTCAAACTCTGCATGTAATTATAGATTGAGATGCAACCTGTATTTCATAATACTGATCTCCATTTTATAACAAATTTTAGCCAATCAGTTTCTTAATACCCAAGTCATCAGAAATTTTTGGCAGTTCCTTCTCAAAACTTTAATAATATACCTAAGTGACCTTAGATTTTCTTTCTTTACCTGGATATCAGTTCAAAATGCCTGAGGCTGAAATAATATTTCTTGCCTGTAGCAACCCCATGCCACTTGCCCCAACTTGAACCATCCTTACTTTCTCCGTCTCCCAACTCTTCCATAGATTAAATCCTATTGTATTTGATTTTTTTAGATCGAATTTAAACTCCAGGTTAAGGTCATTCCTCACATTTTAAAATTTATATTTCCTTTGCCTTTCTCCTTTTTAATATACAGAGTCTAATATTTCTTTTTGCAATGACTTTTTCTTCTCTGCCTGCTCATCATTATTCCCTTTAATGACGAATTAATGACTTCTAAGGCTAACAAGTGTTATGGTTTCTTCATTATTCCCTGCTGCTGCTGCTGCTAAGTCGCTTCAGTCGTGTCCGACTCTGTGCGATCCCATAGACGGAAGCTCACCAGGCTCCCCCGTCCCTGGGATTCTCCAGGCAAGAACACTGGAGTGGGTTGCCATTGCCTTCTCCAATGTATGAAAGTGAAAAGTGAAAGTGAAGTCGCTCAGTCGTGTCCGACTCTTAGCGACCCCATGGACTGGAGCCTATTAGGATCCTCTGTCCATGGGATTTTCCAGGCAAAAGTACTGGGGTGGGGTGCCATTGCCTTCAAGACCATAAACCCCTCATTACTCTGTTACCTTTAATTTTGTAGTCCCACTGAAACAAAGTCAATAATACATCCCCGGTAGATCAGACATCTTAACACTGTTTTATTTTGTCATCTGACTTAGTTACTAAGTTTTATATCATATACGTGGTTTATAAAGTGTCACCTACATTAAAATAACTTAGTGAAATAAATGTAACATACAATGAAAGCATCACATTAGTATTTTTGAATAATATAGATAACGGTCTCTATTTATTTATCTAGAAAGTCCCCTCATTATTGGGGTGGTTAGAGGAATTGTGTCATTTATGTAACAGAATTCTAATGTACAGAGGGACTAATTGAAAAATAATAATATTGTTGAATTTATTAAGAGGGAGTAGACATGTGTATGAATATGGCTGACTCATGTTGTTGTACATGGAGAAGGCAATGGCACCCCACTCCAGTACTCCTGCCTAGAAAATCCCGTGGATGGAGGAGCCTGGTAGGCTGCAGTCCATGGGGTCGCTAAGAGTCGGACACGACTGAGTGACTTCACTTTCACTTTTCACTTTCATGCATTGGAGAAGGACATGGCAACCCAGTCCAGTGTTCTTGCCTGGAGAATCCCAGGGACAGGGGAGCCTGGTGGGCTGCCGTCTATGTGATGGCACAGAGTCGGACACTACTGAAGCGACTTAGCAGCATGTTGTTGTACAACAGAAACTAACACAACATTGTAAAGCAGTTATATTTCAACAAAAAAAAGGCTGACATCAAAATGAGTATAATAAATGTAGATTTGTACACACTAGTTCTCATTTACTTTTGCGGATGTGCCATCTTTTTTCAAGACTAGTAAGAAACACATTACTGCATAAACTAGTAAGAAACACATTCCTGTATTTTACTGTACAGAATTGGTGGTGTCTGTACTCCTCTAAATACAAAGCATTTCTAAATATAAATCTAAATAAAAAGCATGTCTAAATTGAAATCATTTCCTGTGCTTTTGGTTAATAACTCTTTTAAAGGTCATTTTATTCTTTGCTAAAACTAATTATAAGAGATTGCAATAAATTGATTTCAAATTATGCATATGAGAATTATATGTTTGGTTTATTATCCAAAATACAGTGTCTTAAAAATTCAAGTCAGCTTGTATTTAATATTCTTATAGATTCTTCCACCTCACTGGGGTTTTCTCAATGAACGTTTTAAACAAATTATAAAAAATTGCTTGAGAATGACTGCTAGATTTGCCTGTGTCCTTCATGCAAGTTTTGAAAACACTTTAAAAAATGAAGCATCTACTATTGCAAGGATACGTCTTCCATGCTGAGAAAGTATCTCTTATATAGACCAGTTTAATAAATAATCAAGGAAATATAAGTCTAAAAGAAGAATGACTCTTATGTGTGAGTGTGTGTTGAAGTTCAACGTAAAAATTATAAAAAAGTTATGATTTAATCCTTGGAAGCAGTGGGAAAGGATAAAGGCAATTACTTCAATTTGGGGCTGGTTGTCCAGAGGTTTCTATAAACAAGGAAAGATCCAAAAGGAAACTTTTCTTTCATTAATTTATTTATTTAATCTATGTTTATTGAGAATCTACCGGGTACTGAACACAATTCTAGGTACCTGGTAAATAGCAATGATACAAAATAATTAATATTTATTGTGGTTATATAGTTCATTATTGTGGTCATGGAAACTATTTTAGCAATGATAGACTAGTACAATGAGTAATTAAATTATACACTATGCTAAAACAATAAATGGTATTTTTTAAAAAGTAAAGCAGGTTATACAGTAAGGTACATTAGGGATAAAAGTAGTTATTTTTAGCTCTAAAAAAAATTGATTTTTTGCTCAGGATTTCCAGACCTAAATTCCTGCCACAATTCATTTTTCAGTGTATTGATAATTTTAATTTTACTCCCCTAATATTGGAGTTGTCTTCAATATTGAATTTAATGATAAATAAATTGTTGTTTATGTGCCTGGTTAGATCAGAGAAATTTGTGATAAATGAAGGATATTCTCAATTTTCTGGCTTAAATAATTGAGAAAGCAAGTTATATTAGGCAGCATGCAAATGTAGCCAAATAAGAATGTATGATAACGTGCTTCTCTAGAAATTATAGAACTAACATTCAAAGAGAGTAGCTTAGACTGAGAGGTGATCCTCCTTATTGAGGGTTGACATTTGGGATAATTTTAATGGAAGAATAGGATTTGGCCTATGGAATATAGTAACTATCACTTTTGTCTCAAAGCCAAATAACACCCCTAAATTGAAGGGAGCACCCCTCAGGGGGGTGCCATGCCACCTTTCCCTGAGGTGAAACTGGGAGAGGCTGAAGGCAGTCTCAGAAAAGAATTACAAAGTCATTAACATCAAAGTTACTTTAACAAGTAGAATAATTTTTTGAAATAAAAAGATACTGTATTGTCTTCTTTCATGGAAGACACAGTGACCATTTGGAGAAGGAAATGACAACCCACTCCAGTATTCTTGCCTTGAGAATCACAGGGATGGAGGAGCCTGGTGGGAAACACCCCATGGGATCTCAGAGAATCGAACGTAACTGAACGACTAACACGCAGTGAACCATCCACAATCATCTTGAGGTTTTAGGAATATAGAAATATGTGATTTTCTAGACTTCAGTTAGAGTAATAGCAGGCATCAATGTTTCTTTCCAGCAGTGGCAGAGAAAGATTTCTCCTTCACCTCCACCACTCTCTAACTTCCACTAAGGAAATGCCACAATTGTCTGTCAGAATTAACAAAAACAATTTGGAACAGAGAGCAAAGGAACTTGCCTTATGTGGATGATTATTGATTATAGGAGAGTAAATAAGTAGAAATCTAGAAAAAAAGATGTTATAAATTAAGCTTTTAGGAAGATCAGGGGAAATAAAGGTTGAATATTAACAACACTTTGTCAATAAATTCTATGCTTGTAAATGTGAAGATAGTATAAGAAGTTTATAATTTATGTTATATAGAATGAACTGGGGAAAAGGCAATGGCAACCCCCTCCAGTATTCTTGCCTGGAAATTCCCAGGGACTGGGGAGCCTGGTGGGCTGCTGTCTATGGGGTCTCACAGAGTCGGACATGACTGAAGCGACTTAGCAGCAGCAGCAGAATGAACTGGAATTCTTAATTAAGATGGTAAAAGAATAAAATTTAGTCTTGTTCATGTAGAAAAAAGCAGAATACTGGAGTGGGTAGCCCTTCCCTTCTCCAGGGGATCTTCCCTACACAGGGATTGAACCCAGGTCTCCCATATTATGTGCAGATTCTTTACCAGCTGAGCTACAAGGGAAGCCCAGAGAAAAACAGAATGAAGGTAAACATGAAATGATCATAATTGTACATGCAAAGATCAAAATATAAATTTATTTTTATTTTATTTTATTTTTTAACTTTACAATATTGTATTGGTTTTGCCATATATCAACATGAATCCGCCACAGGTGTACATGTGTTCCCCATCCTGAACCCTCCTCCCTCCTCCCTCCCCATACCATCCCTCTGGGTCGTCCCAGTGCACCAACCCCAAGCATCCAGTATCGTGCATCACACCTGGACTGGCGACTCGTTTCATATATGATATTATACATGTTTCAATGCCATTCTCCCAAATCATCCCACCCTCTCCCTCTCCCACTGAGTCCAAAAGACTGTTCTATACATCAGTGTCTCTTTTGCTGTCTCATATACAGGGTTATCGTTACCATCTTTCTAAATTCCTTGTATATATACGTTAGTATACTCTATTGGTGTTTTTGTTTCTGGCTTACTTCACTCTGTATAATAGGCTCCAGTTTCATCCACCTCATTAGAACTGACCAAATTTGCTGGCATATTGTTATGCCATTAATAAATATTAAATAATTATTCAGCCATATATTTAATATTTATTAACGGCATAACAATATGCCAGCAAATTTGGAAGTTTCAGCAGTGGACACAGGACTGGAAAAAGTCAGTTTTCATTCCAGTCCCAAAAAAGGCAATGCCAAAAACAATACTCAAACTACCACACAATTGCACTTATCTCACATGCTAGCAAAGTAGTGCTCAAAATTCTCCAAGCCAGGCTTCAGCAGTATGTGAACCATGAACTTCCAGATGCTCAAGCTGGATTTTAAAAAGGCAGAGGAACTGGAGATCCAATTGCCAACATCTGTTGGATCATCGAAAAAGCGAGAGAGTTCCAGAAAAACATCTATTTCTGCTTTATTGACTATGACAAAGATTTTGTGTGGATCAAAACAAGCTGTGGGAAATTGTTAAATAGATTGGAATACCAGACCACCTGGACCTGCCTCCTGAAAAATCTATATGCAGGTCAAGAAGCAACAGTTAGAACTAGACATGGAACAATAGACTGGTTCTAAACCGGGAAAGGAGTATTTCAGGGTGTATATTGTCACCCTGCTTATTTAACTTATATGCAGAGTACATCATGAGAAATGCTGAACTGGATAAAGCTGGAGTCAAGATTCCTGGAAAAAATATCAGTAACCTCAGATATCGGAAAAGGCGATGGCACCCCACTCCAGTACTATTGGCTGGAAAATCCCATGGACAGAGGAGCCTGGAAGGCTGCAGCCCATGGGGTCACTAACAGTCGGGCAGGACAGAGCAACTTCACTTTCATGCATTGGAGAAGGAAATGGCAACCCACTCCAGTGTTCTTGCCTGGAGAATCCCAGGGACGGGGGAGCCTGGTGGGCTGCCGTCTATGGGGTCGCACAGAGTCGGACACGACTGACGACTGACGCACTAGCAGCAACCTCAGATATGCAGATGACACCATCCTTATGGCAGAAAGTGAAGAGGAACTAAAGAGCCTCTTGATGAAAGAGAGTGAAAAAGTTGGTATAAAACTCAACATTCAGAAGACTAAGATCATGGCATCTGGTCCCATCACTTCATGGCATTAGATGGGGAAACAGCGGAAACAGTGGCAGACTTTATTTTTTGGGCTCCAAAATCACTGCAGATAGTGACTGCAGGCATGAAATTAAAAGACGCTTGCTCCTTGGAAGAAAAGTTATGATCAACCTGACACTATATTAAAAAGCAGAGACATTACTTTGCCAACAAAGGTCTGTCTAGTCAAGGCTGTGGTTTTTCCAGTAGTCATGTATGGATGTGAGAGTTGGACTATAAAGAAAGCTGAGCACTAAGAATAATGTTTTGAACTGTGGTGTTGGAGAAGTGTCTTGAGAGTTTTGGACTGCAAGGAGATCCAGCCAGTCTATCCTAAATGCAATCAGTCCTGAATATCCATTGGAAGGACTAATTCTGAAGCTGATACTGCAATACTTTGGCCACCTGATGTGAAGAACCGACTCATTGGAAAGACCCTGATGCTGGGAAAGATTGAAGGAGGGAAGAGAAGGGGACAACAGAGGATGAGATGATTGTATGGCATTACTAACTCAGTGGACATGAGTTTGAGTAAACTCAGGGGGTTGGTGATGGACAGAGAGACCTGGCGTGCCACAGTTCATGGGGTTGCAGAGAGTTGGACACAACTGTGTAACTGAATTGAATGACATAACATTACAAAGTGTAGAAATTATATTATGTGGTTAATTAAGTAGAAGTGTTTTTTTCCCTCCTATTTATTTTCTTAAGTGTTTTTTCAGATTTTAAGTGTTTTTTCAGTTTTAGATTTGCAGAAAAAGGATGGATATATTTTGAGAACTCCCATATATCTCACATCATTTGTAGTATTATCAGTAATATTATATTAATCAGCATATTATATGAATATGGTGCATTTGTCACAAAGAACCTAGATTAATACCTAGATTATAATATTAATAGTTACCAATAAATTCAGATTTTCATTTTCTTGGTCTTTTTTTGTGTTCCAGGATTTAGTCTAGGATTCTACATGATATTTAGTTGTAAAGTTTCCTTAGGCTTTCTTGTCTGTGACAGTTTTTCTGACTTCCTGTTTTTAAAGATTACCTTGAGAGATAAGCACCACTGTCAAGATATTTTGTTGGATGCCTCTCTATTGGAATTTGTCCCATCTTTTACTCTCTAATGATTAAACTCAGTTTATAGTTTTGGGGGATAAAAACCATAGAGTTAAGTGAAAAATGCCTTTATCTCATATTAAGGGTATGTCACTTAGATGCTTTAAAGAGTAATAGTGCATAGGAACCTGGGATTTTAGGTCCATGAATCAAGGTAAATATAGGACATGGTGAAACAGGAGATGGCCAGAATGAACATCAGCATTTTAGCAGTGAACTAAAATGGACAGGAATGGGCAAGTTTAATTCAGATAATCATTGTTTCTACTACTATGGACAAGAATCCCTAGAAGAAATGGACTAGTCCTCATAGTCAACAAGAGAGTCTGAAATGCTGTACTCAGGTGCAATCTCAAAAATGACAGAATTAACTCAATTAATTTTGAAGGCAAAGCATTCAACAGCACAGTAATCCAAGACTATGCCCCAACGAAGCTGAAGTTAAATGCTTCTGTGAAGACCTACAAGACCTTCTAGAACTGTTATTAATTTAAGATATTCTTTTCATCATAGGGAAATGAAATGCAAAGGTACGAAGTCAAGAGATACCTGGAGTAACAGCCAAGTCTGGCCTGGGAGTATGTAATGATGCAGGGCAAAGACTAACAGAGTTTTGCCAAGAGAATGAACGGATCATAGCAAACACCCTCTTCCAACAATATTAGAGATGACTCGACACATGGACATCAGCAGATGGTCAACATCAAAATCATATTGATTATATTCTTTGCAGCCAAAGATGTAGAAGCTCTGTAAAGTCAGCAAAACAAAACAAAACAAAAAACCCAAAAGACCTGGAGCTCACTGTGGCTCAGATCATCAGCTCTCTATTGCAAAATCCAGGCTTAAATTGAAGAAAGTAGGAAAAACCACTAGGCCTTTCATGTATAGCCTGAATTAAATCCCTTATGATTATACAGTGGAGGTCATGAGTAGATTCAAATGATTAGATCTGGTAGACTGCCTGAAGAACTATGGACAGAGATTTCTAACATTGTACAGGTAGTGGTGACCAAAACCAAAGGAAAAAAAAAAAGCAAGAAGGCAAAATGACTGTCTGAGGAGGCCTTGCAGATAGCTGAGAAAATAAGATGGGGCAAAAGAGAAAGGGAAAGATACACCCAAATGAATGCAGAGTTTCAGAGAATAGCAAGGAGAGATAAGAAAGCTGTCTTAAGTGATCAATGCAAAGAAATAGAGGAAAACAATAGAAAGGAGAAGATTAGAGATCTCTTCAAGAAAATTGGAGATACCAAGGGAACATTTCCTGTAAATATGGGCACAAAATAGGACAGAAACAGCAAGGACCTAACAGAAGAGGAAGAGATTAAGAAGAGGTGACAAAAATACAGAGATGTAATGTACAAAGAAAGATCTTATTGACACTATAATGATGATGATATTGTCACTAACCTAGAGCCAGACATCCTGGTATGTGAAATCAAGTGGACCTTAGGATGTATTAATAAATAAATAAAATAAAATTGTAGATCAGTCATGTCCGACTCTTTGCAACCCTGTGGACTGTAGGCTACCAGGCGCCTCCTTCCGTGGGATTCTCTAAGTAAGAATACTAGAGTGGGTTGCTGTTTCCTTCTCCAGGGGAACTTCTCGACCCAAGGATCGAACTCGGGTCTCCCACATTGCAGGCAGACACTTTAACCTGACCCAGCAGGGAAGCCCCATCCAAAGCTAGTGGAGGTGATAGAATTCCAGCTGAGCTATTTAAAATCCTAAAAGATGATGTTGTTAAAGTGCTGTGCGTTAGCTTCCTTTGTGGCTCAGCTAGTAAAGATTTTGCTTGCAGTGTGGGAGGCCTGGGTTCAATCCCTGTGTTGGGACAATCTCCTGAAGAAGGGAAAGCTACCCACTCCAGTATTCTGGCCTGGAGAATTCAATGGTTGACTGAGTGACTTTCACTATCAATATGTTAGCAAAGTTGGAAAACTCATCAGTGACCACAGGACTGGAAATGGTCCAATCCCAAAGAAAGACAGTGCCAAAGAATGATCAAACTGCAGCACAATCGCCCTCATTTCACGTGCTAGCACAATAATGCTCAAAATCTTTCAAGCTGGGCTTCAGCAGTATGTGAGCCGAGAATTTTCAGATGAACAAGCTGATATTTAGAAAAGGCAGGGTAACCAGAGATCAAATGCCAACCTTCGCTGAATCATAGAGAAACATGGGAGTTCCAGTAAGACATCTACTTCTGCTTTATTGACTACACTAAAGCTTTTGACTGTGTGGAGCACAACAAACTGTAGAGAATTATTCAAGGTATGGGCATGCCAGACCACCTTACCTATCTCCTGAGAAGCCTGTATGCAGGACAAGAAGCAACATTTAAAACCAGACTTGGAACAACAGATGGGTTAAAAATTGGAAAAGGAGTACATAAAGGCTGTATATTGTCACCCTGCTTATTTAATTTATATGCAGAGTACATCATGAGAAACGTGGGGCTGGAAGAAGCACAAGCTGGAATCAGGATTGCCAGGAGAAATATCAATAACCTCAAATATGCAGGTGATGTCATTCTAATGGCAGAAATCAAAGAGGATCTAAAGAGCATCTTGAAGTTGAAAGAGGAGAGTGTAAAATTTGGCTTAAAGTTCAACATTTAAAAAACTATGATCAAGACATCCAGTCCTATAACTTCATGGCAAATAGGTGGGAAAAAATTGGAAATAGTGACAGAGTGTGCTCCAAAATCACTGTGGATGGTGACTGCATCCATGTAATTAAAAGACACTTGCTTTTTGGAGGAAAAACTATGACAGACCTAAAAATATAATTTCTTCTTTGTCAGGTTGTATTTTCTCCCTTTCCATAATGTACTGGTTGAAAATACACCACAATGCATACCTCACACTTAACAAGTGTGGAGTTATGCTCCACTTCTTGTGGGTGGCGCATCTATATAAATGTTGGATTCTTTTATGTGAGAGATTTGTCTGTTCTCCTGTATTGTTTTATTCAATAATTTATAAAGACAGAGTTGTGGATATATGTTAAGCTTTGTGCTATTGCCCAGTATTATTTTATATTTTATTTTAGCGTGGCCATTGGAAGCCCTTTCAGTTGGCTTTTGTGTATTGTCCTTCGTTGGTGTGTGTGTTTAAGTAGTTTCTTACTTTCTTGTGCTGTAAGATAGTCTAGGCTAATCATGTATTTCGTGCTTAAATCTGGAATTAGCCAGGTCTGTAAGGAGCTTTGGTTCCTCTCTTTGGAAAATGATGTTAGAAACTGGGATTTGGGTCCAGGTGTGCTTGTGTAATGTGAATATATGACATTAACCTTTTGTCAGAACACACAGACATTTTTAGCATGAAATCAGTCAAATGTCTGCCAAAAAATCATTTAGGAGTCAAGGAATACCACAATAAAATCTAGAATTTGATTTAATAATCTAACATTCTGCATAAAAAAAAAATTGAAGATGAGGGTTGTATAATTGTTTGCTTTCCTTATCTTCTTTTCAACCCCTAACAACTAGCGTCTGCTGGGTTGCTTTTTCTATGAATTACTTTAAATATTTTTCTTTGTTTTGTTTATTACTTCTCTTTTTCTTTGGAAGTAAAATGAAATAGAATACAACATAGAACATCCGTTTTCATTGGTTTGTTAACATTAACAATAGTTTCTTGCATTTATTAAGGAATATACATTCCTATATATTCCCTATAGTTAGAGTCATTCAAACAGTAGGAAATTTTAGTGTTGATAAAATTACTGACTATAGAAACATTAGAATTATATCTCCTGTAGTAATAACCAGTACACGAGTTGTATATTAATTAGGAAATCAATAGACTTGTCAATAAAAAGGCAGCCTTTGATAGGATGATATTGTTGGAAGACCAAGTAGCTGAGAGGCCAGAAGTTACTAACTCATCAAGTGACTTATTTGATTTTAGGCTATACTCAAATTTCCTCTTCTTAGGTTCCACAATCACTGTAGATGGTGACTGCGGCCATGAAATCAGAAGACAGTTGCTTCTTAGCAGGAAAGTGATGACAAACCTAGACAGTATATTCAAAAGCAGAGATATTACTCTGCCCACAAAGGTCCGTATTGTCAAGGCTATGGTCTTCCCAGTAGTCATTTATGGTTGTGAGGGCTGGACCATAAAGAAGGCAGAATGCCAAAATGATACCTTCAAAATGTGGTGCTGGAGAAGACTCCTGAAAGTCCCTTGGACACAAGGAGATCAAACCAGTCAGTCTTAAGGGAGATCAACCCTGGTACAACAGCAGTCTCAAATTATATATGAGATAACAGGTAGAACTAAAATGTTGGATGCTGCATATTGTCCATTCATGTAACTTGTTTTATAAGAGCAAAGGCTGTGATGGTAGTTTAGTCACTAAATCATGTCCAACTCTTGGGATCCCAAGGACTGTCCTTGGGATTTTCCAGGCAAGAATACTGAAGTGGTTTGCCATTTCCTTCTCCAGGGGATCTTCCCAACCCAGGGATACAACCCAGGTCTCCTGCAAGGCAGGCAGATTCTTTACCGACTGAGTAACCTTACTTGTTTAATTTCTAAAACACTTACTTTGTATTTCCTATCAAAATTCTATAAATTATTCCAAACTGGCGGAATATTTATGAAAAACTTCCCAATTGTATCCTTTCCCATAAATCCTGTTCATTATTATTTGAAACTACCCTTTTTAGCAATATATGTTGGAGAATCTGTGTACTGAATTTAAACCAAATTATTCTAGGAATATAGTTTGATTATGTGAATATTTCAGGCCAACCACAATTCAAAAATAATAATAATAAAAAAATTACCACAACAAAAGTAGCTCAAATTTTCCTTCTAAATTATTTTATTCCAGAGGCAGTGTCATTTACTTATTTTTAAGGATATAAAGAAGAGCCTTGATTTTTTTCATTTGTTTGAATTTTGTTGTTTGGAACTGTTTTACCTTGTTTAATTTGTAAATCAGTTAACATTTTAATGAATCATAATGGTCCAAATTGTAATAGGATAGTTCTTCAAATGATGCTTCTTCCATAAGTTGTTCTATCAAGGTTTACAGAAAGGGAAATAATGAACAATAACAACAACAAAAATAGTGTCAAAGTTGAGAGATCCTTCAAATTTTCCTAGAAACACCTAAATTGTATAATTGAAATTATTGATTTTGTTGTATATATAATGACATATTTTATATATAATATATAGTATAACATATGTTATAGTATGTATAGCAAATATATTATTTTGCTATAATTAATGTTAATGTCAAAAAAGTGTTTAAAATTTGAATTTTCAACAAATGTTTAAAACATAGCCATAAGCTGTTTTTCTAAAAACCTCCTTTTAAGAATATAGTGTTTTATATATGATACATATTTCAATGCCATTCTCAGTTCGATGCACAATAATGGACGCTTGGGGCTGGTGCACTGGGACGACCCAGAGGGATGGTATGGGGAGGGAGGGAGGAGGGTTCAGGATGGGGAACACATGTATACCTATACAAAATGAATGTATACAGATTCATTTTGATATATGGCAAAACCAATACAATATTGTAAAGTTAAATAAAATAAATTAAAAAAAAAGATAAGAGATAAAAAACAATATAGTGTGGCCATTTCTTTGGCCCTCTGTAACACTATATAGGTAATGACTAGTTGAAAACAGTGATGTTGAGCATCTTTTCATGTGTTTGTTAGCCATCTGTATGTCTTCTTTGGAGAAATGTCTACCTAGTTCTTTGGCCCATTTTTTGATTGGGTCATTTATTTTTCTGGAACTGAGATGTAGGAGTTGCTTGTATATTTTTGAGATTAGTTGTTTATCTGTTGCTTCATTTGTTATTTAAATTTAGTTAAATATATATGTTATTTATAAATAGTATAAATTTATACTGTTTCTTTTATTTTTATTTATTTATTTATTTATACTTTTATTTTGCTTAACTATACAATATTGTATTGCTTTTGCCATACATCAAGATGGATCTGCCACAAGTATACATGTGTTCCCCATCCTGAACCCTCCTCCCTCCTCCCTCCCCATACCATCCCCCTGGGTCGTCCCAGTGCACCAGTCCCAGGCATGCATTATCAGGCATCGTACCTGGACTGGCGACTCGTTTCAGATATGATATTATACATATTTAAATGCTATTCTCCCAAATCATCCCACCCTCTCCCTTTTCCAGAGTCCAAAAGTCTGTTCTATACATAAGTGTCTCTTTTGCTGTCTCGTAAACAGAGTTATTGTTACCCATCATTCTAAATTCCATATATATGCGTTAGTATACTGTATTTGTGTTTTTTGTCTGGCTTACTTCACTCTGTATAATAGGCTCCAGTTCCATCCACCTGATTAGAACTGATTCAAATGCATTCTTTTTAATGGCTGAGTAATACTCCATTGTGTGTATGTACCACTGCTTTCTTATCCATTCATCTGTGGATGGACATCTAGGTTGCTTCCAAGTCCTGGCTATTATAAACAGTGCTGCTATGAACATTGGGGTACATGTGTTTCTTTCAATTCTGGTTTTCTCAGTGTGTATGCCCAGCAGTGGGATTGCTGGATCATAAGGCAATTCTATTCCCAGTTTTTTGAGGAATCTCCATACTGTTCTCCAAAGTGGCTGTACCATTTTCTCCACACCCTCTCCAGCATTTATTGCTTGTGGACTTTTGGATCGCAGCAATTCTGACTGGCGTGAAATGGTACCTCATAGTGGTTTTGATTTGCATTTCTCTGATAATGAGTGATGTTGAGCATCTTTTCATGTGTTTGTTAGCCATCTGTATGTCTTCTTTGGAGAAATGTCTACCTAGTTCTTTGGCCCATTTTTTGATTGGGTCATTTATTTTTCTGGAATTGAGCTGTAGGAGTTGCTTGTATATTTTTGAGATAAGTTGTTTATCTGTTGCTTCATTTGTTATTATTTTCTCCCATTCTGAAGGCTGTCTTTTCACCTTGCTTATAGAATCCTTTGTTGTGCAGAAGTTTTTAAGTTTAATTAGGTCCCATTTATTTATTTTTGATTTTATTTCCAATATTCTGGGAGGTGGGTCATAGAGGATCCTGCTGTGATGTATGTCAGAGAGTGTTTTGCCTATGTTTTCCTCTAGGAGTTTTATGGTTTCTGGTCTTACATTTAGCTCTTTAATCCATTTTGAGTTTATTTTTGTGTGTAGTGTTAGAAAGTGTTCTAGTTTCATTCTTTTACAAGTGTTTGACCAGTTTTCCCAGCACCACTTGTTAAAGAGATTGTTTTTAATCCATTGTATATTCTTGCCTCCTTTGTCAAAGATAAGGTGTCCATATGTGTGTGGATTTATCTCTGTTTCTTTTAAATAATCGTAAATCTTCCAAAAATTGGAATGAAATAATGCTTTTGAATTATTTGTATCCCATTTGTAAAGACAGAACACAATATAGAGCAAAATAATCAAAATTTATATCATGCCAAACATCAGATCAGATCAGTCGCTCAGTCGTGTCTGACTCTTTGTGACCCCATGAATTGCAGCACACCAGGCCTCCCTGTCCATCACCAACTCCCAGAGGTCACTCAGACTCACATCCATCGAGTCAGTGATGCAACCCAGCCATCTCATCCTTTGTCATCCCCTTCTCCTCCTGCCCCCAATCCCTCCCAGCATCAGAGTCTTCTCCAATGAGTCAACACTTCGCATGAGGTGGCCAAAATACTGGAGTTTCAGCTTTAGCATCATTCCTTCCAAAGAAATCCCAGGGCTGATCTCCTTCAGAATGGACTGGTTGGATCTCCTTGCAGTCCAAGGGACTCTCAAGAGTCTTCTCCAACACCACAGTTCAATAGCATCAATTCTTTGGCGCTCAGCCTTCTTCACAGTCCAGCTGTCACATCCATACATGACCACAGGAAAGACCATAGCCTTGACTAGGCGAACCTTTGTTGGCAAAGTGATGTCTCTGCTTTTGAATATGCTATCTAGGTTGGTCATAACTTTCCGTCCAAGGAGTAAGCGTCTTTTAATTTCATGGCTGCAGTCACCATCTGCAGTGATTTTGGAGCCCAGAAAAATAAAGTCTGACACTGTTTATCCATCTATTTCCCATGTAGTGACGGGACCAGATGCCATGATCTTCGTTTTCTGAATGCTGAGCTTTAAGCCAACCTTTTCACTCTCCACTTTCACTTTGATCAAGAGGCTTTTTAGTTCCTCTTCACTTTCTGCCAAAAGGGTGGTATCATCTGCATATCTGAGGTTATTGATATTTCTCCCAGCAATCTTCATTCCAACTTGTGTTTCTTCCAGTCCAGCACGTCTCATGATGTACTCTGCATATAAGTTAAATAAACATGGTGACAATATACAGCCTTGACGTACTCCTTTTCCTATTTGAAACCAGTCTGTTGTTCCATGACCAGTTCTAACTGTTGCTTCCTGACCTGCATACAGATTTCTCAAGAGGCAGATCAGGTGGTCTGTTATTCCCATCTCTTTCAGAATTGTCCACAGTTTCTTGTGATCTACACAGTCAAAGGCTTTGGCATAGTCAATAAAGCAGAAATAGATGTTTTTCTGGAACTCTCTTGCTTTTTCCATGATCCAGCGGATGTTGGCAATTTTATCTCTGGTTCCTCTGCCTTTTCTAAAACCAGCTTGAACATCAGGAAGTTCACGGTTCACATATTGCTGAAGCCTGGCTTGGAGAATTTTGAGCATTACTTTACTAGCGTGTGAGATGAGTGCAATTGTGCGGTAGTTTGAGCACTCTTTGGTATTGCCTTTCTTTGGGATTGGGATGAAAACTGACCTTTTCCAATCTTGTGGCCACTGCTGAGTTTTCCAAATTTGCTGGCATATTGAGTGTAGCACTTTCACAGCATCATCTTTCAGGATTTGGAATAGCTCCACTGGAATTCCATCACCTCCACTAGCTTTGTTCGTAGTGATGCTTTCTAAGGCCCACTTGACTTCACATTCCAGGATGTCTGGCTCTAGGTTAGTGATCACACCATCATGATTATCTGGTTTGTGAATATCATTTTTGTACAATTCTTCTGTGTATTCTTGCCACCTCTTCTTAGTATCTTCTTCTTCTGTTAAGTCCATCCCATATCTGTCCTTTATCGAGCCCATCTTTGCATGAAATTTTCCTTTGGTATCTCTGATTTTCTTGAAGAGATCCCTAGTCTTTCCCATTCTGTTGTTTTCCTCTATTTCTTTGCATTGATCACTGAAGAAGGCTTTCTTATCTCTTCTTGCTATTCTTTGGAACTCTGCATTCAGATGTTTATATCTTTCCTTTTCTCCTTTGCTTTTCACTTCTCTTCTTTTCACAGCTATTTGTAAGGCCTCCCCAGACAGCCATTTTGCTTTTTTGCATTTCTTTTCCATGGGGATGGTCTTGATCCCTGTCTCCTGTACAATGTCACGAACCTCATTCCATAGTTCATCAGGCACTCTATCTATCAGATCTAGGCCCTTAAATCTAATTCTCACTTCCACTGTATAATCATAAGGGATTTGATTTAGGTCATACCATGCCAAACATAAAGATTCTTAAAGAATTTTGCTGAAGTACAAAGGAATTCATTTGTTGATAGAAGTCATAATTTATTTTAAATTAAGGAAAAAATTTAAAAGTTATATAGCCGGAGTTAAATACCACAGAGAGGCCAGAGTCATAGTTTTACCTACTTTAAGTAAGAAAACAGAAGAAATTGAAAGACATTAGCACTGAAACTAGCATTACTATTTAAAGTTGTTATTATTACATTTTGTTAAAATGAAATTGGTAAAGCAATTATAACTTTATTAAGGGGATCATTTCAAGTGTTCAGTACAATTTCTTGTGATTATGCATCTTTGTTCTCATTCCAAACAAATGTCTCATAGTTTAAATATCACATATTACAGATGATTCAAATTAAAAACGGAAGCACTTTTACCATAGTCAATTCATGTTAATTTAAAATACTTCCTATAGCTTTTGGAATGTGCATTTACTTTTTGGTTATATGTAATGTGATAAGCATTTTCCTCAAAAACTTTTGATATCCTCAATTCTGTTAGAGATTTCTAAGTGTTTTCTGAAAAAAATTTAATGCATAGGAATGCCATTAACATTTATCTTCTAAAAGATTTATTTAAATGCTGAAGAGTTACATGTAATTGAAAATAGTGTATTCTTAATTTTCAATACTATAATTTACTTTCTTTTTACTTTAAGTTAGACTTTTGAAAGATTTTGATGATCTTTTACTAAACAAATAATGGAAGAACAGTGATATTTGAACATATTTTTAAACATAAAGATTAAAAGAATCTTTTGTTTTAATAACTATGGCAAAAGTAATATGTGCTATGTGTTTGAAGATAGCTAACTAAATGAGAGAAAATATTTCTCAGTAAAGAAGTTGAAGTAGGAATTATAAGGAAATCATTGAAATTAAATTGTAAATGAGTTTTAATTTACTTTAATGGTATAAAGACATAACTAGGAAGTTAAATCTATAGAGAAAATATATGGAAAACCACATATTAACTATTTGAGCGGTATTTTTGGTTTATATTATTGACTATATAAAAGACGCTTACTCCTTGGAAGGAAAGTTATGACCAACCTAGATAGCATATTCAAAAGCAGAGACATTACTTTACCAACAAAGGTTCGCCTAGTCAAGGCTATGGTCTTTCCTGTGGTCATGTATGGATGTGAGAGCTGGACTGTGAAGAAGGCTGAGCGCCGAAGAATTGATGCTTTTGTACTGTGGTGTTGGAGAAGACTCTTGAGAGTCCCCTGGACTGCAAGAAGATCCAACCAGTCCATTCGGAAGGAGATCAATCCTGGAATTTCTTTAGAAGGAATGATGCTAAAGCTGAAACTCCAGTATTTTGGCCACCTCATGCGAAGAGTTGACTCATTGGAGAAGACTCTGATGCTGGGAGGGATTGAGGGCAGGAGGAGAAGGGGACGACAGAGGATGAGATGGCTGGATGGCATCACTGACTTGATGGGTATGAGTCTGGGTGACCTCCGGGAGCTGGTGATGGACAGGGAGGCCTGGCGTGCTGCGGTTCATGGGGTCGCAAAGAGTCGGACACGACTGAGCGACTGATCTGATCTGATCTGATACTGTTTTCTGTGATTAACATAGCTAATCAAAACTGACAATAATTGGGTTTTTATAAATATATATTCTGCAAATATTGGTCCATGATTTCAGCTATACACAAAAACTGTCATTAAATCATATAGTGACAGCAAAGTTAAAATAATTTACAATGCTAATTTTCTTTGCCAGAGATTTTAACAGTTTAATTATTTTCTTGTTGGATAATCTTTAATTCTAACAATGTATTCCTTCAAGCAGTTCTAATATATGGAATTTGAAGCTGATTTCCTACATTGATTAATATCATAAGCAATCAAATTTAAGTGTTAGAAGAGTCTGAGTCTCTGAGTCATTAAACTGTGTATTTTAGTACATACTTATATAGAAACCAGTGATGAAATTAATGTTTATGTTTAGAATAACAGCAAAATATCAAATACTACAATTTCTAATTATTTATTTTAGCTCTTGCTTTAAAGCATTTTGATTATGAAAATTATTTTTTAAAATATTTTATTCAAATTTTAAAATGTCTGTTATCATCTGTAGTGTTATGGGATTTTAGTAGAGAAATGCTATCTGATTTTGCTAACTATGATGTTTCAGGCTGTGTATCTACATTTGATTGATTTCTAACTCTGTGTTATGCATTTGTCTTCCTAGGGCCTCTAAGGTGCTGAGTATTTCTTGATTGTTCATCTTAATGAACATGGTGTAGTAGAACAATCTTGGAGAAATAAATGTCACCCCACTCCAGTTTTACTGCCTGGAGAAACCCATGGACCAAGGAGCCTGGCAGGCTACAGTCCATGGGGTTGCAAGAGTTGGACAGGACTTAGCAACTAAAGAGAGAGAGAGAATGAAACAATGTGATGTGTTATCCAAATGGTCCATTCAATTTAGTTCTATAAAATGGTAGAGGACAGAATGGGTAATATAGCTCTGGAGCAAAACTGAAAATATATGTTGTCTCCTGTTCCATGTAAATGTGAACTATTTAAAACAAACAAAAAAACAAGAGAGAGGTGAACCTGTACAGATAATCCAAACTGGGTACCACGCAAAAATCACTTGAAATAGACACATCTTCTCATGGATATTTTACATAGATTATTAAAATTAATTCAATCACTAGAGTTTATACAACATGACAAGTTAATAAGCATGTAAGTACATCAAACCAAACTGGGAGAATAAACTTTAAAATGGGCTTTGCACCCAAAGTTCATAGCAGCATTATTTACAACAGCCAAGACATGAAGGCAACCAACGTGTCCATCAACAGATAAATGTATAAAGATGACATGGTACATATATACAATGGATTTATCATAAAAAGAATAAAATATTGTCATTTGCAGCGACATGAATGGATCTAGAGAATACCACACTAAGTGAAGTCAGGGAGAAAAAAAGACAAATATTGTATGATAGTATTTATACGTGGAATTGAAAAATTATACAAATCAATCTATATACAAAACAGAAACAGATGCACAGATGAAGAAAACAAACTTAGAGTCATCAAAAGGAAAAGTTCAGTTCAGTTCAGTCACTCAGTTGTGTCCAACTCTTTGCGACCCCATGAATCACAGCACGCCAGGCAAGGAAAACGGAAGTGGGAAAATGATAAATAGGAGGATGGGATCAACAGACATGAACTACTAAACATAAAACAGAAAAGCAATAAGGATTTACTATATAATGCAGGGAATAATATTCAATGTTTTATAATAGCCTATAATGGAAAAAGAATCATAATATATACACATATATAAATCCAGATCACTTCGCTGTAAACCTGAAAGTAACACAGTATTGTAAATAAACTATACTTAAATTTTTAAAACTTAATGTATTAATAATTCACACATTAACAAAATAAAGAAAAAATAAAAAAAAAAAAAGAAAAAAGCACTTACCAAATCAATGTTGCATCTCTATGTCCAAGGCCATAATAATCTATTATAGCAGGACTACATTTCTAGCACTGCAGTTGGGGCCTAGAGTCACCCTGCAAAATCCATATATTTTCTTCAGGGCTAGCCTGTTAAACTAAATGAATATATGATGGAGACCATTGCATCTGCATCCTTCAGGTCCTTATTAATTTGCAGTTTGGTCCAGGTTTCATTACTGTCTGTTTACCATCCTGGCAGATTGGTAGTTTCACTGTCTTCATTTTGCCTTCTGCAACACAGACCAAGGAATCAATGTGGGGATTAAGCCAAGTGTCAAGTATCCCAATCACAATGGGAATTTAGGTATTGTGCATTTAGGTATTTTAAAATGATAGCTAAATAGATTCATACATCTTAGTACATCCACAGTAAGCTGAACCTTGCTTAGTATGCCATTAAGAAGGGGAACCATAATGATGATTTAGAAGTCTCTGTGTCTGACAGGTTTCCTTGTTAGATAATTTCCTTTTTACCTAGATGCTTAAAGGTTGAATGTCAATTTCCTTTTGCCCTAGGTGATTATAAGTCTCTCTGTGTAAAGACTGGGTATTCATTAATGATTATATTTGCTATATAGTATTGCTTTGTGTTTCTTCTCAAAGACATAGGCACCTCTTGCAGTTAGTAGATTCTGAATCTGAAAAAAACACAAGACCAGAAACTTGGCAAGGGATTATAACATTTTTATTAGGTTGTCTTCCTTCAGCCACTTAGTCTACCGTTCTCTGTTTCCTGTGATTGTAGTACCTGGGTAGTGCCCTTGTCAAATGGCCATCGTTTTGTTTCTATGAACCATAGAACTGTCTCCATAACTATCTGTCAATCAAAATCCTTGGCTACCTTTCTGACCCTGGCAGTCATTAGGATATTGTAACCAGTCATAAGGATATAGTGCCAGCTCTTGGCACTAAAGCGTTGCTTTCTGTGCTATATTGTCTCCATTGTTTCAGGGTTCTCCTATCTGTGTTGCTTCCAGTAAGCTTAGTTCTGTATCAGTCTTTCAAAATTCAGATTGTCTTACAAAGGAGAACTACATAATCTTGTTGAATCAGTGTCTCTCCAATGCATTCCTCATAGCTTTGGTAAATGTGAATCCTCTGGGCCTTCAAACTGGAGCATTATCATTTAGTGAATCCCTTGGTCTTGAATAATATATCCTGTTATTATGTCTTCCCTTATCTGCTGTAGCAATTCTGAAGTTTTATCTACTCTTTGCATTGCTTGTTCATGCTTCTAAGAGCTGTCAAATAGTTAATTTGGACAGTTCAGGGATTTTATGTATCTTACAAGAAAGGTCCCAAATCAATAAATTATTGCCTATCCATTTTTTTTTTTTTGTTATGGTACACTTTATCAGTGCAAATTCAGTGCAGACTTGGGCAATACTATGGAGAAATTTGCAACATTACAAGGCCATTAAAGTGATGACTCCATTTGCACTGAAATGGAAACCTTTTTTATCTCCACTTATGTTATGGTCATAATGGAGTGGTCATGAATGGAGACTGCCTTGCAAAAGTGTGCCCTTATACAGAATAGTTCCTTGCAGTTGAGACAAACTCTAAAATACCAAGAGCAGGAGTCTGTCTATTGCAAGCTTGGGCAAAGACTCCTTCCTTGAGATTTGATCTGGGTGGTGTGTCTCACTTTTTACCATACATTGAAGTAAACATATTAAAATATCTAGAAAATTTAGACAACCAAAGATAGCATACTATTGCTTTGGAACCAAGCAAAAGTAGACTTTTACTTTTATTGTATTGACCAGATGATTTGCCAGTTTGATCAGGATGTTGTTGATAGCTGTATAACAATCAATGTAACTAATACGCAGATTAAATTTTTCAGGGCTGATTTCCCTAATCATAATGTTTTAATACTTCCTCCAGAAATAAAAGCATATAGGTGGAACAGTTGATCAAAGACAAGACAATAACATGTTCCATCCACTAAACCACAAAACTTGGTTTTCTGAACTTGGTTTGTGAGCTAAACAAAAACACTGCAGGACAGGAGAGTTTGTCTTTTCTATCTATGTCAAGATGATTGTACTTACATATATGAGAAAAATTAATCATGTAACTAAATATAAACATACAGAAGACAGAAACCTAAACCATTCCTTTTTACATTAAACATAAAATTTTATATTTCCACAATATTAAATGATTACTACGTTCTTTGCTAAGTACTTGCTACCAGTTTTTATATTTATCTCATTGTGAACCAGTGATTGGTTATGGTATGTGAACTATTAGCTACTACTACTACTAAGTCACTTCAGTCATGTCCGACTCTGTGTGACCCCATAGATGGCAGCCCATCAGGCTCCCATCAGGCTCCCCTGTCCCTGGAATTCTCCAGGCAAGAACACTGGAGTGGGTTGCCATTTCCTCCTCCAATGCATGAAAGTGAAAAGTGAAAGTGAAGTCGTTCAGTTGTATCCGACCCTCAGCAACCCCATGGATTGCAGCCTTCCAGGCTCCTCTGTCCATGGGATTTTCCAGGCAAGAAGTATTAGCTACTTTGATCTAAATTATTTCAATCAGATATATTCAGGGTTTTTATTTTTTTTTGAAATTTGAAGGTAAAGAATTTTTTTTTTTTCCTGCTTCTGTGAATACAGCAGAATGTTACTCCAGCGAACATGAGGGGAGCTATTTTCACATGAAATTGATCTTGCAAAGAGCAGAGAAGAAAGAACGAGGAACTATACTCTAGGTGACATCATTGAGTTGCTGGGTTATCCATTAATGTAGCCCTACTTTGAAATTTTCAGTGACCCAATATTCAAAATTATTTCATCCTCTTTGACTTAGATTTTTTTGTTATTTAAAATGAAACAACTTTACTGACTGAAAAACTATAATAATTTTACAAGTGAGGGTGGTTTTTGTTTCAAATCAGATGTGATGTGAAGTTGTAATAGGCAGCACTTTTTTCAAGAGAAATAAATTAAACTTGACCAGTTAAGAACAAAAGCAACACAAACCAAAAGTGATTTTTGTTGTTGATGTAACAAAAAATAAATAAATAAACAAATAATTATTAGCTCACCTAATCACCTGTAGGAGGGGTAAGAATATAAGTTACTACAGCCAGTGCAATTCCCATAGGACTCTATTTTATTTTTTCCTTTTATTTTGCTTTGTGTTTCAGTTTTGTTCTACTATGCTGAGTTTTTCAGCCAAGTAGGAGTTGTGAACACCAGTAACTTCTATGCTCACATTTTTCCATTTCTACCATCAGGGAATATGAATTCTTTTTTCTTTAGTTTAAACTTGAAAGAACTAGACAAGAATTCTGGCTGATCCCAGTCAGATCAAACACCTACTGATGTGTCCAGAGATGCAGTAGCTACCAATTAGTAGCCTCAACAGTAGCTCTGTAGTTGGAGTTGGAAAAAAATAATTCTCACTGAAGAAAGTACTATGAGTAGAAGTTTGAAGGCATTCCAAACATGATATTAAAAGAAATGTTTTCTAAATTCAGAATTGGTTTTATAATGGGTCTCACTTCAAAGTCTGTACTTTTATTGACAATGGGTAATTAATAAAAGCTTTTGCAATTAATTAAACTATGGGGCTCATCACCAGAATTAGAATTGTAACTTTAGGATAAATTTGAGTAACCGAGATAAAATAAAAATAAGATATTTCAGGAAAAGCTTATGATCACCTAGTAGAAATGCACATAACTTCATTTCATTTCATTATTTAAATACTGTAGCACAATGAGAACCTACTTATGGAATGATACAAAGTAATGTTTTTTTTCAGCAAATAAATCATTCTTTAAATGTTCAACTAGTAATTTTAATAATTTTTAAAAATATACCTTTTACAGCTCTCTTTCACATAAATCCTAAAGGAAATTTAGCTTCAGATGATATTACTTCTTATACAGAGAATAGCTGGAATTATTTCTCCACCAGAGTCTGAGATAATATTGAAAAATATTTTGTACTTCCCCAAATTAGAATAAACCTATTATACAGGGAGACATTAGGGTTTTTTTTTTTCCTGCCAAACTTGATTTTCTACATGTATATTTTATATAAAACAATTATTGTCAAAATCTAGTTTCAAAATCTAGATGATTCAGAGTCATATAATATACTGAAGCTTGATCTCTACAGAGACATTAAAAATCTTTTTTCTCTGAGTTACTAACACTTCATCTTCACATAACTCTTCTAACTTTCCTTATTTTTCAAGTGATTGTCTTACTGCCATTACTTTCATAACAATGACTGTTACTTCTAATTGGCAAAATGTCAGCTAAAAGGTGTTTTCTTCCTAAACTCAAATAAAGAATAAGGTGTGTTATCAATAATCAGAGTTATATATCATCATCATTAGGCTTCAAAAATGTTTTTCTTATATAGAAATTAAAATTGATGTTAAATATTATGCCCTTTTGAAAAACAGCCATAACTTGCTAATTCGAATATGTCATTGCCTTCACACAGTTTGAATTTTCTAACAGTTTGCTACCTTCTTAATTAATTCTCTGTTCATTTAGGAATGGGAAATTATTGTATTGTCTTTCAAAGAGCTTATAATTTGCTGCATTTAGCAACCTCATGTTGGCAAAATATGGTTCTCAGGAAGGGGTCATGTTATGTTTTTCATTTATTTTCATTCCTTCGCCTAGTAAATTAGACACATGTTCAAGCAATTGAGGTAATGACTCAAATACTTTTAAGTTTCAGGGGAGTGGGTGCCATGTCTTTAATTGTCGGTGTTTATAGTGCTTTGTATATTACCTGTAATCACACTGGAAGTTCATAAATACTGAATGAATTGAATTGAATTTGAGAATATTAGTGTAAAACATTTATTGAGATAAAAGAGAGTGTATATATTCAATTTAACAGTTAATTACCTTCATTATGTTTATATTGCCCTGAGCTGTAACCTGGATCAGAAGTGAAACACAGAAAGAGAAAAAAAAAGGAAATAAAAGATTAAGAAGACTCAGTATAAGCAATGCATGATTATTTTTGCTGTAATTGCTAGGTACTTAACATACAGTGCTCTTTTTTGCAGAATATTTTCCTAGCCATCTTGGCAGGAGATTTTGAAATGAAGTATATTGTGGAGGATATTCATGCAACATAAATTTAAGAAGCCTGTAACCCAAGTTAGTTTTGTGAAATATTCATATAGGGGGAACCTCTTGTGGGTCTTCTTTAGTACTTATTTGTAAGACAGGTGGACAAAGGAAAAGAATATTATTACAGTAGAACTTTTGACTCCAACCTGCATATCTTAGACTGATAGATATATCAAATTTATTGAGAATGTATTAGCAAAATAAAATATATTTTTAAGTTCTAAAAACATCATAATAGTCTGGGTAAAAAGCTTGGGATATGGTTCAAATGCAAGTATGGAAGAAGCAAAATTCATTGTGATAAAGTATATTAACTGACTGAAGACTCTGAGCAGCTCTTTTTCCAAGACACATTTAAAATCACTCTATCTCCCTGAGGAAGTAGGTGAGGAAGCTCCTAGGATTTGCCATAGGTTTGCTCTTATGCATATCAGGTACTCTTTCTGCCCAAAGTAGTTGGGATACATGGACTATATCCATTGAATAATCCTATTAAGACTTGGATCAGGTACTTGGGAAATTACATTAGTGAAAGAAATAACCACACTGTAGACATAAGGCATTCTGTGTTCATTTACAAATTCCTTGGATTCCATAGTGATATCCTCTAAGATTTGGCTGTTATTATACTCATATAGTCTAATGTTATCTATTAAACAATATTCCCTGAGTGATTACTGTGTTGAAAGTACTATGCTGCTGCTACTGCTCCTAAGTCTTCAGTCGTGTCCGACTCTGTGTGACCCCATAGACGGCAGCCCATCAGGCTCCCCCGTCCCTGGGATTCTCCAGGCAAGAACACTGGAGTGGGTTGCCATTTCCTCCTCCAATGCATGAAAGTGAAAAGTGAAAGTGAAGCCGCTCAGTTATGTCTGACTCTTAGCAGCTCCATGGACTGCAGCCTACCAGGCTCCTCCGTCCATGGGATTTTCTAGGCAAGAGTACTAGAGTGGGGTGCCGTTGCCTTCTCCAGAAAGTACTATAACTGAGGCAAATAGTAAATATGATAACATAATTTTCTATGTCCTCACATTGTTGATAATTTAAAGATCCTGTAAAAGTGCTACTAGTGAGTGGTCACAGCCAAGGAATGTAGACATCACAGTAAGTTAGAAAAAGCAAAGACTAGAATTTCGTCCAGAGTTTGAAGAGAGCCTAGCCCTGCTGACATAATTTCAGATTTCTGGCCTCCATAACAGTAATAGAATAAAATTCTTTTGTGTTAAGTCCTCAAGTTTATGAAAATTTGTTACAGAAAATGTTACAGGTAGGAAAACTAAGATATCAAAATCAAACACATTCAGGCACAAATCCTCACACACATAGAAAATATTTATCAGCACTATAATGATCATAAACTCAAAATAAGGACTCGGTGGACAAAATGACCACCATGTCTTCAACTTGTAATTAGCAAGTTGTACAGGAAGAAGCCAAAAGAAAGGAAGGCAAATCAAGTTCCAATCGTCCTAAAAGTCACAAAACTACTATTCCCAACAGATGCTAGCAGTAGGTCTTGGCAGGCAGATCTGGGCATAGCAGAAAATTTGGGCTGTGATCTGTAGGTGAGAAGGGCGAATTTGGCCAGTGATCTACAAATAGAAGGGGAAGATGTGAAGGCTGTGCCAGATTGTATTTTCTTGGGCTCCACAATCACTGTGGATGGTGACTGCAGCCATAAGATTAAAAGACACTTGCTTCTTGGAAGAAAAGCTATGGCAGACCTAGACAGTGTATTAAAAAGCAGACATATTACTTTGCCAACGAAGGTCCATCTAGTCAAAGATATGGTTTTTCCAGTAATCATGTATGAATGTGAGAGTTGGACCATAAAGAAGGCTGAACAACAAAGAACTGATGCTTTCAAATTGTGAAGTTGGAGAAGACCTTTGAGAGTCCTTGGACAACAAGGAGATGAAATCAGTCAGTCCTAAAGGAAATCAACCCTGAATATACATTGGAAGGCCTAATGCTGAAGTGGAGGCTCCAATACTTTGGCCACCTGATATGAAGAGCTGACTCATTATAAAAGACCCTAATGCTGGGAAAGATTAAGGACAAAAGGAAAATATAGTGGCAGAGGGTGAATGGTTAGGTAGCATTACCAACTCAATGGACATGAATTTGAGCAAACTTCAGGAGACAGTGGAGGACAGAGGAGCCTGGTCTGCTACAGTCCATGGAATCACAAAGAGTTTGACACAACTTAGTGACTGAACATGGAGAAGGAAATGGCAACCCACTCCAGTGTTCTTGCCTTGAGAATCCCAGGGACAGGGGAGCCTGGTGGGCTGCCGTCTATGGGGTTGCATGGGGTTGGACATGACTGAAGCAACTTAGCAGCAGCAGCAGCAGCAGTAACTGAACAACAGCAACAACTATGGGTGAGAACTCATCTGATGAGCAGAGAACCACTAAAAGATTGCTGTTGTCTGGGCCCTACAAACTTCCAAACTAACCAACTAAATATCCTTTCCAGGACAAAGATTAACAGTGAGAAGAAACCTCTATTAGTACAATGCAGATTGAAGTAATAGGATCATTGAAAAGAGATGATCCATGTGAAAAAGGGGAGACAGTCTGCTGAGAGACACTTTGAGAAAACAGTAGAAGAGAGAGACCTAGAGTTTAGAAATTAGAAAAAGCTATCCTGGCCCACTTCCTATTTTAGAACTACTGGGAAACCCTCTTAGTTAAACCTTAGCAATAGAACATAACATAAATTGAATGCCATAAAACAATGTTAAAATATTAAATAAAGTTAATATCCAGACAATAATAGACAGCCATATTAAAAAGCAGAGATATTACGTTGTCAACAAAGGTCCGTCTAGTCAAGGCTATCGTTTTTCCAGTGGTCATGTATGGGTGTGAGAGTTGGACTATAAAGAAAGCTGACTGCCAAAGAATTGATGATTTTGAACTGTGGTGTTGGAGAAGACTCTTGAGAGTCCCTTGGACTGCAAGGAGATCCAACCAGTCCATCCTAATGGAGATCAGTCCCGGGTGTTCATTGGTAGGACTGATTTTGAAGCTGAAACTGCAATACTTTGGCCACCTGATGCAAAGAGCTGACTCATTTGAAAAGACCCTGATCCTGGGAAAGATTGAGGGCAGGAGGAGAAGGGGACGACAGAGGATGAGATGGCTGGATGGCATCACCGACTCAACGGACATGAGTTTGGGTAAACTCCAGGAGTTGGTGATGAACAGTGAGACCTGGTGTGCTGTGATTCATGGGGTCACAAAGAGTCGGACATGACTGAGCTACTGAACTGAACTGAGTAAGTATATGCCAAAATGGGCCTCAAAAACAAATGAGAATTTTAATATTTTCAAGTATGGTATTATTTAAGTTATAGAAGCTATGAAAAATCAAAAACAGAATCAGATTTAAAAGAATTCATTAGTGAGGTCATTTGGAGAATGTAAAAGATTTTTAAGAGGACCGTTAGAAGGTAGAAAATATTTAGGTATAAAATAGCAAAATTATTTCAGAAATAAACACCAAGCCATAATATGTGTAACAGCAAATAAATACAATGGATGTTGATTTAAGAGAAATGCAGCCTGTTTTAAATACCTTTTAATTAAAAAGAAAATAAATTTACTGAAAACAGGCAAAGATGATTCATTAATTTAACAGGATACTCCTTACCCTCTGTCCCTAAAGTATTAGTTATTTATATGGTCTGACAAATTACCTTAAGCTAAGAGGGAAACAACAGAATGGGAAAGACTAAGGATCTCTTCAATAAAATCAGAGATACCAAAGGAACATTTCATGCAAAGATGGGCTGGATAAAGGACAGAAATGGTATGGACCTAACAGAAGCAGAAGATATTAAGAAGAGATGGCAAGAATACACAGAAGAACTGTACAAAAAAAGATCTTCACGACCCAGATAATCATGATGGTGTGATCACTGACCTAGAGCCAGACATCCTGGAATGTGAAGTCAAGTGGGCCTTAGAAAGCATCACTACGAAGAAAGCTAGTGGAGGTGATAGAATTCCAGTTGAGCTATTCCAAATCCTGAAAGATGATGCTGTGAAAGTGCTATACTCAATATGCCAGCAAATTTGGAAACTCAGCAGAGGTCACAGGACTGGAAAAGGTCAGTTTTCATCCCAATCCCAAAGAAAGGCAATGCCAAAGAATGTTCAAACTACTGCACAATTGCCCTCATCTCACATGCTAGTAAAGTAATGCTCAAAATTCTCCAAGCCAGGCTTCAGCAATATGTGAACTGTAAACTTCCTGATGTTCAAGTTGGTTTTAGAAAACGCAGAGGAACCAGAGATCAAATTGCCAACATCTTCTGGATCATGGAAAAAGCAAGAGAGTTCCAGAAAAACATCTATTTCTGCTTTACTGACTATGCCAAAGCCTTTGACTGTGTGGATCACAGTAAACTGTGGAAAATTCTGAAAGAGATGGGAATACCAGACCACCTGATCTGCCTCTTGAGAAATCTGTATGCAGGTCAGGAAGCAACAGTTAGAACTGGTCATGGAACAACTGACTGGTTCCAAATAGGAAGCACGTCAAGGAGTACGTCAAGGCTGTATATTGTCACCCTGCTTATTTAACTTATATGCAGAGTACATCATGAGAAACGCTGGACTGGAAGAAACACAAGCTGAAATCAAGTTTGCTGGGAGAAATATCAATAACCTCAGATATGTAGATGATACCACCCTTGTGGCAGAAAGTGAAGAGGGGCTAAAAAGCCTCTTGATGAAAGTGAAAGTGGAGAGTGAAAAGGTTGGCTTAAAGCTCAACATTCAGAAAACGAAGATCATGGCATCTGGTCCCATCACTACATGGGAAACATATGGTGAAACAGTGGAAACAGTGTCAGACTTTATTTTTCTGGGCTCCAAAATCACTGCAGATGGTGACTGCAGCCATGAAATTAAAAGACACTTACTCCTTGGAAGGAAAGTTATGACCAACCTAGATAGCATATTCAAAAGCAGAGACATCACTTTGCCAACAAAGGTTCGCCTAGTCAAGGCTATGGTGTTTCCTGTGGTCATGTATGGATGTGAGAGTTGGACTGTGAAGAAGGCTGAGCGCCAAAGAATTGATGCTTTTGAACTGTGGTGTTGGAGAAGACTCTTGAGAGTCCCTTGGACTGCAAGGAAATTCAAACAGTCCATTCTGAAGGAGATTTCTTTGAAAGGAATGATGCTAAAGCTGAAACTCCAATATTTTGGCCACCTCATGCGAAGTGTTGACTCATTGGACAAGACTCTGATGCTGGGAGGGATTGAGGGCAGGAGGAGAAGGGGAGGACAGAGGATGAGATGGCTGGATGGCATCACTGACTCGATGGATGTGAGTCTGAGTGACCTCCGGGAGTTGGTGATGGACAGGGAGGCCTGGCGTGCTACAGTTCATGGGGTCGCAAAGAGTCGGACACGACTGAGCGACTGATCTGATCTGATCTGATATCACATCCAATTAAAAATCAATCTTTTATTGAATTCACAATAGACTTTGATAGTGTTAGCAGAGAAAAGAAACAGAATTCTAAACTAGAGAACAATGTAGTGTATTATGTAAAAGGATGTTCAGGTAAATACTGTTGAGAGAGTTGGAAATTAGATAGATCAGACCTGAAGAGTAAAACCTATGATTATCTGTGGAATAGAGATTTGCTGTATACACATAAAAACTAATTTCTATAGAGATTTTTAATGTAGTTTCCAACATAAACAATCAAAATTGAGGAATAGTGCATTAATATTTTTGTCATTATTACCATTATTCAAGTCCTATTTGAAAGTTATATTTGAAAATCAGAAAATATTCATCGACAATCTCTTGGGATACATATCTAAATCTGATTTACTGACTTGGTGTTTGGAGCACTCATAATTATCTGTGTTAAATATAAAGGAAACTCACAAACCCCTTAGTACTTTGTTAGGCTAAGTACATCTTTTAAAATGCATTTATTTACTGTTTAAGAAACTTACTATGTTTCTAATGCTTAGGGGCATTCTTTTGAAGACAGTATATTTCTAAAGTGTATCAAGGTCTTCTTCAGTTCTTGGCATTCACAAGATTATAATCCATTTCCTAGAATTATTTGCTCTCTTTATTCATTAATTGTAAACATTTTTGTTGATTTTCTCATCTTTTATTACTTTTTACCCAAATTGGAATATATAAGGTATTTTGTTTATTGTATTATTGAAGTTCAGCTGCTTTAAAATGTTGTGTTAATTTCTGATGCATAGCAAAATGATTCAGGTATGTATGTGTGTGTATGTATAGACCTTCTTTTTCACTCTGCTCTTTCACTTTCATCAAGAGACTCTTTACTTCCTCTTTGCTTCATGGAAAATAGATGGGGGAAAAATGGAAACAGTGGCAGATTTTATTTTCTTCAGTTCAGTCATTCAGTCTTGTCCAACTCTTTGCGACCCCATGGACTAGCACGCCAGCCTTTCCTATCCATCACCAACTCCTGGACCTTGCTCAAACTCATGTCCATTGAGTCCGTGATGCCATTCAGCTATCTCATCCTCTGTTGTCCTTTTCTCCTCCTTAATTTTCTTGGGCTCCACAATTAGTGCAGACAGTGATGGCAGTCATGAAATTAAAAGATGCCTGCTCCTTGAAAGAAAAGCTATGACAAACCTAGACAGTGTATTAAAAGGCAGAGACATCACTTTGCCTACAGTGGTCTGTAAAGTCAAAGCTATGGTTTTTCTAGTAGTCATGTATGGATGTGAGAGTTGGACCATAAAGAAGGCTGAACACCAAAGAATTAATACTTTTGAACTGTGGTGCTGGAGAAGACTCTCGAGAGTCCCTTGGACACCAGGGAGGTCAAATCAGTCAACTGTTAAGGAACTCAACCCTGAATATTCATTGGAAGGACTGATGCTGAAGGTGAAGGTCCAGTATTTCGGCTACTTGATGTGAAGAGTGGACTCACTGGAAAAGATCTTGGTGCTGGGGAAGACTGAGGGTAGGAGGAGAAGTGAGCAGCAGAGGATAAGATGGTTGGATGGCGCTAGTGACTCAATGGACATGAGTTTGAGCAAACTCCAGGAGATAGTAAAGGACAGAGAAATCCTATATGCTTTAGTCCACAGTGTCGCAAAGAGTTGGACACAACTTAGCAACTGAACAATAACAATAACAACAACAATGTTCTTTTTCAGATACTTTTCTATTATAGTTTACTACAAGATATTGAATATAGTTTTCTGTGCTATACAGTGGAATCTTATTTTATATATACTAGTTTGTATTTGGGTTTCCCTGATGGCTTAGTGGTAAAGAATCTCCCTGCCAGTGCAGGAGACCCATATTCTATCCCTAGTACAGGAAGATCCCCTGGAGAAAGAAATGGTAACCCATTCCAGTATTCTTGCGTGGAATATCCCCATGGACAGAATAGCCTGTTGGGTTGCAATCCACGGGGATGCAGAGTCAGGAATGACTTAGCAGCTGAACAACAGTTTGTATTGCTAATTTGAAACTCCAAATTTACTCCTTCTTGCCCCATTTCTCTCTTGGTAGCCTCAAGTTTGTTTCCTATGCTGTTAGACTATTTCTTGTCTATTGAATAACTTCTTTTGTATTATTTTTTAGATTCCACATATAAGTGATATGATACTTGGCCTTCTCTGGCTGACTTGACTTTAGTATGATAATCTCTAGATCGATTCATGCTGCTGGAAATAGCAATATTTCAGTCTTTTTATGGGTGATTAATATTCCGTTGTGTATATGTGTGTGTATATAATATACACACACATCACATCTTCTTTGTCCATATATCTGTCAGTGAACATTTTGTTTCCTTCCTTTGCTATTATAAATGGTATTGTTATGAGCATATGGGTGCATATATCTTTTTGATTTAGAATTTTCTCCAAATAATATGCACAGGAGTGGAATTGCTAGATCATATGGCAATGCTATGTTTAGTTTTTTGAAGACATAGGAGGTGTTTTGGATCAGAGATAGCACTCCTATTAAATACTTCACTTTGTATAATGACTGTGATGATCACTTTTACCTTTATTCTTACTCCACTTGGCAACACAATGAGAGATTGGTCAGTTTTCCAAGGAGAGTGTCTAGGTATTCCAGAGTAAGAGAATTAACAACTTTTCTTTGCTTATAGAAGTATAGGGACCAACTTTTCCCACCTCTTTTGAAAATATTTCCACCTTATTCCAATACTTATCTGGGTAAATAAAATATCTTCAGTACCCAGAAAGCCCTAGGGGATTGAATTTTACATTATAGCGATGTGTTCCTTGAATGTAAATAGCTAGAAAAACAATGCTCCAATCTTTTTGGTACCTTTAGAGCTAACCTAGGTGCCTCTCCCAGAAGATAACTGTCTGGCTATAAGAGAAACAGAAGAGAAGTTTTTAAGTATATGACTACAGATAGAACATTATGGTATATTTAAATGTTTCTAGGAGAAATGAAGCAAACATTCTCCAAATTTATAGCATATGTTTCTTTGCCTCTCAAGGCTAGAGTTCTATGCAAGTGTGCTGAGAAACTTACTGAAATTTTATTTCTCCTAAAATTTGTGTATAAGAAGCTAAGAACATACGTAGAAAATTTCCTGTAATGCAGAAAGGGAAAAAAACACAACATTACTACATCAGATCTGTTTTATCACACTGAGTAAAATGTGTTCTTATTTCTTGATGTTTTATAGTGTATCCTGTACCTTTATATTTACAACTTTATTGTCTATTAATATTGTGTGAAATTGTCCTAAGATAAAAAAAGAGTCCACTTGATCTCCTGAAGAAAATTAGGTTCCTAAACCTTGTTTCATAGATTATAAAATGCAAATTTATTAAGAAAACATTATTCAAGTGGAGTTTGACTTTTAGTTATGCGGTCAGAGATTCTGAAATCTGCCTTTCTAAAAATGATTATTACTGTTTTAATACCCATGGTAGACAGTATTGTACTATATTTACTTTTTAGTTGACATGTATGTTTAACAATTAACCAAAGTCATATTTTCAGATTGGTAAATTTCTCCCCAAATATGTGGGTGCAAATAAATCTGCTCTCAAAGGGACATTTGGCTCCTCGTCTGCAACACATGGTTTCAGCTTTCCGTTCACCCACAGCCAACGTATGCATCAATATGGGGAGAGATGCAGTTCCATTTGGACCCCTTTTGTGATTTAGTATACTCCAGAGTTGGTTGTTGTACACAAAAGATAAAAGTTCCTTAAATACATTTTGATAAAAACAATTTTCCACAATAGTCAAATTATGTTATTAAAAAACTACCAACCACCTTTCCATATATGCTTATATTTTAAGGAGAGCATTTTGTATATACATATGGCCACAGAATATGACTATATAGCTGATGTATAGATTGACATCATATTTATTGATTAAGCATAGTGTGTATTGTGTGAAGGCATGCATGCTCAGTCATATTTTGAGACCCCATGGACTGTAACCTGCCAGGCTCCCCTGTCCATCGAATTTTTCAGGCAAGAATATGGTAGTGCACTGCCATTTCTTCCTCCAGGGGATCTTCCCCACCCAGGGATCAAATGCCTATCTCTTGCCTCTCCTGCTTTGGCAGGCGGGTTCTTTACCAGGTGAGACACTGGTGAAGCCCATTAATCATCGTATATGTAACAAAAAGAAACATACGTCTAATATATATACCTGTGAATGTACATGCATGTATATGTATATGCATGTGTTTTAATTACATATTTCTAATTTTAAAATTTATTTGATATATATTATACTTTATTATTTTTAATTGACTGTCTTAAAAAGAAAAAAAAATCACTTTTTTAATTCACTTTAAAGAATAAGAAGAAAAACAGTGACACACTTCAGTTGAGTTCAGTCGCTCAGTCATGTCTTACACGACTTAGCAGCTAAACAGCAATAAAACTGTTAGAAAAGATAGACTACAAATTCTAATTCAGAAAACAGTACCAAGAATTAACCAGGATCTCCTGGAGAAGGGAAAGGTTACCACTGCAGTATTCTGGCCTGGAGAATTCCATGTACTGTATAGCCCATGGGGTTGCAAAGAGTCAGATACAATTGAGCAATTTGCACTTTCAGGCCAACAAAAGAACAAAAAAGAAAAAAAGAACTACTTACTAGAGTTAAGAGTTCAAGCTAAAGACTTATGGTCACGCTTAAAGTGAAAGTGAAGTTGCTCAGTCATGTCCCACTCTTCGTGACCCCATGGACTGCAGCCTACCAGGCTCCTCTGTCCATGGGATTTTCCAGGCAAGAGTACTGGAGTGGGGTGCCATTGCCTTCTCCACTAGATGGGGTCATGCTTACTGTGAGACTATATTCATATCCATGACCTCCATCACCATTTAGAATTTGATAATGTTAAAATTTGGTTTTAATCCTTAAAATTATTCTTAATTTTATTGAAGTTATATGGAGAAGACAATGGCGGCCCACTCCGGTACTCTTGCCTGGAAAATCCCATGGACAGAGGAGCCTGGTAGGCTGCAGTCCATGGGGTCGCTAAGAGTCGGACATGACTGAGCAACTTCACTTTCACTTTTTACTTTCATGCATTGGAGAAGGAAATAGGAACCCACTCCAGTGTTCTTGCCTGGAGAATCCCAGGGACAGGGGAGCCTGATGGGCTGCCGTCTGTGGGGTTGCACAGAGTTTGGACACGACTGAAGCGACTTAGTAGTAGTAGTATATATATTTAAGTTGTCATTCCTATATGTCACACTAATCAGAAGAATTTAATAGTGACTTTTTATATCACAGAAAAAGACAAGTAGAATTAAAAGTATTTAAGGATATGAAAGATTTTATAAGTAACAGGACAAAGCTTTATTGAAAGATACTAAAATCATCCTTAATAAATAGAATGTCTATGGTGATGCCATAAAAATATATTTTTAAACTTTTAGTTTTCCCCAAATTAATACATAAATTCTAATATTTAAAGATCTAAGTTTGGTAGAAAATCGGTATGCTATATCTAAAAACCATGTGAGAAATATGTGAGAACACCAAAGATCAAGAATAATTTATTAATATTGAAATAAAATTAAAATGTGGAAATAATTGTCACTAATAAATAGTAATTTATATTTTAAAATGATAATTCTATAAAGATCAGTGATGCTTGCAAACTAGGCCAAAATAATAGAATAAAAAGAAGAGAAACTGCTCACAAATTTATGGAAGCCTGCTGTATAGAAACAGTGACATTGTAGATTGATGTGGAAAGAATGGACTGAGATTAGTGCTAGGAAATTAGTTCATTTTTACTCGTACATAGAAATCCCCCTCAGGTAAATATACCCAGATATGAAGGCAAAATTTTAAATAGCTGTACTAAGCATCAGAGTGTATTTTTAAGACCTCAAAATAAGCAAGGATTTTATAAATAATATACTACAAAGAAACAAAGCAAAAACCACTAAGAAAAATATTGATACATTTAATACATTAAATTTTGATATTTTTGACAATTAGGAGATAACAAACTTTTTTAGGAGTAAATTTACAAATTGAGAAAATGTATTGTGACTCATAAACATTAAAGGGTTATTGCAATATATTAATACATATTTTAAAAGACAAAACTAATGATATGTAAAGCCATGTAATAGTAAAAAAATGCAAATTATCTAAACAGGTAAGTTCTAGGAAAGGAAATCCCACTAATATGAAGGTTTCTGGATTAAAGGAATGTTCAAACAAACATTATCTGTTTCTTTTCCAAATGTTTCATGGGATATCAGCCAGCTCCAGCCCTCTGGCTGGTATTCAGGTAATCACTCACATTAATGGCTTCAAAACGTTAAATTAGTTACTGCAGTCTTGCTAATTACCTAGTTGGCGCTTTGTCTACTCAGTGTTGCATACATAATAGTGGCTTTTTCTGCCTCTAGGTAAAGCCAGTCCTACCTGGTTTAACTTGTGTGGGCAGTTTTCTTTTTCCTTTCAATTGGCTCCATGAAGGTCAGGGCTTTTGACCTGTAAATTTACAGTTGAAGAATGGTAACAATCCCCTCCCCAGTATACGCAAGCTCACACACATCCACAACTGAATAGGCAGGTTAGAAAAAATCAATATATTTAGTAAATGTTAAAATATGCTTTCTTATATTAAGATGAACAATGTTTCAATTTAGTATTTGAATATTTCCTTAGTTTTGATCGACTCATTTTATCTTACCTAAGGTAAACTGAATTATATGTAATTCTTCTGATATCAAACTAATATTCTACAAGAGGATCAGCTTTAAACTATTCCAAAGACCAAGCATGCCTAGTGAAATGGCCAAACTGACAGAAGTCTCAGTTGACATTAAATTTGATGGTTGACATAATTTGTTGTTCAGTTTCAGTATGTATTAGTTTTCCTTTATTCTTTGTTCCCAACACAACAAATTACATCTCTCTTACAGAACTGGTCATATTGTCCTGTAATTAATAGTCTCGACTTTGAGGCAATTGAAACTGGAAACAACCTTTTTATCTCTAGCACCTTATGCATAGTGCAGAAGAATAGCTTTTTATCTCTAGCATCTTATGCATAGTACAGAAGAACAGCTCAAAAATGTTTTGGAGAAAGATTAATGACAATAAGAGCTATTTCTAGGTTTGTTTTAAATAAGTTTCTTTTTATATGCATAAATAAATAAAAATAACTTACTTGAGTAAAAAATATTCCTAAATTTAGTCATCATCTCAGCAAGAGGTAGATTATACAAACATACATGTTGGGAAACATTTATCCATGTCATTTATGTAAATCTTGTATCTGTGTTGCTCCAGCTGTATCTTTCCAAGCTTTGTATAACATTCAGCCTTGAAAAATAGAGATTTTGTGTTCCTCTAGGGCAGAAGGCAGCTTTGTTTCCTTACCAGTATAATATAGAAAATGTCTTCCTAGGGTAAAATTTGCTCAAGTTTGCCAGTAGTATCCATATAAAATAGGGGTTTCTTAAACTGTGACACATAACTTACTTCATGTGCAACATCTGTCTGGACCTACCTCCTCATCACTATCATAAGACTTGAGGGGAATGAGTAACCTGTGCGACTTGAAACTCATGCTGTCTGCTATACTGTGAATAATATAGTGCTTTCATTGTGACTCATGAGTTTCATGTTTTCTGCCAGATCCATGAAACTGTTGGCTGGGCAAGCTGGGTAAAATCTTAGATCTTTCATAGCTCTTACAATATGCATTACATTCACCTAGTTAATTCTTTCTATAGTCCAGTTATACTAATGATGATATGCCAGAATCCTTTATATAGTTTCCAGTCATTTTCTTTATTTTATTTTGAAATTTGCTTTCCTTGGAAGCACATATTTTAATCACAAAATTATTCATAACCATCAAAATAAAATGACAGTAAACATAGCTTATTAAAGCAATAATTATGGCATTAGAGTGTTTATACAAATTAGATCAAATCAACATTAAGAAATGAAGCTATGTGGAAGTTCCTCCTTTGGAACTACTTTTAGAGGTGAAAGAATTTTTGAGTATGTCAAATTTATGGTAAATATTCATGTTTTTAAGTAATAGTTTTAAAAACTACCAATACATATTAAGAGCAAAATCTAGTAATAAAGGTCAAAAATCTGAATAATAACATTTAAAAATACATGACTGTAGATACATTGGCAATAATTTTTTTTTTTTTCTGTTGACTGATAAAATGACTTTTCATATGCATGAACGCTTACGGTTATATCAAGTAACATTTAGGAAAAAAGTGGAAAATCTTATTCAGGATGAGATTAGAGTCATTCATTTGTCAAGATCTTAACATCTTGTTCTTTGGAGCAGAGAGATAGGATATCAAAGAGAAGTAGTCTAGTGATATCCTGTGCTTTCAGAGTGTTTAAGGGAAAAGAATGTCTGTTTCCTCTGGACAAGTTGTACCATATGTACAAGATACATCTTCAGCTGAGCTCCTGCCAAGGCAGTTACTTGGAGAAGTGAGTTGACATTAGTTTTGAAAAGCTGACAATATAGCATTGTGTGCCTAGAGGATCAAAAAGCCTAGTGATTCAATATTTCTATAAATTATACTTCATTAAAGTTATTATTGAATATTGGCTATATGAAACATGAGTTCGAACCCTGGGTCAGAAGATCCCCTGGAGTAGGAAATGGCAACCCACTCCAGTATACTTACTGGGAAATTCCATGCACAGAGGAGCCTGGTGGGCTACATTTCATGGGGACACAAGGAATCGGATACAACTGAGCAACTGAGCACACATGGATATTCTCTGTGCTGCAGAATATATCCTTGTGGCTTATTTATTTTATACATAGTAGTTTGCATCTCTTAATTCCCTACCTGTATCATGCCTCTCCCAGTTAGTAACCAGGAATTTGTTCTCTTTTATTTCTTACTTGGTTTCTTTGAGTCCTCTTTCTTTTCTTTTTGGTGAGCCTGGTTAGCAGTTTGTTGATTTTATCTTTTAAAAAATATCAGCTCTGTCTTTTACTGATATTTTCTATTTTTTAAAACTCTATTTTATTTATTCTCTCTCTTTATCATTTCCTACCTTCTGCTGACTTTGTTTTTATTTCTTCTTTGTTCTTCTAGTTTTTTTAGGTGGTAGGTTTGGTTGTTTACTTGAGAATTTTCTTGTTTCTGGAGGAAGGCCTTATCACTATGAACTTTCTTCTTAGAACTACTTTTGCTGCATCCCATATATGTTGTTTTGTGTTTTCATTGTCATTTGCATTAAGGTATTTTTTAATTTCCTCTTTGATTTAATCTTTGATCCACTGGCTTTTTAGTAGCTTATTATTTAATCTCTATGTGATTGCATTCCTCTTTTTTTGTTTTCTGAAGAAGGATTATTTGTAACAAAGCTAGTGTACCTCAGAAAAAGTAATGCATAAAAAGGTTAAAGAAGTTAGTAGCCAGACAGAAATGTTTATGATACTGAAAAGCAGTACTCTACTGCTTATGTGGAAATATACTAGTTTATGGATAGAAAACTAATTTTGAATAAAGAAGAAGCCATCTTTAATTTAGAAACCATGGAGTATCAGCAGACTTTCCTAGAGTTGGAGAGAAGACATAAGTGGGTATAAAAGGAACCAAATTTTGGAGGGACTTTGAGGTGTGTATTATTAATCCCACAATTGTTGGGCTGAGTTAAATCAGTGAATAAATTTATTCTATCTTTATGTAAAATATGTCTTTTTGGAAGTCATTATTATATAACACATAAAGAACCAGAAATCAGGAAACTCTTCTTTTTTCTGATAATCCAAACATTAACTCTCAGTTTTAGAAAATAGTTTTTAAATGTTTTTATAAACATTAACAACATTAATAGAAATTCTACAGAAAATGCCTAAGCATATCTTAGCTTGCTGCTTGCTATGTGGAAGCTTAAAATATCTTTTTGGTTAGAAAAACTGGAGTATCGCAGCTCTGCTGTTAATCATGAGTAATAGGAAGGGTAATAATCATGGGTAATAAGATCCTAGGAAATAGAGCAGCAGCCTATCCAGATAGAAATATACATAGCAAAGTTCTGATTAATATATAGAAATAAGGTGTGAATTTAATTAGCAACTTCTTGATAACCAGTGAATCTGAATATGTTTTTATAAGATTATTGGCTTTTTAAATATTACCTCCCCTCTGAAATGTCTAGTATGGGTATGATATAACATTTTTAAAGGAAGATAGATACATACATACCAACAATCTGATTTAAAAAAATGGGAAGAATACATAGGTAAATAGGAGGTTGTTACCTATAGGAAATAGATTCTTGAATTTACTCTGCTTCTTGTTTGGTCGTATTTTTACATATATTTATAAAGAAATGTCCAAGTTTAAAAAAATAGAACAGTTCTCATGAAATAAACAATATGCATTATTTAACTTTGCACATCAGATCTGAAACAATTAGCCAGTTAAATAAATATGTCACATAAATGTTGATTTCATATCAAATCATTGTTACTGTTACCTGAAGGACAATTATATTTTTAACTGCATTTATTTTTAAATCCTATAAATTTTCTTTATTATCAATTGATACAATGGCAAAAATTGGTGATTATTAATAAAAGTCTCATAGGAAATTGATATTTTTATAAGATTTGAGTAGAATATAAACAGTTTTATTCTCATACATTTTAAAAGTTCTAATGCCTGGTTTCTTCCAAGAGAAACTTTATATTTAACCAGATTGAAAGTTGTAGACCTGCTCGTATAAATGCAAACTAGATGTGCTATACAGGAAAGGCCATTTCTTCAATCTAAATCTCTTTAAACATATGATCTGATATTGGGAAAAAATCCATCAGAAAAGTCAAAACAAACTTTTCGATAAAGGCCAAGGACTATCCAAAAGAAAATGGGAAAAATAAATAATTATAGGTATGATATGCATTAGTTACTTCTATCAAGACATTCTTCCATATACACAGAATTTATTATGAGTATTATTAAAAATGTATAAGCCAGAATATCTTTCCCCATAACATAAAGACTAATCTATGCTTATAGGAGAGAATCTAAAAGTCTTGCTATTTTCACAATGTATGTACATAAAAAATAAAAGACAAATTTTCACCACATCAATGAAAAAAGAGTCTTTGAAAAGGAATAATTTTCACAAAGAATGTTGCTTGTTATTTGAGACACTAAAAGGAAGGTATGTTATATTTACCTTTTAAACTTGCAGTTCTTCATGCAAAGAAAATTGTTTTCTAGCAATTCTAATTCTGTACACAAGATTTTGCCCATCATCATCATTTAATAGATGTAGATGGAGGAAAATGAAGATTGTTTGCCAATCACGTATCTTGGGGTCAGCCTTGTTATTTATTAATTTTTGTGGTGCCTAAAAATATTCGAACTCAGAACTCTGAATAGACCCTTTTATTCTTAAGTTTGATTATTGGTGATCTCTTTTAGATTCAAATACCAATTGAAGAAAGGGGGAAAACCACTAGACTATTCAGGTATGACCTAAATCAAATCCCTAATGATTATACAGGGGAGGTGAGAAACAGGGACTCAACTAGATAATAACAAGGGACTAGGTCTGATAGATAGAGTGCCTGATGAACTCTGGATGGAGGTTCGTGACATTGTACAGGAGACAGGGATCAAGACCATCCCCAAGAAAAAAGAAATTAAAAATAATCCAAATGGCTATCTGAGGAGGCCTAACAAATAGCTGTGAAAAGAAGAGAAGGAAAAGCAAAGGAGAAAAAGAAAGGTACACCCATTTGAACGCAGAGTTCCAAAGATTAGCAAGGAGAAGTAAGAAGGACTTCCTCAGAGATCAATGCAAAGAAGTAGTGGAAAACAATAGAATGGGAAAGACTAGAGATCGCTTCAAGGAAATTAGAGATACCAAGGAAACAAATCATGCAAAGATAATCTGAATAAAGGACAGAAATAGTATGGACCTAACAGAGGCAGAAGAGATTAAAGATGTGGCCAGAATACACAGAACTGTACCAAAAAGATATTCATGACACAGATAATCAAGATGATGTGATCACTCACCTAGAGCCAGCCATCCTGGAATGTGAAGTCAAACAAAGCTAGTGGAGGTGATGGAATTCCAGTGGAGCTATTTCAAATCCTGAAATGTGATGCTGTGAAAGTGTTGCACTGAATATGTCAGCAAATTTGGAAAACTCAGCAGTGGCCACAGGACTTGAAAAGGTCAGTTTTCATTCCAATCCCAAAGAAAGGCAATGCCAAAGAATGCTCAGACTACCACACAATTGCACTCATCTCCCACACTGGTAAAGTAATGCTCAAAATTCTCCAAGCCAGACTTCAGCTATAGGTGAACCATGAACTTCCAGATGTTCAAGCTGCGTTTAGAAAGGGCAGAGGAACCAGAGATCAAATTGCGAACATCCACTGGATCATGGAAAAAGCAAGAGAGTTCCAGAAAAACATCTATTTCTGCTTTATTGACTATGCCAAAGCCTCTTGACTGTTTGGATCACAGTAAACTGTGGAAAATTCTGAAAGAGATGGGAATACCAGACCAACTGACCTGCCCCTTGAGAAACCTATATGCAGGTCAGGAGCAACAGTCAGAACTGGATATGAAACAACAGACTGATTCCAAATAGGAAAAGGAGTACAACAAAGCAGTATATTGTCACTCTGCTTATTTAACTTATATTCACAGTACATTGGAGAAGGTGATGGCACCCCACTCCAGTACTCTTGCCTGGAAAATCCCATGGACAGAGGAGCCTGGTAGGCTGCAGTCCATGGGGTCGCTAAGAGTTGGACATGACTGAGCAACTTCACTTTCACTTTTTACTTTCATGCATTGGAGAAGGAAATAGGAACCCACTCCAGTGTTCTTGCCTTGAGAATCCCAGGGATGGGAGAGTCTGGTGGGCTGCTGTCTCTGGGGTCATACAGAGTTGGACATGACTGAAGTGACTTAGCAGCAACAGCAGCAGCAGAGTACATCATGAGAGACACTGGGCTGGATGAAGCACAAGCTGGAATCAAGAATGCTGGGAGAAATATCAATAACCTCAGATACGCAGATGACACCACCCTTATGGCAGAAAGTGAAGAAGAACTAAAGAGCCTCTGGATGAAATTAAAAGAAGAGAGTAAAAAAGTTGGCCTAAAGCTCAACATTCAGAAAATGAAGATCATAGCATCTGGTCCAATCAGTTCATGGCAAATATATGGTGAAACAGTGACTGACTTTACTTCTTTGGACTCCAAAATCACTGTAGATCATGATTGCAGCCACAAAATTAAAAAACACTTACTCCTTGGAAGAAAAGTTATGACCAACCTTGATAGCATATTAAAAAGCAGAGATAGCACTTTTTCAACAAAGGTTTGTCTAGTCAAGGCTATGAATTTTGCAGTGGTCATGTATGAATGTGAGAGTTGGACTATAAAGAAAACTGAGTGCCGAAGAATTGATGCTTTTGAACTGTGGTGTTGGAGAAGACTCTTTGAGAGTTCCTTGGACTGCAAGGAGATCCAACTAGTCTATCCTAAAGGAGATCAACCTGGGTGTTCATTGGAAGGACTGATGCTGAAGCTGAAACTCTACTTTGGCCACCTGATGCCAAGAGCTGAGTCATTTGAAAAGCTTCTGTTGCTGGGAAAGATTGAGGGCAGGAGGAGAAGGGGACGACAGAGGATGAGATGGTTGGATGGCATCACCGACTCAATGGACATGGGTTTGGGTGAACTCTGTGAGTTGGTGATGGACAGGGAGGCCTGTTGCATCTCGTTTCATGGGGTCACAAAGAATTGGACATGACTGAGCGACTGAACTGAACTGAACCATCTATGAGATGACAACTTTTACATATAATATATCCTTAGCCACCTCATCAGCTCTGAACTCCAGACTTAGGTTACTGAATTGTTTACTATACATTTCCACTTGGATGCTTACATTTGGCTTCCCACAGTTAACATGTCTAACACTGAGCTCTGCAGAAGTTCTGCACATTCCCTTGAAACCTCTGATAGACTTCCTCATTTTTACTAAATACAAAATCAATTATTTTTATTCCAAGTTGGAACTGAGATGCTATCTTCAAGTTTCTCTCCACTTTACTTTCAATATCCTAGGGTATTCTGTGGATTCTAGTTGAAATACTGATGTGGAATTTGATTGGTTTTCAAAATCTCCATTGTTACTTTGCCCAAGTCACCATTAACTTCTCTGATAAATTACTTCAGTACTGTAATTGGTTCCCCTTTTGACCTTGCTCTATTAATTTCTCCTATCCAATAGCAACCAAAGAGAGCTGCTGCGGGTATAATACAGATAATGTCACATCAGGGTTCTAAACTCTATAGTCTTTCTCTGTGACTTTTAGTAAAAGCGAGTTCTTTTCTCCAATTATCTTTCTGTCATCGTTGTGTACTACTCTATTTCTTATCAAAAGATCTCAGCTTCTTCCCTGTTCTGCATACACATCAGACATTTTCCTTATTATAGTACATTTGACCAAGGCTTACTACTCCACCATTCCTGTGTTACTTAAAAACTAACTGAGATGGTAAGATGTCAAGACTGTGTGTATATGTGCTCAGTCGCTAAGTTGTTGCAGACTCTTTGTGAACCCATTGACTGTAGTCTACCAGGCTCCTCTGTCCATGCAATTTTCCAGGCAAGAATACTGGAGTGGGATTCCATTTCCTCTTCCAAGGAATCCTCACAATCCAGGGACTGAATTCTCATCTCCTTCATTGGCAGGCAAATTCTTTACCACTGCGCCACCTGGGATGCCTACCAGTCTACCATTTACCGCTGGTCATGTACTCCATTAACATTTGTTTATTTATTTATACATATATATACACACATATATATGTGTATATGAAGTCACTGAAGTGACTTAGCAGCGTGTGTGTGTGTGTGTGTGCGTGCGTGCGTGCGTGCACACACACTCTGCTTAGTCACTCAGTCGTGTCTGTCTCTTTGTGACCTATTGGACTATAGCCCTCCAGGCTCTGTGTCCTGGAATTTTTCAGGCGAGAACACTGGAATGGGTTGCCATGTCCTCCTTCTGTATATATGTATATATGGGTGTGTAGCCGAATAACTAATTTACCTGTAACCTATAGCCCCTTTTAAGTGTCTTATACTTGATTTATATATATGACTTTTTAAAACTTAAAGTTAATTCTTTTAAGGTAAAAATTCTTTTAGAAATTCTTCACTTCCCCCAGAATTCTGTTTACAGCTTATGATAAAAGTTTTCCTGTGAATTTTCTCATGTAATTAATATTACCAAGATAGGAAATAGAACAATTATCAGCTCCTTTTCTCATGTAAGAAAGCTAAAGATAAGCCACATTATAAGTCATAAATGCAGTACATGAGGTAAAAAGCAAACATGACTCCCAGATTTGTCTCCGTTGTTTCTCTAATTCTCTGTTACAATTTGGGGCTTTCTGATAGCACTGCCTTAATGTCTCCCTAAGTTATCTTTCCTATGTCTGAAACTCAGTCTGAGTTTTTCATTAACATTTGGGGAAATTCATATGTTCTCCTATGAATTGTCTACTCTTTTATTATTCTTAGAGTATTATTATTATTCTCTAGTCTTCTTAGCCACTGAACAACAATAACAGCAACAACAACATGATGGCTCAGCAGTAAAGAATCTCCCCGAGATTCAGGAGATACAGGTTTGATCCCTGAGTCTGGAAGATCCCCTGGAGAAGGAAACGGCCAACCACTCCAGTATTCTTGGCTTGGTAAATCCCATGGACAGAGGACCCAGGAGGGCTACAGTCCATGGAGTCACAAAAGAGTCATACATCATTTAGCGACTAAATAACAACAACATTATATTGTATGGTGTACACTGTGTGTGTTTGTGTATTTATATACAGCGCTTCCCAGGAGGAGCAGTGGTAAAGAATCAACTTGCCAGTGCAGGAGGCACAAGAGGTGTGCATTCAATCCTGGGTCAGGAATGTTCCCTGGAGAAGGAAATGGCAACCCACTCCAGTATTCTTGCCTAGAAAATTCCATGGACAGAGCAGCCTGCTGGGCTACAGTCTTGGGCTCACAGAGCTGGACATGAGTGAGTGGCTGATCACTCATGCATACATATGTATATACATATACACACACATTCTATACATTTACGTATATATGTCCACATATAAAAACATAGCAAATCTTTATCCATTTATCTTTGGATGATTATTTAGATTGTTTCCTACCTTGGCTGTTGTAAATAATGCTGCTATGAATATTGGGATGTGTGTAACTTTTTAAATTTTTGTATCCGCTTTCTTTGGATATGTACCCAGAAGTGGAATTACTGGATCATATGGTAATTCTCTTTTAATTATTTGAGAAGCCTCCAAAGTGGCAGCACCAGTTTACATTCCCACCAGCAGTGTACTAAGGCTCCGTATTCTACACATCTTGGCCAATACTATTTGTTGTCCTCTTGCTGATAGCCATTCTGGCAGGTATGAGATGATATCTCATTGTAGTTTTGGTTTCTGTTTCCCTGATAGTTAAATATGTTGAACATCTTTTCACGTGCCTGCTGGCCTTCAGTATGTCTTCTTTGGAAAATGACTATTCATGCACCTACCTACTTTTAATTGCTTTTTTTTTTTTTTTTTCCTTTTATTTTGAATTGAATGAGCTCTCTCTATATTTTGGGTATTTGGCACTTTATGGGTCATATCATTTGCATATCTCCCCCCATTCAGTTGGTTGTCTTTTTGTTTGGTTGATGGTTTCCTTCAATGTGCAAATGTTTTTACATTTAATATGATCATATTTGTTATATGATTGTTTCTGTTTCCCTTGCCTGATTGCTTTTGTTTCCCTTGCTGAGACCTACGTCAAAAGTATAGTGCCTATATTTTCTTCCAGGACTTTTACGGCTTCAAGTCTTATATTTAGGTCTTTGATGTATTTTATGTTTATCTAGTATTTGGTGTTAGAGAATGTTTTAATGTTGTTCTTTGACATGTAGTTGTGTTTGATGTCATATTTTACATCTTCATATTTAACTCTTAACTGTTTATTGCAGTTATATTTGATTTAGTCATTTTTCTATTTTCAGTCTTCATGCCAGCTTATTTAAGCCCCTTCTCCGTGAGATTTTTCCCGTCCTATAATTTTTTACTTTTTGTTGTGGCCCTCCTTCTCCAGTGAGATTTTTCCCTTCCTATAATTTTTTACTTTTTGTTGTGGCCTTTACTTTCTCACTTTGGGCTTCCCTTGTGTCTTAGCTGGTGAAGAATCCTCCTGCAATGCAGGAGACCTGGGTTCAATCCCTCAGTTGGGAAGATACCGTAGAGAAGGGAAATGCTACCCACTCCAGTATTCTTGGAGAATTCCATGGAATGTATAGGCCAAGGGGTTGCAAAGAGTTGGACACAACTGAGCGACTTTTACTTCACTTTACTTTCTCACTTAAAACCCTTTAACACTTCTTGTGTTGTTGGCTTAATATTGATGAACTCTTTTAATTTTTGCTTGTCTGAGAACCTTTTATCTCTCCTTCTCTTGCTGGGTTGGGTGTAACTGTATTGTAGGGTTTTTCCTCTTTGAGTGTTATAAATATATCATTCCTCTCTCTTTAGGCCTGAAATGTTTGTGCTGAAAAATATCTGAAAGCCTTAGGAGAATTCCCTTCTCTGTGACCCCACCCCCACTTTTTTTTTTCTCTTTCTGCCTTTAAAATTCTCTCTTCATCTTTTGGAAGGGATTAGGCTTTGCAGTTGCATGTAGGATGTTAGTGTTGCAGCTCACTAAGGTTGCCATCGCTCCAATATGATTCTTTGTGCTGCTTGCTCAGTTACTCAAGTCATGTCTGACAGTTCACAATCCCATGGACTGTAGATTCTTGCCAGGCTCCTCTGTCCATGGAATTTTTCAGGCAAGAATGTTGGAATGGGTTGCCATTTCTCCCTCCAAGGGATATTTCTGACTCAGGGTTCAAACCTGAGTCTCTGGAGTCTCCTGCATTGGCAGGCAGATTCTTTGTCACTGTACTGGCTGGGAAGCTCATCTGTGGGTTATCCTGGTGGGCTATCCTGATGACTCAAGACTATAAAGAGTTTGCCTGCAATGCAGGAGAACCAAGTTTGATTGCTGCGTTTGGAACACTCTTTGGAGAAGGGAATGGCTATCCACTCCAGTATTCTTGGAGAATTCCATGGACAGAGGAGCCTGGTGGGCTTAAAGTCCATAGGGTCCCAAACATTTGGGACCAAACTGCTAACTCTTTCTTTACATTTTTTCTTTGTCTTTTGCCATTTTGATTTTGATATGCATTAGTATGGATTTCAGTATATCTTTGGGTACATCTTATTGGGGACTCTCTGTGATTCCTGTATCTGAATATGTTTCCTTCTTCAGATTTGGGATACTTTCAGCCATAATTTCATCAAATACATTTTCTACCCTTTTCTTTCTCTGTGCTCCTTACGAGACCCCTATAATATAATGTTAATATGTTTAACATTACCCCAGAGGTCCTGAAACTATCCTTTTTTAAAATGTTTTTCTCTTGGTATTCTGATTGGGTGAGTTCCATTATTCTGTCTTCCAAATCATTTATATGTAATTCTGTGCCACCTAATTGCCTGTTAATTCCTCTAGCGTATTTTTCATTCCAGTAATTGTCTTCTTCACTTCTGTTTTTTTTTTTTTTTTTTTTAATAGATTCTGGTTCTTTGTTAAAATTTTAATTGTGTGCATCTTTGCTTTTCCTTAGCTCATTTAACATTGAGCTTTGATCTCTTTATTGGGTAAATTATTTATCTCTGTTTTATTAGGTTATTTCTAAACACTTATTTTTTTTACTTTCATTTGAAACATATTTATGTCTTTTCATTTTGTTTTACTTTATCTGTCTGTGAAATTAGATTCAGATCAGATCAGATCAGATCAGTCGCTCAGTCGTGTCCGACTCTTTGCGACCCCATGAACCACAGCACGCCAGGCCTCCCTGTCCATCACCAGCTCCCGGAGGTCACCCAGACTCATACCCATCGAGTCAGTGATGCCATCCAGCCATCTCATCCTCTGTCGTCCCCTTCTCCTCCTGCCCTCAATCCCTCCCAGCATCAGAGTCTTCTCCAATGAGTCAACACTTCGCATGAGGTGGCCAAAATACTGGAGTTTCAGCTTTAGCATCATTCCTTCCAAAGAAATTCCAGGGCTGATCTCCTTCAGAATGGACTGGTTGGATCTTCTTGCAGTCCAAGGGACTCTCAAGAGTCTTCTCCAACACCACAGTTCAAAAGCATCAATTCTTCGGCGCTCAGCCTTCTTCACTGTCCAGCTCTCACATCCATACATGACCACAGGAAAGACCATAGCCTTGACTAGGCAAACCTTTGTTGGTAAAGTAATGTCTCTGCTTTTGAATATGCTATCTAGGTTGGTCATAACTTTCCTTCCAAGGAGTAAGCGTCTTTTAATTTCATGACTGCAGTCACCATCTGCAGTGATTTTGGAGCCCAGAAAAACAAAGTCTGACACTGTTTCCACTGTTTCCCCATCTATTTCCCATGCAGTGATGGGACCAGATGCCATGATCTTCGTTTTCTGAATGTTGAGCTTTAAGCCAACCTTTTCACTCTCCACTTTCACTTTCATCAAGAGGCTTTTTAGCCCCTCTTCACTTTCTGCCATAAGAGTGGTGTCATCTGCATATCTGAGGTTATTGATATTTCTCCCAGCAATCTTGATTCCAACTTGTGTTTCTTCCAGTCCAGCATTTCTCATGATGTACTCTGCATATAAGTTAAATAAACATGGTGACAATATACAGCCTTGACGTACTCCTTTTCCTATTTGGAACCAGTCTGTTGTTCCATGACCAGTTCTAACTGTTGCTTCCTGACCTGCATACAGATTTCTTAAGAGGGAGATCAGGTGGTCTGGTATTCCCATCTCTTTCAGAATTTTCCACAGTTTATTGTGATCTACACAGTCAAAGGCTTTGGCATAGTCAATAAAGCAGAAATAGATGCTTTTCTGGAACTCTCTTGCTTTTTCCATGATCCAGCGGATGTTGGCAATTTGATCTCTGGTTCCTCTGCCTTTTCTAAAACCAGCTTGAACATCAGGAAGTTCACGGTTCACATTAAACAGTCTCAAAGGTGTATACTTGTATGCGGATAATGTCTCTGCAGTTTGTATGTGTATAGTGGCTTTGGTGAGAACTGGATCTGAAATGAGCATGGATCTGTCTTCACCGAGGTGTGGTTGCAGCCTTGGTGGGTGGTAGGGATGGAATTGAAGGGGCTATATAGAGGAAGAGCCAAGTCAAACCTCGCCTTCTATCCTCAGTGACTCTCGCTTCTCTATGAAGGCGGATTAAGGGCCCAAGGGGCTAGAGCAAGAACCCTGAGAGTTGGGCTTCTCTTGGGTGTTTTGGAAGTTTCTGCTTTGATTTGGGGCATGGCCAGGGCCTGAGGGCTTGTGGCTCTCTTTGCTGCTGCTTTCACTTTTTCCCTTGTCTGCATGCCTTGGCTACAGGCTGGTTGGGTCTAGAAGGGTTGATGCTACACTTCTGAGCTGACTTCAGTCCACCCAAATGTGTGCAAGAAAATGTGCTCCTGTGATGATCACCCCTTCCCTGGAGCTACTTTCACTCCCTCCTGAGTGTGTGCACTGAAGCCTGTGCTTGCAGGGGTTGCCTTGTCCTGATTTGGGCTCCAAGCCAACCCCATTCCCTACAAGTATGCACATTATTATTGGCAATTGCAGGCTCTGCCTTACTGAAGGATAGTGCCAGAACAAGAGCAATCAGAACTGGAGCCTGGGGACACACTGGGACAGTTTTGGCCAGTCAACCTGAGCCCCAGGCAGTTTTCACTAGCCATTTCCTTGTAGTGAGTGAGAGCCCCAAGTCCATTTGACACTGTTCTTGAGTAAAGTCTCAGTTTGTTACAGCTCTTCAGTAAGTCCTACTACTTTTAAAACCAGCCTAAGAGGGCGTGTCTTCCCAGTATTTGGTGTCCCAGGGTTGGAGCGCTTAATATGTGGCTGAAACCCTTTGCTCCTCAGGGAGGATCCTCAAGCCTATAATATTTCCCTTTCTCTTCTCTCTACCCCTCTAGGGGTTTGAGTTCCAATCAGATCACTTCTCTCTTCCTACAGGACTCCGTGTAGATCATTCTTTACAGTTTTGATCACAGAGGCACCATCTTTCTCGTCCCTAAGCTGATTTCAGCAAGAGTGGCTCTGTGTAGTTGTAACTTTGATGTGTTCATGAAGGAAGTTGAACCCAGTGTCCTCCTACTCTACCATCTCCATCTTTCCTTAATTGCAGTAATTATGTGTTCTCTTTTATCTGAAAATGTGTATTTTTGTGATGTATTTCTTATTTTATCCTTTTTATATTTATATTAATTTGATTAGTTTTTTAAAGAATTTAAATTTCTCTTTCTAATAAACTATGTTCTCATTTTACTTATCTTCAATACTTTATTTTTTGGACAATTTTTGATTTAAAGAAATATTGTGACTTAGTACAAGAGATTCCATATAACCTGCATCCATTTTTCTCTGTTATTAACACCCTATACTAATGTACTACGTTTGTTACAATTACTGGACCAAGACTCACACATTATCATTAACTAAAGTCCATACTTTATTCAGATTCCATTAGTTTTTATCCAATGTTCTTATTTTTTTCTTGGATCCCATATAGAATACCATATTATGTTTGGTCATATGTTTGCCTAACATATGATTCTGACAGTTTCTCACTCTCTGTTTTTGATAATCTTTATAATTTGATGTGTAATGGTTAGATATTTCATAAAATATCTCTCAGTTGAGATTTTTCTAATATTTTTTATGATTAGACTGAGATTAAAGATATTGGGGAGGGATACCAAAGAGGTTGAAAGGCCATACTCATTATCTTAAATCAAGGGTACACATATCACCATGAATGCTAATTTTGATAAACTGCTTGAGGTAATATAAATGTAAAGGTACATTTTTTTCAAGTTACTCTTTTTTTCTTGCCTTTTTGTATGTATACTGCACTTTTTGAAAATAAATATATAGAGCACACAATTAAAGGATAGGGGTTATGTTTTACTTCCTTGAGGGTAGAATATATAGATACATTTTTGGAAACTTTTTGGCATTGAAAATTTGCCTAGTATCTTACTTATTGAATATATTTATTTGGTCAGGTTTAAATTCTAATACTGTTTCATTATAGTTCTCAAATTGTCACTAGCCCCTAGCAGTTGTTAAATCCAGCCAGACAAACATCTTTTGTTTTAAGGGTCTCTGAATAATTCTTTACAATTCCTAGCAAAAGCCCTCTGGGCTATTGGCTTCATCATCTGTGATTGATGATACAGCTCTCAGTGTCACCCTCCTTTTTTGGTGAAAGCTAGCTAAGAGTTGGACACGACTGAGCGAATTCACTTTCACTTTTCACCTTCATGCATTGGAGAAGGAAATGGCAACCCAGTCCAGTGTTCTTGCCTGGAGAATCCCAGGGACGGAGGAGCCTGGTGGTCTTCCATCTATGGGGTCGCACAGAGTCGGACATGACTGACGTGACTTAGCATAGCATAGCATAGCATGTATGTAGAAGTGAATATATATATATATATATCAATCTGTATTTTTGTTGCTTAAAGTTTAGATCATCTGGTAGAATTCTTTCACTTTTCACTCTCTGTCCCTTTAATCCAAGCTCATGCTATTTCTGCTAGTATAATATTTTCATGAACCTTGCAGGTCTTCTTTGTAACTCCATGAAACATGAATCTTCCCCACTGACCTTTTCTGGGTATTCCTGTCTCTATCCTTGGATTCTTTAGAGATAACTGAGAGAATTTATCAGAGGGCAAATACACTAAAACCATTCTCACAGAAACTATAATTAATACACAAACCACACCTTTCTAACTCAATGAGATTAAGCCATCCCGAGGGGCAACCTGGGATGGGCGGGTCTGGTGGAGAGATATGCGGTGTGGTCCGCTGAGAAGGGATGCAACCACTTCAGTATTCTTGCCTGAGAACCCCATGAACAGTATGAAAAGACAAAATGATAGGATACTGAAAGAGAAACTCCCACTCAGTAGGGGTCCAAAATGCTACTGGAGATCAGTGGAGAAATAACTCCAGAAAGAATGAAAGGATGGAGCCAAAACAAAAAGAATACCCAGCTGTGGATGTGTCTGGTGATAGAGCATCGATGCTGAAGAGCAATATTGAGAACCTGAATGTCAGGTCCATAATCAAGGCAAATTGGAAGTGGTCAAACAAGAGATGGCAGAGTGAATGTTGACATTCTAGAATTAGCGAACTAAATGACTGGATGGGTGATATGTGACCATTATTCTACTACTGTGGGCAGGATCCTCAGAGAATGGAGTAGCCATCATGTCAACAAGAGTCCGAATGCAGTACTTGGTGCAATCTCATGCAGAATGATTTCTGTGTTTCGCCCATTCTTCCAGATCCAATCTTCCCGTAACCAGCTGAGTGAGGTTCTGGCTGCCTTTAGACTCACCCAGATGTCCTTTTCATATGGACTGATGCAAGTAGGAAGTCAACCCTGAGTACAGGCATTGGCCTTGATACGTATGAGCAGGGCTGCTGGTTTTCCAGTGCACTGGTCATACCCTCTTCCACAAAGAGACTCTCATGACATCACAGTGTCACGAATCAGATCGATTATATTCTTTGCAGCCAGATGAGGCTCTATACAATCAGCAAACAAGACAGGAGCTGACTGTGGCTCGGACATGACTCCTTATTGCCAATTAGACTGAATTGAGAAAGTAGAGACTACTCATTCAGGTTGACCTTCTCCCTTATGATTATAAGTGGAAGTGAGAATAGATTAGGGCCTAGATCTGATAGATAGAGTGCCTGATGAACTATGGAATGAGGTTCGTGACATTGTACAGGAGAAGGGATCAAGACCATCCCCATGGAAAGAAATGCAAAGCAAATGGCTGTCTGGGGAGGCCTTACAAATAGCTGTGAAAGAAGAGAAGCGAAAGCAAAGGAGAAAGGAAAGATATAAACATCTAAGCAGAGTTCAAAGAATAGCAGAGGAGGCCTTCTCAGTGATCAATGCGAGGGAAAAACAGAATGGGGACTAGGATCTCTCGTCGGAACGATTATCGGGGCACGATAAGGACAGAGATGGTGTGGACCTAACAGAGGCAGAAGATAAAGAGAGGTGGCAGAATCACGAAGACTGTATCGGCTTCAAGACCTAGATCATGATGATGTGATCACTGACTAGGCAGACATCTTGGATGGAAGTCAATGGGCCAGAAAGCATCACTATGACAAAGCTAGTGGAGGTGATGGAATTCAGTGGAGCATTCAGTCCTGTGATGATGCTGTGAAGTGCTACACTCAATATCCAGCAAATTTGGACTCAGCAGTGGCAAAGATTGGAAAGGTCAGTTTTCATCCCAATCCCAGAGGCAATGCAGGGTGCTCAACGACAATTCACTCATCTCCTAGTGTTGCTATCTCCCCGGCTTCAGCATGTGCCGGCTCCTGTGTTCGCTGGTTTTAGAAGGCAGAGGAACCAGAGATCAATTGCCACTCCGCTGGATCAGGAGCAGGCAGATCTTTCTCTATACTCCCTTTGACTGTGGTCACACTTGGTCTGGAGAGGGCAGACCCTGATCTCCTCTGGAGGTCAGGAAGCACAGAGCTAGTCGAAGACTGGTTCCAAAGGGGGTGGGCTGCAATGTCCATGTATTCTATAGCAGAGTCATCATGAGATGCTGGACTGGAGACACAAGTTGGAATCAGATTGCGGGGACCTCAGATCTGACAACTCTATGGCAGAAAGTGAAGAGGGGCTAAGCCTTTTGAAGTGAAGTGGAGAGGAAAGGTTGGCTGCTCACATGACGAGTCAGCATCTGGTCCCATCACTGCATGGGAAATAGATGGGGAAACAGTGGAAACAGTGCAGACTTTGTTTTTCTGCTCAAAATCACTGCAGATGGTGACTGCAGCCATGAAATGCGCTCCCTTGGAGGAAAGTTATGACACCTAGATAGCAATTCAGCGAGACATACTACACAGGTTCGCCTAGTCAGGCTATGGTCTTTCCTGTGGTCATGTTGGAGTGGGCTACTGTGAGAGGCTGAGCCAGAATTGATGCTTGAACTGTGGTGTTGGAGAAGACTCGAGAGTCCCTTGTACTGCGAGATCCAACCAGTCCATTCTGGGGATCAGTCCTGTTTCTTTGGAGGTGATGCAAAGCTGAAACTCAGTACTTGGCCACCTCATGCGAAGTGTTGACTCATTGGAGAAGACTCTGATGCTGGGATGGGTTGAGGGCAGGAGGAGAGGGGACGACAGAGGATGAGATGGCTAGATGGCATCACTAACTCGATGGATGCAAGTCTGGGACCTCCGGGAGCTGGTGATGGACAGGGAGGCCTGGCGTGCTGCGGTTCATGGGGTCGCAAAGAGTCGGACACGACTGAGCGACTGATCTGATCTGATCTGAGAGAATTTATACATGCCTAATCTCTTCAAAGAACCTTCTGTGTGATTGGATACTCTAATCTTTTAATCCTTCTGCAACACTAGCAAAGGTTTATCCAGGAACACTCTTAGCACATTGGCCTGAAAGTGACTCTCCTAATTATAGCATTTTTTGCAATCTGGACAGACTGAGAATTTTCCAAATGATCAAATTCTGGCTCTTTTTTAAAAATTTAAAAGTTCTTCCTTCAAATTAATTCTTTTTTCTTACATTTTGTTATAAGGAGTAAAAAGAATCTAGGCCTTCCTTCAGAACTTTGCTTGGAAATCTCAGTTAAATAGTACAGTTCAGTTTTAACAAGTTATAAATTCAGGGCACACTTCAACTAAGCTTTCTGCCACTACATAACAGGTTACCTTCCTTCCAGTTTTCAATAGCATATTTTCATGTCAGCCCTCCTTGGGAGTATCTTTTTCATCTATATTTCTAGTAACAGTTTATTAAGGACACTTTATATATTTTCTGAGATCATATGTTTTATCTAACATGCTCCTCACACCCTTCTAAGCCTCCACTAGCAAAGTCTTTAATAAAATCTACATTACTAATAATAGTCTGTTGAAGGAAGTCTGAGCTTTGTCTGTCATACTCCTCAGATGCCTTTTATCCTCTCATTATAAAATTCTAAATAAACTTTCAAGCCCACATCTTTACCTATTAAGCAGCCTCATCTTGATACTAAATTCTGGTTTAGTTTGCTACTGGTGTGGAAAACTGCTGCATGCATGGTGGCTTAAAGCTCTTCAAATCTGTTTTCTCGAATTAGCCATCAGAATACTGAAATGAAGTCACTTGGCAAAGTGATAGTATCAGCAGGGCAGCATTTCATTCTGGAGGCTCTAAAGGAAAATCTGTTTTAATGCTTTTTCCAGATTCTGGAGACACCTGTATTCTTGACTCATGGCGCCTGTCTGTCTTCAGATACAACAATGGCTAGTCCAGTCTTTCTTATGTCATATCCCTCTGACACAGACTTTGACTCATCCATCTCTCTCTTCAACATTTTTAGGGCCTCTGTAATTTAGTTGGGTCAACTTGAATAATCCAGGAAAATTTCCCTATTTTATTATTTGTTGATTAAAATATTGAATTCCATTTGCAGTTATAATTCCTTCTTGCTATATAACCTGGCATAGTGATAGGTTCCAATGATTAGGACATAAATATTTGAAAGACTATTATTCTTCTTATCACATATTGTTGTGTTCTTTTACAATTCAAATTTCAAATGTTCATTGGTGATATATAGAAAAATAATTGAATTTTATGTATCAATATTGTATTCTACAACTTTATTATACTTGGTTACTAGTTACAAAAGGTTTTCTGTTTGATTCTTTGGGATATTCTACATGAATGATTATGTCATCTACAAAGACAACTTAATTTTTTTCTTCCTAATCTGTAGTTTTTATTTCCTTTTCATTCCTTATTACACTACCTAGAACTTCAAATACAATGCTGAATAGGAATTTTGAGACAGGAGATCTTTATCTTGTTCCTGATATTGGTGGGGTGGGAAGAATCCAGTTTCTTATATTAAATATGGTGTAGGTACAGGTTATTATGTGAGGCAGTCCCCCAGTATCCTTAGTGTACTGTTACTTTTAGTCATAAATGATGTTTGATTTTGTTACATGCTTTTTCTGTATCACTTGATATGATTGTATGATTTTCTATCTTTTCTGTAGATGTGAAGGATTAAAGTAATTGGTTTTGAAATGTTGAGCCAATCTTGCTTAGCTCAAAAGAGCCCACTGAATATGCTACATAGCTCTTTTTATTATTTCTAAAATTTAACTTACTAATTTCTTATTGAGGGCATGTACACCTATTTTCATGAGAAATATTGTTGTCGATTTGCTTTACTACATATTCTTTTTTTATATTTTTAGTATTGAGTAATGCTAATAGGATATTAATATAATTCTGACTTACAGAATGAATAAAAATTATGGGTGGAACTTCAACCATAATCACATGAGCCAATTCTTGTACTCAATGTTTTCTTATCTATTTATCTATATCCTATTGATTTTGTTTCTCTGGAGAACCCTAATAATATACAGGACATACCTAGGTGTAGATTTGTTAATACTTGCCTTATATTTTATTATCTTAGCTTCCTGGACCTGTGACTTTGTGTTATCTTTAATTTTTCAAAAGTTTTGGCCATTATTACTTCAAACATATTTCTATTCTAGTCTCTCTTATTCTCCTTTTTGCATTCCAGTTATTCATATATTATGCCTTTTGAAGTTACTCCACAGTCCATGGATGGTCTAATGACCTCTTTTTATTTTTTCTCTTTGTATTTCAGTTTGGGGTATTTCTGTTGACCAATATTTATCCTAAGTGATACTTTCCTCAGGTGGGTTCAGTCTATTAATGAGCCTATTTCATTTCTGTTTTGGTTTTAGATTTTTAGCATTTTCATTTGCCTTTTTTTTTTTTTTTAGTTTCTATCTCTCTACTTATACTACTAACTCATTCTTGTCTGTTGTCTATGTTTTCTATTACAACCCTTAATATATTTACCATATTTACTATATATTACTTTCCTAATAATTCTAAAACCTTTGTCATGTATGATCTGTTCCAGATTCTTTGTCTATTCAAGGCAGTTTATTTTTTGCTTTTAACATTTTTAGTTGAACAAACATGATTATTAGTTAATATATAGAAACGTAGATAAACAGACCTTTACTATGAGGCTTTATTCTGATATGGCTAAGATTGTGCTATTTCACATTTTTTATAGCTGTAGATGCTAAAGGTTTCAGATTAGTCTGATGACTAGTGTTTTTATCTCCCCTGAATCTTTGAACCTGCTTAAGACATCCTCTCAGTCTGTGTGTGTGTGTTTTGTATCTTAAATACTTTTTCAATTAATCCAACATTATTTTAATTGAGTTTTATTTGGCTTGTGGTAGGCTTTCTTCAGCTCTCTAAATTTCTGACTTTCAGTGAAATTGTGTTCCTGGGCTGTAATAGTCACAAGTATTGCCTATCTCCAACCCCTCCTCTTAGGCTAAATATGAGAGCTAGAGAAACTGATGTTGGACAACTTCCCTTCAGATCAGATCAGATCAGTCGCTCAGTCGTATCCAATTCTTTATGACCCATGAATGGCAGCACGCCAGGCCTCCCTGTCCATCACCAACTACCCGAGTTCACTGAGACTCACGTCCATCAAGTCAGTGATGCCATCCAGCCATCTCATCCTCTGTCATCCCCTTCTCCTCTTGTCCCCAATCCCTCCCAGCATCAGAGTATTTTCCAATGAGTCAACACTTCGCATGAGGTGGCCAAAGTACTGGAGTTTCAGCTTTGGCATCATTCCTTCCAAAGAAATCCCAGGGCTGATCTCCTTCAGAATGGACTGGTTAGATCTCCTTGCCATCCAAGGGACTCTCAAGAGTCTTTTCCAAAACCACAGTTCAAAAGCATCAATTCTTCGGCACTCAGCCTTCTTCACAGTCCAACTCTCACATCCATTATTGACCACAGGATAAACCATAGCCTTGACTAGACAGACCTTTGTGGGCAAAGTAATATCTCTGTTTTTGAATATGCTATCTAGGTTGGTCATAACTTTCCTTCCAAGGAGTAAGCGTCTTTTAATTTCATGGCTGCAGTCACCATCTGCATTGATTTTGGAGCCCAGAAAAATAAAGTCTGACACTGTTTTTCCACTGTTTCTCCATCTATTTCCCATGAAGTGATGGGACCAGATGCCATGATCTTCGTTTTCTGAATGTTGAGCTTTAAGCCATCTTCACTTTCACTTTCATCAAGAGGCTTTTTAGTTCCTCTTCACTTTCTGCCATAAGGGTGGTGTCATCTCCATATATAAGGCTATTGATATTTCTCCCAGCAATCTTCATTCCAACTTGTGTTTCTTCCAGTCCAGCGTTTCTCATGATGTACTCTGCATATAAGTTAAATAAACATGGTGACAATATACAGCCTTGACGTACTCCTTTTCCTATTTGGAACCAGTCTGTTGTTCCATGACCAGTTCTAACTGTTGCTTCCTGACCTGCATAAAGATTTCTCAAGAGGCAGGTCAAGTGGTCTGGTATTCCCATCTCTTTCAGAATTTTCCACAGTTTATTGTGATCTACACAGTCAAAGGCTTTGGCATAGTCCATAAAGCAGAAATAGATGTTTTTCTGGAACTCTCTTCCTTTTTCCATGATCCAGTGGATGTTGGCAATTTGATCTCTGGTTCCTCTGCCTTTTCTAAAATCAGCTTGAACATCAGGAAGTTCACGGTTCACATATTGCTGAAGCCTGGCTTGGAGAATTTTGAGCATTACTTTACTAGTGTGTGAGATGAGTGCAATTGTGCGGTAGTTTGAGCACTCTTTGGCATTGCCTTGCTTTGGGATTGGGATGAAAACTGACCTTTTCCAGTCCTGTGGCCACTGCTGAGTTTTCCAAATTTGCTGGCATATTGAGTGCAGCACTTTCACAGCATTATCTTTCAGGATTTGGAATAGCTCCACTGGAATTCCATCACCTCCACTAGCTTTCTTCGTAGTGATGCTTTCTAAGGCCCACTTGACTTCACATTCCAGGATGTCTGGCTCTAGGTCAGTGATCACACCATCATGATTATCTGGGCCGTATATATCTTTTTTGTACAGTTCTTCTGTGTATTCTTGCCACCTCTTCTTAATATCTTGTGCTTCTGTTAGGTCCATACCATTTCTGTCCTTTATCGAGCCCATCTTTGCATGAAATGTTCCTTTGGTATCTTTCATTTTCTTAAAGAGATCTCTAGTCTTTCCCATTCTGTTGTTTTCCTCTTTTTCTTTGCATTGATCACTGAAGACGGCTTTCTTATCTCTTCTTGCTATTCTTTGGAATTCTGCATTCAGATGTTTATATCTTTCCTTTTCTCCTTTGCTTTTTGCTTCTCTTCTTTTCACAGCTCTTTGTAAGGCCCCCCCAGACAGCCATTTTGCTTTTTTGCATTTCTTTTCCATGGGATGGTCTTGATCCCTGTCTCCTATACAATGTCACGAACCCCATTCCATAGTTCATCAGGCACTCTATCTATCAGACCTAGGTCCTTAAATCTATTTCTCACTTCCACTGTATAATCATAAGGGATTTGATTTAGGTCATACCTGAATGGTCTAATGGTTTTCCCTGCTGCTGCTGCTGCTAAGTCGCTTCAATCGTGTCTGACTCTGTGCGACCTCATAGAGGGAAGCTCACCAGGCTCCCCTGTTCCTGGGATTCTCCAGGCAAGAACACTGGAGTGGGTTGCCATTTCCTTCTCTAATGCATGAAAGTGAAAAGTGAAAGTGAAGTCGCTCAGTCGTGTCCGACTCCTAGCGACCCCATGGACTGGAGCCTACCAGGCTCCTCCGTCCATGGGATTTTCCAGGCGAAAGTACTGGGGTGGGGTGCCATTGCCTTCCCCCTATTTTATTCATTTTCAGTCTGAATTTGGCAATAAGGAGTTCATGGTCTGAGCCACAGTCAGCTCCTGTTCTTGTTTTTGCTTACTGTATAGAGCCTATCCATCTTTGGCTGCAAAGAATATAATCAATCTCATTTTGATGTTGACCATCTGGTGATGTCCATGTGTAGAGTCTTGTCTTGTGTTGTTGGAAGTGGGTGTTTGTTATGACCAGTGCATTTCCTTGGCAAAACTCTATTAGCCTTTGCCCTGCTTCATTCCGTATTCCAAGGCCAAATTTGCCTGTTACTCCAGGTGTTTCTTGACTTCCTACTTTTGCATTCCATTCCCCTATAATGAAAAGGACATCTTTTTTGGGTGTTAGTTCTAAAAGATCTTGTAGGTCTTCATAGGACCGTTCAGCTTCTTCAGCATTACTGGTTGGGGCATAGACTTGGATTACTGTGATATTGAATGATTTGCCTTGGAAACGAACAGAGATCATTCTGTCGTTTTTGAGATTGCATCCAAGTACTGCATTTCGGGCTCTCTTGTTGACCGTGATAGCCACTCCATTTCTTCTTAGGGATTCCTGCCCACAGTAGTAGGTATAATGGTCATCTGAGTTAAATTCACCCATTCCAGTCCATTTCAGTTTGCTGATTCCTGGAATGTCAACATTCACTCTGCCATCTCTTGTTTGACCACTTCCAATTTGCCTTGATTCATGGACCTGACATTTCAGGTTCCTGTGCAATATTGCTCTTAAAGCATCGGACCTTGCTTCTATCACCAGTCACATCCACAGCTGAGTATTCTTTTTGCTTGGCTCCATCTCTTCTTTCTTTCTGGAGTTATTTCTCCACTGATCTCCATGTCAAATAAACCTTTCTTGTAGAGAATCTTCTGGGTATATTTCACAATGATTGTATTTTCTCTCCTTGTGCCAGAGCTTGCAGGGTATCTTTCTTTGCTGTTTATGTTGAATTTGGTAAATCTAGTTATATAGACATAGATATTTACCTGACATACATACATACACATATATCACTGAAAGTCAAAGAGCAGATTGACATGGCTGAAGCTCATACTGTTAAAGAATCCCACACTCAGCTTCTAGCACTTTATAGGTAGTACCCTTTGTGTTTCTACCAGTTTACTGCTCTAGCACCTTCTACTCCAGGTAAGGAAATCTTGACTATACCTGTATTCACCTGTCTTTTCAGATTTGTGGGTAGTGGTTTTCCTGCAAACTCAGTTTTGTGATGAGTCCAAGGAAAGTCTTTAACTTTTGTTTGTTTTGCTGTTTATTTGCTGTATAAATGGACTAACAAACTCCAAACTCATTATGTGTTAGGGACACTAAGTTATTAATATTAGTATTTTATTCTAATGCCACTCTGTTGGTAGAATTCTTTGGGATTATGTTAAAATTTAAACTTAAGAATTTCAACTAGTACCAGTTTTATCTAGGTTTCAATAAAGGTAAAGGTTAAGAAGTAACAGCATTTGTTATATCAAAATAAATGATATATCATGATTCCAAGAAACAGCTTTTGCCCTCCAGTTTCTTCTTGATCACAGGTTGATCTGAATGTGAGTTACTGCCTCAACTCAGGGGACTCTTTAATTTAGGGAGTTATCTAAGCACATATACCTAGTCACGCAGTTCCTTCAGATACATGTAACTTTCTGTCATAGGATTCACTCAGCTCTCTCAGAGGTGTTATTAGCCTTCGTCCTCTGAAACACCTCTATCTCACCAATATAAGATATCCTTTACTCAATAATGAGTTTGTTATATAGTTTCAAATACATTTTCATGTGTCATGTATGTGGTATAGGTAAATCCCCCAAATATTTTGGAATTAATACTGAAACGGGCTTTGACTAAGTATCAAATCTGAAGACATTTCTGAAGCTAGGAAAGGGCAGAAAACCAGCTCTTAACCATTTTCTTCCATATTAGTTTATATTCCAAACTTTTTATTCTGAGAATGTTATTGGCTGCATTGAAGGTACAAGGCAATGGAGTAGCATCCTCAGTCTACTGAGAGGAAAATGCTTCAAAAATCCCACTTTAGTCAAAGTTTTAAATCTATTAATATTTTTACTTTTTAAACTAAGATATTACTTGCTTTCAATTTTTAGTCAGTAATTAGGGAATCTACTATAAATATATTGTACTTTATTTTATCTACTGTATCATAAATACTAAAACCCAAATTTTCAGTTACTAAAATTAATTTGTATTCTTAATTTCCCTCTTTTGCTTTTGTAAAATTTGGTTTTCATGTCTTGTCTCCTGTTTGTTTTCTTTAATTGGAAACGGATTTTATCTTCTGTCTGAAAGTGTGCCACTTTTGAGTGGCTTGGTTTTTGTTTTTGATTTTTTTCCAGTTCTTTGTATTTCATTATATTATTCCAGTTTCCTAACAATTGCTGAGATAGGAAATGTTCTACTTTTCCTCAGAATCTAGAACAAAGAATGCAGGCAGTCAGTCCCCTGCTGAGAAACTGTAAGAAGTCTTCCTAATTTAAGATACTTTTGTATTACCCACCTTACAAAGCAGGAAAGATAGCACAACTGTTCTGCCCTGTCACAGGAGGTGACAGCTAATTGGACTTGGAAAATTTGGGGACAGTTCACAGAACTTATTATTGGTTTAGATGTTGTGGTTGTTTAGTCACTAAGTCATGTCTGACTCTTTTGTCACCCTATGGACTGTAGCCCACCAGGCTCCTCTGACCGTGGGATTACTCAGACAAGAATATTTGAGTGGATTGCCATTTCTTTCTCCAGGGAATCTTCCCAGCCCAGGGATTGAACCTGTGTCTCCTGCATTGGCAGGGAAGTTCTTTACCATTGAGCCTCCAGGGCTATAAATAGTGGAATCAATGATGATTTAACTGATGGCAGTTCTCTCTTACAGCAGCAACCAAGTAACTTGCATAACTTTCTGTTACCAAGCCATAACTTACTGTTACTAAATGAGGGCAGGTGCCTGCCCTCATTCAGTAAAGCCTAGCCACTGACACTGGGTTGTGGTATAAGAAAGTGCAGTGTTTATTTTAGGTGCTGTTCAAGAAAGCTAGACATCTCATGCTCTACAAAACCCAAACTTTTCCATGAGTTTCAAAGAAGCACTTTTAAAGGCAAGGTGAGAGAAGGGAGTCAGAGGATAGGTGATCCACTCGTGTACAGTTTTCTCAGTGGTTGATGGTGAGGTAACAGGGTGGTGTTACAGGGTTTAACATTATGGTCTTCAGACTCTAGCCAGTCTAGGGGCTACATGTTCATGGTCATCATGTAGTTAATGTCTTCCATTTGGTGGGGGCTTTAGTATCTGTAAAACAACTCAGGAATGTATATCAGATACTGTTACCTGTGTACTTTAGTGAGGAACTGAAGATTCTGTGACTGACATGTAGCTAATTTACTGTTTAAATTGTTATTAATTCCCATGGCACAATCACTACTTTTGTCACTACGTGTTGACATCCTTTCAGTTCTTAATTCTTGAGCCAGGCTTTTGTGACTTGGGGAAGGCCTGGAAGACTACAACTTTTCTATAAATAAGAGGCAGGCAGAAGATATGGGGAGAGGGTGTCTGTCACAAGAAAAAACCCATAGGGTCCTGCTTGGTTACATTTCTAATTTCATCTTTGTAGTGTAGTTATATCAAACATTTTTATTATATCAGTATTCTACTTTTACGTTATTTTACTTGTGAAAATGTTTTCCCACAGATGAGCCATGTAGAATGGCATGTCATTTCATAGAAAATATTTCTTCTCCCCTGGAATGGTAAATTTCTTAGTTTTGTTCATGTTTTAATGTAGTAAACACATTCTATAGGTAATAAAACTCTTTATCATATGGTAAAGTTCCTCAGATTACATTTGTTATTGTTATTTAGTTGCTAAGTTGTATCTGACTCCTTTGCAACCTGTGAATTGTAGCCCACCAGACTCCTCTGTCCGTGGGATTTCCCAGGCAAAAATATTGGAGTAGGTTGCATTTCCTTCTCTAGGTCAACTTCTCCACTCAGGGATTGAACCCATCTCTCTTGCATTGGCAGGGAGATTCCTTAGTAATGAGTCACCAAGAAAGACCACAAATAACATACTAATTTCATTTTTCTCTCCCCAACATCCTTCAGCGTACCATTGTCAACTTTTCGGTCCGGACTAAGTGTTTTCTAAGTCTGCACTATATAATTTTAAATGATTGGGGAATTTTTTCTTTCATTTGTAGATATTTTTCTTCCCCTTCTTGGGTTGGATCTATTTTCCAAAAAGCCATGTCTTCCTAAATTTTTATGTCTTCTTGAGCCACTTAGTCATTCCCTATTTTGTTGAAAAAAATATTTTGTGGTTGTGTGAGTAAAAATGTGCAAGAAGTAAGTTTTTGTGATCTTTGAGATCTTGTGGAATGAACATGTATTTTAATTACATATCTGATCTTTTTAGTTTTTTCTTAGTTATTTCCTTCTAATTGTTTTAGCATAAACTTTATTTGCTTGGAGTATTTATGAATTACACATTAGTAAGCTGTTTGGTAGCTCAGCTGGTGAATCTGCCTGCAATGTAGGAGACCCCAATTTGATTCCTAGCTCAGGAAGTTCCCCTGGAGAAATGATCAGTTACCTACTCCAGTATCCTTGGGCTTTCCTGGTGGCTCAGATGGTAAAAGAATCCACCTGCAATGTGGGAGACCTGGGTTTGATCCCTGGGTTGGGAAAATCCCCTGGAGGAGGGCATGAACCCACTTCAGTATTCTTGCCTGGAGAATCCCGATGGACAGAGGAGCCTGGTGGGCTACAGTCCATGGGGTGGCAAAGAGTCAGACACTTATAAGCAACTAAGCACATCTTACAAATAAAGCGACTAAACACATCTTAGAAATAAATAAGCACATCCTACATCCTAAGCTATTTAGAATCTCTCTGGACATTGATAGCTCTTACTATATAAAAGAACTAAACAGACATTTTTCCAAAGAAGACATACAGATGAGTAACAAACACATGAAAAGATGCTCAACATCACTCATTATTAGAGAAATGCAAATCAAAACCACAATGAGGTACTATCTCTTGCTGGTCAGAGTGGCTGCTATCAAAAAGTCTACAAACAGTTCTGGAGAGGGTGCAGAGAAAAAGGAATCCTCTTACACTGTTGGTGGGCATGCAAACTGGTACAGCCATTATGGAGAACAGTGTGGAGATTCCTTAAAAACTGGAAATAGAACTGCCATACAGCCCAGCAATTCCACTGCTGGGCATATACACTGAGGAAACCAGAATTGAAAGAGACACTTGTATCCCAATGTTCATCACAGCACTGTTTATAATAGCCAGGACATGGAAGCAACCTTGATGTTCATCAACAGACAAATGGATAAGAACGCTGTGGTAAATATACACAATGGAATATTACTCAGCTATTAAAAAGAATGCATTTGAATCATTTCTAATGGGGTGAATGAAACTGGAGCCTATTTTACTACAGAGCAAAGTAATTCAGAAATAAAAACTCCAATACAGTATATTAACACATATATATGGAATTTAGAAAGATGGTAATGATGACCTTATATGTGAGACAGTGAAAGAGACACAGGTATAAATAACAGAGTTTTGGACTCTGTGGGAGAAGGCCAGGGTGGAATGATTTGAGAGAATAGCATTGAAACATGTATATTATCATATGTGAAATAAATCACCAGTCCAGGTTTGATGCATGAGACAGGTTGCTCCAGGGCTAGTGCACTGGGATGAACCTGAGGGATGAGATGGGAAGGGAGGTGGGAGAGAGGTTCAGGATGGGGAACACATGTACACCCATGGCTTATTCATGTGAATGTATGGCAAAAACCATCACAATATTGTAAATTAATTAGCCTCCCAATTAAATAAATAGAAATAAATTTTTAAAAAATTAAAAAAAATAAATGATAGGTCAAGAAATTATGTCTTTCAGTTGGATAATCCACTAAACCTCAGATACAGATTTTCTTTTCTCTTGACTAAATTTGTTTCCTGAGAAAGGAATTATCACTATTCGGTCTTGGTGAATATCATCTTTGATTTTACTATTCTGAGAAATTCAGAAGACAAAACTTTGAGGTGTCAAAATCCACTATGAAAAATTTCACCTAACCTATATATTTTTAATAGGTCACCTCATCAGTCTCACCTGAGCCTAGTGTTCACATATGGTATTTTTATTTTTCAGTGTCGAGAGTAAATTATTTACTTATGCCAACAGTTGGGAAGCACAATTAGTTTATGAAGGACTGGAAGAGGGCCTCTGGGTATTAACCTTCTCCTTAACCAGATACTTAATTATGCTTTTTTTTTTTTTTTATAAGATTTTAATATTGAGACTTAAAAATTACCCAAATCTCAAATTGTCTGTCATTTTCAGGGTTTCATAGAGAACTTTTTATTTCTGTGTAGGCAGTTAATTTTTATTTAAAAAATAAAAATATCTGATATCCTAGGTCACTGTTTGCCTTCTTTATACTTTCCAAAATTTTACTGACATTTGCAGTGTGCTACCCACTCCTTTCCCATTGTCTATTTCTTTTTAAAAACATTTGTTTGCTTTTGTTTTTAGTTTTAGAGATATAATCAGAAATCTTTTCATCTAATGGGTCTTAAAATATGTTATCTGCTCTTAGTTTTACTGAGTTGAAGAAAGAATATTTAACAGAGTAAAATAATTTTAAGTATGTCCTTATATTTTATCTTTTATAATTAAAAAGTTTGGCTTAATACAAGGAAAATGGGGGCTTCCCTGATAGCTCAGTTGGTAAAGAATCTGCCTGCATTGTAGGAGACCTGGGTTCCATTCCTGGGTCAGGAAGATCCGCTGGAGAAGGGATAGGCTATCCACTCCAATATCCTTGGGCTTCCCTTGTGGCTCAGCTGGTAAACAATCTGCATATAATTTGGAAGACCTGGATTTGATCCCTGGGTTGAGAAAGTCTGCTGGAGAAGGGAAAGGCCACCCACTCCGGTATTCTGGCCTAGAGTCTGGACTGTGTAGTCCATGGGGTTGCAAAGTCGGACTCGACTGAGCGACTTTCACTTTCATACAAGGAAAATACAAGCTAAATAAAAAACCAAAATGATATTCATGCCTGTTGGGAGCTGGTTTGAATTAGCGCTCCGCCCGTGACAAAGGTCATGAGGAAGGAGGCTTGGCAATAACTCACGGGCGCAAGATCAAGCCTCAGGAGCCCCTTGGAGGTTCTCGAACATCTACCCCAAAAAAGCCAGGTCTGCCTACTTTCTGCTTTGTGTTCTCACCTCTGACTTTACAGGGGGCTGTCCCCCAGTACCTTTCTCGGAAAAGAGTTAACTTAGAGCTTCAGTTAATAAAAATTCCTGGGTGTGACAGGGTGTCTGCCTGCAAACTCCTCCGAGGTTCTCTGCCCACCTGACAGGCTTGTCAGGCCACATGTCTTCTAAAACAGGTTCTTTAGAGAAATAGAAAACTATTAGCATAAGTATAATGGGCTGATTAGAATTGTATTGGTGAGGGTTTTTCACTTGTTGGGCCAATGTTTGCTACTGTCTCCATATCCTTACCTACTGTGTCCTTGGCAGTGTATTGAAAGTAAGTAGTAGCCTTAATGTTTGTAACCTGGGACCCTTGAGTACAACCCACCACAACTTTGCCCTATAGATATGCATGCCAATGTTTTGGAGGGTGGCGCCTGACTTTAAAAAATACCTTTAGAGAAAATAAGTTCTTAAAAGTAATAGGCCTCTGGGCAGAAGATGATGTAACACCCTAAGACCTCTGTATACATTTGTGGGCACCTGACTTGATAAAGTCAGGGCTGCTGACCCACGTGACTTGTATAACATCTCATGTATAAAGTAGACATGGAAAATAAAGAATTGGGATCAGTTCCTGGAAAGACTGGTCTCCCCATGTCTCTCTCTCTCAAATTCTGGCTGGTCTCCATCTGGGCGCGGACCCACCATGCTTACTAACTATGCCTGGGCTTCTAAGATCGGACCGGGGAGGCCTCAGTGTCTCCTCTCCTCGGGAGACGGAAGACGCCGTGGCCTACGTAAGTGGTGCAAACTTTTGTCTTGAAGTTTTATTGGTCCCCCGCTAAACGCTCTCAGCCTCTTTTCTCCACTGAATTTTCCTACTGAGCTATCCTCGTTCTATTATTCTTTATATCTCTAATTATAACTATCGTGTCCTGACCCCCACCTGCCGTCCTCCCAGTCCCTGGATCAGCTGGGGCTGGTCCCCAGCACATGCCTACCTTGAAGTCTTATCTAGATAAAATTTGAGCCAAGAAAATTTAAGAGAAGTAAAATATATATACGAATCAAAAATAAAATGATACAATCTTTTAAATGAGTTTTGCATCTTGGGGAATGGAGTTTCATTTGGTTCTTTTCTTCATTCCCTTTTTCCATTATGTAGCTTATTACTTTATAGATGAATTCTTTTGGTATGATTTAACATATCTAATTACATTTCTTATTTTATCCTAAGGCTGATATAATCTCTAAAGCTACACTAGACTTTGAATTTTACAGGTATGTGAACATTTTAAGATATCTCAGGCATAAATTTATTTTTTATATAATAAAAATATGCACAACCACTTTTTTCCATGGTACATACATTTTATTTGTAATCTACTCAGTATATCCATACCACTGCTACAAAATAGGAGGAAAAAAAAAAGTGTGTATCTATTTCCTTACAGAGGATGCAATGAGAATGACAAATCAAGATGCAGTGCGGAAAGCATAATAGAAAACCGTAGGATGTTAATTATCCTCTGCTACTGCTAGGTGATGTTGTCTCACAACAGTCATTTAAAATAAGATTCAATAAGGCATGCTGTAATCTCCTTGGTGGTTAGGCTTTGAGATAGATTTTCTAATAAGTACTTTTAAGAGCAAAAAGTTACTGCAAAGAAACAAATAAGCAAAAAGGATGGGGAATCACTTATTATTAACTTGTAAAAATTATAATCAGAAGATATATTATGATACAAGATGGTAATTATTATTCAGCTATGTTAGGTTGGCATTGTTTAAATTTATTTTACTTTGATGGGAAACAACTTTAACATGTACATACAGAACTAGTTTGGTCTATGTTGTTAATATGATTTTATAACCTAATTAAATAAAATAGCTTAGGTAAAAATCAATTGAAAAGAAAAGACTTGAAATTATCTTTATGGTCTTGTGCAAATAGACCTGATTTTATATGTAAGTACAAAAGAAGAAAGTAGAGTGAAAGCTGTAATAATATATGAGTGAGACTAAAGAACTGCACATTTGAACCAGAAAGAAAGAAGTCCTTCATATTATGTAAGTAGAGTACTCTGGACAATTATGTAAGTCTTCAAACAAAAAGCAAAATATATATATATATATATATATATATATATATTATATATATATTTCGGTTTCTCTAAAGTGCTTTTTGTTTTAGTTTTTATTGGTAAAAGTCATACATTATTTGGGCTTTCCTGGTGACTCAGGAATAAAAAATCTGCCTCCCAGTGCAGGACATGCAGGAGTCAAGGATTTGATCCCTGGATGGAGAAGATCCTCTGAAGAACTGAGTGGCTACCTACTCCCATATTCTTGCCTGGAAAATTTCATGGACACAGGATCCTGGTGGGCTACAGTCATTGGGGTGGCAGAGTGGGACATGACTAAGTGACTGAGGACGCACATCATAGTATTATTAGTGCATTGTATTTTAAGTTAATCTTTCACCTCAGTTGAGTTCCGTCACGCAGACGTGTCCAACTCTTTGCAGCCCCATGGAGAAAGCGTGGAAGATAGCATCTGAGTTCCAACTTGGAATAAAAATAATTGACTTTTTATTTAGTAAAAATGAGGAAGTCTATAAGAGGTTTTGAGGGAATGTGCAGAGCTCAGTGTTGGACATGTTAACTTTGGGAAGCCTAATACAAGCATCCAAATGGAAATGTATAGTAAACAATTCAGTAACTTAAGTCTGGAGTTCAGAGGTGATGAGTTGGCTAAGGATATATTATATGTAAAAGTTGTCATCTCATAGATGGTTCAGTTCAGTCATGCAGTCGTTTCCAATTATTTGCAACCCCATGGACTGCAGCATCCCAGGCCTCCCTGTCCACCACCAACTCCTGGAGTCCACCCAAACCCATGTCCATTGAGTCAGTGATGCCATCCAACCATCTTATCCTCTGTCTACCCCTTCTCCTCCTGCCCTCAATCTTTCCCAGCATCAGGGTCTTTTCAAATCAGTCAGGTCTTCACATCATGTGGCCAAAGTACTGTAGTTCCACTTCAATGAACACCCAGGACTGATCTCCTTTAGGATGGACTGGTTGGATCTCCTTGCAGTCCAAGGGACTCTCAAGAGTCTTCTCCAACATCGCAGTTCTAAAAACATCAATTCTTCGGTGCTCAGACTTTATAATCCCAACTCTCACATCCATACATGACTACTGGAAAAACCATAGCTTTGTCTAGATGGACCTTTGTTGGCAAAGTAATGTCTCTGCTTTTTAATATGCTGTCTAGGTTGGTGATAACTTTTCTTCCAAGGAGCAAGCGTCTTTTAATTTCACCACTGCAGTCACCATCTACAGTGATTTTGAAGCCCCCAAAAGTCAAATCTGTCACTGATTCCATTGTTTCCCCATCTATTTGCTGTGAAGTGATGGGACCAGCTGCCATGAGTCTCTTTATTTCTTTACTTTCTGCCATAAGAGTGATGTCATTTGCATATCTGAGGTTATTGAGATTTCTCCTGGCAATCTTGATTCCAGCTTGTGCTTCCTCCAGTCCAGAGTTTCTCATGATGTACTCTGCATATAAATTAAATAAGCAGGGTGACAATATACAGCCTTGACATATTCCTTTCCCAATTTGGAACCAGTCTGTTTTTCCATGTCCAGTTCTAACTGTTGCTTCCTGACCTGCATACAGATTTCTCAAGAGGCACATTGCAGGTCAGGTGGTCTTGTATTCCCAACTCTTTACAAATTTTCCGCAATTTGTTGTGATCCACACAGTCAAAGGCTTTGGCATAGTCAATACAGCAGAAGTAGATGTTTACTTACTAAGTTAATCTTTAGGATAAAAGCAATAAATTAATATGAGAATTATCATACCTGCAAATATTTTCTACTATAATTTGTTTAAGTAGCAATATGAAGCCAATAAATTGAGTGCACACAAATCTTTAGCTAAATTTCAGAGTACAACATTTATAATTTTTTTTTTACTACATGACTGAAGGACACACTTCAGCTGAGCATTCTGCCACTATACAACAAGGATCTTCCTTTTACACATTTCTAATAACGTTTTCCTCATATCCATCTGAACCTTCCCCAACAATCTGTTTCAAATATGTATTTCTACCAAGGTTATGTTAAAGATGATTTTGTATCAAGACCAGGTGTATTTGGTAAAGGTGTTCACTTCCACTTATCTACTCACAATCTATTCAAAGCAGTTTCAGCCTCTTCTATCATGATTCCCCCAATTCATAGTCTCTGCCCATTGCCTATTCTGACAGCTTTTTCCTGTTTCTGTGTACTTGTTACAGCACCACACCCCCTGAGCCATCATCTGTCACTAGTTTTCTGCTGTAATGCTGTAACAAATTGCCATAGACTTACTGGCTCAAAACAAGTTAATATATTATCATACACTTCTGGAGCCAGAAAGCCGAAGTTAGTTTTACTGCAATAAAATCAGGGTGTCGGTAGGGCTGGTCCCGACTGGCGGTTCTAGGAAAGAATTCCTTGGTTCACAATTCCTACCTCCATCTCTAAAGCCATCAGCCTAAAATCTTCTCTGACCTCTGATTTTGTATTTTACATCTTCTTTCTCCTTCTGAACTTCATGACTCTTTTAAGAACCCTCATGATTATTCTCTCTTTCCCCTTTTCCCCCCCCCCCCCCCCCCCGCCCCCCCTCCCCCCCCCCCGCACATACCCCCCCCCATCTCCTCCTCTCTCCCCCTTCTCCTCCTCCCCTCAGAACCCTCATTAAGTCCACCCAGGTAATCCAGCATAATTTCCATATCTCAGGATCTTTAAATAATTTCCTCAGTGTTGCTATTATTACATAAGTAATCACTGCAGATGGTGATTGCAGCCATGAAATTGAAAGACGCTTACTCCTTGGAAGGAAAGTTATGACAAACTTAGATAGCATATTCAAAAGCAGAGATATTACTTTGCCAACAAAAGTCCGTCTAGTCAAGGCTGGTTTTTCCAGTGGTCATATATGCATGGGAGAATTGAACTGTGAAGAAAGCTAAGTGCTAAAGAATTGATGCTTTTGAACTGTTGTGTTTGAGAAGACTCTTGAGAGTCCCTTGGACTGCAAGGAGATCTAAACAGTCCATCCTAAAGGAGACCAGTCCTGGGTGTTCATTGGAAGGACTGATGTTGAAGCTGAAACTCCAGAACTTTGGCCACCTCATGCGAAGAGTTGACTCAGTGGAAGAGACCCTGATGCTGGGAAGTTTTGCAGGCAGGAGGAGAAGGGGACGACAGAGGATGAGATGGCTGGATGGCATCACTGACTCGATGTGCATGTGTTTGGGTGGACTTTGGGAGTTGGTGATGGACAGGGAGGCCTGGTGTGCTGCAATTCATGGGGTCGCAAAGAGTTGGATACAACTGAGCGAGTGAACTGAACTGAACTGAAACATATTCAGGTTCTGGAGATTACTGTGTGGACATACTTTGAAAACTATTATTCAGCCTAACACAGTTAATAATAAGGAAACAGCCAACCCAATGAAAGAATGAGAAAAATATTCAGACATTTCAAATGATGTCAAATAAACACATGGTGAGGCTATTGACATCATTAATCATTAGGGAAATGTTAGCTCAAACCACTTCATACCTCTTAGAGTGCTCAACAGCTAACCTAAATGAACCTAAGTGTTGCTGAGGATGAGCAGCTCTCCTTCATTGGTGAAGAGAAGGTGAAATAGTACAACTCAATGGAAAACAGGATGGCACATTCTTAACAGTGAATCCTTTACATACTACATTATGCAAGTTTTTCTACACCTAGAGGTTTCCACAAAAGAAATGAAGATACACATCCGTAAATGACATGTACACAAATATCCTTAACAGGTTTATTTTCAATAGTCAAAACTGGAAACAAACTCTAATATTAGTCAACAAATGAATAGATAGTCGGTTTCTGGAATGTTCACTCAGGGAATACTATCCAGCAGTAATAGAAATGAATTATTGATATATGTAATATATAGACTTTAATATAATTATGCTGACTGAAATAAGAGCAAAAAAGTGCCTAATTTATGATGCCATTTATCTAAAATTCTAGGAATTAAAAACTAATTTAGAGTGACAGGAAAGGAAATCAGCTTTTCCCTTTGAACCCAAGTATGCACTTAAGATGTATTCTGTTTAATGTGTCCCAATTATGCCTCTATAAAGCTCTGAAATACTTAAAATAAAAATGACCTTTGTTCATAGAAAGGTATCACTAAAGGTGAGAAAAGCCACATAATAAAAAAAAAAAAAAAAAAAAAAAAAAAGAAAAGAGATATTTGCAATACATGTTCTATGACAAAATCTTCTTTTAAATATCAAATAATAATTTAAAAAAATGACCATATACAATATTGATAAGTATTCCTAGTATGGCTATGTGGGCACTCTGTCTTATGTTGCAGGAGTACAAATTTAATTTGTAAAACTTTACTCCAAAGCAGTTTATTAACATATTTGTGTATTTTAAAGCATTTGTATATATTTAAAGCATAAAGTATACATATATGTATACTCTTTGATGACAAAAGTATACTGCTAAGGAGACAGGTATTCTGTAATGTCATCTGGATCATGTCACTGGCTGATTTGGGAAACAGAATTAGATAGATAAAAGCTTTGAAAGGTAAGCTCTTGATACCCTGCTACCAGGTCTTATTAGAGCAGTGTGATAGAAATGTTGAGTGCAGATTTTAGCTGATGCAGTTTAAAGGAAAGAGAAAAATCTGATAAATTGATCTCTTTCCCGACAGCTGAATAATACAAAAAAAGAAATACTGATATATCAGTATACAACAGTCACAGTTCTTGGTTTAGGTCACAGTATGGGCTCCTGGTTTGGAGGTCTTACTAAGTTTTATTTTGTTTTTTTTTTTCCCCTAACTAGTTGGTTCACATTCTTTTTTAAATTTTATTTTCAATTTACTATTGTAATTAAAAATGTTGTTAGTTACTAAGTTGTGGCTGACTCTTTGCAACTCCATGAACTGTAGCCCGACAGGCTCTTCTGTCCTTTGGATTTCCCATGCAAAAATACTGTAGTGGGTTGCCATTTCCTTTTCCAGGGGATCTTACTGACTCAGGGATTGAACCTTTTGTTTTCTGCATTGGCAGGCAGATTCTTTACCCGCTGAGCCACCAGGAAAGCCAGTAAAAATTTAGTCATATCTAATTATTAAAAAATCCTATCGACAGAGGAGCCTAGTAGGGCTACAGTTCATGGGGTCACAAGAGTTGAACATGATTTAGTGACTAAACAACAACAATTATATTCCAAGCCAAATAAACTCTGAATATTACTACATCCTATTCTATTTTTTTATTTTTTATTTAATTTTATTTTATTTAACTTTACAATATTGTATTGGTTTTGCCATATATCAATATGAATTGGCCACAGGTTTACATGTGTTCCCCATCCTGAAATAATATTATAGTCAGTATTTTAGTCAATATTTACATATTTTGAATAATGTTCTTTTTACTAGAGAAACTTTGGAAATACACACATTTCCTTTATTCTTTCAATATCCAGGCAAAATTAGTAAATTTAAATGGGTATTATAGAAAAATGGTTTATAGTTGCTTAAATATATTGGTAAATGATGTTAGCTGGCATATTCTCTTAGAGATTGAACTTAATTTACATTCAGACATTTATAGGGAAAATATGTATGCCTAATTATATAAATGTAAATAATAATTTTATTGTATATTTATCTTTTTCAGTTATATATATTCAGATTCTTTTTTGTTATAGGTTACTGCAAAATACTGAATATAGTTCCCTGTGATACACAGTAAATTTTTGTTCTTATATAATAGATGCTATGCTATGCTAAGTCACTTCAGTCGTGTCCGACTCTGTGCGACCCCATAGGCGGCAGCCCACCAGGCCTCCCTGTCCCTGGGATTCTCCAGGCAAGAACACTGGAGTGGGTTGCCATTTCCTTCTCCAATGCATGAAAGTGAAAAGAGAAAGTGAAGTCGCTCAGTCATATCCAACTCAGCGACCCCATGGACTGCAGCCCACCAGGCTCCTCCGTCCGTGGGATTTTCCAGGCAAGAGTACTGGAGTGGGGTGCCATTGCCTTCTCCCTTATATAATAGATGCTATTTGTTAATTCCATACTCATGAGTTATCTCTGCATTTTCCTTTGGTAACTATAAGTTTGTTTCTATGTCCGTGAGTCTGTTTACGTTTTGTACATAGATTTATTTATATTGTTTCTTAGATTTCACCTATAATTTTTATCATATTAAGACTTTAACATTTGACAACATTTTGTTTTCTCAAGTAAAGAAACTACTTCTGATTTTCTTTAATGATATAAATAGGATGGAAGAACCCTTTTCAGGTCAATAATTGCAAACCAGGTCATGGCCCTGCTCATGGGCTTTTGCCTTCCAAGAGCTCTGTTGGTAGAAAATAAACAATTTTGTTGGAGGACCAAAATATAGCATTTGAAACAGCACTTGTGATTGTTATTATGAGATGAATTTTTATACTTAAAAGGCCAGCCAAGTGCATAATCCTCCTTAGATAGCTTTCAGTTTTGTTCACAATCTTTTATATGTAATTAAATAACAATATTTTTAGTGACCTGCCTTTATTGAATTTTTTCAGTGCTTACAATTTAGTTAGATTTTCTAGAAACTTACTTTTGCTTTCATATTTTGTTGATTCATATAATTTTAATTAAATCTAATTGTTTTAGAAAATCAATTAATGCAGAAAAACAAGTGCACCTAACACAACTTTGGAAAAATAACAACCGACTCTTGGTAAGGCAGCACAGAATTGGTGGGACAGGACCAAAACTGTGTGGGCATATTAAAGAGTAGCCAACTAGTTACAAGTATTTATCAGGGCACTGGCCATTGATCAGAATGTTTTGCACAGAGACTACAGAGTATCTGTAATCTAGAGAGTTGTTTATATAATATCAGTAGATCAGTTAAGAGAGAAGTTAGTGTATATTTAAAAGACAGAACTGCTCTAATTAAAGCTGAAACGAGGCCCGAGAGCCTGTTCTTTGAGCTTCCTCCTCATCTTAAAGAGAGAGACAAGAGATAGTTATGGAGAGAGAGACAGAGATGAGATTTTTGTTGGCCAAACAAGCTAGTTAAATAGAAATGTATTAGTAGTTGCAGGAGTAAAAAACAAAATGGCAGTATTTGAAATGTTGATGATATATATTGATCCACCTAGATTTTGCACTGGCCAAAAAGGTTCCTAAATGAAAATGTATTAGCAAACTTACTGTAAAGTGAAGTGAAGTCGCTCAGTCGTGTCTGACTCTTTGCGACCCCATGGACTGTAGCCTACCAGGCTCCTCTGTCCATGGGATTTTCCAGGCAATAGTACTGGAGTGGATTGCCATTTCCTTCTCCAATATATATTAAAGGTACATACAAATTTTAAATTATAATTTTCCAGATTGAACACTTTTAATACTACAAAGTTATCCTTTTCTATCAAGAGAAATATTTCCCCCGCTTAAAGCCTGTTTTGTCTGATATTATAACTATACCATATTTTCATTTGCTTAGCATTTGCATGATATACTGTATTGGCTCTTTATTGCTGCTGTAACAATCTATCACAGACACAAGTGTCTTAAAACAACACCAGCTTCTCTCTTGTTCAATTCCTCAGTCATGTTCGACTGTTTGCAATACCATGGACTGCAGCACGCCAGGCTTCCCTGTCCTTCACTATCTCCCAGACTTTGCTCAAACTCATGCCATTGACTCAGTGGTGCCAGCCAATCATCCCATCATCTATTGTCTCCTTCTTCTCTACTCATATGTTCTGATGATTAGGATATGAATATTTGTAGAAAACTATTATTCAGCGTATGTGTTTGTGTTTAATCACTCAGTCATGTCCGACTCTTGTGACCCCGTGGACTGTAGCCCGTCAGACTCCTCTGTCCATGGGTATTCTCCAGGCTAGAATATTGGAGTGTGTTGCCATGCCCTCCTCCTGGTCATCTTCCCAACTCAGGGATCGAATCCAGGTCTCCTGCGTTGCAGGTGGATTCTTTACCAGCTGAGCTACCAGGGACGCCCCATTCAGCCTATAATACTCAGAAATTTGAAAGAATGGAAGGATGTCAGTATTCAAAATTTTGTGGAAATATATGTAATATTTTAATTATGTTCTTAATAATTTTGAAATATTCTTCATATTTTCCATATTACTGTCTCTTTGCAAATTTTGCATAATTTTCATATCTTATTTCAAGTTCATTAATCTAACTTTTTCTGATCTATAATACATAATGTAGGACATATTATACTTTTTATTTATAAGCAATCCTACTTTTTCATTTGTAAAATTTCCTCTTGACTCTTTTACATACTTATAGGCATTTGTGAGTTCTCCTAATTTCCATTAAACTTTTAATTTATAATCGTATTTACTCAGTAAATATTTCAATATTTATTATACATGGTAAAGTATAAATCTTTATATATTGTTTTTGCTGAATCTCATACCTGGTTGGCCATTTCTTTCTTACTAATGCAAATATATCTATGTATATATACTTTATAAATATTAAGGTTAGTATATTAGAATTTATATATAGTATATATGTAAAAATAAATAAAAATTGCAAATGTATAAATTCTACTTGCCCAGGCCAGTGAAGTGTTACAGAGTGAACACACTTCTCTTAACTATGCAAGCTCAAGAAGTGGAAAATTTCAGCTCCCAAAACAATTTTCTTGAGCAGCTTCTGCCATAAAGATAGTATAGTCTTGTCTAACTGTATATTATCCTGTTTCATGATACTTTTTTTCTATAATTTTTTCTACAAATTATTTTGCTAGTAGTTTGGAGTTAGACTATTTGGGTTAAAAATCAAACATCTTATACTTCTTAGGTTTGGGGGCTTAAGATGTTGAGCAAGTTAATTAACTTTTTGCACTTCATTTTCTATATCTATATCTGTAAAGTGAAATATGAATAGTAGATACCTGTTGATCTTGCAGCACTGTTTACAATAGCCAGGACTTGGAAGCAACCTAGAAGTCCATCCACAGATGAATGGATAAGAAAGTTGTGGTACATATACACAATGGAGTATTACTCAGCCATTAAAAAGAATACATTTGAATCAGTTCTAATGAGGTGGATGGAACTGGAGCCTATTATACAGAGTGAAGTAAGCCAGAAAGAAAAACACAAATACAGTATACTAACGCATATATATGGAATTTAGAAAGATGGTAACAATAACCCTCTTTACGAGACAGCAAAAGAGACACTGATGTATAGAACAGACTTGGACTCTGGGAATGGGAGAGGGTGGGATGATTTGGGAGAACAGCATTGAAATATGTATAATATCATATCTGAAACGAGTCGCTAGTCCAGGTATGATGCCTGATAATGGATGCCTGGGGCTGGTGTACTGGGACAACCCAGAGGGATGGTATGGGGAGGGAGGAGGGAGGAGGGAGGAGGGAGGGAGAGCTCAGGATGGGGAACACATGTATACTTGTGGCGGATCCATCTTGATGTATGGCAAAAGCAATACAATATTGTAAAGTTAAGCAAAATAAAATTTAATTAAAAAATAAAGTTAATTAGGAAAACCTATGCAAAGTTTCAGATAAAATTTCTGATACATAACCTGAATAATTGTCAGTAATTATGGGCTTCCCTGGTGGCTCAGACAGTAAAGAATCTGCCTGCAATTCAGGAGACGCAGTTTCCATCCATGGATAGAAAAGATGCCCTGGTGGGTGGTGTGGCAACCCATTCCAGTGTTCTTGACTGGAGAATCCCCATGGACAGAGGAGCCTGGAAGGCTACAGTCCATAGGGTGGTCAAGAATCAGACAAACTAAGCAACTAAACACAGCATCAGATCAGATCAGATCAGTTGCTCAGTGGTGTTCAACTCTTTGTGACCCCATGAATCGCAGCAAGCCAGGCCTCCCTGTCCATCACCAACTCCCAGAGGTCACTGAGACTCACGTCCATCTAGTCAGTGATGCCATCCAGCCATCTCATCCTCTGTTGTCCCCTTCTCCTCTTGCCCTCAATCCCTCCCAGCATTAGAGTCTTCTCCAATGAGTCAACTCTTCGCATGAGATGGCCAAAGTACTGGAGTTTCAGCTTTAGCATCATTCCTTCCAAAGAAATCCCAGGGCTGATCTCCTTCAGAATGCACTGGTTGGATCTCCTTGCAGTCCAAGGGACTCTGAAGAGTCTTCTCCAACACCACAGTTCAAAAGCATCAATTCTTCAGTGCTCAGCCTTCTTCACAGTCCAACTCTCACATCCATACATGACCACAGGAAAGACCATAGCCTTGACTAGACAAACCTTTGTTGGCAAAGTAATGTCTCTGCTTTTGAATATATGATCTAGGTTGGTCATAACTTTCCTTCCAAGGAGTAAGCGTCTTTTAATTTCATGGCTGCAGTCACCATCTGCAGTGATTTTGGAGCCCAGAAAAAGAAAGTCTGACACTGTTTCCCCATCTATTTCCCATGAAGTGATGGTACCAGATGCCATGATCTTCGTTTTCTGAATGTTGAGCTTTAAGCCAACTTTTTCACTCTCCACTTTCACTTTCATCAAGAGGCTTTTTAGTTCCTCTTCACTTTCTGATATAAAGGTGGTGTCATCTGCATATCTGAGGTGATTGATATTTCTCCCATCAATCTTGATTCCAACTTGTGTTTCTTCCAGTCCAGTGTTTCTCATGATGTACTCAGCATATAAGTTAAAGAAGCAGGGTGACAATATACAGCCTTGACATACTCCTTTTCCTATTTGGAACCAGTCTGTTGGTCCATGTCCATTTCTAACTGTTGCTTCCTGACCTGCATACAGACTTCTCAAGAGGCAGATCAGGTGGTCTGGTATTCCCATCTCTTTCAGGATTTTCCACGGTTTATTGTTATCCACACAGTCTAAGGCTACAGCATAGTCAGTCAAGCAGAAATAGATGTTTTTCTGGAACTCTCTTGCTTTTTCCATGATCCAGCAGATGTTGGCAATTTGAGCTCTGATTCCTCTGCCTTTCTAAAACCAGCTTGAACATCAGGAAGTTCACGGTTCACATATTGCTGAAGCCTGGCTTGGAGAATTTTGAGCATTACTTTACTAGTGTGTGAGATGAGTGCAATTGTGCAGTAGTTTGAGCATTCTTTGTCATTGCCTTTCTTTGGGATTGGGATGAAAACTTACCTTTTCCAATCTTGTGGCCACTGCTGAATTTTCCAAATTTGCTAGCATGTTGATTGTAGCACTTTTACAGCATCATCTTTCAGGATTTGAAATAGCTGAACTGGAATTCCATCACCTCCACTAGCTTTGTTTGTAGTGATGCTTTCTAAGGCCCACTTGATTTCACATTCCAGGATGTCTGGCTCTAAGTCAGTGATGACACCATCATGATTATCTGGGTCCTGAAGCTCTTTTTTGTACAGTTCTTCTGTTTATTCTTGCCACTTCTTCTTAATATCTTCTGCTTCTATTAGGTCCATACCATTTCTGTCCTTTATCGAGCCCATCTTTGCATGAAATGTTCCTTTGGTATCTCTCATTTCTTGAAGAGATCCCTAGTCTTTCCATAGCACATTATTATTATTGTTTCCTCAAAATATATCTGGGTGAAAATATTGTTATGAATTTTTTATATAGTATGCTCTAGATTAATTAGTTTGTCTAATATCAGAGAGCTATTTATTCAGGACCCAATAATCTGATATTGACTCCAAATTCTATGCATTTTCCACCAAGCTATGATCCTATTGCTTAAGTTAGTGAAAGGATACATGGGAGTTTTGTTAACTTTAGCAAATATATGTCTCTGTTTGACATTTTAGCATAACATAATAGATGTGACCATGTAAGTTAATAGTCACAAACATCTCAAAACCTTAGAGTATACTGGTTACTTATCTTTAGCATAGTAGATCTAGGTATCTAGTTTTCCATTGCTTATCATTGTAATGATAGATGATAAATAGGTTGATCAGATCAGATCAGATCAGTCGCTCAGTCGTGTCCGACTCTTTGCGACCCCATGAACCGCAGCACGCCAGGCCTCCCTGTCCATCACCAGCTCCCGGAGGTCACTCAGACTCGCATCCATCGAGTCAGTGATGCCATCCAGCCATCTCATCCTCTGTCGTCCCCTTCTCCTCCTGCCCTCAATCCCTCCCAGCATCAGAGTCTTCTCCAATGAGTCAACTCTTCGCATGAGGTGGCCAAAATACTGGAGTTTCAGCTTTAGCATCATTCCTTCCAATGATAGCAATTAAATATATATATTTATTCAAATTCAGCTTTAATATATATAAAACTTTGTATATTTTTAATTTTAAATTTATCAATTCTTTTGTTAATTTCTAATTAGATATCAAAGATCTAATTAGATATCCATGTCTCTGGTTTCTTAGAACTGTATAATTTTCAACAATGTTTTATATTATTATGTTTTATCTAAGGGTATAGAAATACATGCACTAACAGTTTATTTTTATATTCATGGTGTTTTGTAGTATTTGACTATAGCTATGCTTTGTATAATAAACAGCAGATGATACTATAGTAGACCAGGATAACATTGATGTACCACACATCCTCCCTTTCTTGTCCTCTTCTCTCAAATCTTGTTCCACTGGTGATCTGTTACTTTGCTTAGACTTTATCCATCACCATTATAGAGACAACTATGAAAGCCGTAAATTGAAACTTGATACTTCATATTCTTGGAGTACATTTCTACTTTCCTATACCTTCTCCTGGAGTTTTACCAAACAACTGAAGCACTGACAATTTTATTAACTCACGTAGAAAACTAGTTTCTGCTGTTTATTCATGACGCTAAAAATTTTTCCCAGAGACGTTAAGTCTGGTAATAATTATGACAGTGACATTGAGTACCTGAAATGCACAAAGCGTTATTCTATATTCTTTACATGTAAAATGCACATAGAGACAGGGTCACTTACTATTGCCATCTTATATGTGAGTGATGAGAAGTCTGTGCAACTTGCATGTGGTTTTTCAGCTGTAATTTATGCATCCAGGATGTAATTTCAGACATTTATGTTCTGGATGCCATTTGTTACTCCTCCAGTATCTTATTGGTTAAAAAATAAGGTGTTGGTGGTGAAGATCCATTTCTTCTCTTGTGTAAGTAACTACTGACCCTGGATTTCATACTAAGGTAACATTGCATAGTGACATCTGGAACGGAATTGCCTGAATTTAGATTTTAGATACACATGTAACAGTTGAACAATCTGATGCAAATTATAGTCTCTCATTTCTCATATGTAAAATGGGGACAAAAAATAATCCTATTTAGAAGTCATTTCACATGTAGGATAATATCTGACACATTTTAGCTACTCAGTATATATATATTCCATCCATTATGTATATATATTTTCCATCCATTCCTACCTTTTAATTCTTGCAGCTGTTTTATTCTGTTATATATATATATATATATATATATATATATATATAAGTTATGCATGTTACTAAAAAAAAAAAAAAAAAAAAAAAAAAAAAAAAAAAAAAAAAAAATAATATATAAATATAAGTATTTATGTAAAACTTTATTTATATTATATATAAATAAAAAAAATATATAAAAAAAAAAAAAAAAAATAAAAGTTAGTCACTGTATTGTGCACTTTTTAAATAATTTTTCTGCTCTATGTTACCTTGTTTATTTTGGATTCAATGTTTCAAGAACTTCCACAGACACAGAAAGTTTAGATTAATTTTAATAATGAATCTTTTTGATTGATACTCTTCCCTCATGAAATTATTTAAATGACTGACAGCTTACCAGAGTTATATTTTGTTAACTTGAACATTGTCTTCATCAGCTTTTCGAAATTTACTTCACAGTGTTCTCCCCTCAGATGGAGCAAAACAAAAGAAAACAAAAACAAATTATACCTCTATCCTAAGCTACCATTATTGTTGGTTGTAGATTAATGTATTGGTTTATAAAGGATTAATAAGAACAATAATCATTATAAACAAAACAAATAGCAAAGTAATCATAAAAGGAGAGAATAACTCCAAATATTGAAAGACATGATTATAACGTAACAAATACACTAGTAAAACAAAAATAAATATAATGCAGAACGTGAATTAGTGAATCATATAATCAGAGAACAAAGAGAGTAGCCAAAGGAAGTGATAGAATTCTCCGAACGTTTCTTGATGTATAATAGGCTCTGACCAAAAGTAGAAATTATGCTTCTGCCTGCAAGGCATTCCTCAATGGGGTAATACTTGTGAATATGATAAATTTTAACATTAAAATCCTTAATAAAAAATGATTATCCTTATACCATTAAATATTTGAACAAAATAATTGTGATCTTCTAATTGTGCACATTCACTATGTTTTTCAGAACATTATGAAGCATTTTATAGATTTTCTAAAGGTGGACAATCAACTGATAATGCAGAAGAAAACAATTCACATCTTTTTATATACTTAGTTGTAAATTAATAATTAGGCATTACAATTTTTATATAGTAGCCAGAGAAAATTCAATATGCCAAAATGCCCCTTAGATATAAACTTAAATACTGATGATATTTTACAAATGAGGGCAAGTGTTTCCTGAGCCTTACAGGCATGATGATCAGATTTATTTGCCACATAAGTTCAATAAAATTATAAATGGTACTATTCTTAGATTTAAGTATTAATAATCAAGCATTAAGTATTCTATTTATACTTAGTATAGTATACATGTCTCAAGTTTTTCCTTTGATTTCTCTTAAGATTTTCTCCCAAATATTGTTTTTCAAAAATTTCATTATGATACCATATGACATTGTTTTCTTTAGGCTTATTCTGTTTGGGATTCATTGAACATCTGGTTTCTATGGTTTATATTTTTCATAACTTAGAACAAGTTTGCAAACACTATTTTTTCATATATATATTCTGTCTTCCCCTTTCCCTTATTTTGTTCATTTTACAATGCCAAAAGCTCAAATGGTATGCTGCATACTGTTTAACATTGTCTTAAATGTCAAGCCCATCTTCTCAGTCTTTTTCTCTCTCTGTAGTTTATTTTATATAATATCTATAATTATATCTTAAATTTCACAGATGTTTTTCAGTAATCTATTCTGCCATTAAGTCCATCCAATGAATTTTAATTCTATACATAGCATTTTTCATTCATAAAAGTTCCATTTAAGTATGCATTGTATGTTTATTTACTCTCCTAGTTATATCCTGTTTTCATTACCATTCTTGGAAATGTTTACAATACTGTAACTATTTTGCCTGAAAACAGATGTACTTTGTCATTTCTGCATCTGTTTTGATTTATTGAGTTTATTCTTTTATTTTATTTTATTTTATTTTATTTTTATTTTGCTTAACTTTACAATATTGTGTTGCTTTTACTATACATCAAGATGGATCCGCCGCCAGTATACACGTGTTCCCCATCCTGAACCCTCCTCCCTCTCCCCTCCGCACACCATCCCTCCAGGTCGTCCCAGTGCTCCAGCCCCAGGCATTTGTTATCGGGCATCGTACCTGGACTGACGACTCGTTTCAGATATGATACTATACATATTTCAATGCTATTCTCCCCCATCATCCGTTCTTATCATACAGGTCATATATACCTGTTCTGCTTTGTTTTTATAATTTTTCTGGACATGATGGATTTTATTCTGTTGGTCATAGAGTTGTAGTTTTCTTTTTAATAGTGTTAAGATTTTGTTCTGGCATGCAGTTAAGTTACTCACAAGTTAATTTGATCATTTACAATGTGTGCGCGTGCGTATGTTTGTGTATGTGTGTTTGTATATGTGTGTGTTTTAAGATTTCTTTCAGACATTTTCAGAGAAGGCCTCATCTAGGGCTAATTCAGCCCTATCCTAAAGCAGGACCTTTCTGATGACTCATTGCCTTGTGTTAAGAGGTACCTCTACTCTGGTTGATGGCAACACAGATTCTTCCCAGACTTGTGTAGGGTTGGGTTCCATCTCCCTCACTGTGACCTAGAAAATGCCTCTGATAATAAGCTGAGGAAATTGTATAAATCTCTACTTTTTTTCCTTTTCTTAAGATCACAGGTCTATACTGCCTATTGCTCAAGGTTTGGATATTATTATTTCATATATATTGTCTAGTTTCCTGGATATTCATGGCAGAAAGGCAATTCTTGTAGCATTAGTTCTTCACAGGCAGAAATACAAATCAAACTTGGAGGCAGTGATGGATTTGCATCTAGTGTCCAGCGGCAGGTAGTGGTAGCTGTCCCAGCACTGTCCAGCAAGCCAGGTTTGGAGGAGTCTCTGATGGTAGCTTAGCTGTGTGCACATCGAAAGTGAAAGTATTACCTGCCTTTGACTTACCATGTGATTTGAGGCATTATTTCCTTGGTTTCGGGGAAGTTCTGAAGATACAATGACCTATTCAAAATAGAATAAAACCATTATTATTAATTACAAAAATGTTATAAATATTATGTTTATAAACAAAGCTAAGACAAGCACTTCTTCATACAACTTTGCTGCCTTTTTAATTTTATTCCCTAAACTTAAATTTTTAGAAGAAAAATTACTGGGGTCAAAAATATGTGGAATATAAAAGTTTTATATACACACTGCCTAGTATCCCTTTGAAAGTTTGCACAGATTTAAACTGTCACCATCATTCTAATTTTATTATTAACCTATATTCCTGTGAACAATGAACATTATGATTTATAATATTACCAAAATCTTATTTATATTATGTAAACTTATATGAGAAAACCCTTCTCATATTTTCTTTTTTTAAGTAATAAGGTAATTTCTCATAAAATGACATTTCTAAAGCTTGGCTTTTTATGTCAATATTAACTTTTGCTTTGCATCTTTTGAGATCTGTAACTTTTACTATTATTTTGAAACTTCTAAATAAATGTAGTATGTTAATGAATCAAATTCAAGAGATACTTGAAAGTATCAAGGAGATAAAGAAAACATTTGAGTGGTAGAGTCAGGAGACCTGGCAAGAAATAGAACAGTTTCTAGGAACTATAAATATCAGAAATATAGAAGAGGCAGTACTTCAACACTAGCAGAAAATTTAGATGAGCTGTAGCAAAAGCAGGATCTGTGGAATGAAAGGACTCAGTGTGTTCGAGGGTGGAACAGAAATAAACATAAGCAACATTCCTGAAGCCTAATAATAAATAGAAAATTTACAAGCTCCTGCACTGAAGTGGACCTTATGGACAGAGTGGTACATGACCCCTGAACTGGAGTGTTGTAGGCATGAAGTTGGAATGCTCGCAACAGTCATTTGAGACAAAAAACGGAAAAATGGGAAACCTTATCTGTCAGGATGAAAGAAAGATACTGAGTATAGCAAAGAGCAGACAATATATCAACCATATACTACATCTGAGAAAAATTCATGAAAAAATACACTTAGCAAAGAGCATTGAACCAGAACAGTAACCTCATGATAGGAAAAGAGGAGAATGAAAATATTGCTGACCAGTGACTCATGACAGGAATTATTTTTTATTATTATTACAGTACCCATGAATATTTTGGAATTCTAATTTTCTAATTTAAAGCAGGCTAAGCCTCCTATAAAATAGTTCCACACACATATGATATAAAACAAATATGATATGGGACCTAGGCAAGATGAAAAAATTCTGGGAACATTAAGAAATACTGGGACAAGGTACCAGAAAATTTTCAGTACACAATTTTCACAAAACACCAAATTGAATATGTGCAACAGTTCAAATGAATCTGGAGTTAAAGAAAATCAGAATGAGGTAATTGAATGAAGAAGATGCACAATTGAAGGGCTCAGATCTTCCCTGTGTAAATGCTCACCCCCTTGTGAAGTGAAGTGAAGTCGCTCAGTTATGTCCGACTCTTTGCAATCCCAGGGACTGTAGCCCACCACGCTTCTCTGTCCATGAGATTTTCCAGGCAAGAGTACTGGAGTGGGTTGCCATTTCATTCTCCAGAGGATCTTCCCGAGCCAGGGATCAAACTCAGGTCTCCTGCATTGTAAGCAAGACGCTTTACCGTCTAGGAACAAACTGAATGAAAAGAGAGGGAGTTAGAGTTGTCTTCAGAGCTGTATATGCTTTGGCAGCTACTTTCTATACTTTACATCTAGAGGCATTGCTTCATATTTTATAGCCCCATTCATATTGATCATGTCAGTAAAAATCTAAGAGTCCCTAATAGATGTCTTTGTACATTTTCGTCTCCCAGTGTCTATTTCTCAGCACTTTGACAACTTTTGCTTCTCTTCCCAAAGAAAGAAAGAAAGTGAAGTCGCTCAGTCGTGTCCGACTCTCTGCGACCCCATGGACTGTAGCCTACCAGGCTCCTCTCTCCATGGGATTTTCCAGGCAATGGTACTGGAGTGGATTGCCATTTCCTTCTCCAGGGGATCTTCCTGACCCAGGAATCAAACCCGGGTCTCCCTCATTGTAGACAGACACTTTACGGTCTGAGCCACCAGGGGGTCTTTTCTCTTCCCAAAGACCCTTCAAAATAGCCACGCATCCAAGCACACAGATGATCACATCAGTCTGTTGTTTTGTCTTCTAGGCACCCATAAAATAATGCCTGAAATATATATCTGTTGACAAAAATGACGTAATATAATTTGTCCCTCTTTAGACTTTATTTTTTTTTTCCATCTGTTACCTCCACATGTCCTGCATTATGGCAAAACTGAAATATAAATATTCCTCAAACTCACAAAGTTGTTTTTCTGTTTTTGCTTATTTATTCTTTGAACCTAGAATTTTCTATTCACTTCTATTACCTATCATCTATCCATCCATCTGTTTATCTGAATCTTTCATTTTTAAAGACTTAGCCCAAGTTTCATTCATGTCAGACTTATTTACTAACCTAATCTAAGTTATTCACTGCATTCTAAAGAATTACATTAATGTCCTCATATATCACTATAGCATTTTGTTGTAATTATTTGATTGCAATCTTATGAATTATACATTTTAGCATAAGAAAACAAACTTATTTATCTCTGTGTGTCCACATTATAGCACAATAACTAATACCTGGTGGTTGCTCAATAAATAAAATCAGAGAGAATGAGTAAATCTACTAGAATATCAATTTTACTTATCATTTTATTTAGCTAATTTTAGCATTTATGTCATTGACATTAAAGTTTATTCTAACTTTCTGTCCATTTTACTGAAAGATTACTGCCACAGCAGACCTCAGTCCATATACTTTTCCTTAAAATGTTAGTGGTGAGAAAATCTAAATACAATTGTTGTTAATTCCTCCATTCTAATATATTTGTTATATTTTGATAAATATTAAAAATCCTTACTAACTAAAATATACTCAGTCTAATAGAAATATAGTTTGTGGGAGAGAAGGTTGATAGTTCTGACATTTAAGACTGAATATTGATGTAGTCTCCATAATTGAATATACAAACTTTTCATGTGAAAAGGTAATTTACATGTACAAATTAACCAGGATATTTAGATTTCTTAGTAAACCTAAAGTTCACATGTATCCTTATGAAAGTTATTTTGAACTTTTAGAAAATTGGAGTTTTTAAATAAGTTTCTATGTTTTTTAAGGGCTTCCCTTGTAGCTAATTCGGTAAAGAGTCTGCTTGCAATGCAGGAGACCTGGGTTCTATCTCTGGGTTGGGAAGATCCCCTGGAGAAGGAAATGGCAACCCATTCCTGTATTCTTGCCTGGAGAATCCCATTGACAGAGGAGCCTGGCAGGCTACAGTCTGTGGGGTTGCAAGAGTTGGACAAGGCTTGGTGACTAAGCCACTGCCATGCTTTTAACAAAAGGTACAGACAAGTCAACTTCGACTAAATTTAGATCCTCAATCAGCAAGCTAAATGACACACTTGAGAGTCACCATGACAGTTCCAAGGCACCATCAAAAGACCAAAAAGTGGGCAATGGCTGACTTCCTGGAAGTCTCCATCCCTTCCCCAAAATAGTTGGAATAATCCTCCCACTCATATGAAATTACCCATCCCATAAAACACACATTTTAGGACCACTGACTCACCCTCTGCCATGGCCCGAACTCTTGTCTATGGACTATGTTTCTCTCTGAATAAATCCACTTCTTAGCTATCCAAAAAAATAAATAAATAAAAATAAAAAGGTACAGAATTGATATACTTAAAAAAAGAAACTAATGTTTTAAAAGCATTGTCAGCTTATATTTTGATATCCAGACACCAGCAGTTTAATATATATTGTATATAAACATTTTAATATTTTGATGATGCACTATCCCAACCTTAAAATGAACAACTGATTAAGAAATATAAAGTATGAACTATTAGAGTAGCTGAAAAAATTAAAGAAAAACTCTGTCTTCCGTATTTTTAAAAGTATATACATCAACAACAGTCAAGTTAAAGTTTTACTAAAGGTTGCTGCTGCTGCTGCTAAGTCGCTTCAGTTGTGACTGACTCTGTGCGACCCCATAGATAGCAGCCCACCAGGCTTCCCCATCCCTGGGATTCTCCAGGCAAGAACACTGGAGTGGGTTGCCATTTCCTTCTCCAATGCATGAAAGTGTAAAGTGAAAATGAAGTCGCTCAGTTGTGTCAGACTCTTAGCAACCCCATGGACTGCAGCCTACCAGGCTCCTCAGTCCATGGGATTTTCCAGGCAAGAGTACTGGAGTGGGGTGCCATTGCCTTCGCCGTACTAAAAGTTAGATAATTCAATAAAAGCCATACGACTAAACCACCACTAAGAATACCAAGATGCCTCTAATAGAAGACAGGTTAAGATTAGGGTTCAGTCAGTTTAGTTCACTCCTTCAGTTGTGTTCGACTCTTTGGGACCCCATGGACTGTAGCAGGCCAGGCGTCCCCTGTCCATCACCAACACCTGGAGCTTACTCATATTCATGTCCCTTGAGTCAACGACGCCATCCAGTGATCTCATGCTCTGTCGTCCCCTTCTCTTCTTGCTTTCAATCTTTCCCAGCATCAGGGTCTTTTCAAATGAGTCAGTTCTTCACATCAGGTAGCCAGAGTATTGGAGTTTCAACTTCGGTATCAGTCCTTCCAATGAATATTCAGAACTGATTTCCTTTTAGGATGGACTAGTTGGATCTCCTTGCTGTCCAAGGGACTCTCAAAAGTCTTCACCAACACCACAGTTCAAAAGCATCAGTTCTTTACCACTCAGCTTTCTTTGTAGTCCAGATCTCACATCCATACATGACTACTGGAAAAGGCAAAGCTTTGATTAGATGGACCTTTGTTGGTAAAATAAGGTCTCTGCTTTTTAATAAGCTGTCTAGGTTGCTCACTGCTTTTCTTCCAAGGAGCAAGCATCTTTTAATTTAGTGGCTGCAGTCACCATCTGCAGTGATTTTGGAGCCCCCAAAATAAAGTCTGTCACTGTTTCCACTGTCTTCCCATCTATTTGCCATGAAGTGATGGGACCAAATGCCATGACCTTAGTATTCTGAAAGTTGAGCTTTAAGCCAGCTTTTTCACTCTCCTGTTTCACTTTCATCAAGAGGTTCTTTAGTTCATCTTTGCTCTCTGCCACAAGGGTGGTGTTATCTCCACATCTGAGGTTATTGATATTTCTCCTGGCAATCTTGATTCCAGCTTGTGCTTCATCCAGTCCAGCATTTCTCATGATGTAATCCGCATATAAGTTAAATAAGCAAGGTGACAATATACAAACTTGACGTACTCCTTTTCCTATTCGGAACCAGTCTGTTGTTCTCTGCCCAGTTCTAACTGTTGTTTCTTGATCTGCATTCAGATTTATCAGGAGGCAGTTTAGGTGGTCTGGTATTCCCATCTCTTTAACAATATCCCACAGTTTGTTGTACTACACTGCCAAAGGCTTTGGCCTAGTCATTAAAGCAAAAGTAGATATTTTTCTGGAACTCTCTTAGTTGTTTGATAATCCAATGGATGATGACAGTTTGATCTCTGGTTCCTCTGCCTTTTCTAAATCCAGCTTGAACATTAAGGTTAGATTGCCTTATTTACTGATCTATGATTAAGCATGAGAAAACATGAGACAGGGGTAGTATTGTTGGTCTTACTCATCTACTGTCTCAAGCAATTAAGGAGGCAATTAGCTATGAGCAACAAGGTCACTTTTTAATACTGATTGATGATTAAAGAAACCCTTAAAAGAGAAATAGGGCTTAAGATGAGACCTTATTAAGATCTTTTCTCATGCTTATGTGCTTAGTCACTTAGTCTTGTCCAACTCTTTGTGTCCCTGTGGACTGTAGCCTGCCAGATTCCTCTGTCCATGTGGATTCCCCAGGCAAGAATACTTGGAGTAGATAGCCTTGCCCTCTTCTAGGCAATCTTCCCAACCTAGGGATCAAACCCAGGCATCCCGCATTGTAGGCGGAGTCTTACTGTCTGAGCCACCAGGGAAGCCGTGCTTAATTTTTTTTTTGCTTAATTTTCCCTTAGTTTATTACTCCTTTCCCCTTCTGCCCAATTCCAGCAAACCACTCTAATACTGGAAGAGTCAGAATCCGGAGCTAACAAATTGGGAAAAGAAGTGAAGTTGATTGATGAGTATATTAAATCCAATGGATACATAGAATTAAAGGGCTTCTCAGTTGGCACAATGGTAAAGAATTTGCCCGTCAGTGCAGGAGACACAAGAAATATGAGTTTGATCCAAGGATTGGAAAGAGTCACTGGAGTAGGAAATGGCAACCCACTTCAGTATTCTTGCCTAGAAGATTCCATGGACAGAGGAGCTTGGCAGGCTACAGTCCATGGGGTTGGAAAGAGTCAGATGCGACTAAGCACACACACATACAGAAGCTAAACATGCTCCCACATCACTTTCTTACTTTAGAATTCTTCCAGGAAGTAGGTCTATGTTAAGAGAGTTGTGACCTTGTTCTGTGACCAAAAGTGTATAAGATATTTTAATTGAGCATTTACAAGGAAAATATTAAAGTATAAGATTCTTATGTTTTATGATCTCATTGTATTGGGTTGTTTACCTAATAGTAAACACATTAAAATAGACAGGAATGTGTTTGCTTGATGCCAGAGAAAGAATGTCTACTGTTCGTACTCAAGAGGAATACTTTATAGTCAGTGACTAGAAAATTTGTACCAACCCAAGTGAAAAAATATTTAACAGTTAAATGAAAAGAACATACTCATTATGTATATAATTATTTGTTTCATCTACCTCTGTCTTGTCTGGTAAAACAGCTAGCAGTTCATGTACAGTGGTTCTGTTTTGTTTTATTATAATAATTAATAAGCTTCCAAAATTTTGATTTACTGTACCCCAGTCTGGATTCTGGGACTTCCTTAGTGGTTCAGGCAGTAAAAAATCAGCCTGCAATGCAGAAGTTCAATCTCTGGGTCAGGAAGAGTCCCTGGAGAAGAGAATGGCAACCCACTCTAGTATATTTGCCTGGAGAATTCATGAATGGAGGAGCTTGGCGGGCTTATAGTCCATGGGGTCACAAACAGTTGGGCATGACTGAGTAACTAACACACACAACGAATCTGGATTCTATTTGAAATAAAGGTTACATAAAAAATGTCTTCAGCTTACCATTCATGTATAAAACAACCAAATGATTCACTATTCATTTGATTGAATCTCTACTTATATTTACTGCTTCTGTGTCGCATCAGTCATGTCCAACTCTGTGCGACCCCATAGATGGCAGCCCACCGGGCTCCCTTGTCCCTGGGATTCTCCAGGCAAGAACACTGGAGTGGGTTGCCATTTCCTTCTCCAATGCATGAAAGTGAAAAGTGAAAGTGAAGTCGCTCAGTCGTGTCTGACGCTTCGCGAGCCCATGGACTGCAGCCTACCAGGCTCCTCCGCCCATGGGATTTTCCAGGCGAGTACTGGAGTGGGGTGACATTTCATCCTTTTACTTGATTTCAGCATTACTGAACAAATTTAATAATACATCCCTCTTATGTGCTGTGACTTACTATATCCAGATACCTTGCAATTTATCATTATTCTAGAATTTTGGCTTAGTACTATCACCAAATACCTCTTCTAATATCCGTCAAGGAATTCTGGAAAACATGTCAGTCTCAATAGTAGCTTCAGAGAAGTTGCTCAGTTGTTCTGTTTTTTTTTTTTTCCTGTCACAAATAATGCTGTTGACTTTAAAGGTAGAACTGGGCAACTTGGAAAAATAACTTTCACTCTTAATAAAACAAGTTTAGATGAATCATTTTCTGCCCATGTCTCATTTTCATCATACAGATAATTTTGTTTTTAGCTTGCATGTATGCTATTAAGGTTAAAAGGAATTAGGGTATTTTGGGGACAAAAATATTTTAGCAATAAATTGGCTTAAACATAGAAATGTAATACTTCTGAGAAGTTTTATTAGTCTTAACTACAAGATTAGTATAATTAAAATGGTAAATATTATTTCAGTCTTTCATTGAAACTATATCAGAAGTTATGTTTATGTTTTTATTAGAGATTTATATTACTGATATTACTTTATATCAGGCAGTTGTCTTCTTGAGAAGAAATATTTGTAGACATGGGAAATAACAAAGATAGGAATCACTTTCAGAAAATTCATGAGACATGTGACATGAACAATCTCACGGTAGCCTCTTATTTCCAAATCTGAATGGAAATCCTCCTGAAGTCTTTCCTAGTCTGCAACCCTCACAGGAATGTATTTTCACATAGCTGAAAGTCAGAGAGCTCAACCCCTGGGAAATGATTGCTCACAATAGTTGCTGCCCCTGGCATATAAAACACTTTAAAAAAAGAAACTTGCAGATGTGAAATATGACAATAATGGTACCTAAAACCAGTTATCAGACTATCACATGGATATAATAGTATCATTGTCTTGGAATATTTCAGGGATACAGTATTTTACTGCTACATTACATTTAAAAAATGGACTGAACTAAAATCCAACCTTTTAGGAAAAAAAAATCAACCTGTTAGAAAAAACTCAACATGTTATTGTAAGAAAGATAAAGGTGAAACAAAAGGTGGTAAGTGTTTTAGGACACAAGATAGGCGTTTCAGTCCAGATTTTTCAAATGGGTTTTTTAAAATAAAGGTTTATCTATATGTTAACAGAAACATTCTATTAATTAAATTTAAATCTAATAAAGTAATAGAGCTTTGAAATGGAGGTAGAAATTCAGGATTCAGTTTTAATGGTGGCATTTATTCATTGTATTAGTTTTACTATTTTAGCTCTAATTGCAAAAAGTTTCTTACTTCATATATACCAGTGCATGATATTCACAGAGTTGGTTTGTATAGTAAGTCTAGATTCCAAGAGCATCCTCTACCTTTAGTATTTCATGGACTCAATCAAAAATGGAAAACCTTAATGGGGAGAGGAGAGCTACTGTTCAATCCAGTATTCTTGAGCTGGCTTTCTAATCCCTGATAAATAGATAACCATTTTTGGTCTGTATCATGAAGCATGGGCATCAGATAATTGTAAATTTCCACCCGGTTTAAGTGAGAAGACTAAAAATGAAAGGTCAAATATCTGTAACTTGATGATTCTAATTAAAAATGTTGATTAAGCCAAAAGTTCTTTACTAATTTTAAATTTAAATGATCAATGATGAAGGAAATAGCAGTCATGTTGAGCTGACAGATTCTATATACACACAGAATAAATCAACAACATTGACGACATTGTTATTAAAATTATGCATTTCTGGTGTCAATATAAAACCTAAATGGTAAGGTAGTAAAACAATATCATGTTGAAATATTCTCATCTCATGTTTTATGATGATAAAACTGGGAATCTCTTATGCACATAAAAGTATCTGTTTCCTTCAGTATGTGTTCCACCTATATAGAAGATTAAATACATATTTCTGATGCAAATTGGTTATAAATCCTTAAAAAATAAGTTAAACTTAACTTTCATTATCTGTAAGGAATTTCCAAAATTTGAATTAAATTTTGTAGAACTTATTTAAAATGCAATCATTATTTTATCTCTCAAAATTGTTTAAAATCACTGTAAATTTCAGGAAGTTTAACCAAGAGCATAAATGTTTTCATATTACTGAAACAGCATGTGTAAAAGTTCTCATATTTGTGGTACAATAGACTTGTCCCACTCTAGTATTCTTGCTTGGAAAATCCCATGGACAGAGGAGCCTAGTGGGCTGCAATCCATGGGATCACTAAGAGTTGGACACGACTGAGCGACTTCACTTTTCACTTTCATGCATTGGATAGGGAAATGGCAACCCACTCCAGTGTTCTTGCCTGGAGAATCCCAGGGACAGGGGAGCCTGGTGGGCTGCTGTCTATGGGGTCATGCAGAGTCAGACACGACTGAAGTGATTTAACACACTTATACCCCTTAGACGTGCACGTGTGTGTATTAAGTCACTGCAGTCATGTCCAACTCTTTGCAGCCCTATGGACTGTCACTTACCAGGTTTCTCTGTCCATGGGATGCTCTAGGCAAGAATACTGAAGTGGTTTGCCATGCCATCCTCCAGGGAACCTTCCTGATCCAGGGACCAAACCAGTGCTGGTGGTATATGGTGAGAATAGCTGCCTTCCGGGGATTAAACCTGCGTCTCTTATATCTCCTGCATTGGCAGGCAGGTTCTTTACCACTAGTGACAACTGGGAAGCCGCTGTGCCCCTTAGGTACATTTGTAACATTTAGCACTAATTTTCCAGCAGAGCATTTTTAACCAATAGTGTCATAAGGTACATCTTAACTCAAATATTTTCTTTTCTTTGCCATTCCCATCACATTTAAAACTCCAAAACTGGAGCCCTTTCCTTGATCCATGGCTTAACATTTTTTGTTAATTTTGTGTTTTGATTTTTTTTCATTGTATTTCTACTTCCAACTAACATAAATCTCATTTACCATGAAGGCATTTTAAAAATTAGTACTATTAGATTACAGTTAAGAATAAAGGGCTTTAAATGAGCAAGAACAGTTTCTCTTTTGTGTATTGCGTATTTCCAGTACTGACTATCCACTGACTTGAGGCACATATATACAAATTAATTAATACATACATTGAAAAATAATTTTCTGCATTATGCTGAGTGCACTGAAGAGTAAGTTCACAAAACTTGTGGGTGAAACAAACAAAGCAATATAAAGTAGCTAGTTCTATTAACAGAGCTATCTAAAATTACTTGTATTGGCAGAAGAAAGTAATAGTAAACTGTCTTTGATGTCCTCAGAGATGGTGTAAGTAGGAAATTTTGGTTTCTGGTTTTAAAGTACTACTAGTATTGTCCGAGGGAATAGGAAATGGCAATCCACTTCAGTATTCCTGCCTGGAGGATCCCGTGGATAGAGGAGCCTGGTGGGCTGCTGTCCATAGGGTTGCACAGAGTTGAACACAACTGAAGTGACTTAGCATGCATGCATGCATTGGAGAAGGAAATGGCAACCCACTCCAGTATTCTTGCCTGAAGAATCCCAGGGACAGAGGAGCCTGGCGGGCTGTCATCTATGGGGTCACACAGAGTCAGACACAACTGAAGCGACTTAGCAGCAGCAGCAGCAGTATTATCTGAAGTGAAAAAAAAGGTCAGTTTTTTTCTAAACAAATACAAAAGCATCAGAAAAGATTAAGCGAAATGAAACATATTGTATTTGATTAACTATGGATTGATTTGTATAGAAGACAGACAAATAGAGTGTAACAATAATAAAAGAGAAGGAGCAAGGTTAAATCAGTGAGGGTCTTTTTTGTCAGACAGGAGAAAATTTGTGTGTTATCCTATAGGTAAGAGGAAAACATAAAGGGATTTATACAATGGTATAACGTAATCAAAGTTAATTCTGAAGCAGTTATTTAGGTATTTAGCAGATAAATTAGAAGAGAAAGAATCAGGGTAAAGTGACTACATAAAAGAATATTATACTTTAAAAAGTAAATAATAAGTTAGCACAACAGTGTGAAATGAGAAAAAGGCAGAGTAAGTGGCACCATTCGCAAATTCACGAATGTTCAGAGGTTGGGATTTGGGGGACTTTGAAAATGAGTCTCAGGTCTTGGCTTCTGCATTGGATGGTTAGATAGGTGACGACATCATTAGCAAGAGAGAAAATATAAGAGAAAGATTTGCGCTGGGGTAATCAAGGTAGAGAGAAAATTACTCAATGAGTTTGGCTTTACAGATGTCTGACTTGAAGTGTGGCTAATAGAATGAAGTTTGGTCAATAATCACATATCTAGGAAGTTTTTATCTTGTAGGTAGGTATAAAAATTTTGGAGTTGGATGATGTGGCTTGAGAATTTTCAGAGTACATGCTAATGGCCAGGGAAGACATTTAGCTCGAGAAAGTAATTTGTTTGTGTCTTTATGTATGGTGTGTGTGTGTATGCATTTCTTTGAGACCTGCAGGTATTCACAATAATTTTGATTTTAAATGTACATGGGTTAGGTATGCATTCTCCTGCTGTCAAAAAGTGTTGTTATTATTGTGTAGTCTCTAAGTCAGGCCTGATTCTTTTGCAACCCCATGGACTGGAGCCAACCAGATCCTCTGTACCTGGGATTTCCCAGGCAAGAATATTGGAGTGGGTTGCCATTTCCTTTTCCAAGGGATCTTCAAGCAGGGACCAAACCTGCATCTCTTGCATTGCAGGCAGATTGTTTACCATTGAGCCACCAGAAAAGCCAATACTGGCTATAGTTTTCATTGAATAATATTTATTTATAAAATATGATACATTCTCACAAAAACTCTGAGGTCTTAAAATGATGTATGAACAAAACAATAGTGAATACGATATGTTTTTGTGTATTCTAGCAAAAATAAAATTAAATTCTGCTAAGACGTGGATGCGGGGAAGGCAGTGGCACCCCACCCCAGTACTTTTGCCTGAAAAATCCCATGGACGGAGGAGCCTGGTAGGCTCCAGTCCGTGGGGTCGCTAAGAGTCGGACACGACTGAGCGACTTCCCTTTCACTTTTCACTTTCATGCATTGGAGAAGGAAATGGCAACCCACTCCAGTGTTCTTGCCTGGAGAATCCCAGGGACAGGGGAGCCTGGTGAGCTTCCGTCTATGGGGTCGCACAGAGTCGGACACGACTGAAGTGACTTAGCAGCAGCAGCAGCAAGAGGTGGATGAAACTGGAGCCTATTACACAGAGTAAGCCAGAAAGAAAAACACCAATAGAGTATACTAACACATATATATGAAATTTAGAAAGATGGTAACAATAACCTTGTATACGAGACAGCAAAAGAGACATTGATGTATAGAACAGTCTTTTGGACTCTGTGGGAGAGGGAGAGGGTGAGGGTGGGATGATTTGGGAGAATGGCATTGAAATATGTATAATATCATATATGAAACGAGTTGTGACCGGCGTTCCATTTAAGAGCGACCTGGCCTGCCCGCGACCGGCGCGCCATTTAAGAGCGACCTGGTCTGCCCGCGACCGGCGCGCCATTTAAGAGCGACCTGACCTGCCCGCGACCGGCGTGGTTCTCCAAAGAAGACATACAGATGGCTAACAAACACATGAAAAGATGCTCAACATCGCTCATTATCAGAGAAATGCAAATCAAAACCGCTATGAGATACCATTACACGCCAGTCAGAATGGCTGCGATCCAAAAATCCACAAGCAATAAATGCTGGAGGGGGTGCGGAGAGAAGGGTACCCTCTTACACTGTTGGTGGGAATGCAAACTAGTACAGCCACTATGGAGAAGAGTATGGAGATTCCTCAAAAAACTGGGAATAGAACTGCCTTATGACCCAGCAATCCCACTGCTGGGCATACACACTGAGAAAACCAGAATTGAAAGAGGCACGTGTACCCCAATGTTCATAGCAGCACTGTTTACAATAGCCAGGACGTGGAAGCAACCTAGATGCCCATCCACAGATGAATGGATAAGCAAGCTGTGGTACATATACACGATGGAGTATTACTCAGCCATTAAAAAGAATACATTTGAATCAGTTCTAATGAGGTGGATGGAACTGGAGCCTATTATACAGAGTGAAGTAAGCCAGAAAGAAAAACACAAATACAGTATACTAACGCATATATATGGAATTTAGAAAGATGGTAACAATCACCCTGCTTATGAGACAGCAAAAGAGACACTGTTGTATAGAACAGACTTTTGGACTCTGGGACTGGGAGAGGGTGGGACGATTGGGGAGAATAGCATTGAAATATGTATAATATCATATCTGAAACGAGTCAGTCCAGGTACGATGCCCGATAACAGATGCCTGGGACTGGAGCACTGGGATGACCTGGAGGGATGGTGTGGGAGGGGGGAGGGAGGAGGGTTTAGGATGGGGAGCACGGGTATTCTGGTGGCGGATCCATCTCGATGTATAGTAAAAGTAATACAATATTGTAAAGTTAAGAAAAATTAAAATAATAATAATAAAAAAAAAAAGAGCGACCTGGCCTGCCCGCGACCGGCGCGCCATTTAAGAGCGACCTGGCCTGCCCGCGACCGGCGTGCCATTTAAGAGCGACCTGGCCTGCCCGCGACCAGCGCGCCATTTCAGAGCACCCCGCCGGCTGCGTCGCGCACTAAGAGCGCCCCGCCGGCTGCGTCGCGCACTAAGAGAGCGTGGCCGAGAGGAGCTACCCCACGACCGAGGAAGGACGGCGGTGAGGGCCAGCGCACTAAGCACGGCCGAGAAGAGCTACCCCACGACCGAGGTCAGGAAGGGCGGCGGTGAGGAGAGACCCCTCGTCCAAGGTAAGGTGCGATGGCTGTGCTTTGCTGGCTGGGAGCAGCCAGGAGCAGCCGGGATGAGATACCCCACGCCCAAGGTAAGAGAAACCCAAGTAAGACAGTAGGTCTTGAAAGAGGGCATCAGAGGGCAAATACACTAAAACTATTCTCACAGATAACTAGTCCATCTAATCACACAAGGACCACACCCTTGTCTAACTCAATGAAATTAAGCCATGCCCGAGGGGCAATCTGGGATGGGCGGGTCATGGTGGAGAGATATGACAGGGCGTGGTCCGCTGGAGAAGGGAATGGCAAACCACTTCAGTATTCTTGCCTTGAGAACCCCATGAACAGTATGAAAAGACAAAATGATAGGATACTGAAAGAGAAACTCCCCAGGTCAGTAGGGGACCAATATGCTACTGGAGATCAGTGGAGAAATAACTCCAGAAAGAATGAAAGGATGGAGCCAAAATGAAAAGAATACCCAGCTGTGGATGTGTCTGGTGATAGAAGCAAAGTCTGATGCTGTAAAGAGCAATATTGCATAGGAACCTGGAATGTCAGGTCCATGAATCAAGGCAAATTGGAAGTGGTCAAACAAGAGATGGCAAGAGTGAATGTTGACATTCTAGGAATTAGCGAACTAAAATGGACTGGAATGGGTGAATTTAACTTGGATGACCATTATATCTACTACTGTGGGCAGGAATCCTCAAAAGAAATGGAGTGGCCATCATGGTCAACAAAAGAGTCCGAAATGCAGTACTTGGATGCAATCTCAAAAACGATAGAATGATCTCTGTTCGTTTCCAAGGCAAACCATTCAATGTCACAGTAATCCAAGTCTATGCCCCAACCAGTAACACCGAAGAAGCTGAAGTTGAACGGTTCTATGAAGACCTACAAGACCTTTTAGAACTAACACCCAAAAAAGATGTCCTTTTCCTTATAGGGGACTGGAATGCAAAAGTAGGAAGTCAAGAAACACCTGGAGTAACAGGCAAATTTGGCCTTGGAATACGGAATGAAGCAGGGCAAAGACTAATAGAGTTTTGCCAAGAAAATGCACTGGTCATAGCAAATACCCTCTTCCAACAACACAAGAGAAGACTCTATACATGGACATCACCAGATGGTCAACACCAAAATCAGATTGATTATATTCTTTGCAGCCAAAGATGGAGAAGCTCTATACAATCAGCAAAAACAAGACCAGGAGCTGACTGTGGCTTGGACCATGAGCTCCTTATTGCCAAATTCAGACTGAAATTGAAGAAAGTAGGGAAAACTACTAGACCATTCAGGTATGACCTAAATCAAATCCCTTATGATTATACAGTGGAAGTGAGAAATAGATTTAAGGGCCTAGATCTGATAGATAGAGTGCCTGATGAACTATGGAATGAGGTTCGTGACATTGTACAGGAGACAGGGATCAAGACCATCCCCATGGAAAAAAAATGCAAAAAAGCAAAATGGCTGTCTGGGGAGGCCTTACAAATAGCTGTGAAAAGAAGAGAAGCGAAAAGCAAAGGAGAAAAGGAAAGATATAAACATTTAAATGCAGAGTTCCAAAGAATAGCAAGAAGAGATAAGAAAGCCTTCTTCAGTGATCAATGCAAAGAAATAGAGGAAAACAACAGAATGGGAAAGACTAGGGATCTCTTCAAGAAAATCAGAGATACCAAAGGAACATTTCATGCAAAGATGGGCACGATAAAGGACAGAGATGGTGTGGACCTAACAGAAGCAGAAGATATTAAGAAGAGATGGCAAGAATACACAGAAGAACTGTACAAAAAAGAGCTTCAAGACCCAGATAATCATGATGATGTGATCACTGACCTAGAGCTAGACATCTTGGAATGTGAAGTCAAATGGGCCTTAGAAAGCATCACTATGAACAAAGCTAGTGGAGGTGATGGAATTCCAGTGGAGCTATTCCAAGTCCTGAATGATGATGCTGTGAAAGTGCTACACTCAATATGCCAGCAAATTTGGAAAACTCAGCAGTGGCCACAAGATTGGAAAAGGTCAGTTTTCATCCCAATCCCAAAGAAAGGCAATGCCAAGGAGTGCTCAAACTACTGCACAATTGCACTCATCTCACACGCTAGTAAAGTAATGCTCAAAATTCTCCAAGCCAGGCTTCAGCAATATGTGAACCGTGAACTTTCTGATGTTCAAGCTGAATTTAGAAAAGGCAGAGGAACCAGAGATCAAATTGCCAACATCCGCTGGATCATGGAAAAAGCAAGAGAGTTCCAGAAAAACATCTATTTCTGCTTTATTGACTATGACAAAGCCTTTGACTGTGTGGATCACAATAAACTATGGAAAATTCTGAAAGAGATGGGAATACCAGACCACCTGATCTGCCTCTTAAGAAATCTGTATGCAGGTCAGGAAGCAGCAGTTAGAACTGGTCATGGAACAACAGACTGGTTCCAAATAGGAAAAGGAGTACGTCAAGGCTGCATATTGTCACAATGTTTATTTAACTTATATGCAGAGTACATCATGAGAAATGCTGGACTGGAAGAAACACAAGTTGGAATCAAGATTGCTGGGAGAAATATCAATAACCTCAGATATGCAGATGACACCACTCTTATGGCAGAAAGTGAAGAGGGGCTAAAAAGCCTCTTGATGAAAGTGAAAGTGGAGAGTGAAAAGGTTGGCTTAAAGCTCAACATTCAGAAAACGAAGATCATGGCATCTGGTCCCATCACTGCATGGGAAATAGATGGGGAAACAGTGGAAACAGTGTCAGACTTTGTTTTTCTGGGCTCCAAAATCACTGCAGATGGTGACTGCAGCCATGAAATTAAAAGACACTTACTCCTTGGAAGGAAAGTTATGACCAACCTAGATAGCATATTGAAAAGCAGAGACATTACTTTGCCAACAAAGGTTCGCCTATTCAAGGCTATGGTCTTTCCTGTGGTCATGTATGGATGTGAGAGCTGGACTGTGAAGAAGGCTGAGCACTGAAGAATTGATGCTTTTGAACTGTGGTGTTGGAGAAGACTCTTGAGAGTCCCTTGGACTGCAAGAAGATCCAACCAGTCCATTCTGAAGGAGATCAATCCTGGAATTTCTTTAGAAGGAATGATGCTAAAGCTGAAACTCCAGTATTTTGGCCACCTCATGCGAAGAGTTGACTCATTGGAGAAGACTCTGATGCTGGGAGGGATTGAGGGCAGGAGGAGAAGGGGACGACAGAGGATGAAATGGCTGGATGACATCACTTACTCGATGGATGTGAGTCTGAGTGACCTCCGGGAGCTGGTGATGGACAGGGAGGCCTGGCGTGCTGCGGTTCATGGGGTTGCAAAGAGTCGGACATGACTGAGTGACTGATCTGATCTGATCTGATCTGCCAGTCCAGGTTTGATACACGATACTGGATGCTTGGGGCTGGTGCACTGGGATGACTCAGAGGGATGGTATGGGGAGGGAGGAGGGAGGATGGAGGAAGGTTTAGGATGGGGAACACATGTATACCTGTGGCAGATTCATTTTGATATATGGCAAAACCAATACAATATTGTAAAGTTAAATAAAGTAAAATAAAAAATAAATAAATTCTGCTAAGAGCATTTTCTCATATTTGTAACAACTAAGATTGTTCCACACTTAAGTCTCCATATTTAAGCTTTATTTTATTAAAAACACTGTTGAAAGAACTAGTCTTTTTCCAGAGAGAAAAGCAAGTGTGAGAAGTTTTAATTTTAATCCAAGATTTTTCCCAGTATTTTATTACATTTTCACATTTTACTACTTGCCTAGACAATTCCTCATGCCTTTACAAAACTTGAATCTGACTTCTCCATACACAGAGTAATCTGATTTCAAGAAGAAATCTTCCACATAGAAATTGTGTGCAGGATAATTTTGAAACTCAAAATATTATTTCTACATGTTAAAGTTATCTTAGAGCAACTGACAACTATCAATTCATTTTTAAAATCTTTGAATACTTACAGTATCAATTAGCCTGAAAAACATATTAACGGTAAGAAAAATGTATTATATAGTATTAAAATTCATCAAATTATAAAATAGTATTAAATAATGGCACAGCAAAGTCATTTTTATATTATCACTTATATGAAATTACCTAACACAACTCACTTATAGTCCTTCATGTGAGCATCTGAAATTAATGTGCCTTCTAAGCTATTATAAATAAAATTAAAATTCATGATAACTAAAAGAGAAAGATTTTGATAATAGTTTTAAAAGTAAGATTTTTGTTTCTAGTTCTGAAATGTTGCAAGTGTGTTAATTCAGTTATGATTCCCTTAGTGCCTGGAATGTGGTAAGCATTTTGAGAAAAATTTTTTGAATTAAAGAAATGAAAGAGCAAATCAATTATGAATGAATGCATGCGGGCATGCATGCTAAGTTATTTCAGTCGTGTCTGACTCTGTGTGACCGTATGAACTATAGCTGCCAGGCTCCTCTGTTCATGGGATTCTCCACTCAAGAATACTTGAGTGAGTTACCATGCCCTCTTCCAGGGGCTCTTCCCAACCCAGAGATTGAATCTGCCTCTCTTTGTCTCCTGCATTGATAGGTGTTCTTTAGCACTTGAACCACCTAAGAAGTCCAAATACATACACATAAATAGTCCCAGATCTTGCTGCTGCTGCTAAGTCGCTTTAGTTGTGTCCAACTCTGTGCGACTCCATAGACAGCAGCCCACCAGGCTCTCCTATCCCTGGGGTTCTCTAGGCAAGAACACTGGAGTAGGTTGCCATTTCCCAGATCTTACTATTATCATAATTCCCAGAAGCTGAAACAAATTTAAATGTGAACCAAAATACATCAGCTTTACCCAATACACAGAAAGAACTGTTTGGAAAATGTTCTTAGCAGATGTCAGAATCAGCCCTGTCATATGTCCACTAATCAACCTGCAACAGTGATTTTGAATTTGAGATGAAACTAAAACTCATGAGACACAATGAGCTTTACCCATAACAAAAATCTATATAGATTTCACTAAAGTGGATATCTCATGATGACATGAATGCCCCAGATTTGCTCCTTGTGTGGTAAACTTACTGTCAAGACAGATGTGACTGAGAGAGAGAATAGACCAGTTCATTTAGAAAAGCTGCCTTGTCTGGGGTCACTTCAGCTTGCATACTTGCTGTGCAGGTAGCCGTTTCAGTGATATTTAATTAGTATCTATTCTCCAGTCCACTCATTCTCCTGTCCAACTGTGTTCACCAATAAAGTTTAATCATTAACTTTTCATTTATAAATAATTAACTATGAAGTATAGAAGGTTAGTTTAATTCATAGTTAACCTCATCAAGTACTTACTTATCTTAGATCTGGATTCATTCTAAAGATGTCTTGAATTTGCTTTGCAATTAAAATACAAACCTTAGGCATTGCTCAGGCCAAAATTAAGGCATAAACCAGCTACTAACCTTTTACTTCCGTGATAACTGTAGAAGCAGCTCTAAGCACAGATCCCTTGACAGAACTTCTTATAAAAGACATCTTGAAAATGCACAGGCTGAATCAAATTACTTGCAGGCATTAAAGTTTGAAAACTCTGCCAGTTCCTTTGAGATCTACCAATTTGCACTATTCCCTGGTGACTCAGATGGTAAGGAATCCGCCTATAATGCAGGAGACTCAGGTTCTGTCCCTGGGTCAGAAAGATCCCCTGTAGAGGGGCATGGCAAACCACTCCAGTATTCTTGCTGGATAATCCTATGAACAGAAGAGACTGGCAGGCTACAGTTCATGGGGTCACATAGAGTCGAACACAACTGAGTGACTTTCACTTTTACTTTTCACCCACAAAATAAGTGTTTGTCCATTATTAGCCACTAACAGTGAGTCACTCTGTTAATTTTGTTTTTATTATTATTAATTGAAGTATAAGTGACATACAGTAAACTATACATATTTAAAGTGAGTATTTAATTTCAACCATTAAAACTGTAACCACAATCATGATAATGAACATATCTATCACCTCCAAAAAGTACCTATACTATGCTCTTCACAGTCCCATCCTGGAGCCAGTCAGTGTATTTTTTTTTTTTTTTTAATATCACTATAGATTAGTATACACTTTCTAGAACTCACATTAGAAAAGAATGAAGTATAATTTTGACTTCTTTCACTTCACATAATTATTTTTGAGATACATTGAATTTATAACATATATCATTCCTTTTTATTTCTGAATAGTAGTCTGATATCAAATATAACAGAGTTTATTTTTTGATTGACCTGCTGATAGATACTTGGATTCATTCCTTTTTTCATCTACATATATCAAACTACTGTGAACATTCCTCTATATGTCTTCATATGGACATAATGTTTTCATTACTCTTGGTTCAATACATAGGAGTAAAATCTAGGATTGCATCTAGGATTAATTCCATATTAATTAAAGACCTAGGATTGTATGTTCAGTTCAGTTCAGTTGCTCAGTTGTGTCCAACTCTTTGCTATCCCATGGACTAAAGCACGCCAGGCCTCCCTATCCATCACTAACTTCTGGAGTGTACCCAAACTCATGTCCATTGAGTCGGTAATGCCATCCAAACATCTCATCGTCTGTTGTCCCCTTCTCTTCTCGCCTTCAATATTTCTCAGCATCAGGGTCTTCTCCAGTGAGTCAGTTCTTCGCATCAGGTGGCCAAAGTATTGGAATTACAGCTTCAACATCAGTCCTTATAATAAACACTCAGGGCTGATCACCCCCAGGATGGACTGGTTGGATCTCCTTGCTGTTCAGGGGACTCTCAAGAATCTTCTCCAACACCACAGTCAAAAAGTATCAATTTTTTGGCACTCAGCTTTCTTTGTAGTCCAACTCTCACATCCATACATGACTACTGAAAAAACCATAGCCTTGATTAGACGGACCTTTGTTGGCAAAGTAAGGTCTCTGCCTTTTAATATACTGTCTAGGTTGATCCTAACTTTTCTTCAAAGTAGCAAATGTCTTTTAATTTCGTGACTACAGTCACCATCTGCAGTGATTTTGGAGACCCAAAAAATAAAGCCTGTCATTATTTCCATTGTTTCCCTATCTATTTGCCATGAAGTGATGGGATCAGATGCCATGATGTTAGTTTTCTGAATGTTGAGCTTTAAGCCAACATTTTCACTCTCTTCTTTCACTTCCATCAAGAGGCTGTTTAGTTTTCTTCTTCACTTTCTGCCATAAGGATGGTATCATCTGCATATCTGAGGTTATTGATATTTCTCCCGGCAATCTTGATTCCAGCTTGTGCTTCTTACAGTCCAGCATTTCTCATGATGTACTCTGCTTATAAGGTAAATAAGCAGGGTGACAACATACAGCCTTGATGTACTGCTTTTCCTATTTGGAACCAGTCTGTTGTTCCATACCCAGTTCTAACTGTTGCTCCCTGACCTGCATACAGATCTCTCAAGAGTCAAGTCAGGTGGTCTTGTTTCCATCTCTTTGAGAATATTCCACAGGTTACTGTGATCCACACAGTCAAAGGCTTTGGCATAGTCAATAAAGCATAAATAGATATTTTTCTGGCAGTCTCTTGCTTTTTCTATGATTGAGCAAATATTGGCAATTTGATCACTGATTTCTCTGCCTTTTCAAAAACCAGCTTGAACATCTGGAAGTTTACGGTTCATGTATTATTGAAGTTTTACTTGGAGAATTTTGAGCATTACTTTACTAGTATGTGAGATGAGTGCAATTGAGCAGTAGTTTGAACATTTTTTAACATTGCCTTTTTTTGGGATTGGAATGAAAATTGACCTTTTCCAGTCCTGTGGCCAGGGTGAGTTTTCCAAATTTACTGGGATATTGAGGGTAGTACTTCCACAGCATCATCTTTTAGGGCTTTAAATAGCTCAACTGGCATTCCATCACCTTCACTAGCTTTGTTTGTAGTGATGCTTCCTAAGGCCCACTTGACTTCACATTCCAGGTAGCTGGCTCTAGGTAAATGAACACAGCATCATGATTATCTGGGTCATGAAGATTTTCTTTGTACAGTTCTTCTGTGTATTCTTGCCACCTCTTCTTAATCTCTTCTGCTTCTGTTAGGTCCATACCATTTCTCTCGTTTATTGAGTCCATCTTTGCATGAGATATTCCGTTAGCATCTCTAATTTCCTTAAAGAGATCTCTAGTCTTTCCCATTCTGTTGTTTTCCTCTTTCTTTGCACTGATCACTGAGGAAGGCTGTCTTATCTCTCCTTGCTATTCTCTGTAACTGCATTTAAATGGATATATCTTTCCTTTTCCCTTTTGCTTTCTGCTTCTCTTCTTTTCACAGCTATTTGTAAGGCTTCCTCAGACAGCCATTTTGTTTTCTGGCCTTTCTTTTTCTTGGGGATGGTCTTGCTTCTATCTCCTGTTCAGTGTCACGAACCTTCACTCATAGTTCAGTGAGCAATCTGTCTATCAGATGTAGTCCCGTAAATCTATTTCTCGCTTCCACTGTATAATCGTAAGGGATTTGATTTTGGTCATACCTGAATGGTCTAGTGGTTTTCCCTACTTTCTTCAATTTCAGTCTGAATTTGGCAATAAGGAGTCCATGATCTGAACCAGAGTCAGCTCCAGGTCTTGCTTTTGCTGACTCTATAGAGCTTCTCCATCTTTGGCTGCAGAGAATATAATCAGTGTGATTTCAGTGTTGGCCATCTGGCAACGTCTGTGTGTAGAGTCTTCTCTTGTGTTGTGGGAAGAGGGTGTTTGCTATGACCAGTGTGTTCTCTTGGCAAAACTCTATGAGCCTTGGCCCTGCTTCATTCTGTATTCCAGGGCCAAATTTGCCTGTTACTCCAGGTGTTTCTTGAATTCCTACTTTTGCATTCCAGTTCCATATAATGAAGAGAACATCTTTTTTGGGTGTTAATTCTAAAAGTTCATAGCAAACACCCTCTTCCAACAACTAGGAAATTTACAGAAATGACTGTTTGAGTATTAATAACACAACTGGGTAGTTATGGATAAGTGAAATGCAGAGTAGGATTGTCACAAGGGATTGGAAGAAAGAGTTGAGAATATTATAAGGGACCTATATTGCAAATAAAGTGGCACAGTTATTTGATGAACTTAGATTGGTTAAAAATGTGGATGGCAAAAAATAGTTAAATTAAGAATTAGTTTAATTAATGTTCTTAGTTTAATTGATTTTCTCTGCTTGATTTTCATCTTATTTATTTCTGCTCTAGTATTTTCTGTTTCCTTCATTTTACTAACTTTGTGCTGTGTTATAGATATGAATTTGAGCAAACTCTGGGAGATAGTGGAGGACAGAAGAGCCTGACGTGCTTCAGTCCGTGGGGTCTTAGAGAATTTGACATGACTTAGTGACTAAACAACAATTATCTTTTTTAGTTCCTTGGAGTATAACGTTAGATTGCTTTCTTGAGATTTTTCTTATTTCTTAAGTTGGGTATTTATTACATAAGCTTTTTCTTAGAATTGTTTTTACTGTATCCCACAAATTTGGTATGCTTCCATTTTTGTTTCTCTTAAGATACTTTTTAATCTCTCTCTCTCTTTTTTTTTTTTAGTTTAAAAGCCATTTATTTTTTTTTATTAAATTTTATTTTGCTTAACTTTACAATATTGTATTGCTTTTGCCATACATCGAGATGGATCTGCCACAAGTATACACGTGCTCCCCATCCTGAACCCTCCTCCCCCCTCCCTCCCCATACCATCCCTCTTGGTTGTCCCAGTGCACCAGCCCCAGGCATCCGTTATCAGGCATCGTACCTGGTCTGGTGACTTGTTTCAGATATGATATTATACACATTTCAATGCTATACTCCCAAATCACCCCGCCCTCTCCCGTTCCCAGAGTCCAAAAGTCTGTTCTATACATCAGTGTCGGAAAACATAGGCAAAACACTCTCTGACTTACATCACAGCAGGATCCTCTATGACCCACCTCCAAGAATATTGGAAATAAAATCAAAAATAAACAAATGGGACCTAATCAAACTTAAAAAGCTTCTGCACAACAAAGGAAACTATAAGCAAGGTGAAAAGACAGCCTTCAGAATGGGAGAAAATAATAGCAAATGAAGCAACAGACAAACAACTAATCTCAAAAATATACAAGCAACTCCTACAGCTCAATTCCAGAAAAATAAATGACCCAATCAAAAAATGGGCCAAAGAACTAAATAGACATTTCTCCAAAGAAAACATACAGATGGCTAACAAACACATGAAAGGATGCTCAACATCACTCATTATCAGAGAAATGCAAATCAAAACCACTATGAGGTACCATTTCACGCCAGTCAGAATGGATGGAATTTAACCTCTCTTTGATCCCCCTTTTTGATCCTTTGGTTGTTAAGTAGCATGTTGTTTACTCTTCACATATTTACAGAGTTTTTTAGTTTTCGGTCTTCATGTCATTTCTAGTTTTTTTCTTCATTTAACTCAGTTCAGTACAGTCACATAGTCGTGTCCGACTCTTTGTGACCCCAAAAATCGCAGCACACCAGGCCTCCCTGTCCATCATGTCCCAGAGTTCATGCAAACTCATGTGCGTTGAGTTGGTGATGCCATCCAGCCATCTCATCCTTTGTAATCCCCTTCTCCTCCTTCCCCCAATCCCTCCCAGCATCAGGGTCTTTTCCAATGAGTCAACTCTTTGCATCAGGTGGCCAAAGTATTGGAGTTTCAGCTTCAGCATCAGTCATTCCAGTGAACACCCAGGACTGATCTCCTTTAGCATGGACTGGTTGGATCCCCTTGCAGTCCAAGGCACTCTCAAGAGTATTCTCCAACACCACAGTTCAAAATGGGGAACACGTGTACACCCCTGGTGGATTCATGTTGATTTGTGGTAAAACCAATACAATATTGTAATTAGCCTCCCATTAAAATAAATATATTTATATTAAAAAACAAAACAATGCACCAGCCCCAAGAGGGATAATATGGGGAGGGAGGAGGGAGGAGGGTTCAGGATGGGGAACACATGTATACTTGTGGCTGATTCATTTTGATATATGGCAAAACCAATACAATATTGTAAAGTTAAATAAAATAAAATTAAAAAAAAAATTTAAAAAAAAGAGTCAAAAAAAAAAAAAAAAGACTGACTAGAGGAAACCCAGAAACCCAGAAGAAATGCTCCAAATAAATGATGTAAACTGCCACAAAGGCACTGCTCTCTGAGTCTGCCTGTGTGTCAGTCCACATGCACTGCACTCTTCTTCCTAATAAATACTTTACTTGCTTAAAAAAAAAAAAAAAAAAAAAAAAAAAGCATCAATTCTTCAGAGCTCAGCTTTCTTCCCAGTCCAACTGTTACATCCATACGTGACCACTTGAAAAACCATACCCTTGTCTAGATGGACTTTTGTTGAAAAAGTAATGTCTCTGCTTTTTAATATGCTATCTAGGTTGGTCATAACTTTTCTTCCAAGGAGTAAGCGTCTTTTAATTTCATGGCAGCAGTCACCATCTGCAGTGATTTTGGAGCCCAGAAAATAAAGTCTGACACTGCTTCCATTGTTTCCTCATATATTTGCCGTGAAGTGATGGGGCCAGATGCCATGATGATAGTTTTCTGAATGTTGAGCTTTAAGCCAACTTTTTTACTCTCCTCTTTCACTTTCATCAAGAGGCTTTTTAGTTCCTCTTCACTTTCTGCCATAAGGGTGGTGTCAACTGCATATCTGAGGTTATTGATATTTCTTCCGGCAATCTTGATTCCAGCTTATGCTTCTTCCAGTCCATCGTTTCTCATGATGTACTCTGCACATAAGTTAAATAAGCAGGGAGACAGCTTTGATGTACTCCTTTTCCTATTTGGAACCAGTCTGTTGTTTCCTGTCCAATTCTAACTGTTGCTTCCTGACCTGCATGTAGGTTTCTCAAGAGGCAGGTCAAGTGTTCTGGTATTCCCATCTCTTTCAGAACTTTCCACGGTTTATTGTGATCCACACAGTCAAAGGCTTTGGCATAGTCAATAAAGCAGAAATAGATGTTTTTCAGGAATTCTCTTGCTTTTTTGATGATTCACCGGATGTTGGCAGTTTGATATCTGCTTCCTCTGCCTTTCCTAAAACCAGCTTTAACATCTGGAAGTTCACAGTTCACGTTTTGCTGAAGCCTGGCTTGAAGAATTTTGAGCATTACTTTACTAGCGTGTGAGATGAGTGCAATTGTGCAGTAGTTTGAGCATTCTTTTTGTTGCCTTTCTCTAGTACCTTATTATTTTGATCAGAAATGTGCTTTCAGTAATTCCATTCTTCTGAATAGTATTAAGACTTGTGTCGTGGCCTAACATATGATATGTTTTATATAATGTTTCATGCGCACTTGAGAATGTTTATCCTGTTGCTTTTCATAGCTCATTTTGGTAGAGTTGGTTCTTGCAAAAGATAAAATTGAGGGAACTTTAATTAAACTCACCAAAAAGAAAAAAAAAAAAAAAAGGAGGAGAGACAGAAAAAGAGGACACAAAATCAAGAATGAAAGAAGAGTTGTTATAGTTTAAAGACTTATAGGAGAATACTATCAGCGGTCAAGCTCAGCTCTGGTGGCTCAGATGGTCTAGGATCTGCCTGTAATACAGGGGACCCAGGTTCGATCCCTAGGTTGGTAAAACCCCCTGGAGAAGGGAATGGCTACACGCCCCAATTTTCTTGCCTGGAGAATTTCGTGGCTAGAGGAGGCTGGGTGTGCTACAGTCACTGGAGTAGCAAAGAGTCAGAACCAACTGAGTGACTGACTGGCACTATGAGCAGTCATGTTCAGACAAGTTGAGCAACCTAAAGAAATAGATAAAGTTTTAGAAACATACAGCCAAGCAAGATTGAATCATGATGAAGTAGAAAACTTGAACAGACCTGTTACTAGTAAGGAGACTGACTGCCAACAAACAGACAAAAAGAAAAAAACAAACAAACAGGCATGTGGCTTCATTGGTGAATTCTACCAAATATACAAATTAAAATCAATATGAATCCTTCTCAAGCATTATAAAAAAGAGTAGAACAGGATGGAACTCCTGCAAACTCATTTTATGAGGCCAGAATTGTACTGATACAAAAACCAAATAAGGACATTAAACAAAAAAGGAAGTTTACAGGCCCTAATATCTTTAATGAGCATAGATATAAAAATGCCCAACAATATTTTAGCATGCCAAATTCAACAATACATTATAAGCATCATTTGATCACACCATGGTTAAATGGCATGTATTCTAGAGTTGGTTCAATATCCCCAGGTCAATCAATGTGATATGCTACATTAACAGAATAAAAATAAAAATTATTTGATTTCATAGATGCAGAAAAGACTTGAAAAATTCAACATCCCTAGGGAGCCTACCTCAGAATAACAAAAACCATCCTTGATAAGACCATACATCCTCCTTAGCAGTGAGAAGTAAAAATGTTTTCCTCTAACATCAAGAATAAGACAAAGATGCCCACTGTCACCTATTTCATGCAACTTTATATTGGAAGTCCTGTCCAGAGCAATTAGGCAGAGAAAGGAAATAAAAAATATCCAAATTGAAGAAGTAAGACTCCTATTTACATGTGGCATGATTTTATATATAGAAGAACCTCGAATCCATCAAAAAACCATTAGAGCTAATAAATTCAGAAAAGTTATTGAATTGGTCCATAGTGCTTTTTAGGTCTACTGTATCCTTCTACTTTTCTGTCTGTTCATTCTATTAATTTTTGAGAGTTTGATATTGAAACTGCAACTAAAAATTTATCTGCTTAATAATAACTATAATGTAAAGTGGAACTGTATGTTAGTTACTTTGTTCTATTTTTTCCAAGTCTTCTGTATGTTATCATACTTTCATAATTTTAAAAAGAAAAAATGCAATCATGAAGTTCCTGAAAAAAGTTTAAGTGAGAGTACATCAAACTAAAAAGCTTCTTTTGATAAAAGGAAACTATCAATCTACTGAGTTTGAAAGTCATATATCTGGGGTTAATATCCAAAATATGTAAAGAACTCATGCAACTCAATTGCAGATATACAAACAATATACTTTTAAAATGGTAGCAGAACTCAACCAGACATTGTTTTTCAAAGAATATATACATATGGCCAGTAGATGCATAGAAGTTGCTCAACATCACTAATAATCAGTGAGATGCAAACGAAACCACAATCAGATGTCACCTTACACCTGTTACAATGAGTATTATCAAAAAGACTAGAAATGACAAGTTTTGGCGAGGATCTAGGGAAAAGGGAGGAACCCTGGTGCCCTGTTCATTGGAATTTACTTGGATATAGTTTCTATGGAAAACATTGTTGAGGTTCCTCGAAAAATTATGATACAGTTTTCCCTTTCTGGATATTTATTTGAAGAAAAGGAAGACATTGAGTGGAAATGATTTATGAACCTCTATGCTCATTAGATTGGAGAAGGAAATAGCAACCCACTCCAGTATTCTTGCCTGGAGAATCCTGTGGACAGAGAAGCCTAGTGGGCTATACTGTCCATAGGGTCACACAGAGTCGGACACGACTGAAGTGACTTAGCATACATGCATGCATTGGAGAAGGAAATGGCACCTCACTCCAGCATTCTTGCCTGGAGAATCCCAGGGACAGAGGAGCCTGGTGGGCTGCCATCTATGGGGTCACACAAAATCGGACACGACTGAAGTGACTTAGCAGCAGCAGCGGCATGCTTATCGGAGTATTAAATACGATAGCCAACATATAGAAACAACCTAAGTGCGCATCACTGGATGAATGGATAAAAGATCATGTGTGTGTGTTTGTGTGTGTGTATGTGTATATACATGTACACACACAATGGAGTGTTACTAGCCATAAAAGAATGAAATATTGCCTTTTGTGAGAACAAATGGACCTCAAGGGCATGATGCTAAGCGAAACAAGTCAGACAAAGACAAATACTAGATTGATCTCTTTTATATATGAAATCTCAGAAACAACAGTTACAACCAAGCTTATAAATAGAGAAGACAGATTAGAAAAGATTGATGGTTGCCAGAAATGGAGTAGTGGAGGACGAAAGAAATGTATGAAGCAGGACAAGAGATATAAACAAAAAATACCACATCTTTCATCTATATTTCTTTTATTTACAGGATAACTTTTTTTGAGGGGTATCAATAGTATTAATTTTTTTCTGATCATTTTATTTTTCCCTTTTATTTTTAATTAATTTATTTTAATTGAAGATAATTACTTAAATTAGGAGCTGGAATATTGCTGTGATTTAACCCTATTTGTATCCTTTCCACAAAGTTTTAATATAATCTAAATCCATGGAAATTGAGGAATGTATCATATTTCATGTCTGGGTTTTAGGGAGAACCTTCATATCTCTTGCCTCATTTGTCCCAGAGGAAGGATTTCCATGGAATAATGGTACCACCATGGCAAGGAGAATGCTTTACTTGACTGGTGAGATTGGGAGAAGAGATGAGTTTAGTCTTCTGGATGCTCTATATTTAAAATTCTTTAAAACCACTTTCACTGCTCTTTCATGTAGTAAACTCACAGGGAAAGTGGAAAATATAGTGTTTTTTTTTTTTATTTATGAAAGTAAAAAAAAAGATATATTGCAAATTCTTAAGCAACCATTGGTTTTTTAAAAGTATATTTGTTACAGGGCAGATAAGATGGAATCATATAAAAAGGCCATTTAAAATCAGAGAAGGCAGAAAAGCACAAGGACAAACAAAATACTAATCAAAGGAAACTGAAGAAACTGTTAATTTCAATCAAAGCTGACTTCAGAAAAGGGGAAAATTATCAAACATAATTATGGACCAATTTTTCATGAAAACATGTTGATGTTGTTTAGTTGTTCAGTCTCTCAGTTGTGTCCGACTCTGCAATCCCATGCACTGCAAAACATCAGGCTTCCCTGTCTGTCACTAACTCCGGGAGCTTGCTCAAAATCATGTTTATTGAGTCGGTGATGCCATCCAACCCTCTTGTCCTCTGTCATACCCTTCTCTGGCCTTCAATCTTTCCCAGAATCAGGGTCTTTTCTAATGAGTTAGTTCTTTGTATCAGGTGGCTAAGGTATTGGAACTTCAGCATCAGTCCTTCCAATGAATATTTAGGATTGATTTCCTTTCGTGTACTCGTGTAAGTCACTCAGTTGTGTCCGACTCTTTGCGACCCCATGGGCTGTAGCCTACCAGGCTCCTCTGTCCATGGGATTTTCCAGGCAATAGTACTGGAGTGGATTGCCATTTCCTTCTCCAAGGGATCTTCCCAACCCAGGGATCGAACCCGGGTCTCCCACATCATAGACAGACGCTTTACTGTCTGAGCCACCAGGGAAGTCCTGATTTCCTTTAGGAAAGCATAATAAAGCTAAATATGTATGTACCTAAAAGAATGTCAAAATACAACTAAAAGGAGAAATATACAAATTCATTAACATTATTCAGAGACTTCAACCCTTCCATAAGTAACTGATAGTAATCAATAGAGGTGACTCAAACAGCATTACCAATGAACTTGGTCTATGTGACAGTCACTGAATACTTCAGTACTTTGAACAAATACACATTCTTTCAAGCTCATTTGGAACATTCTCCAAGATATACAACATTCTGGGTCATAAAACACACTGTAAAAAATTAGAAGATGGGACAGCATACAAAATATACTCCCAGATAAAAATAAAATTAAATAAAACCTCAATGACTAAAAGATGTCTGGTTATTCCCAAATACTTGAAAAGACAGCAACAAACTTCTCGATAATGTGTTTTGAACTAAATGAAAATGCAGCTCCTTAAAATTTTTGAGATGCATTGGAAACAGTAGTTAGAATTTTACAGCATTGAATGCATATATTAGAAAGTAAAGACCTGAAATCTTCAACTTAAGATTCTACCTTAAAAAATTAATGATGAGTAATTTAAGGTTAAAGTAAGAAGAGAAGATATAATAATAAATTAAGAAAATGATGAAACTAAAAACAAGAATCAACTAAAGGCAAATTATTAATAAAGATTAATAAAATTTATGAACACTAACCACGCAAACCAAAAAATTTAGGATCTTTCTTCATAAACTAAGATCTTTTTTTATTTGTAGTTTTTCACAGTCAGATCCTTATATATGTTGATAGTATATACCCTTGATATCAGGGCTTCCCAGGTGGCTCAGTGGTAAAAAATCCTACTGCCAGTGCAGGAGATGCAGGAGACATAGGTTCAATCCCTGAGTTGGGAAGATTCCCTGGAAGAGGAAATCACAACCCACTCCAGTAATCTTGCCTGGAAAAGCTTGTGGGCAGAGGAGCCTGGTGGGCTACAGTCCATGGGGTCGAAAAGATTTAGATATGACTTAGCAATTGCACTCATCTCACACGCTAGTAAAGTAATGCTCAAAATTCTCCAAGCCAGGTTTCAGCAATATGTGAACCGTGAACTTCCTGATGTTCAAGCTGGATTTAGAAAAGGCAGAGGAACCAGAGATCAAATTGCCAACATCCGCTGGATCATGGAAAAAGCAAGAGAGTTCCAGAAAAACATCTATTTCTGCTTTATTGACTATGCCAAAGCCTTTGACTGTGTAGATCACAATAAACTGTGGAAAATTCTGAGAGAGGTGGGAATACCAGACCACCTGATCTGCCTCTTGAGAAATCTGTATGCAGGTCAGGAAGCAACAGTTAGAACTGGTCATGGAACAACAGACTGGTTCCAAATAGGAAAAGGAGTACGTCAAGGCTGCATATTGTCACCATGTTTATTTAACTTATATGCAGAGTACATCATGAGAAATGCTGGATTGGAGGAAACACAAGCTGGAATCAAGATTGCCGGGAGAAATATCAATAACCTCAGATATGCAGATGATACCACCCTTATGGCAGAAAGTGAAGAGGAACTCAAAAGCCTCTTGATGAAAGTGAAAGTTGAGAGTGAAAAGGTTGGCTTAAAGCTCAACATTCAGGAAACGAAGATCATGGCATCTGGTCCCATCACTACATGGGAAATAGATGGGGAAACAGTGGAAACAGTGTCAGACTTTATTTTTCTGGGCTCCAAAATCAGTGCAGATGGTGACTGCAGCCATGAAATTAAAAGACGCTTACTCCTTGGAAGGAAAGTTATGACCAACCTAGATAGCATATTCAAAAGCAGAGACATTACTTTGCCAACAAAGGTTCGCCTAGTCAAGGCTATGGTCTTTCCTGTGGTCATGTATGGATGTGAGAGCTGGACTGTGAAGAAGGCTGAGTGCCGAAGAATTGATGCTTTTGAACTGTGGTGCTGGAGAAGACTCTTGAGAGTCCCTTGGACTGCAAGGAGATCCAACCGGTCCATTCTGAAGGAGATCAAACCTGGGATTTCTTTGGAAGGAATGATGCTAAAGCTGAAACTCCAGTATTTTGGCCACCTCATGCGAAGAGTTGACTCATTGGAGAAGACTCTGATGCTGGGAGGGATTGAGGGCAGGAGGAGAAGGGGACGACAGAGGATGAGATGGCTGGATGGCATCACTAACTCGACGGATGTGAGTCTGAGTGACCTCCGAGAGCTGGTGATGGATAGGGAGGCCTGGCGTGCTGCAGTTCATGGGGTCGCAAAGAGTCGGACATGACTGAGTGACTGATCTGATCTGATCTGATAGCAACCAAGCACATGCATACCCTTGATATCATATAAAAATGACATTTAGCTTTTTTTTAAATTTAAGTATATCTGGCATTTATATTTTATGGTAAATCTCTGGAAATCCATATTTCCAGGTGAAAATGAGAAAAAAAAAAATCATACAAATCCCAGTTGAGCAATATTCTACAAAATACCTGAGCAGTATTGACCAAAATTGTAAAGGTCGTCAAAAACAAAGAATATTTGAGAAAACTTTAGAGTATGCAGGAGCTTCAGGAGACATAATTGACTGTAATGTGGTATCATATAGAGGGCACAGAAGAGTCTCTGAAGCAATTTATTTTTCTAGGTTATAAATATTTGTGGGATGTGCACTATATCCTCAATACTAGAAATACACTTCAAGTGTATAGAAAAATGATAATCTTCCTACTGTGTAAAATGAACATTATTAAGTTTGGGTTTTTATTCAGATTAAAAATGAAATAGTAAGAGTAGCTCTAGGTAGAGTAACTGATGATTGCTGGTTGATTAGTTAAACAGGCTGCTGGTGCTGCTGTTACTAGTTTTGTTGTTATTATTTTACGTATTTTTAATATTATGAACCGGAGAAGGCAATGGCAACCCACTCCAGTACTCTTGCCTGGAAAATTCCATGGATAGAAGAGCCTGGTAGGCTGCAGTCCATGGGGTCGCAAAGAGTCAGACAAGACTGAGCGACTTCACTTTCACTTTTCACTTTCCTGCATTGGAGATGGAAATGGCAACCCACTCCAGTATTCTTGCCTGGAGAATCCCAGGGGCGGGGGAGCCTGGTGGGCTACCGTCTATGGGGTCGCACAGAGTTGGACACGACTGAAGCGACTTAGCAGCAGCAGCAGCAGCAGCAGCAGTATTATGAACAGCTTTTTAAAAATGGAGAATAGATTTCATTATAATAGCTCTTCATTTTGTAGATGAGCAGGAAGCTCAGATGAATAGCATACCTGATGTGTCACAGTGAGGAAAAGAGCAAAATATTCATGTTTTTCTCCCTGTATTGTCTAAAATATTATAAATTATTTAGAATTAACCATATTCCTCATATAGATACATTGCTGACATGTATTTCATGAACTCCCATTCTTATCTCACAAGCCTAATTTTCTTTTATAAAGTTATAGTAATATGAAAACACATTTTAAAATCATAACTACTTTCTAGTGCTAGCTTAGATGCTCATAGTAATCTCAATCTGGCCTTGAAAAAATAAAAATAGGCAGCTATATATTTGGTAAGATATCAAATTATACCTATCCTAATTACACCTATGGAACATACTGTTCTCATTTCTACTGATCAGTGATCAGGTAAGCAGGAGAATTTCACACATATCATTTGAAAGAGTCTTATCATCTGCCAAATAGACTTTGGTTTAATGTTAACAGGAGGGCCATAAAGAGATTTATAACTCTGAAATAGACCAGAATGTGGCCATCTGCTACAGTAGCTATAGAATCAATTTTGAACAAGGCTTTCCCCTTACTTTGTGTCCTTTAGAAAAATTAATTAGACTAAGTTATAAGATTCAGACTCATTTTAGAAATAATAGTTATGTCCAATGTAGCCTTATTGCTTCTTAAATCTTACTAATAAGGAAATATATTTAAGCAAGGTAAGTAGAAATATTTTGAAGATAGCTTTACTTCTCATCATAATCAAAGAATAAGAAAAAAAAAAAAGTTACTATAATACTAAGCATGGGAAGAGGCTCCAAGTATATAGATCCAGCAATTCTAGGGAACTTTATAAATAACTATATTAATTAAATTGTTTTTGGCCAGGAACAAATAGACTTTGAAAATGAGCCATAATGAATTTGTTAATACATGCCAACTCAAACATTAACAAGTAGGGCCAGGATTTCTTTAAATTCTTTGATTATCTTTGATTATTAAATTAATTTCCTATTCATATATGTTGCAACACTAAAATTTAATAAGTTTAATAAATCTACTTTTGAACTGTACAATATGTTTATATTATTATAGTATGCAATTCCATTTATATTATAGTCATTATAAAATTTATAATTTTAAAGCATCAATAATCCTTACTTCTGACCAAAGCTGTAATTTAATCTTTATGATTATTATTTGTGACATATTCCCATGTACTAAGCTGATAACCTTACATGTTTTTTCCTTTTTATTATTCATTGGCACAAATGTACCTGAAGCAGACTGGTCCTTGATAGGTTGTTTATACTATATTTTAATATTCTGCAATAGTCTTGAGCATTTTTTTTAAATGTAGCTCAAAAGAGCAACTGACATCTTTAAAGAATTACTGTAACTTACCTAAGAAATATTAATATTTCACCTTTCTTTACATAAATTGCATCCATTTTCTATTGAACTGTTTTGCCCTCACACAGCAGTTGAAAAGGTGAAGCCTCATTAAACTTTATGAAACAAAATCTGGTTTTACCTTAAAAACTTGTAGCCAACAGGAAATGATACCTTCATGAAGTAAAGAATAGGCCTTTTATTTAAACATCTTTAAATAAAAATGAAAATACAATGAAAGACATTATGAGAAGACAGCTGGTATACTGTTCTCTGCTAAAACAGTCCTTGACCTCTGACCTGTTCTGTTAGCAGACAAATGATCTGGGATTTGTCCATTAGTGTGTGATACCCAACAAGTAAATAAGAAATATGAGGGTAGATCAATCACAATCTATATGTGTTATTGACCCAACCCCACTCCAGTACTCTTGCCTAGAAAATCCCATGGACAGAGGAACCTGGTCGGCTGCAGTCCATGGGGTCGCGAAAAGTCAGACACGACTGTGTGACTTCACTTTCACTTTGCACTTTCATGCATTGGAGAAGGAAATGGCAACCCACTCCAGTGTTCTTGCCTGGAGAATCCCAGGGACGGGGGAGCCTGGTGGGCTGCCGTCTATGGGGTCGCACAGAGTTGGACATGACTGAAGCGACTTAGCAGGAGCAGCAGCAGCATGCATATTTATCAGCAAATAATGATTGTTAGAATTTACATTAGGCAATGAAAACAGCTGAAATTTCAGCTTTATATTTCTGGCATCCTGTTTGCTTACAAGGGAGTACATCTTTTTGTTGTAACAGCTACTTTAAATATAATGACTTAGTATCTAGACATCGTATCTGTAGATAGATGTTTAGACGTTTCCATTTATTACCCTCAAGAATGCTTTATTGAATTTTCTAGGTTTTACAAGTAATAAATGGTATAATTAAGTATAATTTTAATTAAAGTTATGTCTGCGTGCAGTTAAATGAGCAGGTATATCTGTGAATAATTTGATCAAAAATGGAGATCATTTGACCCTCACTGATATTTTTAAATTTATGTTACAGTTATTTGAAGGAAAAATGCACAGATAAAATGCACTAAAGTTTTTATAGACATACTTCCCCATTTCAAAAAGTATAAAAATAGTTTTAACTGACCTTATTCGGGTTATATAATCTACAATAATTCAAAAGTCAAGCTATGATTGGAAACAGCAAAATTTTCTTTCATAAGGCTGAGTAGTATTCCATTCTATGTATATACTGCAGTTTATTTATTCATTCATCTGTTGATAGACGTATGAGTTATTTTCATATCTTGATATTATAAAAATGCTTTAATGAACATGGGAGCATATACGCCTCTTCACAATTCTAATTTCAGTTACTTTGAGTATGTACTGAGAAGTAGGGGACCGTATAACATGATCTTTTATTTTTAATTTCTTGAAATACCTCCATATTGTTTTTGTATAGAAATTCTAATATTTTACATTTCACTAAATACTAGTTTCTTCACATGCTAACCAATTTCCAATTTATCCACATTCTCACAGGTGCTTTTTCTTTGATTTTTTTTTTTTTTTTTGATAATAGTCATTCTGAGAGATGGGGGATGATATCTCCTTGTGACTTTGATCTGTGTATCCATGACTATTAGTGGTATTGGCCACCTTTTCGTATACTTATTGGTCATTTGTAAGCTTTCTTTGGAGAGATGTGTATTCATATTCTTCTCCATTTTTAAATCAGGTTTTAAGTTTTTTGCTATTGAGTTATATGAGTTCCTTATGTAGTTTGGATATTAATATCTTGTCAGATAGTTTCCAAAAGATTTCTTCCAGTATGTAGGTTGCCTTTTTACTCTTTTGGTTATTTCCTTTGCTACACATAAACTTTTTAGTTTGATATGATTCCCCTTCTTTAACTTTGCTTTTATTGCTTGTATTTTTGGTGTCATATCCAAGAAACCATCATCCAAACCAGTGTCATAAAATTTTCCCTCATATTTTTTTCTATCAATTTTATACTTTTGGGCTTCACTGAAAATTTCAATCCATTTTGAGTTGACTTTTGTATATGATATAAGATAGTGTTTGATTCTTTTGCACTGTGGCTGTTAAGTTTTCCCAACACCATACATTAAAGAGACTATCTTTTTCTTCCTCCTTCCCTCTCAGGTTTCCTTTGGGTACTAAGGATGCTTTGTGGTCTAATACAGGTTTTAGAATTGTTTATATTTCTGTGAAAAATGTCCTTGGGGTTTAAAAAGGGATTGCATTGAATGTGTAGATTGCTTTGGTACCAGTATTAATTTTTGAATCCATAATGCTGGAATATCTTTTCATTTATATCTTTTTCAGTTTCTTTCAGTGTTGTCTTATAGAATTTATTGTAGAGATCTTTCACCTCTTTGACTAAATTTACTTCTAAGTATTTTATTGTTATTGATGCTATTGTAAGTGGGATTGTTTTTAAATTCTCTCTGTAATTGTTGTTAGTGTATAGAAATGCAACTTATTTTTCAATATTGAAGAATAGTTGATTTACAGTGTATGTGTGTATATATATTTGTGTGTTTATAGATACATACACACACACACACACACACACACACACATATATATATATAAAGCTTAGCTGCCAAACGGTGCCTGTCTGAGCCACCAGGGAAGTGTATATGTATATATATACCTATACACCATATATGTATATATGACTTAGTAGTATTATATTGAGTTAATTCCATTTGGGAGTTTCTGTGCTTCCTAGACTTGTTACTATTTGCTTTCCTGGGTTAGTGAGGTTTCCAACTATTACCCCTTCAAATATTTGGGGGCCCTTTCTGTGTCTCCCTTCATTCTGGGATCTCTAGAATGTGAATGTTAATGTGCTTGGTGTTGTTTCAGAGGTTCTTAAACTGTCCATGTTTCCTTTCTTATTTTTCTTTTTTCCCATTCTGCAGCAGTGGTTTATATTCCTCCCTCTTCTAGTTCACTGATCCATTCTCCTGAATCATTTAGTCTACTACTGATTCTTTCTAGTGTATTTTTCACCTGTTTTGCTCTCCTTTACATTTTCTCTTTGTTAAAAATTTTAAATTCTCACTCTGTGCATCCATTCTTTTCCCAAGTTCTTTGATCATGCTTACAATCATTACTCTGAATTTTTTCTTGGGTAGATTGACTATCTTCACTTGGTTCTTCTGGGGTTTTATCTTGTCCCCTAATCTGGAACATATTCCTCTACTGCTTCCTTTTTTGTACGGTGCTGTTTGTATTTTTATGTATCTACAATATTATTTATGTTTCTCAATCTTGGAGAGGTGGCCCTTTGTAGGAGGTGTCTTGCACATTCCAGCAGTGCACTCCCCTCTCATCACTCTAGGTATATGCTTGAGGGGTTCCTTCTGAAAGCGCTACATGGCTCCTTTTGTTTTGGTGGGCTGACTATGTGGGTATGAAGTTTCCATAAACATTTTAGTTATTACAATATATTTAAACTGATAATAGCCTAATTTTTAATGCATTCTTAAACTCTACATTTTTATTCTCCCCTGGGGGCTTCCCTGGTGGCTCAGCAATAAAGAATCCACCTACCAATGCACGAGTTGCAGGAGACACAGGCTCGATCCCTGGGTCAGGAAAGATCCTCTGGAGAAGGGCATTGCAACTCACTCCACTATTCTTGCCTGGAGAATCCCCATGGACAGAAGAACCTGGTGGCTACACTCTCTAGGGTCACAAAGAGTCAGACATGACTGAAGTGACTTCACATGCACGCCACATTTCATCTTTTAGGGAAATTTTCAGTCATTATTTTCTCAGATGAAATTACTTCCACTTTCTCTCTTCTCTCCTTCCGGGATCCCTATAATGAAAATAATTGCTCCACTTGATAACCCACAAGTCCCTGAAGCTATCCTTACTCTTTTTCATTCCTTTTTGTTGTTCCTCTGATTGGATGAATTCTACTCCTCTTGCCTTCGAGTTTGCTGATCTTTTTTTCTGCTTCATCTAGTTTTTTTTTTGTGAGCCCTTCTATTGAATATTCTAGTATAGCTATTTTGTTGGCCAAAAAGTTCATTTGGCATTTTTGATTAAATTTTCATTTGGTTACGAAAATCTCAAACGAACTTTTGGTCAACCCAATATTATGTTCACGTTGTGATTTTTCTTTGGTATTTTCTTGTATTTCCTTTTTGTTGAAATTCTCACATTGTCCATCCATTTCTCTCGACTTTAGTGAACATCTTTATGACAATTATTATTTATTAGGTAAATCACTTACCTCTATTTCATTGAAGTCTTTTGCTAGGTTTTAATCTCACTCATTCACTTGAAATATTTTCTTCAGTTTCTTCATTTTTCTTAATTCCCTGCTTTGGTTTTTATAGATTCAATAAAATAGCCACCTCTCCTAGTCTTGAAAGAGTTACCTTGTGTAGGAGGTCATTTAGTATTGACCTAGCTCTTGATTGTGTCTCAAACTTGATTGTCCAAGTACCCACCTTTGTTTTTAGTTCAGTTCAGTCACTCAGTTGTGTCCTACTCCTTGTGAACCCGTGGATTGCAGCACCTCAGGTTTCCTTGTCCCTCACCAATGTCTGGAGCTTGCTCAAACTCATGTCCATCAAGTTGATGATGCCATCCAACCATCTCATCCTCTGTTGTCCCCTTCTCCTCCTGCCTTCAATCTTTTCCAGCATCAGAGTCTTTTACAATGAGTCAGTTCTTCATATCTGGTAGTAATTGAGATATGCCAAGACCTGCAGTGTCCCAGAGGTGCTCGTGATTAGCACCCAGATGCAGGTTATTAGAAGGTGAAACATCAGACAGCAGCTTAGAAAGTATGTAATTAGGAACTTCCATGGAAAAACTTGGAATTTGGCTTTTGCTTATGCCATCAGCATTGGGCCTGGTTCATAGATAGGAAAGGATATACCTGCACCCTTTATTTTTTGTTTGCTATAGAGTCCTGAACCCCATGAACAGTATGAAAAGACAAAATGATAGGATACTGAAAGAGAAACTCCCCAGGTCAGTAGGGGCCCAATATGCTACTGGAGATCAGTGGAGAAATAACTCCAGAAAGAATGAAAGGATGGAGCCAAAACAAAAAGAATACCCAGCTGTGGATGTGTCTGGTGATAGAAGCAAAGTCCAATGCTGTAAAGAGCAATACTGCATAGGAACCTGGAATGTCAGGTCCATGAATCAAGGCAAATTGGAAGTGGTCAAACAAGAGATGGCAAGAGTGAATGTTGACATTCTAGGAATTAGCGAACTAAAATGGACTGGAATGGGTGAATTTAACTCGGATGACCATTATATCTACTACTGTGGACAGGAATCCCTCAGAAGAAATGGAGTAGCCATCATGGTCAACAAAAGAGTCCGAAATGCAGTACTTGGATGCAATCTCAAAAACGATAGAATGATCTCTGTTCGTTTCCAAGGCAAACCATTCAATGTCACAGTAATCCAAGTCTATGCCCCAACCAGTAACGCCGAAGAAGCTGAAGTTGAACAGTTCTATGAAGACCTACAAGACCTTTTAGATCTAACACGCAAAAAAGATGTCCTTTTCATTATAGGGGACTGGAATGCAAAAGTAGAAAGTCAAGAAACACCTGGAGTAACAGGCAAATTTGGCCTTGGAATACGGAATGAAGCAGGGCAAAGACTAATAGAGTTTTGCCAAGAAAATGCACTGGTCATAGCAAATACCCTCTTCCAACAACACAAGAGAAGACTCTATACATGGACATCACCAGATGGTCAACACCGAAATCAGATCGATTATATTCTTTGCAGCCAAAGATGGAGAAGCTCTATACAATCAGCAAAAACAAGACCAGGAGCTGACTGTGGCTCGGACCATCAACTCCTTATTGCCAAATTCAGACTGAAATTGAAGAAGGTAGAGAAAACTACTAGACCATTCAGGTATGACCTAAATCAAATCCCTTATGAGTATACAGTGGAAGTGAGAAATAGATTTAAGGGCCTAGATCTGATAGATAGAGTGCCTGATGAACTATGCAATGAGGTTCCTGACGTTGTACAGGAGACAGGGATCATCCCCATGGAAAGAAAGCAAAAGCAAATGGCTGTCTGGGGGGCCTTTCTGTGGCTACTGCCATTCAGGTATGACCTAATCACCCTTGAGTACGTGGAAGTGGGATGGGCCTGATCTGATAGATAGAGTGCCTGTGAACTATGGAATGAGGTTCGTGACGTTGTACAGGAGACAGGGATCATCCCCATGGAAAAGAAATGCAAAAAAGCAAAATGGCTGTCTGGGGAGGCCTTACAAATAGCTGTGAAAAGAAGAGAAGTGAAAAGCAAAGGAGAAAAGGAAAGATATAAACATCTAAATGCAGAGTTCCAAAGAATAGCAAGAAGAGATAAGAAAGCCTTCTTCAGTGATCAATGCAAAGAAATAGAGGAAAACAACAGAATGGGAAAGACTAGGGATCTCTTCAAGAAAATCAGAGATACCAAAGGAACATTTCATGCAAAGATGGGCACAATAAAGGACAGAGATGGTGTGGACCTAACAGAAGCAGAAGATATTAAGAAGAGGTGGCAAGAATACACAGAAGAACTGTACAAAAAAGAGCTTCAAGACCCAGATAATCATGATGATGTGATCACTGACCTAGAGCCAGACATCTTGGAATGTGAAGTCAAATGGGCCTTAGAAAGCATCACTACGAACAAAGCTAGTGGAGGTGATGGAATTCCAGTGGAGCTATTCCAAGTCCTGAATGATGATGCTGTGAAAGTGCTACACTCAATATGCTAGCAAATTTGGAAAACTCAGCAGTGGCCACAAGATTGGAAAAGGTCAGTTTTCATCCCAATCCCAAAGAAAGGCAATGCCAAGGAGTGCTCAAACTACCGCACAATTGCACTCATCTCACACACTAGTAAAGTAATGCTCAAAATTCTCCAAGCCAGGCTTCAGCAATATGTGAACCGTGAACTTCCTGATGTTCAAGCTGGTTTTAGAAAAGGCAGAGGAACCAGAGATAAAATTGCCAACATCCGCTGGATCATGGAAAAAGCAAGAGAGTTCCAGAAAAACATCTATTTCTGCTTTATTGACTATGCCAAAGCCTTTGACTGTGTGGATCACAATAAACTATGGAAAATTCTGAAAGAGATGGGAATACCAGACCACCTGATCTGCCTCTTAAGAAATTTGTATGCAGGTCAGGAAGCAACAGTTAGAACTGGTCATGGAACAACAGACTGGTTCCAAGTAGAAAAAGGAGTACGTCAAGGCTGCATATTGTCACCATGTTTATTTAACTTATATGCAGAGTACATCATGAGAAATGCTGGACTGGAAGAAACACAAGTTGGAATCAAGATTGCTGGGAGAAATATCAATAACCTCAGATATGCAGATGACACCACTCTTATGGCAGAAAGTGAAGAGGGGCTAAAAAGCCTCTTGATGAAAGTGAAAGTGGAGAGTGAAAAGGTTGGCTTAAAGCTCAACATTCAGAAAACGAAGATCATGGCATCTGGTCCCATCACTGCATGGGAAATAGATGGGGAAACAGTGGAAACAGTGTCAGACTTTGTTTTTCTGGGCTCCAAAATCACTGCAGATGGTGACTGCAGCCATGAAATTAAAAGAGGCTTGCTCCTTGGAAGGAAAGTTATGACCAACCTAGATAGCATATTCAAAAGCAGAGACATTACCTTACCAACAAAGGTTCGCCTAGTCAAGGCTATGGTCTTTCCTGTGGTCATGTATGGATGTGAGAGCTGGACTGTGAAGAAGGCTGAGCGCCGAAGAATTAATGCTTTTGAACTGTGGTGTTGGAGAAGACTCTTGAGAGTCCCTTGGACTGCAAGAAGATCCAACCAGTCCATTCTGAAGGAGATCAATCCTGGAATTTCTTTGGAAGGAATGATGCTAAAGCTGAAACTCCAGTATTTTGGCCACCTCATGCGAAGAGTTGACTCATTGGATAAGACTCTGATGCTGGGAGGGATTGAGGGCAGGAGGAGAAGGGGACGACAGAGGATGAGATGGCTGGATGGCATCACTGACTCGATGGATGCGAGTCTGAGTGACCTCCGGGAGCTTGTGATGGACAGGGAGTCCTGGCGTGCTGCAGTTCATGGGGTCGCAAAGAGTCGGACACGACTGAGCGACTGATCTGATAGAGTCCTGAGGGACTTCGAATGGAAGCCACACTGACTATCTCAGCAACATGGTTCTAGTGCTCTCTCTCTCTCTCTCACTCTTGAGTGGCATATGTATAAACTGGGCCACAGATATGTGCCTCTGCTTCTCTCATGAGATATTGGTGATTTAGAGTGAATTTAAGTGAGAAGACAGTGGTGTCTGCAGTGTTTTCTAGTTTTTGTTGAGGATTGAGTCAGCCACTAGATGTGTGCTAAATTAGAACCTGATCTTTAGGCAGTGGCTTTTTAAGAAGGCAAGCAGGTCTCTTTCAGAGAAATACTGAGAGATGAATTTTTTTTTTTTTTTTCCTCCTGATCTTTCTGTGCTGAGCCCTGGGGGGATAGCCATGTGGAGTCCTCAAGACCAGTTAAGAACTATTTCTTTGTTAACTACTGTCTAGTGAGTTTCCCTGATGCAAGTCCCATTGGCTTTCAGAGTTAGGTGGTTTGGAGATCTCATCTCTAAGGTGAGAATCTTAAAAGTTGGGGTGCTATATGTAGAGTCCAAACCCTTCACTCCTCTTGGACAAACTGCAAATTAAGAAGGAGTTCCTCAGGATTGCGTGGCGCTGTGTCACCATGCAAGGTAGAGTTTACGGTGGATGTGTCACAAACTTTTCTATCCATATCAATATGAATGATGTATTTTCTCATTTACCCAATGAATAGAAATCACTCAGATTGTTTCACATTTCTTTCAGAGGGAAGTGCTTCATGTGTAGCTATAGATTCAGTGTGTCACTGGGATGAGATAAGTTCAAGAGGTTGCTGTGTTGCCATCTTGAACTGAATCTCTTGATTTATATATTTATTTAATTTTGCTACCTACTTTATAATAAGATGGGAAGAACCTTTCTCTTCTAGCCAAGACAGAGTAACAAGATCACAGGTTGTCTTCTGACTGAAACATTTTTTTAAAAAAAGACTACATATGTGGGACAGTAGCTTTCAAGATATTAAATCTTGGGATAAAAAGAATACATTTGAATCAGTTCTAATGAGGTGGATGAAACTGGAGCCTATTATACAGAGTGAAGTAAGCCAGAAAGAAAAACACCAATATGGTATACTAGCACATATATATGGAATTTAGAAAGATGGTAATGATAAACCTGTATGTGAGGCAGCAAAAGAGACACAGATGTATAGAACAGTCTTTTGGACTCTGTGGGAGAGGGAGAGGGTGGGATGATTTGGGAGAATGGCATTGAAAAATGTATAATATCATATAAGAAATGAATTGCCAGTCCAGGTTTGATGCAGGATAAAGGATGCTTGGGGCTGGTGCACTGGGATGACCCAGAGGGATGGTACGGGGAGGGACGTGGGAGGGGGGTTCAGGATGGGGATCACGTGTACACCCCTGGCAGATTCATGTTGATGTATGGCAAAACCAATCCAATATTGTAAAGTAAAAAAAAAAAAAAAAAAAAATCAATCTTGGGATAAACATAGTATACCCATACAGATAGAAATGAAATGTGATAAGTTCTGCAGTTTTTCACATTATTGCCTTAGGAGAGTTTCCCTTGGAGCTTGGAGTCAGAAACTGGGAAAAATTCAAGTGATTACAAAGATGATGGTATGGACCTGGCACTCCAGGAATCCTGAAGTAGCAAATTTATCCAGGGCAGTGTTCCAGTCTGGAGAAAGTAAGAGAAAGAGAAAGCTCTGATAATGTGGAGAGGCTCCCTGTCAAGTCTTCAGCTGAGTACTGGTCAATTCAGGCTGATGAGGAAACTACTGAAAACTGAAGAAGGAGAAACGTAAAAGAAATAGAAAGACTAATGTCCAAATGTTACACCTGTTCATGCTCCTCTCCCCATACGTCACAGTTAAAAACATAATTCATGGGGCATAAAGTATTAATAGTTCATTCACAATGTGTTGTCTCAGGTGTGAGGCACAATTGTCACTAAATTAAATGCTTCTCTGATTCTTTCAAACAAAACTTGAAAGCAAGATCAGAAAATATCAGATAGTTATCAGTTAACTGAATCCCAGAACAAAGCTCAAGAATATGCATAGACAAAATATGGATAGAAAATATGTATAGAGGAAATATGGAGAGAAAATATAAAACGTCCACAATTTCATGACATGACCAATCAAAAGGTGCAAAGTAGTATAAAATATGATCCATTAGGAAGAGAATAATTAATCAGTAGAAACTGACTCAAAAATAATACACATGATGGTGAAAAATAGCCTTCAATTAGTTAATAAAACTGTGTTCCATGTGTTCAAAAAGCTACAATAAAGAGCATACATGTTAAATATAGACACAAGAAGAAAAGAATCACATAAACTTCTAGAGATGAAAACTAGACTAGTGTCTGTGATAAGAGATAGATTGTGAGGGCACTAGAGAGGAATAGAAAGGTAGATAAAAGGAGAACCAACAGAGCATCAGTGAACCGTAAGACAACTTCACATACCCTAACACACTTACAATATGGACCCCAAAGAGGGACAAGTCAGAAAATATTAGAAGAATAATTGATAAAAACTATAAGCTCACAGTTGTAAGAAGCTCAAATAATACCAACTGATAGTGCATGAAACATGAAGGCAACTAAACCAAGACATGCTCTAATAAAAATGCTTAACACCAGAGTAAAAGAGCAACAGGATGAAATGAATTTTTTGACAACTTTTTATACTTTTAGCTTTTATAATTAGATACATATGAAAAGAATTATCTTTCACATGTGATTGTAAAAGACAACTCACATTACTCTGTGACTATGTATCTCTCTTTTCTAAGTACTATTCAGATGTTCAAAACTAATTAACACTTCCCTTTCAATGAAGGGCATAGTAAAATAAGCTGTAATTGAGCACAAGTACCAAATGTCTGCTCACTGTGGGAGATCATTGTTTGAGAGACATTTAATGCTACTGACCCTGACTAAGTCTTGATGTACTAGCCAGTTGTACTTTTGTTAATGTGCACAAAATCACCAAGCTGCCAGTTGTAATGGGAAATGTGGGAAGCTCAAGGATGGGTATATCTACAAATTGTGTGTGCAGAATAGGCTGAACCATTGTGTCTGAAGAAAGTGTAGCTAGGAATTAAAACATTTACTGCATTTTTTTCCGTGAAAGGTTTGATGAACATATAACTTGTTCAGTATATTTTTGGCCTTTATCATCCATATCATAAAGTATATAGTGATATCCATAACCAAATGAAAACCATAAGGCAACGATTTACTGAAAAAGCATCAGCATTTCCTTTATATTTAGTACTTAATATAAGGAGACTGGACCTGAAAATGATGAGTAAAGCTATAGGAAATCTTAATAAATCATTCTTTGATGCATGATTTTACATTTATATCAAGTGTATCTTCTAAATTAATTTCACTTATTTTTAATCTTAAGAAACCTTTGCAGCACACAAAAAGTAAAGCTAAGCATGTCTTGGCTCTAATAGTACAATAATAATGAAATAAGTTAAATGATATTATGTTATTGTCATCAATAACATACCCATCTGAATGCAGAGTTCCAAAGAATAGCAAGGAGAGGTAAGAAAGTCTTAAGTGAGCAATGCAAAGAAATAGAGGAAAACAATAGAATGGTAAGACTAGAGATCTCTTTAGGAAAATTAGAGATACCAAGGGAATATTCCATGCAAAGGAGAGAAATAGTATGGACCTAACAAAAGCAGAAGATATTAGAAATGGTGGCAAGAATACACAGAAGAACTGTACAAAAAAATCTTAATTACCTACATAACTACGATGGTATAATTACTCACCAAGAGCCAGACATCCTGGAGTGTGGATTCAAGTGGATGTTAGAAAGCATCCCTGTGAACAAAACTAGTATAGGTGATGGAATTCCAGCTGAGCTATTTCAAATTCTAAAAAAAAAAATGATGATGTTAAAGTGCTGCATGAAATATGCCAGCAAATTGGGAAAATCCAGAAGTGGCCACAGGACTGGAAAAGGTCAGTTTTCATCCAAATCCCAAAGAAGGGCAATGCCAAAGAATGTTCTAACTACCACACAATTGATCTCACTTTATAGCTAGCAAGGTAACGGTCAAAATTGTTCAAGCTTGGCTTCATCAGTATGTGAATCAAAATGGAACTTCCAGATATATACAGGCTGGATTTAGAAAAAGCAGAGAGACCAGAGATCAAATTGCCAACATCTGCTGGATCATAGAAAAAGCAAGGGCATTCCAGAAAAATCTCTACTTCCGCTTCATTGATTACGCTAATGCCTTTGACAGTGTGGATCACAACAAACTGTGGAAAATTCATAAACAGATGGGAATACCAGACCACCTTAACTGCCTCCAGAGAAACCTGTATACAGGTCAAGATGCAGCATTTAGAACCGGACATGGAACAATGAACTGGTTCAAAAATAGGGAAAGGTGTACATCAAAGCTATATATTGTCATCCTACCTATTTAACTTACTTGCAGAGTACATCATACAAAATACTGGGCTGGATGAAGCTCAAGCTGGAATCAAGATTGCTAAAAGAAATACCAGTAACCTCAGATATACAGATGATACCATCCCAACAATGGAAAGCAAAGAGGAACTAAAGAGCCTTTTGTTGAAGGTGAAAGAGGAGAGTGAAAAAGCTTTCTTAAACTCAACATTCAAAAGATGAAGATCATGGAATCTGGTCCCATCACTTCATGGCAAATAGATGGGGAAAAAAATGGAAACAGATTTTTCTGCAAAATGACAGACTTTTTTTTAAAGACAGACTTTATTTTCTTGGGCTCTGCAGTCAGTGCATATGGTGACTGCAGCCATGAAATTAAGATGCTTTCTTCTTGGAAGAAAAATTATGACAAACCTGGATAGCAAGCAGAGACATCACTTTGGCGACAAAGGTCTGTATAGTCAAAGCTATGGTTTTTCCAGTAGTCATGTATGGATATGAGATTTGGACCATAAAGAAGGCTGAGCATCAAAGTATTGAATCTTTAGAACTGTAGTGCTGGAGAAGACTCTTGAGAGTCCCTTGGACAGCAAGAAGATCAAACCAGTGAATTCTAAAGAAAATCAACCATAAATATTCATTGGAAGGAATTTTGCTGAAGCTGAAGTTCCAATACTTGGTTCACCTGATGTTAAGAGCTGACTCAGTGAAAAGACCCTGATGCTGGGAAAGAGTGATGGCAGGAGGAAAAGCGGGCAGCAAGGATGAGATGATTGGATGGCATCATAAACTCAATGGGAATCAGTTTGAGTGAATGCCAGGAGACAGTGAGGAACAGGGAAGTCTGGTGTGCTGCTGTCCATGGGGTCACAAAGAGTCAGACGCAACTAAGCAACTGATCAACAATACCATTGTCATCAAATGCTTTACATGGTTAATTATCAAAAATGTTTAATACATATGTCCATTTCATAGACTCAAAGCTTTTATAAATTTCTTCTGTTGATTGTAAAATACCTGGCATTATTATGAATGCTATGCTGAATTTAGTTAGCGTGTGTGTGTGTATTTGCGCTCAGTTATCCCTGACTCTCTGTGACCCTCCATGGACTGTAGCCTGCCAGGCTCCTCTCTCTATGAAAATTTCCAGGCAAGAATACTGGAGTTGGTGGTCATTTTCTTCTCCAAAATATCTTCCCAACCCAGAGATCGAACCTGTGTCTCTTGCATCTCCTGCATTGGCAATCAGATCCTTTACCACTAGTGCCACGTGGGAAGCCCCTTGGTTAGCGTATTGAAGCTAAAATTTAAAAATCATGATATACATGCAAAAGTGATAGGTTATAGTATTGAGTTTGGGCACTTCCCTGGTGGCTCAGATGGTAAAGAATCTGCCTGCAATGCAGGAGACTGGGGTTCGATCCTTGGGTTGGGAAGATCTTCTGGAGACAGGAATGGCAACCCATTCCAGTATTCTTGCCTGGAGCGTTCCATGGACAGAGGAGCCTGGTGGGTCATAGTCCATGGATTTGCAGAGTTGGAGACCACTTCCACTTTGAAAACTTATTATTTTGGCTTCCCTGGTGGCTCAGCTGATAAATGAATCTGCCTGCAATGCAGGAGACTTGGGTTTGATCCCTGGATTGGGAAGATCACCTGGAGAAGGAACAGCTGCCCACTCCAGTATTGTGATGGGAGAAATATATGATAAATGTGTATTTGCCATAAGTTTAAATCATAACTTCATTTATAAACTAGGATATTATATGATAGAAAATATTTTCTCAAATTTTATAGATATAAATAACATATATGATGCATTATGTATCAGATCAGATCAGATCAGATCAGTCGCTCAGTCGTGTCCGACTCTCTGCAACCCCATGATCTGCAGCACGCCAGGCCTCCCTGTCCATCACCAACTCCCGGAGGTCACTCAGACTCATGTCCATCGAGTCAGTGATGCCATCCAGCCATCTCATCCTCTGTCGTCCCCTTCTCCTCCTGCCCCCAATCCCTCCCAGCATCAGAGTCTTCTCCAATGACTCAACTCTTCCCATGAGGTGGCCAAAATACTGGAGTTTCAGCTTTAGCATCATTCCTTCCAAAGAAATTCCAGGATTGATCTCCTTCAGAATTGACTGGTTGGATCTCCTTTGCAGTCCAGGGGACTCTCAAGAGTCTTCTCCAACACCACAGTTCAAAAGCATCAATTCTTCGGCACTCAGCCTTCTTCACAGTCCAACACTCACATCCATACATGACCACAGGAAAGACCATAGCCTTGACTAGGCGAAACTTTGTTGGCAAAGTAATGTCTCTGCTTTTGGATATGCTATCCAGGTTGATCATAACTTTCCTTCCAAGGAGTAAGCGTCTTTTAATGTCATGGCTGCAGTCACCATCTGCAGTGATTTGGGAGCCCAGAAAAATAGTCTGACACTGTTTCCACTGTTTCTCCATCTATTTCCCATGCAGTGATGGGACCAGATACCATGATCTTCGTTTTCTGAATGTTGAGCTTTAAGCCAACCTTTTCACTCTCCACTTTCACTTTCATCAAGAGGCTTTTTAGCCCCTCTTCACTTTCTGCCATAAGGGTGGTGTCATCTGCATATCTGAGGTTATTGATATTTCTCCCAGCAATCTTGTAAATATATAGAAATATGGATAAATATTAAACAGAGTGCTGAATTTATTAAAAAAAAATAGTATCAGATCAGTCGCTCAGTCGTGTCTGACTCTTTGTGACCCCATGCATTGCAGCACGCCAGGCCTCCCTATCCATCACCAACTCCCGGAGGTCACTGAGACTCACGTCCATCCAGTCAGTGATGCCATCCAGCCATCTCATCTTCTGTTGTCCCCTTCTCCTCTTACCCCCAGTCCCTCCCAGCATCAGAGTCTTCTCCAGTGAGTCAACTCTTCGCATGAGATGGCCAAAGTACTGGAGTTTCAGCTTTAGTATCATTCCTTCCAAAGAAATCCCAGGGCTGATCTCCTTCAGAATGGACTGGTTGGACCTCCTTGCAGTCCAAGGGACTCTCAAGAGTCTTCTCCAGCACCACAGTTCAAAAGCACCAATTCTTTGGCACTCAGCCTTCTTCACAGTCCAACTCTCACATCCATACATGACCACAGGAAAAACCATAGCCTTGACTAGACGGACCTTTGTTGGCAAAGTAATATCTCTGCTTTTGAATATGCTATCTAGGTTGGTCATAACTTTCCTACCAAGGAGTAAGCGTCTTTTAATTTCATGGCTGCAGTCACCATCTGCAGTGATTTTGTAGCCTAGAAAAATAAAGTCTGACACTATTTCCCCATCTATTTCCCATGCAGTGATGGGACCAGATGCCATGATCATAGTTTTTTGAATGTTGAGCTTTAAGCCAACTTTTTCACTCTCCTCTTTCACTTTCATCAAGAGGCTTTTTAGTTCCTCTTCACTTTCTGCCATAAAGGTGGTGTCATCTGCATATCTGAGGTTATTGATATTTCTCCTAGGTTAAACTAAAATGTGAAAGATGGTATTTTCTGCCTGCCTCATCACTAATGAGAAATCCGAAGTTTGAACCTTTCTGAATCTACTTAGTAACTCACCTTGTATTGTCAACAGTTTATATCACTGAGACTCCAAATATTGAATCACTGTTATCAACAAATATTGGTAATATTTAATTAAGAATCTTAGAGCTAAAACTTCTGATTTGGAAACTGTGTAATAAATTGAAATTTTTGCAAATTGTGTTTGCAAACAAGAAGGCAGAGACACATATCTTAATGCAAAGAAACTGCCAGATACTGTAGGAGAAACAGACTTTAAATAACTAGTCCAGGCAAGTCATTATATTAATACAATCAAAAAACAGTGTTTGTCTGATATCTTGATCTTGGACTTCTCAGTCTCTGGAATTGTGAGAAATAAATCTCTGTTGTTGAAGCCACCCAATTTATGGCATTCTGTTGTAGCATCCCAAGCTAACAAAGACATGATATAATTAGAAGGACCTAATTACAGTATACCTATTATTACTGTTGATTGTCCCACAGAAAAACAACTAAGTGTATGAATTTTCAGCATATTAAGTTTTGTTTCATGGCAAGACAAGTTATTTTTAGTTCAGCTATGATTTACGTTTCTAAATTTTCATTTTACATTCTCAGGCCTTTTAACATCTAAGGAATTTTCGTCAAAGCCTTGGCCTCTTTAGGATTAGAACATCTCTAATGTTAAGATTGTGAAAGATATAAGACTCAGAATAGAAAGGAAACAAGAGAGAAGCCATTTTATTATCCTAAGTGGTATTGATTTAAAAATTTTGACTTTTGATATCTACAGTAGTTTAAAGTAATATGTGCGGTATTCACTTGCCATAGGAATTTTAAGGATTCGTTTAATTAATCTTTGCCTTTGTCTTTGACAAGAAGAAAAAAGCTGCAATAAGTTTTTCCTAGACAAAGTATGGAATATTTTTACTACTTCTCTATACTAATTCAGTTCAGTTCAATTCAGTTCAGTCGCTCAGTCGTGTCTGACTACTTTGCAAATATAAAAATTTACTGTCTCTTGAGTTTTGAGACTCACATATTCACCATCCCAATGGAGATGCAATTCCATTATACTCCACTCAAATTAAAATTTCCTTGTGTTTTCCTTTTGTAGTCAAACCCTTACGTTACTCTTCACCTCAGATCTTGTCTCAGTTCCTCTACTGTGGGATCATCCTGAATGTCACATAAATGGAGTCGTACTTTATGTGCTTTTTGTGTCTCGCTTCTGTCACTTACTTAACATGATATTCATCCCTTCTGCTGAGTGCATCAGTACTTTATTTTTATTTTTTAAGCCAAGTAGTATTTGCCATTCTTCACAGGAGGAACATTTGAGTTGTTTCCAATTTTGATGATTATGATTAAAGCTGCTATGAATACTTACATAGTGTGTGTGAGCACATTCATGTATGTTTTCAGTTCACTTGAGTAGTGATTATTTCTGTGGGGAATAATATTTTTATTTTTTCCTTTTAACTTCAAATATTTCTGTAACTTATTTTCTTACTGTACTGCCCTTACTGAGCTTTCAGTACAGTGGTGAGAAGAGTGGTGAAAGCTGACATATTTCCATTATCCACAGTCTTAATTAGAAATCACTCTGTTTTTCACCATTAAAAAAAGTCACCTGTAGGGTCTTTCAGGGGCTTCCCTGGTAGCTCAGCTGGTAAAGAATCTGCCTGCAATGCAGGATACCCTGGTTCCATTCCTGGGTCAGGAAGATCCACTGGAGAAGGAATAGGCTAGCCACTCCAGTATTCTTGGGCTTCCCTTGTGGCTCAGCTGGTAAGAAGTCTGCCTACAATGTGGGAGTTCTATCTCTGGGTTGGAAAAATTCCCCGGAGAAGGGAAATATCTACCCACTCTAGCATTCTGTCCTGAAGAATCCATGGACTGTCTAGACCATGGGGCAGAAAGATTCAGACATGACTGAGTGACTTTCACTTCACTTCACAGGAGGGTCTTTTAAGATGCGTTTTTATAATAGTAAAAAATTGTTCTTCTATCATTATTTGCTAGATTTTTATTATGATTGCATGTTGAATTTTGCCATAACTTTTATGTATCTACTGATATTTGTGATTTTTTTCTACTTAATTATTTAATATGATGAATTACAATCACTATATTAAAATATTTACCAGGCTTGCATTCCAGGATTTTAATGTCCCTCTCTACCTTTAGCGTCAAGATCTATTACTCTTTTTGTATACTGTTGGATTTTATTTATATAGAATCAAATTGAGCATGTTTTTTCTCTAATGTCATAAGGAATTTGGTCTGCAGACTGATTTCTTTGTAATGTCTTTGGTTTGGGTACTGAAATAATATCAACTTCATAAAATTAGTTGGGAATTGTTTCTTGAACTTCAAACACATAAATCCCTTATTCCTACCCGTTTTACGGCTGTGGTGTGGTTGTGTTTTGTATGACATATATTAAATTCCCTGACCATGTTTTGTTGTTTTTCTTTCAACTTGTATAAATTTCTTTTTAAAACTTAAGAGGAAAAATACTCTATTATATTTACACACATACTAACCAGTTCTGTTTCTCATTATTCTTACAACTTTATTTTCGGTCTCATATAATGTTTCTTCCTGAAACATATGTTTATTGATTATTAAAATATGAATTTGATAATTATTGTCTTTAATCACCTTAAAGATGTTATTCCACTATTTTCTATGGTAATGTGTAACCATTCAATCAGTTTTCACTTTATATATTTCTATTATATGTTTCTCTATGATCATGAGTTTGTGCTGAGTGAGGCCCATTGAATTTGAATCCATAAATGTGTGTCTTTCATTTGTCTATTTTTTTTAATTGGATCACTATTCCTGATCAAGGTTTAATAACAAAAGCCATGCCCATAGCCGACCACAACTAATCTTCATTAATTTTATTGCTGTCCTGCTACTCGGCTTTATTCCTTAATGTTTATCTCTATCTAGGTAAATCACCTTTACTTTTTCAATTCTGTTTTGCTTATCAAGCTTCTTAAAAACATCAGCAGTTTGGTGACTCCACTGTGAGTATTTCAATTTGACAATGATTGTGATTGTGATGTGTTTTGAATATAAAGTGCAAAATTAACCTCATAAAAACAAAACAAAAATGACTTAAAATTAGTTTTACAAATGGGAAAATTAAGTGAACAGTAATATGTCAAAAAAGGAAAGTTGTAACACCAGAAATGCAGTTGGGTTTCAGGGACAACTAGAACTGAGGCATAGTTTGCCAAGGAGGGCCCTTTCATTTTCTTTCATTGCAGCATTATGTCACAGTCATTTATTATTTACTACAGAACAACTTCCATTATGGGTTGCAAAACACAGTTCCTGAAAGATACCATTTTAACCTCCCTTTTAGAGAGGCACTATCCTTTGACATTTACCTTAGTATTCTTGAATCAATAACTTACTGTCCAGAGTACAATGATTGTGTATGGGAGGGAGATCAGATCAGATCAGATCAGATCAGTCGCTCAGTCGTGTCCAACTCTTTGTGACCCCATGAACCGCAGCACGCCAGGCCTCCCTGTCCATCACCAACTCCCGGAGGTCACTCAGACTCACACCCATCAAGTCAGTGATGCCATCCAGCCATCTCATCCTCTGTCGTCCCCTTCTCCTCCTGCCCTCAATCCCTCCCAGCATCAGAGTCTTCTCCAATGAGTCAACTCTTCGCATGAGGTGGCCAAAATACTGGAGTTTCAGCTTTAGCATCATTCCTTCCAAAGAAATCCCAGGATTGATCTCCTTCAGAATGGACTGGTTGGATCTTCTTGCAGTCCAAGGGACTCTCAAGAGTCTTCTCCAACACCACAGTTCAAAAGCATCAATTCTTCGGTGCTCAGCCTTCTTCACAGTCCAGCTCTCACATCCATACATGACCACAGGAAAGACCATAGCCTTGACTAGGCGAACCTTTGTTGGTAAAGTAATGTCTCTGCTTTTGAATATGCTATCTAGGTTGGTCATAACTTTCCTTCCAAGGAGTAAGCGTCTTTTAATTTCATGGCTGCAGTCACCATCTGCAGTGATTTTGGAGCCCAGAAAAACAAAGTCTGACACTGTTTCCACTGTTTCTCCATCTATTTCCCATGTAGTGATGGGACCAGATGCCATGATCTTTGTTTTCTGAATGTTGAGCTTTAAGCCAACCTTTTCACTCTCCACTTTCACTTTCATCAAGAGGCTTTTTAGCCCCTCTTCACTTTCTGCCATAAGGGTGGTGTCATCTGCATATCTGAGGTTATTGATATTTCTCCTGGCAATCTTGATTCCAACTTGAGGGAGAACCCTATACTTTCCCCAGATTGAGTCAACTGGCTCACTCTGAAAAAAATGTTTTAAATAGTGAAATGATGTGTGAAGTCAGTTTCCAGATACCCAGGGAGATGGTGAGATGTTCTCCAGTTAAACAAAGGAGGGAATGCTTGGAAGTTGTTGTTGTTGTTGAGTCACCAAGTCATGCCCTACTGTTTGCAACCCCAGGGACTGCAGCACACCATGCTTCCCTGTCTCTCACCATCATCTGGAGTTTGCCCAAGTTCATGTCCATTGAATAGGTGATGCCATCCATCTGTCTTATCATCTGCCTCCCTCTTCTTCTCTGCCTTCTATCTTTTCTAGCGTCAGGGTCTTTTCCAGTGAGGCAACCATTTCCAATGAGTCATGTTGGGAAGGTAGCACTATAAATGGTCATTAAGTACTTTCAGGATATGAAATTCTAGAGAAGCATGACAGATGTTTGGATACATAGCTTCACTGCTTTGGGGCTTTCATTGCCCCCCTCCCTCCACCCCCACCACAATAACTCTGAGGATTAAGTCTAAATTCATTATTTTTATTCCTAAGTAGGATACCAAGTATATTTATCTTCTAGGCAGCTTCACACCTCTGTAGTGTAGGAACATTAAAGTGGTCCTTGAATATAAAAATCTTACCAACTTTAAGACTTTAAAAATGATGTTTCCTCTATATGTGATAAAGCTACCCTTTTTTATTCCTTCATCAGTCTAATCCCCACTTATTCTTAAATTATACATGCTAGTTCCTCCAGGAAAATTATTCATACCTCTCTGTTGAGAGGTCAGTTTTCTGAACTCTCAGCTCCATATACCTCTATTTCCCTGTGGAGTGATTCTCATGCCATATGTAATTTCCTATTATTCACTATACCCAAAGATCCTATTTTTTTAATCTCTAAAATGTAGCAAATCGTCTGGCATTAAAAAAATATTTAAGAGACTAGATGGATTGTAGAGCTTGATCAATGATAGTAGCAATTTTACTATGCCTATTTTTGTTACAGTCTTTGCTATAGTGCTGTTTAAGATCTAATTCAGTTCAGTTCAGTTCAGTCCAGTCACTCAGTCGTGTCCGACTCTTTGTGACTCCATGAATCGCAACACGGCAGGCCTCCCTGTCCATCACCAACTCCCGGAGTTCACTCAGACTCATGTCCATCAAGTCAATTATGCCATCCAGCCATCTCATCCTTTGTCGTCCCCTTCTCCTCCCGCCCCCAATCCCTCCCAGCATCGGAGTGTTTTCCAGTGAGTCAGCTCTTCACATGAGGTGGCCAAAGTACTGGAGTTTCAGCTTTAGCATCACTCCTTCCAAAGAAACCCCAGGGCTGATCTCCTTCAGAATGGACTGGTTGGATCTTCTTGCAGTCCAAGGGAGTCTCAAGAGTCTTCTCCAACACCACAGTTCAAAAGCATCAATTTGTCGGTGCTCAGCCTTCTTCACAGTCCAGCTCTCACATCCATACATGACCACAGGAAAAACCATAGCCTTGACTAGACGGACCTTTGTTGGCAAAGTAATGTCTCTGCTTTTGAATATGCTATCTAGGTTGGTCATAACTTTTCTTTCAAGAGGAAAGCGTCTTTTAATTTCATGACTGCAGTCACCATCTGCAATGATTTTGGAGCCCCCCAAAATAAAGTCTGACACTGTTTCCCCATCTATTTCCCATCAAGTGATGGGACTGGATGTCATGATCTTTGTTTTGTGAATGTTGAGCTTTAAGCGAACTTTTTCACTCTCCTCTTTCACTTTCATCAGAGGCTCTTTAGTTCCTCTTCACTTTCTGCCATAAGAGTAGTGTCATCTGCATATCTGAGGTTATTGATATTTCTCCCAGCAATCTTGATTCCAGCTTGTGTTTCTTCGAGTCCAGCATTTCTCATGATGTACTCTTCATAATAGTTAAATAAGCAGGGTGACAATATACAGTCTTGATGTACTCTTAACATTTAGCAAAAGGCATCAACATATTATTTGTGTGAAACTTGTAGTAAAATAAAAAAGCCTTTATTTTGTAGATAGAAATCTGTGTAAGGATGCACATTAAAAAATATTTGACAATGGAACAATAAAGATTTTTCTCAGTAACAATTTAACAGGTAAGATGTTTTATGTAAAAATATAAAATCCAAATTATCTTGAATCAGTAAAGCCAGAATAGAAATACATTTATATCCTTATGATGGAAACTATTTCAAAGACTGATCATTTATTTGTATAGATTCTGATGATTTTTTAAAAATATGTGTGACATTATCCAATAGAGTCAAATAAAATATTCATTTTTTAAAATCCTATACCAGTTCAACTTCTGTGATATTACTCTATTTTTTGTTTTATTTTATTTTTAAATTCATTTTGTTTAAACTTCTGAAAAAGGATATTTTATATAGATAATACACTTTTAAATAGCTTTTTACCAATTTTTCTGAGCCTGGACTTTTGAAACAGCCTTTTCAAGGTTCAAAAAATCAATTGCATATTAACATTTATAAATTTATTTTTATAAAATTACTATAAGCATATTTTATTAGATCTCTGTTTCTGTTTCAGGTGCTTATATGTGTGAAACAGTGACTGTCATTGAATCATGATTATGCAAAACTTACTTTTGAAATTTATGTTGTTTTTTGGGAGGTTCCAGGAGAGTCACTGTTATGTTATAGGTTAAGGAGAAGTTTGAGTATCCTCCATTTCATAGATCATGCCTTTTTTTTTTTTCAGACTTTTTATTAGGATTAAGTTTCAAGTCTTGATTTCATATGAGATTCTTTTTTCCTTTTGAGAGTCTTGGCTCTAACAGTCTTACCTATCTCCTTTTGAGGTAACTGGCCAAGTTGTCCAAATCTCCTTTCACTTAGGATTCTTACTTTGCATGGCCCCAGCTTGTGTAAGCTGAAGTACATCATCTTTATGTGCATTGACACCAAAACCTTAGATTTTAGTTTTCAGTATTTGTTTTCAGACTTAGATTTCCTCTGAAAAGAAATTTAACCTCATAACAGAATAGGTATAAAATACAAATACAGAAAAAAATGGTCACTTATACAAAAATTGGCTTTATTTCTTTGGGTTAAATTTCTTTAAATATTTGTTTTCTGTGGGCTATATTTTCAGTAATAATTCTGTGAAATTCCCTTTTGCTCCTTTACTTTTTCTGTTTTCATTAAATTTTGATAAAAAATTCTATCCAAGCTTAGTCCAAGTGGAAAATTTGATTATATTGTTTTTTCACAATTATTAAATTAATGATAGACCTAGACAGTTTCTAAATATCTCTCAGTTCCTTCCCAAACAGGAGAACATAAACCAGAAAATCATTTTGACTTTGATATATAGTCTAATCTTTCATCTAAGAATATTGCATTTTCAATTTTTCCAAAAATCCAAATGTGGAAAGGCGCAAAATGTAATTATATATTATATGGGCAGAATTCAACTTACATCAGTTTGCACTTAGGGCACTAAACAAGTTAGGTGTGTATTATCAACTTTCATCATGTAAGTCATCCTGAGTAATTCTTTGTTTTGTGGAAAAACTTTTCTCAGTTCCTTCAATGCTTCATCTTTAAGCATTTTATCAAATCTAGGACATTACAGATACAAGTTAGAAATGTAAGTTTGTGGGGGGAAAAAGATAGTTTAAACTGAAGCATGGTGAGAGGGCAGTGATGAGCGGGTTACCTGTTATGGATTGAATATTGTGTTTCCCCAAAATTCGTGTTGAAATCCACCAACCAATGTAATGATATTAAGAGTTGGGGCCTTTGAAGTATAATTACAATTATATGAGAATGGATCCCTAGTCTGGAGAAGGAAATGAATGGGATTAATGTTTTTACAAGACACTAGAGAGTTTCTTTCTCTTCTCTTTCTGCCAGTGAGGGTACAATGAGAAGATGGCAGTTGGAAAATTATGTTAAAGATTTTATCTCTGTACATACATGTATTTATAAGCCAGAGACAGAAAGAGAAAAGATACTTTAAAACTCATATTACAGAATATGTACATATATAAATATGCGTAGGCACTTGTATTTAGAAGATGTGATAAAATGGTAATTATATTACTTTATGATCTCATAATAATGATTAAGGTAATTACTTTCCTCTATTGAACACTTACTACAAAGTTCTCTAAACATTCTGTAAGCATTTTATTATGTAATACTAAAAACAGCAATCACGTAACATTGCCTACATCTCCTAACATAATTTGACCACTGGGTTTGTCCTCCAATTCATGCCAGATGCCAGTTTTCTGTGAAACTAATAAAGTATCAGCTATAGATTTTCTCACTTATACAAGACCCTTCCAGTATTGAGTCTTTACCAATTTATTAACATTTTCTTAACCTTTAAAAAGTAAAATTTGTAATATAAAGCTATTTTAAGAGTGATAAGTTAGACTACTGTCTCCATTCATCTTTGACTTACCCTTCAAACAACTTTTCCTCCTGTCCATGTTGTAGTGGCCAAAGGAGTTTTGGGATTTAGTTGAAGGAAATTGACTTGGGGAATTTTGTTTGTTTGGGTTCAAAAATAACCTCCCAATAATATAATAACCTAACTGATAATATATAGTTAAGCTGTTACTGGTCTTCCTCTGAGGGAATAATATGGAGAAGAAAATGTCCTGCTGCTCTTCAGAGTGACTCACATAGCACATTGACCCAAGATTGCAGAATCAGAATCTGTGTAATAGGACAGATACTTGGGCCTCTGACAATGAAAAAACGTATACAGAGGGTGGGCGAACAGACAGAAATTTAAATGCATAAAGCCAGAGTTCAGCTATGGAATCTCTTAAAAATCATTATGTATAAAATGTAAAATTGTTCATGGAAGGTTTAATTTTAAAAGTGCCTAATAAAACTGAAAGTTTCTTTGGTCTGCATATTTTTGATATGAGTGCACCATAGTTATGGTGAGATTTTCTGTTGCATTTCACAAAATATGCTTTGTTAGATCATAAGCTTGGTAACTTTACAACAAATAACAAGATACCTGTATATGAAGTTTAATCTTCCACACATCCCCCAAATTAGACTTTACATATTAGCTTATTTGACTTATCATTTCTTTTGAGAGAAACTGGTAGTTCCAAAATATAGTGTGCGGAGGAGGAGCCAAGATGGTGGAGGAATAGGATGGGGAGAACACTTTCTCCTCCACAAATTCATCAAAAGAACATCTAAATGCTGAGTAAATTCCACAAAACAACTTCGGAATGCCGGCAGAGGACATCAGACACCCAGAAAAGCAACTCATTGCCTTCTAACAGGAGGTAGGAAAAAATATAAAGACAAAAAAGAGACAAAGAGGGAGGGATGGACCTCTGTCTGGGGAAGGGAGGCATAAAAAAAAAAAAAGAGAAGTTTCCAAACACCAGGAAACACTCTCACTGTCGAGTCTGTGCCGAACCTGGGAAGCATGGAGGTCAACATATCATGGAGGAAAATAAATAATTAAAACCCACAGACTACGAGCCCTACGATAACTTCCCCAGCGATAACTTCCCCAGTGGAGAAGCAGCGAAAACGCCTGCATCCGCCATGAGCAAGCGGGGGCTGGGCAGGGAGACGCCGCGCAGACGGCTCCGCTGAAGCGGGCAGCTTCGGCCCGAATATCCCGAGCGCTACCTGAGCGGAATAATTTGGGCCAGCAAACCACACTGTGGAGAAGGCAATGGCACCCCACTCCAGTACTTTTGCCTAGAAAATCCCATGGATGGAGGAGCCTGGTAGGCTGCAGTCCATGGGGTCGCTAGAGTCAGACACGACTGAGCGACTTCACTTTCACTTTTCACTTTGATGCACTGGAGAAGGAAATGGCAACCCACTCCAGTGTTCTTGCCTGGAGAATCCCAGGGACGGGGGAAGCCTGGTGGGCTGCCGTCTATGGGGTCACACAGAGTCAGATACGACTGAAGTGACTTAGCAGCAAACCACACTGTGGGATACCTACCACACGAAAAGCCAGCCCTAACCCAAGACAGCGCCAGGCCCGTGCACAGAACAAAGGACTGTACAGAGATAGCTGGCTGCAGTCCGCACCCCTCCAGTGACAAGCAGCCAGAGCCGGAGGGAGGCAATCGCAGCCCCAGAGAGACATTATTCACAAAACTCGTCCCTCCCTCCCTGCAGCGAGAATGAACAAGTGAGCTTAAAAAAAAAAAAAAAAAAGGGTGTCCACCACCGCCCTCTTTGTATCAGGGCAGAAATCAGACACTGAAGAGACCAGCAAGCAGAAGAAGCTATAACAGAGGGAACCGCCAAGGAAGCGATAGCCAATAAACTAAAACCCTGTGGTTAGTACCAACTACAGAGAAAGGGGCCTATAGATCTTGAGAAATTTAAGCTGGAACAAGGAACTAGCCGAAAATGAACTGAACCCACAGTATCCACAACAATAACAGAGAAAGTCTTATATATATTGTTGCTATTTTTACCATCATTATTTCTTTATTTCTTTTTTCTTTTTTTATTAATATATTTTTATTAAAATTTTTTTTTCTAAATTTTTTTTTATTTTTTTATCCTTTAGTACTCCTTTAATTTCCACTTTTAGAACCTATTATTACTTTGTAAAAGTGACCCCCCCTTTTTTTAATTCTTTCTTTTTTCTTTTTGTCTTTTCCTTTTTTTTCTTTTCCTTTAACATTGTATTTTTGAAACTCCAAACTCTGCTCTAGATTCATAAGTTTAGCTTATTGGTAATTGCTATCAATTTTTTACCTATTTATTTTTTTAATAACTTTTGTGACTTTTTTTTTCCTCCCTCTTTCTATCTCTTCATCTTTTCTTCGACATTGTATTCCTGAAACTCCAAACTCTAATCTAGACCTTAAATTTATGCTTTCTGGTATATGTAATCAAATTCTGCCTATTACTGACTGGATCTGTCTCTCTCCTTTTCATTCCCTCCTTTTACCCTCCTGACCACCTATGTCTCCTTCCTCCCTCTTTTCTTCTCTGTATAACTTCGTGAACATCTCTGAGCAGTCCAGTTGTGGAGTGCAGTATAGAAGGAGAAGTTTTTGAGACTACTGTAAAAATAAGACCAATAACTGGAAGCAGGAGGCTTAAGTCCAAACCCTGATCCCACGGAACATTAATTGACAGGAGCTCATCAAATGCCTCCATATCTACACTGAAACCAAGCCAATATACAGGCTACCCAAAGTGACCCCAAAATCATAGACATCTCATAACTCATTACTAGACACTCCATTGCACTCCAGAGAGAAGAAATCCAACTCCATCCACCAGAACTCCACACAAGCTTCCCTAACCAAGAAACCTTGACAAGCCAACTGTACAAACCCACATAGAGTGAGGAAACGCCACAATAAAGAGAACTCCACAAACTGCTAGAATACAGTAAGGACACCCCAAACTCAGCAATTTAAACAAGATGAAGAGACAGAAGAACTCCCAGCAGGTAAAGGAACACGATAAATGCCCACCAAACCAAACAAAAGAGGAAGAAATAGCGAATCTACCAGATAAAGAATTCCGAATAATGATAGTGAAATTAATCAAAAATCTGGAAATAAAAATGGAATCACAGATAAATAGCCTGGAGAAAAGCATTGAGAAGATGCAAGAAAGGTTTAACAAGGACCTAGAAGAAATAAAAAAGAGTCAATATATAATAAATAATGAAGTAAATGAGATCCAAAACACTCTGGAGGCAACAAATAGTAGAATAACAGAGGCAGAAGACAGAATTAGTGAATTAGAAGATAGAATAGTAGAAATGAATGACTCAGAGGAGAAAAAAGAAAAACGAATTAAAAGAAATGAGGACAATCTCAGAGACCTCCAGGACAATATTAAACGTTACAACATTCAAATCATAGGAGTCCGAGAAGAAGAAGACAAAAAGAAAGACCATGAGAAAATACTAGAGGAGATAATAGTTGAAAACTTCCCTAAAATGGGGAAGGAAATAATCACTCAAGTCCAAGAAACCCAGAGAGTCCCAAACAGGATAAACCCAAGGCGAAACACCCCAAGACACATATTAATCAAATTAACAAAGATCAAACACAAAGAACAGATATTAAAAGCAGCAAGGGAAAAAAACAACAAATAACACACAAGGGAATTCCCATAAGGATAACAGCTGATCTTTCAATAGAAACTCTCCAAGCCAGGAGGGAATGGCAAGACATACTTAAAGTGATGAAAGAAAAGAACCTACAGCCCAGATTATTGTACCCAGCAAGGATCTCATTCAAATATGAAGGAGAAATCAAAAGCTTTACAGACAAGCAAAAGCTGAGAGAATTCAGCACCACCAAATCAGCTCTCCAACAAATACTAAAGGACATTCTCTAGACAGGAAACACAAAAAGGGTATATAAATTCGAACCCAAAACAGTAAAGTAAATGGCAATGGGATCATACTTATCAATGATTACCTTAAATGTAAATGGGTTGAATGCCCCAACGAAAAGACAGAGACTGGCCGAATGGATAAAAAAACAAGACCCCTACATGTGTTGTCTACAAGAGACCCACCTCAAAACAGGGGATACATACAGACTGAAAGTGAAGGGCTGGAAAAAGATTTTCCATGCAAATAGGGACCAAAAGAAAGCAGGAGTAGCAATACTCATATCAGATAAAATAGACTTTAAAACAAAGGCTGTGAAAAGAGACAAGAAGGTAACTACATAATGATCAAAGGATCAATCCAAGAAAAAAATATAACAATTATAAATATACATACACCCAACATAGGAGTGCCGCAATATGTAAGACAAATACTAACAAGTATGAAAGGAGAAATCTACAATAACACAATAATAGTGGGAGACTTTAATACCCCACTCACACCAATGGATAGATCAACTAAACAGAAAATTAACAAGGAAACACAGACTCTAAATGACACAATAGACCAGTTAGACCTAATTGATATGTATAAGACATTTCATCCCCAAACAATGAATTTCACCTTTTTCTCAAGCGCACACGGAACCTTCTCCAGGATAGACCACATCCTGGGTCATAAGTCTAGCCTTGGTAAGTTCAGAAATATTGAAATCATCCCAAGCATCTTCTCTGACCACAATATGGTAAGATTAGATCTCAATAACAGGAGAAAAACTATTTAAAATTCCAACATATGGAGGCTGAACAACACGCTGCTGAATAACCAACAAATCACAGTAGAAATCAAAAAAGAAATCAAAATCTGCATAGAAATGAATGAAAATGAAAACACAACAACCCAAAACTTGTGGGACACTGTAAAAGCAGTCCTAAGGGGAAAGTTCATAGCAATACAGGCATACCTCAAGAAACAAGAAAAAAGCCAAATAAATAACCTAACTCTACACCTAAAGCAACTAGAAAAGGAAGAAATAAAGCACCCCAAGGTTAGTAGAAGGAAAGAAATCTTAAAAATTAGGGCAGAAATAAATGCAAAAGAAACAAAATAGACCATAGCAAAAATCAACAAAGCCAAAAGCTGATTCTTAGAAAGGGTAAATAAAATTGACAAACCATTAGCCAGACTCATCAAGAAACAAAGGGAGAAAAATCAAATCAATAAAATTAGAAATGAAAATGGAGAGATCACAACAAACAACACAGAAATACAAAGGATCATAAGAGACTACTATCAGCAATTATATGGCAATAAAATGGACAACGTGGAAGAAATGGACAAATTCTTAGAAAAGTAGAAGTTTCCAAAACTGGATCAGGAAGAAATAGAAAATCTTAACAGACCCATCACAAGCACGGAAATTGAAACTGTAATCAGAAATCTTCCAGCAAACAAAAGCCCAGGTTCAGACGGCTTCACAGCTGAATTCTACCAAAAATTTAGAGAAGAGCTAACCCCTATCCTACTCAAACTGTTCGAGAAAATTGCAGAAGAAGGCAAACTTCCAAACTCATTCTATGAGGCCACCATCACCCTAATACCAAAACCTGACAAAGATGCCACAAAAAAAGAAAACTACAGGCCACTATCACTGATGAATATAGATGCAAAAATCCTTAACAAAATTCTAGCAATCAGAATCCAACAACACATTAAAAAGATCATACACCATGACCAAGTGGGCTTTATCCCAGGAATGCAAGGATTCTTCAATATTCACAAATCAATCAACGTAATACACCACATTAACAAATTGAAAAAGAAAAACCATATGATTATCTCAATAGATGCAGAGAAAGCCTTTGACAAAGTTCAACATCCATTTACGATAAAAACTCTCCAGAAAGCAGGAATAGAAGGAACATACCTCAACATAATAAAAGCTATATATGACAAACCCACAGCAAACATTATCCTCAATGGTGAAAAATTGAAAGCATTTCCTCTAAAGTCAGAAACAAGACAAGTATGCCCACTTTCACCATTACTATTCAACATAGTTTTGGAAGTTTTGGCCACAGCAATCAGAGCAGAAAAAGAAATAAAAGGAATCCAAATTGGAAAAGAAGAAGTAAAATTCTCACTCTTTGCAGATGACATGATCCTCTACGTAGAAAACCCGAATTATTCAACCAGAAAATTACTACAACTAATCAATGAATAAAGTAAAGTTGCAGGATATAAAATCAACACACAGAAATCCCTTGCATTCCTGTACACTAATAATGAGAAAATAGAAAGAGAAAATAAGGAAACAATTCCATTCACCATTGCAACCAAAAAGAATAAAATACTTAGGAATATATCTACCTAAAGAAACTAAAGACCTATATATAGAAAACTATAAAACACTGGTGAAAGAAATCAAAGAGGACACTAATAGATGGAGAAATATACCATGTTCATGGATTGGTAGAGTCAATACAGTGAAAATGAGTATACTACCCAAAGCAATTTATAGATTCAATGCAATCCTCATCTAGCTTCCAATGGCATTCTTCACAGAGCTAGAACAAATAATTTCTCAATTTGTATGGAAATATAAAAAACCTCGAATAGCCAAAGATATTTTGAGAAAGAAGAATGGAACTGGAAAAATCAACCTGCCTGACTTCAGGCTCTACTACAAAGCCACAGTCATCAAGACAGTATGGTACTGGCACAAAGACAGATATATAGATCAATGGAACAAAATAGAAAGCCCAGAGATAAATCCATGCACATATGGACACCTTATCTTTGACAAAGGAGGCAAGAATATAAATGGAGAAAAGACAATCTCTTTAACAAGTGGTGCTGGGAAAACTGGTCAAACACTTGTAAAAGAATGAAACTAGAACACTAACACCATACACAAAAATAAACTCAAAATGGATTAAAGATCTAAATGTAAGACCAGAAACTATAAAACTCCTAGAGGAAAACATAGGCAAAACACTCTCTGACATACATAACAGCAGGATCCTCTATGACCCACCTCCCAGAATATTGGAAATAAAATCAAAAATAAATAAATGGGACCTAATTAAACTTAAAAGCTTCTGAACAACAAAGGAAACTATAAGCAAGGTAAAAAGACAGCCTTCAGAAAGGGAGAAAATAATAGCAAATGAAGCAACAGACAAACAACTAATCTCAAAAATATACAAGCAACTCCTACAGCTCAATTCCAGAAAAATAAATGACCCAATCAAAAAATGGGCCAAAAAACTAAATAGACATTTCTCCAAAGAAGACATACAGATGGCTAACAAACACATGAAAAGATGCTCAACATCACTCATTATCAGATCAGATCAGATCAGTCGCTCATCCCCCCCCCTCACACGCCAGCCCCGTCCTACCGCTCCCGGTCCTCCCGCATCTCCCTCTCTCCTCTCTCCCCTTCTCCCCCCCCTCTCCCCCCTTCTTCTCTTCCTCTTCCTGGTGGCACTGTTCCTTTGCATCTTCTCCAGGTTTCTCCTTACTTTTCTTGTTATCTTTCTCGCTCTTTCCTCCACTACATCGCCGTAGTGATTCTCTCTTCTATCTTCTTCGCCTACTCTGCAGTCACTCTAGTGTTTGGCATCTTCCTTCCCATCTTCCCTCATGTGGCCTTTCTTGCTTATTTTCTTCCTTTTCGGCTTTCCCTCTCCCTGTCTTCTGGGTTGTTTTCTCCACATCTTGTTCACTTTTTTCTTCCTCACTTTCTCTTTTCTCTTAATTAAATAGCCTACGCTCCTTTCCTTTTGAACGTCTCCTATTCTTCCTGATTTTGGGCAGATCAGGTGGTCTGTCTCTTTTATCTTTTTTTGTCACATCACTTTGGCATTCAAAACAGAGATTTTCTCTCTCTTTTCCTGTCACGTGTGGTCTCTTTCCTCCCTTTTCTAACTTATACGTACTTTGGCCTGGCGATTGGCTCGTGTGGTGGTGCGCGGGCACTCCTTGCATCCTTTCTTGGGATTGGGATGAAAACTGACTTTTATTTTGCACTGCTGGTTTTCATTGCTGGCTTTGAGTGTAGCACTTTCACAGCATCATCATTCAGACTTGGAATAGCTCCACTGAATTCCATCACCTCCACTACTTTTTCGTAGTGATGCTTTCTGGCCCATTTGACTTCACATTCAAGATTCTGGCTCTAGGTCAGTGATCACATCATCATATTATCTGGGTCTTGCTCTTTTTTGTACAGTTCTTCTTGTATTCTTCCACCTCTTCTTAATATCTTCTCTTCTGTTATCCACACCATCTCTGTCCTTTATCGTGCCCATCTTTGCTAAATGTTCCTTTGGTATCTCTGATTTTCTTGAAGATCAGAGAAATGCAAATCAAAACCACTATGAGGTACCATTTCACACCAGTCAGAATGGCTGCAATCCAACAGTCCACAAGCAATAAATGCTGGAGAGGGTGTGGAGAAAAGGGAACCCTCTTACACTGTTGGTGGGAATGCAAACTAGTACAGCCACTTTGGAGAACAGTATGGAGATTTCTCAAAAAACTGGGAATATAAGTGCCTTATGATCCAGCAATCCCACTGCTGGGAATACACACTGAGAAAACCAGAATTGAAAGAGACACGTGTACCCCAATGTTCATAGCAGCACTGTTTACAATAGCCAGGACTTGGAAGCAACCTAGATGTCCATCCACAGATGAATGGATAAGAAAGCAGTGGTACATATACACAATGGAATATTACTCAGCAAATAAAAAGAATACATTTGATTCAGTTCTAATGAGGTGGATGGAACTGGAGCCTATTATACAGAGTGAAGTAAGCCAGAAAGAAAAACACAAATACAGTATAGTGATGCATATATATGGAATTTAGAAAAATGGTAACAATGACCCTGTTTACGGGACAGCAAAAGAAACATTGATGTATAGAACAGACTTTGGGTCTCTCGGAACGGGAGAGGGTGGGATGATTTGGGAGAATAGCATTGAAATATGTATAATATCATATCTGAAACGAGTCGCCAGTCAAGTTACGATGCCTGATAGCGGATGCCTGGGGCTGGTGCACTGGAACGACCCGGGGGGATGGTATGGGGAGGGAGGAGGGAGGAGGGTTCAGGATGGGGAACACATGTATACTTGTGGGAGATCCATCTCGATGTATGGCAAAAGCAATACAATATTGTAAAGTTAAGCAAAATAAAATTTAATTGGAAAAAAAAAAAACCAAAAAAACAAAATATACTGTGCTGTATTACTCCTGATACAGTGAAACGGTCTGAAAAACAAGTATAACACTGATAAAACTCCAGTATTTATTTATTAATAAGTCAACTTATATGGCATGAGAGAAATTTAGTTCAGTTAGGTTCAGTCGCTCAATCATGTCTGACTCTTTGTGACCCCATGAATTGCAGCATGCCAGGCCTTCCTGTCCATCAACAACTCCTAGAGTTCGCACAAACTCATGTGCATCAAGTAGGTGATGCCATCGAACCATTTCATCCTCTGTCGTCCTCTTCTCCTCCTGGCTTCAATGTTTCCTAGCATCAGGGTCTTTTCCAATGAGTCAAGTCTTCTCATGAGGTGGCCAAAGTATTTGAGATTCAGCCTCAGCATCAGTCCTTCCAATGTACACCCAGGACTGATCTTCTTTAAGATGTACTGGTTGGATCTCCTTGCAGTCCAGGTGACTGTCAAGAATCTTCTCTAGCACCACAGTTCAAAAGCATCAATTCTTCAGCACTCACCTTTCTTCACAGTACAACTCTCACATCCATACATGGCCACTGGAATAACCATAGCCTTGACCAGACTAACCTTTGTTGTCAAAGTAATGTCTCTGCTTTTGAATATGCTATCTAGGTTGGTCATAACTTTGCTTTCAAGGAGTAAGCGTCTTTTAATTCCATGGCTGCAGTCACCATCTGCAGTGATTTTGGAGCCCCCCAAAATAAAGCCTGCCACTGTTTCCACTGTTTCCCCATCTATTTCCCATGAAGTGATGGGACCAGATACCATGATCTTAGTTTTCTGAATGTTGAACTTTAAGCAAACTGTCTCACTGTCCTCTTTTACTTTCATTAAGAGGCTTCTTAGTTCCTCTTCACTTTCTGCCATAAAGGTGGTGTCACCTGCATATCTGAGATTATAGATATTTCTACTGGCAATCTTGATTCCAGCTTGTGCTTCTTCCAGCCCAGCGTTTCTTATGATGTACTCTGCATAAAAGTTAAATAAGCAAGGTGACAATATACAGCCTTGATGTACTCATTTTTCTATTTGGAACTAGTCTGTTGTTCTATGTCCAGTTCTAACCGTCGCTCCCTGACTTGTATACAGGTATCTCAAGAGGCAGGTCAGGTGGTCTGGTATTCCCATCTCTTTCAGAATTTTCCACAGTTTATTGTGATCCACACAATCAAAAGCTTTGGCATAGTCAATAAAGCAGAAATAGATGTTTTCCTGGAACTCTCTTGCTTTTTCCACGATCCAGCAGATGTTGGCTATTTGATCTCTGGTTCTTCTGACTTTTTGAAAACCAGCTTGAACATCAGGAATTTTACCATTCACGTATTGCTGAAGCCTGGCTTGGAGAATTTTGAGCATTACTTTACTAGCATGTGAGATGAGTGCAATTGTGCAGTAGTTTGAGCATTGTTTGGCATTGCCTTTCTTTGGGATTGGAATGAAAACTGACCTTTTCCAGTCCTGTGGCCACTGCTGAGTTTTCCAAATATTCTTTCATATTGAATGCAGCACTTTCACAGAATCTTCTTTCAGGATTTGAAATACCTCAACTGGAATTCCATCACCTCCACAAGCTTTGTTCATAATGATGATTTCTAAGGCCTACTTGACTTCACATTCCAGGATGTCTGGCTTTAAGTGAGTGAAAATACCATCATGATTATCTGGATCATGAAGAGCTTTTTTTGTATAGATATTCTGTGTATTCTTGCCACCTCTTCTTAATATCTTCTGCTTCTGTTAGGTCCATACAATTTCTGTCCTTTATCGATCCCATCTTTGCATGAAATGTTCCCTTGGTATCTCTCATTTTCTTGAAGAGATCTCTAGTCTTTCTCATTCTGTTGTTTTCCTCTATTTCTTTGCATTGATTGATCAGGAAGGCTTTCTTATCTGTCTCTGGTATTCTTTGGAACTCTGCATTCAAATCGGAGTATCTTTCTTTTTCTCCTTTGCTTTTTGACTTCCGTGGTGGCTCAGACAGTAAAGTGTCTGTCTACAATGTGGGAGACCTGGGTTCGATCCCTCAGTTGGGAAGTTCCCTGAAGAAGAAATAGCAACCCACTCCAGAACTCTTGCCTAGAAAATCCCATGGATTGAGGATCCTGGTGTCCATGGGGTCGCAGAGAGTTGGACATGACTGAGAAACTTCACTTTCTTTAGTTCCTTGCTTTTTGCATCTCTTCTTTCCACAGCTATTAGTAAAGCCTCCTCACAGAGCCATTTTGCTTTTTTTGCATTTCTCTTCCATGGGAATGGTCTTTTTCCCTGTCTCCTGTACAATGTCACAAACCTCCGTCCATAGTTCATCAGGCACTCTGTCTATCATATCTAGTCCCTTAAATCTATTTCTCACTTCCACTGTATAATCATAAGGGACTGATTTAGGTCATACCTGAATGGTATAGTGGTTTTCCCTACTTTCTTCAACTTAAGTCTGAATTTGGCAATAAAGAGTTCATGGTCTGAGCCACAGTCAGCTCCTGGTCTTGTTTTTGCTGATTGTATAGAGCTTCTCCATCTTTGGCTGCAAAGAATATAATCAGTCTGATTTTGGTGTTGACCATCTGGTGATGTCCATGTGTAGAGTTTTCTCTTGTGTTGTTGGAAGAGGGTTTTTGCTATGACGAGTGCATTTTCTTGGCAAAACTCTATTAGCCTTTGCCCTGCTTCATTCTGTACTCCAAGGACTAATTTGCCTGTTACTCTAGGTATTTCTTGACTTCCTACTTTTGCATTCCAGTTCCATATGATGAAAAGGACATCTTTTTTGGGTGTTAGTTCTAAAAGGTCTTGTAGGTCTTCATAGAACCATTCAACTTCAGCTTCATCAGTTTACTGGTTGGGGCATAGGCTTGGATCAGCGTGATATTGAATGGTTTGCCTTGGAAACGAACAGAGATCATTCTGTCGTTTTTGAGATTGCATCCAAGTACTGCATTTAGGACTCTTTTATTGACCATGATGGCTACTACATTTCTTCTAAGGGATTCCATCCTGCCAACAGTAGTAGATATAATGGTCATCTGAGTTAAATTCACCCATTCCATTCCAATTTAGTTCGCTGATTCCTAGAATGTCAATATTCACTCTTGCCATCTCCTGTTTGACCAATTTCCAATTTGCCTTGATTCATGGACCTAACATCCCAGGTTCCTATGCAGTATTGCTCTTTACAGCATCAGACCTTGCTTCTATCATCAAATCCACAGCTGGGTATTGTTCTTGCTTTGGCTCCATCCTTTCATTCTTTCTGTAGTTATTTCTCCACTGATCTCTGTAGCATATTGGGCACCTACAGACCTGTGGAGTTCCTCTTTCAGTGTCCTATCATTTTGCCCTTTCATACTGTTCATGAGATTCTCAAGGCAAAAATACTGAAGTGGTTTGCCATTCCCTTCTCCAGTCGATCACATTCTGTCAGACCTCTCCACCATGACCCGTCCCTCTTGGGTGGTCCCCCATGCCATGACTTAGTTTCATTGAGTTAGACAAGGCTGTGGTCCATGTGATCAGATTGGGTAGTTTTGTGTGATTATGGTTTCAGTGTGTCTGCCCTCTCATGCCCTCTTGCAACACCTACTGTCTTACTTGCATTTCTCTTACCTTGGGCGTGGGGTATCTCTTCACAGCTGCTCCAGCAAAGCGCAGCTGCTACTCCTTACCTTGGACAAAGTTGCCCCTCCTGACCTTGAAAGTGGAGTAGCTCCTCTTGGCCGTGACTCAATACAATGTGGTAACATTTTTAAACCTCTTGATATGTCTTGCTGCTAAGTCGCTTCAGTCGTGTCCGACTCTGTGCAACCCCGTAGATTGCAGCCCATCAGGCTCCTCTGTCCCTGGGATTCTCCAAGCAAGAACACTGGAGTGGGTTGCCATTTCCTCCTCCAATGCATGAAAGTGAAAAGTGAAAGTGAAGTCGCTCAGTCGTGTCTGACTCTTAGCAACCCCATGGACTGCAGCCCATCAGGCTCCTCAGTCCATGGGATTTGCTGGGCAAGAGTACTGGAGTGGGTTGCCATTGCCTTCTCTGAAATTCATATAAATTTTTATATATTCCATAATTAGCAATTACACCATTTGAATATGAAAATAAAGTATAATCCAAATAAAGAAGACAAAGCCATAAAAAGTTAACCAAAAAATCTTGAAAATATCAAAAGACTCACTTTCTATACTATAATTAAACTAGACTCTAATGTTAAAAATCATAAAAAGTAAAAGTAATGAAAAGCAACATTATAGTCAAGAAGTATAGATAATAAAGTGATAATTAATGAGCAGGAAAAAATTGATCACTACACATCCAAACTGGAAACTTCTAAGCATAACAAAGATGAAAATATTGTAAAGCAAGCTCTCACTTGGCTGATCAGAAGAATACTTGTGAAAGCAGAAGCAAATTAATTCTGTGTACTTGTTCAGAAGTATGATGATTCTTTTTTTATGAACTTTTACTGTAAGCACTGATTTTATGGAAAACCAGTTTGTTTTTGTTTTATTTTTGTTATCCCACTTATATTTATAGAGAACAAAATGGATGTGTTTAAACTGAGACTTTTAAATAAAAATAGTCAAATATGTCAGATCATTCCAAGATTATTATTTTTTTTGAAAGCCAGGTTTGGGTATATTGTTTTGTTCGTAAGTTTGTTTCAATAGGAAAGACATTACTTACAGCTCATGAGCTTAAAAACTGGATGAATACAACCATACCTCAGTCTGTTGTGCTTTTTTTTATTTTACCTGTCGATAGTGCATTTTTTACAAACTGAAGTTTTGGTAACCCTGCCTCAAGCAAGTCCTTTAGCACCCTTTTCCCAATACTATTTGCTCACTTCACATCTTTGTGTTATAGTTTGGTAATTCTAGCAGCAGCAGCAGCATTTCAAATATTTTCATTATTATTCCATTTGCTATGGTTCTATGTGATCTTTGATGTTACTATTACAGTTGTTTTGGGCAATTGTTTTGGGATGCCATGAGCCACATAATAATAAGACAAAAGGCTTAATGATAAATACTGCATGTGATCTGACCACTTCACTGACTGACCATTCCCACATCCTTCTCTTTCTCCTCAGGGACCCCTCTTCTGACTGCTCCACTGACTGACCATTGACACATCTTTCTCCCTCATCTCAGGCCTCCCTACTCCCTGAGACACAGCAATGTTAAAATTTGGCTAATTAGTAGCCCTGCATGGTGTCTTAAGTTTTAAAATGAAAGTGAGAGTCAGTCAAATCAAAAGCTGTGAAGGATTAAGTTTAGTGAGAAGGGCATGTCTAGAAACGAGATAGACCAAAAGCTAGACTTCCGTACCAGTTAGCCAAGTGGTGAATACAAAGGAGAAGTTCTTGAAAGAAATTAACAGTGCTACTTCAGTGAACATACAAATGATAAGAAAGCAAGTCAGCATTATCGTTGATACAGAGAAAATTTTAGTGTTCTGAATAGATGATCAAATCAACCACAATATTCCCTTTATTGCTTCCCTGTTGGCTCAGTAAAGAATCTGCCTGTAATGTGGGAGACCTTGGTTCAATCCCCGGGTTGGGAAGATTCCTTGGAGAAGAGTATGGCAACCCAATCCAGTATTCTTGCCTGGAGAATCCCTGTGGACAGAGGTGCCTGGTGGCCTATAGTCCATGGGGTTGCAAAGAGTCAGACATGACTGAGTGACTGAGCACAATCCAGACCAAGGCCCTAATTCTCCTTAACTCTGTGAAGCCTGAGGGAGTTAAGGAAGGTAAAGAAGAGAAATCTGAAGCTAACAGAGGTTGATTAATGAGGCTTAAGTAAAGAAGCTGTCTTTCTAACATGTATGTAATAAGTGAAGCAGCAGGTGCTCCTGTAAAAGCTGCAGCAAGTTATCTAGAAGATCATTAATGAATTGACTATACTAAAAAACAGATTTTCAGTGAAGATAAAAGAGCCTTCTGTTTGAATAGGATGCTACTAGGACTTTCATTGCTAGCAAAGAAAAGTCAGTGCCTGACTTCAAAGCTTCCAAAGACAGGCTGACCCCCTTATTAGTGGTAATGTAGCTGGTTACTTGAAGTGAATGTTCACTTACCATTTGGAAAGTCCCAAGACCCTTAACTGCTAAGTCACTTCAGTCGTGTCCGACTCTGTGCGACCCCATAGACTGCAGCCTACCAGGCTCCCCCGTCCCTGGGATTCTCCAGGCAAGAACGCTTGAGTGGGTTGTCATTTCCTTCTCCAGTAAGACCCTTAAAAGTCATGTTAAAATGACTCTGCCTGTGCTGTATAAATAGAACAATAAAGTCTATTTATACATCTGTTTACAACTTGGTTTACTGAATAGTAAACCCACTGTTGAGAACGACTACCCAGAAAGGAAAAAAAAAAAAAAATCCTTTCAAAGTATTGCTCTTCATTGATAATGCACCCATCACTGCATGGGAAATAGATGGGGAAACAGTGGAAACAGTGTCAGACTTTGTTTTTCTGGGCTCCAAGATCACTGCAGATGGTGACTGCAGCCATGAAATTAAAAGACGCTTACTCCTTGGAAGGAAAGTTATGACCAACCTAGATAGCATATTCAAAAGCAGAGACATTACTTTACCAACAAAGGTTCGCCTAGTCAAGGCTATGGTCTTTCCTGTGGTCATGTATGGATGTGAGAGCTGGACTGTGAAGAAGGCTGAGCGCCGAAGAATTGATGCTTTTGAACTGTGGTGTTGGAGAAGACTCTTGAGAGTCCCTTGGACTGCAAGAAGATCCAACCAGTCCATTCTGAAGGAGATCAATCCTGGAATTTCTTTAGAAGGAATGATGCTAAAGCTGAAACTCCAGTACTTTGGCCACCTCATGCGAAGAGTTGACTCATTGGAGAAGACTCTGATGCTGGGAGGGATTGAGGGCAGGAGGAGAAGGGGACGACAGAGGATGAGATGGCTGGATGGCATCACTGACTCGATGGATGCGAGTCTGAGTGACCTCCGGGAGCTGGTGATGGACAGGGAGGCCTGGCGTGCTGCGGTTCATGGGGTCGCAAAGAGTCGGACACGACTGAGCGACTGATCTGATCTGATCTGATCTGATAATGCACCTATTCACCCAAGAGTGATGTACAAATGATACTGATGTACAATGAGACCAGTGTTTTCATGCCTACTAACACAACATCAGTTCTGCAGTTCTCCAGGTCATGCATGGATTGAGTAACTTCTACTTTTCAGTTTTATCATTTAAGAATTTATTTTATAAGGCTATAGCTGCCATGCATGATTTCTCTGATGGATCTAGGCAGAATCTTCTGGACAGTTTTCTAGATGCCATTATCAACCTTATCTTCTGGACAATATTCTCAATGCCATTATCAACCTTCATGATTCATGGAAAGAAGTCAAAATATCAACATTAACAAGAGTTTGGAAGTTGGTTCCACCCTTCATGTATGGCTTTGAGAGGTTCAAGACTCCAGAAGAGTAAGTCATGGCAGATGTTGTAGAAATAGCAAGAGAAATGTAGTTAAAAGTGAAGATGTGACCAAATTACTGACATATCATGATAAAACAAATGGGTAAGGAGGTGCTTCTTATGGATGAGTGAAGAAAGTGGTCTCCTGAGATGGAATCCACTTTTGTTGAAGATGCTGTGAAGATTCTTGAAATGGCAACAAAGTTTTTAGGATATATTTAGATTATTACATGAACTTTATAAAGTATAGGCAAGATTTGAAAGGATTTACTCTAGTTTTGAAGAAAGTTCTGTGGATAAAGTGCTATCAAACAACATTATATGCTACCAAGAAATGTTCCTCAAAGGAAAAGCCAGTTGATGTGGCAAATATCACTGTTGTCTTATTTTAAGAAATTTCCTCAACCACTCCAGCCTTCAGGAACAACCACCCTGATCAGTTAACAGCCATCAACACTGAGGTGAGACCCCCCTACCAGTAAAAAGATTAACTCACTGAAGGCTCATGATGACTAACGTTTTTTAGCAGAAAATATTTTTAAATTAAAGTACAGTCTCTGTTTCTGTAAGCATAATGCTGTTGCACACTTAATAGACTATTAAGTATTAGTGTATACTTAAACATGCAAGAGGAAATAAAATATGACTCACTTTATTACAATATGTACCTGATTGAGGTCATCTGGAATGAAACACACAATGTATCTGAGGCATGTCTATATATGAAAAATTCTAAGAAGTCATGAATATGTTACACAGAAGGAGGCTATGTTTATTTGTGTCATGTGGGAAAATACTTGTGGTATTTTATCTTTTTTTTAAAATTAATTTAAAAAATAATTTTAAATTAAATTTTATTTTGCTTAACTTTACAATATTGTATTGCTTTTGCCATCCATCAGGATGGATCCGCTACAAGTATACATGTGTTCTCCATCCTGAACCCTCCTCCCTCCTACCTCCCCATACCATCCCTCTGGGTCGTCCCAGTGCACCAGCCCCAGGCATCTGTTATCAGGCATCGTACCTGAACTGGCGACTCATTTCAGAAATGATATTATACATATTTCAATGCTATTCTCCCAAATCATCCCACCCTCTCCCGTTCCCAGAGTCCAAAAGTCTGTTCTATACATCAGTGTCTCTTTTGCTGTCTTGTAAACAGGGTTATTGTTACCATCTTTCTATATTCCATATATATGCGTTAGTATACTGTATTTCTGTTTTTCTTTCTGGCTTACTTCACTCTGTATAATAGGCTCCAGTTCCATCCACCTCATTAGAACTGATTCAAATGTATTCTTTTTAATGGTTAAGTAATACTCCATTGTGTATATGTACCACAGCTTTCTTATCCATTCATCTGTGGATGGACATCTAGGTTGCTTCCAAGTCCTGGCTATTGTAAACAGTGCTGCTATGAACATTGGGGTACACGTGTCTCTTTCAATTCTGGTTTTCTCAGTGTGTATGCCCAGCAGTGGTATTTTGTTTTTTAAAATTTTATAATAGTTTTAATTTTTCATTCTAATATTTACTTTCTATATAATTTGTATTTGTAATAATTTTTACAATTTTTAGGAGAACTTCACCAAATTATATCATCGTTAGGCATCATCAAACCTAGGTGTCTCCTTCCTCAGTTCTGACAATGCTTTCCTTCATCACCTGGTCAAACTAGTTTTGTTGTTTGCTTTGCTTTTCCTGAAATATCAGTGTTCAACACCAGAGAATTTACACTTGCTATTTCGCCGTTTCCTCCACTAGACCGGTTCCCTGATAGTTGCCTATAGGAGTCACTGCCCACTTGGTTTAAATACCTGTTCACCTCTTCAAAGATTGGATTTTCAAACTAAAATTATAACTTCCATAGCTTGCTTTATTGTTTCCTTGCATTATTTTCCTTTACAATACTCTTTATTACTTGACACATGACATAATACTCTGTTAATTTCTTTCTAGGTTTGGTAAAATATAATAATGTTATAAAAAAGCCTTTTATGTGTTTTGTTCACTCCCAAGAACTTATAACAGTGCTTGGCTCTCAAAGTCACTGTTTAATAAATATTTGTTGAACAAATCATTGAAAAATATTATTATATACTATTGTTTTAAAAAGAGAAACTGAAGGTTAGATATCAAGAAAATTATAATTTTAAAAGCTTTTTAAAGTGATAGAGCCAAAATTCACAGATTATTTTTTGGACTCAAGATTAGTTTGTAACCACAAAACATGTTTTTACCTAAAAGAATCCTTTAAAATAGGCTCAAGATTTGAAAATAAAATACATTTGATGCTAATTATTTAAGGCTTGACATTTAATGTTCTGAATTTAATAATGCAAAAACTATTTTTTAAAAATGAGTCATTGTAAATGTAAATTGGTTTAGACTTTCAAGGGAAAGTATTATATCATAGTGAAACATGGTACATTTATTTCTAAAATGACCTGTAGAAAAAGCTACACTATCTACATCTTAATTTACAAAAACAACTACTAAAAAGAGGTAATAAATATAATTTCAAAGAAACACACCATTCACCAAAGAGGAAATATACTTAGAAAATGAATATATGGAAAATTTTTAACCATCTTACTAATTAAGGAAAAGTAAGATTATAATGCTAAATAAAGTGTTTAACTCATTAAATTAGCAGTTCATCATTTAGAACACATTTAGAACGTCATTTAGAACACATCATTTAGAATCAGATTTCAATGAACTGCTAGTGTTCATGTAAGGGACTGACAGTATCAACTATTTTTGATCTAGTTAAATCTGATTCATGAAATCATAAAAAAGAATTATCAGTGCTGATTTTATGCAGAAAAATGAATATTTTAATAAGTATTATATTAGCAAAGGCCTAAGAGAAGCATAGAAATTTGAATCATGTTAGAAAATGAATGAGGTTATTGTATAGCTTAATGAATGTTCCAAAAACTTCAAACTACAAAAGTTGTTTTGTAGTTGTTACAGATTTATTGTAATGCTTGCAGTTGCTTGAAACAAACCAAAAGCAAATACTTGCTGGAAGAATCCAGTTTCAACTTAGACTTCAAAGCATCCTCAAACATAAAGTTCTTTGAAAAAATGAGTTCACAATTTAAAATTTTAAAAACCTCACACACAAATAAGATACTTATGACAATCAGCAGTACAATAGACATATTAAGAAATGACTTGAACCTATCAGATATAAATTATTGAATAAGTATATTGTCACATTAAAGCAAAGAGAAGTGAGTTTAAAACAGGAGATATAAACTACCAAAAATACCAAATAATTTTGAAAAGAAACATCAGAAAATTATGTATATTTTTTAAACAAAAACTAGAATTAGCAACAAACATTTACAAATAAAACTATATACAGGAAATCATTTATAATGATATCAAAATCTTTAAATACCTTGAAATAAATATTATAAAAAAATGTGAAGACTTCTATATGGAAAACTCAATATTATTGATTAATGTTGGAGAAGAAATAGAAATGGAAGCATGCATCATTTCCACTGCTTGGAAAACTCAATAAAGTGCTATCCCTTTCCAAATTAATTTATTGTTTCACCTAAATAAAATCAATATAAAAATTGCGACAGGTAATTTAATTAAGCTAATTCTAAAACTTATAAGGAAATAAAAAATGATAGTCATATACTCTTGAAAAATAAGTTGGAGTTACTCTATGAATTAACATGATTACAGGTATATCATTACATTTTGTAATACTGAGTGATACTAAACAAATGACATAATGTAGAGACCAGCACATAAAGTAGAATATACAGAAAGAGAGCCACACATGTTAGTTTTTAGATCTAAGGAAAATATTTTCCCTGGTGGCTCAGATAGTAAATAATCTCCCTGCAATGCAGGAGACCCAGGTTTTATCCCAGTTAGGAAGGTACCCTGGAGGAGGGAATGGCACCCCACTCCATTATACTTGCCTCGAGAATTCCATGGACAGAGAAGCATGGCAGACTATGTGGTCCATGGGATCACAAAGAGTTGGACATGACTGAGAAATTAACACTTTCATACCATTGCAAACCAGAGAAAAGATAACTTTTTCAGAAAATTATGAGGTCAAACAAGAGATGGCAAGAGTGAATGTTGACATTCTAGGAATTAGCGAACTAAAATGGACTGGAATGGGTGAATTTAACTCGGATGACCATTATATCTACTACTGTGGGCAGGAATCGCTCAGAAGAAATGGAGTGGCCATCATGGTCAACAAAAGAGTCCGAAATGCAGTACTTGGATGCAATCTCAAAACCGATAGAATGATCTCTGTTCGTTTCCAAGGCAAACCATTCAATGTCACAGTAATCCAAGTCTATGCCCCAACCAGTAACGCCGAAGAAGCTGAAGTTGAAAGGTTCTATGAAGACCTACAAGACCTTTTAGAACTAACACCCAAAAAAGATGTCCTTTTCCTTATAGGGAACTGGAATGCAAAAGTAGGAAGTCAAGAAACACCTGGAGTAACAGGCAAATTTGGCCTTGGAATACGGAATGAAGCAGGGCAAAGACTAATAGAGTTTTGCCAAGAAAATGCACTGGTCATAGCAAATACCCTCTTCCAACAACACAAGAGAAGACTCTATACATGGACATCACCAGATGGTCAACACTGAAATCAGATCGATTATATTCTTTGCAGCCAAAGATGGAGAAACTCTATACAATCAGCAAAAACAAGACCAGGAGCTGACTGTGGCTTGGACCATGAACTCCTTATTGCCAAATTCAGACTGAAATTGAAGAAAGTAGGGAAAACTACTAGACCATTCAGGTATGACCTAAATCAAATCCCTTATGAGTATACAGTGGAAGTGAGAAATAGATATAAGGGCCTAGATCTGATAGATAGAGTGCCTGATGAACTATGGAATGAGGTTCGTGACATTGTACAGGAGACAGGGATCAAGACCATCCCCATGGAAAAGAAATGCAAAAAAGCAAAATGGCTGTCTGGGGAGGCCTTACAAATAGCTGTGAAAAGAAGAGAAGCGAAAAGCAAAGGAGAAAAGGAAAGATATAAACATTTAAATGCAGAGTTCCAAAGAATAGCAAGAAGAGATAAGAAAGCCTTCTTCAGTGATCAATGCAAAGAAATAGAGGAAAACAACAGAATGGGAAAGACTAGGGACCTCTTCAAGAAAATCAGAGATCCCAAAGGAACATTTCATGCAAAAATGGGCTCAATAAAGGACAGAGATGGTGTGGACCTAACAGAAGCAGAAGATATTAAGAAGAGGTGGCAAGAATACACAGAAGAACTGTACAAAAAAGAGCTTCAAGACCCAGATAATCATGATGATGTGATCACTGACCTAGAGCCAGACATCTTGGAATGTGAAGTCAAATGGGCCTTAGAGAGCATCACTACGAACAAAGCTAGTGGAGGTGATGGAATTCCAGTGGAGCTATTCCAAGTCCTGAATGATGATGCTGTGAAAGTGCTACACTCAATATGCCAGCAAATTTGGAAAACTCAGCAGTGGCCACAAGATTGGAAAAGGTCAGTTTTCATCCCAATCCCAAAGAAAGGCAATGCCAAGGACTGCTCAAACTACCGAACAATTGCACTCATCTCACACGCTAGTAAAGTAATGCTCAAAATTCTCCAAGCCAGGCTTCAGCAATATGTGAACCGTGAACTTCCTGATGTTCAAGCTGGTTTTAGAAAAGGCAGGGGAACTAGAGATCAAATTGCCAACATCCGCTGGATCATGGAAAAAGCAAGAGAATTCCAGAAAAACATCTATTTCTGCTTTATTGACTATGCCAAAGCCTTTGACTGTGTGGATCACAATAAACTATGGAAAATTCTGAAAGAGATGGGAATACCAGACCACCTGATCTGCCTCTTAAGAAATCTGTATGCAGGTCAGGAAGCAGCAGTTAGAACTGATCATGGAACAACAGACTGGTTCCAAATAGGAAAAGGAGTACGTCAAGGCTGCATATTGTCACCATGTTTATTTAACTTATATGCAGAGTACATCATGAGAAATGCTGGACTGGAAGAAACACAAGTTGGAATCAAGATTGCCGGGAGAAATATCAATAACCTCAGGTATGCAGATGACACCACTCTTATGGCAGAAAGTGAAGAGGGGCTAAAAAGCCTCTTGATGAAAGTGAAAGTGGAGAGTGAAAAGGTTGGCTTAAAGCTCAACATTCAGAAAACGAAGATCATGGCATCTGGTCCCATCACTGCATGGGAAATAGATGGGGAAACAGTGGAAACAGTGTCAGACTTTGTTTTTCTGGGCTCCAAAATCACTGCAGATGGTGACTGCAGCCATGAAATTAAAAGACGCTTGCTCCTTGGAAGGAAAGTTATGACCAACCTAGATAGCATATTCAAAAGCAGAGACATTACTTTACCAACAAAGGTTCGCCTAGTCAAGGCTATGGTCTTTCCTGTGGTCATGTATGGATGTGAGAGCTGGACTGTGAAGAAGGCTGAGCGCCGAAGAATTGATGCTTTTGAACTGTGGTGTTGGAGAAGACTCTTGAGAGTCCCTTGGACTGCAAGAAGATCCAACCAGTCCATTCTGAAGGAGATCAATCCTGGAATTTCTTTGGAAGGAATGATGCTAAAGCTGAAACTCCAGTACTTTGGCCACCTCATGCGAAGAGTTGACTCATTGGAGAAGACTCTGATGCTGGGAGGGATTGAGGGCAGGAAGAGAAGGGGACGACAGAGGATGAGATGGCTGGATGGCATCACTGACTCTATGGATGTGATTCTGAGTGACCTCCGGGAGCTGGTGATGGACAGGGAGGCCTGGCGTGCTGCGATTCATGGGGTCGCAAATAGTCGGACACGACTGAGCGACTGATCTGATCTGATCTGATCTGATGAGGAGTTAATTGTGTACCCATATCTTATCATATCCCAGGTTGTTTACAGATACACATATTAGAGATAAAATCAATAAGTATTCTACAATTAAAATTAAGAACTGTTTCTCAAAAATCAATAAAGTATGGAAAAAGAAGGTAAAGAAGATATTTGTCATACATATAAATGACAAAGGACTTCAATCGAATCAAAACATAAAAAGATAAATATTGAATGATTCAGTGGAAATATTGGCAAGGAAACTAGGCACATTGCAAAAGAGGATATCCAAATGACGAATACACATGAAACGATGACTTCGTGTGGATCTTGGGTGGACTAAGCCTGTAGCAGCTTGAAGCAAGGCTTCAGTTCCTGGCCAGAGATTGAGGTAGGACTCAATCTCTGTAGCAGTGAGACATTCTAGCCACTGGGGACCAGTGGCCAATGACAAGGCCCTGGCCCGCCAGCTGTGTAGAAATGAATTTCCACATAAAGATGGAAAGGAGTCAAGCAGGTAAAGTGTTGATTAGAAATGAGTACAGTATGTGTGGATAGACACACAGGCAGGCTCAGAGAGAGAGACACCCTCGTAGTAGTTTGAATGTCTTTTATGGTTCATTTCTTCTGGGCTTCGTTTGGCCAGTCATTTGATTTGCCTGGTTCTGAGTCTGTATTATGTAGATCTCAGCATCCTCCCTTGTGTGTGTCTGCCTCTCTCAGACAAGATGGGTTCCAGCAAAGAGGTCTATGACATCACTTACTGTGAAGTGGTGTCCTCTCCGTGTTTGACCTCCAAGGATTCTGTGTATGTGCAGTTGACACGGGCTTCTTGACTTTGATAATGAGGAATATGTGGTCTTTTATCTGGGCAGGGCCCAGCCTCCTCTGTCATACTGCATTGATGGAGTCTCTTTCTATAGAAGAGTAACTCTTCAGCCTGAGGCCCATCTATCTACTACTTCACTGTTAATATCAGGAAAATACCAACTAAAACCTCATGAGATACGACTATCAGAGTTAAATGACAAGTATTTAAAAGACTGACTGATGATGCAAATTTTCTCAAGTATTTAAAGAGAAAAGAATTCTCAATAACTGCTAGAACAGAGTGTAAATTGATAGTGACTTCAGAGAATTATTTGTCATTATCTGTTTTATGACCCAGCAATTTCACTCCCTAAATCTTTTCTCAAAAAAAAAAAAGTCTCAATGTGCACCAAAAGATAGGTACAACAATGCTCAGTACATCATCCATAATATACAAATCCTGAAAACAAATTCTATCAAAAGTAAAGCATAGGCAGAAAACTGATGATGTATTTATGTAAGAGAATATTATACAGCAATAAAAATAAGAAACTACAGATAAAAACTGCGCTGGATAAATCTCAAATTCTTTTAAATGAAAAACGATAGTACAAAAGTATTTTCTATGATTCAATTTTAATGTAATTTTAAGAGTCAATGCCCTTCTCATTAGTACAATAATTGTATTGGAGAAAGAAGGCAAAATATATGGGGAATAATAGAGCAGGGACTTCTAGATGCTGGTAGAGTTATATTTTTTAACCTAGATGTTAGTTACTTAGTTCACTTGCTCAGTTGTGTTCGACTCTTTGCGACCCCATGAATCGCAGCACGCCAGACCTCCTGTCCATCACCAAATTCCAGAATTCACCCATACTCATGTGCATTGAGTCGGTTATGCCATCCAGTCATCTCATCCTCTGTTGTCCCCTTCTCCTCCTTCCCCCAGTCCCTCCCAGCATCAGAGTCTTTTCCAATGAGTCAACTCTTCACATGAGGTGGCCAAAGTATTGGAGTTTCAGCCTCACCATCAGTCCTTCCAGTGAACACCCAGGACTGATCTTCTTTAGGATGAACTGGTTGGCTCTCCTTGCAGTCCAAGGGACTCTCAAGAGTCTTCTCCAACACCACAGTTCAAAAGCACCAATTCTTCGGTGTTCAGCTGTCCTCACAGTCCAACTCTCACATCCATACATGCTGCTGCTGCTGCTAAGTCACTTCAGTTGTGTCCGACTCTGTGTGACCCCATAGATGGCAGCCCACCAGGCTCCCCCATCCCTGGGATTCTCCAGGCAAGAACACTGGAGTGGGTTGCCATATCCTTCTCCAATGCATGAAAGTGAAAAGTCAAAGTGAAGTCGTTCAGTCATGTCCAACCCTCAGTGGCCCCATGGACTGCAGCCTACCAGGCTCTTCCATCCATGGGATTTTCCAGGCAGGAGTACTAGAGTGGGGTGCCATTGCCTTCTCCAATCCATACATGACCACTGGAAAAACCATAGCCTTGACTAGATGGACCTTTGTTGGCAAAGTAACGTCTATGCTTTTCAATATGCTATTTAGGTTGGTCATAACTTTCCTTCCAAGGAGTAAGTGTCTTTTAATTTCATGACTGCAGTCACCATCTGCAATGATTTTGGAGCCCAAAACAATACAGGCTGACACTGTTTTCACTGTTTCCCCATCTATTCCCCATGAAGTGATAGGACCAGATTCCATGATGTTAGTTTTCTGAAGGTTGAGCTTTAAACTAGCTTTTTCACTCTCCTCTTTCACTTTCATCAAGATGCTTTTTAGTTCCTCTTCACTTTCTGCCATACGGGTGGTATCATCTGCATATCTGAGGTTGTTGATATTTCTCCCAGCAATCTTCATTCCAGCTTGTGTTTCCTCCAGCCCAGAGTTTCTCATGATGTACTCTGCATATAAGTTAAATACACAAGGTGACAATATACAGCCTTGATGTACTCCTTTTCCTATTTGGAACCAGTCTGTAGTTCCATGTCCAGTTCTAACTGTTGCTTCCTGACCTGCATATAGGTTTCTCAAGAGGCAGGTCAGGTGGTCTGGTATTCCCTTCTCTTTCAGAATTTTCCACAATTTATTGTGATCCACACAGTCAAAGGCTTTGGCATAGTCAGTAAAGCAGAAATAGATGTTTTTCTGGAACTCTCTTGCTTTTTCAATGATCCAGCGGATGTTGGCAATTTGATCTCTGGTTCCTCTGCCTTTTCTAAATCCAGCTTGAACATCTGGAAGTTCATGGTTCACATATTGCTGAAGCCTGCCTTGAAGAATTTTGAGCATTATGCATGTTTTTACTCATTTAATAATGATTTATTGAGCTTCGCACTTAGGATTTTTAAACTTATTTTGATGTAAAGTATAATTAATTAACAGCTATAACAGCAAAGGCAGAAAACATATAAGTGAATTGGAAATTATATTTGAATATAGAACATAACAGTAAAGAAATAAAAATATGAATAAAAGCCTAAAAGAGATGGAGGACTCCATGAGATGTGAGAAGAGTTCACATGTAATCTGGGTTTTGAACAATAAAGCAGACAAACAGAAAGAAAGCACTCAATTAGGGAGAGTACATATTATTTGAAGAAAAATATGTGAGATATGAATGAAGATAGCTTTAAAGAAGAAAAATACTCACCCTATGATGATGTGAGACACAATAATAATGATGAGCCAGGAAAGTGACAAATATGTATATAATGATGAAAAATAATATTTACTAAGATCCAAAATTAATAACACATTTATAGGTTAAAATAAGGTTAAGTGTAAATATGCTTATCCAGATCCCAAATACAGTTCAAGCAGGAGAGAGTGATTCTCCACAGCAGAAACAAGCAAGTCTCTGAGCACCAGCTGGGTGACTTAGAATTCAACTCAGTTCTGACACTGTCTACAAGGAAATAGTATTAGATTTCACAGGTCAAGGATTCTGTTCCATGAGACTTTATTCTCTTCACTGCTTTTGAGGGCAGTTGGAAACCCAGGTTATCACTTGTGATTCCAGTGATCTTTCCTCAAACTTCGGACCCCAGTCAAGTCCAGGTTGTTAAATGTAATTCTAACCTACTGGCTATAAATCATGTTCCCATGCCTTTGTTTTAAGCTTTGAATAATTTGCTTATGCAGCTCACAGAACTCCAAGAAACCTTTTAATTATGATATTACCAATTGATTATAAAAGGATGTAACCAGGAGCAGGAAAGGGCTGAGAGCTGTCGTGCCCTCTCTGAATGCCACTGTCCCAGCATCTTCAGGTGTTCCCCAGCACAGTTAACTTTTTGCTGTGAGTGCTTTCTAGTTATCCTATTCCTTGCACATTTTGACTTCACTGTCATTTTATTCCAAATTATTTTATTATGATTTATTCTTTTGACCTATGGGAAGAAAAAATAAAAAACTTACTACCAACCAAATATATATATATATATATATATATATATATATATATATATACACATATATACATTGTTTAGAAGGGTGTTGAATTTCAAGTACACCACATGTGTGTTTGCTTGGGGAATGAGGTAGGATTGGAAGACCGTTTTACTGATGTATTTGAATGTATCATTTTTTAGTCAGTGAAAATATACTTTTTGTTTCAGGTATTTATGATTATGTGATCATTTAAAATAATATTACATAACCACAGAAATATTTCCAAATACATAAATATGATGATAAGTTTTTAAAAATTAAGCAGCCCATTCCAGTACTTTGCCTGGGAAATCCAATGGATAGAGGACCTTGGCAGGCTACAGTCCATGGGGATCACAAAGAGTCAGACAGGAATTAGCGACAAAAGAACAACAGTATGATTTAATTGTCCTTGCCATGTCTTAGTTTTTTGGCATTTCTGTTTCCAGAATTCTTTGATGAATGTTTTACTTGTTAAGATTTTAATTGTCTATTCTGTTCCAGGCACATAGAATTCTTGCAAATAACAAAATAAGTAGTAACACAAAGATGAAAATTTATCTCAACTCCCTAAACAATCTTTTTCAAATATGTACCACCTCTCTTGATATTTGCCCTGAATATGTTTATGTAAGTGAGTGATAACTTTTCAAGAGCCTGCTTAGAATGAATTTCTCTCAATATTGTTTCCGTTTCAAATTCTCCACATACTCAATAATTGTCTGGTTCCTCTGACTTTGGTATTTTGATCCACATGGAACTCATACTAAAAGTGGAAACTTTATAAACAATGTTGTTTCCTTTCAGTCTGACACTTTCATGTATAAACACTAAACACTCCTTTTCCTTGGTTTCCTTGACTAACACTGCTTGTGGACAATCATTTTATCTCTGATGACTTTCCTCTAGTTTCTATTTCTGTGTGATTTAATCTAACTGTGATGTGGTTTGTCACTTTCCACATATTCAGTTGGGATTTCCTTGGTGGCTCAGATGGTAAAGCGTCTGCCTACAATGCGGGAGACTCAGGTTCGATCCCTAGGTCAGGAAGATGCTCAGGAGAAGGAACTGGCAACTCACTCCAGTACTCTCGCCTGGAAAATCCCATGGATGGAGGAGCCTCATAAGCTACAGTCAATGGCATCCAAAAGGGTCGGACATGACTGAGCGACTTCACTTCACATATTCAGTATCACAGTGACATTTCTGCACATTTCACCCCCACATTCTCATTTTATTTGCTGTTTATGTTACTGTATTTAGAAAAGAATTATCACATATTTAAGTGCTATCTTTTAAGTGATATCTTTTAAGGGATAACAAGTGAGATCATCTCCAAGAATCATTTAGAAGGAATTCAATTGTTATTTTTTCACTTCATAGTGTCTTCTTCATTAGTTATGTTCCCTGGATTGGTCTTAAAAGGTTATAACGTTACTTCTCCTTCATCCTAGACAGTTGCATCTTGGCTTAGGAGGAGAATCATAGTCCGTGTTAGGAAGGAGAGATTGTAGCCCCTGTTCTGAATCAAGAAAAATGTGGTGCTTAGGAACCAAGCTGACCTCTGCCAACTAGAAATGTTTTCTCTAAAATTTATCTCTATGACACTGTGGCTTGTTACACTAACTGCCATCCCTGAAATGCCTATTCATGAAGGTTTCTAAGAATACACTTACAGTAACCTTTTCTCATATTAAGTGTAAGATAACAATAGCTATTCTTCAATAGCCTTAAATTTACTGGTCTTTTAGAAATACCCAACTTCCCCTATGTTACCCCTTAAAAGATATCACTTAAATATATTTGAAATGTAGTTTAGGTTTTTCTTCTTAAAAGATTAGTTTTATTAATAACTAAGTCGTTAATGTATTCTCCCTCCACTGTGAGGATTGAAGGGTAGGAGTCAGAGTGGAGTCAAAGGTAATCGTGTACATTGCTCTTGATCCTTCTATTGTCATCATCAGTTTCAAAGTTAAATATCTTCACTGATGTTTTCCTTAAATTCATCAGAATTAATATCATGCTTTTATTCCTAGTTTTTAACTGTAAATATTGGAGGCCCCAAAGTATTGTCATCCTTTGCTTTTCATCCTCTAAATCTATCCCTCTGAAGCTCTGTACTCTGTACAGAGTACTCTGTACTTTAAAGCTATGTTAGTATTCCCACTCCAAAGGCTCAGGGCTTGATCTCTTCTTCCAGACTGTTCTCTCGCGGGCACAGGATGCTTTCTGTTTAGCCACCTCAGTGATCTGAATAAAAATCTTGCACAAGGAAAGCACATCAAAGATGTTTCCCTTCTTCTGTATCAAGCTCCATGGAAACGGTATTCATTTGAATCTTTTGGTTGCAAGTAACAGAAACCAACTTGAATTGGCAGGAACCAACCCAAGGAGTTTAATTCTGAACATTTACCCAGTATGGTGTTGCATTTAGAGGGTCCAGCTGTGCAGATCAAGTTATTATTTCCTCAATATGAAAATGCGCACTTAGTATTTTAAGTGGAAAGCTAGCAGTCACATGGAGAACTCCAGTATTTGCTGTTAATACCACAGAAAGTGGAGGGAAGCGGCCAGGGTACAACTGAAGCTGAAGGACACACTGCTTAACTGGTTAGAACCACCGAGATCTAAAATGGTGCAAGGCTACTGCATTTCTTTACTTGCCACTGATTATACTCACTGTCTTAATTCTTCTAACTCACTCTCCAATCAAGGTTCCCTATGAGGATTTTGCTGCTATTACTCTACTCTAACTATTATAAATATAACTATAATTCACACATTCTCTGCCTTCATTTTATTTAGCACAAAGCTACATGTGTTACTCTTTAAACAATGTAAAATTCTTCTCTTACCTTGGAGGGCTAGTTGATCATCTTATTTCACTGATATCTTTCTACTTCCCCTTTTTCCATCTGAGGCTTCTTAACAATGGAATATTCTAGATTTAAGTTTCTTGATTTTTTTTTTTTTCTCTTTTCTATGTACACTCAGGATCTTGGTGATTTTACATACTCTCTTCTCTTTAATAGCTTTAAAATGCAAGTTACACACAAATTATATCTTTAGTTGAGAATGTGGATACCATACTTTTTCATAAAAGTCCATATCTGAGTATTCTGAATTCAATGGACAAATTGTTACATATTTACGAAGTGGAATGATAGCCATCAAATAGATGAATCTCCCAGATATAATTTTGAATTAAAAAAACACTGAAGAGTGTTTTCTATATGATTTTGTTTACATAAATTTCAAGATAGACAAAACTAATTTATGTTGGTAGATGCCAGAATTGGATTTTTGCTGTTGTTGTTTGGGTTTTGTTTGTTTGTTTGTTTTTTGGGGTTTTTTTGAGGGACTTTGTTTACTGGAACAAGGAATGAGGGAGCTTTGTGGAGTCCTGGAAATGTTTCATAACACAATCTAGGAAGTGTTGCAAGGTGTTTATATATTTTTAAAAAGTATATAAAAGCATTCATTACATAAATGCTAAGCTTAAATATTTTACCACATATTTGCTTTACTGTAATAAAAGTATCTAGATATCTGTTGCATCCATCTTTATAACTCTGGTCCCACCTATAAACTCTTCCTTAGTTTAGTGTGCAAGCCTGTTGTAGGAAAAATAATGCCTCCCAACAAAAGATGTCAATTTCCTGTTCCCAAAATCTGTTAATATGTTACCTACATGGCAAAAGAAACTTTGAATTGGTCCTTAAATTAAAGATCTAGAGATGGAGAGATTATCCTGGATTATGTGAGCAGGCCCAAGGTAGCTATAAGAGTTATTATAAGAGGAAGTAGGAGGATCAGAGTCACAGACGGAGATGATGATGGAAACAAAGGTTAAAGTGATGTTTGAAAAAGGACCATGAGCCAGGGAAGATGGGCGCCCTCTACAATTTAGGAAAGAGACAAGAAACAAACTCTTTTCTAGAGTCTGCAAAAGAAATGTCAGTTCAGATCATTTGCTCAGTTGTGTTCAACTCTTTGCAACCCAACGGACTGTGGCATGCCAGGCTTCCCTGTCCATTGCCAACTCCAGGAGTTTACTCAAACTCATGTCCATTGAGTTGGTGATACCATCCAACCATCTCATCCTCTGTCATCCCCTTCTCCTGCCTTCAATCTTTAGCAGTATCAGGGTCTTTTCAAATGAGTCAGTTCTTTGCATCAAGTGGCCAAAGCATTGGAGTTTCAGCTTCAGCATCAGTCCTTCCAATGAATATTCAGGACTGATTTCTTTTAGGATGGGCTGGTTGGATCTCCTTTAAGTCCAAGGGACTCTCAAGAATCTTCCTTTAACACCACAGTTCAAAAGCATCAATTCTTCGGTGCTCAGCTTTCTTTATAATCCAACTCTCACATCCACACTTCACTACTGGAAAAACCATAGCTTTGACTAGACGGACCTTTGTTGGCAGGATAATGTCTGCTTTTTAATATGCTATCTAGGTTGGTCATGGCAATGGCACCCCACTCCAGTACTCTTGCCTGGAAAATCCCATGGATGGAGGAGCTTGGAAGGCTGCAGTCCACGGGGTCGCTGAGGGTCGGACACGACTGAGTGACTTCCCTTTCACTTTTCACTTTCATGCATTGGAGAAGGAAATGGCAACCCACTCCAGTGTTCTTGCCTGGAGAATCCCAGGGACAGGGGAGCCTGATGGGCTGCCGTCTACGGGATTGCACAGGGTTGGACACGACTGAAGTGACTTAGCAGTAGCAGGTTGGTCATAACTTTTCTTCCAAGGATCAAGCATCTTTTAATTTCATGGCTACAATCACCATCTGCAGTGATTTTGGAGCCCCCCAAAATAAAATCTCTCACTATTTCCAGTGTTCCCCCATCTATTTACCATGACGTGATGGGACCAGATGCCATGATCTTAGTTTTCTGAATGTTGAGTTTTAGACCAACTTTTTCACTCTCGTCTTTCACTTTCACCAATAGCTCTTTAATTCTTTTTCGCCCTCTGCCATAAGTGTCATGTCATCTGCATATCTGAAGTTATTGATATTTCTTCTGGCAATCTTGATTTCAGCTTGTGCTTCATCCATCCCAGCATTTCTCATGATGTACTTGTACTCTGCATATAAGTTAAATAACCAGGGTGACAATATACGGCCTTCACGTACTTCTTTCCCTAGCCGTTGTAACATATTGATATTAACTTGTAAAACTGATTTAGATTTCTGACCTTCAGAACTAAAGGATAAAAAATTTACATTTTTTAAGCCACTAACTTTGTGGCTTAAAAGGTTTATTTGTCACAGTAGCAATAGGAAGCTAATATACCTTCTAATATGGAAACATAAATTTGTTTTTGCACCTGTGAAGTTTGTTTTCAACAAAAATTTCAGAGTAATTATTTAACACATGAGTAGGATTATTTACCTTCTCAGCTGAAAATTTTGCAATGTCTTTGAATTTAATGCAGAGTAAAAGTCAAAGACTTTTAAGGCTGTGATCCTTTTTGCCTTTCTGATATCGTCCCTTGCTCTCTCTGCTTCAACCACCATGAGCTCCTTGCCCTTTTTCAAACATAAAGGCACATTCCAATTTTAAGCATTTGTTTTCTCCTTGAAATATTTTTCCTTTAGGTACATACAGAGATAGATATCTTATATCCTTAAAATATTTCCTGAATTTTCACCTTTACAATGAGGACCATGTGGAATCCCTTAATATCTCATCCATTCTCTTTCCCTGATCTTCTCATGCTTGAAATTTTGGTTTGATTTTTCCATCTTGGTGTTTTTAACATGCTTGAACATAATATTGCAGTACTTATTTATTATGGTTATTGTTAATTGTCTGTGGAGCCCATTAGTATGTAAATTCCATAAAGGAGTAATCCTTGTCATTGAAGTAATATAAGTGCTTAGAACAATATTTGACATATAGCAGCTATTGAATTAATGTTTTGTAGAAATAAAGATTTAATTGAAAGATTTCTGTATTGTAGATGCTGTATTATAGATGCTATATTTATAACATGAAATAAATACAGTGTCTACCCTCAAGGAAATAAGGCATATAGGAAAGAAAAGATGATATATGATATGGTATTTGATGCCAAGTATATCATATGAACTCATAGGAAAACATTCACATGGATTTTAGGAATCAGTGAGGATTGCTTTGAGGAGTAGTCTGCCACAAGGAAGATAAATAGGTATTTTCAAGATAAAAGGTGACAGCATGAGACAGTGAAGAGTATTTCAGGCACATCAAAAATAAGTGCACAGGAATGAAGGCAAGATAAAGCATATCTTTAAAGTCACTAAATTTAATGACTATAGATTGAAAAAAAGATGTCAGTGATGAGGTTTGATGAACATGTGAGGAATATACAGAGAAAGCAGAGCTTTGTAAGCCATATACAGAAATTTGGGTGTTTACCTAAAAACAATAAGAGACACACGTTGAATTATTTTAAGCAGAATAGTGAAAGGAATAAACTGCTGTTATAGGAAGATAACATTGGCTACAATGTAAAGAAACAGTTAAAAACTATAAAGCCAGAGAAAGGAATATTGATTAAGAAGATTTCTATCAAGCAATTAAAGAAATGATGTTGGATTTCAGTAGCCATAATATATGGTGATTTCAACAGAAATTTAGGAGTCAAATTTTCACAGTTATTAACTATGTGTGAGTAGAAAAAGGGAAAAGAAGAGAAATCACACACAGTTTTTATACTAGCAACAGCAAGTGAAAAACAAGGATGGAACATAAATGCAGACTTGATAGTTGTCATTGTATAATCAGATCAGATCAGATCAGATCAGTCGCTCAGTCGTGTCCGACTCCCTGCGACCCCATGAACTGCAGCACGCCAGGCCTCCCTATCCATCACCAGCTCTCGGAGGTCACTCAGACTCACATTCATCGAGTCAGTGATGCCATCCAGCCATCTCATCCTCTGTCGTCCCCTTCTCCTCCTGCCCTCAATCCCTCCCAGCATCAGAGTCTTCTCCAATGAGTCAACTCTTCGCATGAGGTGGCCAAAATACTGGAGTTTCAGCTTTAGCATCATTCCTTCCAAAGAAATCCCAGGTCTGATCTCCTTCAGAATGGACTGGTTGGATCTTCTTGCAGTCCAAGGGACTCTCAAGAGTCTTCTCCAACACCACAGTTCAAAAGCATCAATTCTTCGGTGCTCAGCCTTCTTCACAGTCCAGCTCTCACATCCATACATGACTACAGGAAAGATCATAGCCTTGACTAGGCGAACCTTTGTTGGTAAAGTGATGTCTCTGCTTTTGAATATGCTATCTAGGTTGGTCATAACTTTCCTTCCAAGGAGTAAGCGTCTTTTAATTTCATGGCTGCAGTCACCATCTGCAGTGATGTATAATAAGTAGATTAATTGTCAATGTTCACTGTAAAGTGTGACAAAAGATGAAGATCTAATAAACCTGAAGACTAGCAATATTTAGATGAAGACTTATAAACTCTTAATAATTCACAAAAAATACCATGGAATGGTCAGAGAAGTAGAAAGAGTGTCAGAGGAATAGAGTGTTTTTAACACTGGTCAATTATTTCAATTATTTAAAAAGTTTTGGACTCTGTGGGGAGGGGGATAATTTGGGAGAATGGCATTTAAACATGTATAATATCATATAAGAAACGAATCACCAGTCCAGGTTTGATGCAGGATACAGGATGCTTGGGCCTGGTTCACTGGGATGACCCAGAGGGATGGTATGGGGAGGGCAGTGGGAGGAGGGTTCAGGATTGGGAACACGTGTACACCCGTGGCAGATTCATGTTGATGTATGGCAAAACCAATACAATATTGTAAAGTAATTAGCCTCTAGTCAAAATAAATCATTTAAATTAAAAAAAGAAAAAAAAAGTTCAGGGAAGTTAAGCATGAATTAATATCAATTATATAATAGTAATAGAGGTATCTGTGATGATCCAAGAAATAGTGATGTCAATGTAATGATGGCTATGGACATAAAGTGGAAAATGAGTGAAAAATGACAACAGAATCCAAAAATTTGAGGGATACATAGATATAGATATAATTTTTGAAATAGACATTTTATAGAAGATTTGAGAAAAGTTTTTGCTTCTCTATCTTGTCTTGAATTATTTTTGAAAGAGAAGAGGTGAAATAAATAAGCCAAAATGTACTAAAAGGACAAGGTTTATTCTCCCACCTGAAATAACAACAAAAGAAAAGGATACAGAATATATAGAATGATGGTTTGCAAAACACTGAACATCAAACACAAAGGAAAATGATTCCTGAGGCACAGGAGACAAAACATTTGAGATCTATCTACTATTGCCTCCATTTCCTGCCTGGACAGAATTTCAGGAAACGGCACAGTGAAATGGAACCCTGGCAAATCCCAGCAAACTTTCTGTGGTCAAGAGATAATGCTGAGAATCCAAGGAAAGCGAGGCAGCTACTGTTTTCAAGGCAGAGTGCTAGTGAAGAGAGACCTGTACAGAGAACTGCAGAGCTCTGTGGAAGATTTCCTCTGAGTCCTCAGCAGAACACTAATCTGTGAATATTTTTGAGGAAACCACCAAAGACTAATGAAAACACCAAAGAGAAAGATTAGAGGAGGCTCAGTGTTCATGTGGGGTTGGAAAGGAAAGGAAAGTGAAGTCTCTCAGTCGTGTCCCACTCTTTGTGACCCCATGGACTGCAGCCTCCCAGGCTCCTCTGTCCCTGGGATTTTCCAGGCAAGAGTACTGGAGTGGGTTGCCAATTCTTCTTCATGTGGGGTTAGGAACAGTGCTTAATCTAGCCAGCTAGTCTGGAAAACTATGTAATTTATGAGGTCATGACTAGAGTACCCATAAAAGCTTTATATCAGAAGTAAAGAAGAATTCATCTTTGCTCTCATTTGATATATACTTTTTCAAAAAGCAGGATCCAAAGGAATCAAACTGTTTCCATGTTAACTTACCTATAACCAACAACCAACATTTATAACAATGTTAAGTAAGTGCTCATAAATATTTATATGAATACAGAAATATCTAGTATTCATAAACAAAAAATTCACAATGTCTGGCTTCTGCTGCTGCTGCTGCTAAGTCACTTCAGTCGTGTCCGACTCTGTGCGACCCCATAGATGGCAGCCCACTAGAATCCTCTGTCCATGGGATTCTCCAGGCAAGAACACTGGAGTGGGTTGCCATTTCCTTCTCCAATGCAGGAAAGTGAAAAGTGAATGTGAAATTGCTCAGTCGTGCCTGACTCTTAGCGACCCCATGGACTGGAGCCTACCAGGCTCCTGCATCCATGGGATTTTCCAGGCAAGAGTACTGGAGTGGGGTGCCATTGCCTGTCTGGCACCCAATAATAAATGATTTGGGTCTTAAAAAGCATTAAAAATTAAGCCATAATGAAGATAAAAATCATTAAGACAAACTGACTCAGAAATACCACAGAAGATAGAATTATCTGTTCAAAAGTTAAATAAAAGGTTGAATTTGATAAGTAAAGATAAGAATGATGTAAAAAGAAGACCAAAATCAAACATATGGATATGAAACTACATGATTTTACATAAAAATAAACTTAGTAAGCTTAAAGGCAGCTTAGACATTGCAGGTTAAATATTCATAAATTTTAAAACACTCTGATAGAAGTTACCCAAAATGATAAGTGGAGATTTTGAAAAGAAATAAAAGAGCATCAGTAAGCTGTAGAGGAACTTCTAGTGACCAAATACACATACAGTTTAAGAGCCTTAGATAGAAAGGGGGCTAGTGTTTGCAGATATGTTTTCTCCAAAAATGACAAACTCACAAGTAGAAAATATTAAAAGCAGCCAGAGCAAAAGACACATTGCATACAAAAGAAGATCAAAAATAAAGATAACAACAGATTTCTCAATTAAAATGATGAAAATGAGAAGGTAGTAGAGCAACTTCTTTAAACATCTGAAAGAAAAAAAATTGTCAGCCTAGAACACCATCAGATCAGATCAGATCAGTCGCTCAGTCGTGTCCGACTCTTTGTGACCCCATGAACTGCAGCATGCCAGGCCTCCCTATCCATCACCAGCCCTCGGAGGTCACTCAGACTCATATTCATCGAGTCAGTGATGCCATCCAGCCATCTCATCCTCTGTCGTCCCCTCTCCTCCTGCCCCCAATCCCTCCCAGCATCAGAGTCTTCTCCAATGAGTCAACATACCAAGTATATTTTGAAAATAAAGAATTAAAAAAAATGTTTCAAAAATATGAAAAGTGAAAAATTTATTCCCTGAAATCTGACACAATAAGAAACGAATAGGAAGTCCTGTGGGTAGAAAATACCACCAAATGTAAATATGGTTCTACACAAAAGTAAGCAGAGCACCATAAATAGTAACTATAATATATTAGTGAACCTACGAGATATTTTTCTTATTATTTAAATCTATGTAAGATAGTTGACTATCACGATGATAGTTGATAATCACGATGATGTGATCACTGATGTAGAGCCAGACATCCTGGAATGTGAAGTCAAGTGGGCCTTAGAAAGCATCACTATGAACAAAGCTAGTAGAGGAAATGGAATTCCAGTGGAGCTATTCCAAATCTTGAAAGATGAAGCTGTGAAAGTGCTGCACTCAATATGCCAGCAAATTTGGAAAACTCAGGAGAGGCCACAGGACTGGAAAATGTTAGTTTTCATTCCAATCCCAAAAAAAGGCAATGCCAAAGAATGCTCATACTACCACACAATTGCACTCATCTCACATGCTAGTAAAGTAATGCTCAAAATTCTCCAAGCCAGGCTTCAGCAATATGTGAACCATGAATGTCCTGATGTTCAAGCTGGTTTTAGAAAAGGCAGAGGAACCAGAAATCAAATTGCCAACATCCCCTGGATCATGGAAAAAGCAAGAGAGTTCCAGAAAAACATCTATTTCTGCTTTATTCACTATGCCAAAGCCTTTGACTATGTGGATCACAATAAATTGTGGAAAATTCTGAAAGAGATGGGAATACCAGACCACCTGATCTGCCTCTTGAGAAATCTGTATGCAGGTCAGGAAGCAACAGTTAGAACTGGACATGGAACAACAGACTGGTTCCAAATAGGAAAAGGAGTACGTCAAGGCTGTATATAGTCACCCTGCTTATTTAACGTATATGCAGAGTACATCATGAAAAACGCTGGACTGGAAGAAGCACAAGCTGGAATCAAGATTACTGAGAGAAATATCAATAACCTCAGATATGTAGATGACACCACCCTTATGGCAGAAAGTGAAGAGGAACTAAAAAGCCTCCTGATAAAAGTGAAAGTGGAGAGTGAAAAGATTGGCTTAAAGCTCAACATTCAGAAAACGAGGATCATGGCATCCAGTCCCATCACTTCATGGGAAACAGATGGGGAAACAGTGTTAGACTTTATTTTTTGGTCTCCAAAATCACTGCAGATGGTCACTGCAGCCATGACATTAAAAGACGCTTACTCCTTGGAAGGAAAGTTCTGACCAACCTAGATAGCATATTCAAAAGCAGAGACATCACTTTGCCAACAAAGGTCCATCTAGTGAAGGCTATGGTTTTTCCTGTGGTCATATGTGTATGTTAGAATTGGACTGTGAAGAAGGCTGAGTGCTGAAGAGTTGATGCTTTTGAAGTGTGGTGTTGGAGAGGACTCTTGAGAGTCCCTTGGACTGCAAGGAGAGCCAACCAGTCCATTCTGAAGGAGATCAGCCCTGGGATTTCTTTGGAAGGAATGATGCTAAGGCTGAAATTCCAGTACCTTGGCCACCTCATGGGAAGAGTTGATTCATTGGAAAAGACTCTGATTCTGTGAGGGTTTGGGGGAAGGAGGAGAAGGGGACGACAGAGTATGAGATGGCTGGATGGCATCACTGACTTGATGGACGTGAGTCTGAGTGACCTCCAGGAGTTGGTAATGGACAGGGAGGCCTGGTTTGCTGCAATTCATGGGGTTGCAAAGAGTTAGACACGACTGAGCGACTGAACTGAACTGAACTGAACTAAAGATAGTTGACTATTTAAAATAAGGCAATAACATTTAAAGAAAAATAAAAGTGCACTCTTGGATTTAAAACATACTGATATGTGTGTATGATCAGTCGTGTCTGACTCATTGTGACCTCATAGACTGTAGCATGCCTGGTTTCTCTGTCCATGGAATTTTCCAGGGAAGAATACTGGAGTGGATTGCCATTTCCTACTCCAAACATATGCATATATAAGGTGTTGCTGCTGCTAAGTCGCTTCAGTCGTGTCTGACTCTGTGCGACCCCATAGACAGAAGCTCACCAGGCTCCCCTGTCCCTGGGATTCTCCAGGCAAGAACACTAGAGTGGGTTGCCATTTCCTCCTCCAGTGCATGAAAGTGAAAAGTGAAAGTGAAGTCACTCAGTCGTGTCCAACTCCTAGCGACCCATGGACTGGAGCCTACCAGGCTCCTCCGTCCATGGGATTTTCCAGGCAAAAGTACTGGGGTGGGGTGCCATTGCCTTCCCCATATATAAGGTGTAAACCAAAAATAAATAACATAACAGCATAACATGTTAACAGGAAGTGAGAAATCAAAGCATTTATTTGCAAGGTTCTTGTATTATATTTGAAGTGATATCCTATCACTTAGAGGTAGACTGATAAATATATGAATCTCAAAAACGACAGAATGATCTCTGTTCGTTTCCAAGGCAAACCATTCAATGTCACAGTAATCCAAGTCTATGCCCCAACCAGTAACGCTGAAGAAGCTGAAGTTGAACAGTTCTATGAAGACCTACAAGACCTTTTAGAACTAACACCCAAAAAAGATGTCCTTTTCATTATAGGGGACTGGAATACAAAAGTAGGAAGTCAAGAAACACCTGGAGTAACAGGCAAATTTGGCCTTGGAATACGGAATGAAGCAGGGCAAAGACTAACAGAGTTTTGCCAAGAAAATGCACTGGTCATAGCAAATACCCTCTTCCAACCACACAAGAGAAGACTATACATGGACATCACCAGATGGTCAACACCGAAATCAGATCGATTATATTCTTTGCAGCCAAAGATGGAGAAGCTCTATACAATCAGCAAAAAAAAGACCAGGAGCTGACGGTGGCTCAGACCATGAACTCCTTATTGCCAAATTCAGACTGAAATTGAAGAAAGTAGGGAAAACCACTAGACCATTCTGGTATGACCTAAATCAAATCCCTTATGATTATACACTGGAAGTGAGAAATAGATTTAAGGGCCTAGATCTGATAGATAGAGTGCCTGATGAGCTATGGAATGAAGTTCGTGACATTGTACAGGAGACAGGGATCAAGACCATCCCCATGGAAAACAAATGCAAAAAAGCAAAATGGCTGTCTGGGGATGCCTTATAAATAGCTGAGAAAAGAAGAAAAGCAAAAAGCAAAGGAGAAAAGGAAAGATATAAACATCTGAATGCAGAGTTCCAAAGAATAGCAAGAGATAAGAAAGCCTTCTTCAGCGATCAATGCCAAGAAATAGAGGAAAACAACAGAATGGGAAAGACTAGGGTTCTCTTCAAGAAAATCAGAGATACCAAAGGAATATTTCATGCAAAGATGGGCTCGATAAAGGACAGAAATGGTATGGACCTAACAGAAGCAGAAGATATTAAGAAGAGGTGGCAAGAATACACAGAAGAACTGTACAAAAAAGAGCTTCACAACCCAGATAATCATGATGGTGTGATCACTGACCTAGAGCCAGACATCCTAGAATATGAAGTCAAATGGGCCTTAGAAAGCATCACTACGAACAAAGCTAGTGGAGGTGATGGAATTCCAGTGGAGCTATTCCAAATCCTGAAAGATGATGCTGTGAAAGTGCTACACACAATATGCCAGCAAATCTGGAAAACTCAGCAGTGGCCACAAGATTGGTAAAGGTCAGTTTTCATCCCAATCCCAAAGAAAGGCAATGCCAAAGAATGCTCAAACTACCGCACAATTGCACTCATCTCACACGCTAGTAAAGTAATGCTCAAAATTCTCCAAGCCAGGCTTCAGAAATATGTGAACCATGAACTTCCTGATGTTCTAGCTGGTTTTAAAAAAGTCAGAGGAACCAGAGATCAAATTGCCAACATCCGCTGGATCATCGAAAAAGCAAGAGAGTTCCAGAAAAACATCTATTTCTGCTTTATTGACTATGCCAAAGCCTTTGACTGTGTAGATCACAATAAACTGTGGAAAATTCTGAAAGAGATTGGAATACCAGACCACCTGATCTGCCTCTTGAGAAATCTGTATGCAGGTCAGGAAGCAACAGTTAGAACTGGTCATGGATCAACAGACTGTTTCCAAATAAGAAAAGGAGTACGTCAAGGCTGTATATTGTCACCATGTTTATTTAACTTATATGCAGAGTACATCATGAGAAATGCTGGACTGGAAGAAACACAAGTTGGAATCAAGATTGCTGGGAGAAATATCAATAACCTCAGATATGCAGATGACACAACTCTTATGGCAGAAAGTGAAGAGGGGCTAAAAAGCCTCTTGATGAAAGTGAAAGTGGAGAGTGAAAAGGTTGGCTTAAAGCTCAACATTCAGAAGACGAAGATCATGACATCTGGTCCCATCACTACATTGGAAATGGATGGGGAAACAGTGGAAACATTGTCAGACTTTGTTTTTCTGGGCTCCAAAATCACTGCAGATGGTGACTGCAGTCATGAAATTAAAAGACGCTTACTCCTTGGAAGGAAAGTTATGACCAACCTAGATAGCATATTCAAAAGCAGAGACATTACTTTACCAACAAAGTTTCGCCTAGTCAAGGCTATGGTCTTTCCTGTGGTCATGTATGGATGTGAGAGCTGGACTGTGAAGAAGGATGAGCGCCGAAGAATTGATGCTTTTGAACTGTGGTGTTGGAGAAGACTCTTGAGAGTCCCTTGGACTGCAAGAAGATCCAACCAGTCCATTCTGAAGGAGATCAATCCTGGGATTTCTTTGGAAGGAATGATGCTAAGGCTGAAACTCCAGTATTTTGGCCACCTCATGCGAAGAATTGACTCATTGGAGAAGACTCTGATGCTGGGAGGGATTGAGGGCAGGAGGAGAAGGGGACGACAGAGGGTGAGATGGCTGGATGGCATCAGTGACTCGATGGGTATGAGTCTGGGTGACCTCCGGGAGCTGGTGATGGACAGGGAGGCCTGGTGTGCTGCGGTTCATGGGGTCGCAAAGAGTCGGACACGACTGAGCGACTGATCTGATCTGATAAAGACATAAGTAGTTCAAAGGCAAAGTTGGAGTTGTGGTGATTTAGTTGCTAAGTCATGTCCAACTCTTGCGACCCCATGGACTGTATGTAGCCTGCCAGGCTCCTCTGCCCATGGGATTCTCCAGACAAAAATACTGGAGTGGGATGAAGTTTCTTTCTCCAGAGGATCTTCCCTACTCAGGAATCAAATCCTGGTCTCCTGCATTGCAGGCAAATTCTTTACCAACTTAGCTACAGGGGAAGCCCAATATTAATGTTAAAATAGATTTCAGGGAAGAGACATTTACCAGAGATAAAGCAAATCATTTCCTAATGATTAAAGAGGTGAATTTATCTAGAGGATGTAACAATCTTAAATGTTCATAACATAAAAGAAGTTTATAATATATGAAGCAAAACTGATAGCTATGCAAAGAGATCATTTTGCATAGTTATTTATAATTATGATCATATATTTTAACTTTGTATCTGGTGCTGAGTCGGGTAGAGATGAAATATTCTTTGCTACCATGCTGCCAAGGTTGCATATATATGAGAGAAAAAAAAAATGTCCCTCTAGAGTTTTACGATGGTTTTCTTAGTACCTAGAAGTGTGCTTTGGTATCAAACATTTAAAAAATATAAAAATATCTTAAGGACTGGATGGTTGGGTGAACTTTAAGGATATTTGAAGAGTGCTGGTCAAAGCCTCAAGAGCCTGAACGAGTCAGTTAGCAGAAGCCCAGTGATGGTAAAGACAAGATCAGTGGAGACTTAAGGAATGTGAAGAACATGCTTTTTAGCAGCTGAAAGAAGTGGAATTTTCATTACATAGTTGGAGGAATTACAGAAATAACTGTCACCTATGCTAACCAGAAAAGTAGAGAATAAGCTATATGATTGAACTAAGGTAGAATGTTTAAAACACATCTTGGAATATTTCACTGTGTTAAAATGACAGAGGAGAGAAATGAAGTGAAACTTAATTATTCCATTTTCAAGTAAAATATATAGAAAAGAGAAAAGGAACAAGCACTTACTGATGATTCAAAGTAAAATTGTGTTTCACATTGCCAGGCCTTCCTATATTTTCAAATTAAGAAGAGGCTTTGGAGCAAAGGTGAAATGCAGAATAGAACCTCAATAAATGTCAGAAAGATGTAAGGTGCTTCCTCAGGGATCTATCCTTTAGAAGCATCTCTCTCTAAGGATCTTAGGGAAATGCCTCACAGATTTCTTCTCTTAAACAATAAGCCTTCAAAGAAACATAATATGTTGTTCTAAGCAGCTTTACAAGAAACTTAAGGCAAAGTATGGATTATTTTTTCTCTTTTTGTTGTTGTTTGGAGGATGATTACAATGTGCTGGCTTCTGCTATACAACGACAGTCATAATTATATGTATATATATATGTGTGTGTGTGTGTACATACATACATTGGGTAGCTCAAAAGGTAAAGAACCTGTGCACAATGCGGAAGACAAGGGTTCAATCCCTGGTTCGGGAAGATCCCCTGGAGAAGGGCATGGCAACCCACACCAGTATTCTTCCTGGAGAATTCCATGGACAGGGAGATTGGTGGGCTATAGTCCATGGAGTCACAAAGAGTTGGACATGACTAAGCAAGAAGGCAATGGCACCCCACTCCAGTACTTTTGCCTAGAAAATCCCATGGACAGAGGAGCCTGGTAGGCTGCAGTCCATGGGGTCGCTAGAGTCTGACACTGCTGAGCGACTTCACTTTCACTTTTCACTTTCATGCATTGGAGAAGGAAATGGCAACCCACTCAAGTATTCTTGCCTGGAGAATCCCAGGGACGGGGGAGCCTGGTGGGCTACCATCTATTGGGTCTCACAAAGTGGGACACGACTGAAGCGACTTAGCAAGCAAGCAGGCAAGCAAGTAGCACATACACATATCCTCTCGCTTTAGAGGCCCCCTCCCCACTCCCTTCATACCTCTCCAGGTCATCACAAGATGTCAGATTGGCTCTCTGTATTATATATGTTTTTCACTAGTTATCTATTTTACATATAATAGAGTATTGAATCAGATCTTGTGAAGTGGATGAACTGAGAGCCTATTATACAGAGTAAAGTTGGTATGAATTATCTTGATGAGATTTTTTTAGTTTTGAGCTAGGTCAGACTATATGCTGGGTCAGCTTGATAAACTCTTTTGAGATAGAGAACTATATATCAACCTGAGAAGAATGAAGACTTCCAAACATCAGAATAGTTTATAATTTTAAATTCTCCAAAATATCTTCTCAGGTTAGATTTTTGTCCTCTGAGTACTCAAAATCTAGGAAAAAACACTCCTTAGATTGGATCTTGAGGTCCCAGGGTCTTGAGGTTTTGGAGAAGAAATCAAATGTCCTCATCTGGCTGACACCACTATTTCCCCAACATTCCACTCACACAGGACTTTTCTGCAGAACTGATTTTACTCTGGAATACTCTGACGCTGGAGAGCTAAGTTACTGCTAGTGGTGGTGGTTTAGTCACTAAGTCGTGTCCAACTCTTGGGACCCCATTGACTGTAGCCTGCCAGGCTCCTCTGTCCACGGGATTCTCCAGGCAAGAATACTGGCTAAAGTGGGTTGCCATTGCCTTCTCCAGGGAGAGTTACTGCTGGACAGTAACTTGAGGGGAGTTACTGAAGGGAGAGTAACTCAGGGGAGTTACTGCTAGTGTTGAATGAAACTCATTTTCCCATGATAGTGGTTGGAGAGAAACAAAACAAACCCCAACAGTTCCTTTCTTACCTTCCCTTCTATAGCTTGCTTTATCCCACAGGACAAATCCTCTACTCTCATTTCACATACCAATTCAAAACATTTCTCAAATTTTTTCTAATTCCTCCAAGGTTTTGAGAAGGGTAGCTTGTTTAGCATCTTATTAAGATCTGAACCCTCCATTTATACTTTCTACCAAGTATTGTATTTATCAATAATCACATACAGAGACTGATTTCTCAACACTAAACCAGTAATGAGTCTAACTTTTCACTTTTTTCCCTAGTCCTAGGAAGAGCACATGAAGACGATGTCATGCAAAGTTGAGTTCCAGGATGACAACCTGGTTAGAAGATCTCTGAGGCTGAATTTATCTGCTTCTTTTTCTGTGAGAGATCATGAAGATCTTTTTTGTACAGTTCTTCTGTGTATTCTTGCCACCTCTTCTTAATATCTTCTGCTTCTGTTAGGTCCATACCATTTCTGTCCTTTATTTAGCCCATCTTTGCATGAAATGTTCCCTTGGTATCTCTAATTTTCTTGAAGAGATATCTAGTCTTTCCCATTCTATTATTTTCCTCTATTTCTTTGCATTGATCACTGAGCAAGGCTTTCTTATCTCTCCTTGCTATTCTTTGGAACTCTGCATTCAGATGCTTGTATCTTTCCTTTTCTCCTTTGCATTTTGCTTCTCTTCTTTTCACAGCTATTTGTAAGTGTGCCTCAAACACACATTTTGCCTTTTTGCATTTCTTTTTCTTGGGGACGGTCTTGATCCCTGTCTCCTGTACAGTGTCATGAACCTCCGTCCATAGTTCATCAGGCACTCTGTCTATCAGATCTAGTGCTTTAAATCTATTTTCCACTTCCTCTGTATAATCATAAGGGATTTGATTTAGGTCATACCTGAATGGTCATAAATATCAATAACAGGACATATCAAGAAATATCAAGAACAGGAGAAATATCAGTAACCTCAGATATGCAGATAACATACCCTTATGGCAGAAAGTGAAGAGGAACTAAAAAGCCTCTTGATAAAAGTGAAAGAGGAGAGTGAAAAATTTGGCTTAAAGCTCAACATTTTAAGATCCTGGCATCCGGTCCCATCACTTCATGGCAAATAGATGGAGAAACAGTGGAAACAGTGTCAGACATTATTTTGGGGGGCTCCAAAATCACTGCAGATTGTAATTGCAGCCATGAAATTAAAAGACACTTAGTCCTTGAAGGAGAAGGCAATGGCACCCCACTCCAGTACTCTTGCCTGGAAAATCCCATGGACGGAGGAGCCTGGTGGGCTGCAGTCCATGGGGTCGCTAAGAGTTGGACACGACTGAGCAACTTCAATTTCACTTTTCACTTTCATGCATTCAAGAGGGAAATGGCAACCCACTCCAGTGTTCTTGCCTGGAGAATCCCAGGGACGGGGGAGCCTGGTGGGATGCCGTCTCTGGGGTCACACACAGGCGGACACGACTGAAGTGACTTAGCTTAGCTTAGCTTAGCTTACTCCTTGAAGGAAAGTTATGACCAACCTACACAGCATATTAAAAAGCAGAGACATTATTTTGTCAACAAAGGTCCGTCTAATCAGGGCTATAGTTTTTCCAGTAGTCATGTATGGATGTGAGAGTTGGACTGTAAAGAAAGCTTAGTGCCTAGGAATTGATGCTTTTGAACTGTAGTGTTGGGAAAGACTCTTGAGATTCCATTGTACTGCAAGGATATCCAACCAGTGCATCCTAAAGGATATCAGTCCTGGGTGTTCATTGGAAGGATTGATATTGAAGCTGAAACCCCAATACTTTGGCACCTGTTGCGAAGAGCTGACTCATTTGAAAATACCCTGATGCTGGGAAAGATTGAGGGCAGGAGGAGAAGGGGACGGCAGAGTATGAGATGGTTTGATGGCATCACTGACTCAGTGGACATGGGTTTGGGTGAACTCCGGGAGTTGGTGATGGACAGGGAGGCCTGGCGATCTGGGGTTCATGGGGTCTCAAAGAGTTGGACACGACTGAGCGACTGAACTGAACTATTCTGTATCAAGGTGGTTGGTGCTGTTAACATTCAATTATAATATTTTGTTTACAGTTTAGGTTACTGATACTTAAACCTCCTGTAGCAATTAATAGAAGTGTATACACATTTATCATATATATATATATATATATATATATATATATATATATATATATATATATATATATAAAGCATACATCTTTTTCATCTCATAGAATAAAATATAGAATCTTATAGAAAACCTGTGACTTTATCACTTACCCTTTTGAATGCTCATATAAATTACTTCTTGAAAAGAGGACATCTTTTGAGTTCATTCTATTCTCAGATTTAAAAAGAAGCAGTCATATGTAAAAAATTCCCTCATTCTCACTCTTTGTGGTATTATTCCTCTCAGTTCTTCTGATGAGTTGTGAAAACTGAATAATAGCCATTTGAGACATACTGAAACACTGTATTTGTATTTTTCAAAGATAAGTGGAAAAGGGAGTTTGTTTCTCTCTGGCTCAGCAACAAAATTGAAGTGTGAAAATGACTACTTCAAATTCTGTAATAATGATATTTCAAACCACTTAGATATAATCATTCCATTTCAGTTTTATCCAGATAAAACAAACAAAACCCTGCACTGTATTGAGTCCTAACTAACCTCATATGTCCACGGATTATATTTCTTATCCACATAAATTATAATATAACTACTATATTCTTTCTCAGTTATGCTATTTTCATTCATTTTTATAAGGTGTTTCTGTTAATTACCGCATCTTAGCTTTGTAGTCTGCAGAAATAGAAATGGTCTTTATTTAATTTTTTCTGTGAAATCTCTGTTCATATTTCTTTACTTAGTTAAATCATACTGATGCACTCAATCTACTATTAAAATTGGTTAGTATTTTCCTGCTACTGAGATAAGTACTTAGATAAAACTGGCATTGTCCCTTAGTGGGGAAAAATGTCCCATTTCAATGAAAAAGACTCTGTTTCTCAAGTTGATCAGTCAAATAAACCTTCTGGGGGCAAACCATGTACAGGCAGGTGTGCTGACAAGTAGGGTAGTTAAAAATTTAAGACAGTTCCTCTGAAGAATAAAAGAAATTAAATTTGTGAAGGTCACATCTGGGCATTGTAACTTTCAGGCAGATTGCACTTCTTCACATACCATTGGGAATCTAAACCATACCGTAGTGTGGAACTAAATAAGCCATTTTTTCCTAATGTATTTTATGACCACTCTATGTACTTATTAATAATGCCATCTCCTCTATAAAATTATGCAGTTTATAGCAGGATATTTCAGTTTGAAACATCATCTTTGACTTTTTTTTCCAGGCCATAAGAGTAAACTATATTATTCATGTGGTTTTTCCATAATCGGTAACTGCAGCTCTTTTTACATGACTGCAGCAACAGCTAAATGTTGACTGCTCAAACACTGAGCCTGTATAGATACTGCCAGCACTTGCCAGAGTTGCTGGCACTGGAATGGAGCTGAATGTTTTCTACCAACAATGTCTACACCTTCTTGTTCCAACTTGACCAATTATGTAGTACAGTATACAAAAACCTTGATGTTTTTGGTATCAGAACATTTTGACTATTTTTATTCATTTAAGAATCATTTAGACTTATTACCTAAAGTACACAAAGTTTATACTGCACTCTCATTATGTCTAACAAGGTTACAAATCTAGACCTGAAAAATTTGAGGGCTCTTTTATTCAGAGTATTAAACATTCACTGAATATTATGCTCTATACATAGAAATGTTTACTTTAATTTTTAATCTGTTGCTAGACATGTTCTAATTTTGATTGGCACTTCTTTGAGTCACTTGATTATCAACTCCAGTTTCTACAGTTTTGACTCTTTTTCACAATTTAGAGTTTTTCTTTTCATACAGCCCAAACTCCATCAAAAGAATATTTCTAAATATTAGGTACTGTGTACCGCCTTTTTTTATCAGTTACGTACTATAGAAAACCACTTTTATTCAGACCATTTTGAATATTTAAATTAGGGATTTTCTAAAATGCTTCACGTTGTGAACTTTCTTCTTTGGAGAGAACTTCCTCATATAGGTTTAAACAGGTAGGTGACTAGGGTGACTCCAGTAAAGTGAAGTTACCACTTTAAATTTTCTATAGAATGAACTTAGTATGTTACTTTCTTATTGTATGTGTAACCAGTTACTACACATTTTGTGACTTAAAACAATACTGACATATTATCTTACAGTTCTAGAGATCCAGTGTTAGAAAATGGGCTAAAATTGAGGTGTAGACCTGGCTATAATCCTCCTGGAAGCTCTATTGGAGAACGTTTCCTTGACTTTTCCAGCTTTTGGAGGCCACCTTCATTTATTGTCTCCTTGCTCTTTCCTCAGTGACTGCAGTGTAGCATCTTCAGATTTCTCTGGTTCTTTCCTCTCCTTTTGCCTTCCTCTTTCACTTTAGAGGATTTTGTATTTATACTAATACTTGCTTGGCCCACCCAGATAATCCATGATAACCTGTTTAAAATTTTTTTAAATTTATTTTTATTGAAGTATTGTTGAGTTACAATGTTGTGTTAGTTTGTGGTGTACAGCAAAGGGATTCATGTAAATATATGCATATATATCCTTGTTCATATTTTTTATTATGATTTAGTATAGTATATTGAATATATTAATAGTTTCTTGTGCTATACAGTAGGTCCTTGTTCTTCTATTTTATATGTGGTAGTGTGAGTCTACTATCTCAAGCTCCTCATTTGTCCCTCTCTCACCCCCTCCCATTTGGTAACCATAAGTTTCTTTTCTGTCTGTGACTATGTTTTTGTTTTGTAAATAAGTTCATTTGTGTCATATTTTAGATTCCACATATAAGTGACATCATATGGTATTTGTCTTTTTCTGTCTGACTTATTTCAGTTTGTATGATAATCTCTGCTGCTGCTGCTGCTGCTAAGTCGCTTCAGTCTATCTGACTCTGTAGGTCCACCCATGTAGCTGCAAACGGCGTTGTTTTATTCTTTTATATTGATGAGAAGTATTCCATTGTACACATATGCCACATCTTTATCCATTCATCTACTGATGGACATTTGGGTTGCTTCTGTGTCTTGGATATTGTAACTAGTGCTACTATGGATATTGGAGTGCATGTATCTTTTTGAATTTGAGTTTTTTTTAAGATACGTGCTTAGGAGTGGGATTGCTGAATCATATGGCAACTCCATTTTTAGTTTTATTAAGGAATTTCCATATTGTTTTCCATAATGGCTATATCAATTTACATTTCCACCAACAATGTAGAAGGATTCCCTTTTTTCCACACCCTCTCCAACATTTATTATTTTATATTTGTAAATATCTAGTTACAGTCTAAAAAAATTATCATTTTTCTGCTTTCCCTATACTGCTAGCACTCTAGAGTCTGTAAAAGCCATTTCTTTTTGCCTTAATGTTGTAATGGAGCTTTGGTTTACATATACTTTAAAACATTTTTATATTTGTTTTGGACATCAAACAATGATTTATCCTTATTCATCTAATTATTATTTTAAAATATATGTTAATTCCATTCTGTGATTCTGTGTTCATATTTTAGATCACCTTTTTCTTCCTGAAGAACTTGCTTTAATTTTGACTTTTATTTTTAATTATGTTTCTATTACTGACAACTTCCTCTAGTCTTTGGAAACATCTTTATTTCCCTTTTATTTTGAAGGATAAGGATATATTCACTTGTTATTAAATTCTAAGTTGGCAATACTTATACTTTGGAAAGATAAAGATGTCATTCTACTGACTATGACTTCTGTCATTAGCATTGAGAAGAAAGCTTCCATTCTTACAGTTGTTTGAAGAGAAGATATCTTTCTTCTTTTGGCTGGCTTTCATGATTTACTTTTTTATGCTTTGCAGCAGGTTTACTGTGAAGAACGTGGGTAAACTTTATTTTTGTGTATCCTGTTAAAGGTAAAATTAGTTTTTGTACCTGTGAGTCTTTCATAATTTTTAGAAATGGTTAACCATTAGTCTTTGAATATTTGAATACCTGTGCTCTGTTTTTTCCCACACTTTTCCCCAGTGCTTGAGTTTGTATATTTGTTGAATCTCTCCTAGGTAACTGATGCCCTGTTGTAAAGTGTCTATTTATAACTACCCACTAGTCTTGATTTCCATCACCTCCACTAGCTTTGTTCGTAGTGATGCTTTCTAAAGCCCACTTGACTTCACATTCCCGGATGTCTGGCTCTAGGTCAGTGATCACAACATCATGATTATCTGGGTCGTGAAGCTCTTTTTTGCACAGTTCTTCTGTGTATTCTTGCCATATCTTCTTAATATCTTCTGCTTCTGTTTGGTCCATACCATTTCTGTCCTTTATCGAGCCCATTTTTGCATGAAATGTTCCTTTGGTATCTCTGATTTTCTTGAATAGATCTTTAGTCTTTCCCATTCTGTTGTTTTCCTCTATTTCTTGGCATTGATCGCTGAAGAAGGCTTTCTTATGTCTTCTTGCTATTCTTTGGAACTCTGCATTCAGTTGTTTATATCTTTCCTTTTCTCCTTTGCTTTTCACTTCTCTTCTTTTCACAGCTATTTGCAAGGCCTCCCCAGACAGCCATTTTGCTTTTTTGCATTTCTTTTCCATGGGGATGGTCTTGATTCCTGTCTCCTGTACAATGTCACGAACCTCATTCCATAGTTCATCAGGCACTCTATCTATCAGATCTAGGCCCTTATATCTATTTCTCACTTCCACTGTATAATCATAAGGGATTTGATTTAGGTCATACCTGAATGGTCTAGTGGTTTTCCCTACTTTCTTCAATTTCAGTCTGAATTTGGAAATAAGGAGTTCATGGTCCAAGCCACAGTCAGCTCCTGGTCTTGTTTTTGCTGATTGTATAGAGCTTCTCCATCTTTGGCTTCAAAGAATATAATCGATCTGATTTCGGTGTTGACCATCTGGTGATGTCCATGTATAGAGTCTTCTCTTGTGTTGTTGGAAGAGGGTATTTGCTATGACAAGAGGGTATTTGTTATGACCACAAGATTGCAAAATGTCAGTTTTCATTTCAATCCCAAAGAAAGGCAATGCCAAAGAATGCTCAAACTACAGCACAGTTGCACTCATCTCACACGCTAGTAAAGTAATGCTCAAAATTCTCCAAGCCAGACTTCAGCAATATGTGAACCGTGAACTTCTTGATGTTCAAGCTGGTTTTAGAAAAGGCAGAGGAACCAGAGATCAAATTGCCAACATCCGCTGGATCATCAAAAAAGCAAGAGAGTTCCAGAAAAACATCTATTTCTGCTTTATTGACTATGCCAAAGCCTTTGACTGTGTAGATCACAATAAAATATGGAAAATTCTGAAAGAGATGGGAATACCAGACCACCTGATCTGCCTCTTGAGAAATCTGTATGCAGGTCAGGAATCAACAGTTAGAACTGGTCGTGGAACAACAAACTGGTTCCAAATAGGAAAAGGAGTACGTCAAGGCTGTATATTGTCACCATGTTTATTTAACTTATATGCAGAGTACATCATGAGAAATGCTGGACTGGAGGAAACAAAAGCTGGAATCAAGATTGCCGGGAGAAATATCAATAACCTCAGATATGCAGATGATAACACCCTTATGGCAGAAAGTGGAGAGGAACTAAAAAGCCACTTGATGAAAGTGAAAGTGGAGAGTGAAAAGATTGGCTTAAAGCTCAACATTCAGAAAACGAATATCATGGCATCTGGTCCCATCACTACATGGGAAATAGATGGAGAAACAGTGGAAACAGTGTCAGACTTTATTTTTCTGGGCTCCAAAATCACTGCAGATGGTGACTGCAGCCATGAAATTAAAAGATGCTTACTCCTTGGAAGTAAAGTTATGACCAATCTAGAGAGCATATTCAAAAGCAGAGACATCACTTTGCCAACAAAGGTTCGCCTAGTCAAGGCTATGGTCTTTCCTGTGGTCATGTATGGATGTGAGAGCTGGACTGTGAAGAAGGCTGAGCACCAAAGAATTGATGCTTTTGAACTGTGGTGTTGGAGAAGACTCTTGAGAGTCCCTTGGACTGCAAGGAGATCCAACCAGTCCATTGTGAAGGAGATCAGCCCTGGGTTTTCTTTGGAAGGAATGATGCTAAAGCTGAAACTCCAGTATTTTGGCCACCTCACGCGAAGAGTTGACTCATTGGAGAAGACTCTGATGCTGGGAGGGATTGGGGGCAGGAGGAGAAGGGGATGACAGAGGATGAGATGCCTGGATGGCATCACTGACTCGATGGATGTGAGTCTGAGTGACCTCCGGGAGTTGGTGATGGACAGGGAGGCCTGGCGTGTTGAAATTCATGGGGTCGCAAAGAGTCGGACACGACTGAGCGACTGATCTGATCTGATCGGTCTTAATTTCACATATCATATTTTATTTTCTGTTTACAGTTCAAAATAATTTTTATGATATATTCTAAATATTTCATAAATTTTATTAACTTCATTTCTCTATTTTTTCACTTTTTAATATCTTAATCAGATATTTTAAATTACTAACTTATTAATTTAAATACATGAATCATTGATGTAACCGCATCTATTTTCTGTTTTTTTCCTTAATAGGCATAGTTTGTTTTTCCTTAGACTGTTTAAATTTTTATGCCAGTTAGTGTCTAATAATTCTGAGATTCCAGATGATATTATTTTCCACTTACTACAGTTTACCTTTTCCTCTGTAAGTCAAATAAAGGAGAAGCTAGTCATCTAAATCCAATTAGAAATAAAGATAATTTAAGTTCACTTCAGTAGGTTAGTCGTGCCGGACTCTTTGCGACCTCATGAAACACAGCACACCAGGCCTCCCTGACCTTCACCAACTCCCGAGTTCACCCAAACTCATGTGCATCAAGTCAGTGATGCCATCCAACCATCTCTTCCTCTGTCATCCCCTTCTCCTCCTTCCCCCAATCCCTCCCAGCATCAGGGTCTTTTCTAATGAGTCACCTCTTGCGTGAGGTGACCAAAGTATTGGAGTTTGAGCCTAAGCATCAGTCCTTCCAATGAACACTCAGGACTGGTCTCCTTTAGGATGGACTGGGTGGATCTCCTTTCAGTCCAAGGGATTCACAAGAGTCTTCTCCAACACCACAGTTCAAAGGCATCAATTCTTCGGCACTCAGCTTTCTTCACAGTCCAACTCTCACATCCACACATGACCACGGGAAAAATCATAGCCTTGACTAGACAGGCCTTTGTTGGCAAAGTAATGTCTCTGCTTTCGAATGTGCTATCTGGGTTGGTTTTAACTTTCCTTCCAAGGAGTAAGCGTCTTTTAATTTCATGGCTGCAATCACCATCTGCAGTGATTTCGGAGCCCCCCAAAATAAAGTCTGACACTGTTTCCCCATCTATTTCCCATGAAGTGATGGGACTGGATGCCATGATCTTTGTTTTCTGAATGTTGAGCTTTTAAGCCAACTTTTTCACTCCCCTCTTTCACTTTTATCAAGAGGCTTTTTAGTTCCTCTTCACTTTCTGCCATAAGGGTGGTGTCATCTGCATATCTGAGGTTATTCATATTTCTCCTGGCAATCTTGATTCCAGCTTGTGCTTCTTCCAGCCCAGCGTTTCTCAAGATGTACGCTGCATATAAGTTAAATAAGCCAGTTGACAATAAACATCCTTGACATATTCCTTTTCCTATTTGGAACCAGTTTGTTGTTCCATGCCCAGTTCTAACTGTTGCTTCCTGACCTGCATATAGGTTTCTCAAGAGGCAAGTCAGGTGTTCTGGTATTCCCATCTCTTTCAGAATTTTCCACAGTTTATTGTGATCAATACAGTCAAAGGCTTTGGCATAGTCCATAAAAGAGAAATAGATGTTTTTCTGGAACTCTCTTGCTTTTTTGATGATCTAGCAAATTTGGCAATTTGATCTCTGGTTCCTCTGCCTTTCCTGAAAACAGCTTGAGCATCTGGAAGATCACCGTTCACGTACTGTTGAAGCCTGATTTGGAGAATTTTGAGCATTATTTTACTAGTGTGTGAGATGAATGCAATTTTGTGGTAGTTTGAGCATTATTTGGCATTATGTTTCTTTGGGATTGAAATGAAAACTGACATTTTCCAGTCCTATGGCCACTGCTGAGTTTTTGAAATTTACTGCTGTGTTATTTTGGCCACCTCTTAATATCTTTTACTTCTGTTCAGATCAGATCAGATCAGATCAGTCGCTCAGTCGTGTCCAACTCTTTGCGACCCCATGAACCGCAGCACGCCAGGCCTCCCTATCCATCACCAGCTCTCGGAGGTCACTCAGACCCACATTCATCGAGTCAGTGATGCCATCCAGCCATCTCATCCTCTGTTGTCCCCTTCTCCTCCTGCCCTCAATCCCTCCGAGCATCAGAGTCTTCTCCAATGAGTCAACTCTTCGCATGAGGTGGCCAAAATACTGGAGTTTCAGCCTTAGCATCATTCCTTCCAAAGAAATCCCAGGGCTGATCTCCTTCAGAATGGACCAGTTGGATCTCCTTGCAGTCCAAGGGACTCTCAAGAGTCTTCTCCAACACCACAGTTCAAAAGCATCAATTCTTTGGCACTCAGCCTTCTTCACAGTCCAGCTCTCACATCCATACATGACCACAGGAAAGACCATAGCCTTGACTAGGCGAACCTTTGTTGGCAAAGTGATGTCTCTGCTTTTGAATGTGCTATCTAGGTTGGTCATAACTTTCCTTCCAAGGAGTAAGCGTCTTTTAATTTCATGGCTGCAGTCACCATCTGCAGTGATTTTGGAGCCCAGAAAAACAAAGTCTGACACTGTTTCCACTGTTTCTCCATCTATTTCCCATGTAGTGATGGGACCAGATGCCATGATCTTCGTTTTCTGAATGTTGAGCTTTAAGCCAACCTTTTCACTCTCCACTTTCACTCTCATCAAGAGGCCTTTTAGCCCCTCTTCACTTTCTGCCATAACGGTGGTGTCATCTGCATATCTGAGGTTATTGATATTTCTCCCGGCAATCTTGATTCCAGCTTGTGTTTCTTCCAGTCCAGCATTTCTCATGATGTACTCTGCATATAAGTTAAATAAACATGGTGACAATATACAGCCTTGACGTACTCCTTTTCCTATTTGAAACCAGTCTGTTGTTCCATGACCAGTTCTAACTCTTGCTTCCTGACCTGCATACAGATTTCTCAAGAGGCAGATCAAGTGGTCTGGTATTCCCATCTCTTTCAGAATTTTCCACAGTTTATTGTGATCTACACAGTCAAAGGCTTTGGCATAGTCAATAAAGCAGAAATAGATGTTTTTCTGGAACTCTCTTGCTTTTTCCATGATCCAGGGGATGTTGGCAATTTGATCTCTGGTTCCTCTGCCTTTACTAAATCCAACTTGAACATCAGGAATTTCACGGTTCACATATTGCTGAAGCCTGGCTTGGAGAATTTTGAGCATTACTTACTTCTGTTAGGTCCATACAATTTCTGTTCTTTATTGAGCCCATCTTTACATGAAATGTTCCCTTGGTGTCTCTAATTTTCTTGAGGAGATCTCTAGTTTTTCCCATTCTGTTGTTTTCCTTGATTTCTTTGCATTGATCGCTGAGGAAGGCTGTCTTATCTCTCCTTGTTATTCTTTGAAACTCTGCATTCAGATGCCTAATTCTTTCCTTTTTCCTTCTCTTCTTTTCACAGCTATTTGTAAAGTCTCCTCAGACAGACATTTTGCTTTTTTGCATTTCTTTTCCATGGGTATGATCTTGATCCCTGTCTCCTGTTCAATGCCATTAAACACTGTCCATCATTCATCAGGCACTCTTATCTATCAGATCTAGGCCATTAAATCTATTTCTCACTTCCACTGTATAATCATCACTTCAGTTCCGTTCAGTTGCTCAGTCATGTCCGACTCTGAGACCCCATGAGTCACAGCACACCTGGCGCCTCCCTGTCCATCCCCAACTCCCAGAGTTCACTCAAACTCGTATCCACTGAGTCAGTGATGCCATCCAACCATCTTATCCTCTGTCGTCCCCTTCTCCTCCTGCCCCCAATCCCTCCCAGCATCAGGGTCTATTCCAATGAGTCAACTCTTTGCATGAGGTGGCCAGTTTATTGGAGTTTCAGCTTTTGCATCAGTCCTTCCAATGAATACCCAGGACTCATCTCGTTTAGGATGGACTGGTTGGATCTCCTTGCAGTCCAGGGACTCTCAAGAGTCTTCTCCAACACCACAGTTCAAAAGCATAAGGGATTTGATTTAGGTCATACATGAATGGTCTAGTGGTTTTCCCTGCTGCTGCTGTTGCTGCTAAGTTGCTTCAGTCGTGTCTGACTCTGTGCGACCCCATAGACAGCAGCCCACCAGGCTCCCCTGTGCCTGGGATTCTCCAGATAAGAATATTGGAGTGGGTTTCCATTTCCTTCTACAATGCATGAAATTGAAAAGTGAAAGTGAAGTCGCTCAGTCGTGCCTGACTCTTCTCGACCCCATAGACTGCAGCCCACCAGGCTCCTCCATCTATGGGATATTCCAGGCAAGAGTACTGGAGTGGGGTGTCATAACCTTCTCCTGTGGTTTTCCCTACTTTCTTCAATTTAAGTCTGAATTTGGCAATTAGGAGTTCATGATCTGAACCACAGTCAGCTCCTGGTCTTGTTTTTGCTGACTGTATAGAGCTTCTCCATCTTCGGCTTCAAAGAATGTAATCAATCTGATTTTGATGTTGATCATCTGATGATGTCCATGTGTAGAGTCTTCCCTTGTGTTGTTGGAAGAGGGTGTTTGCTATAACCAGTGTGTTCTCTTGGCCACACTCTATTAGCTTTTGCCCTGCTTCATTCCATACTCCAAGGCCAAATTTGCCTGTTACTCCAGGTGTTTCTTGACTTCCTACTTTTGCATTTCAGTCCCCTATAATGAAATGGACATCTTTTCACTATAAGATGATATGGTCTTTTTTATATTTATAGTAAGAATCTGTATAACTCCGATTTGCCTTTTTTCCTAAAAGTGGCTTTCCTGAGTTTTTGATTGAGAGATTTCCAAGTCAGTATCCTTTTCTCAAAAGATTACAAGAGATTCAGTTCCGTCCATTGGAAATTTTACTGTAACTCTCCAGTCTCCCCCACCCCATCTGGCTTAACCATCGTGCAGTGTTTTGAGGAAGCTGGCAGTGTTTTTGAAATAAGTGTCCACTCAGTCAAGTTTTGACTTCATAAGTATCACAAGATTAAGTGTTTTTCACTCTGCCTTTTAGAAGATTTGTTTTGTTTCCTCAGTATCTTTTGCAGTCATCAAATCATATGTATCCCCTTGATTTCCAACTTGCTGAACTACTGAAAATTTTTGTATTCTCATCGCCATTTCCCATCCAGATCTTAAAATTCTCTGTTTTAAGGTCTCCTATAATTAGATTAGCTTGTCTGGAGAATCTCCCTTTTTAGCTACGATTAGTAATTTTAGTTATATAGGAAACATTGTAAGCACAACATCTTATCAAAGGCACATTCCAGAGATTAAGACATGAAAATTGGTCCATTTTGGAACTTGGATTACCAAAATATCTATATGTAAAAATCCCAAACCATTTATGAGTTTATTCCTAATTGATTCAGTGTAATAGGCAGCAAACCATCTGAGTTTAGATTTACAAACACTGCTTTTCTTGCTATCTTCTGCTTTTATTCTTTAGCTTCTGTTTGAAAAGCAGCCCTTGTGTATGGACGTTTGCTTTCATCACAGGTGGAATCAATGCTATCAATTGCAGAAAGACAGAGACCCTCTAGACAAAACATTGCTTTTTCTTCTACTTCATGTTTTCAAAAATTAAATATTGAGAATCTGATTTGTACCAGATCATATTCTAGGTACTGAGAATAATGCAATTAACAGACAACTAACCTACTGTCACAGAGCACAGTTGTGGGGAGGGAACCTAACATTAATATTTAAAGAAACACACTTTTAGCATTATATAGCATCTGTTATAGAACATTTGAACTTTGTGACAATTGAACTTTAAAAGTAAAACAGGAATAAGGATTAACAAATGCCTTGGAAAGATTTGATGGTTCAATTTTCTTTTGAAGGGGCCAGGGAAAACCTAATAAAGAAGGTGACATTTGAATGACAATTAAAACCAATCTTCACTCTTGTTTCTGTCTACTTCTCTTTTTACTTTTTGAATATTAGTGGTTTTATTTTTTTTAGGGTTCCACCAATTTTTTTTTTTTTAACACTTTGGACTATTTGTACATAGTATATCTATGTTTCTCCAAGTTTAATCTGAAAACAAGGCATATTAGAATCACCTGGAGTACACTTTAACATGCAAATTCCAAACTGTACACAAAAATTTGAGTCTGAATATTGGTTATTGATATTCCTGGCTTTTAACAAGCACCCAGGCTTCAGTCCATCTGGTTGCACAGAGTTGGACATGACTGAAGTGACTTAGCATGTATGCATGTTAATGCTTATGTAAAATAAGTTTAATAACTTTTTCTATAAAAAGAGGATTATGTCTGTTTCCCATGTGGTTACCATGGATATGTTGGCAATGCATTTGCCTCTCTGCTGCCTGGTAATAAATATCTGTTAAATAAAGCATCAAAGGTCTTCAAATAATTCCTGCACAATAGTATAACTTATGTCCTAATAACAAATTCCAATTGATTCTACTTGGTTGCCTTTTAAATTTTGTATAAATAGGGTCATCATTTAAGCATAAAATTCTTGTATATATGCATGTACATGTGTGTGAGTATATTAGTCATCTCGTATTAAAATATTTGTCTTTATCACATAAAAATTCATTAACCAATTACATTTTAACTACCTGCATTATTTATTGTTACACAATGCAATTTAATGAAGAGCCACAAAACATCAATAGCATAAAAAACTAAACAGACCCATCACTCCTCTCTAAAAATGCATTGACTTATAAAGTAAAATCTAACCTTAGTTACTGGAACACCTAACATATCAAATATATATTTTTATATTTGATAAAACAAGTTAGATGATAATGAAATTTATAATGTGGTCCTTTTCAAAAAGGGGGAAACATAAAACATAAGATATAATAAATGTTGTCACTGACTTGTCTCCATCACATGCACAGAGAATCCCATCAGTGAAGTACAGCTTACTTGAAATCACGTCTTACACCTCACCAGTAGGATTCCTTGGTAGTTCAGATGGTAAGGAGTCTACCTGCAATGTGGGAGACCCAAGTTCGATCCCTGTGTCAGGAAGATCCCCTGGAGAAGGAAATGGCAACTCATTCCAGTATTCTTGTCTGGAAAATCCCATGGGTAGAGGAACCTGGTGGGCTACAGTCCATAGGGTTGCAAAGAGTTGGGCACAGCTGAGAGACTTCACCTCACACTTCACCAGCAAAATCCTCATTAGTTCTGACTGGACTACATTTCTGGGCTCCAAAATCACTGCAGATGGTGACTGCAGCCATGAAATTAAAAGACGCTTATTCCTTGGAAGGAAAGTTATGACCAACCTAGATAGCATATTCAAAAGCAGAGACATCACTTTGCCAACAAAGATTCGTCTAGTCAAGGCTATGGTCTTTCCTGTGGTCATGTATGGATATGAGAGCTGGACTGTGAAGAAGGTTGAGCGCCGAAGAATTGATGCTTTTGAACTGTGGTGTTGGAGAAGACTCTTGAGAGTCCCTTGGACTGCAAGGAGATCCAACCAGTCCATTGTGAAGGAGATCAGCCCTGGGATTTCTTTGGAAGGAATGATGCTAAAGCTGAAACTCCAGTATTTTGGCCACCTCATGCGAAGAGTTGACTCATTGGAGAAGACTCTGATGCTGGGAGGGATTGGGGGCAGGAGGAGAAGGGGACGACAGAGAATGAGATGGCTAGATGGCATCACTGACTCGATGGATGTGAGTCTGAGTGACCTCCGGGAGTTGGTGATGGACAAGGAGGCCTGGCGTGCTGCGATTCATGGGGTCGCAAAGAGTCGGACACGACTGAGCGACTGATCTCTGATCTGAACTACTGTGATTCATACTGACCTCCCTGCTTTCAAATTTGTGTCCTCACAGTCTTACCACCACCCTGGAACTGAAACTATATGACCTGTTTTTGTTTTGGATCCTCCTCCCTGTAACAATCCAGTCTTCATAATATCCTCTAAGCATTGATCTAAACTACTTCTCAGCTTCACATTCTTCCCTTCTCAAGCTGCTCCAACACAAAACTTCTGTTCCTTTAACATCCCAGACATATCCTTACCTAACAGCCTTCGCACTTACTTCCTATGCCTAAAATATTTTTAATGCAGCCTTCTGCATAACTACTCGATGAATGTGAGTCTGAGTGACCTCCGGGAGTTGGTGATGGACAGGGAGGCCTGGTGTGCTGCAATTCATAGGGTCGCAAAGAGTCGGACACGACTGAACGACTGATCTGATCTGATCTGCATAACTCTGTCCTTCACATCACTTAGATCAGCAGACTGTTAATTTACATATAGTTGAGGGAAACAGATCAAGTAACATACCAAATGACAGAAAGTACATATGGCAATTTATGACTCAGGCTAGACTAAAAATCAACTTTTCCAGAAAAGTAAATGATACACTATAACAACTTACATCATTATACGCTAATTGATATTAATTTCAAGGTTATTTGTAATCTGAATTTATATATAGGAGAAGGCAATGGCACCCCACTCCAGTACTCTTGCCTGGAAAATCCCATGGACAGAGGAGCCTGGTAGGCTGCAGTCCATGGGGTCGCTAAGACTCGGTCACGACTGAATGACTTCACTTTCAATTTTCACTTTTCACTTTCATGCACTGGAGAAGGAAATGGCAACACACTCCAGTGTTCTTGCCTAGAGAATCCCAGGGATGGTGGAGCCTGATAAGCTGCTGTCTCTGGGGTCATACAGAGTTGGACACGACTGAAGTGACTTAGCAGCAGCAGCATGGGTGTTTTATGAACAGTCTCATTTTTGTGATTGTTGCCTATCAACTTAGTTTTAATTCTACAAATAGTATTTATTAATAGTAATTGGAAAGAATCAGAGATTGTTTAGGCTAATTTATTGTAAGTTTTGAAATCCACTCTAAAGCAACTACTATTGATGTCTTTGAGTATATGAATACCAGCAATGATGGAAAAACCACTACTTCATGAAGCAGCTTATTTCTTTTTTAGGAAAACCTAATGCAAAATTCTTCCTTACACTGAGGTGAATCTAAGTTGCATTTTCCTCTTGATTTTTTTGATGTCATTTAAGTATAACTTTCATCACTTTCATTTATAGCTACGTGTATGTTATGTAAATTTGTTTCAAGTCAAACTTTATTAATAATTTTAACTATAGATGAAAAATTGCTGTCATGGCCAATTTCTATAATAACCGTAGGAACAATTTCAGATATATTTCTTCATTCTGTATTCCCCAGGTATTACTGACACACATCAGATTATATTATCAATTCCCCAATTAAAAAAATTTTTCCTTTCTTAAACTATTCTAGAAGATGAGATACTTTATGGACCAGAGAAAAGTTTTATGAGCTAAGGACATTCAGGACTAACCCAACCAAAGCTGAACTTTGAGCTGACCTCAGATGCACAAATGAACCCATGTGAAATCAGCTGATCTCCTTCCAAATTAATCTATTCATAGACTTCTGGGAGTGAGGGTGTGTATGTATCAGATCAGATCAGTTGCTCAGTCGTGTCCGACTCTTTGCGACCCCATGAACCGCAGCACGCCAGGCCTCCCTATCCATCACCAGCTCCCGAAGGTCACTCAGACTCACACCCATCAAGTCAGTGATGCCATCCAGCCATCTCATCCTCTGTCGTCCCCTTCTCCTCCTGCCCTCAATCCGTCCCAGCATCAGAGTCTTCTCCAATGAGTCAACTCTTCGCATGAGGTGGCCAAAATACTGGAGTTTCAGCTTTAGCATATATAAATTTACTATCATATATATATGATAGTAAATTTATAAGTGCATAACCAGGACACTATTTTTGTTTATATTCTGTGAGCATATCACCACAATTGGGGCAATAAACATATCCATCATTTCCAAATGCTGCCTCCTATTCTCTTTATTTGTAACAATGATAATAATAGTTATTATTATTAATACTTTATGATAGATACACAAGTATTACCATTTTAGCAAATTTTTAAGTATAGCATACTATACTGTTAACTGTAGACACTATGTTGTACAGTAAATATCTAGTACTTTGTTACCCTCTATGATTAAAACTTTGTAACCTTTGACTAAACCTCCCATTTCCCACTTCTCCCAACCTCTGGCAACTGCCATTCACCTCTGTGTTTCTATTTTAGATTCCTCATAGAAGTGGTATCATGTAGTATTGTCTTTCTATATCTGGCTTATCTCAGTTAGCATAAAGTTCTTCCGTTTCATTCATATTGTTACAAAAAGCAGGATTTATTTCTTTTTCTGTGCTTAGTTGCTCAGTGGTGTCTGGCTCTTTGCAAACACATGGACTATAGTCTGCCAGGCTCTTCTGTCCATGGGGATTCTCCAGGAAAGTATACTAGAGTGGCTTGCAATGCCCTCCTCCAGGGGATCTTCCCAACCCAAGGATCAAACACAGGTCTCCCCCATTGCAGGTGGATTCTTTACCAGCTGAGCTACAAGGAAGTTGTATGTATATACTACCTTTTCATTATCCATTCATCTGTTACTATAATGATTTGATACACTGGATGTAAAAAGCATTTTGTGATGGTGTGAATTAATGATACATTCAGCAAAAGTTAGTATTAGAGATAGAGCAATGTAATGAAGCGATATTGATGATATAGTATTCCTGGCAATATTGGAAGTAATACTTCAGCCACCTGATGTAAAGAGCTAACTCATTGGAAAAGAAACTGATTCTGAGAAAGACTGAAGCCAAAAGCATAAGGGGGCAGCAGGGATTGAGATAGTTACATAGCATCACTCTCTCAATGGACATGAATCTGAGCAAACTCCAGGAGAGAGTGGAGAGGGGAAGCTGGTGTACGATAGTCAGTGAAGTCATGAAGAGTCAGACATGACTTTGTGACTGAACAACAACAGTAATCACAGTGTCTACCTCTGATTTGGTTGTAGTCTATGAATAATTTTCTCTCCATAAGAAAAATGGAAGAAGTATATCAGAGTTTTGGAAGGCCAGTTGCAGGCTGAGTAGGCTGCTTTATATTTATGTGATCAATAGAAGCATGTTCCTAAACCAAAGATGTAAAGTAACGAAAATTTCGTTATCATTGTTGCCACATTATTTAAATATTCTAATTAATGGAATGATTAATTAATCTTCTGAAAATTTTACTTATCTGGGTTTTAAAACATGTGTAACAGACTGTATTCAGTTCAGTTCAGTTCAGTCGCTCAGTCATGTCCGACTCTTTGCGACCCCATGAATTGCAGCATGCCAGGCCTCCCTGTCCATCACCAACTCCCAGAGATCACTCAGACTTATGTCCATCGAGTCAATGATGCCATCCAGCCATCTCATCCTCTGTCGTCCCCTTCTCCTCCTGCCCCCAATCCCTCCCAGCATCAGTCTTTTCCAATGAATCAACTCTTCGCATGAGGTGGCCAAAGTACTGGAGTTTCAGCTTTAGCATCTTAGTTAAATAATATTAATATATTTATTTATGTTTTGTGATTTATTGAAAAATATTATAGCACATGATCAAGTGTAAGAAAGACTCCGAATCTCAGCTCTGCATTTTATGTCCTGTGACCTTGGGAAACTTAGGACCTTAGTTCTCCAGATGGTTTAATTTCCTTATATGTAAAATGAGACTAATTAAGGTAACTATCACACAAGATGCTTTTGAGGATTAAATAAGTTAAATAACAAAAAAGATGCTTGTAATGGTGTGTGCATGCTAAGTCACTTCAGTTGTGTTTGACTGAGTATGACCCTAGGGACTGTAGCCCACCACGCTCCTCTGTCCATGGAATTCTCCATACAGAAATACTGAAGTGGGTTGCCATGCCCTCCTCCAGGGGATCTTACTGACCAGTGATCAAACTCGGGTCTCCTGCAACTCCTGACCTGTGGGTGAGTGGCTTCTTTACTGCTGAGCCAAAGGGAAAACACTATCATAGTATTACAAGCTAACTATTATTATCATGAGTGAATCCATTTCCCCCAATGATATCTCTGTGAAGTAACAGAGTAAAGGGCCAAGAAATCTTGATTACTGAAAGAATAGGTTATTCAGGAGAATTTGGGTTCTGGGAAGGAAGGGAAGATTGCTATAGAAATGAAGTTTAGTAAGGTGAGAAAAACTTCTTGATCAAAGAACGTAGATATTTGTCAATTTATAACTTGCCTAGAGTAAGCATTTCTCAGCATTTTTTCCTTCTAACTCCTAGAATATAAACATCACCACCAAAAGTAACAAAACAATAAAATATAGCCTTGAAAATCTTTAGATTTATCCTATATATAAATGCTTCGATTTTGTTTATAGAAAAATCATAATGTACATAACAAAAATCATCTGTAAGGAGAGTCGTTGATATAGTAACCCTGCAAGTTAAGGAAAGTTTCACTGGGAAAATCATGTTATTTTATTGGAATATGCCAATTGAAATGTATACAGAAAATGAAAAATGAAAAGACAGTAAGGAATGAACCATTTATTCTTAAATATGAGTGTGTGCTCAGTCAGTCATGTCTGACTCTTTGCAACTATATGGACTGTAGCACTCCAGCTTCCTTCGTCCATGGGATTCTCCAGGCCAGAATACTGGAGTGGGTTGCCATTTCTTTTGTTCTGTTTCCAAGGGATTTTCCCTTCTTTGTGTTTTAGCCACTGCCATTCTGGACTCCTTTTTCCTATTGTAACTAACACTGGGAAGGATAGAAGGCAGAAGGAGAAGACGGTGTCAGAGGATGAAATGGATGGCATTACTGATGCAAAGGACATGAACTTGGGCAAATTCTGGGAGATGGTGAAGGACAGGGAGGCCTGGTTTGCTGCAGTCCATAGGGTTGGAAAGAGTTGGACAGGACTAAGCAACAACAACAAATGCCATCTGGGAAGCCCTTATTTTTAAATACTGACAGTTTAAATATTCTGTATTGTTGTATTACATTATTCAGTTCAATAAAATGAAACAGTACCTGAGAATAAGAAATTGTCAGTTTTTTCATTTATCAAGAAACTGGAGTTTTGCTTTTGAGTCACTTTAAGTGCAACAGAATAAGCCCACATTAAACTCATATCACATTCAGAAAACGTAGATCATGGCATCTGGTCCCATCACGTCATGGGAAGTAGATGGGGAAACTGTGGAAACAGTGTCAGACTTTATTTTTTGGGCTCCAAAATCACTGCAGATGGTGATTGCAGCCATGCAATTAAAAGACACTTACTCCTTGGAAGAAAAGTTATGACCAACCTAGATAGCATATTGAAAAGCAGAGACATCACTTTGCCAACAAAGGTCCATCTAGTCAAGGCTATGTTTTTTCCAGTGTTCAGTGTACGGATGTGAGAGTTGGACCGTGAAGAAGGCTGAGTGCCGAAGAATTGATGTTTTTGAACTGTGGTATTGGAGAAGACTCCTGAGAGTCCCTTGGACTGCAAGGAGATCTAACCAGTCCATTCTGAATGAGATCAGCCCTGGGATTTCTTTGGAAGGAATGATGCTAAAGCTGAAACTCCAGTACTTTGGCCACCTCATGTGAAGAGTTGACTCATTGGAAAAGACTCTGATGCTGGGAGGGATTGGGGGCAGGAGGAGAAGAAGACGGCAGAGGATGAGCTGGTTGGATGGCATCACCGACTTGATGGCCGTAAATTTGAGTGAACTCCGGGAGTTGGTGATGGACAGGAAGGCCTGGTGTGCTGGGATTCATGGGGTCGCAAAGAGTCAGACACTACTGAGCGACTGAACTGAATTGAGCTGAAACTCATATCATAAATAATAAACTTTTGAAATGGAAGAATATTATATTCTATTTTACAAACTCAGTTTCATTGAGGTATAGTTGACATAAACTCAACTACAGATAGTTAAAAAGTAAAATTTGATATTTAAATGGTAGTTTTGACATATGTGAAACGATCAAAATATTGTTTTACAAATCTAAGCAAGTAGGTATTTTCAATAAATTCCGTACCTGATCTTAACTTTATAGCCACAGTTTGTACGCTCCAGCTAACTATGCCTTAATGGTTTTTTATGCAGTATTGAAAGTCATGGCCGGCTCTTGGCGAACCTATGGACTGTTGTCCACCAGGCTCCTCTGACCATGGGATTCTCCAGCCAAGAGTACTAGAGTGTGTAGCCATTCCCTTCTCCAGGGATCTTCCGGACCCAGGGATTAGACCTGGCTTTCCTGCATTGCTGGCAGATTCTCTTACTGTCTGAAACATGAGGGAAGCCCTATGCTATATTATTACTGTGTTATTACTGTTACACTGTCAACATTGTGTTATCCTTTTCTATACCTTGTCAATTATTCAATGCTCAGTTTCAGAACCACTTTCTTTATGAAAGTTTCCCAGTGTCTTCTTCAGTAAAAACCTTTTGCCCGTTGAACAGACTTTATCCTGTTTTATACCCCACTGTCTATATTCGGTTCAGTTCTGTTCCTCAGTCGTTTCCGACTCTTTTCGACCCCATGAACCACAGCACCCCAGTCCTCCCTGTCCATCACCAACTCCCAGAGTCCACCCAAACCCATGTCCATCGAGTCAGTGATGCCATCCAACCATCTCATCCTCTGTTGTCCCCTTTTCCTCCTGCTCTCTATGTTTCCCAGCATCAGGGTCTTTTCAAATGAGTGATATCTTCGTATCAGGTAGCCAAAGTACTGGAGTGTCAGCTTCAACACCAGTGTTTCCAGTAGACACCCAGGACTGATCTCCTTTAGGATGGACTGGTTGGATCTCCTTGCAGTTCAAGGGACTCTCAAGAGTCTTCTCCAACACCAAAATTCAAAAGCATAAATTCTTCTGTGCTCAGCTTTATTTATAGTACAAGTCTCACAGCCATACATGACCACTGGAAAAACCAGTCTTGACTAGATGGACCTTTGTTGGCAAAGTAATGTCTCTGCTTTTTAATATGTTACCTAGGTTGGTCATAACTTTCCTTCCAAGGAGTAAGCATCTTTTAATTTCATGGCTGCAATCACCAGCTGCAGTGATTTTGGAGCCCAGAAAAATAAAGTCAGCCACTATTTCCACTGTTTCCCCATGTCTTTGCCATGAAGTGATGGGACCAGATGCCATGATCTTCGTTTTCTGAATGTTGAGCTTTAAGCCAAATTTTTCACTCTCCTCTTTCACTTTCATCAAGAGGCTCTTTAGTTCTTCTTCACTTTCTGCCATAAGGGTGGTGTCATCTGCATATCTGAGGTTATTGATATTTCTCCAGACAATCTTGATTCCAGCTTGTGCTTCCTTCAGCCCAGCCTTTCTCATGATGTACTCTGCATATAAGTTAAATAAGAAACAGTGTCAGACTTTATTTTGGGGGGCTCCTAAATCACTGAAGATGGTGACTGCAGCCATGAAATTAAAAGACAGTTACTCCTTGGAAGGAAACTTATGACCAACCTAGATAGCATATTGAAAAGCAGAGACATTACTTTACCAACAAAGGTCCATCTAGTCAGGGCTACGGTTTTTCCAGTGGTCATGTATGGATGTGAGAGTTGGACTGTGAAGAAAGCTGAGCGCTGAAGAATTGATGCTTTTGAACTGTGGTGTTGGAGAAGAATCTTGAGAGTCCCTTGGACTGCAAGGATATCCAACCAGTCCATTCTAAAGGAGATCAGCCCTGGGTGTACTTTGGAAGGAATTATGTTAAAGCTGAAACTCCATTACTTTGGCCACCTCATGCGAAGAGTTGACTTATTGGAAAAGACTCTGATGCTGGGAGGGATTGGGAGCAGGAAGAAAAGGGGACAACAGAGGATGTGATGGCTCGATGGCATCATTGACTTGATGGACGTGAGTTTGAGTGAACTCCAGCAGTTGGTGATGGACAGGGAGGCCTGGCGTGCTGCGATTCATGAGCTTGCAAAGAGTTGGACACGACTGAGTAACTGAACTGAACTGAAGCAGGGTGATAATGTACATCCTTGATGTGCTCCTTTTCCTATTTGGAACCAGTCTGTTATTTCATGTCCAGTGAACTGTTGCTTCCTGACCTGCATACTGTCTATATTACCTTTCATTGAACTAGCAGACTAGCAATCCTTATGGATCATACATTTCTTGAGGCATAGTGTGATTTATCTTTGCACTCGTTTCAGGGCTTAATGGGCTTCCCTTGTGGCTCAGCTGGTAAAGAATCTGCCTGCAATGTGGGAGACCTGGATTTGATCCCTGGGTTGGGAAGATCCCCTGAGGAAGGGAAAGGCTACCCATTCCAGTATTCTGGCCTGGAGAATTACATGGACTGTGTAGTCCATTAGGTTGCCAAGAGTCTGATGTGACTGAGTGACTTTCACTTTTGCTTTCACTTCCAAGGCTTAACAGATAGTGTGTATTCAGTTAATGTCCAACATAGACTTATCAACAGAGATTTTCTATCCTGTATTGCAAGCATGCTCTTCATTTAAAGGATCGTGCTAATTATCTTGACAAGAACACTTATTAGAAATAAAGAATGGCAGGAAAGTAGTAAGGGAGGAGAAGAAAGACATGAAAAGAAAAGACCCCCAGGAAAGGCAATAGCTCTAGTTTTAGTGTTAAATAGCAGAGAGATATTAAGATTTCTATGTGAAGAATATTTTAGAAATATATAGATTCATATTGTCAATTGAACACATTATTACACTCTTACAAACATAGAAATTATTAGTTTATTTGGCATATTAAAAAATAATTACATAATTCAGCTAGGAGCTGTGTAAGAAACTTAAATGACACTGTTTTATTTTTAAAAAATCAACAAAAGAGTCACTTTAATTCCAAAAAATATTTATTCACCCTAGAGAACAATCTTTTTTCCCTCTATTTCTTAGATTCTAAGAATAAACTCAGGAATATTATGCTGAACTTTTTGCTTCAGTGTGACATGATTTATGCTTAGGGACTTTAGATCAGTTAGTAAGCAAAGTATAGTATGGCAGGAGATATATGCTTAAATTATATATAGAATTGTATTTTATTTCTGTCATTTGATTTTTAAATTTTTAAAAAGTCTCTCCTCACAATGACATACATAATGACCTTGTACCAATATATTGATCAATATAGATAAATATGAACATTAGAAACTTGCATTACTTTAAGATATATAACACACTAGGAACAGAGGACAAAATATTGAACAAACAGACATAATTAGCATAAGACTGGGATAAAAAATGTCCTTTGTATAAGAAAATTACAGAATACATGTGGGTATTAAAAATGTAAAATTATTTAGAAGTATTACATCATGGATACCCTGTACACAAAAACTTCTATATCTTCCCACATCCCTGCTCCTCTCCAAAAAAAGATGAGGATGTAAACAGCAATTAGCACCTTCTGCAATTTACTTTTATATTTTTCATTCATAAAAAGACAGAATATTTCTATGACTTCAAGTGCCCACCTTAGAAACACAAAACAAGCATTATAATAATAGAAGCAAAGCCAAACATAATGAACCCTGTGAAAAGTATCAAGCATATTAGAGTCCTGCAGTTACATATGACAGGTATCATTTTTGCTTCTAAGACCCAACTAAATCAAAACAATAGGGCCAATTATATGAAATAATTGTTTCTGATATGCTGTTGGAAGTGTTATTTATGGCGGTTTATAAAATATGTTATCACAATGGCAGACTGCCTAGGACCTCAGGCGTATTTATGGAGTAGCCAATCTGTAGGTGCTATCTGATATACAAAATTCTTAAAGAAGAAAGTGTGTTCATCTATGTTTTGTAAAATTTCACCTATTTTTTTTACAATGGTATATAACTAATCAAAAGCTAAATGCATAAAATTTTCACAAAAGAAAGACATGCAAGTAACCAACATGCAAATTTCTGTAAGATTTTATTTCTGCTTATTTTTTGTCTTTTTGCAAATCAGATTAAGAATGTTCCCTAATGTTTCTAGTTTCCTAAAAAGTGTTGTTTTAATGCTTGTTTTTTTTTTTTTTTTTATTTTTTAACTAAGTGCTTTTTCTGCCACTCCTGAGTTGGTTTCCATCATTAAAACTTTGAATATCATGAAGTATATTGTTTTAGGTTCTAATGTTAACGTAGCCATATGATCTTCAATGTAAACCCATTTGGTTAAGGTACAGTATTATTACAATATTATTCCTGTATGGGACTTCCCTGGTGGCTCAGCTGGTAGAGAATCCACCTGCAGTGCAGGAGACCTGGATTTGATCCCTGGGTTGGGAAGATCTCCTGGAGAAGGGAGAGGCTACATATTCCAGTATTCTGGCCTGGAGAATTCTATGGACTGTATAGTCCATGGGGTCACAATGAGTCGGACATGACTGGAGTGACCTTCATTTTCACTATTCCTGTATAAGATTTGATTTATAAAAGTTTCCTTACTATTTTAAGATAATAATATTACTAATTTCCTTTAATTTTAAGATTTATATCAGCTTGTACTTCTTTCCCATAATGTCCTTATAAAATTTTGTGGACAATGTGATAAATGGTTTCATAGAATGAACTAAGATTTCTCAGGTGATTTATTTTCACATAGAATTTAAGTAAAATTGGTTTTATTTATTTTTATGAAAAATGGGTTTATTTCTGTGTGAATCACAACACACTGTGGAAAATTCTTAAAAAGTTGGAAAGACCAAACCACCTGATCTGCCTCCTGAGAAATCTGTATGTAGATCAAGAAGCAACAATTTGAACTGGACATGAAACGATGGATTGGTTCCAAATCAGGAAAGGAGTACGTCAAGGCTGTATATTGTCACCCTGCTTATTTAACTGATATGCAGAGTACATTATGCAAAATTTGGGCTGGGTGAAACACGGGCTGGAATCAAGATTGCCAGAAGAAATATCAATAACTTCAGATATGCAGATGACACCACCCTTATGGCAGAAAGTGGAGAAGAACTAAAGAGCTTCTTGATGAAAGTGAAAGAGGAGAGTGAAAAAGTTGACTTAAAGCTCAACATTCAGAAAACTAAGATCATGGCATCTGGTCCCATCACTTCTTGTTACATACAGTGAAAGACTTTATTTTTCTGGGCTCCAAATCACTGCCTATGGTGAGTGCAACCATGAAATTAAACGATGTATGCTCCTTAGTCAAAAGTTATGATCAACCTAGACAGCATATTAGAAAGCAGAGACATTGCTTTGCCAACAAAGATCTGTCTAGTCAAAAGCTATGGTTTTTCCTGTAGTCATGTATGGTTGTGAGATTTGGACTATAAATAAAGCTGAGCACTGAAGAATTGATGCTTTTGAACTGTGATGTTTAAGAAGACTCTTGAGAGTCCCTTGGACTGCAAGGAGATCCAACCAGTCAATCCTAAAGACAGTCAGTCGTGAATATTCATTGGAAGGACTGATGTTGAAGCTGAAACTCCATGACTTTGGCCATCTGATGCAAAGAACCAACTCATTGGAAAAGACCCTTACACCAGGAAAGATTGAAGGTGAGAATCGAATGGGACACCCAAGGATGAGATAGTTGAATGGAATCACCGATGCGATGCACATGAGTTTGGACAGCTTCTGGGAATTGGTGATGGACTGGGACGCCTGGCATGCTCTGGTCCATAGGGTTGGAAAAAGTCAGACACGACTGAGTGACTGAACTGACTGACTAACAGAGTTTTAACACTCACAGTGCTTTTTGTTTCACATACTTTACTGCAAATCAATATTTCAGTTATAAAGCTGACCTCAACTCTAGAAGTATACCAGTAGTATATATTATATTCGTAAGTACACATAATGGAAAAGTGATTAATTGAAATATAATTGATATGTAACACTATGGTCAGTTGTATAACATAGTAATTTGATGTTTGTGTGTATTACAAAATGGTCACCACAGTAATTCTTGTTAACATCCATCACCACACAGAGTATTTTCTGAAATAATTTTTTTTTTCATTGTTGTTTAACGTCAGGAAGAAATGTTCTGCAACTCAATGGACCATCTCTCAACAGTTTTTTTAATGCATTTTGAATAACTTTGTTATGAATATGTCTGTAAAATATAGTTATTTGTATTTTTAATGTGAAATATAATATTGTTAAAGAATCAAAAGTATAAAGTTTAAAGCTGTGTGAAAATTAACTGTAATTGGGCTAAAAAATCAGTGTGCTTTTGAATACTTACTCAGTTTTTTTAAACAAATAGTAGTCCTGATAATCTTGGCTTAGAATCAAAATGAAATGTGACACGTGAAACAATGTCTATTGCATACTATCCACTTTCTACAATGATCGCGTCTGTAGCCACTGCAGTTGCTGATCTACAGTACACCCTGAAAGTAATTTAGGACAAGGAATAGGATGAGGCCCTCTTGTATTTTGGGAAAACAGTTCCTGAGATACATTTTGGGAAAAGATTTTATGATCTCAGATTCTTGTATCTTAACACTTATAAAAGCACTGAAATCACTAATTGAGAACCCTGTTCTGTGAGAATAGTAATAACCTTCTACCAAGATGTAGCACTGACTGAACATACTCTTTACCCAGAATCATACATATACTGGCCTCTTCCCCTACCTCTTTGGAACAGTTCATCAGAGCTATCTGGGAGGCTGTCTCCTGGGCTGTAGCCCTCAGTAAGACCCTAGAGAAAACTTAACTTACAAATTTTACATTATGTGTTTTTCTTTCAGTTGACAGAATTAAATATAACTGAATAAACAACTTTTCCACAGAGAAAGTATCTACTGAAGACAATGGAAACTGCTTCTGGATTATAGAAATCTAATTTTTCACTCAGGAGTATCTTCTAAGCTGATATTTTCTTTTCTTTCTAGGTCAATCCATCCCTGTGTATCTCAGGAGGACTTCATAGCAATTAATTGATCTTCACAGAGCCTCTTGTACACTGAAAGCGTGTGTAAGTGCAATGAATTGGGGATTGCAATTCGAACCAGTTTTTTAGTTTTCTTCCATGCAGGGAGTCTAACCACCTTTGTTTTTTAAAATCAACTTGGTAAAGCAGAATTAAGATCAACATACTGGATGATGTTATTGCTTGATCTCACTTGGAAACAAAAATGAGAATCAATTGTTTTAAATGCAGTTATTCCTTTCAAAAATTGATTTGAGCATATATAGAAAACACTTTCATACTCAGCACAAGACCTTTGGAGAAAGCACTCAACATGCTGAGTAAGTGCCCCTTTCCTTAATGAGAATCAAGTAGCTAAATAATGCAATTGACCTGAAGAAAATGACTCTGAGCTATCTAGAAATTGTGTCTAATAGAAAAGCATCTAGTTTTATTTGAAAATCTAACATTAACTTTTTTCCATTTATGAAATTTCAGATTATATTTAAGAACAGACACTTTATACTTTCAGGCATATTAAAATCTGGGACAGGTGGTATTATAATTTTATGTACTTTTTATATAAGCAATTAATAGGCATATGAAAAATGGATGTTTTAATTAATTTTTAGAGCTAAATTTGATTACCGCATTCAAGCTGAAAAATTATTTTGAAGATAACTCTTCAGAATGTCAGTGCAGATCATATAAGGCCATGTCCTGGCTAATTTGTTTTCATTATTAACCACAGACCTTTCCAATTATAGCCATTAATTTTTCAGTGTAGACCTGTAGTTAGATGATACAAGAAAGCTGAATAATTTATTTTTGAAAATGTAAAAAAAGTACCTAGACAGCAAGTGAGAATACATATTAAATACAAACAATGGCTAGAACTTCTCTGGTGATCCAGTGGCTGAGGCTCCACCCTCCCAAGGAAAGCAGGGGTCCCAAATTCGATCCCTGGTCAGGGAACTAGATCCTGCACACCACAACTGAGTTTGCATGCCACACTGCGTTTGCGTGCCACAACTTAAGGTTCCCACATGCCATAACGAATGTCACATGCTGCAGTTAAGACCAGGCACATAAATAAATAAGTAAATAAAAATTTAAAAAGTAATGGCAGCTTAGATTAATAAAGGACTTGAGGCTTTCACTTATCCTTTACATTGTTTTGAATCAAAATAAATTGTGATTCAGTGAAGTTACATGAGTGGGATCAATATCACATCACAAGGTTAATTAATGTCATGCTCTCTATCTCCTGTGCTAGTTTTTCTATCAGGGCTCATTTCCTCATACCAAAGATTTATTCCATGTTAATACATGCCTAGAAGAATAAATTGATGTTACAAAGATAATAGCCAGTGTAGGCACATATGCATTTTGAAGAAGTTACTGTGAGTAGTTATGTAAGGAAAATGATCTTTGGTATGGATTCATTATTTCTACTAGGGCTTCATATATTAGAATTTAAAAGTAATTATTGATATATAGTCTTTATCATCAATAAATCATGTGATTATGAACATCATGTTTGGAAGTGTGAGAGAGAAATATGTCTTGCTCAGTACTGAACTAAAAGAAAGGTGAATAATAATTCATATCTCTAGGTGTGAATTAAAACAACAAAGCCAAACTTTTCAAATACCAAAGGGGACCTGAGATCTAATAAAATAGTGTGTGATTTATAGAGCTTGAATCCCGGTAACCAACTGAGTACCAAGGGATATCTGTGTCACCATTTGGCTTTATTATTGTGTAATATTAGGAATGGAAAATTCAATAAAGTTATAAAATGCAACTGAAATTATGGTTTGACATTAGCTAAAAAAGTATTTGCATTGCCTGATGTCATGTACTTTTTACTGTCTTTTAAATTACTGTACTGATTTACTCTATACCATTCAAAAATTTCTTTGATACTAATAACAATACTTATACAAAATAATTCACCAAGATGGGGCATGGCAAAGAACCAAGAGAAAATTTCTTATTAGCCAATTAAATCATGATAAATATGTAGTAGCTTGTTTTCAGGTAAAGGAGTTATTTCAAAATTATATATGAAAATCTGTTGAAATTAAAACATCTCCATGGTGTTTATGTCTTCAACAGCTTGTATAATGCAACTATTGTAAACTGTATGTAATTTTCAGAAAAGTAAGAAATGAGTAATTACCTAAATACCACTTTACAGTAATATTTAAATATACAACATATTCAGCATTTATTATTTATTTATTGTTCATCTTTATTCAATCTAGAAATAATCAGTCCTACTAATTAAATCCCATTATGACTAAATTCACATTGCAGGTCATCCTACTATACTAATCACTTCTGTAAGATTTACACACTTCAACTCAGCACAGATATATTTCAAATGAGTGTATTATGTATCATAGTTTATTTTTAACAAGCCAAGAATATAACCAGTGTGAGTTGTCACATTTCATTTGGAAAGAAACTTCTGTTTTTACTTAAACATATAAATTGATACCACTAAAGAAGTACCTTTCTGTTTTTACACTGAATAATTATATGTATATTTATCATTAAGGGCTTTAAAAAAAAACTATTAGTCACATTAGATCACTGTGTATTATATTGTATCACAAACATATCAAGAATCTAACTGGGGACATCTTAGCATGTTGGCACATTTCTGCTATATCTCTCAGAAATACATATGATTTGACTGTCTCTCCATGTTAGCAGCACACAAATATGAAGAAATCAACTCAGTATTGATTTACAACACAGATAATTATAGATGAATGTGTGAGAAGGCTTTTGAATAGAATTCTGTCAGTCAGCTCCAGGCCCAACTTTCTCATTATGTGTTTGCAGAAACTATATGATGGAATTTGTCTGGTGACATTTCAGGGATAGTGACTTTGATTTCAAAGGAAATGTTTCAGGTTCATTTCATTACCTTAGAAAACTAAAAGCAAATTTGCCTTATAAAAAGCAATTACTTCTTAGCTGACCAGTGCACAATAGCAATATAAGAGAGATTTCTCATTCCACTATTCAAATCCTGAACCAGCAAACTAGTGTTTGATTTGCTTTAAACCAATCTTACTGTGTTTGAATTGCAAAAGCATTTAATCTTCATAAAGTAGGTTATTATAATGGAGATCATATTGTATTGGTATGGGATACCAGCTATGGGCAAACAGTGTTTAGTTTTGATTATTTTCAGTATTTGGTATTTACAAAATGATACTTGGTAGAAAACATTTTTGAGATTTTTAAGTAATAAAGAGAGTGTAGTTTGAGACATTGCACTATGTATTTGCCTCTGCAGTAGCACTTCTACTCATTCCAGATAATAGTTTTATGAATTTTGAGTGATAATTATGTAAAAATTTTCTATTTTACTGTAATGACTGTTATGAATAATATATTAGAAAATTGACTGAATCTTGATCCTGTTGTTTTCATTTATTGTGAATATTTTAAATTTATTCTTTATAAGGAAATATATTCCATACTTCCATAAAAATATTTTTATAAATTTTAATATACATCACAATTGTTTTAAAAATGCAGATAGAAATCAGAGGATATTTACTGGTGGCATAGTTTCTTATCCTACAATATTGAGTTGATGAAAACTACCAATCACAAAAATTACCTTGTAAGTACTATAGAGTGGTAAAAGCTAAACTTTGAAATTAACAGTGAGAAAAAAGTAAGGCTTAGATTAAGCGAGATATTGTATGTCTTCAGTCTGGCTAATAGTGTCACCAAATTTCCTTTTCAAAATAAATTTATTTACAGTGTGAAAAGAAAGAAAAAAAACTAAGAAATAAAAAAAAAGTACTGAAATAGAAAGTTAAATCTCAAATCAATTGAGCTTTAAATATATGGCATTGGAATTAGTAATGAACATGATACAAAGACAGATTTTAGGATGTAAAAAAATGAAAATATGTATGCATTTATCTATATTTTATGTCAAAAATTAAAGGACAAGAGATAAAAATACCCCACTTATTTTTTCCTAAAGTGTATTAGCATTTTAGGATGTTGTTTGAATACAAATTAAAGTGAGTTTTTAAAAAGTATAAAGTGAAAGTGATCAATCATGTCTGACTCTTTGCGCTTTCTCCAGGCCAGAATTCTGGAGTGGGTAGCCTTTCCCTTCTCCAGGGTATTTTTCCCAACCCAGGGATCGAATCCAGGTCTCTCACATTGCAGACAGATTCTTTACAGCTGAGCCTTAAGGGAAGCCCAAGGATAGTGGAGTGGCTAGCCTATCCCATTTAAGCTGATTTTCCTGACCCAGGAATCCAACTGAGGTCTGCTGCATTGCAGGCAGATTCTTTACCAACTGAGCCATCAGGGAAGCCCCTAAAAGTGATTTTTACATTCTGGTTATTAAAGGTGGTTTATGTAACACTATGTTTAATAAATGTTTTGCATTTTCAATTCAGTAATATAATGCTTAGAGCTAACTGGGCCATGCTTAAGTCGCTCAGTCATGTCCAACTCAGCAATTCCATGGACTGTAGCTGGCCAGGCTCCTCCTCTGTCCATGAGATTCTCCAGGCAAGAATACTGGAATGAATTGGCATGCTTCCTATAGGAAATCCAATCCAGAGATTGAACACATGCCTTCTGTGTCTCCTGCATTGTCAGGCAGATTCTTTTACCCTTCTTTTACTAGGAATCCCCTTAGAGCTAACAAGATAAATTCTTGTTAGCTCTAGATAATTAGCATCAGATAATTATAAGTGAATCTTTTGGAGCTATTAACATCTATCATTGTATCATTAACTCTGGTAGTTAAATTTGTGTTTTTATCTGTATAAGAAAAAAAAGGAAATCATTATTAATAATAGTATATTAATTTTGCTATATTCCATATAAATATTAGAAGAAGGAAAAAATAAACACCTATGATAAAACATATATATTTTTTAGTAGCAAAAAGGATATAAATCACCTAAACAGGGCACAGTTAAGTCCAGTGGGAGACAGGAGCATGAAATAAAATAGTGATGGGTGAGTAAAAAAAAATATGAGAATAGGGCTTGTACAAATAGATTTCATCATCAATTGGGATTAAATGAACAGGCACATGCAATGTACTTAGGTTAAAAAAAAAAAAAACACACACAAAAACAAACAAAAAAAAACACTAGTGGGCAGAAGAGATATTTAAAATTGAAATTATACATTAAAACTAATGTTTATAATTGTACACATCAAAAAAGGGAAGTCGCTCAGTCGTGTCCGACTCTTTGCGACCTCATGGACTGTAGTCCACCAGGCTCCTCCGTCCATGGGATTTTCCAGGCAAGAGTACTGGAGTGGGTTGCTATTTCCTTCTCCAGGGGATCTTCCCCACCCAGGAATCGAACCCAGGTCTCCTGCGTCGTAGGCAGATGCTTTACCGTCTGATCCACGAGGGAAGTCCAATTGTTCACATAGCCCACCAGGCTCCTCTATCCATGGAACTTTCCAGGAAAGAATACTGGAGTGGCTTATCATTTCCTCCTCCAGAATATCATCCTGTAACAGGGATTGAACCCATGTCTCTTGTGTCTACAGCATTGGCAGGTACATTCCTTACCACTGGACCACCTGGGAAGCTCCATAATACTAACTCTGCTGCTGCTGCTGCTGCTAAGTTGCTTCAGTCGTGTCCAACTCTGTGTGACTCCATAGATGGCAGCCCACCGGGCTTCCCGTCCCTGGGATTCTCCAGGCAAGAACACTCGAGTGGGTTGCCATTTCCTTCTCCAATGCATGAAACTGAAAAGTGAAAGTGAAGTCGCTCAGTCGTGTCCGACTCTTAGTGACCCCATGGACTGCAGCCTACCAGGCTCCTCCATCCATGGGATTTTCTAGGCAAAAGTACTGGAGTGGGGTGCCATTGCCTTCTCCGAATACTAACTCTACCTGGGGAGAAAAGTGATCTTCTGTCTACCATTTGCAGGGAAGTACAGTTGGTTGGACTTCAAAATATCTCTTTGCCATGCATATTATTGTAAACAGATAAGGTAGGAGAACCCTTGAGAAAAAGAACCCAGCACGGCTTCCTTGATGTAAGATAAGCCATATTTGGCCTAAGGTGTTTTGTGATATAAGTCTGTTCACAGTAATTCCCCTTGAATGCTGTGCTTAGTTGCTCAGTCATGTTTGACTCTTTACAGCCCTTTGGACAATAGCCCACCAAGCTTCTCTTTCCGTGGGATTTTTCAGGCAAGAATATTGGAGTGGGGTTGCCATTTTCTTCCTCCAGGGGATCATCCCAACCCAAGAATCAAACCCAGATTTCCTGTGTATCCAGCACTGCAGGCATCTTTTTTTGCACCCCACTCCAGTACTCTTAAACGTGTAAAATCCCGTGGACGGAGGAGCCTGGTAGGCTACAGACCATGGGGTCGCTAAGAGATGGAAATGACTGAGTGACTTAAATTTCACTTTTCACTTTCATGTATTGGAAAAGGACATCGCAGCCCACTCCATTGTTCTTGCCTGGGGAATCCCAGGGAGGGCAGAGCCTGATGGGCTGCCTTCTATGGGGTCGCACAGAGTCGGACATGACTGAAGTCAATTAGCAACAGCAGCAGCAGCCATCAGGGAAGTCTTGCCCTTGAATCAGTTCAGTTCTGTTCAGTTCAGTCACTCAGTCATATCCGACTTTGTGACCCCATGAATCGCAGCACGCCAGGCCTCCCTGTCCAACACCAACTCCCGGAGTTCACTCAGACTTACCTCCATTGAGCCAGTGATGCCATCCAGCCATCTCATCCTCTGTCGTCCCCTTCTCCTCCTGCCCCCAGGGGGTATTAGAGGGGTATTTAGAGCATTGCTTTATATCTACCTAAAGAAACTAAAGATCTATATTTCTATATATAGAAAACTATAAAACACTGTTGAAAGAAATCAAAGAGGACCTAATAGATGGAGAAATATACCATGTTCATGGATTGGCAGAATCAATATAGTGAAAATGAGTATACTACCCAAAGCAATTTATAGATTCAATGCAATCCCCAACAACTACCAACGGTATTCTTCACAGAGCTAGAACAAATAATTTCACAATTTGTATGGAAACAAAAAACTTCGAATAGCCAAAGCTATCTTGAGAAAGAAGAATGGAACTGGAGGAATCAACCTGCCTGACTTCAGGCTCGACTACAAAGCCACAGTCATCAAGACAGTATGGTACTGGCACAAAGACAGAAACATAGATCAATGGAACAAAATAGAAAGCCCAGAGATAAATCCACGCACATATGGACACCTTATCTTTGACAAAGGAGGCAAGAATATACAATGGATTAAAGATAATCTCTTTAACAAGTGGTGCTGGGAAAACTGGTCAAACACTTGTAAAAGAATGAAACTAAAACAGTTTCTTACACCATACACAAAAATAAACTCAAAATGGATTAAAGAGCTAAATGTAAGACCAGAAACCATAAAACTCCTAAAGGAAAACACAGGCAAAACACTCTCTGACTTACATCGCAGCAGGATCCTCTATGACCCACCTCCCAGAATATCGGAAATAAAATCAAAAATAAACAAATGGGACCTAATCAAACTTAAAAGCTTCTGCACAACAAAGGAAACTATAAGCAAGGTGAAAAGACAGCCTTCAGAATGGGAGAAAATAATAGCAAATGAAGCAACAGACAAACAACTAATCTCAAAAATATACAAGCAGCTCCTACACCTCAATTCCAGAAAAATAAATGACCCAATCAAAAAATGGGCCCAAGAACTAAATAGATATTTCTCCAAAGAAGACATACAGATGGCTAACAAACACATGAAAAGATGCTCAACATCACTCATTACCAGAGAAATGCAAATCAAAGCCACTATGAGGTACCATTTCACGCCAGTCAGAATGGCTGCGATACAAAAGTCTACAAGCAATAAATGCTGGAGAGGGTGTGGAGAAAAGGGAACCCTCTTACACTGTTGGTGTGGAATGCAAACTAGTGCAGTCACTATGGAGAACAATATGGAGATTCGTCAAAAAACGGGGAATAGAACTGCCTTATGATCCAGCAATCCCACTACTGGGCATACACACTGAGAAAACCAGAATTGAAAGAGACACGTGTACCCCAATGTTCATAGCAGCACTGTTTATAATAGCCAGGACATGGAAGCAACCTAGATGTCCATCAGCAGATAAGAAAGCTGTGGTACATATACACCATGGAGTATTACTCAGCCATTAAAAAGAATAGATTTGAATCAGTTCTAATGAGGTGGATGAAACTGTAGCCTATTATACAGAGTGAAGTAAGCCAGAAAGAAAAACACCAATACAGTATACTAACGCATATATATGGAATTTAGAAAGATGGTAACAATAACCCTGTATACGAGCCAGGAAAACAGACACTGATGTATACAACAATTTTTTGGACTCTGGGAGAGGGAGAGGGTGGGATGATTTGAGAGACTGGCATTGAAATATGTATAATATCATATATGAAACGAGTCTCCAGTCCAGGTTCCATGCCTGATACCGGATGCCTGGGGCTGGTGCACTGGGACGATCAAGAGGGATGGTATGGGGAGGGAGGAGGGAGGAGGGTTCAGGATCGGAAACACATGTATTCCTGTGGCAAATTCATTTTGATATTTGGCAAAACCAATATAATATTATAAAGTTAAATTAAAAAAAAATAGAGCATTACTTTATTAGTGTGTGAGATGAATGCAATTTTGTGGTAGTTTGAGCATTCTTTGGCATTGTCTTTCTTTGGGATTGGAATGAAAACTGACCTTTTCCAGTCCTATGGCCACTGCTGAGTTTTCCAAATTTGCTAGCATATTGAATGCAGCACTTTCATAGCATCATCTTTCAGGATTTGGAATAGCTCAACTGGAATTCCATCACCTCCACTAGCATTGTTTACAGTGATGCTTTCTAAGGCCCACTTGACTTCACATTCCAGGATGTCTGGCTCTAGGTGAGTGATTACACCATCGTGATTATCTGGGTGGTGAAGATCTTTTTTGTACAGTTCTTCTGTGTATTCTTGCCACCTCTTCTTAAAATCTGCTTCTGTTAGGTCCATACCATTTCTGTCCTTTATTGAGCCCATCTTTGTATGATATGTTCCCTTGGTATCTCTAATATTCTTGAAGAGATCTCTAGTCTTTCCCATTATATTGTTTTTCTCCATTTCTTTTCATTGATCCCTGAAGAAGGCTTTCTTATCTCTTCTTGCTATTCTTTGGAACTCTGCATTCAGATGCTTATATCTTTCCTTTTCTCCTTTGCTTTTCGCTTCTCTTCTTTTCACAGATCTTTGTAAGGCCTCCCCAGGCAGCCATTTTGCTTTTTTGCATTTATTTTCCATGGGGTTGGTCTTGATCCCTGTCTGCTATATAATGTCATGAACTTCAGTCCATAGTTCATCAGGCTCTCTATCTATCAGACGTAGTCCCTTAAATCTGTTTCTCATTTCCACTGTATAATCATAAGGGATTTGATTTAGGTCATACCTGAATAGTGTAGTGGTTTTCCCCACTGTCTTGAATTTAATTCTCAATTTGGCAATAAGGAGTTCATGATCTGAGCCACAGTCTGCTCCTGGTCTTGTTTTTGTTGACTATATATAGCTTCTCCATCTTTGGCTGCAAAGAATATAATCGATCTGATTTCTGTGTTGACCATCTGGTGATGTACATGTGTAGAGTATTTTCCTGTGTTGTTGGAAGAGGGTGTTTGCTATGACCTGTGTATTCTCTTGGCAGATCTCTATTAGCCTTTGCCCTGCTTCATTCTGTATTCCAAGGCCAAATTTGCCTCTTACTCCAGGTGATTCTTGACTTTTTACTTTTGCATTCCAATCCCCTATAATGAAAACGACATCTCCTTTGAGTGTTAGTTCTAAAAAGTCTTGTAGGTCTTCATAGAATCATTCAAATTCAGCTTCTTCAGCATTACTAGTTGGGGCATAGACTTGGATTACTGTGATACTGAATGGTTTGCCTTGGAAACGAACAGAGATCATTCTGTTATTTTTAAGATTGTATCCAATACTGCATTTCAGACTCTTTTGTTGACCATGATAGCTACTCCATTTCTTCTAAGGGATTTCTCCCCGCAGTAGTAGACACAATGGCCATCTGAGTAAAATTCACCCATTCCAGTCCATTTTAGTTTGCTGGTTCCTAGAATGTCAACATACACTCTTGCCATCTCCTGTTTGACTACTTCCAATTTTTCTTGATTGATGGACCTAACATTTCTGTTTCCTACTGAATATTGCTCTTTATAGCAGCAGACCTTGCTTCTATGACCAGTCACATCCACAACTGGGTATTGTTTTTGCTTTGGCTCCATCCCGTCATTCTTTCTGGAGTTATTTCTCCGCTGATCTCCAGTAGCATATTGGGCACCTACCAACCTGGGGAGTTCCTCTTTCAGTATCCTCTCATTTTGCCTTTTCATACTTTTCATGGGGTTCTCAAGGCAAAAATACTGACGTGGTTTGCCATTCCCTTCTCCAGTGGACCACATCCTGTCAGATCTCTCCACCATGACCCTTCCTTCTTAGTTGGCCCCACAGGGGAAGGCTTAGTTTCACTGAGTTAGACAAGGCTGTGGTCCTATTGTGATTAAATTGACTAGTTTTATGTGATTATAGTTTCAGTGTGTCTACTCTCTGATGCCCTCTCGTAACACCTTCTGTCTTACTTGGGTTTCTCTTACCTTGGACGAGGGGTATCTCCTCACCACCTCCCCTCCTGACCTTGAACGTGGAATAGCTCCTCTAGGCCCTCCTGGGCCCAGGCAGCCCTTGAGTAGATCTCAGTAATTAATGATCTTAAGGAAACAAAAGAATGCAGAAGCAAACAGCTGTTACCCGGCAAGAGGAGTAACAATAGCAAAGATAGTATTATCAGGTTGTAAGTGCTGCTAGTGCTCTTTCAGTGGTAAAGATCAACCTGAAGCACTCAATCAGCAGATCACCTGGAATCTAAGAGATAATATATTGACTTTTTCTGACCCTCATGACTTCCTTCAACTAAAGCTTGGACTCTGTAAACGATCCAAGCCACTCTTTATGAATATGCATGTTGTTGTTGTTGAGTTGCTAAATTGTGTCCAAATCTTCATGACCCCATTGACTGAAGCCCCCCAGACGTTCCTGTCCTTCACTGTCTCCCAGAGATTGCTCAATGTCATGTCCACTGAATCACTTATGCCATCCAACCATCTCATCCTATGTTGCTCCCTTTACCTCCTGCCCTCAATCTTTCCCAGCATCAGGGTCTTTTCCAGTGAGTCAGCTCTCCACATCAGGTTTCCAAAGTATTGGTGTTTCAGCTTCGGCACCAGTCCTTCCAATAAATATTCAGAGTTGATTTCCTTTACGATTTATTGGTTTGATCTCCTTGCAGTCCAGGGGACTCTCAAGAGTCTTCTCCAGCATCACAATTCAAAAGTATCAGTTCTTCGGTGTTCAACATTCTTTATTATCCAGCTCTCACATCCATACCTAACTACTGGAAACACTGTAGCTTTGTATGGATCTTTGCCAGCAAAGTGATGTCTCTGTTTTTTAATATGCTGTCCAATATTCTTCCCTGGAAAATCCCATCGATGGAGGAGCCTGGTAGGCTGCAGTCTTGCGGTCACAAAGAGTCAGACACTTACTGAGCGACTTCACTTTCAGTTTTCACTTTCATGCATTGGAGAAGGAAATGGCAACCCATTCCAGTGTTTTTGCCTGGAGAAGTCTGGTGGGCTGCCATCTATGGGGTCGCACTGAGTCAGACACGACTGAAGCAACTTAGCAGCAGCAGTAGCAGCAGCAGTTTTCAAAGTTTTTCTGCCAAGGAGTCCTTTAGTTTTATGGCTGGAGGCACCATCTTCAGTATTTTTGAGCCTAGGAAAAGAAAATTTGTCACTGTTTCCACTTTTTCTTCATTGATTTGACATGCAGTGATGGGACTGGATGCCATAATCTTAGTTTTTTGAATGTTGAGTTTTAAGCCAGCTTTTCTGCGTCCCCTTTCACCGTCATCAAGGGGCTCTTTAGTTCCTCTTCACTTTATGCCATTAGAGTAGGATCATCTGCATATCTGAGGTTGTTAATATTTTTTTCCATCAATCTTGATTCCAGCTTGTGATTCATCCAGCCAAGCTTTTCGCATCATATATTCTGCATATAAATTAAATAATGAACATGCATATTCCCTTAGCTTAAAAATCCCCAATTTTGCTGTTCAAGTTGACACTGCTTTGGGAAAGATTTCCAGTGTTCTCTTACTTGCTGCAATTAATAAATACTACTTGCAGTTTTAGTTTCGTTGTGTCTTTTGGCTCAACACCTATCAAGAAGTGAATCCATTTTTCAAATAATGTTATTTCAGGTTTAAACAATCAAGGCCAAAATAGCCAAAACTTTCACCTCCCCCTTAGCTGCCTAAAGTACTTAAATAGAGACATATTGTAAGACTAGAGTTAGCACCATAGAGAACAAAATGTGTAGACAGGAAAGAACCAAGATATAAAAATAGTCTTAGCACCATAGAGAACTAGAGTATGAACTAGGTGTGTAGATAAGGAGGATCCTAGCAAATTCTGTTCCTTAAATTTAATTTCTCTGTGTGTTCCACTGGCTTTCCATGTGTCAGAAAACATTAGTTTACCAGACATTTATTTTACCATTTTTATGTAAATTGCTTTCCTTCCCTTTGAAGTCCCAGCCTCCAATATCGTGTTTAGACTTTAGCTGAAGATGATATTTAAGGTAAAGGTATCAGCCATTTGCTGAGTTACTTAGTTTTTTTTTTGTCTTTTCCATATATAAATGAAAGTAAGTAGTAAAAGTGTTAGTCACTCATTTAAGTCCGATTCTTTGCAACCCTATGTACCATAGCCTACCAGGCTCCTCTGCCTATGAAATTCTCCAGGCAAAAATATTGGTGTGGATTATCATTCTCTTCTCCAGGAGATCTTTCCCACCTGGGATCAAACCTGTGTATCCTGCATTTCAGGCAGATTCTTTATCATCTGAATACCAAGGAAGCCTTCTGTTCGATATATACATAGTATTACATGTTTGTTTTTCTCTTGTTAGTCTATCTTATATCAGTTTAATTCAAGACCAATCAAAAGAATATAGAAGAGTAGAATAAATTTCTTTCTTACTAACATCTCCGAGGCTCTTGGCTGAGATCCTTCTGTAATAAAAGATGGATTAATAGGAGAAAAACAAACAGAAATGTCATAACATGTACAACTTCTGTCCAGATAAGAGATACCCAGGAAAACTGAGTAACTCTCTGAAATGGTCCAAGCCATCACCTTAAATATCAACCCCAACTATTGACATAAAGAGGGGTGTCAGGGAGCTAGTTTGGGAGGTACTCAGCCAAAGCATAGTGAAGAAGGTATGGCTGTTAACACAGATCTAAGTCCTTATCTTCTTCCTTGGTAAGAGTTTCTAGGGATTTAGTCATTCTCCTCTTCCCGGTGCAGAGAAGCACATACTCTGCAAATGATTTCCCTGATAAATGTAAATGTCTCTTATAACAGTAACTTACTTGTGGCTTCAAATTTTTTCCTATGTCAGCGTTTTCATAAATACAGTCAGCATAAGATAATTCTTATGCCATAGAAGAATATTTGGAGATGGCAAATTCTGCTCCCCTTCATAAAAAAATATTCAATTGCCACATAGTTTTATACTGTGGGTCTTAAGTAAGACATCTTAAGTGTCATCTACCCCCGGTAAAGCTCTTTTATTTAAAATTGTATATAATTAATGAGAGAAATTCTGGAGAAATAGAACCATTTTTTTTTCTTTATAAAGAGAGAAACTATGGTTTTGTCACTACAGATGGTGACTGCAGCCATGAAATTAAAAGACGCTCACTCCTTGGAAGGAAAGTTACAACCAACCTAGATAGCATATTCAAAAGCAGAGACATTACTTTGCCAACAAAGGTCCATCTAGTCAAGGCTATGGTTTTTCCTGTGGTCATGTATGGATGTGAGAGTTGGACTGTGAAGAATGCTGAGTGCTGAAGAATTGATGCTTTTGAACTGTGGTTTTGGAGAAGACTCTTGAGAGTCCCTTGGACTGCAAGGAGATCCAACCAGTCCATTCTGAAGGAGATCAGCCCTGAGATTTCTTTGGAAGGAATGATGCTAAAGCTGAAACTCCAGTACTTGTGGCTACCTCATGCGAAGAGTTTACTCATTGGAAAAGACTCTGATGCTGGGAGGGATTGGGGGCAAGAGGAGAAGGGGACCACAGAGGATGAGATGGCTGAATGGCATCACTGACTCGATGGATGTGAGTCTGAGTGACCTCTGGGAGCTGGTGATGGACAGGGAGGCCTGGCGTGCTATGATTCATGGGGTCACAAAGAGTCGGACACGACTTGAGCAACTGATCTGATCTGATATAACTCCATTGCTAACACTATCAAGCAGGTACTCTTTCTGCCCCCTTCTGATGCCTATGTCAGAAGCTTTCTTTATCTCCTTTATACTTTAATAAAACTTTATTACACAAAAGCTCTGAGGGATCAAGCCTTATCTCTGGCCCCAGATTGAATTCTCCTCTGGAGGCCAAGAATCCCAGTGTCTTTTTGTGGTTCAGCAACAATCTTTCAATGAGATGCCAAAACCTATCTGACATAAAACAGATACTACCGAGTCTATCACTGACTCAATGGACGTGAGTCTGAGTGAACTCCGGAAGTTGGTGATGGACAGGGAGCCCTGGTGTGCTGCAATTCATGGGGTCACAAAGAGTCAGACACGACTGAGCTATTGTTCTGATTTGATCAGATGGTTTTGTAAAAGACAGTATATTTCATATTGTGTTGCTTGGCAGTTGAGAAATGATGTTTATAAGTATGCATACAAATTCCAGTAGTAGTGTCTTTAATAAAAAGCATTTTTATCATTATTTGTAAAAAATGTTTAATGTTTCATTCTTTCCTTATGGCTTAATTTTAAATCAGTCATATTCCTCAGATTTAACTCCATAAAACAAACTCTGAACCCTGCATTATTCAGCATGTCCCCAACATAGTACATAGTCTAACTCTCCCAGACCTTTTCTCCTAGTTTCCCCTTGCTTTACATTCTTTAAATTATGTATCAAATATCACTTTCTTTCTAAAACTATGTTTGCTTCCACTTAATAGGATGCAGTTCAGTTCAGTCACTCAGTCATGTCCGACTCTTTGTGAACCCATGAACCGCAGCACTCCAGGCCTCCCTGTCCATCACCAGGTCCTAGAGTCCACCCAAACCCATGTCCATTGAGTTGGTATTGCCATCAAACCATCTCATCCTCTGTCATCCCCTTCTCCCCTGCCCTCAATCTTTCCCAGCATCAGAGTCTTTTCTAGTGAGTCAGCTCTTCGCATGAGGTGGCCAAAGATTGGAGTTTCAGCTTCAACAGCAGTCCTACCAATGAACACCCAGGACCTAGCTCCTTTAGGATGGACTGGTTGGATGTCCTTGCAGTCCAAAGGACTCGGAAGAGTCTTATCCAACACCACAGTTCAAAAGCATCAATTATTCGGCACTCAGCTTTCTTTATAGTCCAACTCTCACATCCATACATGACCACTGGTAAAACCATAGCATTGATTAGACAGACCTTGGAGAAGGCAATGACACCCCACTCCAGTACTCTTGCCTGGAAAATCCCATGGACAGAGGAGCCTGGTAGGCTGTAGTTCATGAGGTCGCTAAGAGTCGGACATGACTGAGAGAGTTCACTTTCGCTTTTCACTTTCCTGCACTGGAGAAGGAAATGGCAACCCACTCCAGTGTTCTTGCCTGGAGAATCCCAGGGACGGAGGAGCCTGGTGGGCTGCCATCTATGGGATTGCACAGAGTCGGACACGACTGAAGTGACTTAGCAGTAGCAGTTGTTGGCAAAGTAATGTCTTTGCTTTTTAATATGCTGTCTATGCTAAGTCGCTTCAGTCGTGTCCAACTCTGTGTGACCCCATAGACGGCAGCCCACCAGGCTCCCCCGTCCCTGGGATTCTCCAGGCAAGAACTCTGGAGTGGGTTGCCATTTCCTTCTCCAATGCATGAAAGTGAAAAGAGAAAGTGAAGTCGCTCAGTCGTGTCCGACTCTTAGCGACCCCATGGACTGCAGCCTACCAGGCTCCTCCGTCCGTGGGATCTTCCAGGCAAGAGTACTGGAGTGGGGTGCCATTGCCTTCTCCGAATATGCTGTCTAGGTTGGTCATAACTTTGCTTCCAAGGAGTAAGCATCTTTTAATTTCATGGCTGCAATCATTGTCTGCAGTAATTTTGGAGCCCAGAAAAATAAAGTCAGCCACTGTTTCTACTCTTTCCCCATCTATTTGCCATGAAGTGATGGGACCAGATGCCATGATCTTAGTTTTCTGAATGTTTAGCTTCAAGTCCACTTTTTCACTCTCCTCTTTCATTTTCATCAAGAGACTCTTTAGTTCTTCTTCACTTTCTGCCATAAGGGTGGTGTCATCGGCATATCTGAGATTGTTGATATTTCTCCCTGCAATCTTGATTCCAGCTTGTGCTTCCTCATAGCTTATTAATAATAGCCAATAATAATGACTTAACAGTAGAAGGATCAGTAGCAATAAAGAGTTAAATGGCTCCATCTTCCTGTTCTTTGAACCCTCTTTGTGTCTTTTTGTAAAATACCATGTCTTACTCTCTCAAGAGTGTTTTTGATAGGAAATAAAAATGGAGTCAGTATTGCTACAAGACCTCTCTAAAATGGAGCTGGGAGGCCATTGAGGGTTGTGACTTAGACATTTCTCAGGATGGAATCTGATCTTTTGATCACTTACTATCCTAATAAAGACATCTACTAAAGACTCAAGGTATTTTTCAGACCCTTATTGTAAAATAACTAGCAACAGCCATCCCTGAGGACAAATATTTCCTTTCTCTCATTAGAGTAAAACCACATGGCTTTTATAAATTCCCCTTACACTGTCTCTTCTTTGAAACATGCTTTAGGTTTTATCCTAATCTGTGTTTCCCAAATTGTAATTCTTAAGACCCCCATTTTTTTTTTTTTTTTTTTTTGCAGCCTTCTTTATTTTTGTTTGCTTGTTTCTTGGTTGGTTGGTTGACAGTGGTTCGATTGGTCGGATTACAAAGGACAGAAATGTCCCTAGTCAGTGTTACATCTTCAGAACCTAGTACAGTGCCTGATGTATATTATCATGTAATGATTAATAGAGTAACTATAGGTTATGACTAACACAAAATAGCAACTACTGGTTAACAGTAATAGGTAGTTTTGCTCTATGTCCACTGGTAAGTTCCTTACATCGATTGTTCATGTGATTATTTCAACAACTCTGTAAAGTCAGTGCTATTATTTTCACTATTCTATTGGAAAAAATAAGGCAACTAGAAGTATTGAGCAATTGGTATATTGTGTCATGGAGGGGGAAAATATCCCTCCTATATCCCTCTTGAATTCCTGTGGCTTGACTAATAATAAAATTAACACAGGACAAATTACCAGGAGAAAAAGAAACAAGTTTTAATTCATGGGCACAGAGGTCTCATAAAAATACAACCTAGAAAGTGGCCAAATCATGTACTTTTTATACTTTTTAGACAAAGAAACAGTACATTCATGAGGAATTGACAGGACAGTACAGGCTTTGAGTGCTTAATTAGTGAAGAATCAAAACCGAGTTTGGGTTTGAAAGAGAAAATTAAACAAGCAAAATGATTTGTTTTAACAGGTGTTTCAGCCCTGAATTCCCTGTCTCTGGCAATAAAGGTGTCCTTCTACGTCCAGATGTAGAAAACATACCTTTTGCATGACATTTATTTTCTTCTTTCAGGGTGACAAGGAGAGTCAAAGTGTCCCTTTTACATTGATCATTTCTTAAGTAACTTTAACTTAAAACAGCATGTTGTTAAGGCATATTTTGGGACCCTGACAGATGCATGTTTTGTGAATGTGAATATAGCTCAAAAAGCAGCTAGACTAAATTGTGTGCCCTCTGTGTGTGGCCTTCCAGTTCTGTATAACTAAAGACAATTAAATCTCTAAGTTTGAAGGGGCTCACCACAGGTCAGCCTTCTCAGGAACTTTTAGGCTCATTTGGGGAAAAATGCCCTTAGGAGAAAAAAAAAAGAAAAGAAAGCAATTTACTAAAAGCTATCTTCCTAAGATAAAATTTAAACATTGTTTCTGAGCTTAATTTAGGCAGATGTGATCATAGCTGGAATTGACAGAACTGTTTTTTCCCTACCTATATGCCATTTTATCCTCTGACCTGGCTTCCCTACTTTTTCTGCTTCTAAAACAAATTAATAAGTAAACAGACACAGAAAGCAAAATACAAAGGCTGCTTTGCTCTAGGCACCTGTATCAGTGGCAAGGATTCATTCACATCTTCCTACCACCAGTTGATCCCAGAATTTCACCATTTGGACCCACAATCTTCTTGACAACGTATCTGCTAGCTCCAAATCAGAGAAATACTTTAAACTTCTTTCACAATGTTAGCAAGAGTATGAAACCAAGCAGGACCCTGTGGTGCTCCTGTGCACAAAAACCTTTCTGTGTCTCGCATTTCTTATTTGTAGGAAATAGACTTCACTCAGCCTCCATGACCTTCCCTGAGTTCCAAAGACCAGGTTCAAATAGTTGCTAATCAGGGAGGGAAGGGGTTATTTTATATATAGACAGATGTAAACATACATATATAAATGTCTTTGAGCTCTTCTGTGGAAACTAAAGCCCCCACAAAATGGAAGATGTTAATTATTGATGAAGCATTCTTCATTCCAGAGAGGTCACATTTTGATAACCTTGAAAACAAGAGAAGCCTAACACAAGACCACCTGACTCCAGATTAAAGAAATGCAGGCCCTGCACACTCCCTAACCCTTGTCAGCAGCTCTGCCTCTTGACTATGAAACTCCTATCAATCTCCCCCCCTCCCACCTCCACCCAGGTGTGAACACAGTTTTAAGGGCAGTAGCCCACTGTGGCCCTCTTTTGCCTGCCAAGGCAATAAAGCTGTGTTTTTCCTCTTTTACCCAAAACTCTTTGTCTCTTAAGATCCAATTAGGTGCCAGTGCACAGAAGCTCGGTTTTGGCAACAATTAGTTCCAGTATCTTTATTCCATTGGTACCATAATTCATACACTTTCAGATGTCTTTGGACACAATTGCCTAAGTCCTTTATTTTCAGTGTAACTCATGACACTTATGAAAAGAAAGAAGTATGACATTTCAGTGGACATTCCCAAATTATTCTATGCCTTATGAGACTCAATCTAAAGCTGAATGCAGATGAGCTTGGATACCACAGCAGACAGACTTTTCAGATCCCATGAGGTAAAAAAGGAGGTTCTTAAATTCAGGATTTTAGTGCGACAGAGGGAAAACTCCACAAAGAAGTACTAAGTTTTAACAATCACAAATATGAAAAGATGTGGAGATATTGGAAAAGTTGTCTCTTAGGGCTTTATTGTTATACCATTTGAAATGAAGTAGTAGAATATTGCAACAATTAACAACTGCATACAACAGGAAGCTTATCAAATATGACAGTGTAATAATTTCTAAAATGATATGTGTATCAAATTTAAGATCTTCAATTCTAGAAATGCACTGTGTTCTTCTCATTGCCAATCATTTAAAAATATCCCTTCAAAAAATATCTGCAGGATTTTTCAAATGATCATTGAATTTAATTAACTGGTGAGAACTTCTAAAAATTTACTGGACTTGATGTGGAATTACGTTCATTAAAAACTGAAATATTAGGATTTGAAAAGAGTGTTTCAAGCCAGCATTTTATTTTATATAAAACTAAATCCTTTTCATCAAAAGGAGAAGCACAGCTAAAGCAGTAGATAAAAATCAAGAAAAGACTTTAAACAATGATTTGAATAAAAATAAGAAAATTTAGTATATAAGATGAATGATAAATTGAAGGAAACAAACCCAGTAAAATTCAACAGTATTTGCTTAAAGGTACCCAATGCCAATTACATGAGTTTTATTTTATAATTTTGATGATAATCACAGTCTGGCTACTGTTCTACCACACAGTCTAATTCATTTGTATGTCTTAAAGTCAGATCACCTATTTTCTTGATACTTGTATCCTTGTATCTTTTTTCCTTTTTTGGTTGATGGATCTCTTCTCTGTTGTCAAGAAGGAAAGAATTCTCCTCTGCTCGTATAAGTTCTTTTGTCTGGTTTTAAAATTAAATTGGGATTAGACAGATAAACAGGAGAGAATAAAACAAAGTTTTAATAACATATATACAGGGGACTTGTGGTGCCGGAGAAGACTCTTGAAGTCCTTTGTACCACAAGGAGATCCAACCAGTCAGTCCTAAAGGAAATCAATCCTGAATATTTACTGAAAGGATTGATACTGAAGATGAAACTCTAGTACTTTGGCTACCTGATGCGAAGAGCCCACACACTGGAAAAGACCCTGATGCTGGGAAAGATTGAGGACAGAGTGAGAAGGGGATGACAGAGTATGAAATGGTTAGATAGTGTCACCAACTCAATGAACATGAATCTGAGCAAATACCTGGATATAGTGAAAGACAGGGGAGCCTGGTGGGCTACAGTCCATGAAATCTCAAAAGAGCTGGACACAACTTAGGAACTGAATAATAACATACAGAGGAGAGATTTAGGAAAACTGACTAACTCATCAAAATGGCCAAAACCCTCACCTTAAATACTGTCTTCAGCTAAAGAACAAAGATGTTGGGAGAGGTGATTTGGGTACTTTAGAGGAAATGAATGCAATTCACATGGAGATAGAAAACAAATGTTTAGTTAAACAAAGGTTTGCTTTGTCATGCAGAGACAATAAGAAATAGAGAAGACTCTGCCAAGATCCTAGGCATCACACCTAGCTCATATACTTTGCATCTCTATGGATAGCTCTATTCCAGGAGAAAGTCCTTTATCCAAATTCACTTTGGCAGCTAAAGTGGAGGTAACAATAAAAACTTCCTGAATATTCTGTTTCTTAAAAATAATCAGCCTGAATAAATCTTGCCAAAGAGCCACATTTGGGGATGGCATATTTTGCTCCCCTACACTGTCAATTTTTTGTCAAATATTTGTCAAATATTCAAAAGCAGAGACATTACTTTGCCAACAAAGGTCCATCTAGTCAAGGCTGTGGTTTTTCCAGTGGTCATGTATGGATGTGAGACTTGGACTGTGAAGAAAGCTGAGCACCTAGGAATTGATGCTTTTGAACGGTGGTTTTGGAGAAGAGTCTTGAGAGTCCCTTGGACTGCAAGGAGATCCAACCAGTCCATTCTGAAGGAGATCAATCCTGAAATTTCTTTGGAAGGAATGATGCTAAAGCTGAAACTCCAGTATTTTGGCCACCTCATGCGAAGAGTTGACTCATTGGAGAAGACTCTGATGCTGGGAGGGATTGGGGGCAGGAGGAGAACGGGACGCCAGAGGATGAGATGGCTGGATGGCATCACTGATTCAATGGACGTGAGTCTGAGTGAACTCCGGGAGTTGGTGATGAACAGGGAGGCCTGGTGTGCTGCAATTCATGGGGTCACAGAGAGTCAGACGCGACTCGACTAAACTGACTGACACTGTCAATTGCAAATGTAGTCTTTGAGAGTCAAAATTTTGTTTCAACTCTTCTGAAAATCTAGTGACTATTAGTTGATTCATTGCAGAATGACTTCTTTTTGCTGAACTTTGCTAAGGGTGGAATTAAAAGCACACCATACCGCAGGAATCTAAGAGGGGAATAGCAAACAAAGAGCAGAGAAAATGCAAATAGCTATGGCCAGGGGATTAGTAAACAACATTAGTTGAGGACAAACTGGCATCAGGAAGTAGCATGAGGGATTTCGGCAATGGATACTATGTCATCTTAAACCAGAAATCAAAAGCTAAGTGAGCAACACTCATAAAGAAGTTGCAACAGTAAGCAAACACGTGACTGTAAACATCTGTAGGTACCAATAAGGTGTTAATCTCCATAACAAGAATCAAAACTTGCTTTTAAGAAATATCTGTTTTTTAAAGAGGAAAGATTTAATCTCAGAAAAGTCATTTCACCTTTCAGTTTGGAGCATTCTGTTGGCCGTAGAAAGAAAGCATTAGTCCCTACTGAGTCGATGGTAAAGAATCTGCCTGTGATGCAACATGGGTTTGATCCCTGAGTCAGGAAGATTCCCCTAGACAAGGAAATGGCAAACTCACTCCAGTATTCTTGCCTGGGAAATCCCTTGGAAAGAGGACTCTGGCGGGCTACATTCCATGGGGTCACAAAGAGTTAGACATGACTTAGCAAGTAAACAAGTAAGAAAAGTTTTGGGTCAGTGGATCAGCAGCAGCTGGTTACAAGATTCTTAAATAGATGCACATATGTTTTAACCATTTGTATTTAACAAATTCACATCATTATTCTGGAGAAACATATCATGTTAAATCTGCCCTTAGTGACAATGAGTCTTCCTGATTATGAGTTCTAAAAAGGATTGTCAAATTTAACTACTCCAGTGTCCTGAATGTATTATTTTGAAAAAAACAAAAAAAAAATCCCAAGCTGATTTAAATAGCTATTCCAGGTTTAAAGTTCAGTCAAGAACAATAGGCTTGAATTTAATTCTGTTAACTTTTTTTCCTACACATCACATTGCCTTCTTCATCACATAGGCAATTATACCCAGCGTAAAAATGAACTGCCTTCACTGCCATCCTGAAGAAGGATATAATAAAGCCAGCTTTGGTGAAAATTAATAATTGGCTATTTCTCCAACTTTGAATGTTCCAAATATAGATACCTATAAGCTACTTCTTTCCTGACAGCTCAAATAATAACTCTATAAAATATTATGTCTATACCCTGCTGATATTATAATAGACTTTTGCTTCAGTCTTCCAGCACCACTGTATAGCTTCAAAAGAACACTGTGTCCTCTGCTATTTTGTGAAATCAAAATAACAATTTTCTTTAGCTCCATTATTTTTACTATGGAGCTGCAGAAATTTAAAAGTTTATTAACATATTTCAACTGTTAGTAAATTGCTTTTGCTTCCTTTGGAATAGAAAGTAATGAACATGCACTGAGACTTTGGGGGTTCCTTCAATTACAGACTAGACCAAAGAAGATTTGTTTGTTTGTTTGTTTTTAATAAAGATCTATGATAAAGATTTATAAAAATAAAGATTTATGAAAGTCAAGGCTGCTGTTTATGGCATTCTAAAATGGTTTGTAGTATCTAAAGCTCAACATGAGTATGTTTTTTTCTGATGTATAAACTAAGGAGAGAGTTTGAGGTTTTTGCAATAAACGTTACCTAACCAAACACAGGTGTGCCTCACAGTAAAACCAATTTAGTGACACTGGGTTGTGCTGAAAGAAAGTACAGCATTCGTTTGCAGGGCACTAAACAAAGAGTAAATGTGGTTCATGTGCAAAAGACCTGAACTCACCAATGGTTTTCAGGGAAGAGTTTTTAATGGAAGTACTTGGGGTAAAGCTACAGGTGCATGATTTTCTTCTGATTGCTTAGTGGTGACGTAACAAGGTGTTCCAGGAGTCTCAATAATCAACCCCTCTGCTTCTGACCAGTCTGGGATCTCAGCATGTAGTTACCATCTTCCACCTGGGCAGGTTGGGTAGAGGGGTTAGGCCTAATGTTTTTTGACTGCTTTTCCTTTGTTTCTACATTCCTTCACTTCCCTAATTAGTAACTGCTTGAATCCACTCTTTGCTACTCAGGGAAGGTATGGGAGACTAAAGCCTTTTCTGCAAACAAGAAATAGGGCGCAAGGAAAGGAAACCCAGGAGGACCCCATAGGGTCCTGCTCAGTTTCAGTCTCCCTTTTGCTTGGTACTCCTAAGGTCTAATGGAGAAAGGTATGGGACAAGAAGGGGAATAAGGCTTTGAATAGAGAGGTTCATCATAAACTGAGCAGAGGAATTCAGTTTTAGGGAAATGCAGTTTCAGAAGAAAAAAAATTCAACATCAAGTTCAACCTGAACTTATTTAGTTGATCTTAACTTTCTTCAAAGTATGGTTTGTAAACTGATAGGAAAAATCTGTATTAGTACTAGGGGCAATTCCATAATGATTGAAAAATGTAGGGAATTGTGGCTGGACCCTGGGAATGAGTATCTACCCTAAGATTCATGTTAGGAGGAAATATATATATGGAAGATTGTAAGAGGCAAAGGAGGCCGGTCATGCAACAATTGATTTTGAAATTTTTACATCTACAGAATCTGTTTTTACAGGTACATCTACTTAAAGGTTTGCAAAATTTTGTAATCTGTATGTCTGTATCCATAACATCATTTTCTTTTGACATGAATGTAGTGCATCAAATACTTTCATACGCTACTGATGAATTCTATAGTTGGTAAGTATTTGTACATTTCTGACAAAGCTAAAAATGAAGCTAATATTTGGTACTAATCATAGGGTTAGCTAGCAAATACAGAAAATATAAGGAAAAATTAGTTCATATTATAAATGAAACATGACAAATGCAGTTTTTTATTTATATATACTATATATTTACATGTAAATTACATTTTTAGCATATTCATTATTATTTTCTTATTTGTATGTAATATATATTTACCTGTAAATTACATTTTTATATATTAAATGCATATTCTTTATTATTTTCTCCAAAGTGTATGCACATATACATAGAAATATATATATGAATTTATTTGACATTTAATTGACAGTTATTCCTGGGCTATGATTATCTGAATGATTTTATTAGCAATAATTCCTCCTTTCTATTATTTCTATGTTATTTTTTAATAACATAAAAATTAAACTTTCTTATTTATAAATAATCAGATGATATTTTCCTATTTTGGTTCTATGATTGTTATTTTAGTACCACAAAAGTGTTTTTAATTTTGTGGTCATTTATGTACAAATTTTGGAGAAAGGAATGGCAATCTACTCCAGTATTCTTGCCTGGGTAATTCCATGGACAGAGAAGCTTGACAGGTTGCAGTCCATGGGGTCGCAAAGAGTCAGACAAGACTGAGTGATACACACACACACACACACACACACACACACACACACAAAAATTTTTGGGGCTTCCCATGTGGTGCTAATGCTAAAAGAACCCACCAGCCAGTGTGGAAGACTTAAGAGATGAAGTTTGATCCCTGGGTCTTAAGATCCCCTGGGAGAGGGCATGGCAAGTCATTCCAGTGTTCTTGCCTGGAGAATCCCATGGGCAGAGGAGCCTGGCAGACTACAGTCCGTAGAGTCACACAGGGTTGAAAGTGAAAGTGAAGTCGCTTAGTCGTGTCCGACTCTTTGCAAACCCATGGACTGTAGTCTACTAGGCTTCTCCGTCCATGGGATTTTCCAGGCAAGAGTACTGGAGTGGGTTTCCATTTCCTTCTCCAGGGGATCTTCCTGACCCAGGGATCGAACCCAGGTCTCTTGCATTGCAGGGAGACGCTTTACCCTCTGAGCCACAAGGGAAGCCCAGGATTAGATACAACCAAAATGACTTAGCCGGATATGTACAAATTTTATCTCTTTTTGAACTTCCTAAAATGATATGAGGTATTAATGCAATCAAGTTGGTCAGATGTTTGGTCAATATATGTAATATGTAAAAGAAATAAGTGAATAATTCTTAGTAGCCCCTTACACTCATAAATACTTTTTGAAATAACAATGTCTTTTTCTTTTCTTTCTTTTTTTTTTTTTGAATAACTAGTTTGGCTTCCTTTCTGTGGTTAACTTTATAAAACACCAGGAATCAATTCAGCAACATTTTTCTTTTTCTTTTTTTTTTTTTTTTTTGCCATGCATGCAATGTACCATTACTATTCAGAGGCACTAATTAAACTCTGCTCAACCCAGGGGAGACATTAGTTGGACAGAGCTGCCACCTGCTGTGAGCCTAATGATCTTGATGTAAGAGGTATTATTAAGGAAGAAGGAATGTCTTAAATTTAAAGTTAAAACCATTGAAAATTACTCCACATGCTCATATGATCACACCACACACTCATCCTTTCCCAAATTTTGTATTGTTTCTTTTTAGTTTTCAAAAATCCTTTAGAGCATAGTATCAATTATAACCATAGGAATTTCCATTGTCTCCATGCATTCTAAGATTGCCACTCTAAGTTAGCCATTCTTCTTCAGTACTTGGTCAACAGGATAAGGGAAAGGTTTCTTGGTGGCTGCTATTGACAAAAATTTTGATAGAAATCCACTACTGCCACAGTTAACAGCTACTGGGTGGTTACAAGCACTGCTGTAAATACATGTTAACTCCTTTCACATTTTCCCAGGTAGAAAACATCTTTGTCACAATTGTGGATAAAATAACTCTAAATTCCCTTTATTGTCCTTTTGTATTTAGCTTTCAGTAAGCCTGAGAAGTGATTGAAATTTATGAAAACCTGTTTGTTCTCTTGGAAAAGCATTAACTTCAAGACCTACGTACAACATAAAATAATTGTGTTTTTTTTTTTTTTTTGGCTTGCCAAGTGTTCTTCTACTGTGTTCACATCTGTGTGAAAAGCAACTTGATTACTAATTTAAATTAATTTTTTAAATTGATTTTGGCATTTTCCAGGTGATTTACTCTTTTGTTGTTGTTCAGTGGCTCAGTCGTGTCCAGCTCTTTTAAATCCCATTGATTGTAGCACTCCAGGCTCGCCTCTCCTTCACTATTTCCTGGAATTTGTTCAAATTCATGTCCATTGAGGTACTATCAAACATCTTATCCTGTGCTGCCCCCTTCTGCTTTTGCCTTGGGTCTTTTTCAGGATCAGGGTCTTTTTCCAATGAGTCGGCTCTTTGGATCAGATAGCCAAAGTATTGGAGAACTTCAGCTTCAGCATCGGTCCTTTCAAAGAATATTGAGGATGATTTCCTTTAGGATTAACTGTTTTGATCTCTTTGAGTCCAAGGGACTGTCAAGAGTCTTCTCTAGCTCCCCAGTTCAAAAGCAATAATTCCTTGGTACTGAACCTTCTTTATGGTTGACTTCTCACATCTGCACATGACTACTGGAAAACCATAGCTTGGACTTAAGGACTGTTGTCAACAAAGTCATGTCTCTGCTTTTTAATATGATAAGTTTGTAATAGCTTTACTTCTGAGGAGCATGCATCTTTTCATTTCATGGCTGTAGTCACCAGCTGCAGTGATTTTGGAGCCCAAGAAAATAAAGTCTGTCATTGTTTCCATTGTTTCCTCCAACTGTTTGCAATGAAGTGATGGAACTGGATGCCATGATCTTCGTTTTTTGAATGTTGAGTTTTAAGAGAGCTTCTTCACTCTTCTTTTTCACCTTCATCAAGAGGCTCTTTAGTTCTACTCTGCTTTGTACCATTAGAGTGGTATGATTTCTCTGAGATTGTTGAAATTTCTCCTGGCAATCTTGATTCCAACTTGTGATTCATCAGCCTAGCATTTTGCATAATGAACTCTGCCTTGATATTAAATACGCAGGGTAACAATATAGAGCCTTGACATACTCCTTTCCAAATTTTGAACCAGTCCATTGTTCCTTGTCTGGTTCTAACTGTTACTTCTTGACCCAAAAGAATTTCTCAGAATTTACTGTGACACTAACCTTTCTTAGGATTTACTTAACCTTATTCTCTTAATCAACGTAGAGCTAAAAGGCAGACTGCATTTCATCAAAAATATACAACTATGAAAACTTTCTAAAAAATTTAATTTTATTCTCAAAATCACACATATTTGTGCAATGTGTGCAGTTGAAAATTTGCAAATTTTAAAAACTCATGTAATTTTAAGGCTACAGTATTTCAAATATATAGCCAATTGTTTACCTCTGGTTAGAAAGTATATTGAAAAACTTTTTTTTTTCCAAAGTATATTTACTGAAATTTAATAAGTTGGATTATTCATATCAAAATATATTTTTTCCAAGGATGATGAAATGAAGTTTTGGATATGCACAGTTAACAGTTTTCATTATGTACATTTTGAGGATATAATCAAGAAAAATTTATTTATATTTTTATTGAAGGATAAATTGCCTTACAGAATTTTGTTATAAACCTCAACAAGAATCACCCATAGGTGTATATGTATGTGTGTATATATATATATATACTATGGTCTTTCCTGTGGTCATGTATGGATGTGAGAGCTGGACTGCGAAGAAGGCTGAGCACCAAAGAATTGATGCTTTTGAACTGTGGTGTTGGAGAAGACTCTTGAGAGTCCCTTGGACTGCAAGGAGATCCAACCAGTCCATTGTGAAGGAGATCAGCCCTGGGATTTCTTTGGAAGGAATGATGCTAAAGCTGAAACTCCAGTATTTTGGCCACCTCATGCAAAGAGTTGACTCATTGGAGAAGACTCTGATGCTGGGAGGGATTGGGGGCAGGAGGAGAAGAGGACGACAGAGGATGAGATGGCTGGATGGCATCACTGGCTCGATGGATGTGAGTCTGAGTGAGCTCCGGGAGTTGGTGATGGACAGGGAGGCCTGGCGTGCTGCGGTTCATGGGGTCGTGAAGAGTCGGACACGACTGAGCGACTGATCTGATCTGATATATATATGTATGTGTGTGTGTCTGTGTGTGTATATATATATATATACCCTTCCTTTATGAATCTTCTTCCCATCTCCTGACCAGCTCACCCCTCTAGATTGATACAGCGTCTCTGAGTATCCTGAGCGATACAGCAAATTCCCCTTGGCTATCTATTTTATGTATGGTAATGTAAGTTTACATATTATTCTTTCTATACATCTCACCCTCTCTTCCCCTCTCCCCATGTCCATAAGTCTATTCTCTATGTCTGTCTCACCACTGCTGCTGTGTAAATAAATTCTTCAGTACCATTTTTCTAGATTCCATGTATGTACATTAGAATATGAATTTATCTTTCTTTTTCTGATTCACTTCACTCTGTATAATAGGACTTAGGTTCATCCACCTCATCAGAACTGACTCAGATGTGTTCTGTTCGATGGCTGAGTGATATTCCATTGTAGATATTTACCACAACTTCTTTATCTATCTGGTTCTGGGCTTTTGTTTTTTGGGAGATTTTTGATCACAGCTTCAGTTTAAGTGCTTGTAACTGAGTTGTTCATAATTTCTATTTCTTCCTGGTTCAGTCTTGGAAGACTGAACTTTTATAACAATCTGTCCATTTCTTCAAGGTTATCCATTTTATTGCCATATAGTTATTCATAATAGTGTCTAATAATCCTTTGTATTTCTACATTGTCTGTTGTAACTTCTCCTTTTTCATTTCTAATTTTGTTGATTTGATTCTTGTCTCTTTTTTTCTTGATGAGTCTGGCCGAAGGTTTGTCAATTTTGTTTATCTTCTCAAAGAACCAGATTTTAGTTTTATTAATCTTTACTATTGTTTATTTCATTTCTTTTTCACTTATTTCTGCTAGGATATTTATGATGTCTTTCCTTCTACTAATTTTGGGGTTTTTTGTTCTTCTTTCTCCAGTTGTTTTAGGTGTAAAGTTAATTTGTCTGTTTGATGTTTTTCTTGTTTCCTACAGTAGGATTGTATTGCTGTAAACTTCCCTCTTAGAACTGCTTTTGCTGCATCCCATAGGTTTTGAGTTGTCCTGTTTTCATTTTTATTTGTTTCTACAATTTTTTTGATTTCCCTTTTGATTTCTTCAGTAACCTGTTGGTTATTTAGAAATGTATTGTTTATTCTCTATGTGTTTGTGTTTCTTATGTTTGTGTTTCCTTTTTTTTTTTTTTTTCTTGTAATTTATATCTAATCTCATAGCACTGTACACTGGGACGGTGGCTCAGAGGTTAAAGCGTCTGCCCGCAATGCGGGAGACCTGGGTTCGATCCCTGGGTCGGGAAGATCCCCTGGAGAAGGAAATGGCAACCCACTCCAGTATATCTTGCCTGGAGAATCCCGTGGGCGGAGTCCACGGGGTCGCAAAGAGTCGGACACGACTGAGCGACTTCACTTTCACTTTCACTTTCATAGCACTGTGGTCAAAGAAGATGCATGATACAATTTCAACTTTCTTAAATTTACTGAGGTTTGATTTGCGACCCAAGATGCATTCTACCCTGGAGAATGTTCCATGTGCACTTGAGAAGAAAATGTATTCTTCTCCATTTGGATGGAATGTCCTGAAGATACCCATGAGATTGATCTCATCTAATGTATCATTAAAGACTTCTGTTTCCTTATTAATTTTCTGTTTTGATGATCTGTCCATTGGTGTGAGTGGGGTGTTAAAGTCTCCTACTATTATTGTGTTACTGTCAGTTTCTGCTTTTATGTCTGTTAGTGTTTGTCTCATGTATTTAGGTGCTCCTGTGTTGGGTGCCTAGATATGTCATCCTCTTCGATTGATGTAGTGTCCTTGGTCATTATGTAGTGTCCTTCTTTATCTGTTGCAATCTTCTTTATTTTAAGTTCTATTTTGTCTAATGTGAGGATTGCTAATCCAGCTTTCTTTTGCTTCCTATTTGCAATGGAATATATTTTTCCATCCTCTCACTTTCAGTCTATGTGTGTCTTTAAGTCTGAAGTGGGTTTCTTGTAGACAGCATATATATGTGTCTTGTTTTTGTATCCATTCAGCCAGTCTGTGTCTTTTGGTTGGAGCATTTAGTCCATTTACATTTAAAGTAATTATTGATGTATATGTTCGTATTGCCATTTTCTTAATTGCTTTCGGTTGATTTTGTAGATCTTTTTTCTTCTCTTTTATTTCTTGCCTATGTAAGTCTCTTTAACATTTGCTGTAAAGCTGGTGGTGGTACTGAATTCTCCTAACTTCTTTTTGGTAAACCTTTTTTTTTTTTTTTCTTTCCATCAGTTTGAATGAAATTCTTGATAGGTTCAGTAATCTTGGTTGTAGATTTTTCCCATTCAATACTGTATATCCTGCCATTCCCTTATGGCTTGCAGAGTTTCTGCTGAAAGATCAGCTGTTAAGCATATGGGGTTTCCCTTGTATGTTACTTGTTGCTTCTCCCTTGCTGCTTTTAATATTTATTCTTTGTGTTTGGCTTTTGTTAGTTTGATTAGTATGTGTCTTGGCATATTTATCCTTGGTTTTATCCTGTATGGGACTCCTTGTGACTCTTGAACTTGATTGACTATTTCCTTTCCATGTTGGGGAAAATTTCAAGTATAATCTATTAAAAAAAAATATTTATTATACCCTTTATTTTTCTTTTCTTCTTCTGGGACCCCTGTAGTTCGAATGTTGGTGCATTAGATATTGTCCCAGAGGTCTCTGAGACTATCCTCAGTATTTTTCATTCTTTTTACTTTATTCTGCTTTTCAGAAGTCATTTCCACCATTTTATATTCCAGCTCACTGTTGCGTTCTTCTGATTAAGATATTCTGCTATTGATTCCTTTCACAGAATTCTTTATTTCAGTAATTGTGTTGTTTGTCTCTGTATGTTTATTTTTTAGTTCTTCTAGGTTTTCTTTTACTCAATTCTTGCATTTTCTCCATTTTGTTTTCAAGGTTTTTGATATCTTGTCTATCATTATTCTGAATCCTTTTTCCAGTAGTTTGCCTATTTCCTCTTCATTTATTTGGACTTCTGTTTCTAGTTTGTTCCTTCATTTGTGTAGTATTTCTTTGCCTTTTCATGATTTTTTTTTTTTAGCTTATTATATTTGAAGTCTCCTTTTCCCAGGCTTCACTGTTGAATTCTTTCTTCCTTTGGTTTCTGCTTTCCTAAGGTTGGTCCAGTGGTTTGTGTAAGCTGTGTATGGGGTGAGATTTGTGCTCAGTTTTTGTTTGTTTTTGAGGTGGTATTCCTGTCTGTTGATGATTTGATTTGTATTTTTGTTTGTTGTTTAGATGAGGTGTCTTACAAAGGGTTATACTGGTGTTTGGGTGATCCAGATCTTGTATTCAGGTGGTTATCTTTGTGTGAATTCTCACTATTTGATGCTCAGGAGGGTTAGTTCTCTGGTTGTCTCGGGTCTTGGTATCAGTGTTCCCACTCTAAATGCTCAGGGCTTGATCTCTGGTCAGGAAAAAAAGATTCCACTAGTTGTTTGTTACGGCATTAAGTGAGATTAAAACAAATATCCAAAAACAAGAAACCAAAGATGAACTCCAGACAAATGGCAGTTACAAAGTCAGGCAAATAATAATTAAAATAATGGAATATACACATATACATATATACCCATAAGCAAAACAATGAAAACAGTGTTTTCAGTCCAACAAAGTGAAAACAGTCCAGCAAAACTAAAGTACAGTAGATTGACTTGGTGAATTTTAAGTAAATCAAAAATTATATTTACCAGTTAAGAACAAAACTAACTAAATCACAAAATGGAAAACAAAGCTAAAACAGGGTGCCAAGTGGGGAATAAATCATGAAAACAAAAGTAAAGAATATTTTGAGAGGAAAGGAAAGGAAGAAAAAAAGAAAGAATAGATATGCAGAGTTAAATATTGATAGATGGAGATTTGTGTACATTAAAAAGATGAACTGCAAGGAGAAAAGAACAGTAAGCAAGACAAACAAAGGAATGCATGTACAAAAAATATAATAGGTTTAATAAAATTAAAAATTAAAGTGATATAAAAGAGAAAAGAAAGGAAGAAGAAAGACAAAAAGGAAAACAAAAAGGAAAACTCCACAGAGCTCATATGCCCAATGCAGAGGCAGAGGTTTATAACAACGTTAAAAAGTGTGACTAAATATACACATATACTACATATGTACACATAAGCAAAATCTAACAAAAATAAAGAATAGAATGTCCCGGCAAGCAAAGGAAACAAAAAATTATATCTACCAAAACAAAATTAACTCAAGCACAAACTGGAAAACAAAACTAGAGCAAGGGGCAAATTGAAGTAAATTTGCAAGGTGCAAAAGGAAGTAAAGCAATGAAAATAAAACTAACAAATATATTGAAAGGAAAGAGAGAAAAGAAAGGAAGTATAGATATGCAAATTTAAATAGAGGTGGATAAATATTTATATACATTGAAGAGTAACTGTAAATGGAAGAGAATAATAGGAAAAGCTAACAAAGTATTAAATGTAGAAAAATAATAATAGGTTTAAAAATTGAAATTAAATACAGAGAACAAAAGAAAGGGAAACTGCACAAAACTGCCAAAGCCCAATGTATAGGCAGAGATTTATAACAGCAATAAAAAATATGACTGAGAAAAAAAATAAGCTCAAAACTAAATTAGATTTCATGGTGCCATAAACATCGACAACTACAACAGAGAGGGTAAAAAAGAGAAAAAAAAATCCAAAACAATCTGCAGAGCAAGTCAAAACATAAATGTTGTTCTTGAGTCAATGCTGTCAAGAGTTGTTTCCCATGCTGGGAGTCACAGTCCACCTCTCCTCCCTAGGATGCCCCACAACATGGTTCTGATCTCTGGACCTCCTGTGGGGGCCGCTCAGTTTCTAACCTGGTCCTACTCCTATGTGTTCTTGCCTCCAATGTCCACAGCTATCAGAACTAGTGTGTTTTCTTTTGTGGGAGCTCTCAATGACATATACAATGAATATGTATATATTCCATAGCCACATAGTCTGCCTAGTTGATTGTGTGGATTTAATCTGCAGCTTGTATAGCTGATGGGAAAGTTTTAGGTCTTCTTCCTTAGCCATACTGCCCGTGGATTTCAATTGTGGTTTTATTTCCACCTCTGAATTTGGGTCGTCCACTGGGGTTTGCTCCTGAGGCTGCCCTGGAGGACTTGGGTTCGTCCCTGTGAGGGCCAGGTGTGGAGGTGGTGCAGCTGCTCGGGTCTTAGGGGTTCTGGCAGCACCAGGTACTCAGGGGAGTTTCAGCTATAGCAGCAGGAAATATAGTGCTCTAGAAGGATATGACAACAGTATTGGCCAATACGCTCTAGCATTTTTGCCTGGAGAACCCCTCTCTGTGACAGAGACGCCTGGTAAGCCAGGTCTACAGGGTCGCAAAGTGCAGGCATGGCTGAAGAGATCCTGCATGCATAGATTCAAGACTTTTTGCCTCTGGCAGCTCTGCCCCAGTGAGAGTTGAGTGTGAATGTGGCTTGCAGGGACCTGATGGCGCCAAGTGTGCAGGGACATGGACTGCCTCCTTGCAGGACTTACGGCCCTGTCAGTCTTTTTCCGAGCCTCTTGTAGCTGGTGATCAGAAGGCCTATTTGGCCAGTCTTTTCTCTGTAACTCCACCCATTCTGCACTTAGAGGGCTCTTTTGCCTAGGGTCCTTCTCTGTTCCACGCCTCAGGCACGTAGAGGGGTCCCCCTGGCTGGGGTCTTACTCTGTATATCGGAGTGTCAGGCACTTAAAGGGGCACACTGGGTGGGGTCCTACTCTAGACTTCAGTGCGTCAGGAGTTTGATGGGCCAGCCTCTCTATTGTTCAGCTGCTGATGCTGGCATGTGGTAAGAGAGAGGCTAAAGTGATGGTTGTACCCCAAATGCATGACTCAGCAGTACTGCCTGGCTTCCATGGCTGCGCGGCTTTCCTCCACAGGCATTTCCTATCATAATCTCTGCCCTCACCTCCCCTGAATCTGTTTCTTCACAGTAAACAGCAACCCTGGCCCTGGGATCGCTCCACATTCCCCAAACTCCAGCTCCCAGCCGCTGCGCCTGCCAGGGACCCTCATCCCTGTCCAGGGTATGTATGGCTGTAGCAAGGACTGTCTGATTCTCATTCCATTTAGGCTGCTACAGATCAGCTATTTCACTCTCAGCCTTAAATGTTTCTCCTCTGACTCAGAGAATTGCCCTGCTGTGGGGATCAGACCCCTGCTTCAGTTCCCCCACCCATGGAGGGCAGGTCCAGTCCTAATACTCCTGTTTTCCCCCTAGTTCCTTCATCTTACCGAGTTTTGCATGGTTCTCTATATTCTTTTCCTCTGGTCAGGTACTCCTGTCCGCTCTCAGCTTGTGTTCTACATGCACCATTGCATCTGCAGGTGTATTCCTGATGTATCTGTGGAGAGAGATGTACTCCGTGTCCACCTACTCCTTTGCCATCTTGTTCTGCATAATCAAATTTTAAATGTCACATTATCCTTTTCACATAGTATTTAAGGTACTTTTGTGGATTGTTAAAATAGGTCTTTAAATTGGAAAAATTCAAATGTCTACCTCCTTATGAAGACAACCTGGTTCTTCCCTACTGTGTGTATGTGTATTTTTACTGTGCCTCTTCTTTTACTTTGTATCTTCTTTGCTACTCAAAATACTAGGGTATCCTTATAGAATATTTCACTTGCAACAGTTCTTGTTGTTACTGAAAGTTGGAGTCCAGTTGTTCGCTGTCCAAAAGCCAGTAAACTTGCCAAGTTGGTGGAAAAGGAAGTTTATTTCAGATGCCAGCAACTTGGAGTGTGGGGGGTAAGACATCTGTCCAAAGGCTGACTCCCCCTCAACTGACAATCAGTGGGGCCAGAGCTTTTATAGACAGAAATAGGGGTCAGCTTCATGCAGAAACAGCACAGTTAGCTTGGATCAGATCAGATCAGTCGCTCAGTCGTGTCCGACTCTTTGCGACCCCATGAACCGCAGCACGCCAGGCCTCCCTGTCCATCACCAGCTCCCGGAGGTCACCCAGACTCTGTTATCTTCAAATTGGTCATCTGTGGTCTAACGAGCGTCATCTTGGTTGTTTCATGTACAATTAATATTCAGTTCCAGGGTCTGTTTGTTCTCATTTCTTTGAGGCCAATTCTCAGAATTTGGGCAGCTTATGTCTGGGTAAAGTCATGGGTAAAGTCTGGTAATTGTGTAGTTAACTTCTTCCACCTGGTAGTTTAGTATACATAAGACAACTCATAGGATATGTGTCAGAATATTATCTATAGCCCTTGAGAAGGGATTAAAGGTCCTTGACTATGTTCAGTGACTACATTATTATTTTTTGATCTCCTTGGATTGTTTTCCTTTGTCTTGTCTTTTCTCACTTCTCTGATTAAACTTAATTCTTTGGCTAAAATTTTCCACAGACAAAAGGCAGGCAGAGGACATGGGGTGGGGGCACAAATCATAGGGTCCTACTCTGCCTATTGTTACTGCTGCTACTGCTAAGTCACTTCAGTCGTGTCCAACTCTGTGTGACCCCAGAGACGGCAGCCCACCAGGCCTCCCCGTCCCTGGGATTCTCCAGGCAATAACACTGGAGTGGGTTGCCATTTCCTTCTCCAATTCATGAAAGTGAAAAGTGAAAGGGAAGTCGCTCAGTCATGTCCCACCCTCAGCGACCCCATGGATGGCAGCCTTCCAGGCTCCTCTATCCATGGGATTTTCGAGGCAAGAGTACTGGAGTTGGGTGCCATTGCCTTCTCCGATTGTTACTAAATATGTGGAAATATTTTCCCACACCAAGTAATTCTCTATGATACCAGCCAGGTATCCTACAGTTTAACCCACTTCTAATACTTCTACCTGGAGATTACCTGAAGGTAGTATCAGATCCCACAAGTTAGGACTTAATCCCTTGAGACTGCTTCCACCCCACTGCATTTACCAGTTTCAAGTAATGAAATTAAAAATAGAAGTTGTTCCCACAACTTTTGTCTGATTGGGTACACATCTGAGGTTCCTTTGACCACCTCATCAGATCCAACTAATTTCCATGCATTGCTCACAGAACACATGGAAATACATTACCAGTTTGCTAAATAAGCATGATAAAAGATACAGACGAACAGCTCAAAGAAGAGATATGTAGGGTGAGGTCTGGAAGGATCCAGAACAGAGAAGCTTCTGTCCCTATGAAGTTGAGGTGACTTACCTGCCTAGTGTGACTGTGTTCACCAATGTGGAAGCTCTCCAAACTCAGTAGTTTTGGGATTTTATGGAATCTTCATCATGTTGGCTTTATCAATCACTAATTCCATTTTTTAGCCCTTCTGCCTTCTCAAGAGAATTAGGAGTGGACTGAAAATTTGAAGCTTCTACTCATGGTTTGGTCTTTTCAATGATCAACCCCCAACCTAGAGCCCACTTAACAGTCACCTCATTTGAATGAAAGACATTCCTATCACCCAGGAAATTACAATTTTCAGAAACCCTAGGAGCCAGGGATAGTGATCAACATATATTTCTTATTATAAATCATAATAATCACAGTGTTAATCTAAAAATAATATATAGGCCACCCAGGATTAGCAATGTTATTCATAAGGGGTCTCTAAGTTAGAATACTAATTACATAAAATTGTAATTGGTAGTTCAGTTTGTACCACATGGTAAAATAGAAATATAATACCTGATGTCATTGAGCTTACTTTCCAGTGGGAAAAAAAAAGTAGGGTTTAATTTTTTAAAGTATTTTATTTGCCAAAAATTATAATAAAATGCTAAAAAAATTTACTGTGCTTTGAGAGTGTTTTTACAAGGAGACAGAATTTGGGTTCAAAAAGAATTTATTCATGAAATGACATTTAAGTTGAGTCTGAAAGTATACATAGGAATTTGGCAGAATGTGTGACTGGTAAGAAGCATTCTGGATAAGAAGCTTACTTGGGAAATATTATGAAGCAAAAAGAATTAGACAGATACAGGGCCACATGAGTCTAATTATTTGTTATTGTTTAGTTGCTAAGTTGTATCTCTTTTGTGATCCCATGGACTGTAACCCGCCAGGCTTCTCTGTCCATGGGATTTCCTAGGCAGACATCCTAGAGTCTGTCATTTCCTTCTCCAGAGGATCTTGCCAAGGCATGAATTGAACTCACATCTCCTGTGTTGCTATCAATTCTTTACCAATGAGCCATGATCTAACTGACCTGCTGCTAAGTCACTTCAGTCGTGTATGACTGTGCGACCCGAGAGACAGCAGCCTACCAGGTTTTGCCGTCCCTGGGATTCTCCAGGCAAGAACACTGGAGAGGTTGCCATTTCCTTCTCCAGTGCATGAAATTGAAAAGTAGTCACTCAGTCGTGTCTGACTCTTCACAACCCCATGGACTGCAGCCTAGCAAGCTCCTCCATCCATGGGATTTTCCAGGCAAGAGTACTGGAGTGGGGTGCCATTGTCTTCTCTGATGACTGACCTAGGGCTTCGCAAATGGCACTAGTGGTAAAAGAACCTGCCTGCCAGTGAAGGAGACACAAGAGACATGGGTTTATCCCTGTGTCCAGAAGATCCTCTGGAGGAACGCATGACAACCCACTCCAGTATTTTTGCCTGGAGAATCCCATGGACAGAGGAGCTTTGTGGGCTATAGTCCATAGGGTCACAAAGAACCTGACATGACTGAAGTGACCTAGCCTGCATGCATGTATGCATGCATGCTTGACTGACTTATTGAAAGGCTAAATGACTTCAGCTAAATTTTTAGAAGAGCATAGAGTCCAGAATATGGCAGACTTTACAGGTTAGATTGAGGATTTGAGATTTTGTTATATGCATAGTTGAGGGCCATTAGAAGATTTTCAGCAGGCAAATTATATATTCAGATCTGCACTTAAAACAATTTTTTTGACTTTTGTTTATTTATAAGTAACTGTTTAAAGAACAGTCAATAAAGGAGATAAGAATGTCTGATCAGTGGAAGAATAGTAACAGAGATGACAGCATTGAGAACAGAGAAGATAGCATTGGGGAAAGGAAGAAGTGGTTGAAGTTGAGATATATTTGGAGGGCAACATGAGAAAGACTAGTGATTAATTAGATGTGGTCGGTAGAGGGAGAGAAAATATAGTAAGAAAAACTATGCATTTGTTTGTATCAACAGTATCAGTGATTTCTAAAATTTTTACTTTGTTGGTTATCTGATCCATGTCACTGTTAAACAGAGAAAACATGTTAATTAGATAAAAAAGAATTTGATTCGTATTCCTCCAAAAGTGGTTCAATTTGTCAAAGGGATAAAATATAATTTATTATAACTGTAATATAGATGTGAACACTGAAAAATGATCAATAGTAAATGTGGGTCTCCTGGCATCTAACTACTTAGAATTTAACCCACTGCTTAAAAGACCCTTAGGTTCAAGATAGGACAAATTTGAATATAACACCATAGAGGAGAAAAATAACAGAAGCAAAGGCTCCTACATTTAACAGGCTTTTCATAGTCTTTGTCTTTTCAAAAAACAAGAATTCAGGTTATAGAAACTCACATTGTTTTTAGTAGCTTTGAAAATTGTTATGGGCTAGAAGAACTTGCTCAATTGTGAAACTTTGAGACTTGTATAAAGTAACTCTTAGAGAATGAGGTATACACTTGAGATGTAATTTATATAAATCAAAAGTCTTATAGGCCTGTTCATCCATTGGATATTAATTTTGGAACAATAAGAATTAAATGAAGATCACTAGGTAAGTTTTTTAAAGCAATGTGCCAGACGTATGTATTTTAATATATTATGTCTACTCCAGTATTCTTGCTTGGAAAATCCCATGAACGGAGGAGCCTGGTAGGCTGCAGTCCATGGAGTTGCTAAGAGTCAGACACGACTGAGCGACTTCACTTTCAGTTTTCACTTTCATGCATTGGAGAAGGAAATGGCAATCCACTCCAGAGTTCTTGCCTGGAGAATTCATATTCTGTTCAACTTATTCACCTAAGATAGCAATAACTACTACAGTGTTGCATCTCCTCAAACATTTGCAATGTTACACTAAGAAAAGGCTGACTTCAGAGTATAAAGATTTATTTGTGGAATTGTAGGCATTAATTGTTGTTTATTTGCTAAGTCATGTCTGACTCTTTTGCCACCACATGGACTATAATCCTCTAGGCTCCTCTATCCTTAGGATTTCCCAGGGAAGAACACTGGAGTGGTTTGCCATTTTCTTTTCCAGGGGATCTCCCTGACCCATGGGTCAAACCTGCATGTCTTGCATTGGCAGGCAGATTCTTTATCACTGAGCCACATGGGAAGCTCAGGAATTAGTCAAATGTAAATTACGACAGACATTTCATAGATATGTAATATTTGGTCTATATATCAGGTTGGATTTGAGGTTACTGATGCAGAGTAGCATCTGTTAGCTGACTTTAGAGCTTTCTCATGGATCAGCTTGGTTGTTTTTTCCCCCCCCCCAGGTTTGTGCGTTGTTTTACTCTTAAATATTAACTTTTGGGAGTTTACTCTCTTTTCATGGAGTACATATGCATATTAGAGATTTGAAGCTTTCTGATTGATTTTACCGGGGAAGGCAATGGCACCCCACCCCAGTACTTTTGCCTGGAAAATTCCATGCACAGAGGAGCCTGGTAGGTTCCAGTCCATGGGGTCGCTAAGAGTCAGACACGACTGAGCAACTTCACTTTCTCTTTTCACTTTCATGCATTGGAGAAGGAAATGGCAACCCACTCCAGTGTTCTTGCCTGGAGAATCCCAGGGACGGGGGAACCTGATGGGCTGCCGTCTATGGGGTCGCACAGAGTCGGACACGACTGAAGCGACTTAGCAGCAGCAACAGCAGCAGCAGCAGTTTTAATTCACTTACAGTTGTATTTTACATCTCAATCATTAAGTTACCATTTTGCTCCCATTTTTGATTTGTCTCATATGTCTTTCCAATTAAATGCTACATTATTTGCATGTTGGAATTATGTTTACTCTGTTATGAAATCCATGATTGTATAAAATGAATCTAGAAATGCTAATGAAATAAAGATGGAAGATAATAATTTTATAAGATTGTTTTGTGGTGGTGAGAGAGGAAAATGATAACATAGTGGGTGGGTGGGAGTGTGAGTATTTTTCCATTCAAAATTATTCTCTTCCCAAAATGTGATTTTTTTATTTAAAATGATACATTTCCCCCCCAAATAGATTCTACAGTCTCAATTGTAGAACATATACATTCCTAAATATTTACTTATTTTCTTAGGAATACATCAAAAACTCCCATATATCAGGATAATGAATGAATTGTGCAAGCTTTTCTCATTAACTAAATTTCTCATTATTAGTACTGGATCGGCAGATGGCACTGTCTGAATAACACATTTAAATTAAGGTTTTGGTACTTATACTATCTTTACCTTATCTTAAAAGTGCTCATAGGTAACAGGAAGGTTTTGTTAAGAAGCATAAGGCACACTCTTTTCTATATTTAATTCAGAATGTGTTTCTTTAGTTGGCAAATCGTAGATCGACAGTAAACTTCCTGCCTTTGAACTTCATTCCAGAAATAGAATATCTCCATTTTTATTAATAGATAGACCACGAAATTTTACTATTGTTTCAACAGAAGATTTCATCTCTCATTTCTGCTTATCTAAAGACTAAATTAGTGGCTTCCCAAGTGGCTCCAGGTAAAGAATCTGCTTACAGTGCAGGGGACTCAAGAAACATGGGTTCAATCCCTGAGTTGGGAAGATCCTCTGGAGAAGGAAATGACAACCTGCTCCAGTATTCTTGCCTGGAAAATCCTATGGACAGAGGAGCCTGGTGGGCTGTAGTCCACGTGGACACAAAGGGTCAGACGCTACTGAGCATACAGACACAACACAAAGACTGAATTGCCTCATTTGTGTTTTCCTTTGGGCTACTATAACAAAATACCATAGAGTAGGCAGCTTACAAACAGCAGAAATCCTCACAGATTGAAAAGCTGGAAATTCAAAATCAGGGTGGCACCATGGTTGGGTCTCGACAGCACTCTATCAGGTCTCAGAATTCACTTATTGTCACATGTCAAACCAAGTGAGCTAGCTTTCTGGATCCTCTTTTAAGATCCTCTGGATGGTCCCACCATCATACCCTAACCATCTCTCAAAGCCCCATATCCTACTGCTATCAACTTGGGTGTTAGGTTTTCAACATAGAAATTAGGGGATGGGGCAGAGACATTCAGACCATAGTGTCTTAGATGGGAATATATTGTTTCTTAAGTATTTTTGAGGTGTAGAGTCTACACATAAGCTCATAATTACAATAGCGGAGCCTTCCCTCTCTTCTGCCATATATTGCTACACCAGCATCACCTGTTTGAAATCCTTATTTTTCTTTTTGATACTGCAAGGAATATTTGGAAAGAAGGTTCATAATTTCTATGTGAAGATCTTTCAGTGCCTCCTTCCATGACCTCATAATCTATCTATTGATACAGTGTTGTATGTATTTATCAGATCAGATCAGATCAGATCAGTCACTCAGTCGTGTCCGACTCATTGCGACCCCATGAACCGCAGCACGCCAGGCCTCCCTGTCAATCACCAGCTCCCGGAGGTCACTCAGACTCGCATCCATCGAGTCACTGATGCCATCCAGCCATCTCATCCTCTGTCGTCCCCTTCTCCTCCTGCCCTCAATCCCTCCCAGCATCAGAGTCTTCTCCAATGAGTCAAGTTTTCGCATGAGGTGGCCAAAATACTGGAGTTTGAGCTTTAGCATCATTCCTTCTAAAGAAATTCCAGGATTGATCTCCTTCAGAATGGACTGGTTGGATCTTCTTGCAGTCCAAGGGACTCTCAAGAGTCTTCTCCAACACCACAGTTCAAAAGCATCAATTCTTCGGCGTTCAGCCTTCCTCACAGTCCAGCTCTCACATCCATACATGACCACAGTAAAGACCATAGCCTTGACTAGGCGCACATTTGTTGGTAAAGTAATGTCTCTGCTTTTGAATATGCTATCTAGGTTGGTCATAACTTTCCTTCCAAGGAGTAAGCGTCTTTTAATTTCATGGCTGCAGTCACCATCTGCAGTGATTTTGGAGCCCAGAAAAACAAAGTCTGACACTGTTTCCACTGTTTCCCCATCTATTTCCCATGCAGTGATGGGGCCAGATGAGAAGGCTCTATACATGGACATCACCAGATGGTCAACACCGAAATCAGATCGATTATATTCTTTGCAGCCAAAGATGGAGAAGCTCTATACAATCAGCAAAAACAAGACCAGGAGCTGACTGTGGCTCGGACCATGAACTCCTTATTGCCAAATTCAGACTTAAATTGAAGAACGTAGGGAAAACTACTAGACCATTCAGGTATGACCTAAATCAAATCCCTTATGATTATACAGTGGAAGTGAGAAATAGATTTAAGGGCCTAGATCTGATAGATAGAGTGCCTGATGAACTATGGAATGAGGTTCGTGACATTGTACAGGAGACAGGGATCAAGACCATCCCCATGGAAAAGAAATGCAAAAAAGCAAAATGGCTGTCTGGGGAGGCCTTACAAATAACTGTGAAAAGAAGAGAAGTGAAAAGCAAAGGAGAAAAGGAAAGATATAAACATCTAAATGCAGAGTTCCAAAGAATAGCAAGAAGAGATAAGAAAGCCTTCTTCAGTGATCAATGCAAAGAAATAGAGGAAAACAACAGAATGGGAAAGACTAGGGATCTCTTCAAGAAAATCAGAGATACCAAAGGAACATTTCGTGCAAAGATGAGCACGATAAAGGACAGAGATGGTGTGGACCTAACAGAAGCAGAAGATATTAAGAAGAGGTGGCAAGAATACACAGAAGAACTGTACAAAAAAGAGCTTCAAGACCTAGACAATCATGATGATGTGATCACTGACCTAGAGCCAGACATCTTGGAATGTGAAGTCAAGTGGGCCTTAGAAAGCATCACTACGAACAAAGCTAGTGGAGGTGATGGAATTCCAGTGGAACTATTCCAAGTCCTGAATGATGATGCTGTGAAAGTGCTGCACTCAATATGCCAGCAAATTTGGAAAACTCAGCAGTGGCCACAGGACTGGAAAAGGTCAGTTTTCATCCCAATCCCAAAGAAAGGCAATGCCAAGGAGTGCTCAAACTACCGAACAATTGCACTCATCTCGCACGCTAGTAAAGTAATGCTCAAAATTCTCCAAGCCAGGCTTCAGCAATATGTGAACCGTGAACTTCCTGATGTTCAAGCTGGTTTTAGAAAAGGCAGAGGAACCAGAGATCAAATTGCCAACATCCGCTGGATCATGGAAAAAGCAAGAGAGTTCCAGAAAAACATCTATTTCTGCTTTATTGACTATGCCAAAGCCTTTGACTGTGTGGATCACAATAAACTATGGAAAATTCTGAGAGAGATGGGAATACCAGACCACCTGATCTGCCTCTTAAGAAATCTATATGCAGGTCAGGAAGCAACAGTTAGAACTGGTCATGGAACAACAGACTGGTTCCAAATAGGAAAAGGAGTACGTCAAGGCTGCATATTGTCACCATGTTTATTTAACTTATATGCAGAGTACATCATGAGAAATGCTGGACTGGAAGAAAAACAAGTTGGAATCAAGATTGCCGGGAGAAATATCAATAACCTCAGATATGCAGATGACACCACTCTTATGGCAGAAAGTGAAGAGGGGCTAAAAAGCCTCTTGATGAAAGTGAAAGTGGAGAGTGAAAAGGTTGGCTTAAAGCTCAACATTCAGAAAACGAAGATCATGGCATCTGGTCCCATCACTTCATGGGAAATCGATGGGGAAACAGTGGAAACAGTGTCAGACTTTATTTTTCTGGGCTCCAAAATCACTACAAATGGTGACTGCAGCCATGAAATTAAAGGTCGCTTACTCCTTGGACTCCTTGGAAGGAAAGTTATGACCAACCTAGATAGCGTATTGAAAAGCAGAGACATTACTTTGACAACCAAGGTGCATCAAAGGTGCATCTAGTCAAGGCTATGGTTTTTCCTGTGATCATGTATGGATGTGAGAGCTGGACTCTGAAGAAGGCTGAGTGTCGACGAATTGATGCTTTTGAACTGTGGTGTTGGAGAAGACTCTTGAGAGTCCCCTGGACTGCAAGGAGATCCAACTAGTACATTCTGAAGGAAATCAGCCGTGGGATTTCTTTGGAAGGAATGATGCTAAAGCTGAAACTCCAGTATTTTGGCCACCTCATGCGAAGAGTTGATGCATTGGAGAAGACTCTGATGCTGGGAGGGATTGAGGGCAAGAGGAGAAGGGGACGACAGAGGATGAGATGGCTGGATGGCATCACTGACTCGATGGATGTGAGTCTGAGTGACCTCCGGGAGTTGGTGATGGACAGGGAGGCCTGGCGTGCTGCGATTCATGGTGTCACAAAGAGTCGGACACGACTGAGTGACTGATCTGATCTGAATGTTTCTACGGAGGAAACATTTTCTTTACTCCATGGAAAAGACATGCAAAAAAAGCAAAATGGCTATCTGAGGAGGCTTTACAAATAGCTATGAAAAGAAATGAAGCAAAAAGCAAAGGAAAAAAGGAAAAATGTTCCCATTTTAATGCAGAGTTCCAGTGATTAGCAATGAGAGATAAGAAAGCCTTCCTTAGCTATCAATACAAAGAAATAGAGGAAAACAACAGAATGGGCAAGACTAGAGGTCTCTACAAGAAAATTAGAGATACCAAGGGAACATTTCACGCAAAGATGGGCTTGATAAAGGACAGAAATGGTATGGACCTACATCATGAGAAACGCTGGGCTGAAAGAAGTACAAGATGGAATCAAGATTTCCAGGAGAAGTATCAGTAACCTTAGATATGCAGATGACACCACCTTTATGGCAGAAAGTGAAGAGGAACTAAAAAGCCTCTTGATGAAAGTGAAAGCAGAGAGAGAAAAATTTGGCTTAAATCTCAGCCTTCAGAAAACGAAGATGATGGCATCTGGTCCCATCACTTCATGGCAAGTAGACGAGGAAACAGTGGAAACAATGTCAGACTATTTTTCTGGCCTCCAAAATCACTACAGATGGTGATTGCAGTCATGAAATTAAAAGACACTCCTTGGAGGGAAAGTTATATCCAACCTAGATAGCATATTCAAAAGCAGAGACATTACTTTGCTAACAAAGGTTCTAGTCAAGGCTATGGTTTTTCCTGTGGTCATGTATGGATGTAAGCATAGGACTGTGAAGAAAGCTGAGTGCCAAAGAATTGATGCTTTTGAACTGTGGTGTTGGAGAAGACTCTTGAGAGTCCCTTGGACTGCAAGGAGATCCAACCAGTCCATCCTAAAAGAAATCAGTCTTGCGTGTTCATTGGAAGGACTGATGGTAAGGCTGAAACTCCAATACTTTGGCCACTTCATGCAAAGAGTTGACTCATTGGAAACGCCTCTGATGCTGTGAGGGATTGGGGGCAGGAGGAGAAGGGGATGATATAGGATGAGATGGCTGGATAGCATCACTGACTTGATGCACGTGAGTTTGGGTGGACTCCAGGAGTTGATGATGGACAGGGAGGCCTGGCGTGCTGCGATTCACGGGGTTGCAAAGTGTCACACACTACTGCTTGACTTAACTGAACTGAATGTTTCTACCACCTTTCTGAACTTTTTGTCACCCATGTTTACATCTCTTTAGATCTTGTCTCTGATCTCCATTAGATGCAACCAATGTTTAGATAACGCACTGAGCTATTAACAGTTCATTTTAGTGATAGGAAGTAAACTGCTCTTATATAATTGGTATTGATTTTAATAACTAGTTCAGGAAAGTAATATTTTAACTTAAAGGACAGTTTTATTCTTAATTGATAATTCTTGGTTCAGTATAGTAGAAAATAAAGACTTTTTAGAAGCAGATATAATTATATCTGCAGTGCTGTCTAAAAACATTATAGTGAGATACCATTTTCACCAATTGGGTGAGCAAAGATTAAAAGGCTGATAAATACAGTGATTGCAACAAAGTGGAAAAAACAGTTACATTCATTAGTTTCTGGTCAAAAAATTACAAAAAGTTTATAACATTTTCTGGTCATTACTCTCAAGAATTCTGAGTTACCTAGCCTTTTTATTCCATAATATACACTTTGAAGTCTATTTCCTACCAGGATAAAAGCTATGATGTACATGAGCAATATGTTGATTGGAGCACTAGCTGTATTAACAAAACAAATAAAACAACATAAACATTGTTTACAGCCATATGTATATCACAAGAAAAGGATAGTTGGTTATGGCATATCTTATTTTATATTGCACATTAAGCTACTATTAAAAATAGTAAATTGGATGTGCAGGAATTATCTCTGAAAGACATCTATGATACATCAAATTTAAAATGTTTCAAGGTAAATTGCAAAGTAATTGTTACAGTACTTTCTAATATCTTTCTGTTTACAATTATTTATTTGTTTTTGACCACACTGGGTCTTTGTTTCTGTATCTGGGCTTTCTCTAGTTGTGACCAGTGAGGACTACTCTTCTTTGTGGTGCACAGGCTTCTTGTTGTGGTGGCTTCTCTTGTTGCAGAGCATGGGCTCTAGGCACAAAGGCTTTGATAGTTATATCCCAAGGCTCAGTAGTTGCAACTCAAAGACTCAGTTGCTCTGCAGCATGTGTGATGTTCCTGGACCAAGGATTGCAACTGTATCCCCTGCAATGGCGGGTGGATTCTTAACCACTGGACTACCAGGGAAGTCCAGGAGTTTTCTTATGTCTTTAAAAGAGAAAATCTCTCTCACTTTTCCTTCCCTTTTCTTTCAGTAGACACATTCACATAGAGATACATATGTGCAAATAAATATGCATGGTTTTTTTTGGTAAATGTATATAATTTAGGAGTGAATGCATAATATATTTTTGTAAACATATATATCTATACACACATACATATACATGTATATATGGAGTATGAAGCATATCTAAGGAGTGGCTCAGCAGGAGTATGAAGAAGTTATTACTTTTTCATTTGTATACAGATTGTACTGCTGAACTTGTGACAATGAACACTATTAAATTTGAAATTATACTAGTCAATAAAACCTCAAGATCAAATAAATAATATCTGAAACTGGTAATACAAAATATTACGAGGATATGTTATTTGGGAAAAAATCCAAATTACTTTTGAAAAGACTAGTCTTGAATTAGATGATGCATAAATAACAATCCCTGCATTTTACTTCCCACTTTCCTATTGAAATAACCAAAACATGACATGTAAAGGTATGCCAGTACTTACTACTAGAAATACTGTATGTGGAATCTAAAAAAAGTCAAACTCCTAGAAACAAAAAGTAGGGTAACAGTTTAGAGGTAGGAGAGTTTAGGAAACAGGGAGTTGTTGGTCAAAGGGTACAATTTTTCAGTTGTAGGATGAATAAGTTCTGACAATCTTTTGGTAACTGTAATAATACTGTGGCAGCATGGTAACTATATCTAATAATACTGTGTTGTATACTTCAAATTTGCTGAGAGGATAGATTTTAAGCATTCTCACTGTACACACATAAAAGGTAACTATGGAGATGAGGAATGTGTCAATTAACTTGATTGTGGAGATCACATAACAGTGTATACTTATATCAAATGATCATATTGTACACTTTATATACAGTTTTGTTATACCCAGTAAACCTGGAAAATCATCGTCTGTCTGTCTCTGGTGAGGGAAGGGGAGAATCTGTCAAAGTCAAAGTAAGAAGAGTTTTATTATTTCAACCTTTTAAAGAACAACAAGATAGCTTTTTCAGAGACATTTGCTCTACTTGATACTTTTAGAGCCATGCCAGGTTTATTTGACTTTATTTTCCCATCAAACATCTCTATTTCTAAAAGTATTCCTATTTAGAAATTTAAAATTACACCAAATTTTGTAGTAAGGTTTTAGGGATTAAGCAATACAGTTAGACTGGAGGTGACACATTCTCTCTTGAAATGTGGTCATAATAACTAGACTGAGATTCAAGAGACACAGTGGTCTGCTCAGATATACATATATATATATTTTTTCACTGTTTGGGCAAGAGATAAGTAAACCTCAGATAGTACAACCAAATTAGAGAATCAAGTTTGTTTTTTTATAATTTGTTTATGAAGGAGAGTGTGGGGTGAATTGAGAGAGTAGCATTGAAACATAATTTACCATATGTGAAATAGATAGCCAGTAGGAATTTGCTGTATGATGCAGGTTTTTATTTTTCAATCAACTGACCCCAAGGGAATTCTTTTTGCTGATTTAATATTCATTCCATCACATACTTGACAATTACCTTAAGCTAATACACACACACACACACACACACACACACACACACACACACACACACACACACACACACACACATACATGAAAATTTGTCTGTCTTACAATTTGATCTTTCCTTAAGACCACACTCTTCTAAGTGTTACTATTCTTTTTAAGAACGACTCCTGTTAAACAATTCCAAAAACATTCTGGCTTTTAGCAAGTCAGATCAAAGAAAAGTTTCAGAATGCTGCATATTTTTATTTCTTTCCCATCATTATGACCAAGGATTACTGTGCAACCAGAGCACAAATTGAGTCTCTCTTTAGAATGCACATTTCTCTATCAGAAGTGAATCAGTCCCTCCGATAGTCCCTCTAAATTGTATTTGTTGGTTTGAATGGATTTATTATGCAAAATCCTTTATTAGTGATTCTTTTTTAGGAATGAACATTAAATTTTGGCTTCTAGTGTCATCCTTTCGTTAGTCCAGCCTACATCCTAACTGGCAAAAATATCTTAAGAGTTTATAACATGGAGTTAACACTGTTTCTCAGTTTCTGTAGTTTTTCTCTTGTTTTCTGTTCATTCTTTTGATTTGGTGAGTCAAGTTTGGATAGTTTATTCCACTATACTGCTTTCCAGGAGTCTCACTAAAATAAAATTAAATACATTTAAATTTTAAGAAAATACTAAAGGAGAGTGAAATGATAAGGGTATGAGGAAGAGAGGAGATAGTTGACAGAGTAAAGAATAAAGATGGTGTGGGAGCTACCTACCAAAGACGAAAGGAGTAAGGGATCGTGGTGGTGGGGGCTGTAGATCAGTTTAATGTTTTGGTTACAGAATGCTGAGATAGTGAATAGCTTATGGTACTCCTTTTTCACTGAGGCAAGAAGAAGCAAGATTATTTGCTCAGAGAAAGTAGGAAAGAACTATATGCTACCTTAATTTTGAAAATCAGCATTTTTACATTTTTGTTGGTCCTTGTTCACTTGCTTTTTTGAACTGTGAAAGCCCTTGTAATATTATATGATTATTAATCATCTGATTCTGGTGGTGGGTTGGTTTGTATTCTGGTTTTATTTTGGCTACATTTGTTATATCTATAATTTGTTTTTTTTATGCTTTTTAACTTGTGATCAGGCTGAGGAACTTAGTGGTGTTTTGCTGTTTTGTCATTTGCTTGTTGTCTTACATTATATTTTCCCTTCCTATAATTAATTTACTTTGGGGGGCATTGACTCTAATCTATTGTATACAGCATTTGTGGTTGTTTTAACTAGGTGTCATGGGAGACCAAAGCTAGACTTACCAGATCATTTCTTCAAGACTCAGTATACAAACTGGAGAAATATAAGCCTGGAAGAAACCAGCTAGTACACGTTTCTAAGGGGTGGCCACGTTAATAGATGATTTCCTTAAATCTGATTCTGATCAATATTTTTCCTTTGGGTTAAGTCAGCATGTATAATTACTATCTATATGCATTTATATTTCCATTTCTTGTTTCCAGTGAACATATCTATAACTATAAAAGTAATATAGATTTATTTTCCATGTTTCTGCAATTTTATATCGCTTACACATTTATATTATAATCCCATTTCCTTGGCTCATTATGTAAATTAGAATTCAGGAAAGAGCCAGTCTCAGGGACAGTGTGTCAGACATGCCTATTGTGCTGATTACTTGATAATAAAATACTGTGTTTTACATTATTAAAAGGGCTTTGTCAGAATATCTTCCACATTACACAATGCCTGTCAAAACAATTATGACACAATGCTATACTTCTTTGTTTGAAAGAAAGTGAAGTCGCTCGGTCGTGTCCGACTCTGCGACCCCATGGACTGTAGCCTACCAGGCTCCTCCATCTATGGCATTCTCCACGCAAGAGTACTGGAGTGGATTCAAAACATGGATGAACTTACCGTCATTTTAACCAGGATACAACACTGGTTCTCTGCACACTATAGCCCTTGCTTTTCACAGATGTGTAATTAACTACTAAAATGAGTATGACCAGATAAATTTCCTTCAAAATATCTTTAAAAATCCATGGTCTTTGCTTAATTTATAAATTAAGAGATATGTGTCATTTTATTCTGTTATAGTTATAACTGCCTAAGTTATATTTATCTAATTTACTACCCTGTGAAAAAAATACAAAGAAATATAAGTATGGAATCTGCCTTTCATGTGTTCCTTTCCATTTAAAAAGTAAATTTAAAACAGAAAGTTTGCATATAAAAAGCATATACTTAATTCATTTATCCTGACACAGTCATAAAGCATTTTACCAAATGAAATTCCAAATTGTTACCTTTAATTAATAAAGTAGAATATTGGTTTAATTCAACTATATGCACCTTTAGAAGGTTTAGATTCAGACATGCTAGTAAAATGTTCAAGTGCTTACCAAATATTTTTTCTAGTGCACAATTACCTTTTTATACCCTCAGATGCCTCAATTTCACTCCACTAGAACATGATATAAGGCATTATTCAACTAATATTGACCAAGCACTAGCAACAGACTAAAGTTATAAAAGCTTCATTTATAAAGCATAATATAAGGCCATCAGTGTGCTTCTAAGATGAATAGAAAGTAAAGGTTAATATAAACTATGCATTTAAAATCTCTACACTAATGAATGACTTATTTAACAACTAACATTTTTAAGTGCAGTAACTATGGGCTATACACTATTTTAAGTACCTTACATAGGTTTCAGTTCAGTTCAGTTCAGTCGCTGGGTCATGTCCGACACTTTGCAACCCCATGAACCACAGCACGCCAGGCCTCCCTGTCCATCACCGACTCCCGGAGTTCACTCAGACTCACGTCCATCGAGTCAGTGATGCCATCCAGCCATCTCATCCTCTGTCATCCCCTTCTCCTCCTGCCCACAGTTTTTCCCAGCATCAGGGCCTTTTCAAATGAGTCAGCTCTTCGCATCAGGTGGCCAAAGTATTGGAGTTTCACCTTCAACATCAGTCCTTCCAATGAATACCCAGAACTGATCTCCTTTAGGATGGACTGGTTGGATCTCCTTGCAGTCCAAGGGACTCTCAGGAGTCTTCTCCAACACCATAGTTCAAAAGCATCAATTCTTTGGCGCTCAGCTTTCTTCGTAGTCCAACTCTCACATCCATACATGACCACTGGAAAAACCATAGCCTTGACTAGATGGACCTTTGTTGGCAAAATAATATCTGTTTTTAATATGCTGTCTAGGTTGGTTATAACTGTCTTTCCAAGGAATAAGCGTCTTTTAATTTCCTGGCTGAAATCACCATCAGCAGTGATTTTGGAGCCCAGAAAAATAAAGTCACCCACTGTTTCCACTGTTTCCCCAAATATTTGCCATGAAGTGATGGGACCAGATGCCATGATCTTACTTTATTTAACTTTTATCATAAGCCTTTGTGATAGTAAAATTATTATTCATCTTATAACAGATCAGAAACTGAGGTAGAGAAGTTAAGTAGTGTTTGCAAGGTCACACAGCTATGAAATAGAATAAAGCGAATTTCAAATTTTAGTACAGATAGTCTGGCTCTAGCCATTTTGATAAACTGTTAGACAATGTTTAGAACACTATTAAATACAGTTAGTTTCTAAAAACTACTTGCTAATAAAAGTATTTTCTTACAGAAGGAGAGATATTTTGCACATTTCATATAGTGTAATTGTTACTAATGATACTGTATTTCATCTACACCAAGTTGCCTTCAAAAATAATTCACACCATTATTTCATGTACCACTAAATTTGAAACTGGCAATGTTCTCCTAGTTTTTATTTTGTAATTACTAAAATAAATTTGTACAGATTCAATGGAATATTTGGAATGATATGACATAACATTTACACTTGCTGATAATCTTGAGCTGTTTGGTGTCAATAGTATACTTTCAAATTGCATCAAAAAATCAATTAAAATAGACAACTCAATTTCAGATACTCTAAAGTGTGAAAGATGCATATAAAATAAAATATAAAATTAGTTGTCATTCATTGAAAACCTATAAAACCCCTAACATTCTACTACTTGCCTTTATATGGATTATATCATCAAATTTCACCACAACTGTCTGAGATGGTATAATATCAGCCCAATTTGAAAATGAGGGGGAAAAATAAAAGGTGCTAATTGACTTAACTCTAATAATAATATATTTGGCACTTGAAATTTTTTATATTAAAATGTTAATTTGAATATCATTGATTTACAAAGTCATATTAGTTTATGCTATACAGCAAAGTGAATTAGCCATACACATACATATATCCATTCTCTTCTAGACTCCATTCCCACATAGGCCATTCCTGTGCTAGACAGTAGATTCTTTTTAGTTATCTTTTATATATAGTAATGTACATATGTCAGTCTCGATCTCCCAGTTTATTCCCCTTGGTAATCATAAGTTTGTTTTCTGTATCTATGATTCAATTTATGTCTTGTAAATAGGTTCATTTGTACCATTGTTTTACATTACACATATAAGTGATCAGATCAGATCAGATCATATCAGTCGCTCAGTCGTGTCCGACTCTTTGCGACCCCATGAACCGCAGCACGCCAGGCCTCCCTGTCCATCACCAGCTCCCGGAGGTCACTCAGACTCGCATCCATTGAGTCAGTGATGCCATCCAGCCATCTCATCCTCTGTCGTCCCCTTCTCCTCCTGCCCTCAATCCCTCCCAGCATCAGAGTCTTCTCCAATGAGTCAACTCTTCGCATGAGGTGGCCAAAATACTGGAGTTTCAGCTTTAGCATCATTCCTTCTAAAGAAATTCCAGGATTGATCTCCTTCAGAATGGACTGGTTGGATCTTCTTGCAGTCCAAGGGACTCTCAAGAGTCTTCTCCAACACCACAGTTCAAAAGCATCAATTCTTCGGCGCTCAGCCTTCTTCACAGTCCAACTCTCACATCCATACATGACCACAGGAAAGACCATAGCCTTGACTAGGCGAACCTTTGTTGGTAAAGTAATGTCTCTGCTTTTGAATATGCTATCTAGGTTGGTCATAACTTTCCTTCCAAGGAGTAAGCGTCTTTTAATTTCATGGCTGCAGTCACCATCTGCAGTGATTTTGGAGCCCAGAAAAACAAAGTCTGACACTGTTTCCACTGTTTCCCCATCTATTTCCCATGCAGTGATGGGACCAGATGCCATGATCTTCGTTTTCTGAATGTTGAGCTTTAAGCCAACCTTTTCACTCTCCACTTTCACTTTCATCAAGAGGCTTTTTAGCCCCTCTTCACTTTCTGCCATAAGGGTGGTGTCATCTGCATATCTGAGGTTATTGATATTTCTCCCGGCAATCTTGATTCCAACTTGTGTTTCTTCCAGTCCAGCATTTCTCATGATGTACTCTGCATATAAGTTAAATAAACATGGTGACAATATACAGCCTTGACGTACTCCTTTTCCTATTTGGAACCAGTCTGTTGTTCCATGACCAGTTCTAACTGTTGCTTCCTGACCTGCATACAGATTTCTTAAGAGGCAGATCAGGTGGTCTGGTACTCCCATCTCTTTCAGAATTCTCCATAGTTTATTGTGATCCACACAGTCAAAGGCTTTGTCATAGTCAATAAAGCAGAAATAGATGTTTTTCTGGAACTCTCTTGCTTTTTCCATGAGCCAGCGCATGTTGGCAATTTGATCTCTGGTTCCTCTGCCTTTTCTAAAACCAGCTTGAACGTCAGGAAGTTCACGGTTCACATATTGCTGAAGCCTGGCTTGGAGAATTTTGAGCATTACTTTACTAGCGTGTGAGATGAGTATACTATTTGTCTTTTTCTGATTTATTCAGTTAGTATGACAGGCTCTAGACCTATCCATAAACCTAAATATTTATGAATTGGAAACATACATTTATTTTACAATGCTTTTAACCTTGGTATTAATACACAGCTGACAACTGATAATATCTTGGCAACTGTAGGAGCCCTGGAAACCTCATAATATGGGATATAGGAGGTGAGGTTAATCCAGACACCAGGATACATTATGACACAAATACTCTTCTCCTGATGAAATTAAATAAAATCTTATAGTTTTATTTATGTTATGAGCAAGAAGATTACAATAAAAATGAATAAAATAAGAGAAAGCAAAGAACTGATAAAGAGATGTGATACTCCCAATGTGAAGAAAGGAAGGAAGTGAATTCTATCATGCTGCATAATTACTTTATCTGTGGCATCATTTTTTAAAGAAATTTATGTAATAATAGTCTTCTGAGACTAATGTTCATAAACATCAATTTCAACATTCGAATCTTAAGATGTTCTACTAAGGGAAAGACTTGATTTTTTAAAATCATGTTTATTTATTACCAAAGTCAAAAATGTGTGTTCTTTGAATCAAGCTATGATTCAGCTGAATGCATTTTATGTTATAAAATGCAATATACTCTAACGTATTCAAATGTTCCTTAAATTTACTCACAGTATAAATGTAACATATACATCCAAATTTAGTCACTTGGATAACCAATAAACTCTTCTAAGGACATACTTAAGAAGATGCCATGAATTCTAATATTGTCTTTATAATTACAGTTTTAATCTTTTGTTGAAGCTTAAAATGTTTTATAAATAATATATAAAAGACCAGTGAAATATCAGTCAGTTCACTTCAGTTCAGTCACTCTGTTGTGTCAGACTCTTTGTGACCCCATGGACTGTAGTATGCCAGGCCTCCCTGTCCATCATCAATTCCCTGAGTTAACTCAAACTCAGGTCCATTGAGTCGGTGATCCCATCCAACAATTTCATCCTGTGTCATCCCCTTCTCCTCCCAGTTTCAATGTTTCCCAGAATTAATGTCTTTTCCAATGAGTCAATTCTTCGCATCAGGTGGCCAAATTATTGGAGTTTCAGCTTCAACATCAGTCCTTCCTATGAACACTCAAGACTGGTCTCCTTTAGAATGGACTGGTTGGATCTCCTTGCAGTCAAAGACTCTCAAAAGTCTTCTCCAACACCATATTTCAAAAGCATCAATTCTTTGGCACTCAGCTTTTTTATAGTCCAACTCTCACATCCATACATGATTACTGGAAAAACCATAGCCTTGACTAGATAGACCTTTGTTCGGAAAGTAGTGTCTCTGTTTTTAATATACTGTCTAGGCAAATCCCAGGGATGGAGGAGCCTGTTAGGCTGCAGTCCATGGGGTCACTAAGAGTCGGACACGACTGAGCAACTTCACTTTCACTTTTCACTTTCATGCACTGGAGAAGGAGATGGCAACCCACTCCAGTGTTCTTGCCTGAAGAATCCCAGGGACAGCAGAGCCTGGTGGGCTGCCATCCATGGGGTCATACAGAGTCAGACACAACTGAAGTGACAGCAGCAGCAGGTTGGTCATACCTTTTCTTCCATTGAGTAAGCGTCTTTTAATTTCATGGCTGCACTCACCATCTGCAGTGATTTTGGAGGACAAAAAATAGTCAGCCACTGTTTCCACTGTTTGCCCATCTATTTGCCATAAAGTGATGGGACCAGATGCCATGATCTTAGTTTTCTGAAGGTTGCGTTTTAAGCCAAATTTTCATTCTCCTCTCTCACTTTCATCCAGAGGCTCTTTAGTTCTTCATTTTCTGCCATAAGGGTGGTATTGTCTGCATATCTGAGGTTATTCATATTTCTCCCAGAAATCTTGATTTTAGGTTGTGCTTCTTCCAGCCCAGCATTTCTCTTGATGTACTGTGCATATGAGTTAAATAAGCAAGGTGACAATATATAGCCTTGATGTACTCCTTTCCCTATTGGGAACCAGTCTGTTGTTCCATGTCCAGTTCTAACTGTTGCTTCCTGACCTGAATACAGATTTCTCAGGAGGCAGGTCAGGTGGTCTTGTATTCCCATATCTTTCAGAATTTTCCATAGTTTGTTGTGAGCCACACAGTCAAAGGCTTTGGCATAATCAATAAAGCAGTAGATATTGGTCTGGAATGCTCTTGCTTTTTTGATGATCCAGTGGATGTTGGCAATTTGATCTCTGGTTCCTCTACCTTTTCTAAAAACAGCTTAAACATCTAGAAGTTCACAGTTTACTTATTGTTGAAGCCTGGCTTGGAGAGTTTTGAGCATTACTTTTACTAGTGTGAAATGAGTGCAGTTGTGCAGTAGTCTGAGCATTCTTTGGCATTGCCTTTCTTTGGAATTGGAATGAAACAGACCTTTTCCCTTCCTGTAGCCAATGCTGAGTTTTCCAAATTTACTGGTATATTGAGTGCAGCACTTTCAGAGCATCATCTTTTAGGATTTGAAGTAGCTCAACTGGAATTCCATCACCTCCACTAACTTTGTTCATAGTGATGCTTCCTAAGCATCACTTGACTTCACATTCCAGGATGTCTGGCTCTAGGTGAGTGAACACACCATCATGATCTTCTGAGTTCTGAAGATCTTTTGTGTACAGTTCTGTGTATTCTTGCCACCTCTTCTTCGGTCCATACCATTTCTGCCCTTTATTACGCCCATCTTTACATGAAATGTTCTTCTTGGTATCTCTAATTTTCTTAAAGAGATCTCTAGTCTTTCCCATTCTATTGTTTTCTTCTATTTGCACAGATCATTGAGGAAGACTTTCTTATCTCTCCTTGCTATTCTTTAGAACTCTGCATTCAAATGGGTATATCTTTCCTTTTCTCCTTTGCTTTTTGCTTCTGTTCTTTTCACAGCTATTTGTAAGACCTCCTCAAGCAACCATTTTGCTTTTTTTGCATTTCTTTTTCTTGGTAATGGTCTTGTTCCCTGTCTCCTGTACAATGTCACAAACCTTCGACCATAGTTCATCAGGCACTCTATGCGATCTAGTCCGGTAAATCTATTTTCCACTTCCACTGTATAATCATAAGGGATTTGATTTAGGTCTTATCTGAATGGTCTAGTGGTTTTCCCTACTTTCTTCAATTTAAGTCTGAATTTGGCAATAGGGAGTTCATGATCTGAGCCACAGTCAGCTCCCAGTCTTGTTTTTGCTGACTTTATAGAGCTTCTCCACTTTTGACTACAAAGAATATAATCAATCTGATTTCGTTTTTACTATCTGATGATGTCTGTGTGTACAGACTTCTCTTATTGGAAGAGTAAGAGAAGACTGGCAACACTCTATGAGCAACACTCTCTTGGAAACACTCTATAAGCCTTGGCCCAGCTTCATTCTGTACACCAAGCCCAAATTTGCCTGTTATTCCAGATATTTTTTGACTTTCTACTTTTGTGTTCCAGTCCACTATAATGAAAATGATATCTTTTTTGTGTGTGGGAACAAATAGAACCGTGTATAATAGTAAGTTTTCCAAAAGTCTGACATCCTTTCTCAGTTAAGTACAATTGTGTTGCTCAGTTGTGTCTGACTCTTTGTGACCCCAAGGACAGCAGCACACCAGGCTTCCCTATCACCGACTCCCATAACTTGCTCAGCTCGTACACGAGTAGGTTTAGTCTGTGAGGCCATCAAACCATCTGTCTTCCCCTACTTTTCCTGCCTTCAGCCTTCCCAGCATCAGGTCTTTTCTAATGAGCCAGTCCTTTGCATCATGTGACTGAAGTATTGGAGTTTCAGCTTCAGCATCAGTCCTTCCAATGAATATCCAGGACTGATTTCCTTTAGGATGGACTGGTTTGATCTCCTTGCAGTCCAAGGGACTCTCAAGAGTCTTCTCCAACACCACAATTCAAAGCACCAATTCTTTGACTCTCAGCTTTCTTTATGGTCCAAATCTCACATCCATACATGACTACTGGAAAAACCATAGCTTTGACTATATGGACCTTTATTGACAAAGTAATATCTCTGTTTTTTAATATGCTGTCTAGGTTTGTCATAGTTTTTCTTTCAAGAAGAAAGTACCCTTTAATATTATGGCTTCACTCACCATCCAGAGTAATTTTGGAGTCCAAAAATAAAGTCTGTCATTATTGCCATTGTTTCCCTATCTATTTGCCACGAAGTGATGGGACTGGATGCCATGATCTTCATTTTTTCAATGTTGAGTTTTAAGCCCAATTTTTGACTCTCCTCTTTCATTTTCATCAAGAGACTCTTTAGTTACCCTTCACTTTTCTGCCATAAGCGTGGTGTCATCTGCATATCTGAGGTTATTTATGTGTCTCCCAGTAGTGTTCCAGAGAAGGCAATAGCAACTCACTCCAGTACTCAGATCAGATCAGATCAGTCGCTCAGTAGTGTCCGACTCTTCGTGACCCCATGAACTGCAGCACGCCAGGCCTGCCTGTCCATCACCAACTCCCGGAGGTCACTCAGACTCACATCCATCGAGTCAGAGATGCCATCCAGCCATCTCATCCTCTGTCGTCCTCTTCTCCTCCTGCCCCCAATCCCTCCCAGCATCAGAGTCTTCTCCAATGAGTCAACTCTTCGCAAAGAAATCCCAGGGCTGATCTCCTTCAGAATGGACTGGTTGGATCTCCTTGCAGTCCAAGGGACTCTCAAGAGTCTTCTCCAACACCACATTTCAAAAGCATCAATTCTTTGGTGCTCAGCCTTCTTCACAGTCCACCTCTCACATCCATACCTGACCACAGGAAAGACCATAGCCTTGACTAGGCGAACCTTTGTTGGCAAAGTAATGTCTCTGCTTTTGAATATGCTATCTAGGTTGGTCATAACTTTCCTTCCAAGGAGTAAGCGTCCTTTAATTTCATGGCTGCAGTCACCATCTGCAGTGATTTTGGAGCCCAGAAAAATAAAGTCTGATACTGTTTCCACTGTTTCCCCATCTATTTCCCATGTAGTGATGGGACCAAATGCCATGATCTTCGTTTTCTGAATGTTGAGCTTTTAGCCAACCTTTTTACTCTCCACTTTCACTTTCATCAAGAGGCTTTTGAATTCCTCTTCACTTTCTACCATAAAGGTGGTGTCATCTGCATATCTGAGGTTATTGATATTTCTCCCAGCAATCTTGATTCCATCTTCTGTTTCTTCCAGTCCAGCATTTCTCATGATGTACTCTGCATATAAGTTAAATAAACATGGTGACAATATGCAACCTTGACGTACTCCTTTTCCTATTTGGAACCAGTCTGTTGTTCCATGACCAGTTCTAACTGTTGCTTCCTGACCTGCATACAGATTTCTCAAGAGGCAGATCAGGTGGTCTGGTACTCCCATCTCTTTCAGAATTTTCCACAGTTTATTGTGATCTTCACAGTCAAAGGCTTTGACATAGTCAATAAAGCAGAAATAGATGTTTTTCTGGAACTCTGTTGCTTTTTCCATGATCCAGCGGATGTTGGCAATTTGATCTCTGGTTTCTCTGCCTTTTCTAAAACCAGCTTGAATATCAGGAAGTTCATGGTTCACATCTTGCTGAAGCCTGGCTTGGAGAATTTTGAGCATTACTTTACTCTTGCCTAGAAAATCCCATGGATGGAGGAGCCTGGTAGGCTGCAGTCCATGGGGTCACTAAGAGTTGGACACAACTGGGTGACTTCACTTTCACTTTTCACTTTCATGCATTGGAGGAGGAAATGGCAACCCACTCCAGTATTCTTGCCTGGAGAATCCCAGGGACGTTGGGGCCTGGTGGGCTGCCGTCTATGGGGTCACACATAGTCTGACTCGACTGAAGCAACTTAGCAGTAGCAGCAGCAGTGTTCATTCCATCTTGTGCTTCTTCCAGCCTAGCATTTCATAAGATGTACTCTGAATGTAAGTGAAATAATCAGGATGATGGTATAAAGCCTTGACGTATTTCTTTCCTAATTGGAACCAATCTATTGTTCATGTCTGGTTCTAATTGTTTCTTCTTGACCTGCATACATATTTCTGTTTAACCTACAAATAAGTAGGTTGAACAGACCTGCTTTAAGTTAGAATTTGTCACATTGTATCCTTTAAAAGAATCTGTTCTGTTTTGTCTACAGCAAATGTACTTTCCTTTTAGGTCAGAAGGTAAAGAATCTGGCTGCAATGTGGGAGACCTGGGTTCAATGCCTGGGTTGGAATTAGCCCTCCTAGAGTAGGACATGGCAACACATTCCAGTGTTCTTACCTGGAGAATCAACATGGACAGAATAAACTGGTGGGCTACAGTCCATGTGGTCATGAAGAGTAGGATACACCTAAGCGAGTAAGCACAGCACATAACAAGAGAAAGACAGATTAAAAGTGTAAAACATGGAACAAGATATATCAGAGCAGCGTTTTGAAAGAAAGCCTGGCTATCAATGCTATTATCAAGTAATTTATGCTTCGTTAGGGATAGAGGGGGATATTTCATAATGAAATGCCAATTTATTAAGAGCCATAGCAACTTTATCATGCAACTTATCAAAAAGAGAAAAAGAGAACACATTTATCAATATTAGGAAAAAAGGAGTATCACTAGATATCTTATAGTATTTTAAAGACTGATAAAAATATGAGCCAACATGCCAGTAAATATGATAAAGTAGTTGGGGTAGACAATTTGAGGAAATCACTGTGGGAATATATTAATTACAATTCGGTTACTTTAGAAGTCAGTGTACACGGTTTTGTTCAGTAATTTTAATAATTTGCTTTTCAAGGAGGTTGTGTACCCCATAAAAATTCTCTTAATTTTCTCTTAATGATAAGATCAAGTTATTTCTGAGATGTTAATTCAGTACTAATTTTTGAGTAGACTATATGAATCCCAAGAAAATTCCTCAGAGAGTTTCTTATAAAATTTGATGAATTTATAAAATAAAAATCCTTAAAATTTTGTGAAAAAACAATCAAATTTTGAGTATTTATATCTTCACACTTCAAAAACAGTGAACAAGAGAGTTTGGTATTGGTGTAAGAATAAATATATATCAATGTAAATAATAGAAAGGTAAGAAATATGTATTAATTATATGTTAAATTAATTCATATGTAAATTGTTTAGATTCTGCTTCATATTTTCTCTAGTTAGTTGTGTTTAAATATTTATACTGTCTACCTATTAATAAATAATTTCCATACTGTGGAAAATCTACACTTCTGAAGTGTACCAAGGGGAAATCAAGGTTGATTCAGAGGGTTGGGGCATCAGAAAAAGAAAACTGATTCTATTTATTAGTATATCAGTAGTTTTAGGGAAAAATAAGTTCTATTTTAAGCATATTAAGTTACAAATATTTATTAGACTAAAAAACTAAAATATGCATTGTTCTTCTCAATCAGTTAAAGATACTTATATAGCTTCCATTCTCAAGTTTTTGAGGCAATGAGTTAGCTTTACATCATCGTCTTAACACTATCTGATATTATTGTCTTCATTTAATTTTGTTATCATCTATAATCCCAACAGAAGATAAACACCATCAGAGGCAAAACTTTGCATTTATTGTCCATCATGGTAAACCGATCCAAAACAATGTCTGGTATAGAATAAGCACCCATACATTGAATGCTTGAATAAACTAGTGAGTGAATGAATGACTAAATGCCTCACCAAGTTAAGTTTGTATCACATTTGAATGTAAATCTTCAAATTTCTGCAAGTCACTTATTTAATAAAATATGGGCATCCAAATATCTTTGATTTTTAATGATTTGGGAGAAACATCTTTTTTTAAAAAAAGAAGTTACATTTGTACTTAAGTCCAGTGGATCTATTTAATTCATTTTCTTACAGAAATCCCTTATTCAGTCATCCTGACAGACCCATGTTCCACATATTAAAAGGACTGACGGTCACATCTGAAAAAGACTTCATTGCATGGTGTTATACACTTTGGGCCACAACTCAGCCTGAATATTTCCATAAGCTTTTAGTCACAATTACCTTGGTTTGATCCACTTGGTTTGATCTCACAGAGATCAAATTGCCAACATCTGCTGGATCATCGAAAAAGGAAGAGAGTTCCAGAAAAACATCTATTTCTGCTTTTATTTATGCCAGTGCCTTTGACTGTGTGGATCACTCTAAATGGTGGAAAATTCTGAAAGAGATGGGAATACCAGATCACCTGATCTGTCTCTTGAGAAATGTGAATGCAGATCAGGAAGCAATAATTAGAAGTGAATATGGAACAACAGATTAGTTCCAAATTGGGGAAGGAGTACGTCAAGGCTGTATATTGTCACCCTGCTTATTTAACTTATATGCAGAGTACATCATGAGACACGCTGGGCTGGATGAAGCACAAACTGGAATTAAGATTGCTGGGAGAAATATCAAGAATCTCAGACATGCAGATGACACCACCCTTATGGCAGAAAATGAAGAAGAGCTAAAGAGCCTCTTGATAAAAGTGAAAGAGGAGAGTGAAAAGGTTGGCTTAAAGGTCAGCATTCCGGAAACTAAGATCATGGCATCTGGTCCCATCACTTCATGGGAAATAAGAAAACAGTGGCAGCGGTGGAAGACTTTTATTTTTTTGGGCTCCAAAATCACTGCAGATGGTGAGTGCAGACATGAAATTAAAATATATTACCTTGCCAACAAGTCTGTCTAGTCAAGGGTATGGTATTTCCAGTAGTCATGTATGGATGTGAGAGTTGTACTATAAAGAAAGCTGAGTGCTGAAGAATTGATGCTTTTGAACTGTGGTATTGGAGAAGACTCCTGAGAGTCCCTTGGTTTTTTTTTTTTCCCTTTCAGCCTGTTGGATAATCATTTCACTTTGTCCTGGTCTGTAAGGGTTCTGTTGAGGAATCCACTAATAGCTTAATATGCATTTCTTCATAGATTACAATCTAATTTTTTTCTCTTGGTGCCTTTGAGATTTTTTTTTAATTTTTTAACAGTTGTCTTATAGTTTGTTTTAGAAAAAATCATTTAAGAATAAAATAATATAGTGATGTGTTATTTCCATGAACTTGAAATATAAATATCCCCAGGCTTGGAAAGCTCTCATACATTATTTCTTTAAATAAACTCTCTATTCTCATCTCCCTTCAATTTCTTTTGGACCTCCCATGATTTGTTCTTCAGATGGTGTTGCATAAATCATGTTGTCTGCTTCACTTTTTTATTCTAACAACTCTATTCTACTCAGGCTGGGATATTTCTAAGTTCTTATCTTATAACTCACTCATACTGTCTATTAATTCTTTATTTCACTCCTTGACTTCTTCATCTTCAAACTTTTTGTAGAGAGATTATTTTTCTACAACTTTTACCTATTATTCATTATAGTTGTGTATTATTTTCTTGATTTCATTGAGTTTATTCAAATCTTTTGTAGCTGCTTTCAGGTGAGAGCTACATTTGTTGGTTCTGTTGTACTTTCTGTGACTTTCTCCAGTCTTGCATAGATATATTTGCTTCATGCTTCTTAATATTTCTTGTGACAGAATTCTTAAGCTTCCTTTCATTTTTGCGATGCACTAGGCCAGCTGCTGAAAATCTCTTTTGTATTCTCCAAGTGGTACTACTACTCAAGATTTGGTTTCTGTTTTCATAATTGTTCACAGAGGGATGTCCAATTATGTACATAATATAGTTTTTATAATTCTGTGTTGATTTAAGCTTCATCTATTTTTCACTAAAAGAATAATAGAAAAAATTAATACAACATTAAGTGGTTTATAGATATTAACTTATTTGGCTATGTAAAAGAGTATAGATAAGGCAATTACTGTCCTTAGTTCCAGACCTAAAATTTCTGCTCACTGGAAAGCTTTCCATCCAGATTTGTGCTCAGGATCACATCTGAGGTAGCAGTAATGGTATATTTATGATTACTTTTACCTAGTGCCAAGATGTCACATGGACTCATCTATTTTCCCCTTCCTTTCAAAGCTAAATATTTGTATCCATTCCTTGGGTATGTAGATGAGGGAAATGTGGAAACACTCTAGAAGTAAGTGAATTAAGTGAATAAGCCACATATTCATGTTCTTTACTTGTGTTTTCAGGAACGTCTTTTGTCCAATCTTGAATATACTTCCACTGAAGAAGGAATGCTGCTGCACGCAGTAGGCTTCATGACTTGTTAGATCAGATAATACTTAAGCCATGAGGAGTAGATCAATTTGCATAAGGCCCTGTTGTTCTGTAGGCAGGCGTTCAGCTGATCTTTACAACCATGCAGGAGCTTTTTCTCAACATGAGGGTACCAGGTTTCCAGATTGGGAATAGTTATGCTATAAAATTTTTCGGAGCATATTTTGTGATTCGCCTTTAGAAATTGGCTCAGTCTCCACAGAGCATTCTGATCTGCCACAGACACTTCAAGCAACATTTGATCTGCTCAAGGTCAGAACTTCTTGCTCCATAACTTGAGGTTATATAGAGAATTATTCTCCTTTAAGTGTTTTTCAGAAAACACGGACATCTTAACAGGTAGATCAGTACACACAAAGCAGTATGTTTAGCTTTAATAGTCAGTGGAGACCTCAGATGCTTTGGTGTTGTATACAGAAGTGCAAAATCTTTCTCTCTCTCATTTTTTTTTTTTCACTGTAGAAGGAATATTCTGACATGCTCAAGGCTTTTGGCCCTTTAAAACTGTATTTATGGTGTATGTCTTTAAATTTTTATGACACTTTCCCCCCACCTTCTAATATATATAAATATTATTGAGACTTCTAAGATCCTTATTACTCCTTGCTCCTCTGGTCATATAGCCTTGGCATTACCAGTGCAAAGGCAAATATGAGAATGTATGGAACTAAATTATAACAGAATCACACAGTGTTGTGGACTCAATGATAAGAATTAAATTGTGTTCTTGCCTCTTCCAGGTTGAAGGAAATTGCTTCTGTTCTTTGTTTAATGAGACAGGAAAAAAAAAAAAAAAAATACTGCTCAGTTCAGTGGTAGTGACCACATAAATGGATGTAGGTGAGATTTCTCCAGTAAATGAGAGACAACATTGGGTGTATTATCTAATTACATTTGAGATGATATTGTTATTTTCTCAAGATTCATCTACTGTCCTAAGAAGCCAAACAGACATGCTAAGTAGATTTTAATATCAGGAGCGTTCTCTTCTGACACACCTTGCAGAATTGTGAGAATATCCATAAAATGAGTTTGTTTTCATATCATCAGTTTCAAAGTTCACTACAACTTGGACTTGTGTCCAAACTTGATTGTCTCTCCAGTTAGGCTGCCTGTTACAATAAACCATTCTGACTTTTATTCTGCTGGTTGAATGCTACCACTTGGATTCTGCCAGTGCCAAAAAATTTGCTCCTTTAATTCAGGGAGCTCATTTTCTATGGGATAGTCTCCTACTCTTATTCCCAGTCTACAAAGGATAGCTACAGCAAAGTTCTGAAAGAATGTTCATGATTCTCTAATCTTAGTGCCTTGGTGAAGGTTGTATTTGTAGTGTTCTCTTAGAGGAAAATGGTTGTGTGGACTCAAGTTCCAAAAAGTTTCTGTATGCCTGTTTGAAATCCTTCTTCCACATTAAGCCAAGCCACTTTGGACATCCAAATTTCTTCTGATATAGATCATAAATAAGTGGAAATTTCAAACAACCAGCTAATCAAGCATCTAAGATGTTTAATATGATTATTTTGGTTTTGCATCTGATGAATTACCAATGTCCTATTTTCAATTATAATTAATTCTCACTGAAAACCTAACGGTGTTAGTAACTAATCTCTATTTACGACCTTTGAGCATGTGTTTACCCACAACCACTTCTAGTATACAACAGATTGCTGTTGAAGATACATGAAAGGTACAGAGATTATTTTAGGTCTTTCAGCATAAATAAAACAGGGAAAAAGATGTTTACAAAATTCTTGGAAGTTCTAAAGGAGTTGACTGCACACTAGAAGTTCTCAAATGATTGGCAGAAAACAAGAGAACAGACTCTTGCTAGCGTCGCAATCTCTACCACAGTTATATACTTAGAGGATCAAGAGGTCATTGCTGAAACTACTGGGATCAAGATGCACACATAACCTAAAATTCAGGGATTCACAAGCAGATAAGTGCCAGAAGTTCTACGATGTTATAGACACCAGAAAGTGAAATCCAACAACCTTTAGTCCTTCAGTCACCTTCCAGTATTCACAGAGTAACTCAATATTGTAACTTTCATGTTCTTGCTCAGTAACCCAACACAGCAGGAAGTTGGCCTCTTGTTAATTACTGTCTCTCAGATTTTATGCTACCCAAAGCAATTTATAAATTCAATGCAATCCTCATCAAGCTACCAACAGTATTCTTCACCGAACTAGAACAAATAATTTCTCAATTTGTATGGAAATACAAAAAACCTCGAATAGCCAAAGCTATCTTGAGAAAGAAGAATGAAACTGGAGGAATCAACCTGCCTGACTTCAGGCTCACAAAGCCACAGTCATCAAGACTGTATGGTACTGGCACAAAGACAGAAATATAGATCAATGGAACAAAATAGAAAGCCCAGAGATAAATCCATGCACCTATGGACACCTTATCTTTGACAAAGGAGGCAAGAATATACAATGGATTAAAGACAATCTCTTTAACAAGTGGTGCTGGGAAAACTGGTCAAACACTTGTAAAAGAATGAAACTAGAACACTTTCTAACACCATACACAAAAATAAACTCAAAATGGATTAAAGATCTAAATGTAAGACCAGAAACCTTAAGACTCATAGAGGAAGGCATAGGCAAAACACTCTCTGACATTCATCACAGCAGGATCCTCTATGACCCACCTCCCAGAATACTGGAAATGAAATCAAAAATAAATAAATGGGATCTAATTAAATTTAAAAGCTTCTTCACAACAAAGGAAACTATAAGCAAGGTGAAAAGACAGCCTTCAGAATGGGAGAAAATAATAACAAATGAAGCAACAGACAAACAACTAATCTCACAAATATACAAGCAACTCCTACAGCTCAGTTCCAGAAAAATAAATGACCCAATCAAAAAATGGGCCAAAGAACCAGGTAGACATTTCTCCAAAGACATACAGATGGCTAACAAACTCATGAAAAGATGCTCAACATCAGTCATTATCAGAGAAATGCAAATCAAAACCACTATGAGGTACCATTTCACACCAGTCAGAATGGCTGCGATTCAAAAGTCCACAAGCAATAAATGGTGGAGAGGGTGTGGAGAAAAGGGAACCCTCTTACATTGTTGGTGGGAATGCAAACTAGTACAGCCACTTTGGAGAACAGTATGGAGATTTCTCAAAAAACTGGGAATATAAGTGCCTTATGATCCAGCAATCCCACTGCTGGGCATACACACTGAGAAAACCAGAATTGAAAGAGACACGTGTACCCCAATGTTCATAGCAGCACTGTTTACAATAGCCAGGACTTGGAAGCAACCTAGATGTCCATCCACAGATGAATGGATAAGAAAGCAGTGGTACATATACACAATGGAATATTACTCAGCCATTAAAAAGAATGCATTTGAATCAATTCTAATCAGGTGGATGGAACTGGAGCCTATTATACAGAGTGAAGTAAGCCAGAAAGAAAAACACAAATACAGTATACTAACGCATATATATGGAATTTAGAAAGATGGTAGCAATAACCCTGTTTACGAGACAGCAAAAGAGACACTGATGTATAGACCAGACTTTTGGACTCTGGGAACGGGAGAGGGTGGGATGATTTGGGAGAATAGCATTGAAATATGTATAATATCATATCTGAAACGAGTTGCTAATCCAGGTACGATGCCTGATAACGGATGCCTGGGACTGGTGCACTCGGATGACCCAGGGGGATGGTATGGGGAGGGAGGACGGAGGAGGGTTCAGGATGGGGAACACATGTATACTTGTGGTGGATCCATCTTGATGTATGGCAAAAGCAATACAATATTGTAAAATTAAACAAGATAAAATTTAATTAAAAAAATAAATAAATCTCTGTAACCCATCCACATTTAGAACGTAACATCAAAGAAGACTGAAAGAAATGTCCTATGTCTGCAACACAAGAAAAAAACTGGAAGGAAATTGAAATGGATGCTGATTGTCAATCAGTTATACTCAGTCCAACTTAAAGGTCAACATTTTGAATGTGTCATATACAGAATTGTTAAATTACAAAATACTGTGGGTAGCATACAAATTCTTCAGATACTAGCATCCAAATTCTTCAGATATTGAAAAGAATTAACCTTACTGGTATCATTGATCATCATAAAAATTATTTTTTAGAATGGAGGGTGGCAAACTCTAGCTCGTGGCCTATTTTTGTGAGGCACTTGATCTAAAAATGATTTTTATATTTTTAGAGTGTTGCAAGGTATTGCAAGAAGATGGCTAAGAATCCTGTGTAACTTGCAAAGTCTAAAATGTTATTATCTGGCCCTTTCCCCCAAAATGTTTGTGGACCCCTGTGTTAGATTGAGAACAAATAAATCAGAGAGAATATCATTCATCAGAATTTATTAAGTATGAAGGAACAGATTTGGTTTGCATTTGCTATACAGTACTCTTCTTAGTATAATGCTTGGTACCTAGTATACAGTTAAATAAGTGTGTGTTGAATATAATTTACAACACTAACAATTTTTTAGTGGACTTTACCATTGCCTTTGTATGTTATATTTTTGTACACAAACACATTTTCTTTCATATAGTGCAATAACATAAGCAATACATTATGCTAGATTCCCATGTCAAAGCACTGAGTTATACCCAATCACATATAAAATCAAGTCTGTTTTGATAAAAGCTTTATCAGCACTCAGTTTTTATCCAATTTTGATCTGTTTCTACTGTGATTATCTCAGGTAATATATTCCATGTCATTGAAACATGTTAGTAATACCAGTTTAATGATGACTTATCCACACTTCTGTATGCATTTAAAAAATTAAAAGAAAAATGACAACAAAACTCTATAAGAAATAAATTTACCACTGTAAGGGCTCATGTGTAGAGTAAATTCCTTTTACTCAAGGCACACCAGGTAATTACTCTAATTGGGACTTATATGCACTAATACCAGTTTTATTTTCTTTTGAATTATTTTATTTTTAATGGTTTAATTAGTATATATGTGTTTTTAAAAGTAATTTTCACCATAAGACAATATTGTTATACTGTCCAATACTAATATTTCAGATTTTATACTTAGAAGTTTATAGTTTGCATAGTATAAAGGAAATGCCTTAAATTAACATTTAGAGATGTTCAAATGAAGATTCAAATGAAGACAAATAAGTATATCACAAGTTCAAAAAGCAGGAGGAGCATTCAAGTATTAGAATAAGTGAGCATGACATAAAATTTAAATAAACTGTAAATGATGAAAGGAGAAGAATGATGTCCTACAAGCTGTTTTGTCTCTAGAAATGTTATTGAAATTTCAAATGAACTTCCTAATGACAACACAATTTTATTTCAAATATTTTACCAACCCAAAGATGAATATGATATTTGGGTGCGTCCTTCTGGAGTGAATTTTATGAAGTAATTTATCTGTGCAGAAGCTTTGTGAAACTGAAGTTATAACCTAAGGCAGTAAAAATTGATATTTTTATTTTTCCATAGTCAGGAAATTAACCAATTTCTCAAGCTAAAATCAACTTTTAATAAAAATATTAGAACTTCTTTAATCTTAAAAATGAGCTACAATCATAAACAATGGCAGATAAATTAAAAATGATATTTTTTCTGAAAAACAAATTGAACAATCACATTACCATTTTCTAAAAGCATTATCTACTATTTTAAATACCTTCTCTTTCTTAAATAGATTTCTCTTTGCATTTAAAGCCACATTTGTAAATATTAAATTAACACATAATACCCAAAGCATTCAAGATAGTATAATTTAAAAGATGAAACTAGAGTAAAAATTCTCAATATCTACCTAAACTAGTTAAAATAATACAACAAATTTAATACTTTGCAGGTGACACCACCCTTATGGCAGAAAGTGAAGAGGAACTAAAATGCCTCTTGATGAAAGTGAAAGTGGAGAATGAAAAGGTTGGCTTAAAGCTCAATATTCAGAAAACAAAGATCATGGCATCTGGTCCCATCACTTCATGGGAAATAGATGGGGAAACAGTGTCAGACTTCATTTTTCTGGGCTCCAAAATCACTGCAGATGGTGACTGCAGCCATGAAATTAAAAGACGCTTACTCCTTGGAAGGAAAGTTATGACCAACCTAGATAACATATTCAAAAGCAGAGACATTACTTTGCCAACAAAGGTTCGCCTAGTCAAGGCTATGGTCTTTCCTGTGTTCATATATGGATGTGAGAGCTGTACTGTGAAGAAGGCTGAGCGCCGAAGAATTGATGCTTTTGAACTGTGGTGTTGGAGAAGACTCTTGAGAGTCCCTTGAACTGCAAGGAGTTCAAACCAGTTCATTCTAAAGGAGATCAGCCCTGGGATTTCTTTGGAAGGAACGATGCTAAAGCTGAAACTCCAGTATTTTGGCCACCTCACGTGAAGAGTTGACTCATTGGAGAAGACTCTGATGCTGGGAGGGATTGGGGGCAGGAGGAGAAGGGGACGACAGAGGATGAGATGGCTGGATGGCATCACTGACTCGATGGATGTGAGTCTGAGTGACCTCCGGGAGCTGGTGATGGACAGGGAGGCCTGGCGTGCTGCAATTCATGGGGTCGCAGAGTCGTACATGACTGAGTGACTGATCTGATCTGATCTGATCTACCATAGGCAAAATATTTTGAAGATATTTCTTAGAGTCAAGTTGTTTCTTTCTAAACTTGATGTTCTATGATTTCATATAAATGTATACTTTTCTTAAACACTCTAAATATGTTTGATATTAAGGTAACAAGTTAATTTTGAACTACAGTCTTCAGCTTTTGGGGTGTTTATCCGTAAGTCAACAACAAGTTTTGGTTTCTTTTTCTGGGTTTCTGGAATTTTTTGCTTTTAATTTACTTTTGTTCCTATTTGTAATAAATTTGCTTGCTGTCTACTTCTAATCAGAATAACTTAGACCAAAATATTTCTTTTTCATACAAGATTTGGAATGAATAACTGTGGATTTCCTCCTTTATATTGTCTAAACTTTTACATGTTAAGTTGGATGCTATCAGATCAGATCAGTCACTCAGTCGTGTCCGACTCTGCGACCCCATGAATCTCAACACGCCAGGCCTCCCTGTCCATCACAAACTCCCTGAGGTCACTCAGACTCACATCCATCGAGTCAGTGATGCCATCCAGCCATCTCATCCTCTGTCGTCCCCTTCTCCTCCTGCCCCCAATCCCTCCCAGCATCAGAGTCTTCTCCAATGAGTCAACTCTTCGCATGAGGTGGCCAAAATACTGGAGTTTCAGCTTTAGCATCATTCCTTCTAAAGAAATCCCAGGGCCGATTTCCTTCAGAATGGACTGGTTGGATCTCCTGGCAGTCCAAGGGACTCTCAAGAGTCTTCTCCAACACCACAGTTCAAAAGCATCAATTCTTCGGCGCTCAGCCTTCTTCACAGTCCAGCTCTCACATCCATACATGACCACAGGAAAGACCGTAACCTTGACTAGGTGAACCTTTGTTGGCAAAGTAATGTCTCTGCTTTTGAATATGTTATCTAGGTGGGTCATAACTTTCCTTCCAAGAAGTAAGCCTCTTTTAATTTCATGGCTGCAGTCACCATCTGCAGTGATTTTGGAACCAAAAAAAAAAAAAAAAAAAAATTCAGACACTGTTTCCACTGTTTCCCCAAATATTTCCCATGAAGTCATGGGACCAGATGCCAAGATATTCGTTTTCTGAATGTTGAGCTTTAAGCCAAACTTTTCACTCTCCATTTTCACTTTCATCAAGAGGCTTTTGAGTTCCTCTTCACTTTCTGCCATAAGGGTGGTGTAATCTGCATATCTGAGGTTATTGATATTTCTCCCAGCAATCTTGATTCCAACTTGTGTTTCTTCCAGTCCAGCACTTCTCATGATGTACTCTGCATATAAGTTAAATAAACAGGGTGACAATATACAGCCTTGACGTACTCCTTTTCCTATTTGGAACCAGTCTGTTGTTCCATGACCAGTTCTAACTGTTGCTTCCTGACCTGCATACAGGTTTCTCAAGAGGCAGATCAGGTGGTCTGGTATTCCCATCTCTCTCAGAATTTTCCACAGTTTATTGTGATCTACACAGTCAAAGGCTTTGGCATAGTCAATAAAGCAGAAATAGATGTTTTTTCTGGAACTCTGTTGCTTTTTCCATGATCCAGCGGATGTTGGCAATTTGATCTCTAGTTCCTCTGACTTTTCTAAAACCAGCTTGAATATCAGGAATTTCATGGTTCACATATTGCTGAAGCCTGGCTTGGTGAATTTTGAACATTACTTTACTAGTGTGTGAGATGAGTGCAATTGTGCGGTAGTTTGAGCATTCTTTGGCATTGCCTTTCTTTGGGATTGGGATGAAAACTGACCTTTTCCAATCTTGTGGCCACTGCTGAGTTTTCCAAATTTGCTGACATATTGAGTGCAGCACTTTCACAGCATCATCTTTCAGGATTTGGAATAGCTCCACTGGAATTCCATCACCTCCACTAGCTTTTTTCGTAGTGATGCTTTCTAAGGCCCACTTGACTTCACATACCAGAATGTCTGGCTCTAGGTCAGTGATCACACCAGCATGATTATCTGGGTCGTGAACTTCTTTTTTGTACAGTTCTTCTGTGTATTCTTGCCACCTCTTCTTAATATCTTCTGCTTCTCTTAGGTCCATACCATTTCTGTCCTTTATCGAGCCCATCTTTGCATGAAATGTTCCTTTGGTATCTCTGATTTTCTTGAAGAGATCCCTAGTCTTTCCCATTCTGTTGTTTTCCTCTATTTCTTTGCATTTATCGCTGAAGAAGGCTTTCTTATCTCTTCTTGCTATTCTTTGGATCCCTGCATTCAGATGTTTATATCTTTCCTTTTCTCCTTTGCTTTTTGCTTCTCTTCTTTTCACAGCTATTTGTCAGGCCTCCCCAGACAGCCATTTTGCTTTTCTTTTCCATGGGGATGGTCTTGATCCCTGTCTCCTGTACAATGTCATGAACCTCATTCAATAGTTCATCAGGCACTCTATCTATCAGATCTAGGCCCTTAAATCTATTTCTCACTTCTACTGTATAATCACAAGGGATTTGATTTAGGTCATACCTGAATGGTCTAGTGGTTTTCCCTACTTTCTTCAATTTAAGTCTGGATTTGGCAATAAGGAGTTCATGGTCTGAGCCACAGTCAGCGCCTGGTCTTGTTTTTGCTGATTGTATAGAGCTTCTCCATCTTTGACTGCAAAGAATATAATCGATCTGATTTCGGTGTTGATCATCTGGTGATGTCCATGTATAGAGTCTTCTCTTGTGTTGTTGGAAGAGGGTATTTGCTATGACCAGTGCATTTTCTTGGCAAAACTCTATTAGTCTTTGTCCTGCTTCATTCCGTATTCCAAGGCCAAATTTGCCTGTTACTCCAGGTGTTTCTTGACTTCCTTCTTTTGCATTCCAGTCCCCTATAATGAAAAGGACATCTTTTTTTGGGTGTTAATTCTAAAAGGTCTTGTAGGTCTTCATAGAACCATTCAACTTCAACTTCTCAGCGTTACTGGTTGGGGCATAGACTTGGATTACTGTGATATTGAATGATTTACCTTGGAAATGAACTGAGATCATTCTATTGTTTTTGAGATTGCATCCAAGTACTGCATTTCGGACTCTTTTGTCGACCATGATGGGCACTCCATTTCTTCTGAGGGATTCCTGCCCGCAGTAGTATATATAATGGTCCTCTGAGTTAAATTCACCCATTCCAGTCCATTTTAGTTTGCTAATTCTTAGAATGTCAACATTCACTCTGGCCATCTTTTTTGACCACTTCCAATTTGCCTTGATTCATGGACCTGACATTCCAGGTTCCTATGCAATATTGATCTTTACAGCATTGGACTTTGCTTATATCAGCAGACACATCCACAGCTGGGTATTTTTTTTTTTTTTTTTTTGCTTTGGCTCCATCCCCTTTATTCTTTCTGGAGTTATTTCTCCACTGATCTCCAGTAGCATATTGCTCCCCTACTGACCTGGGGAGTTTCTCTTTTAGTATCCTATCCTTTTGCCTTTTCATACTGTTCATAGGGTTCTCAAGGCAAGAATACTGAAGTGGTTTGCCATTCCCTTCTCCAACGGACCACACCCTGTCAGATCTCTCCACCATGACCCACCCATCCTGGGTTGCCCCACGGGCATGGCTTAGTTTCATTGAGTTAGACAAGGCTGTGGTCCTAGTGTGATTAGATTGACTAGTTTTCTGTGTATGGTTTCAGTATGTTTGCCCTATGATGCCCTCTTACATCACCTACTGTCTTAGTTGGATTTCTCTTACCTTGGGCGTGGGGTATCTCTTCCCGGCTGCTCCAGCAAAGCACAGCCATCGCACCTTACCTTGGACGAGAGGTCTCTCACTCTCAGTGTGCTGGTCGCAGCCGCCGAGGCGCTCTTAGTGAGAGCGCTAAGAGTAAGAGACCCCTCGTCCAACTTGGATGCTATAGTGGTGTTTATTTCTTGTGGACAGCATAGAAAAGGAAAGAAAGATAACACTAAGTCGCCTCCGACTCTTGAATGAATGAAATGTAGCTTGCCAGGCTCTTCTGTCCATGGTATTCTTCAGGCAAACTATTGGAATGGGTTGCCACTTTCTTCTCCAGGGGAGCTCCCAACCCAGATATTGAACCCAGGTCTCCCATATTACAGGCAAATGCTTTCCTGACTGAGCTATGCAGGACAGTGTAAGAGCTGTCCTGTTCACAAAGAGCAACAGAAAATACAGAAAAAGAAGTAGATTACTGAAGTTTTAATATTAATCTCTGTTCTTACCTTTGGTTTCTGTCAAATGAATCTCTTTGGTATAATGTTTTCTCTAATTTATTGCATTTTCAGTTATTTGCTCTCAAATTGGTTTTTGTTGCCTGAAGCAAAAAAGGCATAATTAATGGCAGAACCCTGTTCTCTGAATCTTCCTAACAATTCTGCCAGTGGTTCTTCTAATCAAAAGTTCATATTTATTAACCTGGAATTAAAATTCAGTATAATCCTGACTTTTAAAAATCTTATTAAAACTGTATTCTTCAGGTTTAAAGAGTTTTTTATTTTTTGTATATATTTTTATTCATAGATTCACAAATACTTAAGAACTATCACTGTGAAAGTCAATTTTATAAGTATCATATACTAATATTTTCCTCTCTGTATTTTCCTTGTTCTTTGAGTTTACAATAATTATCTTTTTTTTCTGAATAATCATGCTTTATTATTTGTAATTCTAATAAAATAGCATGTTTGTAACTTAAATAATATGATTAACATATATGACCAAATCCCTCTTCTAGACTTTAGTATCTGTTAATACATCTTACTAGATAAAATATTATAATACACAGATTATTTTGAAGGAATGTGGGTTACTGAATATTTCCTTTTTTATTGTTATTACTCTTTCTAATATGAGTAATTTCTATTTCATAAATTCCACTTCCTGCTTTCATGGTTATAATTGTCAGAGGTATATTTTTATTCTTTAGCTGCCTTCTTGATTTCTACAATGATAGTACCTTTTGACCCCTGATCTTCTTGTTTCATGACACTCTCTTTGTAAGCTAACCACTAAAAATTTTATTGCTTCCTGATATTTATTTTAAATCATTATAATAATCTTAACCTAATTTTTGATCGTCTGTCACCTATTAATTTCATAATATTTTCAAACTTTTCGACACTCAAAGCTTCTATAGTTTCATTCATCACTTGATAATAACATATTTATGTGTACATAGATATAAGTGGTGGAGAAGGTAATGGCACTCTACTCCAGTACTCTTGCCTGGAAAATCCCATGGATGGAGGTGCCTGGTAGGCTGCAGTCCATGGGGTCGCTAAGAGTCGGACACGATTGAAGGACTTCGCTTTCACTTTTCACTTTCATGCATTGGAGAAGGAAATGGCAACCCGCTCCAGTGTTCTTGCTTGGAGAATGCCAGGGACGGTGGAGCCTAATGGGCAGCCGTCTATGGTGTCACACAGAGTTGGACCCAACTGAATCAACTTAGCAGCAGCAGCATATATAAGTGGAAGCTGTTTAATTCTCCTGTATGATAAACTTCCTCTTGTTTATTATATATGCACACGCGTTTTAAGTCACTTCAGTCATGTCTGACTCTTTGCGACCATGTGGACTATAGCCCACCAGGCTCCTCTGTCCATGGGATTTTCCAGGCAAGAATACTAGAGTGAGTCATGCTCTTCAGGGATCTTCCTGACTCAGGGATCAAACCAGCATGTCTTGTCTGCTTCATCAGCGGGAGGGTTCTTTAGCACCACCTGGGAACCCCCATACATAATTTTGTTTTTCATTTAACCTACTGTGTTCTCATATTCTTTGGCTGTTCAGTTGGTACATTGAAGTACCCTGATAATTCTGGTGTTGCTCCCGGTGAGTCTGCACTGATCATTCTCCATATTCCATTTTGTATTTTCCTTTCAATTTAATGTGTATATATTTTTCAAAATAATCTTATTAAGAATCAGTATTGATCATGTCATTCTCCACTCAAAAACCACAAGCAAATTTCTGTTTTTAAGTAATTATTATTCTCCTAACTTAATTTGATACTAGGAATTTTGGAGTGTTTTCTGTTTGATTTTCATCACAATTGACCTTGCAGTTTTATATTTCATCACCTCCCACACATGCTCCTTGCTTTATCATTAATGTCATATTTGTCCACCCCCTTGACTTAAAATTTTGTTAGAATGAAATACATTTATACAAATGACAAATATGCCATACTTTATATTCAGGTATGAAACTAGTACTACAATTGGTAAGATAACTTGGGGAATAGGGAGCACACTTTTCATGGTTGATTTGAGAGATGTGCAGAAGGTGAAAAGAAGGAGCTGGCATTCCAGGTATAGTAAAAGATAGAAGAAACATGGTTAATAGTCTTTTTAATAATAATAATATCATATAATACAGGCTTAATAATAACAGCTACAACAAAGGACTTCCTTTTAGTGACTAAAGGGCATACAGATGTAGAAGAAGTGTGATTTTGGATTACAATAACTTCATCTTCCATGTCACAAAATTTAGATTTTATAATTTTTAAGGTAGTGACATAGTAAAAGAGGTTAATAGAATTATCTGAAAAGGATATGTTTGCTGTATGATTTTTTTAGGGTTATTTTTAGATTTATTGGAAAATCTATCATTTTTACTTATTCCAATATATGACTTCAAATTATATATATATATATATATATATATATATATATATATATATATATATATATATTTTATGGTTTGATCAACATGAATCCGCCACAGGTATACACGTGTTCTCCATCCTGAACCCTGCTCCCTCCCCGTGCCATCCCTCTGGGTCGTCCCAATGCACCAGCCCCAAGCATCCAGTATTGTGCATCAAATATAGCCATTGTACAATTTTTTTCTGGTTAAACTAAGGAATTTGCCACATACTAAGAAAACTCAATATATGAAGGAACTTTTTATGACTTCTTAACTCTAATTTAAGCAATGGAATATTCCTGAAAGAGGAGAAATATGGAGCTTCAAGAGGGAGAAGGGGGTATCAATGAATTTGTTGTTGTTATTGTTGCTGATTTTGATGGGTTATCTAAATGTATATTTTTTTCATACTGCTTGGAATGATACAAACATTTGAAGGAAAATTGATAATTCAATAGAGAAGGAGAAAATCTCCAGAGTGGTGTCTTTGAATTGAGGAATTAGTCATAAAGCCAATCAGCACTCACATATTATGCAGGTTGTTAGATATGGTGATGTTAAATTTTGGAATTTCTCTATTCTTTTTTTCCTTTTCATTGAAATAAAATGCAAAGCTATAAAAGTAAAAGGAGAAAGGAGGAAAATTGTTGGATACCTGAGGAGAGGAAACAGTGTCTGAAATCATCCCTCAGGGTAGTGGAAAGATGAGGGGACTGGTCAAATACAGAAATACTGTTTGACAACATAAGGGGCATAGTGAGGGTGATGGTAGTGGATACAGTGTGATGCCTGTGAATACTTGAAAGAGTCAACAACTTTAATTGAGATACCCTGAAAATAAAATGGCTTCAAAACCTACAAGTTTATTTCTTTTTCTTTTTTTTTTTATTTCTTTTTCTAATTAGACCTGAAGTGATTGTTTCAGTTTGTTGGGGAGCTCTGATACCCTAGTTTCTTTTCCAGAATTTATCTTGGATTTCTCTAGGGGCTGACTTTATGTGCTTGTTCAAATATGGCTCAGGAACTTATTTCAGTTTATGATAAAGAGGGAAAAATCATGTGCTTAAATTCTTAGAAATAAGGAGACAAAGGGTGAAAACATCACTTCTGTTAACATTTAATTGATGAAAAATTCGCCTGCCAAAGTCGGGCAAGATGCTGGAAAATATATCTACCTGAATAAGAGTCTATCACAAAAGAGGAGCTAATGGATTTGTACCAATATTTACTACCTTCTGTATATAGCACACATTGAAAAAAGTTTAGTCTCTCTATAGTCAGGTGTGGAATATGTAGAAGTTTGGATCGAACAGTTTTATTTTCTGGGTGAGTACAAAGAAAGGGGAGATGTCCAAAGAAATTTGAGGGTATATGCAAGAAAATGGTTATAAGGTAAAGTGATCTAGCCTTTGAGAAAAGTAAAATAAAGATATGAAATGGGGGCTGCTGCTGAGGACTACTGGGAAAACAAAAGAAAGAAAGGATGAGAAATGCAGGTTTATAGGAATTGAAATGTGACTATGGCCTTTGAAGGGACTTGAAAAGAGTGAAATACCTTAAGTCAATTTTTTTTTAATATGTAAAAATACTGAGAAATTCTAAGAAATAAATACAGGATTGAATTATTATTACCAGACCTCCCGACTTGGCCCCCAGCAGGAGTCCTTCTGCCTGATATTGCTCGCACCCAGAGAAGGAGACCAAGTTCAGTTCAGGAGCAAAGGATTCTGTATTTCACCAGAGAATGGAGAGGTGTGGGCATGCACTTTAGATACACTGCTCTCCTCCAAGGCTGTGGATGGGGCTGTTCTAAGAGTTTTTCAGTGGGGGAGGGGGTGGAGTTCTCCAGGTTCAGTGCAGCTGCAGCTGCAGTCTTGCTGCTCAGGCTCAGATGGCAGCTTCCAGGGCAGTGTCCTTGTACGCAGACATCCACCGCCATCTTGGACTGAGGTGTCCCACTGAGCTGAGGCGTCGGGGCACAGCCATCTCTGGTCAGAATTGTTCAGCCCAAGATCAGTGTGTGCCTGTGGCACCACTGAAACTAGATTGCACAAAGGAAAAACGGTTAGACTCTATTGTATTACCCATATTCTATTTTTATTCTGTGGAATTCTTGATGGGCTTTTCCAGGTGACATTATCAATTCATGTTGCTAAATAAGGTAATTGGTGGAGAGGTCTTCCCATGTGGCACTAGTGGTAAAGAAGCCACCTTCCAGTGCAGGAGACAAAAGAGACATGGGTTCATTCCCTGCGTTGGGAAGATCCCCTAGAGGACAGCATTACAACCCACTCCTGTATTCTTGTCTGGAGAATCCCATGGACAGAGAAGCCTGATGGACTACAGTCCACAGGGTCCGCAAGAGTCCGGCATGCCTGAAGCGACAACACAAATAATTAGAGAGAAATTCAAGCAATTGAGAGGCTAGATTCTTAGACACACATTGAAACACTCACTGGAAAAGCTACCATCTGTAGGTCTACTTAAATGCCAATCATTTGTCCTCTCCTCTTGGGATAGGATCTTAGCATAGATTTTCTATGTAAATGTTCCCTGCTTGCTTACAATTTTAGTGATGAGTCAGTCCCAGTCATTATAAGTAACCTCTTATGTGAAGGATTTAAAAAACAAAAATAACAAAGAAAAAAAAATGAAATTCTATTCCGTAGATTGATAGTGAGTCAGACAGCATATCCTGTATCTTTTTGTTGTGGTTTTGATGACATAGTTCACATTCACTCCCTGTCAGTGCAAGAGTAATCCATAAAATAACACATTTTAGTGTTTTGTGCAAGAGGGCATTTAGTGCTTAAGGAGAAAGATTGTTCTTCTGTTTAGTAGTCCAGTCAGGAAGTTATGTGTGTGAATTTTAATCTTTCCTGGGCATAAATAACACTGCCAGTTTTCATTCAGATTGCATTGCCTCTAATTCTGCTTCCACCTTAAGAATTCCTTTTCTACTTGTTATTTACATCTTTCAAATATTTGCAGATCATTTTCATATTCCTTTAGCTCAGCTATAAATATTATACTGCTTTAATCTCCCTGCATAAATCAGTCTTCCCTTATTATTATTCAGTTGTTTTTCCCCCCTGGACTCTTTCCAGCGTTATGCCATATGCCTGATATTGGAGTGCTCCAGAATTAATGCAATATTGCAGCTGCAATCTCACCAATGATAGTATCAATTTCCATTCTTATTACAGGATATCTCTTCATTTTGTATTTACTATTACTCATTTTTGTTTCTTTGTTGACTATGCTATATCACTTTGCTTTGTGAAATGTTTTAATTAATCTAAAACCTTTGTATGTCATTATTTCTAATATCCATGGATTAGTCACAATGATAGTCTTTAAAATACATGATTTTATCTTGTATTTAATTGTTATTTTATTTTCCCTGGAAACTCTGTAATTTACAAAGTTCCATAAGCACCACATTATACTGTTCACTGCCTCATTTAGAATAATTTATAAATATATTAAAGGAGAACTGAAATCTAATGACTGAAGGGACACTAATTACCCACAGGTAAACTCTGCAATGTTTGTCATTACTCTGATGACCATTTTTCATCCAAAATTTAAGCCAAGAAGAAATGTTTATATTCTAAAAAATTAGATTACATGGAAGGAGCATTTAATGAAATATTTTTAATGCAAAATATGGTTCCAAAATGACCTCACAGAGTATGTGTCCCCAGTGAAATAGAATATCTCTAAACACTTGGAAAAATATTACATAGTTTCCAGCTGCTACTGTGATACTATGTCCTCAATACCCCAAATACTATCTATATTATATTACTAGTGTTCTGTATTAAAAAGGACAACTCTCTGTTTGTGTTTATTTCCATGTAGAAGCTTGAAAATGGAATTACTAACCCTCTATGTAAAAAAAAATTGCCTAATGAATTTTTTAAACTTAAAGTATACTTGGAGATACATCATGCACATGGAGATACTGAGAATGTGTAATCTGGAAACATTAGACAGAATATACAAAGGCAGACAGGCCTAAAAGGAAGCATTCTGAAGACTTCAATTTTGGCTGATGACAAGTTGGGGGAATTGGAGAAAGTAGCTTCACCTGAAAGACAGGTGAGTGGATACTCTTGGTTCATACCCAGAATCCAGTGCCTCCATTAATTTTGTCTAGATGTCCACTCCTCTAATGTGTTATTGAGTTATAGATGATCTCATGTTTAGCTTGAGATTGCTTCTGATTAGTCATTGCCAATGTCAGTAATCTCAACAGATGTGAGAGAAATTGAACAAAATCCAAAATTAACTTTTGTAAAGAAAAACTTTCAGCAAAGTAAAAGGGTTTCTTCAGCCTGACATAAGCATTTATGTCAACTCTATAGCAAGCATCATGATTAATAGCAAAGGACTGAATGTTTTCTTCTTGAAATCAGGAAAAAGACAACTATGTTTCACTCTCATACTTCTATTTAATATTGTGTTGAAATTTTTAATTAGATAATAAGATATGAAAAAAAGTATCCCGATTGGAAAGGAAAAAGTATTGATAAACTATCTTAATTTGCAAACAATAGGATAATCAATGTAGAAAATCTGATGGATTTACAAAACTGCTATTACAACTAATATATGAGTATAGGAAGGTTGCTATGTGCCATATTAATATAAAGAACCCTCTAACATCTATAATAATTTCAAATATATGTCTCAAAGGAAATGTGTGAGACTTGCAAACTGAAAACATTGCTCATTGATGTCATGTAATTAAAGAAAGCTTAAATAAAAAGAGGTACCTTGGTCATGATGTCTCAGAAGCTTGAATATTGTAAAGATGTCAAATATATCTAAGATGAATTAAGTAACTATTAATATCTCAGCAGGATTTTTATAGAAATTAATACACTTTAATTCTTTCAGATAGTCTAAGGACATATCATTGGCAAAATAACTTATTGGGTTAACCTGACTTCAAACTTACTATAAATCTACAAAATTATGACAGTGTGTTTTTACATCAACACATACAAATATATCAATGAAATGAGATTAGAGAGTCTAGAAGTAGATTGACACATGTGGACAACTAATTTTTTGCAATAGCTTTACTGAGATAATGGCTGTACTGAGATATAGGCTTTCCAGGTTGCACTAGTGGTGAAGAATCCACCTGCCAATGCAGGAGTTGCAGGAGATCCGGTCCAGTTCCTGGGTGGGGAAGATCCCCTGTCATAGGGAATGGCAACCCATTCTAGTATTCTTGCCTAGAAAATCCCATGGATGGAGGAGGCTGGCAGGCTACAATCCATAGGGTCACAAAGGGTTGGACACAACTTAGCAACTGAGCACATGACCCTACTGAGAAAATTCACATACATGTAATTCACATAAATAAAGTGTGTGACTCAGTGATATTATCAGAAAGTGTTGCCTGTCATCACTTGCTACTATTTGACATTTTGATTATCATAATTCTGCTGGATGTCAAGTAGAGTGCTACTGTGCTTTGGACGTTCATTTCCTTGATGACTGATGATATCAAGCATCTCTTTATGTGCTCAGTAGCCATCTGTGTATCTTTTTTGAGACATGTTTATTCATAACCTTGACATGTTTTAATCATGGTACATGTATTTTTACAAGAGTTCTTTATATATTATCAGTTATGTAATTTGGAGATACTCACTGCCATTGTTTGGGTTGTCTTTTTACCTTGTTGATAGTGTATTTTGATGCACAGAAGTTTTTACTTTTGATGAACTACAATTATTATTTTTTTCTTTTATCACCTGTGTTTTTACTGAAATATTTCAGGATCTGTTGCCAAATGAAGGTCACAAATATTTATGCTTCGGTTTTCTTCTAAGAGTTTTGTAGTTTGTGACTTTATATTTAAGTCTTTGGTCCACTTTAATTTTTGTACATGGTGTAAGTTTTGTTGTCAGTTTCCTTCTTTTGTATGTGGATATCAGTTGTCTTGAAATCATGTGTTGAAAAGTATATTCTGTCTAAACTGAATGATCTTGGTACCATGGTTGAAGATCAGTTAATCAAATGTGTATGGATTTTTTCTGTTCCATTGATCTACATATCTATCTGTATGCCTGTATCACATTGTTTTAATTACTGTAACTTTGTAGTAATTTTTGAAATAGAAAACCTAAGTTACCCTATTGTTCTTCTTTGTTTAAACTTGTTTTGACTTTTTATTGTTGTTTTGAACTTTCATATGAATTTAAAGGATGAATATGTCAGTTTCTACAAAGAAGGCAGCTGTGATTCTGTTTGGGATTGTAATGAATGTATAGATGAGATTAGTTAGGGTCATATTGCCAGCTTGTCAATATCAAGTCTTCTGATCCATGAGTATGGAATGAATGTGTTTCCATTTGTTTGCATCTTCTTTATTATCTTTCATCAATATTTTGTATTTTTAAGAATTTAAATTTTGTGCTTATTTTATTGAATGCATCCCTAAATATTTTGTTCTTCTGGGTGTTATTATAAAAATTTTTTTCGGGGTTCTTTTTTTAGATAATTTATTTATTTTTAAAATTTATTTATATTTAAAGTTATCTTATTTTTAAAATTGTTTTTTTTCCATCTTAATTCATTTTATTTTATTTTTTTATCAAGAATCTCTTTTATTGATTATCAGAAACATTACAAACATTTAATATGAGCAAATTGTAACATGACAGTATTTAGTTTGAACAATTAATACATTTCAGATATAATATTATACATATTTCAATGTTATTCTCCCCAATCATCCCACCCTCTCCCAGTCCCAGAGTCCAAAAGTCTGGTCTATACATCAGTGTCTCTTTTGCTGTCTCGTAAATAGGGTTATTTCTACCATCTTTCTAAATTCCATATATATGCGTTAGTATACTGTATTTGTGTTTTTGTTTCTGGCTTACTTCACTCTGTATAATAGGCTCCAGTTCCATCCACCTCCTTAGAACTGATTCAAATGTATTCTTTTTAATGGCTGAGTAATACTCCATTGTGTATATGTACCACAGCTTGCTTATCCATTCATCTGTGGATGGACATCTAGGTTGCTTCCATGTTCTGGCTATTGCAAACAGTGCTGCTATGAACATTGGGGTACACGTGTCTCTTTCAATTCTGGATTTCTCAGTGTATATGCCCAGCAGTGGGATTGCTGGATCATAAGGCAGTTCTATTCCCAGTTTTTTGAGGAATCTCCAGACTGTTCTCCATAGTGGCTGTACCAGTTTGCATTCCCACCAACAGTGCAAGAGGGTTCCCTTCTCTCCGCACCCTCTCCAGCATTTATTGCTTGTGGACTTTTGGATAGCAGCCATTCTGATTGGCGTGAAATGGTATCTCATAGTGGTTTTGATTTGCATTTCTCTGATAATGAGAGATGTTGAGCATCTTTTCATGTGTTTGTTAGCCATCTGTATGTCTTCTTTGGAGAAATGTCTATTGAGTTCTTTGGCCCATTTTTTGATTGGGTCATTTATTTTTCTGGAATTGAGCTGTAGAAGTTGCTTGTATATTTTTGAGATTAGTTGTTTGTCAGTTGCTTCATTTGCTATTATTTTCTCCCATTCTGAAGGCTGTCTTTTCACCTTGCTTATAGTTTCCTTTGTTGTGCAGAAGCTTTTTAAGTTTGATTAGGTCCCATTTGTTCATTTTTGATTTTATTTCCAATATTCTGGGAGGTGGGTCATGGAGGATCCTGCTGTGATGTAAGTCAGAGAGTGTTTTGCCTATGTTTTCCTCTAGGAGTTTTATGGTTTCTGGTGTTACATTTAGCTCTTTAATCCATTTTGAGTTTATTTTTGTGTATGGTGTTAGAAAGTGTTCTATTTCATCCCAAAACAATGAATTTCACCTTTTTCTCAAGCGCACACGGAACCTACTCCAGGATAGACCACATCCTAGGCCATAAATCTAGCCTTAGTAAGTTCAGAAAAATTGAAATCATCCCAAGCATTTTTTCTGACCACAATGCAGTAAGAGTAAATCTCAATAACAGGAGAAAAACTATTAAAAAGTCCAACATATGGAGGCTGAACAACACACTCCTGAATAACCAACAAATCACAGAAGAAATCACAAAAGAAATCAAATTCTGCATAAAAATGAATGAAAATGAAAACACAACAACCCAAAACCTGTGGGACACTGTAAAAGCAGTCCTAAGTGGAAAGTTCATAGCAATCAGGCATACCTCAAGAAACAACAAAAAAGCCAAATAAATAACCTAACTCTACACCTAAAGCAACTGGAAAAGGAAGAAATGAAGAACCCCAAGGTTAGTAGAAGGAAAGAAATCCTAAAAGTTAGGGCAGAAATAAATGCAAAAGAAACAAAAGAAACCATAGCAAAAATCAACAAAGCCAAAAGCTGGTTCTTTGAAAGGGTAAATAAAATTGACAAACCACTAGCCAGACTCATCAAGAAACAAAGGGAGAAAAATCAAATCAATAAAATTAGAAATGAAAATGGAGAGATCACAACAGACAGCACAGAAATACAAAGGATCATAAGAGACTACTATCAGCAATTATATTGCAATAAAATAGACAATGTGGAAGAAATGGACAAATATTTAGAAAAGTACAACTTCCCAAAACTGGATCAGTAAGAAATAGAAACTCTTAACAGACCCATCACAAGCACGGAAATTGAAACTGTAATCAGAAATCTTCCAGCAAACAAAAGCCCAGGTCCAGATGGCTTCACAGCTGAATTCTACCAAAAATTTAGAGAAGAGCTAACACCTATCCTATTCAAACTGTTCCAGAAAATTGCAGAGGAAGGCAAACTTCCAAACTCATTCTATGAGGCCACCATCACCCTAATACCAAAACCTGACAAAGATGCCACAAAAAAAGAAAACTACAGGCCAATATCACTGATGAACATAGATGCAAAAATCCTTAACAAAATTCTAGCAATCAGAATCCAACAACACATTAAAAAGATCATACACCATGACCAAGTGGGCTTTATCCCAGGGATGCAAGGATTCTTCAATATCCGCAAATCAATCAACGTAATACACCACATTAACAAACTGAAGAATAAAAACCATATGATTATCTCAATAGATGCAGAGAAAGCCTTTGACAAAGTTCAACATCCATTTATGATAAAAACTCTCCAGAAAGCAGGAATAGAAGGAACATACCTCAACATAATAAAAGCTATATATGACAAACCCACAGCAAACATTATCGTCAATGGTGAAAAACTGAAAGCATTTCCTCTAAAGTCAGAAACAACACAAGGATGCCCACTTTCACCATTACTATTCAACATAGTTTTGGAAGTTTTGGCCACAGCAATCAGAGCAGAAAAAGAAATAAAAGGAATCCAAATTGTAAAAGAAGAAGTAAAACTCTCACTATTTGCAGATGACATGATCCTCTACTTAGAAAACCCTAAAAATTCCACCAGAAAATTACTAGAACTGATCAATGAATATAGTAAAGTTGCAGGATATAAAATTAACACACAGAAATCCCTTGCATTCCTGTACACTAATAACGAGAAAATAGAAAGAGAAATTAAGGAAACAATTCCATTCACCATTGCAATGAAAATAATAAAATACTTAGGAATATATCTTCCTAAAGAATCTAAAGACCTATATATAGAAAACTATAAAACACTGGTGAAAGAAATCAAAGAGGACACTAATAGATGGAGAAATATACCATGTTCATGGATTGGTAGAATCAATATAGTGAAAATGAGTATACTACCCAAAGCAATTTATAGATTCAATGCAATCCCCATCAAGCTACCAACGGTATTCTTCACAGAGCTAGAACAAATAATTTCTCAATTTGTATGGAAATACAAAAAACCTCGAATAGCCAAAGCTATCTTGAGAAAGAAGAATGGAATTGGAGGAATCAACCTGCCTGACTTCAGGCTCTACTACAAAGCCACAGTCATCAAGACAGTATGGTACTGGCACAAGGACAGAAATATAGATCAATGGAACAAAATAGAAAGCCCAGAGATAAATCCACGCACATATGGTCACCTTATCTTTGACAAAGGAGGCAAGAATATACAATGGATTAAAGACAATCTCTTTAACAAGTGGTGCTGGGAAAACTGGTCAACCACTTGTAAAATTGTTTTTAAAATAAAACTTTAATTTTTTTTTTTAAATTGGAGGCTAATTACTTTAAATATTATAGTGTTTTTTGCCATACATTCACATAAATCAATCACGGGTGTACATGTGTCCCCCATCCTCTCACCTCCCTCCTCATCCCATTCCTCATGTTTATCCCAGTGCACCAGCACTGAGCGTGCTGTCTCATGCATCAAACGTGGGCTGGAGATGTATTTCACATATGATAATATACATATTTCAGTGCTACTCTCTCACACCATCCTACCCTCGACTTCTCCCACAGAGTCAAAAAGTGTGTTCTTTACATCTGTGTCTCTTTTGCTGTCTCGCATATAGGGTCATTGTTACCATCTTTCTAAATTCCATATATATGCGTTATTATACTATATCGGTGTTTTTCTTTCTGACTTACTTCACTCTGTAAAATAGGCTCCAGTTTCATCCACATCATTAGACCTGATTCAAATGCCTTGTTTTTAATAGCTGAGCAATGTTCCATTGTGTCTATGTACCACAGCTTTCTTATCCATTCATCTGCTGATGGACATCTAGGTTGCTTCCATGTCCTAGCTATTGTAAACAGTGCTGCAATGAACATTGGGGTACAGGTGTCTCTTTTAATTCTGGTTTCCTTGGTGTGTATGCCCAGTAGTGGGATTACTGGTTCATATGGCAGTTCTATTTCCAGTTTTTTAAGGAATCTCCATACTGTTCTCCATAGTGGCTGCACTAGTTTACATTCCCACCAACAGTGTAAGAGGGTTTCTTTTTCTCCACACCCTCTCCAGCATTTACTGTTTGTAGACTTTTTGATAGCAGCCATTCTGACTGATGTGAGATGGTGCCTTATTGTGGTTTTGATTTCTATTTCTCTGATAATAAGTGATGTTGTGCATCTTTTCATGTGTTTCTTAGCCATCTGTATGTCTTATTTGGAGAAATGTCTAATTAATTCTTTGGCCCATTTTTTTTTTTATTGGGTTTTTATTTTATTTATTTATTTTTTAAAATTTATTTATCTGGAATTGAGCTGGATGAGCTGCTTGTATATTTTTGAGATTAATTCTTTTCATGGGGTTCATTTGCTACTATTTTATCCCATTCTGAAGGCTGTCTTTTCACCTTGCATTTTTTTCATTGTGCAAAAGGTTTTAAGTTTAATTACGTCCCATTTGTTTATTTTTGCTTTTATTTCCATTACTGTGGGAGGTGGGTCATAGAGGATCCTGCTGTGCTTTATGTCAAAGAGTGTTTTGCCTATGTTTTCCTATAGGAGTTTCATAGTTTGTGATCTTACCTTTAGATCTTTAATCCATTTTGAGTTTATTTTTGTGTATTGAATTCATAATTTTTTTTTTGCTTTATTGTTGCTGTTTTGATAAGAACACAACTACTTTGTGTGTTTATTTTCTATCCAGAACTTTGCTGAAATTTTTTAGCTCTAAATATGTATGTCTATGTGTGTGAGTATGTATAAATTAAGTTTTTTAAGTTACGTATATATTTTGTATTTATTTTGTAATTATTGTGTACTTTTAAAATTATTCAAATTTCAAAACTCTGGAAATAAATCTGCTTTATTGCCCTTGGCAGGCAGACTACAAAAAGATATTCTTGTGCTGACAGCTCACAAGAGAAACTGAATTACTATCTGTGGAGCTGTGTGTTCTCACTGAACCAAAATTAGTTCAATTCAGGCGCTCAGTTGTGTCAGACTTTTTGAGACCCCATGACAGCAGCACACCAGGCCTCCCTGTCCATGAGCAACTCCGAGTTTACTCAAACTCATGTCCGTTGAGTCGGTGATGCCATCCAACCACTTCATCCTCTGTCCTCCCCTCCTCCTCCTGCCATCAATCTTTCCCAGCATCAGGGTCTTTTCAAACGAGTCAGCTCATTGCATCAGGTGGCCAAAGTATTGGGAGTTTCAGCTTCAACATCAGTCCTTATGGTGAATATTCAGGACTGATTTCTTTAGGATGGACTGGTTGGATCTCCTTGCAGTCCAAGGAACTCACAATATTTTTCTCCAACACTGCAGTTCAAAAGCATCATTCTTCAGTGCTCAGCTTACTTTATAGTCCAATTCTCACATCCACCAAAATATCTGTCTTCTAATATTGAAGGAATAACTACCAGTGAAGCTTGAATGAACGTGGAGGGCATTATGCTAACTGAAATAAGTCAGACAGAGTAAGACAGATACTGTATGATATGAGTTTCATGTCAAATCTAAAAATATATAACAAACTAATGAATATAACAAAAGAAGCAGACAGAGAAGTAACTAGTAGCTGGGTGTTCTTTGGAAGGAATGATGCTAAAGCTGAAACTCCAGTACTTTGGCCACCTCATGTGAAGAGTTGACTCATTGGAAAAGTCTCTGATGCTGGGAGGGATTGGGGGCCTGAGGAGAAGGGGACGACAGAGGATGAGATGGCTGGATGGCATCACCGACTCAATGGATGTGAGTTTGAGTGAACTCCGGGAGTTTGTGATGGACAGGGAGGCCTGGTGTGCTGCAATTCATGGGATCGCAAAAAGTCAGACATGACTGAGCGACTGAACTGAACTGAACCAGTTTTGGGGGGAAGGGCAATATAGAAGTGGGGGTGTGGGAGGCACAAACTATTGGATATAAGGCTCAAAAAGGTAATGTACAACATAAAATAGCCAATATTTTGCAATAGCTAAATGAAAAGGAACCTTTATAATTTTTTAAAAAAATTAAAAAATATCTTTTAGATCAACACACTGAAAAAAAAATCCAAAAACAACACTGCTATAGAGTCAGTCTAAGGGTGGTTTTTAAAATGTTAAAAACTAGGAAAGACTGTCAGATTTCACTTTTTTGGTATTGTAAAATTATTCCGATTAGGATATAAATGTATATAGATTATACTTGAGGACAGTAAAATCTGTTTCTAAATTAATTATTTTTTTCTTTTAAAAATGGCGACAAACTCATGAGGTGATTTCTCTTGCAATCACCTATTTACACATGTATCATTCATCCATATGTAATGTGTAGGCTAAAAGTGGGTGAAAGTCTATCATATTTAACAATTTAATACAAAGTGCATACATTTAATTTTGACATCAAATTTTACTTTACATTGATTCATAATACAATGAAGATTAATGAACAAGGATACAATTAATAAATACATTTATATCACTGTATTATAGATGGAATTTAGAAGAGAATCATAGAAGTATTAAATTGATAGTATAAAACAGATTTTAAAAAGTAAATTCCCTTTCAAAATGCTCAAAAGATTGTTTTAACATATCTTGTTAAGAATCTAGTTAAGAATTTATTTTAGACAAGTATTCCATATGGGTCATGGTGGAGAGATCTGACAGAATGTGGTCCACTGGAGCAGGGAATGGCAAAACACTTCAGTATTCTTGCCTTGAGAACCCCATGGACAGTATGAAAAGGCAAAATGGTAGGATACTAAAAGAGGAACTCCCCAGGTCAGTAGGTGCCCAATATGCTACTGGAGATCAGTGGAGAAATAACTCCAGAAAGAATGAAGGGATAGAGCCAAAGCAAAAAGAATACCCAGCTGTGGATGTGACTGGTGATAGAAGCAAGGTCCAATGCTATAAAGAGCAATGTTGCATAGGAACCTGGAATGTCAGGTCCATTAATCAAGGCAAATTGGAAGTGGTCAAACAAGATCTGGCAAGAGAGAATGTCGACATTCTAGGAATCAGTGAACTAAAATGGACTGGAATGGGTGAATTTAACTTACATGACCATTATATCTACTACTGCAGGCAGGAATCCCTAAGAAGAAATGGAGTAGCCATCATGGTCAACAAAAGAATCTGAAACGCAGTACTTGGATGCAATCTCAAAAATGAAAGAATGATCTCTGTTTGTTTCCAAGGCAAACAAATCAATATCACAGTAATCCAAGTCTATGCCCCAACCAGTAACGCTGAAGAAGCTGAAGTTGAACAGTTCTATGAAGACATACATGACCTTTTATTTATTTTTTTATTAAATTTTATTTTGCTTAACTTTACAATATTGTAATTCTTTTGCCATACATCGAGATGGATCTGCCACAAGTATACACGTGCTCCCCATCCTGAACCCTCCTCCCCCATCCCTCCCCATACCATCCCTCTTGGTTGTCCCAGTGCAGCAGCCCCAGGCATCCATTATCAGGCATCGAACCTGGTCTGGTGACTCGTTTCAGATATGATATTATACACATTTCAATGCTATACTCCCAAATGACCTTTTAGAACTAACACCCAAAAAAGATGTCCTTTTCATTATAGGGGACTGGAATGCAAAAGTAGGAAGTCAAGAAACACCTGGAGTAACAGGCAAATTTGGCCTTGGAATATGGAATGAAGCAGGGCAAAGACTAATAGAGTTTTGCCAAGAAAATGCACTGGTCATAGAAAACATCGTCTTCCAACAACACAAGAGAAGACTCTATACATGGACATCACCAGATGATCAACACCGAAATCAGATTGATTATATTCTTTGCAGCCAAAGCTGGAGAAACTCTATACAGTCAGCAAAAAAAAAGACCAGGAGCTGACTGTGGCTCACAACATGAACTCCTTATTGCCAAATTCAGACTTAAATTGAAGAAAGTAGGGAAAACCACTAGACCATTCAGGTATGACCTAAATCAAATCCCTTATGATTATACAGTGGAAGTGAGAAATAGATTTAAGGGACTAGATCTGATAGATAGAGTGCCTGATGAACTATGGAATGAGGTTTGGGACATTGTACAAGAGACGGGTTTCAAGACCATCCCCATGGAAAAGAAATGCAAAAAAGCAATATGGCTGTTTGGGGAGGCCTTAGAAATAGCTGTGAAAAGAAGAGAAGCGAAAAGCAAAGGAGAAAAGGAAAGATATAAGCATCTGAATGCAGAGTTCCAAAGAATAGCAAGAAGAAATAAGAAAGCCTTCCTCAGCGATCAGTGCAAAGAAATAGAGGAAAACAATAGAATGGGAAAGACTAGAGATCTCTTCAAGAAAATTAGAGATACCAAGGGGACATTTCATGCAAAGATGGGCTCGATAAAGGACAGAAATGGTATGGACCTAACAGAAGCAAAAGATATTAAGAAGAGGTGGCAAGAGTACACAGAAGAACTGTACAAAAAAGATCTTCACGACCCAGATAATCACGATGGTGTGATCACTGACCTAGAGCCAGACATCCTGGAATGTGAAGTCAAGTGGGCCTTAGAAAGCATCACTATGAACAAAGCTAGTGGAGGTGATGGAATTCCAGTGGAGCTATTCCAAATCCTGAAATATGATGCTGTGAAAGTGCTGCACTCAATAGGCCAGCAAATATGGAAAACTCGGCAGTGGCCACAGGACTGGAAAAGGTCAATTTTCATTCCAATCCCAAAGAAAGGCAATGCCAAAGAATGCTCAAACTACTGCACAATTGCACTCATCTCACACGCTAGTAAAGTAATGCTCAAAAGTCTCCAAGCCAGGCTTCAGCAATACGTGAACCGTGAACTTCCAGATGTTCAAGCTGATTTTAGAAAAGGCAGAGGAACCAGAGATCAAATTGCCAACATCCACTGGATCATCGAAAAAGAAAGAGAGTTCCAGAAAAACATCTATTTCTGCTTTATTGACTATGCCACAGCCTTTGACTGTGTGGATCACAATAAACTGTGGAAAATTCTCCAAGCGATAGGACTACCAGAACGCCTGACCTGCCTCTTGAGAAAGTTGTATGCAGGTCAGGAAGCAACAGTTAGAACTGGACATGGAACAACAGACTGGTTCCAAATAGGAAAACGAGTCCATCAAGGCTGTATATTGTCACCCTGTTTATTTAACTTATATGCAGAGTACATCATGAGAAACGCTGAGCTGGTGAAGCACAAGCTGGAATCAAGATTGCCGGGAGAAATATCAATAACCTCAGATATGTAGATGACACCACCCTTATGGCAGAAAGTGAAGAGGAACTAAAAAGCCTCTTGATGAAAGTGAAAGTGGAGAGTGAAAACGTTGGCTTAAAGCTCAACATTCAGAAACTGAAGATCATGGCATTGGGTCCCATCACTTCATGGGAAATAGATGGGGAAACAGTGGAAACAGTGTCAGACTTTATTTTGGGGGCTCCAAAATCACTGCAGATGGTGATTGCAGCCATGAAATTAAAAGATGCTTGCTCCTTGGAAGGAAAGTTGTGACCAACCTAGATAGCATATTGAAAAGCAGACCTTACTTTGCCAACCCAGGTCTGTCTAGTCAAGGCTCTGGTTTTTCCAGTGGTCATGTATGGATGTGAGAGTTGGACTGTGAAGAAGGCTGAGAGCTGAAGAATTGATGCTTTTGAACTGTGGTTTTGGAGAAGACTCTTGAGAATCCCCTGGACTACAAGGAGATCCTAGCAGTCCATTCTGAAGGAGATCAGCCCTGGGTTTTCTTTGGAAGGAATGATGCTAAAGCTGAAACTCCAGTACTTGGGCCACCTCATGGGAAGAATTGACTCATTGGAAAAGACTCTGATGCTAGGAGGGATTGGGGGCAGAAGGATAAGGGGACGACAGAGGATGAGATGGCTGGATGGCATCACGGACTCGATGGATGTTGGTCTGGGTGAACTCCGGTAGTTGGTGATGGATAAGGACGCCTGGCGTGCTGCTGTCCATGGGGTCACAAAGAGTCGAACACGACTGAACGACTGAACTGAACTGAGAGGAAGGTACTCAAATAAAAGATCAATGCAAAAAAAAAAATGAAAATACACATTTTCAACTGCTGGAGGGACAATATGGTGTATTAGTAACACAATGCAGTTATATATCCAAAAAGTCCATTTTTTGCAACTTTGTAATAATTTTATATATCTGAGTTTTTTGGTAGAGATTTGTAGCAGAAGCAGGAGTGTGGTCTGGGGAAAAATCCTGCTTGAAACAATTGTGGAATTTGATATGAGAAACAAATCATTCAATATGTTGGTGTAATAATAAATTAATCTATATCTATAGTTATATTTTGTCAGGGATATGTTTTAGAAATTTAATAGATTGATGTATCTTTTTAATTTCATTTTTTGTTCTTTCATGTTTATTGCTTCTGCATTATTTATTAATTTGATATATTGTTTGTGCACACAAGTTTATTTCTTGCAAAATTTAGCCTTTCATCAGCAAATACTTTTTCCCTTATTAATTATCTTAATATTAAACTTCTTTGTCTTTATATTACTTCTACTTTTTCAATATTATTTTGTTTTATATTTGAAGATATCCAAATTCATTGCTATTTTACCATATTTTATATCTTAACTCATTTAAATGCAAAATTCATTGATATGAATGTATTTCAGCAAGTTTTAATAGTGATTTTCTTTAGTTCACAATCTGCTTCTTGAATTTTTAAAACCAAGAAGTTAGAAAGTGTTGTATCTGTTTTATACACAGATGTTTGTTTATGAGTGCATGTGAGTGAAGTTGCTTCTATTGTGTCTGACCCATGTGACCCATATGACCCCATGAACTGTAGCCCACCAGGCTCCTCTGTCCATGGAATTCTCCAGATGAGAATACTGTTGTGGGTTACCATTCCCTTGTCCATGGGATCTTCAGAACCCAAGGATCTGACCTGCCTGTCCTGTGTCTCCTTTACTGTGGATGGATTCTTTACCACTGAGCCAACCTGGGAAGCCCATGTTTGTTTATATTTACTCACTGTTCTGGGTTCACTGGTAGCTCAGCGGTAAAGAATCTGCCTGCTATCTAGGAGCCTCATGAGGCACGGGTTCCATCCCTGGGTCAGGAATATCCCTTGACCCAAGGATATGGAAGAGGGCATGGCAACCCACTTCAGTATTCTTGCCTGGGAAATCCCATGGACAGAGATGCCTGGGGGTTACAGTCCATAGGGTTGCAAAGAGTCTGACATGACTGAGGCAACATAGAACACACACAGTCTGTGTTCCTTGCTTCCTCTCACATATTCATCTGGGATTGTTTTATCATATTCTGAAGAACGACCTTTAGAAGTCCAATCAGTAACAGCATTTGGGATAAATAGTCTCAATTTGTATTTTTCAAATATTTAAAATAATTTTTTTGAAGCCAATTTAATGAAAAAAATCAGTTTTTAGGTTGACAATTATTTTTAGGTTACAATTTAAACATATTTTACACTCTTCTAGTTTCCATGATTGTTATGTAGTCTGCAGTTTAATTTTTTGGATGTATTTTTCTTGCTTTATTTTTCCTTCCACTAAGTTGGAATTTATATACTCTTTGTTTGTTTAATGATTAACCTAAATATTATGTCAAGAATTTTTAGTGTTCAAATATATAAATGTAATTCAATTTTTTGGTCTCCTTTTAGATAACAAAGATGTAGATCAGTATCAGTAGATTTACCATCCCAGCTTTTTTGTTATTTTCATATTTTAAGATAATATTTTAATTAATGATATGAGATATTATTGCATTTAAGTGTGAATTTAATAATGGGTTTAGTTGATTTCTTCACCTCTTTCTTTAACCTTATTTACTTTCTTCTATCTCAAATACCCCATCTGGAATAATATTCCTTTGTCTTCAAGGTCATTCCTTTACAGTTCTATATAAATTTCCAAATATTGGAAAGGCAATGTTTGTTTATATTATTTAAGTATCGTTAACCTCATTTCAGTTCAGTTGCTCAGTCGTGTCTGACTGTAGTATGAAAAGTCAAAAAGATTGTTAACCTAGCTATGTTAAAATATTAATATACATGAGTAGGTAGACAGATAATCATAAATCGAAGGTAAATAAATAAATATGTTTCTATTAATGTTGTTAGGAAACAGGTTATCAATGGAAAAGAGGTATCAATACAAGTATAAAATCTAAGTAGTTGAGTAGATTTTGCTATCTTGAATTTCCATTTTTTTCCTAAAAAATACATTTTTTCCAACTGTATTTGCTGAAAAGTCCTAGAAGAAGGCAACATAGAAAAATAAAAGCACCCCCAAAACCCATAAAATAGTATCTAGGTAGTTCTGTAAAGCTATGAGCTATTTTCTCCCCAGATATTTGAAATATTATATCCCCAAATATTGGCCTCCATTCTCTCTCTTTCTACATTCCCCTCTGGAACTCTGATTAGATGTATGAAACTTCACCCTTTGTACCTTTTAATCTTGTCACTTGGCTAAGATAAATACATCACTGTAGTTTCATTGAGATATACAGATAATTGGAGTTATGTATCCACAAAGTGGCCAACATACAGACATAAAGTTTCAAATATTTGGTTTTTATTCACTGTGTTCTTATATGAAGATAACTTTCCATGAAATCCTGACAGAGGATGGAGTACATTTATTTCTGGGTCACTAGTAAAAGGTTGGTAGTACTTTCAGTTCCTGTAGCTGTTGAGAGTGTCTGTATTAGAATCAGTAACATGTCCTGGAAAATATTTCCTTTCCTGCGAGTTCCTCAGGTGTGTGACCATAAATCTCAGTTTCAATAGCTATATGAAAAGCCCTCAAAAGCCCATTGTAGTGTTCAGTTTACTGTTCTAGAATCTTTTTGAGGGTATTTCATATAGCTATTATATATATATATATATATGTACATATATTTCTATATTATCAGTAGTAGTATTTTTTTGCAATATTTCCCTAATATTTTAAGGTGTTTGTTGTGGGGTTATCACTTAAATACTAGCCCGTCATGTTACTGGAAGTAGAACTACAGAGAAGACTATATTGAAAATATGCTCCAAGTACCTTTTGAGTTTTTAATATTAATCATTTTAACTTTTCCCAGAAATTATATTTGGATTGTTCTTGTCAGTTCATTCTCTATGCCATAGTTCTTTTTTTTTTTTTTTTTCCCTAAGAAATAACACATTAAACATGTTTTTTAACTCAATGAAAAGTAGATTGTTTTCACTCGACAAATACTTATCAACTAGTATTCATCAGGGACAATGATAGGAATCCAAGTCTCCAATGCTTAACAAAACAGACCCCCCACAAAAAAACCCTGTTCTATGAAGTTCAAATTGTTAACAAGGGAGATGAAAAACAACATAATAAATAGCTAAGATATTTGGTGTATTTGGAAGTAATAAGTGCTAAGGAGGAAAACAAGGATGAAAAATGGTGTTAGAAACCATCAGAGAATGGTGCTGACATATAGATAGAGTGCTCAGTATCTGGAACCATTTGAGTGAAAAAGAAGGTGAAAAGAGGTTAGAAAGATTAATAAGAAGCAGAACATGTGTTTTAACATGTAAGAATTTTTGGCCATTATAAAGACTATACAATTTTGAACAAAGAAGTAAATTCTTCTGAATGCTCTGAATGCTGTATTAAGATCCAGGTGGAGCTAGTGATAAAGAACCTGCCTATCAATGAAGGAGACATAAGAGATTAGAGTTCAGTTCCTGAATCAAGAACATCCCATGGAGGAGGGCATGGCAACCCACTCCAGCATTCTTGCCTGGAGAATCCTATGGACAGAGGAGCCTGGTGGGCTACAGTACATAGGGTCGCAAAGAGTTAAGACAAGACTGAAGTGCTGAGCAACATACTGGTTCCAAATAGGAAAAGGAGTACATCAAGGCTGTATATTGTCACCCTTCTTATTTAACTTATATGCAGAGTATATTGTTGGGGGCCGGTTTGAATTAGCGCTCCGCCCATGGCAAAGGTCATGAGGAAGGAGGCTTGACATACACAAAGGTGAGGTCGAGCCTCAGGAGCCCCTTGGAGATTCTCGAGCATCTACCCCCAAAAACCAGAGCCTGCCTGCTTTACTACTTGTGCTCTCACCTACACCTCTGACTTTACGGGGGGCTGTCCCCCACTACCTCTCTCTGAAAAAAGAGTTAACTTAAAGCTTCAGTTAATAAAAATTCCTGGGTGTGACAGGAGTGTCTTGACCTACAAACTCCTCCGAAGGTTCTCTAGCCTACCTGACAGGCTTGTCCGGCCACATGTGATTACTCACAGCCTCCCAACAGTGGGAGGCATGAGATGCTCTTAATCTTCTAAAAAAACAGTTTCTTTAGAGAAGTTAGAAAACTATTAGCATAAGTATAATGGGCTGATTAGAAATTGTATTGGTGAAGGGTTTTTCATTTGTTGAGCCAATGATTGCTGCTAAGTCTCCACTTCCCCTGCCCTTATACACATTAATGAATATATAGAAGAGATAAGTATTAACCTTTGATATTAATCACATTAGACTTTAGGCTAAGTAAATTCTTTCCCTGACTAAAACCCACTACACCCTCACCCTATAGGAATGTAAACTTATCTAGTGGAGTCTGTTTTAAGAATAATCGCCCTGGAGAAATAAGTGACTGACCACTATCACAAGGAGAAGGTCATAAATTGTTAACAGGCCCCCTGGCCGGAAGATGATGTAACACCCCTAAGACCTCTGTATACATTTGTAAGACCCCGGTGACTTTTGTATAACATCTCAGTGTATAAAAGTAAACCAGGGAAAATAAAGGATGGGATCAGTTCCTGGAAAGACTGGTCTCCCCATGTCACTCTCTCTCTCAAATTCTGGCTGAGTCTCCATCTGGGGCGCGGGACCCACCATGCTTACTAATTATGCCTGGGCTTCTAAGATCGGACCGGGGAGGCCTCAGTGTCTCCTCTCCTTCGGGAGAATGGAAAGACGCCTGCGGCCTACGTAAGTGGTGCAAACTTCTTGTCTTGAAGTTTTATTGGTCCCCCGCGTAAACCAAGCTACTCAGCCTCTTTTCTCCACTGAGTTTCCCTACTGAGCTATCCTCGTTTTATTATTCTTCATATCTCTAATTATAGCTATCATGTCCTGATCCTCACCGACGCCGTCTATACCTTGAACTCCCTGGATCAACTGGGGCTGGTCCCCAGCAGCATATCATGAGAAACTCTGGACTGGAAGAAACACAAGCTGGAATCAAGATTGCCGGGAGAAATATCAGTAACCTTAGATATTGAGATGACACCACCCTTATGGTAGAAAGTGAAGAGGAACTAAAAAGCCTCTTGATGAAAGTGAAAGTGGAGAGTGAAAACGTTTGCTTAAAGCTCAACATTCAGAAAATGAAGATCATGGCATCTGGTCCCATCACTACATGGGAAATAGATGGAAAAACAGTGGAAACAGTGGCAGACTTTATTTTGGGGGCTCCAAAATCACTGCAGATGGTGACTGCAGCCATGAAATTAAAAGACTCTTACTCCTTGGAAGGAAAGTTATGACCAACCTTGATAGCATATTCAAAAGCAGAGACATTACTTTGCCAACAAAGGTCCATCTAGTCAAGGCTATGGTTTTTCCTGTGGTCATGTATGGATGTGAGAGTTGGACTGTGAAGAAGGCTGAATGCCAAAGAATTGATGCTTTTGAACTGTGGTGTTGGAGAAGACTCTTGAGAGTCCCTTAAACTGCAAGGAGATCCAACCAGTCCATTCTGAAGGAGATCAGCCCTGGGATTTCTTTGGAGGGAATGATGCTGAAGCTGAAACTCCAGTACTTTGGCCACCTCATGCGAAGAGTTGACTCATTGGAGAAGACTCTGATGCTGGGAGGGATTGAGGGCAGGAGGAGAAGGGGACGACAGAGGATGAGATGGCTGGATGGCATCACTGACTCGATGAATGTGAGTCTGGGTGACCTCCGAGAGCTGGTGATGGATAGGGAGGCCTGACGTGCTGCAGTTCATGGGGTCGCAAACAGTCGGACACAACTGAGCGACTGATCTGATCTGATCTGATCTGATTTTCTCTAAATGTGTTTATTTTAAAGTCAGGCGCCACCCTCCAAAAGCATTGGTGTTGCATATCTATAGGGCAAAGTTGTGGTGGGTTGTACTCAAGGGTCCCAGGTTACAAACATTAAGGCTACTACTTACATTTCAATACACTGCCAAGGACACAGTAGGTAAGGGATATGGAGACTTAGCAGCAAACATTGGCCCAACAAGTGAAAAACCCTTCACCAATACAATTTCTAATCAGCCCATTATACTTATGCTAATAGTTTTCTGACTTCTCTAAAGAACCTGTTTTTAGAAGGTTAAGAGCATCTTGTGCCTCCCACTGTTGGGAGGCTGTGAGCAATCACATGTGGCCGGAAAAACCTATTCAGGAAGGCTAGAGGATTTCAGAAAGGAGTTTGTAGGCTGAAACACTGTCACACTCAGGAATTATTAACTGGAGCTGTAAGTTAGCTCTCTTTTCAGAGAAAGGTAGTGGGGGACAGCCCTCTGTAAAGTCAGAGGTGTGGTGAGAGCACAGGTAGTAAAGTAGGCAGGCTCTGGTTTTGGGGGTAGATACTTGAGAACCTCCAAGGGGCTCCTGAGGCTAGACCCCACCTTTGTGTATGTCAAGCCTCCTTCCTCATGACCTTTGCCACAGGCGGACCACTAATTCAAACCGGCTCCCAACAGTGATGGGACCAGATGCCATGATCTTTGTTTTCTGAATGTTGAGCTTTCAGCCAGCCTTTTCACTCTCCACTTTCACTTTCATCAAGAGGCTTTTTAGTTCCTCTTCACTTTCTGCCATAAGGGTGGTGTCATCTGCATAACTGAGGTTATTGATATTTCTCCCAGCAATCTTGATTCCAACTTGTGTTTCTTCCAGTCCAGCATTTCTCATGATGTACTCTGCATATAAGTTAAATAAACAGGGTGACAATATACAGCCTTGACATATTGCTTTTCCTATTTAGAACCAGTCTGTTGTTCCATGTCCAGTTCTAACTATTGCTTCCTGACCTGCATACAGATTTCTCAAGAGGCAGATCAGGTGGTCTGGTATTCCCATCTCTTTCAGTATTTTCCACAGTTTCTTTTGATCTACACAGTCAAAGGCTTTAACATAGTCAATAAAGCAGAAATAGATGTTTTTCTGGAACTCTCTTGCTTTTTCCATGATCCAGCGGATGTTGGCAATTTGATCTCTGGTTCCTCTGCCTTTTCTAAAACCAGCTTGAACATCAGGAAGTTCACGGTTCACATATTGCTGAAGCCTGGCTTGGAGAATTTTGAGCATTACTTTACTAGCGCGTGAGATGAGTGCAGTTGTGCGGTAGTTTGAGCATTCTTTGGCATTGCCTTTCTTTGGGATTGGGATGAAAACTGAACTTTTCCAATCTTGTGGCCACTGCTGAATTTCCAGATTTGCTGGCATATTGAGTGCAGCACTTTCACAGCATCATCTTTCAGGATTTGGAATAGCTCCACTGGAATTCCATCACCTCCACTAGCTTTGTTCATAGTGATGCTTTCTAAGACCCACTTGACTTCACATTCCAGGATGTCTGGCTCTAGGTCAGTGATCACACCATCATGATTATCTGGGTCGTGAAGCTCTTTTTTGTACAGTTCTTCTGTGTGTTCTTGCCACCTCTTCTTAATATCTTCTGCTTCTGTTAGGTCCATACCATTTCTGTCCTTTATCGAGCCCATCTTTATATGAAATGTTCCTTTGGTATCTCTGATTTTCTTGAAGAGATCCCTAGTCTTTCCCATTCTGTTGTTTTCCTCTATTTCTTTGCATTGATCGCTGAAGAAGGCTTTCTTATCTCTTCTTGCTATTCTTTGGAACTCTGCATTCAGATGTTTATATCTTTCCTTTTCTCCTTTGCTTTTCGCTTCTCTTCTTTTCACAGCTATTTGTAAGGCCTCCCCAGATAGCCATTTTGCTTTTTTGCATTTATTTTCCATGGGGATGGTCTTGATCCCTGTCTCCTGTACAATGTCATGAACCTCATTCCATAGTTCATCAGGCACTCTATCTATCCGATCTAGGCCCTTAAATCTATTTCTCACTTCCACTGTATAATCATAAGGGATTTGATTTAGGTCATATCTGAATGGTCCAGTGGTTTTCCCTACTTTCTTCAATTTCAGTCTGAATTTGGCAATAAGGAGTTCATGATCTGAGCTACAGTCAGCTCCTGGTCTTGTTTTTGCTGATTGTATAGAGCTTCTCCATCTTTGGCTGCAAAGAATATAATCGATCTGATTTCGGTGTTGACCATCACACCTATTAGGATGGTTAAAATGAGCAACACTGACAACACCAAACCTTATAAAGAATATAGAGCAATGGCATAAATTCGTTACTGGAATAATTCGTTACTGGTGGGAATACAAAATGGTACAGCCACTTTGACAGGCAGTTTTGTTTTTTTTTTTTTTTTTAACAAAAGTAAGCATATTCTTACCATATGATCCAGAAATTGTACTCTTTCATGTGTACTCTAAGGAGTTGAAAATATCAGGTCAGATCAGATCAGTCGCTCAGTCGTGTCCGACTCTTTGCGACCCCATGAACCGCAGCACGCCAGGCCTCCCTGTCCATCACCAGCTACCGGAGGTCACTCAGACTCGCATTCATCGAGTCAGTGATGCCATCCAGCCATCTCATCCTCTGTCGTCCCCTTCTTCTCCTGCCCTCAATCCCTCCCAGCATCAGAGTCTTCTCCAATGAGTCAACTCTTCGCATGAGGTGGCCAAAATACTGGAGTTTCAGCCTTAGCATCATTCCTTCCAAAGAAATTCCAGGATTGATCTCCTTCAGAATGAACTGGTTGGATCTTCTTGCAGTCCAAGGGACTCTCAAGAGTCTTCTCCAACACCACAGTTCAAAAGCATCAATTCTTCAGCACTCAGCCTTCTTCACAGTCCAGCTCTCACATCCATACATGACCACAGGAAAGACCATAGCCTTGACTAGGCGAACCTTTGTTGGTAAAGTAATGTCTCTGCTTTTGAATATGCTATCTAGGTTGGTCATAACTTTCCTTCCAAGGAGCAAGCGTCTTTTAATTTCATGGCTGCAGTCACCATCTGCAGTGATTTTGGAGCCCAGAAAAACAAAGTCTGACACTGTTTCCACTGTTTCCCCATCTATTTCCCATGCAGCAATGGGACCAGATGCCATGATCTTCGTTTTCTGAATGTTGAGCTTCAAGCCAACCTTTTCACTCTCCACTTTCAGTTTCATCAAGAGGCTTTTTAGCCCCTCTTCACTTTCTGCCATAAGAGTGGTGTCATCTGCATATCTGAGGTTATTGATATTTCTCCCGGCAATCTTGATTCCAACTTGTGTTTCTTCCAGTCCAGCATTTCTCATGATGTACTCTGCATATAAGTTAAATAAACATGGTGACAATATACAGCCTTGACGTACTCCTTTTCCTATTTGGAACCAGTCTGTTGTTCCATGACCAGTTCTAACTGTTGCTTCCTGACCTGCATACAGATTTCTTAAGAGGCAGATCAGGTGGTCTGGTATTCCCATCTCTTTCAGAATTTTCCATAGTTTATTGTGATCCACACAGTCAAAGGCTTTGGCATAGTCAATAAAGCAGAAATAGATGTTTTTCTGAAACTCTCTTGCTTTTTCCATGATCCAGCGGATGTTGGCAATTTGATCTCTGGTTCCTCTGCCTTTTCTAAAACCAGCTTGAACATCAGGAAGCTCACGGTTCACATATTGCTGAAGCCTGGCTTGGAGAATTTTGAGCATTACTTTACTAGCGTGTGAGATGAGTGCAATTGTTCGGTAGTTTAAGTTTACACAAAAGCCTACACATGAATATTTGTGCCAGCTTAATTTCCACAATGTGGATGTACCCAAGGTATCTTTCATCAGGTGAATGGATGAAAAATTAAAAAAGATAAAAAGGAACTATAAGACAGAGGAAACAAACATATACTACTGAGTGAAAGAAGCCAATCTGAAATGGGTGCATACTGTCTGATTCCACATACATGAAATTTTGACAAAGGAAAAATGTGGAGATGATGAAAAGATCAATCGTTGGGGGTAGAGAGTGAAAACAAAGATGAGTAAGAGGAGCACAGAGGATATTTAGAGCAGTAAAAATACTCTGTGTGTAATACCATAAGTATTCACCATTATACATTTATGTAAAACCAAAAAACTGTATAACAGAAAAGCAAACTGTGAAGAAGGCTGAGCGCTGAAGAATTGATGCTTTTGAACTGTGGTGTTGGAGAAGACTCTTGAGAGTCCCTTGGACTGCAAGGAGATCCAACCAGTCCATTCTGAAGGAGATCAACCCTGGGATTTCTTTGGAAGGAATGATGCTGAAGCTGAAACTCCAGTATTTTGGCCACCTCATGCGAAGAGTTGACTCATTGGAGAAGACTCTGATGCTGGGAGGGATTGAGGGCAGGAGGAGAAGGGTACGACAGGGGATGAGATGGCTGGATGGCATCACTGACTCGATGAATGTGGGTCTGAGTGACCTCCGAGGGCTGGTGATGGATAGGGAGGCCTGGCGTGCTGCGGTTCATGGAGTCTCAAAGAGTCGGACACGACTGAGCGCCTGATCTGATCTGATCTGATCGGTGATTTTGATATGTCAACAAAGGTTCTCCAGTTGAAATACATGCAGTACGCAATTGAAGAATGTTTATAGGAAGGAGTCTACACATGTGTGAGTATAAGAGACATATGGATATCTGTATTCTTTCTTCTCAATTTTTCTGTAACTCTAAAAGTGCTCTAAAAGATAGTCTTAATAATATTGTAGTAAGAAAGATTTGCAGCTTACATAGTTGAGAATCTAGGAAGATGATGACAGGCTTATTAAACTGACTTGAAGTAAGAAAAGAAAGGAAGTAAAATTAAATATTTGAAATAAGAGAGACAAAGTTTGGGGTTTGCTGTGCTTAGAGGAAGAGCAGAGAAGGCAATGGCACCCCACTCTAGTACTTTTGCCTGGAAAGTCCCATGGACAGAGGAGTCTTGTAGGCTGCAGTCCATGGGGTCGCTAAGAGTCACACATGACTGAGCAACTTCACTTTCAGTTTTCACTTTCATGCATTGGAGAAGGAAATGGCAACTGACTCCAGTGTTCTTGCCTGGAGAATCCCAGGGACGGGGGAGCCTGGTGGGCTGCCGTCTATGGGGTCGCACAGAGTCGAACATGACTGAAGTGACTTAGGAGCAGCAGAGGAAGAGCAGGATGTGAATGTCTGCTGGCAGGAAGATGATTTCATGGTTAGAATCTCCAGTTGACACCAAGGAGACAGTTCTCAGACTTTATCAGCTTGCCCTAATGTGGAGCAGAAGGAAAAATGGAACAATGGTACTTAAAAGTAGATAGCAATCCAACATAAAAAACTTAATCTCTTTATTACATACAACTAGAAAAAAATTGCAAATCCAACTATACCTGCAAAATCAAATCCTGATATAAGATTTCACCTGGTAACCTAGTTCCATAGCAGCTATTCCAAACAGGAAAATGTAACTGAAACTTTTTTTTTTTTTTATCATTTTTTGTTAAAATAAGTTAATCTTCTCTTGTAGAAGCATGCTAGGTATCTAGTAATAAAAGCTACTTCTATCAAGTGTTGCCAAGATATTTTTTAAACAGTGCAGTCTCACTTAGATTCTATGACAGAGATACTTAGTTTATCACCAATACTTATTCTCTTCTATATTAATGAAACACCCAATTCAGTGAATTCAGTTAAAAAATATTTATTACATACCTAACATGTACCATGAACTGTTCTAGGGCTTAAGATAAAGTATGATAAAAATAGAAAAAAATGAATTTCCTTTTCCTGTAAGACTTACATTCTATGGTATGGGACTTAAACTATCTATACATATATGTGTATAAATATGTGTGTGTGTATATATATATATATATATATATATGTAGGTTGCTGCTAAGCTGCTAAATCGCTTCAGTCGTGTCCAACTCTGTGCGACCCCATAGATGGCAGCCCACCAGGCTCCCCCGTCCCTGGGATATATTTAGGTTACATATATAATAAGTTATAGTATATTAAAGTTAATAAATAAGTGTTATGGAACAAATACTAAATATTTGGTAATTGGAGTTGGAAATGATGAAATCAAATGGGAATGAGATTTCATTGACAAATAGGATGGTCAGTGTCTTATAGAGAAGGTGTTGTTCAGTCACAAAGTTGTGTCCAATTCTTTTTTTACCCCATGGACTGTAGCCCACCAGGCTCTTCCATCCATTGGATTTCCCAGGCAAGAATACTCAAGTGGGTTGTCATTTCCTTCTGCAGGGAATCTTCCCAAACCAGGAATTGAACCTGTGTCTTCTGCATAAGATGCATCTCCTGCATTGCAAGTAGATTCTTTGCCAGTGAGCCATTTGAGCAAATTCTTAAAGGATCCAAGTGGATTATTAGGGTAAGAACATTCTAAATGGAGGGACAGGTAGAGAAATGTGCTAAAGTGGTGGCATGTCAGACTTGTTATTGAACTTGGAATAACAAGAGAAGCAGTAAATGAGGATGTCAAACAGGCATTGGGGGCAGCTTCTATAGGGACTTTTGGCTTTAACTCTGAGTGGAATGATGAGTCACAGCATGGTTTGGGGTAGAAGAGTAATATCAGTTTAGAAAACCCACTACTGAGCTACTGACATATATTGGAGAAGGAAATGGCAACCCACTCCAGGATTCTTGCCTAGAGAATTCCATGGATGGTGGAGCCTGGCAGGCTACAGTCCATGGGGTTGCAGAATGTTGGATATGACTGAGAGATTCTCACTCACTCACTCACTCAACTGACATATAGAATGGATAAACTGTGATTGGAAAAGATGATCAGTTCTGAATATTAGGAGCTCAAGTTATTTATTTGACAGTCAAGCAAAGATATGGTGTAGGGGTTGAATATAACAGTCTGGTGTTCCAGAGAGAAGTCTGAGTCAGAGCTGCAAATTTAGAATTTGTTACAATATAAATGGTATGTAGAGCCTTGAGACAGCACAAGATAACCAAGCTGTGCATGTTGATTAAAAAAAACGGAACAAGGTCCAAATATGGAACATTTAAAACTGAAGAGGAAAGAGACTTAAATTTTCAGCTGGATACATAGATACCTAAAATAAGATCTTCCTTTAACTTGATGTGAGTATGTGAACAAGTACTGGCCAAAGGAATTTAAGTAAGTGGGTTACTTGATGGCTTGAGTGAACCTCCTGGAAACCAAATGTCAAACTCCTTTCTCCTTTTCTTCTCTTCCCCCATTCTTGCTCTCGTGGATATAGATAAACTTCTAGTTACCATATGAGACTTGTGTGCAAGAGCACACTCTGGGGAGGGCATATTGAGTGCAGGAGGATGCCTGAGTTCTTGGGACTCAGAAAAATTATACTACTATACCATCCATGGGCTACCATCTTCCAGGTAGTTAAATGAGATATGAATATTTTTGTTTTGTTTCATCCTGCTTACCTTTAGATCTGCGTTGTTTTCAGGTGAAATTAATCCTAAGTGGTAGGTTCCCCTAAAACAAAATAAAACAAAGGAGAATGTACTATTTTCCTTCATTATTTTTTTTAAATAATGAAATAATGCCATTTGCAGCCACACAGATAGACCTAGAAATTATTACACTAAGCAAAATAAGTCAGAAAGAGAAAGATAAGACCATATGCTATCACTTATGTGTAAAATCTAAAATATGGCACAAATGAACTTGTCTATGAGACAGAAACAGACTCATAGACACAGAGCAGATCTGTGGTTGACAAGGGCTGGGAGAGGGATAGACTGGGAGTTGGGGATTCAGTCAGTTCAGTTCAGTCGCTCAGTTGTGTCCGACTCTCTGCAACCCTATGAATCACAGCACGCCAGGCCTCCCTGTCTATCACCAACTCCTGGAATTCACTCAGACTCATGTTCATCGAGTCAGTGATGCCATCCAGCCATCTCATCCTCTGTTGTCCCCTTCTCCTCTTGCCCCCAATCCCTCCCAGCATCAGAGTCTTTTCCAATGAGTCAACTCTTCACATGAGGTGGCCAAAGTACTGGAGTTTCAGCTTTAGCATCATTCCTTCCAAAGAACACCCAGGACTGATCTCCTTCAGAATGGACTGGTTGGATCTTCTTGCAGTCCAAGGGGCTCTCAAGAGTCTTCTCCAACACCACAGTTCAAAACCATCAATTCTTCGGCACTCAGCTTTCTTCACAGTACAACTCTCACATCCATACAAGAGCGCTGGAAAAACCATAGCCTTGACTAGACGACCTTTGTTGGCAAAGTAATGTCTCTGCATTTTAATATGCTATCTAGGTTGGTCATAACTTTCCTTCCAAGAAGTAAGCATGTTTTAATTTCATGGCTGCAGTCACCATCTGCAGTGATTTTGGAGACCTCCAAAATAAAGTCTGACAGAGTTTGGGATTAGCAAATGCAAACTATTCTATATAGAATGGATAAACAACAAGGACCTACTGTTTAGCGCAGTGAATTATATTCGATATCCTATGATTAACCATAATGGAAAAGAATATGAAAAAGAGTATATATGTGTATAACTGAATCACTCTGCTGTACAGCAGAAATTAACACCACATTATATGTCAATAAAATTAAAAAACAAACCAAAAAACCTGTAAAATCCCGCATACCATCTCTAGACTTTCAAGAAGTGATGAGTATCTGGTCTTTACCTTCTCAGGTGCCTCCTCTGTAAATGACATTTGAGGGGCCCCAACAATACATGTCATGAACATAAACTGCACTCAGCCTGCTTTATTTGAAGTCTCTCAAGCTTTTCATCATATTTAAGAGTCCTCCTTTTAAAATGTCATTTAGCCATCACACTTCTAGGATTCGGTTTTTAGATTTTTATTTTATAATGATTATTTTCATTTTGGTAAGCTTTTGCAATAAGTCTCAGTCCTATTTTCTCCAAAAGAATATTTTAATACCTACCTGTAGACCCTTCCTGGAGAAGGCAATGGCACCTGACTGCAGTACTCTTGCCTGGAAAATCCCACGGACAGAGGAGCCCAGCAGGCCGCAGTCCATGCTAAGGGTCGGAAACAACTGAGCAACCCCACCCCCACTTTTCATTAATGTTCTTGCTTGGAGAATCCCAGGGATGGGGGAGCCTGGTGGCCTGCTGTCCATTGGGTCGCACAGAGTTGGACACGACTGAAATGACTTAGCAGCAGTAGACCCTGCCAGGCAGGATGAGTTGAGCAAGTCTACTGCCATGAGATATTGGGCTGTGTCACTAAATGGTAGAGTCAGAATTCAAACCCAGGTTGAAACGACTCCAACACCTACAACTCTTTACCATTACAGGCAACTTCCCAGAGACATGGGATTAGCCGTTGGCTGGGGTCAAGACTGAGATGATTTTCTTCACTTGATATTTCAAAGGCATTATATCTTCACAGTAAGAGTGACACAACCACACATGGTATTGTTTACATCCGCCCTTTTGTTTGAAACTATGGACTTTAAAGAGAATATGGTTAAAGTAAAAAGAAAGAAAACAACTTTTAACTCAATGATAAAAGATGAAAGACCAACAGTAAATGAACTAAATAAGTTCAGTTAAGTTCAGTTCAGTCACTCAGTCGTGTCTGAATCTTTGTGACCCCATGAATCGCAGCACACTAGGCCTCCCTGTCCATCACCAACTCCTGGAGTACATCCAAACCCATGTCCACTAAGTTGGTGATGCCATCCAACCATCTCATCCTCTGCCGTCCCCTTCTCCTCCTGCCCTCAATCTTTCCCAGCATCAGGGTCTTTTCAAATGAGGCCGCTCTTTGCATCAGGTGGCCAAAGTACTGGAGTTTCAGCTTCAACATCAATCCTACCAATGAACACAGGACTGATCTCCCTTAGGATGGACTGGTTGGATCTCCTTGCAGTCCAAGGGACTCTCAAGAGTCTTCTCAAACACCACAGTTCAAAACCATCAATTCTTCCATGCTCAGCTTTCTTTACAGTCCGACTCTCACATCCATACATGACTACTGGAAAAACCATAGCCTTGACTAGATCACTTTGTTGACAAAGTGAAGAAGTGAAGTCGCTCAGTCGTGTCTGATTCTTTGTGACTCCATGGACTATAGCCTACAGTGCTCCTCCGTCCATAGGACCTTCCAGGCAAGAGTACTGGAGTGGGTTCCATTTCCCTCTCCAGAGGATCTTCCCAACCCAGAAATTGAACCTGAGTCTCCCTCATTGTAGGCAGACGCTTTACCATCTGAGCCACCAGGGAAGTCAAAGTGATGTCTCTGCTTTTTAATATGCTGTCTAGGTTGGTCATAACTTTCCTTCCAAAGAGTAAGTGTCTTTTAATTTCACGACCACAATCACCATTTGCAGTGATTTTGGAGCTCAAAAAAATAAAGTCAGCCACTGTTTCCACTGTTTCCCCATCTATTTTCCATGAAGTGATGGGACCAGATGCCATGGTCTTAGTTTTCTGAATGTTAAGCTTTAAGTCAACTTTTTCACTCTCCTCTTTCACTTTCATCAAGAGGCTCTTTAGTTCTTCACTTTCTGCCATAAGGGTAGTGTCATCTGCATATCCGAAGTTATTGATATTTCTCCTGGCAATCTTGATTCCAGCTTGTGCTTCATCCAGCCCAGCGTTTCTCATGATGTACTCTGCATATAAGTTAAATAAGCAGGGTGACAATATACAGCCTTGATGTACTCCTTTTCCAATTTGGAACCAGTCTGTTGTTCCATGTCCAGTTCTAACTGTTGCTTCCTGACCTGCATACAGGTTTCTCAAGAGGCAGGTCAGGTGGTCTGGTATTCCCATCTCTTTCAGAATTTTCCACAGTTTCTTGTGATCCACACAGTCAAAGGCTTTGGCATAGACAATAAACAGAAATAGATGTTTTTCTGGAACGAACTCTTTTGCTTTTTCGATGATCCAGCGGATGTTGGCAATTTGATCTCTGGTTCCTCTGCCTTTTCTAAAACCAGCTTGAGCATCTGGAAGTTCAGAATTCACATATTGATGAAGCCTGGCTTGGAGAATTTTGAGCATTACTTTACTAGCGTGTGAGATGAGTGCAATTGTGCGGTTGTTTGAACATCTTTGACATTGCCTTTCTTTGCGATTAGAATGAAAACTGACCTTTTCCAGTCTTGTGGCCACTGCTGAGATTTCCAAATTTGGTGGCATATGGAGTGTAGCATCATCTTTCAGGATTTGACATAACTCAACTGGAATTCCGTCCCCTCCATTAGCTTTGTTCATAGTATTGCTTCCTCAGGCCCACTTGACTTCACATTCCAGGATGTCTGGCTCTAGGTCAGTGATCACAGCATCATTATTATCTGGGTCGTGAAGATCTTTTTTGTACGGTTCTCCTGTGTATTCTTTTTTTTTATTTGAAAAGCTTTTATTTTATTATTTTATTTTTTTTTTTCTACAAGAAGCATAATGGGTTATGTAGGGGAATACAAACAATTCTGTGTCTGGACTTTGAAGTTTAAAATCAGGGGATTTGGAAAGATGATGCTGAATAAGCAGGCAGTGGCTTTTATGATGGGACCTGAATGTCACCTTATGGAGTAGAAAGTCAATATTGTATTGTATATTGTATTAAATTGAATAATTTGCCGATTTTGGCATATAAATAGACATACAAATGTATGGATATGAGAGTTGGACTATAAAGAAAACCGAGCACCGAAGAATTGATGCTTTTTTTTTTTTTTTTTGCAGGGGAAAATGGACAAAGGAAAGGATCAGTGAGGGTGGAAGGGAAATGGGAAGAAAGAAGGGGAGTGATGGTGGGGAGGAATATATGTAATTTCTTAACCAATGGCTTTCTGTTTTTAATCACAAAGAACACTTAAAAAAAAAAAATCATGTTGAATTCATCCTATATTAGGAGGTTTGTTCTCGAAATGGGAAGTTCAGGAAACAAAAAGTCCAGTTTGGGTGTCCTCATCTTAGGCACATCTTGGTATTTTGTACTGGTAGGTCTATCTTTACCACAATATATTATTTAGGACAGGATCACATTTGTCACCTCTTCCTCCCTACTACCCAAAGTGGTACCAAACCCATAAAATAGTCAATAAAGCTTTACAGAGTGAACAAATAAGTCTTTTTTTTTTTTTTTTAACTCTCCTGAGTGAACTGAATTTTTTGAGGGTCATAAGCGAATATGTTTTGCTTTTTACTTTGTCTATTAAAGCCAGATTATATGAGTAGGGTATTAAAGTCTCCCACTATTATTGTATTGCTGCATATTTCTTCTATCATATTAATTAATGTTTGTCTTAGATATATCAATGCTCCAATGTTGGGTGCATATATATTTATAATTGTGATAACTTCTTTTTGGATTGTTCCTTTAAGTCGTTATGTGTAACCTTCATTGTCTCCTTTTCAGGATCTTTAAAGTCAATTTTATCTGATATAAGTATTGCTACTCCTGTTTTCTTATGGTCCATATTTGCATAGAAAATCTTTTTCCAGCCCTTCATTTTCAATCAGTATATATCCCCTATTTTAAGGTGGTTCTCTTGTAGACAACATATATAGGGGTCTAGTTTTTGTATCCATTTGACGCATTTTAGTCTTTTGGTTGTCTCTTGTAGACAAGGTATGTAGGGGTCTGGTTTTTGTATCGATTCGGCCAGTCTTTGTCTGTTGATTAGGGCATTTAGCCCATAAACGTTTAAAGCAATTATTGATAAATAAGATTTACTTTATTGTTTTGGGTTCGAATTTATACACCCTTGTAGTGATTCCTATCTAGAGAATGTCCTTTAGTTTTTGTTGGAGAAATGGTTTAGTGGTGCAAAATTCTCTCAACTTTTGCTTATCTGTGAAGCTTTTGATTTCTCTTTCATATTTGAATGAGATCCTTGCTGGATACAATAATCTAGGCTGTAAGTTATTTTCTCTCATCACTTTAATTACGTCTTGCCATTCCCTCCTGGCTTGGAGAGTTTCTATTGAAAGATCAGCTGTTATCCTTATGGGAATTCCCTTGTGAGTTATTTGATGTTTTTCCCTAGCTGCTTTTAATATTTGTTCTTTATGTTTAATCTTTGTTAATTTGATTAATATGTCTTGGGGTGTTTCGCCTTGGCTTTATCCTGTTAGGGACTCTCTGGATTTCTTGAACTTGAGTGGTAATTTCCTTCTCCATTTTAGGGAAGTTTTCAACTATTATCTCCTCAAGTATTTCCTCATGATCTTTCTTTTTATCTTCTTCTTCTGGAACTCCTATGATTCGAATGTTGTAGCGATTAATGTTATCCTGGAGGTTTCTGAAATTGTCCTCATTTCTTTTGATGCGTTTTTCTTTTTTCTCGTCTGATTCATTTATTTCTAGGATTCTATCTTCTAATTCACTAATCCTATCTTCTGCCTCTGTTATTCTACTATTTGTTGCCTCCAGGGTGTTTTGGATCTCATTTATTGCATTATTCATTATGTGTTGACTCTTTTTTATTTCTTCTAGGTCCTTGTTAAACCTTTCTTGCATCTTCTCAATCCTTGTCTCCAGACTCTTTAACTGTGATTCCATTTTGATTTCGAGATTTTGGATTAATTTCACTATCATTATTCGGAATTCTTTATCAGGTAGATTCCCTATCTCTTCCTCTTTGGTTTGGTTTGGTTTGGTGGGCATCTATCCTGTTCCTTTAGCTGCTGGGTATTCTTTTGTCTCTTCATTTTGTTAAAATTGCCAAGTTTAGAGTGTCCTTACTATATTCTGGTAGTTCGTTGAATTCTCTTTGTTGAGGCGGTTTACAGGTCTTTTCAATATCTGATCTCTGCCCTGTTACAGAAGGGGTGGAGATGAACACCCAAATCTAAACCGACCAGGTTCAGGCACTCAGATAATCATCAGAAGCACAGACTTGGTTGAGTCTGCGTTTTATGCCCTTCCCAGATCCGAGTAGCGCAGGTGATGAAATGTTCAGTGAGCGCAGCTATCTCCGCCACTCATTTTTCTGGGTATACAAACAGCACACTTTCTCAGGCAGATGTTGACCATCCAGAGCCCCAAGAAGCGTGAGTCAGCACAGAAACCTACTCACAGTTCCATTAGACAGTGTCTCTCTAGGGCTGTAATTGCCCTCCTCTAGCCCTGGCTGCCTGTCACCGGAGTGGGATGGCCTGAAGCCGGCGAACTCTGTGCAGCCCTTTTTTCTGTATGTAGTCCTGGTGGTGTCTTAAGTTAGGGCTGGCTTTCGATGTAGTAGATAACCGACAGTCTGGTTATTTCGCTCAGATAGCGCCCGAGATAGCTGGGCCAAATCCTTTCTCAAAGCAATGCAGGCCTCACCGCTCCTCCTAGCCCAGTCCCCGCTTGCCAATAGCAAATGCTGGTGTCCGCGCCACTTCTCCGCAAAAGGAGTTACCGCAGGACTCGTTTTCTCGTTTTGAAGACAATGAGTTGTCTTTCTAAGTGCCTGATGTCCTCTGCCGGCATTCAGAAGTTGTTTTATAGAATTTACACTCAGCATTCAAATGTTCTTTTAATGGATTTGTGGAGGAGAAAGTATTCTCCCTGTCTTACTCGTCCGTCATCTTAGCTCCTCCCTCTGAAAAGCTTTTAAAAATTCTCCTGTGTATTCTTGCCACTTGTTCTTAATATCTTCTGCTTCTGTGAGGTCCCTACCTCCTTCATTATTTTTATAGTGAGGAAAAAAATATTCTCTTTTTGGTAAGAAATTTAGATTATATTATACTACCAGAGCATTACTTTACTAGCGTGTGAGATGAGTGCAATTGTCCCGTTTTGAGCATTCTTTGGCATTGCCTTTCTTTGGAATTGAAATGAAAGCTGACCTTTTCCAGTCCTGTGGCCACTGCTGAGTTTTCCAAATTTGCTGGCATATTGAGTGCACTTTCACAGCATCATATTTCAGGATTTGAAAGAGTTCAACCAGAATTCCATCACTTCCACTAGCTCTGTTTGTAGTGATGCTTTCTAAGGCCCACTTGACTTCACATTCCAGAATGTTTGGCTCTAGGTCAGTGATCACACCATCCTGATTATCTGGGTCATGAAGATCTGTTTTGTACAGTTCTTCTGTGTATTCTTGCCACCTCTTCTTAATATCTTCTGCTTCTGTTAGGCCTATACCATTTCTGTCCTTTAGCGAGCCCATCTTTGCATGAAATTTTTCCTTGGTATCTCTAATTTTCTTGAAGAGATGTCTAGTCTTTCCCATTCTGTTTTTTCCCTCTATTTCTTTGCATTGATTGCTGAGGAAGTCTTTCTTATCTCTTCTTGCTATTCTTTGGAACTCTGCATACAGATGCTTATATCTTTGCTTTTCTCCCTTGCTTTTCTCTTCTCTTCTTTTCACAGCTATTTGTAAGGCCTCCCCAGACAGCCATTTTGCTTTTTTGCATTTCTTTTCCATGGGGATGGTCTTGATCCCTGTCTCCTGTACAATGTCACGAACCTCATTCCATAGTTCATCAGGCACTCTATCTATCAGATCTAGGCCCTTAAATCTATTTCTCACTTCCACTGTATAATCATAAGGGATTTGATTTAGGTCATACCTGTATGGTCTAGTGGTTTTCCCTACTTTCTTCAATTTCAGTCTGAATTTGGCAATAAGGAGTTCATGATCTGAGCTACAGTCAGCTCCTGGTCTTGTTTTTGCTGATTGTATAGAGCTTCTCCATCTTTGGCTGCAAAGAATATAATCAATCTGATTTCAGTGTTGACTTTTTGGTGATGTGCATGTGTAGAGTCCTCTCTTGTGTTGTTGGAAGAGGGTATTTGTTATGTCAAAATTCTCCAAGCCAGGCTTCAACAATATGTGAACCGTGAACTCCCTGATGTTCAAGCTGGTTTTAGAAAAGGCAGAGGAACCAGAGATCAAATTGCCAACATCTGCTATATCATGGAAAAAACAGAAGAGTTCCAGAAAAACATCTATTTCTGCTTTATTTACTATGCCAAAGCCTTTGACTGTGGATCACAATAAACTATGGAAAATTCTGAAAGAGATGGGAATACCAAAGTTCAACATTCAGAAAACGAAGATCATGGCACCTGGTCCCATCACTTCATGGGAAATAGATGGGGAAACAGTGGAAACAGTGTCAGACTTTATTTTTTGGGGCTCCAAAATCACTGCAGATGGTGACTGCAGCCATGAAATTAAAAGACGCTTGCTCCTTGGAAGTAAAGTTATGACCAACCTAGATAGCATATTCAAAAGCAGAGACATTACTTTCCCAACAAAGGTTCGTCTAGTCAAGGCTATGATTTTTCCTGTGGTCACGTATGGATGTGAGAGTTGGACTGTGAAGAAGGCTGCTGCTGCTGCTGCTAAGTCGCTTCAGTCGTGTCCGAGAGCCGAAGAATTGATGCTTTTGAACTGTGGTGTTGGAGAGGACTCTTGAGAGTCCCTTGGACTGCAAGGAGATCCAAGCAGTCCATTCTGAAGGAGATCAGCCCTGGGATTTCTTTGGAAGGAATGATGCTAAAGCTGAAACTCTAGTACTTTGTCCATCTCATGCAATGTGTTGACTCACTGGAGAAAACTCTGATGCTGGGAGGGATTGGGGGCAGGAGGAGAAGGGGACAACAGAGGATGAGGTGGCTGGATGTCATCACTGACTCAATGGACATAAGACTTGGTGAACTCCAGGAATTAGTGATGGACAGGGAGACCTGGCGTCTGCGATTCATGGGGTTGCAAAGAATCAGACACGATTGAGCGACTGAACTGTGCTGAACTGATACTACCTGAAATATCAGTGTATTTTCTTCCTTCCATGTGGGAAAGGATAACCCCTGTGGTTTATTCTTTATTTAATAGCAAGTAATTTAATAAAGTGTGTATGATAGTATTGAAGCAATCATGGAACAGTCATGAAGTGTATAAGATGTCAAAAGTTTGACAGTGAGCTACATATAGACATAAACAGAACCTGTGAATTATTATACATTTTGATGGCTTCCCAGGTGGCACTAGGGTAAAGAACCTTCTTGCCAAAGCAGGAAGCATAATAAGACTCAGTTCGATCCCTTGGTAGGAAAGATCCTCTGAAGGAGGGAATGGCAACCCACTTCAGTATTCTTGCCTAGAGAATCCCATGGACAAGAGAAACCTAGCAGACTGAAGTCTATAGGGTGACAAGGAGACATGACTGAAGCTTTTTAGCATGCACACATCCATTTTGATATAGTTTTGAGTACAGTTTTTCTGAAGGGCTTAGCAGGGAAATCCTTCCTAAAATGTGTTATTACATAGGATCCCGTTACATAAAACAGAAAACAGCCAAGTGCTTTGGTAGGGAAAGTACCGCCCCCTCATTTTTTTTTACCCTATTAGTCATTCAATAAGACAACCTTAAAATATCTCTTGAAACTATTGTACAGGGTAAAATTTAAAATACTGTGTAAAAGTATTAGGGGCAAAGATTTAACGTATGTTGACAGTGTTATTTCTTTATTATAACCTCTGGTTATATTAGCATAAGCAAGGAATTTATTCAGAATTTTAGATAATTATCATAGTCTGTCACTATGAGACTATAAGAGTATTTGAGACTATGATACTTGGAGAATATTTTGGGTGGGATGAAGAGCTGCTAAATGTCTTTAAGTCATTTTCTAAATCCTAGTTAAAGAAAATCATGGTTTTGCATATAGAAAGCACCAGTGTATAAATTTCTCTTTCAGAGTTTTCTTTGAAAACTTTCTTGTTGTTGTAAATGAGAACCTACATACACAATTATGTAAGATTCAAGAAGGCAGCTGCAAATATATAACACTACAGATGCATCTGTAAAAGAAGGAAAAAAAGAAAAGCCAATGTTCTGATTTTTATTTAGACTCCTTTCAAAGAGGAGATGGGACCCAATAGGAAGAAAAGTCACTAGGCAATTAATAAACATTACTTTTCATCTCACTGCTTTACTTTTATTGCCTCATCCTTTATAGTTTTATGGGTTTGTTCTTGCCGCCCTAATCTTTCCCTCTTGTAATTTTGTGTTGATTTAAAATCAGCTTTCCTGCAGCTTTTTTAGGCTAGGGACTTCTCCATTAATAGTGTGCTTGCCCAGCATTTTTGCTGTATCCTTCACAGCTCTATTTAAGAGTTAAAAAGTAGGTGATAAGATTGAAATATGTTAATATAAAAATGAAGAAAAGGATTTGTCTTTAGTATATTAGTAAGATTAAGCAATGGTTAGAGAGTTCTAGACCATCTGTGTTTTATCCTTTGCTTGTCAAAGCTGCTCCCACATCTCTATAAAGACACTAAATGGCAGCTCTCCTCCAAGGTCAGGTTATTCTGTTACTGCAAGTGAAAAGCATGAAAGAGATTTATTAGGCAGCAGCATGCATCTATGCATTTTTATCTCTCTCCAATATAAATACCTAGGAGATGCTTGAAACAGTGTTTAAAAGGAGTCCTAATGAATTATAAATGATGATAAATCTGACTTGATTTCAAAGTGATGGGTGTTTTACACGTAACACTTTTGCTATGGAGGTTGCCCTTTATTACCTAGTTCTTTTAAGTTCGAATATATGATGCATTATGCAAAACTGATATCTAGAGATACTGGTTCAAACAATAAAAACATAAGAATAAAGTATAAAACATTTTATTGTATATATACTGAATACTTAAAGATATAAACATTCATGTACAGTATCTATATAGATTTGCTTTTTCATATAAAATATATTAATTATTCAATCGGGCACATTTGATTTTTTTGTTTGTTTAAATTTATTTTTTTATTGAAGGATAATTTCTTTACAGAATTTTGTTCTTTTCTGAAAAAAATCTCAACCTGAATCAGCCATAGGTATACATATATCCCCTCCATTTGGAACTTCCCTACTATCTCAGTCCCCATCCCAACCCTCTAGGTTGAGATACAGAGCCCCTGTTTGAGTTTCTTAGTCATGCAGCAAATTCCTGTTGGCTATCTATTTTACATATGGTAATGTAAGTTTCCATGTTAGTCTTTCCATACATCTCACCCTCTCCTCCCCTCTCCCCATGCTCACAAGTCTATTCTCTATGTCTCTTTCTCCACTGTTGCCCTGTAAATAAATTTTTCAGTATCATTTTTCTAGATTCCATATATATGTGTTAGAATAAGATATTTCTTTCACTTTCTGACTCACTTCACTCTGTATAATAGATTCTATGTTCATCTACCTCATCAGAACTGACTCAAAGGTAATACTTTTTATGGCTGAGTAATATTCCATTGTGTATATGTACCACTACTTCTTTATCCATTCATCTGTTGATGGACATCTAGGCTGCTTCCATGTTCTAGCTATTGTAAACAGTGCTGCAGTGAAAAATGGGATGCATGTGTCTCTTTAAATTTTGGTGTCCTCAGGGTATATGCCTAAGAGTGGGATTGCTGGGTTATATTGTGGTTTCATTTCTAGTTTTTTAAGGAATCTCCATAGTGACTGTTTCAGTATACAGTCCCACCAACAGTGCAAGAGTGATCCCTTTTCTCCACACCCTATCCAGCATTTATTGTTTGTAGACTTTTTGATGATGGCCATTCTGACTGGTGTGAGGTGATATATCATTGTAGTTTTGATTTGCATTTCTCTAATAATGAACGATGTTGAGCATCTTTTCGTGTTTGTTAACCATCTATATGTCTTCTTAGAAGACATGTTTAGGTATTTTCCCCACTTTTTGATTAGGTTGTTTGTTTTTCTGGCTTGAATTACATGAGCTACTTGTATATTTTGGAAATTAATCCTTTGTCAGTTGTATCATTTGCTATTTTTTCCCATTTTGAGGGTTGTATTTTCACCTTGTCTATAGTTTCCTTTGCTGTGCAAAAACTTTTAAGTTTAATCGGGTCCCCCTTGTTTACTTTTGTTTTTATTTCCATTACTCTAGGAGGTGGGTCATAGAGGATCTTGCTTTGATTTATGTCATCGACTGTTCTGCCTATGTTTTCCTCTAAGAGCTTTATAGCTTCTGGTCTTGCATTTAGATTTTTAATCCATTTTGACTTTTATCATTTGTATGGTATTGGGAAATGTTGTAATATCATTCTTTTACATGTAGCTGTCCAGTTTTCCCATCATCATTTATTGAAGAGGCTGTCTTTGCCCCATCGTATATTCTTGCCTCCTTTGCCAATTATAAGATACCCATAGGTGCATGAGTTTCCATTGGTCTATGTTTCAGTTTTTGTGCCAGTACCATACTGTTTTGATGACTGTAGCTTTGTAGTATAATCTGAAGTCAGGAAGGTTGATTCCTCTGGCTCCATTCAACTTTCTCAAGACTTCTTTGGCTATTCAGGGTATTTTGTGTTTCCATATGAATTGTGAAATTTTTTGTTCTAGTTCTGTGAAAATTGTCATTGGTAATTTGATAGGGATTGCATTTAATTTGTAGATTGCATTTGGTAATATAGTCATTTTCACAATACTTGATTCTTCTTACCTAAAAACATGGAATATCTCTCCATCTATTTATGTCATCTTTGATTTCTTTCATCAGCTTCTTATAATTTTCTGTGTACAGTTCTTTTGTCTCTTTAGGTAAGTTTATTCCTAGGTATTTAATTTTTTTTTGTTGCAGTGGTGAATGGGATTGATTCTGTAATTTCTTTTTTATTTTTCATTGTTAGTATATAGAAATGAAAGTGATTTCTGTGTATTGATTTTGTATCCTGCAACTTTGTTAAATTCACTGATTAGCTCTAGTAATTTTCTGCTACTATCTTTAGGGTTTTCTATGTACAGTATCATGTCATTTGCAAACAGTGAAAGCTTTATTTCTTTTTTTCTGACCTGGATACATTTTATTTCTTTTTCTTGTCTGATTACTGTAGCCAGGAATTCCAGAACAATATTGAATAAGAGTGGTGACAATGGACACCCTTATCTGTTCCTATGTTAGGGGGAATGCTTTCAGTTTTTCACAATTGAGGATAATGTTTACTGTAGGCTTACCATATATGGCCTTTACTATGTTGAGGCCCATTTTTTGAAGAGTTTTAACCATAAATTGGTGCTGAATGTTTTCAAAGGCTTTTTCTGCATCTATTCAGATGATCATATGGTTTTTATCTTTCATTTTATTAATATGGTGTATCTCATTGATTTATTTGCTTATTTTGAAGTATCTTTGCCTTCCTGGAATAAACTCCAGTTGATCATGGTATTTGAGTTTTTTGATGTGTTGCTGATTTCTGTTCACTAAAATTTTGTTGAGGATTTTGCATCTATGTCCATCAGTGATATTGGCCTGTAGTTTTCATTGTTTTTGTGCTATATTTGTCTGGTTTTGATTTCAGGGTGATGTTGGCCTGATAGAGTGAGTTTGGAAGTGTTCCAACATTTTGAAAGAGTTTTAGAAGGATAGGTATTACTCTTCTCTAAATGTTGGAAAGAATTCTCCTATGGAACCGTCTGGTCCTGGGCTTTTGTTTTTTTGGAGATTTTTGATCACAGCTTCAATTTCAGTGCTTTAATTGGGTTTTTCATAATTTCTATTTTTTCCTGGTTCAGTCTTTGAAGATTGAACTTTTCCAAGAATCTGTCCATTTCTTCTAAGGTTATCCACTTTATGGCCATATAGTTGTTCATAATTGTCTAATATAATCCATTGTATTTCTGCATTGTCTGTTGTAACCTTTCCATTTTCATTTCTAATTTTTTTGATTTGATTATTCTCCTTTATTTTCTGGATGAGTCTGCTGTTTTTTTTTTTTTTTTTTCTTGATGAGTCTGGCTCAAGGGTTGTCAATTTTCTTTATCTTCTCAAAGAACCAGATTTTACTTTTATTACTTTATACTATCATTTCTTTTTCATTTATTTTCTGCTCAGATCTTTATGATTTCTTTCCTTCTACTAATTTCAGCAATTTTTTTGTTCTTTTTTTTCCCAGTTGTTTTAGGTATAAAGTTAGTTTGTCTATTCAATGTTTTTCTTGTTTCTTGTGGTAGGAATGTATTGCTATAAACTTCCTTCTTAGAACTGCTTTTGCTGTATCCCAAAGGCTTGAGTTATTGTGTTTTCAATGTCATTTGTTTCTAAGTTTTTTTCTGTTTCCTTTTTGATTTTCAGTAACCTGTTGGTTATTTAGAAACATATTGTTTAATCTCCATGTGTTTGTGTTTCTTAATAGTCTTTTTCTTATAATTGATATCTAGTCTCATAGCATTGTGATTGGAGAAGATGCTTGATACGATTTCAGTTTTCTTAAATTTACTGAGATGTGATTTGTGACCCAAGATGTTGTCTATCCTGGAGGATGTTCATTGTGCACTTGAGAAGATGTATTCTTCTGCATTTGGAATGAATGTCCTGAAGATATAATGAGATCCATCAGATCTAATGTATCATTTGATTCTTGTGTTTCCTTATTAATTTTCTATTTTGATGATCTGTCCATTGGTGTGAGTGGGCTGTTAAAGTCTCCTACTATTATTGTGTTACTGTCAGTTACTGCTTTTATGTCTGTTAGTGTTTTTCTTATGTATTGAGGTGCTCCTATGTTGGGTGCATAAATATTTACAATTGTTACATCTTCCTCTTGTATTGATCCCTTGATCATTATATAGTGTCCTTCCTTATCTCTTGTAATCTTCTTTATTAATTAATTAAATTTATTTTAAGGTCTATTTTGTCTGATATAAGGATTGCTACTCCAGCTTTCTTTTGCTTCCCATTTGCATGGAATTTATTTTTCCATTCTCTCACTTTCAATCCATATGTGTCTTTAGGTCTGAAGTGGGTTTCTTGTAGACAGCATATATATGGGTCTTGTTTTTGTATCCATTGAGCCAGCCTGTGTCTTTTTGTTGGAGCATTTAGTACATTTATATTTAAAGTAATTATTGATATACCTGTCCCTATTGCCAGGCTTCCCTGGTGGCTCAGATGGTAAAGCGTCTGCCTACAATGCAGGAGACTCGGGTTCGATCCCTGGGCAGGGAAGTTTCCCTGGAGAAGGAAATGGCAACCCACTCCAGTACTCTTGCCTGGAAAATCCCATGGATGGAGGAGCCTGGTAGGCTCCGTGTATGGGGTCGCAAAGAGTCAGACATGACTGAGCGACTTCACTTTCACTTTACATTGCCATTTTATTAATTGTTTCAAGTTGTATATTTTTAGCCTTCTCTTGTATGTCTGAAGAGGGGCTAAAAGCCTCTTGATGAAAGTGAAAGTGGAGAGTGAAAAGGTTGGCTTAAAGCTCAACATTCAGAAAACGAAGATCATGGCATCTGGTCCCATTACTGCATGGCAAATAGATGGGGAAACAGTGGAAACAGTGTCAGACTTTGTTTTCCTGGGCTCCAAAATCACTGCAGATGGTGACTGCAGTCATGAAATTAAAAGACGCTTACTCCTTGGAAGGAAAGTTATGACCAACCTAGATAGCATATTCAAAAGCAGAGACATTACTTTGCCAACAAAGGTTCGCCTAGTCAAGGCTATGGTCTTTCCTGTCGTCATGTATGGATGTGAGAGCTGGACTGTGAAGAAGGCTGAGCACCAAAGAATTGATGCTTTTGAACTGTGGTGTTGGAGAAGACTCTTGAGAGTCCCTTGGACTGCAAGAAGATCCAACCAGTCCATTCTGAAGGAGATCAATCCTGGAATTTCTTTAGAAGGAATGATGCTAAAGCTCAAACTCCAGTATTTTGGCCACCTCATGCGAAGAGTTGACTCATTGGAGAAGACTCTGATGCTGGGAGGGATTGAGGGCAGGAGGAGAAGGGGACGACAGAGGATGAGATGGCTGGATGGCATCACTGAGTCGATGGATGCGAGTCTGAGTGACCTCCGGGAGCTGGTGATGGACAGGGAGGCCTGGCGTGCTGCGGTTCATGGGGTCGCAAAGAGTCGGACACGACTGAGCGACTGACCTCTCTCTCTGATCTCTGATCTCTTGTATGTCTTGCCTATATAAGCCCCTTTTACATTTGCTGTAAAGTTTGGTTGATGGTACTGATTTTTCCTGACATTTTCTTGTCTGAAAAGCTTTATTCCCCCCATCAATTTTGAATGATTTCCTTGGTGGGAACAGTAATCTTGGTTGTAGATTTTTACCTTTCAGTACTTTAAATACATCCTACCATTCTCTTCTGGCCTGCAGAATTTCTGCTGAAAGGTCAGCTGTTAAACATATGGGGTTTCCCTTGTATGTTACTTGTTGCTTTTCCCTTGCCCCTCTTAATATCCTTTCTTTGTGTTTAGTTTTTGTTAGTTTGATTAGTATGTGTCTTGGCATGTTTCTCTTTGGGTTTATCCTGTATGGGACACTTTGTGCCTGTTGGACTTGATTGACTCTTTCCTTTTCCATATTGGGGAAATTTTCAGTTATCATCTCTTCAAAAATTTTCTTATAACCTTTCTTTTTCTCTTCTTCTTCTGTGACCCCTATAATTCTAATGTTGGTGTGTTTGATATTGTGTCAGAGGTCTCTGAGACTATCCTCAGGTCTTTTCATTCTTTTTACTTTTTTCTGCTCTTCAGAAGTTATTTCCACCATTTTATCTTCCAGAACAATTATGTGTTCTTCTGCTTCAGATATTCTGCTCTTGATTTCTTCCAGAGTATTTTTAATTTCAGAAAAATGTATTGTTTCTCTCTTCATGTTTATCCTTTAATTCTGCTAGGTATTTGTTACTTGATTCTTGCATTTTCTCCATTTTGTTTTCAAGGTTTTTGATCATCTTTACTATCATTATTCTGAATTCTTTTTCAGGTAGTTTGCCTATTTCGCCTTCATTTATTTGGGTTTCTGTGTTTCTCATTTGTTCTTTCATTTGTGTAGTATTTCCCTGTCTTTACATTATGTGTGTGTGTGTGTGTGTGTGTGTGTGTATACATATATATATATACTTATTGTGTTTGTGTCTCCTTTTCCCAGCCCTGAAAGTTGAATTCCTTCTTCCTTTTGGTTTTTGCCCTCCTAAGGTTGGTCTAGTTGGTTTTATAACCTTGGTATAGGGTGAGATTTGTGTTTGTTTGTTTTTCTTCTCATGGGAAAGACTGAGTGAGATGGTAATCCTGTCTGCTGATGATTGGGTTTGTATTTTTGTTTTCTTTGTTGTTTAGATAAGGCACCCTGCACAGGGTGCTATTCGTAGTTGGGTGATGCCAGGTATTGTATTCAGGTGTTTTTCAGAGTGTGAGTTCTCATTATTTGAAATTCCCTAGGGTTAGTTCTCTGGTAGTCTAGGTTCTTGGTGTCAGTGCTCCCACTCCAAAAGCTCTGGGCTTGTTCTCTGGTCAGGAATGAAGATTCCACAAATGGTTTGTTATGGCATTAAGTGAAATTAAAACAAATACCCAAAAAGGAGAAAATGAAGATGAACTCCAGACACATGGCAGTTACAAAAACAGGCATATAAAAATTAAGTTAATGGAATATAGACACACACACAAACATAAGCAAAGTCAAATCAGTCCTGGTAAAATAGAGTGCAGTAGGTTGACCCAGTGAACAAAGTAAATAAAAAATTATATTTCCCAATTAAGAACAAAACTAAACCACAAACCAGAAAGCAAAGTTAAAACAAGGTGCCAAGTGAGGAATAAAGCAATGAAAACAAAACTAACAAATATGTTAAGAGGAAAGTAAAGAAGAAGAGAAAGAAAGAAGGGATATGCAAAGTTAAATAGAGGTAATGAAAATTTATATACATTAAAAAGTAACTGCAAAGAGAAAATAACAGTAGTAAAGGCAAACAAAGGAATAAATGTAGAAAAATATATTTAAAAAATTAAAAGTTAAAATTGTAAAAAAGAGAAAAGAAAAAAAGGAAAACTCCACAGAACAGCAAAAGCCTGATGTAGAGACAGTGGTTTATAACAATAAAAAGTGTGAATGAATATAGAGACATATATATGCAAAATCACTCCAAAATCACTGCAGATGGTGACTGATGCTGAAGCTGAAACTCTAATACTTTGGCTACTTGATGTGAAGAACTGACTCATTGCGGGAGACCCTGATACTGAGAAAGATTGAATGTGGGACGACAGAGGATGAGATGGTTGGATGGCATCACTGACTCGAGTTTGAGCAAGCTCCTAGAGATGGTGATGGATACGGAAGTCTGGCCTGCTGCAGTCCATGGGATTGCAAAGAGTCAGACTGCTGCTGCTGCTGCTAAATCGCTTCAGTCGTGTCCGACTCTGTGCGACCCCATAGACGGAAGCTCACCAGGCTCCCCCATCCCTGGGATTCTCCAGGCAAGAACACTGGAGTGGGTTGCCATTTCCTTCTCCAATGCATGAAAGTGAAAAGTGAAAGTGAAGTCGCTCAGTTGTGTCCGACTCTTAGTGACCCCCATGGACTGGAGCCTACCAGGATCCTCCGCGGACATGACTTAACAATTGAGCACACTGGGGAAACCATAGCTCTTACTATAGGGACCTTTGTAGGCAAAGTAATGTCTCTTAATTTTTGGTTAATATGCTTTAATGGTTTTTAATATGTTCAGTTGGTCATAGCTTTTCTTCCAAGTAGCAAGCATCTTTTAATTTCATGGCTGATTTTGGAGCCCAAGAAAATAAAACCTATCACTGCTTCTATTCCCACCAACACTGTAATAGGGTTCCTTTTTCTCCACACACAATCCAGCATTTATTATTTGTAGGTGTTTTGATGGTTTCCATTTTGACCATTATTAGATGATACTTCATTATAGCTTTGATTTACATTTTTGTAATGATTTGTGACATTGAGCATCTTTTCGTGGGCATATTGACCATCTGTATATCATCTTTGGTGAAATATCTGTTTAGATCTTCTGTTTTTGATTATATTGTGTGTGTGTGTGTGTTTTTGTTTTTGTTTTTTTTTTTGTATTGTCATTTGAGCTGTTTATATATCTTGGAAATTAAGCCTTTGTGGGTTGCATTGTTTGCAAATAATTTCTCCCAATCTTTTGGTTGTCTTCATTTTGTTTATGGTTTCCTTTACTGAACAAAAGCTCATAAATTTGATTAGGTCTTATTTGTTAATTTTTGCTTTTATTTCTCTTGCTTTGGGAAACTGACCTAAGAAAGCAGTGCTGCCACTTATGTCAGAGAGTGTTTTGCCTACATTCTCATAAGAGTTTTATGATTCCTATCTTATATTTGAGTCTTTAAGCCATCTTGAGTTTATTTTTGTATATGCTATGAGGGTGTGTTCTAAGTTCATTGATTTACATGCTGCAGTCCAGCTTTCTCAGCACCACTTGTTGAAGAGACCATCTTTTCTCTTGTATGTTCTTGCCTCCTTTGTCAAAGGGTAATTGATGCTAGGTGTGTGGGCTTAATTCTGGACCCTATTTTTTTCCATCAGTTCACATGTTTGGTTTTGAGCCAATACCACACTGTTTTGATTGCTGTAACTTTTGGTATTGTCTAAAGTTTAGGATTGGGGGCAGGAGGAGAAGGGGATGACAGAGGATGAGATGGCATCACCAACTTGATTCACATGAGTTTGGGCGATCTCTGGGAGTTAGTGATGGACAGGGAGGCCTGGTGTGCTGCGATTCATGGGGTCACAAAGAGTCAGACCCGACTGAACGACTGAACTGAACTGAAAGTTGAGGAGGGTTATACTTCCCAGCTTCGTACACTTTCCTCAGTTTTGCTTTGGCAATTATGGGTCTTTTATGGCTCCAAATAAATTATAGGACTGTTTTCCTAGTTTGTCAAAGAAAAATGTCATGGGTAATTTGATAGAGATTGCATTCTATCTGTAGGTTACTTTGGATAATGAAGGCATTTTAACAATAATAATTCTTATAATCCAAATCATTGCTTATTATTGAAATACCTGAATTTTCAGATTTTGTTCTCTTTTTGAGATTATATGGTATTAATATTATCCTAATTTTAAACTGTTTTTCAATTTTAAAAATTCTCAAATGATATTTTTTAAAGTTATGCGTTTCATTTTGATAAATGTACCATGTTTATGAAGATACTAACATTAGAGAAAACTGAATGATAGGTTTATGTGAACTCTGATATCTTTGCAAGTTTTATATAAATCCAGAATTTTTATGAAACATTTCAATAAGTCCCTACTTATATAAGGGGCTTCCCTGGTGGGTCAGTGTAAAGAATGTCCCTGCCAAAGAAGGAGATGCTGGTTCTATCCCTGAGGCAGGAAGATCCCCTGGAGAAGGAAATGGCAAGGCACTCCCATGGACAGAGGAGGTTGGTGGGACTACTGTTTGTCGGGTTGCAAAGGAACCAGATACCACTTAGTGATTAAACAACAACAGCTTATTTAGGGTAAGACTATTGTCTTGGAGGCATGGAGTCATTAACCAAAGAACTCTTTTTAGTCAATCCATCTTAGTTGTATGGCCATTGCAATTCTCTGTCAAAGATAGCATGTTTTTAAACCTATCTATTCAAAAAATCAGTGACACTCACTTTAGTGAACCTACCTCTGAAAACTAGCCAATCACTGTTTACCTCAGCTTTTGAAATCAGCTATGCAATTGATTCACTTCAGTGAACATTTTTCTAAGAATGGTGTCACCAAACCCATGTATCCATGTATTTCTACCCAAAATAAGAGCTATTGCATGCTGGATTCTCAAGACTAATGCCAACTCACTATAACCTCTGTAACCAACACAACCTTAAAGCAAAATGCTTTGCAGAGACTTTAAAAGTTATCAGAATGCTTTGCTCACGGATACCATGCCTGATTAGTATAGTACTCTTTTATTTAAGGAAGCTATACATTCAGCTTTCTGTTTTCAGATATTAAGTGGTAATCTTGTAATTTGACAGTCACTTGAAAGTATAGGCATAATTCACCTGTGCTGCATCATCTGTAAAGGTAAAAAATATACATATCATAGACTGTTTTGAGGCCACAAAATCTCCCACCTCTCTTGATTGACCCTTGAAACCCTAGTTCCCTGACCCAATAATGGACTATTTCAATAGTTTCAGCCATTATTTGCAATGATTATCCAGAGGGAAGTATTTTGTCCCAACTTGGGTTTATCAGAACCCTCCAATAATGGTTTTTTAATTGCTTTGTTTATTCAAGTTTATTACAACTACAAAACCTCCCTCCAGTGATGTATTATCTGAGGACTACACAGTTGATATCTCCCACAGGTTCACTAGTGGCCCCCAGTGAACCCTGTGTGTCTTCAGTCATATGTTCCTCCCAAAACTCAGTTGTGTCTGACTCTTTGCAACCCCATGGACTATAGCCTGCCAGACTCCTCTATCCATGGAATTTCCTAGGCAAGAATTCTGGAGTAGGTTTCCATTTCCTCCTCCAGGAGATCTTCCCAACCCATGGATCAAACCCACATCTCCTGTGTCTCTTGCTTTGCAGGTGGATTCTTTACTGATGAGCTAAGGGCTTGGACAACTTATACTACTCTAATAGCAAGACCAACAGTCCTTTCAATTAGATATTCTAGTTAGTTTTAAGTTAGCACACTAAAATGCATAAATAAATACTGACCATTCTGATTCAGTTCAGTTTAGGCACTCAGTGGTGTACAGCTCTTTGGGACTCCATGGACTGCAGTGCGCAGGCTTCCCTGTCCATCACCAAATTCCAGAGCCTAGTCAAACTCATGTCTATCAAGTCAGTGATGCCATCCAATCATCTCATCCTCTGTCATCCCCTTCTCCTCCTGCCCTCAATCTTTCCCAGCATCAGGGTCTTTTCAGATGAGTCAGTTCTTCTCATCAGGTGGCCAAAGTATTGGAGTTTCAGCTTCAGCATCAGTTCTTCCAGTGAATATTCAGGCCTGATTTCCTTTAGGATTCTGATTAAGATTCCTTTAGGATTCAGATTAATCCATTCTGATTAAGATTATATATAAAAACTAATTGGGGAGGCCTTCCCTGGTGGTTCAGAGGTAAAGAATCTGCCTGCCGGGGCAAGAGACATGAGTTCAATCCCTGATCCCAAAAGATCTCACATGCCAGAGAGCAGCCAAACCCATGAGCCACAACTATTGAGCCTGTGCTCTGGAGACTGGAAGCTGCGACTGCTGAAGCCCATGCGTCCTAGAGCCTGTGCTCCACAAGAGAAGCCATTGTAATTAAAAGCCTGTATGCCACAAAGAAGAGTAGCCCCCACTCTCCTCAACTAAAGAAAGTCCCATGAGCAATGAAGACCAACACAGCCAAATAAATACAGATGTAATGAGTGCTGTGGAGAAAAATGAAGTCAGAAGTGTAACACAGAGGGTTGAGTTAAAGTTGCAGCTTTTGTAGATTGTGAGTGTGTGTTTTGTGTAAGTGTGTATTATGTGTATGTGTATGTTTATGTAATCGTCCCTTTTAGTACACATAGTAGTTTTTAAATTCCTAGACTGGTGCTTTCTAATAGTTTTGGGAAGGTCTCATTTTAGTCTTTGCCATCTTTTCTCATTCTTGGATACCAATTTTATTGTAACAGTCACATTCACTGACTAACTGTTGTAATGGCTGGTTTTATGTCATAACACCATAGTTGTGTAGTTGCAACAGACATCTTCTGAGATATTTGCTATCTGACCACTTACAGGAAATGTTTGCCTATCTCTAACTTAGAATGAAAGATTATTATTATTATTTTTTTTAGTTTCCAACTCATGCAGACCAATAATTTCTCAAATTTATTAAAAATGTATTACTAAAAAGAAACCATACATTTCAATGACACATTGATATCAAGAGCTATTATGTTTAGAATGCTTAAACTTAATCTTTGTACTTATTTACTATCAAAATGTATCCAAACACTCCTTGGATCATACAGGTTGACTGAATGCAATGAGCAGCATGTTTGTAGAGGTTAAAAGCAAAGAAGTTAACTCTGGAGCAAAACTGCCTGGGTTTGAATCACAGCTCTACAACCTGGTGCTATGTATTTTGGCAAGGTATTATATATGAAAAATGGGCATAGTCACAGTAATATGAAGTAGTTCTTATCTCAAAGAGTTCTTCCATGCACTAAATTAGTTAAAATACAAAGCACTTAGAAACTGCCTCGCATGTATTTAAGTATTAAAGTATTAGTAAAGTGTTAGTAGTAGTTATTAGTATTTGAAACATTCACACTCAAAATATACCTGAACTATTTATTGACTTAATTATCTTTAATTAATTTATTTTAATTGTAGGATAATTTGTTTACAATGTAGTGATGGTTTTTGCCATACATCAACATGAATCCGCCATAGGTATACATGTGTTCCCCCCACCCCGTGCTGAACACCCCCTCCCACCTTCCTCCCTGCCCTGTCCCTCTAGGCTGTCCCAGAGCACCAGCTTTGGGTGCCCTGCCTCATGCATTGAGCTCGCACTGGTCATCTATTTCACTTAGGGTAGTTATATGTTTCAGTGCTATTCTCTCAAATCATCCCACCCTCGCCTTCCCCCAAATAGTCCAAAAGTCTGTTTTTATGTCTGTGTCTCCTTTGCTGCCTTGCATGTAGGATCATCAATACCATCTTTCTAAATTCATAAATGTGCATTAATATACAGTATTTGTGGAGAAGGACATGGCAGCCCACTCCAGTACTCGTGCCTGGAAAATCCCATGGATGGAGAAGCCTGGTAGGCTACAGTCCATGGGGTCGCGCAGAGTCGGAAACGACTTAGCCACTTCACTTTCACTTTTCACTTTCATGCATTGGAGAAGGAAATGGCAGAGTCAGACACGACTGAAGTGACTTAACAGCAGCAGCAGCAGCAGCACATAGTATTTGTATTTCTCTTTCTGACTTATTGCACTCTGTATGATATGTTCCAGGTTCATCAACCTCATTAGAACTGATACAAATGTGCTTCTTTTTATGGCTGAGTAATATTCCATTATGTATATGTACCACAATTTCCTTATCCTTTCATCTACTGGTGGACATCTAGGTTACTTCCATGTCCTAGCTATTGCACATAGTGCTGAAATGAACATTGGGATACATGTATCTCTTCCAATTCTCATTTCCTTACTGTATACGCCCAGAAGTGAGATTGCTGGGTTGTATGGCAGTTCTATTCCCAGTTTTGTAAGAAGTCTCCATACTGTTCTCTGTAGTGGCTCTGCCAGTTTACATTTTCACCAATAGTGTAAGAGCGTTCCCATTTCTCTACACCCTCTCCAGCATTTGTTTATAGACTTCTTGATGATGGCCATTCTAAGAGGTGTGAGATGATATCTCATTATGATTTTGATTTGCATTTCTCCAATAATAAGTTATGTTGAGCATTTTTCCATGTGTTTATTAGCCATCTATATGTCTTCTTTGGAGAAATGTATATTTAGGTCTTTTGTCCACTTATTGATTGGTTGTTTGTTTTTCTGGTATTGAGCTGCATGATCTGCTTATGTATTTTGGAGAGTAATTATTTCTCAGTTGTTTAATTTGCTATTATTTTCTCCCATTCTGAGGGCTATCTTTTCATGTTGCTTACAACTCCCTTCATTGTGCAGAAGCTTTTTAAGTTTAATTAGGTCTAATTTGTTTATTTTTGTTTTTATTTCCATTACTCTAGGAGGTTGGTCATAGAAAATCTTACTATGATCTATTTAATTATTATTATTTATTTTGGATCAATAATAATAATTAAATAGATCATAGTAAGATTTTCTATGACCAACCTCCTAGAGTAATGGAAATAAAAACAAAAATAAACAAACTAGACCTAATTAAACTTAAAAAGCTTCTGCACAATGAAGGGAGTTGAAAGCAACATGAAAAGATAGCCCTCAGAATGGGAGAAAATAATAGCAAATTAAACAACTGAGAAATAATTACTCTCCAAAATACATAAGCAGATCATGCAGCTCAATACCACAGTTAGAACTGGTCATGGAACAACAGACTGGTTCCAAATAGGAAAAGGAGTACGTCAAGGCTGCATATTGTCACCATGTTTATTTAACTTATATGCAGAGTACATCATGAGAAATGCTGGACTGGAAGAAACACAAGTTGGAATCAAGATTGCCGGGAGAAATATCAATAACCTCAGATATGCAGACGACACCACTCTTATGGCAGAAAGTGAAGAGGGGCTAAAAAGCCTCTTGATGAAAGTGAAAGTGGAGAGTGAAAAGGTTGGCTTAAAGCTCAACATTCAGAAAACGAAGATCATGGCATCTGGTCCCATCACTGCATGGGAAATAGATGGGGAAACAGTGGAAACAGTGTCAGACTTTCTTTTTCTGGGCTCCAAAATCACTGCAGATGGTGACTGCAGCCATGAAATTAAAAGACGCTTACTCCTTGGAAGGAAAGTTATGACCAACCTAGATAGCATATTCAAAAGCAGAGACATTACTTTACCAACAAAGGTTCGCCTAGTCAAGGCTATGGTCTTTCCTGTGGTCATGTATGGATGTGAGAGCTGGACTGTGAAGAAGGCTGAGCGCCGAAGAATTGATGCTTTTGAACTGTGGTGTTGGAGAAGACTCTTGAGAGTTCCTTGGACTGCAAGAAGATCCAACCAGTCCATTCTGAAGGAGATCAATCCTGGAATTTCTTTAGAAGGAATGATGCTAAAGCTGAAACTCCAGTATTTTGGCCACCTCATGCGAAGAGTTGACTCATTGGAGAAGACTCTGATGCTGGGAGGGATTGAGGGCAGGAGGAAAAGGGGACGACAGAGGATGAGATGGCTGGATGGCATCACTGACTCGATGGATGCGAGTCTGAGTGACCTCCGGGAGCTGGTGATGGACAGGGAGGCCTGGCGTGCTGCGGTTCATGGGGTCGCAAAGAGTCAGTCACGACTGAGCGACTGATCTGATCTGATCTGATTTTGGATCAAAGATAATAGAGTATATCTATGCTGCAGTTCATGGGGTTGCAAAGAGTCGGACACGACTGAGCGACTGATCTGATCTGATCTGATGGATAACAGTGGCCATGAATAAATCTAAATTTTACATAAAAAATCAAATTAAAAATAATTATTTTGACTCTTTTGATAAGCTTTGAAACTTTTTTTTAATTAAGACTTTATTTTTGTGAAGCAGTTATTTCCCATAGTCCCTGTACACATACATAGATTCCCTCATTATTAACCTAGGATTGGCCTCTTTACTTTGTATTCACATTTAAAGTTGTACTTCTTCACCTACCAGTGTACATGAAACCCTATATTTGGAATACTTTTTCATACTAAAATGTTATAATTTTTGGAAAAGAAAAATTCCCAACCCCACCAGAGTGTTATACTTGATACAGCTGATGAATCTACATAGACATGTCATTAGTTCAGTTCAGTCGCTCAGTCGTGTCCAAATCTTTGGCCCCATGAATTGCAGCATGCCAGGCCTCGCTGTCCATCACCAGCTCCCGGATTTTACGCAGACTCAGGTCCATCGAGTCAGTGATGCCATCCAGCCATCTCATCCTCTGTTGTCCCCTTTTCCTCCTGCCCACAATCCCTCCCAGCATCAGAGTCTTTTCCAATGAGTCAATTCTTCGCATGAAGTGGCCCAAGTACTAGAGTTTCAGCTTTAGCATCGTTCTTTCCAAAGAAATTGCAGGGCTGATCTCCTTCAGAATGGACTGGTTGGATCTCCTTGCAGTCCAATGTACTCTCAAGAGTCTTCTCCAAAACCACAGTTCAAAAGCATCAATTCTTCGGCTCTCAGCCTTCTTCACAGTCCAACTCTCACATCCATACATGACCCCTGGAAAAACCAGAGCCTTAAGTAGACAGACCTTGGTTGGCAAAGTAATGTCTCTGCATTTCAATATGCTATCTAGGTTGGTCATAACTTTCCTTCCAAGGAGTAAGCATCTTTTAATTTCATGGCTGCAGTCACCATCTGAAGTGATTTTGAAGCCCCCAAAATAAAGTCTGACACTGTTTCCATTATTTCCCCATCTATTTCCCATGAAGTGATGGGACCAGATGCCATAATCTTCATTTTCAGAATGTTGAGTTTTAAGCCAACTTTTTCACTCTTCTTTCACCTTCCTCAAGAGGCCTTTTAATTCCTCTTCACTTTCTGATATAAGGGTGGTGACATCTGTGTATCTGAGTTCATTGATATTTATCTCAGCAATCTTGATTCCAGCTTGTGCTTCTTCCAGCCCTGCATTTCTCATGATGTACTCTGCATATAAGTTAAATAAGCAGGGTGACACTATACAGCCTTGACGTACTCCTTTTCCTATTTGGAACCAGTCCATTGTTCCATGTCCAGTTCTAACTGTTGCTTCCTGACCTGCATACAAGTTTTTCAAGAGGCAGGTCAGGTGGTCTGGTATTCCTATCTCTTGAAGAATTTTCCACAGTTTATTGTGATCCACACAGTCAAAGGCTTTGGCATAGTCAATAAAGCAGAAATAGATGTTTTTTCTGGAACTCTCTTGCTTTTTCGATGATCCAGTGCATGTTGGCAATTTCGTCTCTGGTTCCTCTGCCTTTTCTAAAATCAGCTTGAAAATCTGGAAGTTCATGGTTACGTATTGCTGAAGCCTGGCTTGGAGAATTTTGAACATTATTTTACTAGCGTGTGAGATGAGTGCAATTTTGCAGTAGTTTGAGCATACTTTGGCGTTGCCTTTCTTTGGGATTGGAAATAAAACTGACCTTTTCCAGTCCTGTGGCCACTGCCAAGTTTTCCAAATTTGCTGGCATATTGAGTGCAGCACTTTCACAGCATCATCTTTCAGGGTTTGAAATAGCTCAACTGGAATTCCATCACGTCCACTAGCTTTGTTCATAATGATGCTTTCTAAGGGTCACTTGACTTCACATTCCAGGATGTCCGGCTTTAGGTGAGTGGTCACACCATCATGATTATCTGGGTTGTGAAGATCTTTTTTGTACAGTTCTGCGTATTGCCACCTCTTCTTAGCATTTTCTGCTTATGTTAGGTCCATACAATTTCTGTCCTTTATTGAGCCCATCTTTATATGAAATGTTCCCTTTGTATCTCTAATTTTCTTGAAGAGATCTCTAGTCTTTCCCATTCTGTTGTTTTCCTCTCTTTCTTTGCATTTATCACTGAGAAAGTCTTTCTTATCTCTTCTTGCTATTCTTTGGAACTCTGCATTCAGATGCTTATATCTTTCCTTTTCTCCTTTGCTTTTCACTTCTCTTCTTTTCACAGATATTAGGCCTCCCCAGACAGCCATTTTGCTTTTTTTATATTTCTTTTCCATGGAGATGGTCTTGATCCCTGTCTCGTGTACAATGTCATGAACCTCATTCCATAGTTCATCAGGCACTCTTATCTATCAGATCTAGGCCCTTAAATCTATTTCTCACTTTCCCTATATAATCATAAGGGATTTGATGATTTAGGTCATACCTGAATGGTCTAGTGGTTTTCCCTACTTTCTTCAGTTTAAGTCTGAATTTGGCAATAAGGAGTTCATGTTGTGAGCCACAGTCAGCTCCTGGTCTTGTTTTTGCTGACTGTGTAGAGCTTTTCCATCTTTGGCTGCAAAGAATATAATCAATCTGATTTCAGCGTTGACCATCTGGTTTTGTCCATGTTTCATACTCACCCTTAACTCTTAGTTTACATTACTATTTTTTTTTTTTTTTTTGATGTGGTACACATGATGGCTTTGGAAAATGTATAATGACATGTATCCATCACTATGGTATTATATAGAGTATTTTTGAACTTCCCTGGAGGCTCAGATGGTAAAGAATACACCTACAATGTGGGAGACCTGTGTTCGATCCCTGGGTTGGGAAAATCCCCTGGAGGAGTAAATGGAAACCCACTCCAGTATTCTTGCCTGGAGAATACCATGGACAGAGCACCCTGGCAGTCTGTAGTCCATGAGGTTTCAAAGAGTTGGACAGCACCTAGTAACTTTCACAAACACACACATACACACAGACATTGAGTATTTTTGAGGGCTTCCCTGTTGTCTCAGTGGTAAAGAATCTACATGCTAATGCAGATACACTAGTTCCATCCCTGAGTCAGTAAAATTCCCCAAAGAATGAAATAGTAACTGATACCAGTATTCTTGCATGGGTGATCCCATGGACAGAGGAATCTGGTGAACTACAGTCCATGGGGTCCTGAAAGATTTGGACATGAATTAGCGACTATGCAAAACAACAGACTATTTTTACTGCTCTAAAAATTCTCTGTTCTCCATCAATTAATCCCTTCTCCTCCCAAACCCTGGTAATCACTGATTTTTTTTTTTTTTTTTTACTATCTCCATAGTTTGTTTTTTTTTTTTTTCGAGAATGTCATATAGTGTTTTTTAGCTTTTATAAAGTAGCTTCTTTTACATAGTGATACAAATTTTAAGCTCTTCATGTCTTCTCTTGGCTTTGATGGCTCACTTTTTTCACTCTGAATAATACTGAACCATTTTAAATGCTCTCTGAATAGAAGCCAAATTTCCAAAGAGTCCATTAAAAAAAATGAAGCGAATGTTTTTTAAGCAAGGTTCCAGTGCTCTTGTTCAAAATTTGCTAGCTAAGAATTACACCAACTTTTACTCAATACAGTGTTATTATTCAGCCATTTTCTTTTGAAGTCTCATTTACAATTTACCACAAAACATTACCCCTTTTGTTTATAATTGAGCTTCAGTTTACAGTACCCAGAGGCAATGATGCAGGTCAGTTGTTCTCAACCTCATCTACCTTTCTTTCAGAATTATTTAATCTCTTCTTTCAAAATCTCAGGTCTATAAAAATTTTGAAGTCCTTCATGGAGGACAAGACATTTTTAAACTTGAACTAGTTGATGAGTTTGTATTCAAATACTTGAAAAAATAAAAAGAATGTAAAACATTTATAAGAAACATAAAATTTATCTAAATCCAAATCTAATTAGTGCAATATGATGCAAGTGAAAGTGAGAGTCCCTCAGTCCTGTTCCGACTTTTCTATATAGTCCATGAAATTCTCCAAGCCAGAACACTAGAATGGGTAGCCATTCCCTTCTCTAGGAGATATCCCCAACCTAGGGATCAAACCCAGGTCTCCTGCAGTGCAGGCAGATTCTTCCCTGAGCCTCCAGGGAAGCCCAATCATCAAATTAACAATAAATTCTAAGATGTTTGGGAAAACTACATAAATACTAAATATTAATTTAGTTTGCCATTCTAGCATCATTATATTTATTAAATAATTACATTAATGAATATTTATAATTTATATATGAGGCAGATGATTGGAACTAATATTTTCAAAGATTCTCAAAATACATCTTGAAAGAGCATATGACTCCACTGAAATAAGGAAAAGGGGAGGACTAGAAATCTTCAATGGAGGAACTGCATGCAGATAAACAAGAAAAGTACATTTGGTTCATTTGTTATGATTAAACACAAACTAAGGGATTCTCTGGTGGCTCAGATAGTGAAGAATCTGCCTGCAGTGAGGGAGACCTGTGTTTGATCCCTGAGTTGGGAAGATACCCTGGGGAAGGAAATGGCAACCCATCCAGTATTCTTGCCTGGAAAATCCCATGGATGTAGGAACCTGGCAGGCTACAGTCTATGGGGTTGCAAAGAGTTGGACATGATTCAGATATCCTTTTATAACCTTTATATTGACAAAACATTTTCTGAATCTATTAATGTCAGTAATAGCAGAAGATGTGGAAAATGAGAGGTGTATTTACCTCTGAGTTTTTGAAAAGCCAGTTTGCAATGTGCAGAAACTAAGTAGGCCAGCTAAGTAGACTAAAGATGTCAACTTTGTTCACATCCCCAAGTGAAGCTCTTCACATAGACAACAGTGACGTAGAATTGTATATTAGACAATCTGCTTGGCCAACCACAGTGTCCCCTTTGTGTGGCCATGACACAACAATTGCAGTCATGGGTATGTTCTCTGTCTAGAATAAGCTCTTATATACATGGTTTGGAGAAACAATTTAATACCATTAAAATAGACATATTTGTACATGATGTGCTTACTTAATGTTATTAAAATTATATTAATATTTTTAAGATACTAATTTATGTAATACAAATATTTAAAAGAGTAATGGTGAAGACTCTATATCTACTTCTAAATAATTATTGCCTCTGGTTAAGAGAGGCATTCAGCAATAGAATGGGAAAGAGTAGAGATCTCTTCAAGAAAATTAGAGAAAACAAGGAATCATTTCATGCCAAGATGGGCTCAATAAAGGAAGGAAATGGTATGGACCTAACAGAGGAAGAAGATATTAAGAAGAGGTGGCAAGAATACACAGAAGAACTGTACAAAAAGATCTTCACAACCCAGATAATCATGGTGGTGTGATCACTCACCTAGAGACAGATATCCTGGAATGTGAAGTCAAGTGGACCTTAGGAAGCATTACTAAGAACAAAGCTAATGGAGGTAATGGAATTCCAGTTGAGCTATTTCAAATCCTAAAAGATGATGCTATGAAAGTGCTGCACTCAATATGTCAACAAATTTGGAAAACTCACCAGTGGCCACAGGACTGGAAAAGGTCAGTTTTCATTCCAATCCCAAAGAAAGGCAATGCCAAAAATGCTCAAACTACCTCACAATTGTACTCATCTCACACACTAGCAAAGTAATGCTCAAAATTCTCCAAGCCAGGCTTCAACAGTACTTGAACCATGAAATTCCAGATGTTTAAGCTGGTTTTAGAAAAGGCAGAGAAGCCAGAGTTCAAATTGCCAACATCCACTGGATCATCGAAAAAGAAAGTTTCAGAAAAACTCTTTTATTGACTATGTTTTATTGACTATGCCAAACCTTTGACTGTGTGGATCACAATAAACTGTGGAAAATTCTTCAAGAGATAGGAATACCAGACCACCTGATCTGCCTCTTGAGAAACCTGTATGCAGTCAGAAGTAACAGTTAGAACTGGACATGGAACAACAGACTGGTTCCAAATAGGAAAAGGAGTACATCAAGGCTATATATTGTCACCCTGCTTATTTATCTTATATGCAGAGTACATCATGAGAAACATTGGGCTGGAGAAAGCACAAGCTGGAATCAAGTTTGCCAGAAGAAATATCGATAACCTCAGATATTCAGATGACATCACTCTTATGGCAGAAAGTGAAGAAGAACTAAAGATCCTCTTGATGAAAGTGAAATAGGAGAGTGAAAAAGTTGGCTTAAAGCTAAGCATTCAGAAAATGAAGATCATGGCATCCGGTCCCATCACTTCATGGTAAATAGATGGGGAAACAGTGGAAACAGTGGCAGTCTTTATTTTGGGCAGCTCCAAAATCACTATAGACGATGACTGCAGCCATGAAAGTAAAAGACGCTTACTCCTTGGAAGGAAAGTTATGACCAACCTAGACAACATATTAAAAAGCAGAGACATTACTTTGCGAACAAAGGTCCGTCTAGTCAGGGCTATGGTTTTTCAAGTAGCCATGTACAGATGTGAGAGTTGGACTGTAAAAGAAAGCTGAGCACCTAGAATTGATGCTCTTGAACTGTGGTGTTGGAGAAGATTCTTGAGATTCCCTTGGACTGCAAGGAAATCAACCAGTCCATCCTAAAGGAAATCATTCCTGGGTGTTCACTGGAAGGACTGATGTTGAAGCTGAAACTCCAGTACTTTGGCCACCTGATGTGAGGAGCTGACTCATTTGAAAAGACCCTGATGCTGGGAAAGATGATGGCCAGAGTAGAAGGGGACAACAGAGGATGAGATGGCTGGATGGCATCACCGACTCGATGGACATGAGCTTGGGTAAACTCTGGGAGTTGGTGATGGACAGGGAGGCCTCGTGTGACTCATGGGGTCACAGAGAGTCAGACACGACTGAGTGGCTGCATTGAACTGAATATATTGACAGTGTGTGAAATCTTTACCTCTAATTTTAGAGTAGTTTCATTACCTCCCTCCAGAAGAAATTCAATACGCATTAGCAATCTCTGTTCTTTCTTCAAAGCCCTGACAACTGCTTAATCTGCTTTACATATTTTTGGATTTGTTCAGTCTAAAAATTTCATATAAATGGAATCATAAAATATATGGCATTTTGTGTCTGGATTCTTTCACCTAGCGTAATGTTTACAAAAGCTTCCTTTGTTGTATCAGTGGTTTATTTTTTTAAAAAGTAGATGATGTTTTGTTGTATGGATATACCATATTTTGTTAATCCATTCATCTGTTGAAGGCCATTTGGGTTGTGCTAATTTAGGGACATTATGAATAATATACTATAAACATTCATGTACCACTTTTTGTTTCAGTTCTGTGGAGTATATATCTGAGAGTCAAGTTTCTGTGTTATACAGTTATAGCTCTTTATTTGACTCTTTGAGAAACTCCTACACTATTTTCCACAACATTTGTACCATTTTACATTCCCATAAGCAATATATGATTGTTACAATTTCTGCATACACTTGCCAGCACTTGTGTTTATCCATCTTCTGTGTAAAGTGGTATCTCATTGATATTTTGACTTGGTTTTTTATTTTTTATTTTTTTCAGAAAAAATAAGGTTGAGCTGCTTTTCATATGTTTGTTGGCCATTTGATTATCTTCTTTGGAAAAATGTTTATCCATATTTTTTGCCCATTTTTATTTGGGTTATTATCATTTTATTATTGAGTTGTAAGTCTTCATATATGCTGGATACTAGTCTCTTGTCTATATTATTTGCAAAGATTTTCTCCCACTTGTATTCTTTTTTTCACTTGTTAGTGAACTTTGAAGCCTACAGTTATAAACTTTGATGAAGTAAAATTTCTTTCTTTCTTTCTTTTTTTTTTTTTTTTTTGCTACTTGGGATTTTGGTGTCATATCTAAGAATCTAGAACCTAATACAAGGTTACAAAAACTTTTGCCTTATGTCTTCTAAGATCTTTATAGTTTTAGCACTTAAATTTAGGTCTTTGATCCATTTTGAGTTACTTTTTGTATATTGCATGAGATAGTATGAGATAGAGGTCTAACATTACTTATTTTTGTATATGGTATGAGATAGAATGTCCTGTTATCCTGTTACCGATGTTATAAACATTAGTTTCCCCATTGTAATATCTTCCTGAAAATCAACTGACAATATATGTATATGAATTCTCAGTTATATTTTATTAATTTATGTGCCTATCCTTTTGACAGCACCAGAGTGTTTTGATTATTGTAGCTTTGCAGTAAAATTTAAAGTTGAAAAGTTTGTATGTGCCCACATCATTATTCTTTTTAAGATTATTTTTATTGTGTTAGGATACTTATATTACTACATGAATTTTAGGAAAAATTGATACAGAAAAATAAAGGAGATGAGATTTTGATAGAGAATGCTTTGAATCTCTATATCAATTGGAGGAATTCTGCCTTCTTAATAAAATTTACAAAGCAATGTATTCTTATCACTTGCCATAATCTGAATGTTTGTGTTCTTCCAACATTCATATGTTAAAACCCAAATATCAAATGTACAGAATTAGGAGGTATAGCCTTAGAGAGTTAATTAGATCATGAGGATGGAGCCCTCATGAATGGAATTATTGCCCTTATAAAAGAATCCTGTGAAAGTTCTCCTGCCCCTTTTACCTTGGGTGTTTACAGTGAAATGACTGCCAGCCTTCTAGGAAGCATAGTCTCATCAAAAATATGATCTGTCAGCACTCTTTGTTTGAACTTTTCAGCTTCCCGAATTGTGAGAAATAAAATTTTATCATTTATAAGCTACTCAGTCTTTGATATTTGGTTATGACAGCCCAAATGAACTAAGACAATATTATATCATCTTTCCATGGATGAACATGAAATGTGTTTCTGTTTATCCACATCTGTAACTTATTCAGTGTTATGCTGTAGTTTTCAGTGTTAACATTTCATGCTTCTTTTGTTAAATTTATTCCCAATTATTATATTATTTTGATGTTCTTTCAGGTGAAATTTTTAGTTTAATTTTTAGATGGATCATTGCTAGGGTCTAGAAATATAGTTTATTTTATGCCAATCTTGTGTTCTGTAAACTGGCTGAACATGTTTATTGGACTTTTTTTTTTTTTTTTTAATTCTTAGGAATTTCAGCATACAAGAATATGTCATCTGCAAGTAGAAACAGATAATGTCTTCTGTGCCAGTATGGATTTTTTTCTTGCCTAACTGCCTTCTCTGGAACTTCAGTATGCTGTTGAATAGAAGTGGTAAGAGTGAATATTTTTGTCTTTTTCCTTATCTGGGAGGGGTTGTTCTCAGTTTTCATTCATTAAGAATGATGTTAGCTGTGGCAATTTTGCAGATGTCCTTTGTCAGACTGAGGATGTAGAAATATTTTTAACACTGTCTGCTAAGTTTGTTAGTGACACAAACATGTGAATAGTATTTTATTCCACTCATGTTTGGTTTTTATACTATTTTTTATTTGTTTATTTTATGTGTATCTATCGTATGGTCAGTTGGAATTTACACACCATAAAGTGTCGAGTAGTTGCAGAATTAATCTTCACATAGTAAAATGGCTGGATAACTGTCTGTCAGATTTTAATCAAGGTAAATCTTTTTCTATCATTAAAATAACCTCTGAGTGATACATATATTGATAGATTCAAATAATATATTGTTATTAAATACAGAATGCAATCATAAGTTGTGCCAGTAAGAAATGTCATAAACTTCAGATAATGTGATTCTTTTTTCATATTCTTTTCTGATGAGCAACAAACCAAATTCAAAATTAATTGCTTATGACAACAACATTTTAAAAAATCATTCACATACCTATGTGTCATGTGGGTATTCTGTTGGCACCTTGCCCAACCTTATAGTAGCAGTATTAGTCACTTAGTCGTGTCCAATTCTGCAATCCCGTGGAATATAGCTCTGTAGCCTGCCAGGCTCCTCTGTCCCTGGGATTCTCCAGATAAGAATACTGGAGTGGATTGCCATTCCTTTCACCAGAGGACCTTCCCAACCCAGGGATCAAACCCAGGACTCCCGCCTTGCAAACACATTCTTCACCCTTTGAGCTGTTTCATCCTTGTTGGGCTTGTCTGTTCATCTGTGTTCTGCTGCCAAGTAATTTGGGAAAATCGTATCCTATTAAGAAATCTTGTATAATTAGAATGACTGTCAGTTTGGGTGATAGGGTCAACTGAAATCTCATTTCCTATTCTCCAGCCGATTAGTTTAGATAATGGTGGCAGAGTTGTAAAGTAATGTGAAGATAAATAGTATTGGTAGAGTGCTGTGAATTTTTAATGATGTTTTTCTCTTTAAAAATTGGGAGACAATATAGAATGTTTATATATTGATTTCCTGCCAGATTCCAAAGAATTCATGTGTAAGACAATTATGACTGCATGGATTAGATAGGAAACACTGTAAATATAGAGGATCAGATCAGATCAGATCAGATCAGTCGCTCACTCATGTCCCACTCCCTGCGACCCCATGAACTGCAGCACGCCAGGCCTCCCTGTCCATCACCAGCTCCCGGAGGTCACTCAGACTCGCATCCATCGAGTCAGTGATGACATCCAGCCATCTCATCCTCTGTCGTCCCCTTCTCCTCCTGCCCTCAATCCCTCCCAGCATCAGAGTCTTCTGCAATGAGTCAACTCTTCGCATGAGGTGGCCAAAATACTGGAGTTTCAGCTTCAGTATCATTCCTTCTAAAGAAATTCCAGGATTGATCTCCTTCAGAATGAACTGGTTGGATCTTCTTGCAGTCCAAGGGACTCTCAAGAGTCTTCTCCAACACCACAGTTCAAAAGCATCAATTCTTCGGCGTTCAGCCTTCCTCACAGTCCAGCTCTCACATCCATACATGACCACAGGAAAGACCATAGCCTTGACTAGGCGAACCTTTGTTGGTAAAGTAATGTCTCTGCTTTTGAATATGCTATCTAGGTTGGTCATAACTTTCCTTCCAAGGAGTAAGCGTCTTTTAATTTCATGGCTGCAGTCACCATCTGCAGTGATTTTGGAGCCCAGAAAAACAAAGTCTGACACTGTTTCCACTGTTTCCCCATCTATTTCCCATGCAGTGATGGGACCAGATGCCATGATCTTCGTTTTCTGAATGTTGAGCTTTAAGCCAACTTTTTCACTCTCCACTTTCACTTTCATCAAGAGGCTTTTTAGTCCCTCTTCACTTTCTGCCATAAGAGTCGTGTCATCTGCATATCTGAGGTAAGGAAGTGTAAATGTGTTCATTGTTTAATATTTTTCTCATCAACATTAAGATGGTGGGAAAAGTTTAAATCCTTTATGCATATAACAGATCCTTGTGTGTAACAGTAATTTGGTAAGTATTATTAATTCTAATTAAATTAATGCATGAATAAATGAATGGCAACAAAAGTTCAGTTCAGTTCAGTTGCTCAGTCGTGTCCAACTATTTGCAACCCCATGAACTGCAGCACGCCAGGCCTCCCTGTCCATCACCAGCTCCCGGAGTTCACTCAGACTCACGTCCATGGAGTCAGTGATGCCATCCAGCCATCTTATCCTCTGTTGTCCCCTTCTCCTCCTGCCCCCAATCCCTCCCAGCATTAGAGTCTTCTCCAATGAGTCAACTCTTCGCATGAGGTGGCCACAGTACTTGAGTTTAAGCTTTAGCGAACGTTAGGAGTAGTTTAATTCTGGTGATGAAAACTGATCCAGATTTTCATAAAAGAATACATTCTAGGTGTATGTAGGGATGGCTCAGGGAATCGGGGACTGGTAAAATGTGACATAATGGAATATTTCAGGAATGGTGAGGGATATTGAACAACAGATGAATATCCAATAATTCTGAGAATAAGTTGATTGAATCTTTGGTAAACTTTGAGAAAATAAGGAGCAAATGTTATTTTTAAATGGGTACAATCACATTAATGCTATCATTTAGGAATATATGTGCTAAGTTGCTTGACTCATGTCCAATTCAATGCAGTCCCATGAGTTGTAGTTCACCAGGCTCCTCTGTCCATGGGATTCTCCAGGCAAGAATACTGGAGTGGATTGCCAATCCCTTCTCCAGGCGATCTTCCACACTGGGAGAACCAGTGTGTCTTATGGCTAACCTGTATTGGCAGTTTAGTTCTTTACCAATAGTGCCACCTATCTGAAGACATATCGGTTTTAAAGACATTTCAGTGAACAGTGTCTAAGAGCAATGGAATTCAATCTGAAGGCTTCACTAATAAAGTATGAGATACAGAAGTGTTCAGGCTACAGTGGTGTCAGAGCAGATAAAAAGTAAGGGTGGTAGGATGTTAAGAACAGTTTGAATAGAACATATTGGCTAAATATCTTGTCTCTCATCTTTATATGCCTTAGTGATATTGTATTTTGCCTAAGCAATCCTTGCTCTCCTGTGAATAGGCTTCTTTATCTGCATTCTTTTCTCATTTCTGACCATATTCTCTCCATTTAGATCCCACCTAAAATAACTCTTTCTATGAAAAAATTATCAAATTTTACATAGTCAATGATTAATATTAATTCCTTTTTGTGTCAGAATTACTGTATTTGCACTTTGTTGAGCAGTAAATTTTCTACCTTATTCTATAGTCATTATCTTTATTATTACTTTTAAAAATGTGAATTTGAACCCTATAAAGCTAGAAATGTGTCTTATTGACATTAGTAACTTTTTATTTTTTTAATTTAATTTAATTTTATTTTTTAACTTTACAATATTGTATTGGTTTTGCCATATATAATAATGAATCTGCCACAGGTATACATGTGTTCCCCATCCTGAACTCTCCTCCCACCTCCCTCCCCATACCATCCCTCTGGGTCGTCCCAGTGCACCAGCCCCAAGCATCCAGTATCATGCATCGAACCTGGACTAGCAACTCATTTCATATATGATATTATATATGTTTCAATGCCATTCTCCCAAATCATCCCACCCTCTCCCCCTCCCACACAGTCCAAAAGACTGTTCTATACATCAGTGTCTCTTTTGCTGTCTCGTATACAGGGTTATTGTTACCATTTTTCTAAATTCCATATATATGCGTTAGTATACTGTATTGGTGTTTTTCTTTGTGGCTTACTTCACTCTGTATAATAGGCTCCAGTTCCATCCACCTCATTAGAACTGACTCAAATGCATTCTTTTTAATGACTGAGTAATACTCCATTGTGTATATGTAACACACTTTCTTATCCATTCATCTGATGATGGACATCTGACCCAATCAAAAAATGGGCCAAAGAACTAAATAGACATTTCTCCAAAGAAGACATACAGATAGCTAACAAACACATGAAAAGATGCTCAACATCACTCATTATCAGATCACATCAGATCAGATCAGCCGCTCAGTCGTGTCCGACTCTTTGCGACCCCATGAACCGCAGCACGCCAAGCCTCCCTGTCCAGCACCAGCTCCCGGAGGTCACTCAGACTCGCATCCATCGAGTCACTGATGCCATCCAGCCATCTCATCCTCTGTCGTCCCCTTCTCCTCCTGCCCTCAATCCCTCCCAGCATCAGAGTCTTCTCCAATGAGTCAACTCTTCACATGAGGTGGCCAAAATACTGGAGTTTCAGCTTCAGCATCATTCCTTCTAAAGAAATTCCAGGATTGATCTCCTTCAGAATGGACTGGTTGGATCTTCTTGCAGTCCAAGGGACTCTCAAGAGTCTTCTCCAACACCACAGTTCAAAAGCATCAATTCTTTGGCATTCAGCCTTCCTCACAGTCCAGCTCTCACATCCATACATGACCACAGGAAAGACCATAGCCTTGACTAGGTGAACCTTTGTTGGTAAGGTAATGTCTCTGCTTTTGAATATGCTATCTAGGTTGGTCATAACTTTCCTTCCAAGGAGTAAGTGTCTTTTAATTTCATGGCTGCAGTCACCATCTGCAGTGATTTTGGAGCCCAGAAAAACAAAGTCTGACACTGTTTCCACTGTTTCCCCGTCTATTTCCCATGCAGTGATGGGACCAGATGCCATGATCTTCATTTTCTGAATGTTGAGCTTTAAGCCAACCTTTTCACTCTCCACTTTCACTTTCATCAAGAGGCTTTTTAGCCCCTCTTCACTTTCTGCCATAAGAGTCGTGTCATCTGCATATCTGAGGTTATTGATATTTCTTCCGGCAATCTTGATTCCAACTTGTGTTTCTTCCAGTCCAGCATTTCTCATAATGTACTCTGCATATAAGTTAAATAAACATGGTGACAATATGCAGCCTTGACGTACTCCTTTTCCTATTTGGAACCAGTCTGTTGTTACATGTCCAGTTCTAACTGTTGCTTCCTGACCTGCATACAGATTTCTCAAGAGGCAGATCAGGTGGTCTAATATTCCCATCTTTTCAGAATTTTCCACAGTTTACTGTGATCCACACAGTTAAAGGCTTTGGCATAGTCAAGAAAGCAGAAATAGATGTTTTTCTGGAACTCTCTTGCTTTTCCCATGATCCAGTAGATGTTGGCAATTTGATCTCTGGTTCCTCTGCCTTTTCTAAATCCAGGTTGAACATCAGGAAGTTCACGGTTCACATATTGCTGAAGCCTGACTTGGAGAATTTTGAGCATTACTTTATTAGCGTGTGAGATTAGAGTAATGGTGCGGTAGTTTGAGCATTCTTTGACATTGCCTTTCTTTGGGATTAGAATGAAAACAGACCTTTTCTAGTCCTGTGACCACTGCTGAGTTTTCCATATTTGCTGGCATATTGAGTGCAACACTTTCACAGCATCGTCTTTCAGGATTTGGAATAGCTTCACTGGAATTCCATCACCTCCACTAGCTTTGTTCATAGTGATGCTTTCTAAGGCCCACTTGACTTCACATTCCAGGATGCCTGGCTCTAGGTCAGTGATCACACCATCATGATTATCTGGGTTGTGAAGATCTTTTTTGTACAGTTCTTCTGTGTATTCTTGCCATCTCTTCTTAATCTCTTCTGCTTCTGTTAGGTCTATACCATTTCTGTCCTTTATCGAGCCCATGTTTATATGAAATATTCCTTTGGTATCTCTGATTTTCTTTAGGAGATATCTAGTCTTTCCCATTCTGTTGTTTTCCTCTCTTTGCATTTATCGCTGAAGAAGGCTTTCTTATCTCTTCTTGCTATTCTTTAGAACTCTGTATTCAGATGTTTATATCTTTCCTTTTCTCCTTTGCTTTTCGCTTCTCTTCTTTTCACAGCTATTTGTAAGACCTCCCCAGACAGCCATTTTGCTTTTTGCATTTCTTTTCCATGGGGAAGTTCTTGATCCCTGTCTCTTGTATAGTGTCACAAACCTCATGCCATAGTTGATCAGGCACTCTATCTATCAGATCTAGGCCCTTAAATCTATGTCTCACTTCCACTGTATAATCATAAGGGATTTGATTTAGGTCATAACTGAATGGTCTAGTGGTTTTCCCTACTTTCTTCAGTTTAAGTCTAATTTTGGCAATAAGGTGTTCATGGTCTGAGCCACAGTCAGCTCCTGGTCTTGTTTTTGCTGACTGTATAGAGCTTCTCCATCTTTGGCTTCAAAGAATATAATCGATCTGATTTTGGTGTTGACCATCTGGTGATGTCCATATATAGAGTCTTCTCTTGTGTTGTTGGAAGAGGGTGTTTGTTTTGACCAGTGCATTTTCTTGGCAAAACTCTATTAGTCTTTGCCCTACTTCATTTCATATTCCAAGGCCATATTTGCCTGTTACTCCAGGTGTTTCTTGACTTCCTACTTTTGCATTCCAGTCCCCTATAATGAAGAGGACATCTCTTTTGGATGTGAGTTCTAAAAGGTCTTATAGGTCTTCATAGAACCGTTCAACTTCAGCTTTTTCAGTGTTACTGGTTGGAACATAGACTTGGATTACTGTGATATTGAATGGTTTGCCTTGGAAATGAACAGAGATCATTCTGTCGTTTTTGAGATTGCATCCAAGTACTGCATTTTGGACTCTTCTGTTGACCATGATGGCCACTCCATTTCTTCTGAGGGATTCCTGCCCGCAGTAGTAGATATAATGGTCATTTGAGTTAAATTCACCCATTCCAGTCCATTTTAGTTCGCTGATTCCTAGAATGTCAACATTCACTCTTGCCATTTCTTGTTTGACCACTTCCAATTTGCCTTGATTTATGGGCCTGACATTCTAGGTTCCTATGCAATATTGCTCTTTACAGCATCGGACCTTTCTTCTATCATGAGTCACATCCACAGCTGAGTGTTCTTTTTGCTTTGGCTCCATCTCTTCATTCTTTCTGAAGTTATTTCTCCACTAATCTTGAGTAGCATATTGGGTCCTTACTGACCTGAGGAGTTTCTCTTTCAGTATCCTATCATTTTGCCTTTTCATACTGTCATGGTGTTCTCAAGGCGTGAATACTGAAGTGGTTTGCCATTCCCTTTTAAAGTTTAGCCACCTAATAATAAATTTGACCAGTTCACAGTGGCATTATAATGGTAGAGGGAGAGTTCTCAAATAACTGAAGCTTCCAGGCTAGAAAACTAGTGACCATTGATAATTTTAAGATATTGACCTCTTTTCACTATGAATCTCACTTCCCATCAAAACAAAACAGTAGCAAAATGTAAAAAGCAATACAATAATTGGTAAAAACAACAACAACAACAACAACAAAAAACCTTTAATGAATAATTAGGATGAGAATGCATGCATGCATGTAAATTTGCTTCAGTCATGTCCAACTCTTTATATAATGCTTGTATATATACTCTGATGCAATTTTCATTCAACCCTAGGAAGTATTATCATTATCACTTTATGAAAGAAGAGACATTTGAATTTGTCATACCGTAAATAATGGATTTCAAAGTTAATTGTTAGATTTTTGACCCTATACAAACGTTTCTTTCTTTTGTGCCACAGTTTATACTATAATTTAGGTACTATTTTCTTGTATATTTTCAAGATGATTATATTATAAATTTCCACTAATGATAAATTCACCCTCTTAAATAAGTTTTAATACTTTGATGAGTGAACTATTCCTGGTACTAGTTTAAGCTGTGCCACCCATGTATTGACATTTGGTCAATTAATAGAGTTGAAGCTCATAAAAGTGTTTATTTCTCCTCTTTGTCAATAATATAATTTCCCTTCTAATCTAAACCTGACCTGAATGTGGAAGGCAAGGAAAAAAGAACTAATGAAAAAACTATTGAAGACTTAAGTTGTTCCATTCATCTTGAATTTGAAGAAAATTAGAATATTTTAGTAGGGAGGTTCTTGAACTTAGAATATATCTTTGATGTGAAGTGCATCTAAAGGATTCTCACATGTGAGTTATATGAAAAGTGGCCTAACCACCACGCAAATCTATTCCCAACAGTTACCTGCCAGTCTGAGTGCTTCAGTAACATTATAAAAATCTGTCAAGCATTCAAAACCAATTAGCCACAGGATGTCAAGTGTTGTCACGCCAGCTGTCCTTTCACTCCTCCTGGGATCCTACTGCCCATTTTCAGTTAAAAATACATTTTACTGTATTGAGGCTTTTGTCAAGATAACTATTTTTATGTTCTCAAATTTAGCAAAAGTAAAATGTGATTGTCTTTGAATGACCAATAATTTTCAAAGGTCACAGAAGTCTTCCTGATTTTTATATTCTACAAATGTCTATTTTCAAAATAAAAATCTCAGTGTCCTGGGTTGATTTTCCAAGAATTTTAGATTTATCATTGAATAATTTTTCTATATCATCAGAAAAAGCTTCCTGTCTATATTATTTAAGGGATAAACATGTGGAAGCTAGTCATCAGAGTGAATGAGCTGCTGAGAATAGTTTAGAATATTTTCCTTAAATGATTGGTAAATGCATATCATTGAAAAAATTTGATGAGTTTTAATGACTTCAGCAAAATATTTATATCACACATCGATCACAGTAATAAATCAAGCACTTGCTTTGTGCTCAGAAATTTTGAGAGCTTTGAGACCTAGAAAGTGGTACTGTTTTGAAAATATTAGAACACAGTGAGTAACTTTTGCACTGGTAAGTCCTAAAATGTTTTTGACAGTTGTAATTAATACTTTATATGGAGAGGTATAAGAGAAATATAAATTGCATGTTCTGGTTTCAATGGTCTATACTCTATTTATATAATTTAAATTAATAGGAAGGAATTGATAATAGTAAAATAAATAATATAAAATTTAGAAGAAAGTATTATATTTATTAAGGCTGTTCAAAATATATTGAATAATATTATAAATATATCTTAATTAAAACCAATACCTTCTAAACACATATCTGCCTTTGAATTTTTATATTTATTTCCATTTTATCATTTTAGTATCCGGCATATATTAATGCGGTTCACATAATTAGCTATATGACTGAGATTATTAGCTTTATTTTTCACTGCTTTTATCTAAATGAGAAACATATTTATTGGAAGTTGAAAAAAAGTTTAGTATTACACATTCTGTAATTATAAAATGAAGATTTCTAGATATGAATATAAGCCAACATCAGATTAATTGATAAAGATATTAACAGTGTTACTTATGAAGTATTATTACCTGTTCACTGTGTACCTGCTCTGCCCACAGCAGAATCATGAGATATAGGGATTATCAAGATATAAGTTATTATTGAGTACTTTCTGCATTTGTATGTATTCTGTATGTGGTACTCTCTTGGATTTTCACAAATGGTTAAGGCAGAATTAAGGAAATTGAAAGAGAACAAATAACATGTATATTCTTCAAATAGAATGATAATTTGTATCTGGAAATGTCATAGGACATCTTCAAGTTGAGTGTAGATTGTTCAAAGGAAATTACAATGTTAGAATCTATAGAAATTGTTATTTCACTTTCAATCTAAACAATGTACATTTTTTTAGTTGACGTATATGAGGCACATAGATAAAATAATGTGTCTGATATTAAAAAAACTAGCTTGCTAGTTCAGGTGAGATAAATGTTTATAGTCCCTCAAAATTTGGTGACAAAAACCATCATGGTTTAGTTTCATGTCAGTTTTTCAACTTGTGGTTTTTGGGTCACAGGTAATTCTGTTTCATATATTATTTCTAGAATCCAAGTTGATGAATGAATCATCTGTAACATCAGGCTTCTGAAGTCACTCTGATCATTGAAATTTCAGTCTACCATGGGAAAATGAAAAGGACAGAGAGAACATAGCCGCTTTCTTAAAGATCCTGCCATGAAAGAGAAACACATTACTACCACTCACATTTCATTAGGAAGATACCAGTACAGGGCCACTCTTAACTACACTAGAACTGGGACATGCAGCTCTGCTATGTCAGAGAAAAGAGAAATAGATTTTTGTGAATAGTTGCAGAGTCTTTCCTGATCAGTTCAGTTCAGTTACTCAGTTGCGTCCAACTCTTTGCAACCCCATGGACTGCAGCACTCCAGGCTTCCCTGTCCATCACCAACTCTCAGAGCTTGCTCACTCATGTCCATTGAGACAGTGATGCCTTTCAACCATCTCATCCTCTGTCGTCCCCTTCTCTTCCTGCCTTCGATCTTTCCCAGTATCAGGGTCTTTTCCAATGAGTCAGTTCTTCGCAACAGGTGGCCAAAGTATTGGAGTTTCAGCTTCAGCATCAGTCCTTCCAATGAACAGTCAGGACTGATTTCTTTTAGGATGGACTGGATCATTGCAGATCCACTGCAATGGATCTCCTTGCAGTCCAGGGGACTCTCAAAAGTCTTTTCCAAGACTACAATTCAAAAGCATCAGTTCTTTGGCACTCAGCTTTGTTTGTACACTAATTATTTTAATGATTAAAATAAAAACAAATTACTGAATGAAATTTAATTTTTAGGTTAAATACCTTCATATGTACATGTAACATTTCATATATGTTATAACAGACATTCATTTATATATCTATCCAGCTCATCACTGTATCTATCCATCTAATCTGTGTGTCTATAATCCTTACATAGCACTTTCCCACATAGTTTCCTTTTAATTGCTCTATATTTGTAAAGGAAATATTAATTGAAGTCCTAAGAGTGCTATATTCTTGAAGCTGTTTGAAATCACGGCTGGAAATTATGATTGTGCCAAGAAAAAGAAAAAGACACAAAAAACCTACACAAATGTTTCACCACCAGGCACAGAATTTGTAATCCCATTGATTTACTAAACAAATGCTTTCATACAACTCCAAATCTATTAACAATAGAATATCTGATTGTTCCACATACACATTCTTCGTAGCAATAGAAACATTTTTAAATTATAATTAAAATGGAAGAGGAAGCCTTCAGATTGATTAAATTGAATGGGAAAAATTATGATAGCCTAAGAAATAAGAAAAATCACAAATTTTTATTAAGCATAGTTTTCTTCTATTTTAGCTTATATTAAAGATCTTTATTAGTATAAAATTTCTGTCATTCCAAGCAAACACAGGTATCCAGAGTATATTTTCATAGCTAGTATTTGTTTAAAATATTTTAAAATTTTTGTAAGATTCAGTTTGATTAAGCATATATTAAAATTAGTTCCTAAAACTGGACAAATAAAGTATACTCAAGTAGAGATAACACAAATATTTTTATTGTTAGAAGTTCCATACATTTAGAAATTATATGTAGTAATGGTGTCATGAATACCTGCCTGTGAATGCAAAATAAGAGCTCAAAGATATTTGATAACATAACATTGGATAGTGTGTTTTAATACATTTGACACTAATTTGAGGCACTATGACTTATGAAGATACAAGAAACTGTACAAGTGATACAGAGGAATAAGTTTTGGTAGTAAAATCATCAAAGCAATTTTTCTTGTTACTCTAGCACTAAAGCCAGAGGATAGAAAGAAAGAGCAGTTCTGTACCACCAGTTAATTTTTGGCAGTTTGATCTTTTGAGTGCCAAGGTAAAAAGTACATTTTAAGTAGGTATAATTTTGTCTAATTGGAGAGATTATAAGACAGTCAGATGCTTTGGGAATAGGAAATGGGGACGTAATATGCAGTAATGTTTCTTCTGAGTCTTCAAATATTTTAATATTACATTTGGGTCTTTGGATTGGTATGACTGACTTTTCAGAGTCCTTTACAGTTACACCTTAGAAGGCAAATTGATATTTAATTATGTTTAATTGAAGTTTCAGAATTTTATAATTTTAGACTATCTGATTAAATGTGTTTCTTTAATGTATGTTTTTAATGATAAATGATATTATTATAAAATATTAGAGACTATTATCTGAAATCTTATTGCCATATCTGCCATCATAAAATTATAGTTTTCATAATATAAAAATTTTCATTATAGTTTTGGTTCATTAATCAAAACATTTTAATTCTTTCATTTGTTGTTTTGCATCTAATCATGGATTTAGAAAATCTATAAATGCTTGTTAAATATTCTAATACTGATTCAACTATACTGTTGATGTTTCTATTTGTTAATTACTTATTGAAGGGCCATGGTATTAATCACTTACTGTTACTCAGTTCATTTGCCTATAGGTTGAAATCATCCATGATTTCATGAGTAGGTGGACTACTCGAAAGGTTACATTATAAACTGTTGCTGCTACTGCTAAGTCACGTCAGTCATGTCCGACTCTGTGCGACCCCATAGACGGCAGCCCACCAGGCTCTGCCGTCCATGGGATTCTCCAGGCAAGAACACTGGAGTGGGTTGCCATTGCCTTCTCCATTGTGTGAAAGTGAAAAATGAAAGAGAAGTCGCTCAGTCACGTCCGACTAGTAGCAACCCCATGGACTGCAGCCCACCAGGCTCCTCCATCCATGGGATTTTGTAGGCAAGAGTACTGGAGTGGCTTGCCATTGCCTTCTCCGACATTATAAACTACAACAGATTAATTCTAACAACGTGTAACTGGAATGGGAATGTAAGCTGCACCAATAACAAAAGTAGCAAAATGTTAAATTCTTGCTACTTATTTTAATGGGTATATCATAGCCTTCTTGCAGTTAGTAATACAGGACAGCACTTTAGCACTTCAACTGGTGAAATTTTAAACAGCAAAATCATCAAAAAGCATCAAAAAAAGAAAAAAAAATAAAGCACTAAATAGATTATGTAATGGACACTGCAGTGTTCACAGTATGTGAGATGAAGCAAGCAGAACATTGTTTTGCTTGCCTTCATCTGGGATGAGATCGTTAATAATCTGTCAGATTCTCACTGTAATATATTATAAAAAGTTAAATGTATGCTATATCTAAAAGCTGAATTAGCGCTTAATTGTGAAAGGAATTAAAGTATAGAAAATGGTTAGAAATATAGATTATTGATGATATCTAATTTCTAGCCAATGACACTGAATAGAAATATAGTTACTTTAAACTTTACAGTTTTATTGAATATCATACACATGTGCACATACACACAGTAGTAAAATAAACCCATTTCAGATATATTATGTGCATTTTCTAATGCTCTGAAGAACACAAGAGGATAAAATCATCTTTCTACATGGAAAATAGTATGAGTATAGTAGGTTTCTTTTTTTTTTTTTCTGAAAAGGAATTCCATCATCCCTAAAAATCAATAGCAATAAAGAAGTAGCACCTGACTAGGTAGAATAATTCCTGAGATTAAAAAAAATAAAAGGAAGAAAAGATTTTAGGAGAGAAAAGAAAGAGTGCTGTTGCTGAGAGGAGCTAGTGTTGTCAGGCTCTAGACACTCCAGGTCTAATTGTGTCTACTGTGTTGTGTTGTTGTTTAGTCACTAATGAATATGACTCTGCGACCCCATGGACTGTAGCCTTCTATAGAACTGGTCATGGAACAACAGACTGGTTCCAAATAGGAAAAGGAGTATGTCAAGGCTGTATATTGTCACCATGTTTATTTAACTTACATGAAGAGTACATCATGAGAAATGCTGGACTGGAAGAAACACAAGTTGGAATCAAGATTCCTGGGAGAAATATCAATAACCTCAGATATGCAGATGACACCACCCTTATGGCAGAGAGTGAAGAGGAACTCAAAAGCCTCTTGATGAAAGTTAAAGTGGAGAGTGAAAAGGTTGGCTTAAAGCCCATCATTCAGAAAACTAACATCATGGCATCTGGTCCCATCACTACATGGGAAATATATGGAGAAACAGTGGAAACAGTGTCAGACTTTATTTTTCTGGGCTCCAAAATCACTGCAGATGGTGACTGCAGCCACGAAATTAAAAGACGCTTACTCCTTGGAAGGAAAGTTATGACCAACCTAGATAGCATATTTTTTTTTTTTTTTTTTTTTTTTGCAGGGGAAAATGGACAAAGGAAAGGATCAGTGAGAGTGGGAGGGAAATGGGAAGAAAGAAGGGGAGTGATGATGGGGAGGAGTATATGTAATTTCTTAACCAATGGCTTTCTGTTTTTAATCACAGAGAACACTTAAAAAAAATCATGTTGAATTCATCCTATATTAGGAGGTTTGTTCTTGAAATGAAAAGTTCAGAAAACAAAAAGTCCAGTTTGGGTGTCCTCATCTTTAGGCACATCTTGGTATTTTGTATTGGTAGGTCTATCTTTACCACAATATATTATTTAGGACAGGATCACATTTGTCACCTCTTCCTCCCTACTACCCAAAGTGGTACCAAACCCATAAAATAGTCAATAAACCTTTACAGAATGAACAAATAAGTCTTTTTTTTTTTTTAAACTCTCCTGAGTGAACTGAATTTTTTGAGGCTCATAAGTAAATATGTTTTGCTCTTTACTTTGTCTATTACAGCCAGATTATATGAGTGGGGTATTAAAGTCTCCCACTATTATTGTATTGCTGCATATTTCTTCTATCATATTAATTAATGTTTGTCTTAGATATATCAATGCTCCAATGTTGGGTACATATATATTTATAATTGTTATGACTTCTTTTTGGATTGTTCCTTTAAGTTGTTATGTGTAACCTTCATTGTCTCCTTTTCAAGATCTTTAAAGTCAATTTTATCTGATATAAGTATTGCTACTCCTGTTTTCTTATGGTCCATATTTGCATAGAAAATCTTTTTCCAGGCCTTCATTTTCAGTAAGTGTATATCCCGTATTTTAAGGTGGTTCTCTTGTAGACAACATATATAGGGGTCTAGTTTTTGTATCCATTTGACCCATTTTAGTCTTTTGGTTGTCTCTTGTAGACAAGGTATGTAGGGGTCTGGTTTTTGTATCGATTCGGCCAGTCTTTGTCTGTTGATTAGGGCATTCAGCCCATAAACGTTTAAAGCAATTATTGATAAATAAGATTTACTTTATTGTTTTGGGTTCGAGTTTATACACCCTTTTAGTGATTCCTATCTAGAGGATGTCCTTTAGTTTTTGTTGGAGAAATGGTTTAGTGGTGCAAAATTCTCTCAACTTTTGCTTATCTGTGAAGCTTTTGATTTCTCCTTCATATTTGAATGAGATCCTTGCTGGATACAATAATCTAGGCTGTAAGTTATTTTCTCTCATCACTTTAATTACGTCTTGCCATTCCCTCCTGGCTTGGAGAGTTTCTATTGAAAGATCAGCTGTTATCCATATGGGAATTCCCTTGTGAGTTATTTGATGTTTTTCCCTAGCTGCTTTTAATATTTGTTCTTTATATTTAATCTTTCTTAATTTGATTAATATGTGTCTTGGGGTGTTTCGCCTTGGGTTTATCCTGTTAGGGACTCTCTGGATTTCTTGAACTTGAGTGGTAATTTCCTTCTCCATTTTAGGGAAGTTTTCAACTATTATCTCCTCAAGTATTTCCTCATGATCTTTCTTTTTATCTTCTTCTTCTGGAACTCCTATGATTCGAATGTTGTAGCGTTTGATGTTATCCTGGAGGTTTCTGAAATTGTCCTCATTTCTTTTGATACGTTTTTCTTTTTTCTCGTCTGATTCGTTTATTTCTAGGATTCTATCTTCTAATTCACTAATCCTATCTTCTGCCTCTGTTATTCTACTATTTGTTGCCTCCAGGGTGTTTTGGATCTCATTTATTACATTATTCATTATGTGTTGACTCTTTTTTATTTCTTCTAGGTCCTTGTTAAACCTTTCTTGCATCTTCTCAATCCTTGTCTCCAGATTCTTTAACTATGATTCTATTTTGATTTTGAGATTTTGAATTAATTTCGCTATCATATTTGGAATTCTTTATCAGGTAGATTCCCTATCTCTTCCTCTTTGGTTTCATTTGGTGGGCATCTATCCTGTTCCTTTAGCTACTGGGTATTCTTTTGTCTCTTCATTTTGTTAAAATTGCGAAGTTTAGAGTGTCCTTACTATATTCTGGTAGTTTGTTGAATTCTCTTTATTGAGGCGGTTTACAGGTCTTTTCAATATCTGATCTCTGCCTTGTTACAGAGGGGGTGGAGATGAACACCCAAATCTAAGCCGGCCAGGTTCAGGCACTCGGATAATCCTCAGAAGCACAGACTCGGTTGAGTCTGCGTTTTATGCCCTTCCCATATCCGAGTAGCACAGGTGATGAAATGTTCAGCGAGCATAGCTATCTCCACCACTCAGTTTTCTGGGTATACAAACAGCTCACTTTCTCAGGCAGATGTTGACCATCCAGAGCCCCAAGAAGCGTGAGTCAGCACAGAAACCTACTCACAGCTCCGTTAGACAGTGTCTCTCTAGGGCTGTAATTGCCCGCCTCCGGCCCTGGCTGCCTGTCACCGGAGTGGGACGGCCTGCAGCCGGCCAACTTTGTGCAGCCCTTTGTTCCGTAGTTAGTCCTGGTGGTGTCTTAAGTTAGGGCTGGCTTTTGATGTAGTAGATAGCCGACAGTCTGGTTATTTCGCTCAGATAGCGCCCGAGATAGCCAGGCCAAATCCTTTCTCAAAGCAATGCAGGCCTCGCCACTCCTCCTAGCCCAGCCCCCGCTTGCCAATAGCAAATGCTGGTGTCCGCGCCACTTCTACGCAAAAGGAGTTACCGCAGGGCTCGTTTTCTCGTTTTGAAGACAATGAGCTGTCTTTCTAAGTGCCTGATGTCCTCTGCCGGCATTCAGAAGTTGTTTTATCGAGTTTATTCAGCATTCAAATGTTCTTTTAATGGATTTGTGGAGGAGAAAGTATTCTCCCCGTCTTACTCGTCCGCCATCTTAGCTCCTCCTAGATAGCATATTGAAAAGCAGAGACATTACTTTGCCAACAAAGGTTCGCCTAGTCAAGGCTATGGTCTTTCCTGTGGTCATGTATGGATGTGAGAGCTGGACTGTGAAGAAGGCTGAGTGCCGAAGAATTGATGCTTCTGAAGTGTGGTGTTGGAGAAGACTCTTGAGAGTCCCTTGGACTGCAAGGAGATTCAACCAGTCCATTCTGAAGGAGATTAGCCCTGGGATTTCTTTGGAATGAATGATGCTAAAGCTGAAACTCCAGTATTTTGGCCACCTCATGCGAAGAGTTGACTCATTGGAGAAGACTCTGATGCTGGGAGGGATTGAGGGCAGGAGGAGAAGGGGACAACAGAGGATGAGATGGCTGGATGGCATTACTGACTCGATGGATGAATCTGAGTGACCTCCGGGAGTTGGTGATGGACAGGGAAGCCTGGCATGCTGCGGTTCATGGGGTCGCAAAGAGTCGGACAGGACTGAACGACTGATCTGATCTGATCTGATCGGATCCATGGAATTCTCCAGGTAAGAATCCTGGAGTGGGTTTCCATTTCCTTTCCAGGGTACCTTCCCAATCCAGGGATTGAATCCATGTCTCTGGCATTGGTAGGCTGATTCTTTACCACTGAGCCACTGGGGAAGCCCTTATCTGCTATGTACTTTCCTCTATATCAGCACTATCAATAATATTTTTGGTCTATCAGAGTAACAGATGAGAGAAAATTGATAATATGTAATTTGGTTAAAAAATAAGACCCAGTATTAACTAACTGTTGCTGTGACAATGCTGTGTAATAGAATACTATAAAATTCAGTGAGTTGAAAAATCCTTTCTATTTTAAGGATAGAATATATATACACTTTTTTTTCATTCACTAGTAGGCAGATCCGGGGAGGGCAATGGCACCCCACCCCAGTACTTTTGCCTGGAAAATCCCATGGACGGAGGATCCTGGTAGGCTCCAGTCCATGGGGTCACTGGGAGTCGGACTCAACTGAGCGACTTCACTTTCATTTTTCTCTTTCATGCATTGGAGAAGGAAGTGGCAGCCCACTCCAGTGTTCTTGCCTGGAGAGTCCCAGGGACGTGCGAGCCTGGTGGGCTTCCGTCTATGGGGTCGCACAGATTCGGACACGACTGAAGCGACTTAGCAGCAGCAGCAGCAGCAGCAGCAGTAGGCAGGTCAGCTGGAACAGCTTTTTTCTAAGCTGAACGTCCAAATTATGAGTTGGATTCTCATCTCCATGTAACATTCTTATCTCTAAATTCCCCTCAGGTGAGAATCAGACTCTAACTCTATTCTTCTCATAGAGGATCACAAATGCAGAAGGGGCTTGTTAGTTGATATCAGTGTGTTTAATCAGTCTGCTTGTACCAACTGGTTAAATCAGTGTGTTGTGGTAATATGCCGCATTTCAGCAGAGAGGTGTAGAGAAGAATATGTTAGCTGAATACCTATAATAGAATTTCTCAAAGATAAATGAGGTTAAGTCAAAGTTTTTTAAAAAACACATATTTTACTTTCTTTATCATATTTTATTATACTTTGAAATAGAAAATCAAGGAAGATACTAGTGACACCCACATATACATACACATATATGTTAATTTTAAAAGAATATAGATTTGTATACTTCTTGTAAGTATAGTGTGACATTTTTGAAGTCTTAATTCCTATAAATGTTAAAATCATAGTACATTATGAAAGCAAAACTTAACAAACTTGAATAATTGTGCAGATGTTCATACGTCTCCAAGGTGTTAACATAAATTTTAGACAGGAAAAAAGAGATGCAGACACATATGCACACCAATATAATGATCATTTTCAATAAAACTTCAGATCTTAATAGCCAAAATGATTAATGGGATAAACATCTGAAATATCATGACTGTATTAACTTCCAGTATTTTTCTAAATATCACCAAGGTAAAGTATGTTACTCAAATTTGGGGTATAAGGAAATGTAAGGTGAAATATTAAAATATTGTCACAGTGGCTTATAAGTTCTCTAGGTGAGAGGCAGTATTAATTAATTTTTTTTTGGTAGAAAGATAAAAATATACAGAGCTGACTGATTTGTCATCTGTGTCAGATTCATTGTAGTCATTGCTGATAGGAACAAAGTATTCTTCTTCTTGTCTCCTAGCAGTGACTATTCATCTTTCAATGTTCATTTCAGTATATCTGCTTAGAGACGTCTATGTTTTCCACAAGCAGAACTGTTTATCTTTTAGTTTCAAAGACCATAATATACTTTTTGTACTCATGAAAATGTATTCAATTTACTGTACATGTATAATATTAAATAAGAAGCCTTGACAAAACAAGGCTGTATTTTATTTCACTTTATGTAATATCATCTTGCATAGGTGAAATCCTTAGAAAATGCTGAGAGAAACTAAAGTACTGAATGTGAATAAGAATGTGCACAAACAGTAAGGTTCATATGAGGAAAAGAATATGGGGGGATTTTTAAATAGGTAGATCGGGAACTCTAAGGCATTTTTCTATTTTAACAATTATTATAATGTAACATTATCGGTCCTTTATTGTGCCCATCTTTGCATGAAAAGTTCCCTTGGTGTCTCTAATTTACTTGAAGAGATCTCTAGTCTTTCCCATTCTATTATTTTCCTCTATTTCTTTGTATTGATCAATGAGGAAGGTTTTTTTGTTTTGTTTTGTTTTTTAATCCCTGCTTGTTAGTCTTTGTAATTCTGCATTCAAATGGAATTAACTTTCCTTTGCACCTTTGCCTTTCAATTCTCTTCTTTTCCTAGCTGTGTGTAAGACCACCTCAGACAACCGTTTTGCCTTTTGGAATTTCTTTTTCTTGGGGATTTCATGCAAAGATGGGCATAATAAAGGGCAGAAATGGTATGGACATAACAGAAGAAGACGATATTAAGAAGAGGTGGCAAGAATACACAGAACTATACAGAAAAGATTTTCATGACCCATATAATCACGATGGTATGATCACTCATCTAGAGCCAGACATCCTTGGAATGCAAACTCAAGTGGGCCTTAGGAAGCATCATTACAAACAAAGCTAGTGGAGGTGATAGAATTCCAGTTGAGCTATTACAAATCCTAAAAGATGATGTTGTGAAAGTGCTACACTCAATATGCCAGCAAATTTGGAAAACTTAGCAGTGGCCACAGGACTGGAAAAGGTCACTTTTTTTTATAATCCCAAAGAAAGGCAATGCCAAAGAATGCTCCAACTACTGCACAATTGCAGTCATCTCACACTCTAGCAAAGTAATGCTCCAAATTCTTCAAGCTAGGCTTCAACAGTACATGAAACGTGAACTTGCAGATGTTCAAGCTGGTTTTAGAAAAGGTAGAGGAACTAGAGATCAAATTGCCAACATCCGTTGGATCATTGAAAAAGCAAGAGAGTTCCAGTAAAACATCTACTTCTGCTTTATTGACTACGCCAAAGCCTTTGACTGTGTGGATCTACAAAACACTGTAGAAAATTCTTCAAAAGATGGGCATACTGGACCACCTGACTTGCCTCCTGAGAAATCTGTATGCAGTTCAAAAATAAACAGTGAGTACTGGACATGGAACAACACATTGATTCCAAATCGGGAAAGGAGTCCATCAACGCTATATATTGTCACCCTCTTATTTAACTTATATGCAGAGTACATCCTGAGAAATGCTGGACTGGTTGAAGCACAAGCTGGAATCAAGATTGCTTGGAGAAATATCAATAAACTCAGATATGCAGACGACACAAACCTTATGGCAGAAAGTGAAGAACTAAAGAGCTTCTTGATGAAAGGGAAAGAGGAGAGTGAAAACACTGGATTAAAACTCAACATTCAGGAAACTAAAATCATAGCATCTGGTCCCATCACTTCATGGCAAATAGATGGAGAAACAGTGGAAACAGTGACATAATTTACTTTGGGGCTCCAAAATCACTACAGATGGTGACTGCAGCCATGAAATTAAAAAAAAAAAAAAAAAAAACACTTGCTCCTTGGAAGATAAACTGTGACCAACCTAGATAGCTTAATAAAAAGCAGAGACATTACTTTGCCAACAAATGTCCATCTAGTCAAAGCTGTGGTTTTTCCAGTAGTCATGTATGGATGTGAGATTTGGACTATAAAGGCAGCTGAGCACTGAAGAATCGATGCTCTTTAACTGTGGTGTTGGAGAAGACTCTTGAAAGTCACTTGTTCGGCAAGCTGATCCAACCTGTCCATCCTAAAGAAAATTAATCTGAATATTCATTGGAAGGACTGATGCTGAAGCTGAAACTCCAACACTTTGGCCACCTTATGTAAAGAACTGACTCATTTGAAGACCCTGATGCTGGGGAAGACTGACTGTGGAAGGAAAAGGGGACGACAGATGATAGATGGTTGGGTGGCATCACCAGTTCAACAGACTTTAGTTTGAGTAAACTCTAGGAGTTGATGATGAAGAGGGAGGCCTGGCGTGCTGCAGTTCATGATGTCACAGAAAGTTGGACAGAACTGAGCAACTGAACTGAACTTTATGCTGCTGCTGCTAAGTCACTTCAGTTGTGTCCGACTCTGTAGAAGATTATAGTTAGATATAATGTAACAATATAGGTAGAGGTTAAAAATAATAAAGAGGAGAGAACAAGATGGCTGAGCAGCTGGTGAACATGGAGTTCATCAATCTCAACAGATGCATCAGGAATACATTTTCAAACACAAGTGCATTGCAGAACACCAGATGAGAGTGGACAGCAATACTTGATCAGAGGAAAAGAGTGTATTGAACCACACAAAACTTGGTAGGATGAAAGAACTAGGGGGAAAACAGGAGTGTTAGTAGGACTGGATCTGCCCTCGGCAGGCAGTGGTCAGATCTCTACACTGGGGCAATTGTCTGAGTCAGAGGAGAAATATTTAAGGCTGAGAGTGAAACAGCTGATCTGTGGCAGCCTAAATGGAATGAGAATCAGACAGTCCTTGCCCCAGCCATACATACCCCTGACAGGGATATGGAGTTTGGAGATTGTGGAGCTATGCCAGGGTGAGGGCTGCTATTGACTGTGGAGAGATATATTGAGAGGAGGCAAGGGAGGGGATTGTGGTGGGAAATTCCTGTGGAGGAAAGCCGGACAGCCATGGAAGCAAGGCAGTACTACTGAGTCACGCATTTGGGGTGCAGCCATCACGATAGCTTCTCTCTCTCCACATGCCAGCATTGGCAGCTGAATAAGAGAGAGGCTGGCCCATCAGGCATCAAATACTTGATGCAGTGAACTACAGAGCAGGACCCCAGCCAAGTTGGCCCTTCTTTTGTCTGATGAGCTGAACAACAGAGAAGGACCCCAGGCAGAGGAACCGTCAAAGTGCTGAATGGGTGGAGCTATGAAGAAAGACTGATTGCCAGCTACAAGAAGCTTGAAAAAAGATTCTGATAGGGGCCTAACTCCTGGGGCAGAGGCAGAGTGTCCTTGCATGGTTTGCGCTGCCAGGGTGCCCGCAAGCCAAGCAGCTGTGCCACCTTCACACTCAACTCTCTCACTGGGGCAGAACGGCCACAGGCAAAAAAAAGTCCTGCATCAGTACATGAAGGGTTATTTCAACAGTGTGCAACTCTGCAACCCTGTAGACTGTGGCCTAACAGGCTTTTCTGTCAGGGAGGGCAGTTCTCCAGGCAGGAATACTGGAGCATATTGGCCAATACTGGGTGCCATACCCTTCTAGAGCAATCTATTTCCTGCTGCCCTAGCCACCAACTCCCCTGAGTACCTGGTGCTGCCGGAACCCCTGTGACCCAAACAGGCATACCACCTCCACACCTGAGCCTCACAGGGGCAAACGCAAGTCCTCCAGAGCAGCCTCAGGAGCAAACCCCAGTGGATGACCCAAATGCAGAGGTGGAAATAAAACCACAATTGAAACCCAGGGGCAGTATGTCTAAGGAAGAAGACCCAAACCCTTCCTACCAGCTTTACAAATGCAGATTAGATCCACAGGATCAACTAGGCAGATTCTGTGTCTACGGAATATATAAAAGGTCATTGAGAGCTCCCACAAAAGAAAACGTACTAGTTCTGATAGCTGTGGACATTGGAGGCAAAAACATATAGGAGTAGTACCAGATTAGAATCTGAGCTGCCCACACAGGAGGTCCAGATCAGCACTGTGTTGGAGGGCATCCTAGGGAGGTGAGGTGGACTGTGACTCCCAGCGAGGGAAAGGACTCTGATGGCAGTGACTCAATAAAAACATTTATTATTATGTTTTGACTTGTTCTGTAGATTATTTTACAATTTTTTTCTTTTTTTTCTCCGTCTGTTATAGTTATCGATTTTATTGGCATTATGAAATCTAATTAACCTTTTGGGCTTTTATTTTCCTCAGTCAGATTTTTTATTGTTGTTGTAAACCTCTGCCTTGATATTGGGCTTTTGCATTTCTGTGGTTTTCCCTTTTTAATTCTTTTCTCTTTAATTTTTTAAACCTACAGTTATTTTTTCTACATTTATTCCTTTGTTTGCTTTTCCTATTGTTCTTTTCCCTTTGCAGTTAATCTTTAATGTACATAAATTTTCATCTGCCTCTGTTTAACTTTACATATCTATTCTTTGTTTTCTTTCTTTCCTTTTCTCTCTACATATTTGTTAGTTTTATTTTCATTGCCTTATTCCCCAGTTGCCCCCTAGCTTTAATTTTGTTTTCCAGTTACAGCTTTAATTAGTTTTTTTCTGGTAGATATAATTTGTGGTTTCCTTTGTTCACCAGGTCAATCTATTGTACTTTATTTTTGTTGGACTATTTTGATTTTGAGGGATGTATATGTGTATAATGTTGGCTGCCGCCTGTGGCCCTGGGCCTGGGGTAGCTCCTCTCCACTGTGCCTGTGCGCCCTCACAGCCACTGCACCTGGATCATCGAAAAAGCAAGAGAGTTCCAAGAAAAACATCTATTTCTGCGTTATTGACTATGCCAAAGCCTTTGACTGTATGGATCACAATAAACTGGAAAATTCTGAAAGAGATGGGTATATCAGACCACCTGACCTGCCTCTTAAGAAACCTGTATGTAGGCCAGGAAGCAACAGTTAGAACTGGACATGGAACAATGGACTGGTTCCAAATAGGAAAAGGAATACGTCAAGGCTCTATATTGTCACCCTGCTTATTTAACTTATATGCAGAGTACATCATAAGAAATGCTGGGCTGGAGGAAGCACAAGCTGGAATCAAGATTGCCAGGAGAAATATCAATAACCTCAGATATGCAGATGGCACCACTCTTACGGCAGAAAGTGAAGAGGAACTAAAAAGCCTCTTGATGAAAGTGAAAGTGGAGAGTGAAGTAGTTGGCTTAAAGCTCAACATTCAGAAAACGAAGATCATGGCATCTAGTCCCATCACTTCATAGGAAATAGATGAGGAAACAGTGGAAGACTTTATTTTTCTGGCTCCAAAATCACTGCAGATGGTGATTGCAGCTATGAAATTAAAAGACACTTATTCCTTGGAAGGAAGGTTATGACTGACCTAGACAGCATATTAAAAAGCAGAACCATTACTTTGCCAACAAAGTTACATCTGGTCAAGGCTATGGTTTTTCCAGTTATCATGTATGGATGTGAGAGTTGGACTGTAAAGAAAGCTGAGCCCTGAAGAATTGGTGCTTTTGAATTGTGGTGTTGAAGAAGACTCTTGAGAGTCCCTTGGACTGCAAGGAGATCCAACCAGTCCATCCTAAAGGAGATCAGTCCTGGGTGTTCACTGGAAGGACTGACGTTGAAGCTGAAACTCCAATATTTTAGCCACCTGATGTGAAGGGCTGACTCATTTGAAAAGACCCTGATGCTGGGTAAGATTGAGGACCAAATGAGAAGGGGATGACAGAGGATAAGATGGTTGGGTGGCATCACTGACTCAATGGACATGAGTTTGGTGGACTCTGAGAGTTGGTGATGGACAGGGAGTCCTGGTGTGCTGAGGTTCATGGAGTTGCAAAGAGTTGGACACAACTGAGCGACTGAACTGAACTGAATGTGTATAATCAGTTACACTTTTTATTGTTGCTATAAACCTCTGCCTCTGCATTGGCCTTTTGTAGTTCTGTGGCATTTTCTCTTTTTTTCCCTCCCTTCTTTCTTTCTTCTCCTGTCTCTTTTTTCTTTTCTCTTTTTTATACTTTTTAATTTTATTAAATGCATTATATTTTTTATTAAATGCATTATATTTTTCTACAATTATGCCTTTAATTCCCTTTCCTGACTGTTCTTTTCCCCTTGCAGTTAATAATATATATATATGTACATATATATATATATACATACATATATATATAACATACATATATGTATATACATACATATATGTGTATATATATACACACACACACACACACACACATATCTTCTTTATATATCTCTATTTAACTTTGTATATGTCTTCTTTCTTTCCTTTCCTCTCACCATATTTGTTACTATTGTTTCATTGTGTTATTCCCCACTTAGCATCTTGCTTTAGTTTTGTTTTCCAGTTTGTGTTTTAGTTAGTTTTATTCTAAACTTGGAAATATAAATTTTTATTTCCTTCTTTCAACAATTAATCTTCTGTACTTTATTTTCTTGGACTATTTTGACTGCTCATGGTTGTATATGTATATGTGTATATTCCATTTTTTAAAATTATTATATGCTTGATTTTGTAACTGCTGTTTGTCTAGGGTTTATCTTGGTTTCTCATTTTTGGATATTTGTTTTTCTCTCATTTAATTCCATAACAAACTACTTGTGGAATCCTCATTCCTGACCATAAATCACATCTGAGCCTTTGGAGTGGGAGCACTGACTCCAAGACCCTAGACTACCAGAGAACTAACCCTAAGGAGTATCAAATAGTGAGAACTCACACAAAGGTAACCACTTGAATATATGACCTGGCATCATCCAACCACCAGTACAGCCATGTGTAGGATGCCCCATCTAAAAAACAAAACAGAAATACAAACCCAATCATCAGCAAACAGGATTACCACCTCACTCAGCCTTTCTGATCAGAGCAAAAACAAACAAACAAAAACTCAGCACAAATCTCACCGTATATGAATCTTATACAAACCACTGGACCAACCATAGGAGGGAAGAAATCAAAAGGAAGACAGAATTCAACTTTGATTCTGGGAGATCTCAAACACAATAAGTTAAAAAAAAATAATGTAGAAGCAGAAAAATACTATGAAGGAACAAATGAGAAACACAGAAATCCAAATAAATGAAGAGGAAATAGGCAAACTACCTGAAAAAGAATCCAGAATTATGATAGTAAAGATGACCAAAACCTTGAAAACAAAGTGGGAAAAAATGCAAAAATAAATTAACAGAGATCTAGAAGAATTAAAGAATAAACATACAGAGACAAACAACACAATAACAGAAATTAAAAATACTCTGCTGCTGCTGCTAAGTCGCTTCAGTTGTGTCCAACTCTGTGTGACCCCATAAACGGCAGCCCACCAGGCTCCCCCGTCCCCGGGATTCTCCATGCAAGAACACTTGAGTGGATTGCCATTTCCTTCTCCAATGCATGAAAGTGAAAAATGAAAGTGAAGTCGCTCAGTCGTCTCTGACTCTTCACAATCCCATGGACTGCAGCCCTCCAGGCCGCTCCATCCATGAGATTTTCCAGGGAAGAGTACTGGAGTGGGATGCCATTGCCTTCTCTGAAAAATACTCTAGAAGGAATCAGTTGCAGAATATCTCAAGCAGAGGAACCAATCAGTTAACTGGAAGATAGCATGGTGCAATTAACTTCTGAGGAGCAGAATAAATAGAATGAAGAGAACTGAGGATTGTCTTAGAGACTTCTGACACAATATAAAATGCACCAACATTCGAATTATAAGGGTCACAGAAGAGGAAGAGAAAAAGCAAGCGTATGAGACAATTTTTGAAGAAATTATAGCTGAAATTTTTTCCCAACACGGAAAAGGAAATAGTCAAACAAGTCCAAGAGGTTCAAAGAGTCCTATAAAGGATAAACCCAAGAGAAACATGCCAAGACACACACTAATCAAATTAACAAAGACTTAAAGAATCTTAAAAGCAGAGAGGGAGAAGCAACAAGTAACATACAATGGAAACCCCATATGCTTAACAGCTGATCTTTCAGCAGAAAATCTGAAAGGCCAGAAGGGAATGGCAGAATATATTTAAAGTATTGAAAAGGGAAAAAAAAATCTACAACCAAGTTTATAGTACTTGACAAGGATCTCATTTAAAATTGATGGAGAAATATAAAGCTTTTCCATCAAGCAAAATTAAGAGAATCAGCACCGCCTAACGAGCATTACAACAGTTGTTAAAGGGACTTTTATGTCAAGAAATGCAAAAGAAGAGAAAAGATTTAAAAAATTAACCCCAACCAATTAAGAACATGGCAATAGGAACATATATATCAATAATCACTTTAAATGTAAATGGACTCAAGGCTCCAAACAAAAGACACAGACTGGCTGAATGGATACAGAAACAAGAACCATATGTATGCTGTCTACAAGAAACCCACTTCAGACCTAAAGACACATATAGATTGAAAGTGAGAGGATGGAAAATATGTATTCCATTCAAATGGGAAGCAAAAGAAAACTGGAGTAGCAACCGTCATACCAGACAAAATAGACCTTAAAATAAAGAAGATGACAAGAGATAAGGAAGGAAACTACATGATGATCAAGGGATCAATCCGAGAGGAAGACATAACAATTGTAAATATGTGTGCATCCAACATAGGAGCACCTCAATAGATAAGAAAAGCACTAACATACATGAAAGCAGAAATTTACAGTAACACAATACTAGTATGAGACTTTAACAGCCCACTCACACCAATGGGTAGATCATCAAAGCAAAATTAATAAGGAAACCCAAGATTTGATGGGTTAGATTTGATGGATCTCATAATATCTTCAGGATACTCCATCCAAATGCAGACAAATACATCCTCTTCTCAAGTACATATGGAACATTATACAGGATAGACCATATCTTGGGTCACAAATCACACCTCAGTAAATTTAAGAAAATTGAAATCATATCAAGCATTTTGTCTGACCACAGTGCTATGAAACTAGATATCAGTTACAAGAAAAAACTGTAAGAAGCACAAACACATGGAGATTAAGCAATATGTTTCTAAATAACCAACAGGTTACTGAAGAAATAAAAAAAAAATTTTTTTCTAGAAACAAATGACAATGAAAACACAACAACTGAAAACCTATGGGACATAGTGAAAGCAGTTATAAGAGTGAAGTTTAGAGCAATAGAATCCTACCTTAGGAAACAAGAAAAACATTGAATAGACAAACTAACTTTACAGGTTAACCAGCTGGAAAAAGAAAAAAAATAGCCCCAAAATTAGTAGAAGGGAAGAAAACATAAAGATTTGAGCAGAAATAAATCAAAAAATAAATGAAGGGAACAATAGTAAAGATTAATAAAAATAAAATCAGGTTCTTTGAGAAGATAAAGAAAGTTGAGTAACCTTGACCCAGACTCATCAAGAAAAAAAGAGAGAAGAATTAAATAAAAAAGTTTAGAAGTAAAGAAGGAGCGGTTACAACAGACGATGTAGAAATACAAAGGAGTATAAGAGAATATTATGAACAACTATATATCAATAAAATGGATAAACTGGAAGTAATGGACAGATCCTTAGAAAATTCAGTCTTCTAAGACTGCATCAGGAAGAAGTAGAAATTATGAACAACCCAACTTCAAGCACTGAAATTGAAGCTGTGATCAAAAATCCCCCAAAACCAAAAGCCCAGGACTAGGTGGCTTCACAGGAGAATTATCAAACATTTAGAGAAGAGGTAATGCCTATCCTTCTAAAACTGTTTCAAAAAAATTCAGAGGAAGGAACATTTCCAAACTCATTCTATGACGCCACCATCACCATGATACCAAAACCAGACAAAAACAACACAAAAAAATGAAAACTACAGTTGAATATAATTGATGAACATACATGAAAAAATCCTTAACAAAATTTTAGGAAACAGAATCAGCAACATATCAAAAAACTCATATGTGATGATCAAGTTGAGTTTATCCCAGGAATGCAAGAATTCCACAGTATAAGCAAATCAATCAATGTGAGACACCATATAAACGAACTGAAAGATAAAAACCATATGATCATCTCAATAGATGCAGAAAAACCTTTAAAAAAATTCACCCATTTATGATTAAAACTGTTCAAAAAATGTGCATTGAAGGAACCTACCTCAACATAGTAAAGACCATATATGATAAAGCCTACAGCAAATAATAATCTCAATGGTGGAAACTGAAAGTATTTCCCCTAAGATCAGAAACAATACAAGAGTGTCCAGTTACACCACCATTATTCAACATTTTTTCTGGAAGTCCTAGCTAGAGCAGTCAGAGAAGGAAAACAAGTAAAAGGAATCCAGATTGGCAAAGACGAAGCAGAGCTCTCTGTTTTCAGATGACATGATACTGAACATAGAAAACCCTAAAGATAGTATCAGAAAATTACTAGCACTAATCATTGCATTTAGCAAAGTTGTAGGACACAAAATCAATACAAGGAAAGAACTTGCATTTCCATATAGTAACAATGAAAAATAAGAAAGAGAAATTAAGGTATAAATCCTATTCACCATTGCAACAAAAAGAATTAAATATCTAGGAATAAACTTACCTAAGGAGACCAAAGGACTATATACAGAAAATTCTAAGACTGTAATGAAAGAAAAAAAGATGACATAAAAAGATGGAGAGATATTTCATGTTACTGGGTAGGAAGAATCAATATTGTGAAAATGGCTATACTACCAAATGCAATCTACAGATTCAGTTTGATCCCTATCAAGATACTGATGACATTTTTCACAGAACTAGAACAAAAAATTTCACACTTCATATGGAAACGCAAAAGACCCCAAATAGCTGAAGCAGTCTTCAGAAAGAAGAATGGAGCCAGAGGAATCAAACTTCCTGACTTCAGATTATACTGCAAAGCTCCAGTCATCAAGACAGTATGGTACTGGCACAGAAACATTAATATAGACCAATGGATCAAGATAGAAAGCCCAGAAAGAAACCCATGCACTTATGGGTACCTTATTTGACAAAACAGGCAAGAATATACAATGCGGCAAAGATAGCCTCTTTAATAAATGGTGCTGGAAAAACTGGACAGCTACATGTAAACAAATGAAATTAGAACACTTCCTAACACCATACACAAAGATAAATTGAAAATGAATTAAAGACCTAAATGTAAGATCAGAAACTATTAAACTCTTAGAGGAAAATATAGGCAGAACACTTGATGACTTAAGTCAAAGTGAGATCTGATATAACCCAACTTCTAGAGTAATGGAAATAAAAACCAAAGTAAACAAGTGTAACCTGATTAAACTTAAAAGCTTTTTCCAGCAGAGGAAAGTATAAGTAAGGTGAAAAGACAACCCTCAGAATGGGAGAAAATAATAGCAAATGAAACAACCAACAAAGGATTATATTCCACAACATACAATAAGTTCATACGACTCAATGCCAGAAAACCCAAAACCCAATCTAAAAAGTGGGGAAAAGATTTTAAAAGACATTTCTCCAAAGAAGACAAACAGATGGCTAACAAACACATGAAAAGATGCTCAACATTGCTCATTATTAGAGAAATGCAAATTAAAATTACAATGAGATACCACCTCCGACCTGTCAGATTGACCATCATCAAAAGATCTACAAACAATAAATTCTGGAGAGCGTGTGCAGAAAAGGGAATGCTCTTGTACTGTTGGTGGGAATTTAAATTGATACAGCCACTATGGAAGATGGTATGGAGATTCCTTAAAAAACTAGGAATACAACCACCATCAGATCAGATCAGATCAGATCAGTTGCTCAGTCGTGTCTGACTCTTTGCGACCCCATGAACTGCAGCACGCCAGGCCTCCCTGTCCATCACCAGCTCCCGGAGGTCACTCAGACTCACATCCATCGAGTCAGTGATGCCATCCAGCCATCTCATCCTCTGTCGTCCCCTTCTCCTCCTGCCCCCAATCCCTCCCAGCATCAGAGTCTTCTCCAATGAGTCAACTCTTCTCATGAGGTGGCCAAAATACTGGAGTTTCAGCTTTAGCATCATTCCTTCCAAAGAAATCCCAGGGCTGATCTCCTTCAGAATGGACTGGTTGGATCTTCTTGCAGTCTAAGGGCCAGCATATAACCCAGCAATTCCAACCCCTAGGCATATACCCTGAGGCAAAAAATTGAGAAACACATGTTCATTGCAGCACTATATACTATACCTACAACATGGAAGCAACCTAGATATCCATCAACAGTTGAATGGATACAGAATTTGTGGTACATATACAGAATGGAATATTACTCAGTCATAAAAAGGAATGTGTTTGAATCAGTTCTGATGAGGTGGATAAACCTAGAACCTATTATACAGAGTCAGAAAGATAAATATTGTATTTTTACACATATATATGGAATCTAGAAAAATGGTACTGCAGAATTTATTTACAGGGCAGCAGTGGAGAAGAGCCACTTTCCCTGGTGGCTTAGATGGTAAAGTGTCTGCCTACAATGCAGGAGACCTGGGTTCAATCCCTGGGTTGGGATGATCTTCTAGAGAAGGAAATGGCAAATCATTCTAGTATTCTTGCCTGTAAAATCCAATGGATGGAGGAGACTAGTAGGCTACAGTCCATGGAGTCACAACAGTTGGACATGACTGAGCCAATTTTCTCAGTGGAGAAAAAATATATAGATAATTGACTTATGGACATGGGGAGAGGGGAGGAGGGGGTAAGATATATGGGAAGAGTAACATGGAAACTTACATTACCACGTGTAAAATAGATAGCTAACAGGAATTTGCTCTGTGGCTCAGGAAACTCAAACAGGGGCTCTGTATCAATCTAGAGCGGTGGGGTGGAGCAGAATATGGGAGGGAGATTCACGAGGCAGAGGATATTTGTATACCTATGGCTGATTCATATTGAAGTTTGACAGAAAACAACAAAATTTTGTAAAGCAACTATCCTTCAATAAAAATTAACAAAACAAAACAAAACAAAACATTTAGATATTTCTAGCTCTCAGTTCAGTTCAGTTCAGTCGCTCAGTCGTGTCCAACTCTTTGTGACCCCATGAATTGCAGCACGCCAGGACTCCCTGTCCATCACCAACTCCTGGAGTTCACTCAGACTCAACGTCCATTGAGTTGGTGATGCCATGTATTCATTTCATCCTCTATCATCCCCTTCTCCTCCTGTCCCTAATCCCTCCCAGCATCAGAGTCTTTTCCAATGAGTCAACTCTTCGCATGAGGTGACCAAAATACTAGAGTTTTAGCTTTAGCATCAGTCCTTCCAAAGAACACCCAGCACTGATCTCCTTTAGAATGGACTGGTTGGATCTCCTTGCAGTCCAAGGGACTCTCAAGAGTCTTCTCCAACACCACAGTTCAAAAGCATCAATTCTTTGGTGCCCAGCTTTCTTCACAGTCCAAATCTCACATCCATACATGACCACTGGAAAAACCATAGCCTTGACTAGACAGACCTTTGTTGGCAAAGTAATGTCTCTGCTTTTGAAAATGCTGTCTAGGTTGGTTATAACTTTCCTTCCAAGGAGTAAACATCTTTTAATTTCATGGCTGCAGTCACCATCTGCAGTGGCTTTGGAGCCCCCAAAATGAAGTCTGACACTGTTTCCCCATGGGACCAGATGCCATGATCTTAGTTTTCTGAATGTTGAGCTTTAAGCCAACTATTTAACTCTCCTCTTTCCCTTTCATCAAGAGGCTTTTTAGTTCCTCTTCACTTTCTGCCATAAGGGTGGTGTCATCTGCATATCTGAGGTTATTGATATTTCTAGCTCTGAATTAATTTAAATCATATTTGTTAAAATAATGGCCAAAATTTGAGGAAGAAATGATGTTAGTTTAAAACAAGTATCGAATAATCAACTGATGCTTTGGGAGTAGAATTGGAAGTAAAGGACCATAAAATATATAAATTGTATGAGTCAACTTTCAAAACAGATTTGACAAGTTAAAGACTAGTATTGAATCATTGAATGGCTCTATATACAGTAATGAAGCCTAAATAAACAAAGCTAAAATTTGAATTTTTCAGGGAGCTCGAAGAAATCAGGATGGCATCTATAAACAAAGAGGAAAGACTAATTCCATTTTCAGGGGATCCCAATAAGATAGTTTTACAGATTTTGATTCACATTCTTCGTATTTTTGGTAGTATTCTTGTTTTGAAGATTTTTTTGGAATCAGTGCTAATTGGCGCATGAAGCTTGGTTCAGACATTCTTCCTCTCTTTTCTTGCTTTCATGAAATTTCTGTTATGTTCTGTTTCTATGGTGGAGGACTTCTTTTTTATCAATATGTTTTTAATATTTATTGTATGTTAAAATGATAATATTTTGGATAAACTAGTTTAAGTGAAACATAGTATCATAATTTATCTCATTACATTTTTAATAAAGGTACTAAAAATTTTAAAGTTCATTTGTGACTCAAGTTATATTTCTATATTTCTTTTAGAAAGGTATTAAAAACTAGTATCTTTTAAGATAAGGTATTAAAAAATATAGCATTGCATTCATTTAATGTGTACAAAGTGATTTGATACCCTTTTATAATATGATTACTACCAATGTTTAACACCTGTGTAATGCACATAATTATTATTTCTGATATGCACAGAGAATATATAAGATCAATTTATAGTTTTTTTTTGAAATATAGAATATAGTATTATTGATTAGTCTCTTGGCTGGATCACATGGTATTTACACTTTTAATTTGTGAGGAACATTTGTGCCATTTTCTATAGTGACTTACCTGACAGTGTACAAATGTTCCCTTTCTCCACGTCACCGACACATTATCTTGATAATAGCCACTGTAACAAATATGAGTTGATAGTTCATTATGGTTTTGTTTGGATTTTTCTGACAGAGGTTTGAGGCATATTATTATGTATCTGTTGGACATTTGTACATCTTTGAAAAAATATCTATGCAATCTGTTTCTCTTCTCATTTTTTAATCAAAGTTTTGTTTTCCTTGTAACTGAGTTATGTGAGTTCTTTTTATATTTTATACATTAATCCCTTATCAGATATGTGGTTTACAAATATTTTCTGCTACCTCATAGGTTATCTTTCCATTTTGTTGATTGTTTTACTATGCAGAAGCTTTTCAGTTTGATGTAGTCCCATTTGATCTTTGCTTTTGTAGCTTTTGCTTTTAATATCATATCCAAAATGTCATTGCTAGGATCAAGGTGTAAAGGATCTCTTCTCTCTGTTTTCTTTTAGTTGTTGAAGTCTCTAATCCATTTTGTCTTTATTTTTTGTTTTCAGATCTACTATTTTTTTCTAATATAAATACAGCTACTTCTGCTTTCTTTTAGTTATCATTTGCTTGGCATAACTTTTTTATATCTCTTCACATTAAGTTTATGTGTGTCCTTAAAGCTGACATGAGTCTCTTTTAGGCAGAGTCTCTTTTTATAATTAAAAACAAAGAATACCAGCCAGTTACTTTGTTGATTAGATAATTTGTATCAAGAGTAATCATTGGCATGCAAGTACTTAATATTGCCACATCATTCATATTGTCTGGCTACTTTGTTGTTCTTTTTTTGTCCCCTCTGTTTCTGCCTACGTTTGTAAATTAGTGATTTTTCAAATGGTGTGCTGAGTTCCTTCTTTCTTTATCTTTTATGAATCTACTATCAGTATTTGCTTTGTGGTTACCATGAGGCTTACATAAAATTTCATAGTGATAAAATAGTTCATTTTACACTGATAGTAGGTTAACCTCAATTGCATAGAAAAGCTTGATGATTTTCCTCCTACTTTTTGAAAAACTTTGAAGTCACAATTTATCTCTTTTTATATCATATATTTGCTAATGGAAAGATCCCCTGCAGGAGGGCATGGCAATCCACTCCACTATTCTTGCCTGGAGAATTCCATGTAAAGAGGAGTCTGATGGGCTACAGTCCATAGGGTCACAAAGAGTTGAACATGACTGAAGTGACTTAGCACAGCACATGGTAGCTATAGTTACACAGTTCCTTTAACTTTTATATTATAGTTAAGTGGTTAACACTCCATGTTACAGAATTAGAGTTTTCTAAATCTGACTGTATCTTTGTATTTACCAGTGTACTGTATGTTTTCCTATATTTTGATGTTCAGTTCAGTTCAGTCACTCAGTTGTGTCCAACTCTTTGTGACCCCATGAATTGTAGCACACCAGGCCTCCCTGTCCATCACCAACTCCAGGAGTTCCTATATTTTGATGTTACTAAATAGCATATTTTCATTTTATTTTAAGAGCTGAAATGTTTATCTGAGATAGTCTTTATTTCTCTTTCGTATCTAAAGGGTAACTTTGCTGAATAATTTACTCTTGGTTGGCATTTTTTCTTTTTCTCTTAGAACTTTGACAATATAATTCACTTTCTCCTGGTATGAAGGATTTTGCTTAAAAAATCCACTGATAGTTTATTGGGGGTTCCTTTGCATGTTGCAATCTTTTTTTATCTTTTAGGATTTTTTTTTAAGCATTTCAGTATATTGTGTCTTGAAGAAGTCTTTTTGTACTGAGTTAGCTGGGCAAACTATTAGTTTCATGAACTTGATATACAAATCTCTCCCTAGGCTTGTGAAGTTCTCAGCTATTTTTTTTAAATCAATTTATTTATTTTAATTGGAGGCTAATTACTTTATAATATTGTGATGTTTTTTGGCATACATTGACATGAATCAGCCATGCGTATACATGTGTTCCCCATCCCAAAACCTCTCCCACCTCCATCCCCATTCCATCCCTCTGGGTTGTCCCAGTGTACTGGCTTTGAGTGCCCTGTTTTATGTAATGAGCTACGACTGGTCATCTGTTTCACATATGATAATATACATGTTTTAGTGCTCTTCTCTCAAATCATCCCACTCTCACCTTCTCCCACAGAGTCCAAAGTCTGTTCTTTATATCTGTGTCTCTTTTGCTGTCTCAAGTATAGGGTTGTTGTTACCATCTTATTAAATTCCGTATATATGCATTAATGCACTATATTGGTGTTTTTCTTTCTGACTTACTTCACTCTGTATAATAGATTCCAGTTTCATCCACCTCATCAGACCTGATTCAAATGCATTCTTTTTAATTGCTGAGTAATATTCCATTGTGTATATGTACCACAACTTTCACATCCATTTGTCTGTTGATGGACATTTAGCTAGCTTCCATGTCCTAACTATTATAAACAGTGCTGCAGTGAACATTAAGTACGTGTTTCTCTTTCAATTCTGTTTTCCTCGATGTGTATCTCCAGCCTTGCATCACATCAGTCCTTGTCTCTAGTTTATTTATCTGTAACTCCATTTGATTTCAAGATTTTGGATCATCTATACTATCATTATTCTTAATTCTTTTTCAGGTAGACTCCCTGTCTCCTTCTTTTCTGCTCGGTTTGGTAGGCATTTATCATGCTGAATTTTTTTCTGCCTTCTCATTTTGTTTAGATTACTATGTTTGGGGTGCCCTTTCTGTAGGCTGGAAGTTCGTGGTTCCTCTTTATTGTGGAGCCTGCTCCCTGTGGGTGGGGTTGGACTAGTGGTTTGTCAAGTTTTCCTGGTTAGGGGAGCTTGTATGTGTGTTCTGGTTGGTGTAACCTCATCTCTTCTCTCTTAAGTGTAATGAAGTGTCCAGTAGTGAGTTTTGGGATTTCTATGTGTTTGGCATGGCTTTGGGCTGCCTGTGTTTTAATGCTCATGGCTATGTTCTTGCTTTCCGGGAGAATTAGTATGGTGTGTCTTTCTCTGGAACTTATTGGCTCTTTGATGGTGGTTGGTTTCAGTGTTAGGTATGGAGGCTTTTGGGTGAGCTCTTGTCTATTTATGTTCCCTGGAGTCAGGAATTCTCTGATGTTCTCAAGTTTTGGATTTAAGCCTCCTGCCTCTGGATTTCAGTCATATTCGTACAATAGCCTCAAGACTTATCCATCCATACAGCACAGATGATGAAGCATCTAGGTTAATGGTGAAATAGTTCTCTACAGCGAGGGACATCCAGAGAGGTTCACAGAGTTATATGGAAAAGAGAAGAGGGAGGAGGGAGATAGAAGTGATTAGGAGGAGAAGAGGGGTAAGTTTAAAGAGGAGGAGCTATCTAGCCAGTAATGAATTCCCTAAATGCTCTCCACAGTCTGGAACACCCAGAGAGATTCACAGAGTTAAGTAGAGAAGATAAGGGGGTGGGGAGGGAGAAGATAGAGATGACCTGGGGGAGACAAGGGAGAGTTAAAAGGGGAGAAAGCAATCAAGCCAGTAATCACTCCTAAGTGAAAATGGATATTGAAGATTAGATTCTTCAAGGTACAAAATTGATAAGAAATATCAAAAGCAAAGATTAGAAGTCTAGAGTAGAGGTTAGACTCTCAAAAAATGTTAAAAATACAAAACAAAATCAATCACAAAGAATATTTTTTAAATATATGAAATTTCCTTCAAAAAAAATCTTTTTTGCAAGATAATAGTAGGTTATAGAAATGAAAATTAAAGGAATAATAAAGAACTTAATTTTTTTTAAGTGACAATAATAAAAAAATATATCTAGGAACTTTTCTGGAGCTGTTGTGGGCAGTGTGGGGTCAGTTCAGTTTCAAATAGTTCCTTGTTCCAGCTTGTAGTTGTTCTCAAGGTGTATAGGCCCCCTCAAATGCTTAGTCAATGTTAAATACAGGATTTTAATCTGTTGTACCTGTTGCTTCCAGAGTGGCTCCCTCTTTTTGTTTATTTCTTTTTAAAATTTCCTCTTTTTGCAAGTCTTTTCATTGTCTAATTTCTGCCCTGACACAAGGAGGTGAAGGTGGTCACTTATTTAGGCTCACTTGTTCAGTTGTGTTGTACCAAAGGAGAGATATTGCAAACAAATATTGCTGGCATGTGTGGGAAGTAATCGCAGTGTATGGACCACACTGGGTTTGTCCCAACTCAAGGCAGCCTGTGCTTCCTGGGTCTACACCACTCAGGCTCCAGGCTGCAGGGCCCCTGTCCAAAGCCGACTCTGCATTTCGTGTACTTCCCAGGTCTAAGCCCCTCATCAGGTTCTCGGATACTCCACAAGGGCACAGACTAATTTGGGCATGCGTTTTGTGCCCTTCCCAGGTCCGAGCAGCTCAGGCAACCAGGTGCTTGGTGAATGCACTGTCCCAGGTGGGCCATGCATCTTAATCACCTCCCTGGTCCCAGCCACTCCGTTTCTCTGATGTGCTGCACGAGCACTGTCTCAGGTGCTCTGTGTGTCTCCTATGGGGAGCTGATCTCAGGCTGCCACCCTTCTGGCAGATGTCAACCATCCAGGATCCCAGGAAGACATGGTTAGAAACTAGTAGCGGGGAGGAGCTAAGATGGCAGACAAGTAGGACGGGGAGAATACTTTCTCCTCCACAAATCCATTAAAAGAACATTTGAATGCTGAATAAATTCTACAAAACAACTTCTGAATGCCGGCAGAGGACATCAGGCACTTAGGAAGTCAATTCATTGTCTTCAAAAGGAGATTACAAGCCCTGCGGTAACTCCTTTTGTGGAGAAGCGGCGTGGACACCAGCATTTGCTATTAGCAAATGGGGGCTGGGCTAGGAGGAACTGCGCGGCCTGCATCGCTTTGAGAAAGGATTTGGCCTGGCTATCTTGAGCACTATCTGAGAGAAATAACCAGACTGTAGGTTATCTACTACATCAAAAGCCAGCCCTAACTTAAGACACCACCAGGACTATGTATGGACAAAGGACTGCACAGAGATGGCCGGCTGCAGGCTGTCCCACTCCAGTGACAGGCAGCCAGGGCCAGAGGCGGGCAATCACAGCCCTAGAGAGACACTGTCTACAGAACTGTAAGTAGGTTTTTGTGCTGACTCACGCTTCTTGGGGCTCTGGATGGTCAACATCTGCCTGAGAAAGTGTGCTGGTTGTACACCCAGAAAACTGAGCGGCGGGGAGGCGATAAGTCGCAGCAGCTGCCCTCGCTAAACACTTCATCACCTGGGATACTCGGATCTGGGAAGGGCATAAAAGGCAGACTCAACCAAGTCTGTGCTTCTGAGGATTATCCGAGTGCCTGAACCTGGCCGGCTTAGATTTGGGTGTTCATCTCTGCCCCTTTGTAACAGGGCAGAGATCAGATATTGAAAAGACCAGTAAACTGCCTCAATAAAGAGAATCCAACAAACTACCAGAATATAGTAAGGATACTCTAAACTTGGCAATTTTAACAAAATGAAGAGACAAAAGAATACACAGCAGCTAAAGGAACAGGATAGATGCCCACCAAACGAAACCAAAGAGGAAGAGATAGGGAATCTACCTGATAAAGAATTCTGAATAATGATAGTGAAATTAATCCCAAATCTCGAAATCAAAATGTTATCACAGTTAAAAAGTCTGGAGATGAGGATTGAAAAGATGCAAGAAAGGTTTAACAAGGACCTAGAAGAAATAAAAGTGTCAACACATAATGAATAATTCAATAAATGAGATCCAAAACACCCTGGAGGCAACAAACAAACAGTAGAATAACAGAGGCAGAAGATAGAATCCTAGAAATAAATGAATCAGAGGAGAAAAAAGAAAAATGAATCAAAAGAAATGAGGACAATCTCAGAGACCTCCAGGATAACATTAAACACTACAACATTCGAATCATAGGAGTTCCAGAAGAAGAAGATAAAAAGAAAGACCATGAAGAAATACTTGAGGAGATAATAGTTGAAAATTTCCCTAAAATGGAGAAGGAAATAACCACTAAAATTCAAGAAATCCAGAGAGTCCCTAACAGGATAAACCCAAGGCAAAACACCCCAAGACACATATTAATCAAATTAACAAAGATTAAATATAAAGAACAAATATTAAAAGCAGCAAGGGAAAAACATCAAATAACTCACAAGGGAATTCCCATAAGGATAACAGCTGATCTTTCAATAGAAACTCTCCAAGCCAGGAGGGAATGCCAAGACGTAATTAAAGTGATGAGAGAAAATAACTTACAGCCTAGATTATTGTATCCAGCAAGTATTTCATTCAAATATGAAGGAGAAATCAAAAGCTTCACAGATAAGCAAAAGTTGAGAGAATTTTGCACCACTAAACCATTTCTCCAACAAAAATTAAAGGACATTCTCTAGATAGGAATCACTAAAAGGGTGTATAAATTCAAACCCAAAACAAAAAAGTAAATCCTATTTATCAATAATTGCTTTAAAGGTTAATGGGCTGAATGCCCTAATCAACAGACAAAGACTGGCTGAATCGATACAAAAACAAGACCCCTACATACCTTGTCTACAAGAGACAACGAAAAGACTAAAATGGGTCAAATGGATACAAAAACTAGACCTCTATATATGTTGTCTACAAGAGAACCACCTTAAAATAGGGGATATATACTGACTGAAAATGAAGGCCTGGAAAAAGATTTTCTATGGAAAAGAAATGCAAAAAAGCAAAATGGCTGTCTGGGGAGGCCTTGCAAATAGCTGTGAAAAGAAGAGAAGTGAAAAGCAAAGGAGAAAAGGAAAGATATAAACATCTGAATTCAGAGTTCCAAAGAATAGCAAGAAGAGATAAGAAAGCCTTCTTCAGTGATCAATGCAAAGAAATAGAGGAAAACAACAGAATGAGAAGGACTAAGGATCTATTCAAGAAAATCAGAGATACCAAAGGAACATTTCATGCAAAAATGGGCTCGATAAAGGACAGAAATGGTATGGACCTAACGGAAGCAGAAGATATTAAGAAGAGGTGGCAAGAATACACAGAAGAACTGTACAAAAAAGAGCTTCACAACCCAGATAATCATGATGGTGTGATCACTGACCTAGAGCCAGAAATCTTGGAATGTGAAGTCAAGTGGGCCTTAGAAAGCATCACTAGGAACAAAGCTAGTGGAGGTGATGGAATTCCAGTGGAGCTATTCCAAATCCTGAAAGATGATGCTGTGAAAGTGCTGCACTCAATATGCCAGCAAATTTGGAAAACTCAGCAGTGGCCAAAAGATTGGAAAAGGTCAGTTTTCATCCCAATCCCAAAGAAAGGCAATGCCAAAGAGTGCTCAAACTACCGCACAATTGCACTCATCTCACACACTAGTAAAGTAATGCTCAAAATTCTCCAAGCCAGGCTTCAGCAATATGTGAACCATGAACTTCCTGATGTTCAGGCTGGATTTAGAAAAGGCAGAGGAACCGGAGATCAAATTGCCAACATCCGCTGGATCATCAAAAAAGCAAGAGAGTTCCAGAAAAACATCTATTTCTGCTTTATTGACTATGCCAAAGCCTTTGACTGTGTAGATCACAATAAACTGTGGAAAATTCTGAGAGAGATGGGAATACCAGACCACCTGATCTGCCTCTTGAGAAATCTGTATGCAGGTCAGGAAGCAACAGTTAGAACTGGACATGGAACAACAGACTGGTTCCAAATAGGAAAAGGAGTACGTCAAGGCTGCATATTGTCACCACGTTTATTTAACTTATATGCAGAGTACATCATGAGAAATGGTGGACAGGAGGAAACACAAGCTGGAATCAAGATTGCTGGGAGAAATATCAATAACCTCAGATATGCAGATGATACCACCCTTATGGCAGAAAGTGAAGAGGAACTCAAACGCCTCTTGATGAATGTGAAAGTGGAGCGTGAAAAGGTTGGCTTAAAGCTCAACATTCAGAAAACAAAGATCATGGCATCTGGTCCCATCACTACATGGGAAATAGATGGAGAAACAGTGGAAACAGTGTCAGACTTTCTTTTTCTGGGCTCCAAAATCACTGCAGATGGTGACTGCAGCCAGGAAATTAAAAGACGCTTACTCCTTGGAAGGAAAGTTGTGACCAACCTAGATAGCATATTCAAAAGCAGAGACATCACTTTGCCAACAAAGGTCCATCTAGTCAAGGTTATGGTCTTTCCTGTGGTCATGTATGGATGTGAGGAAAGAAGAGACTGAAAAAAAAAAAGCCACCCACGAAGTGAAGGGCTATGTGCTGGGGGATGGGGGGGGGGGGGGCGCGGGTGGGGCTGGGGCTCACTCTCGTGATGTGAGTCTGAGGACTCCGGACTGTGAAGAAGGCTGAGGGGCCGAAGAAGGGGGGCAGGACCCTCTGAAATTGATGCTTTTGAACTGTGGTGTTGGAGAATAAGGAACTCTTAAAGAAAGAGTCCCTTTAATTTCCTTGGCTTGTTTCTGCATTTGGTCAAACAGGACTGCAAAAATTCAGTTCACTCAGGAGAGTTTAAAAAAAAAAAAAAAGACTTATTACTTGTAAAGTTCATTCTGTAAAGGTTTATTGACTATTTTATGGGTCTGGTACCACTTTGGGTAGTAGGGAGGAAGAAGTGACAGATGTGATCCTGTCCTAAATAATATATGGTGGTAAAGATAGACCTACCAGTACAAAATCCCAAGATGTGCCTAAGATGAGGACACCCAAACTGGACGTTTAGTTTCCTGAACTTTTCATTTCCAGATCAAACCTCCTAATATAGGATGAATTCAACATGATTTTTAAAGTGTTCTTTGTGATTCAAAACAGAAAGTCATTAGTTAAGAAATTGCATATACTCCTCCCTACCATCACTCCCCTTCTTTCTTCCCATTTCCCTCCCACCCTCATTGATCCTTTCCTTTGTCCATTTTCCCCTACAAAATAGAAAAAAAAAAAAAAAATTCCACATATCAAGCTGTGGGATATAGTAAAAGGTATATAGAGAAGAAAACATATAGTGTTCAATGCTTATAACAATGAAAGGCTGAAAATTAATAGTATAGGCCCTTAAAAGAAGTTATAAAAAATAGAATAAATCTAAAATGTGGAAGAAAATTAAAATATGAACAGAAATTAATGAGATAGAAAATAAAGATGCAGTGGAAAGCATCATTAAAATCAAAAGTTGATTCTTTGAAAAGAATAATAAAACTGAAAACCTCTGACAGAAGAATAAGGTCATAATCAAATAATCAATATGAGTAACTTTTTTAAAAAAGGAGGATAAAAATACAGATGTAATAGATATCAAAAATACAATAACGAGGCTTCTCTGGTAGCTCAGTGGTAAAGAATCTACCTTCCAATGCAGGAGACACAGGTTTAATCCCTGTTACAGAAAGATCCCACATGCCATGGAGCAACTAAAAAAAAAAAAAAAAAAAATAGAAACTAGTAGCCTGCTCACAGTTTGGTGGAGGATGGCAGTTTCAGGGATGAGATTCCAGCAGCCCCTTGCCTTCTAGCTCTGGCACGCCTGCCTCTGTGTCTCTCGTCAGGGGGAGGGCCCTGTACACAGCCAGCTACCTCTCCTTTTGTATTTGCTCAATCCTTTGTTCTGTGAGCAGGCCAGGCTGCTTGTTAGAGCCTTTCACGGGAAATTTCTCTCTTTTTTTGTCTCTCTGGAGATCCCGCATTTTGGATTACTATCTCACCTTAGCTTGCTCAGATTGTCCTCAGGGAATCCAGGCCCAGTCCTTACCCTAAGCACCAATTATGCAGACTGCTCCTCACTGTCCAGCCCCTGCTCATTGGTGGCGTATATGAGCTTCTGGGCTACTTTTCTACTGGCATTTGCAGTTAGGCATGAAAGCTGTTTGTTTGTTTTTTCCCCCTCTTATGTTGCCCTCTGAGATTCCAAACACTTCCCACAGACATGGGAGTGAGAGGGTTTCCCACTGTTTGAAAACTTTTCCTCCTTCAGGACTCCCTCCACAGGACAGGTCTCTGTCCCTAACTCTTTTGTCTTTTATATTTTGTCCTACCTCCTTTCGAAGAAAATGGGCTGCCATTCTGGGTGCTGGTGTCTTCCATCAGCGTTCAGAAGTTGTTTTGTGGAAGTTGCTCAGCATTCAAATGATCTTTTGATGAATTTGTGAGGGAGAAAGTGATCTCCTCATCCTATTCTTCCGCCATCTTTTGTTATTTCTTCAGGTAAAATTTCTGCCCCTTGCCCCTTTTGTCCTCTAAAAACTCCAATTATTCTAATATTTATATATTTCATGGTATCCCATAGGTCACACAGATTTTCTTTACTCTTTTATTTGTTTTATTTTTCTCCTTTGATTGATTGTTTCAAACTTCATAGCTCCAGATCATGTTGTTTACATTCTGTTTTAATGTATTGCATTTAGAGTAATGTATTTACTCTATTGCATTTTTATTTCATTCACTGAATAACTCAGTTCTAGAATTTGTTTGATTCTTTTTAATGATTTCTGTATCTTTGTTAAATTTCTTATTTTATTTATTGTTTTCCTGATTTTTGTTTTGAATTGTTTTGTGTTGTGTAATCTATTCAAACCAGCTATTTTGAAATGGCTCAGACAGTAAAGAATCTGCCTGCAATGAAATAGACGTGGTTTTAATCCCTGTGTTGGGGAGATCCCCTGGAAAGGGGAATGGATTCCCACTCCAGTATTCTTGTCTGGAGAATTGCGTGGACAGAGGAGCCTGGCAGGCTATAGTCCATGGGGTTGCAAAGAGTTGGACACGACTTGGTGACTGACACTTTCACTATTTTGCAGTACTTTAAGCTAAATCACAAATTTTTGTATCTTTGAGTTTGGTTGATAGAAGATTATTATCTTTCAGTGATAACTTGTTGCCTTGATACTTTATGATTTTTGGAGTTTTGCACTGTGTTCAAATTTGAAGCAGTGGTCAAGTCCTCAAATCTTTACTGGTTGTTTTCAGATGGGAGATGTTTTCCAAAAATTTTTATTTTACATAAAGTACTTTATGTACTTTCAATTGTTATGCTTTAAACCATGTATAACTAGTTTTGCCTGTTTTTCAGCTCTATGAAATGATACAACACACTAATAACAATATAAAATATGTCTTGTTAATATACTATTTTAGGCATTTAGCTATACTGCTGATGTTCCTGCAGTTCATTCACTTCCACTACTATGTTATAATTACTTTGTTAATAGGTCACAATGTATTGATATACATATGACATATTTGAAAAATTTTATTATTTAAAAAAGTTCTCCAATGAGTATGTTTCCAAGATTATATATGGAAGATTTTCTTCAAGGGACAGTCACTTTGAGTAAAATTTGTGGTTCATCTCCAACTTTATATGATGCCAATTGGTTTCATAAAATATTGTCCAATTTAGACTTCCATCATGTTGTGTTCAAAACTGTGCCTTGAGAAAAGTACACATTTGGCACTAGGTAAATATCTATTGAGTTGATGAATTAATGGAGTAAAAGATATGAGGAATTAGACTAGTGCATAATTTCTTATTTATGTAAGATTCATAATTATACATGGGAATGAACATGTATAAGAACATATAAAAAGAACCTTTCATAATTCTTATGAAAAAGAAATTTCAACATTTCTTCATTGCTCATTGTATATTTAATAGTATATATATATATGTGTGTGTGTGTGTGTGTGTATATATATATAATATATATATAAGATATATATATATATATATATATAAGCTCTCTCTATATATATATATAAGCTCTAGTTATCATATCTGATTCAAGGGAAAACTGGTAATGCCTCTGATGATTATTCAAAGCATGGGTTAAGGTGACTACCACAATTACGGGCTTCATTTATCCAAAAAGCTTTTCTGTGGACTTTAAGAGCTTAACTAAATGTTAGTAACTTGAAAAACTGTACCTGCAAAAGGAATATTTCATTTCTAAATTACTATTCTGTATACCCCATAATATTTAATCTTTTAAAGTACTATGGTGTTTCAAAGTAGATAAAATTGCAATGCATGTTTTCCAGGAGACAGGGACTGAAACCTATTAAGCCAGAAAACCTAGACCATTAATTTTCCTCTACCGTCTGAGATTTGTGATAGACTTGTGACTGATCCTTTTCCTCAGAGATCATTTCCTGCCTCTGTCTGCCTTCAGTAAGATGTAATATCATCTCTCTGATAGTAGGTATTTGTTACTTAGCAACACGTTCTACTTGTATATACTACAATTCATGGTTAATGCATCTACACATTCTCTCCAAAAATGAATAGTTATGATATTTTAGGTTGAAATAATGCTTAAATTGAACTGACTGTTTTAAAAATTCAAATTGACCTAGCGGATCTTCAGAACTGGAAAAAGTATGTTAAACCACAAAATAACATAAGCATAAATAACTTGAATATGTTGAGCTAGGGATAAATATCAGTATCTCCAGTCTACTTTGGCTTTAAAACTTTAAGTTGATTAAAAGTCAAAATAATAAAAGCACATTGTTTTCTTTAGGAAATGAATGAGGAGCCAACTTCATTTTATTAGGTTGCTTCAACTGAGAAATTTGAGTTGAACTGTAAATTTAGAATGACTAAATCCTAATGAGGCTATTTGAAAGCTGATGTGCTCTAAGACCATGCCATCTCAGTAATATGAGAATATTTGTTAGGAAAGCGGGATTTTAGGTCACTATGTTTTATGTGACATTGTATGTATTTTGACTTGGGAATAAAATAGCATATCATAGATAAATTAGAACCATCTACAAATTGACTTATCAAAAAAGAAGTAAGGTTGATTCAGAGCAAGTTAAATTTCCATTACTATAAAGAATTAATTAAAAACAGGATGATGTTTTGAGAGGAAAGCCAAATAGGAAATTCATGAGAGTGTTACAAATTAAATATAATGAATCCTAATTTTTCAAATAAAAAATAACAATAAGGTAAAACCTGTTGCCATTAATTATTCCCCCAAAGTAATTACCATTAGTTTTTTTATGGAAAACAGAGATGAATTACCATTTAAACTTTTTAACAGTACAATTTTAGTTTTTTGAAGCATCGATAACTAAATATTAAGGGCTGTATTTTGTTAGTCATGTAAGAGAGGATACTAAAATTATTAATGTAACATATTTTCAACATACCCATTTGATATTTAAATTAGAAATTTAAAATATGTATGACAATGATTCTTAAGCTTTTGGATTATCATAAACTCTTCAAAATATATTTAAGGTTAAGACCCTAACCAAGGAAAGTGGACATATATAAAAGTGTATTTAAATTGAGTTTCACTATTTATATTGCAGAAAGTCTGATAATATGCAATATCAAATGGAAAAGTATAATATCATTGTCATGAAAAACCTATTAATCTTGCATTTCTGATATAATGGTAACTTGAGCATTAAATGTGCTTTACTTCTCCCAATAATATATTTTTTAAATGGAATAAGGTAAGAAAATATTTTTTGTTTCTATTATTCATATTGTTAAACACCATTCACATTGCATTTCCTTTAGGAGAAAGGAAGAAGGAGAAAGAAGTCAAATTTTTATACAGTACGATGATTTAAAGTAAAATTCTGTGCACTTAAAAGTATTTTTTAAAAAAACCTCTGTTAAAAATGTCACCAGAGGATGAGATGGTTGGGTGGCATCACTGACTCAATGGACATGAGTTTGGGTAAGCTCCAGAAGTTGGTAATGGACAGGGAGGCCTGGCATCCTGTAGTCCATGGGGTTACAAAGAGTCAGGCACGATTGAGTGACTGAACTGAACTGACTGAAAAATGTCAGGGGGTGGATATGAGGAATACAATTTGAAGGGCTTAGCATTCAGAGTACTGAACATGAGAAGAAAATAAATTCCCATTTCAAAATTAGAAAAAAAAAAAAAAATTCCATTTCTTATCCTATAATCTTGCCCTTGCCATAATTTTAGCCAGGATTTCCTGTCTGTCACCAATGCCCAGAGCTTACTCAAACTCATTTCCATGAAGCTGGTGATACCATCCATCCGTCTCATCCTATGTTGTCCCCTTCTCCTCCCGCTTTCAATCTTTCCCAGCATCCAGATCTTTTCAAATGAGTCAGTTCTTCACATCAGGTTTCCAAAGTATTGGAGCTTCAGCATCTGTCCTTTCAATGAATATTCAGGACTGATTTCCTTTAGGATTGAATGGATTGATCTTGCAGTCCAACAGACTCTCAAGAGTCTTCTCTAACACCACAGTTCAAGACCATCAATTCTTCAGCACTCAGGTTTCTTTATGGTCCAATCTCACATCCATACATGACTGCTGGAAAATCCATAGCTTTGACTAGACAGAATTTCGTCAATAAAGTAATGTCTCTGCTTTTGAATATGCTGTTGAGGTTTGTCATAGCTTTTCTTTAAGGAGAAAGCATCTTTTAATCTCGTGGCTGCAGTCACCATCTGCAGTGATTTTGGAGCTGCAAAAAATAAAGTCTGTCACTGTTTCCATTGTTTCCCACATATATTTGCCATGATGATGGGCCCAGATCCCTTTATCTTAGTTTTATGAATATTGAATTTTAATGTAGTTTTCCACTCTCCTCTTTTACATTCATCAAGAGGCTCTTCAGTTCTTCCTCACTTTCTGCCTTAAGGGTGGTGTCATCTGCATATCTGAGGTTATTATTTCTCCCGTCAGTCTTGATTCCAGCTTGTGCTTCATCCAACCCAGCATTTATCATGCTGTACACTGCATATAAGTGAAATAAACAGGGTGACAATAAACAGCCTTGATGTATTCCTTACGCAATTAGGACCCGTCCTTTGTTCAATGTCCAGTTCTAACTGTTGCTTATTGACCTGCGTACAGGTTTCTCAAGAGGCAGGTAGGGTAGTCAGATATTCCCATCTCTTGAATAATTTTCCACAGTTTGTTCTGATCCACACAGTCGAAGGCTTTGGCGTAGTCAGCAAAGCAGAAGTAAATGTTTTTCTGGAACTCACTTGCTTTTTCAATGACTTGGCAATTTGATCTCTGATTCCTTTGCCTTTTCAGTTTCCAGCTTGATAAATCCAGCTTGAACATCTGGAATTTCTTTGTTCATGTACTGTTGAAGCCTGGCTTGGAGAATTTTGAATGTTACTTTGCTAGTGTGTAAGATGAGTGTAATTGTGCTGTAGTTTCAACATTCCTTGGCATTGCCTTTCTTTGGAATTGGAATGAAAACTGACCTTTTCCAGGCCTGTGGCCACTTCTGAGTTTTGCAAATTTGCTGACATATTTAGTGCAGCACTTTCACAGCATCATCTTTTATGATTTCAATAGCTCAACTGGAATTTCATCACCTCCACTAGCTTTATTTTTAGTGTTGCTTCCTAAGGCCCACTTGATTTTGGACTCCATGATATCTGGCTATAGGTGAGTGATCACATCATCATGGTTATCTGGGTTATGAAGATCTTTTTTGTATAGTTGTTCTGTGTTTTCTTTCCACTTCTTCTTAATATCTTCTGCTTTTATTAAATATGTACTGTTTCTGTCCTTATTGTGCCAGTCTTTCCATGAAATGTTCTCTTGGTATGTCTAATTTTGTTGAAGAGATCTCTAGTCTTTCCCATTCTATTGTTTTCCTCTATGTCTTTGCTTTGTTCACTGAGGAAGACTTTTTCTCTCCTTGCTGTTCTTTGGAACTCTGCATTCAAGTAGGTATATCTTTCCTTTTCTCTTTTGCCTTTCTTAGCTTCTTTCTTTTCGCCTTTTCTCCTTAGCTTCCCTTTTTATCTAAGCTATTTGTAAGGCCTCCTCAGACAACCATTTTGCCTTTTGCATTTCTTTTTCTTGGAATGGTCTTGATCACTGCCTCCTGTACAATGTCACGAACCTCCATCCATAGTTCTTTAGGCACTCTATTAGATCTAATCTCTTGAATCTATCTGGCACTTCCACTGTATAATCATAAGAGATTTGATTTAGGTCATACCTGAGTGGTCTAGTGGTTTTACCTACTTTCTTCAATTTAAGTCTGAATTTGTCAATAAGGAGTTCATTATCTAAGCCACAGTCTGTTCCTGTTTTTTTTTTTTTTTTTTCCCTGACTGTATAAAGCCTCTCCATTTTTGGCTGCAAAGAATATAATCAGCCTGATTTTGGTACTGACCATCTGGTGATGTCCATGTGTAGAGTCTTCTCATGTGTTTTGGAAGCGGGTATTTGCAATAACCAGTGTATTCTCTTGGCAAAACTCAGCCTTTTACTTGCTTCGTTTTGTACTCCAAGGCCAAATTTGCCTGTTACTCCAGGTAACTCTTGACTTTCTGCTTTTCTTTCCAGTGCCCTATAATGAAAAAGACATTTGTTTTGGGTATTAGTTCTAGAAGGTCTTGTAGGTCTTCATAGAACTGTTCAGTTTCTTCAGCATTACTGCTCTGGGCATAGACTTGGCTTACTGTGATTTTGAATGGCTTGCCTTGGAAACAAACAGAGATCATTCAGTCATTTTTGAGAGCAACCTAGAAGTGCATTTTGGGCTCTTTTGTGCACTATGCTGGATACTCCATTTCTTCTAAGGGATTGTTGCCCACAGTAGTAGATATGATGATCTGAATTGAATTTGCCCATTCCAGTCCATTTTAGGTCACTGATTCCTAAAATGTTGATGTTCACTCCTACAGTTTGACCTCTTCTAATTTACATTGCTTCATGGACTTAACATTCCAGGTTCCTATGGAATAGTGTTCTTTACAGCATCAGACTTTATTTCCATCACCAGTCACATCCATAGTTGAATGTTGTTTTTTGCTTTGGCTCCATGTCTTCATTCTTTCTGGAGTTCTTTCTCCACTCTTTTTCAGTAGCATATTGGGTACCTACAGACCTGAGGAGTTCATATTACAGTGTCACATCCTTTTGCCTTTTCATACGGTTCATGGGGTTCTCAAGACAAGAATAGTGAAGTGATTTGCCATTCCTCTTCCAGTGGACCACATGTTGTCATAACTCTCCGGCATGGTCTGTCTTGGGTGGCCCTGTGCAGCATGGCTCATAGTTTCATTGAGTTAGACAAGGCTGTGGTCCATGAGATCAGTTTGATTAGTTTTCTATGACTGTGGTTTTCATTCTGTCTGCCCTCTGAGGGATGAGGATAAGAGGTTTATGGAAACTTCCTGTTGGGAGAGACATACTGTGGGGGAAACTGGGTCTTGTTCTGAGGGATATGGCTATGCTCAGTAAATCTTTAATCCAATTCTTTGTTGATGGATAGGGCTGTGTTTTTTTCCCTGTTTGACCTGAGACCAAACTATGGTGGAGGTAAGGAAGATAATGGCTACCTCCTTTAAAAGTGTACACACACTGCCTCACTCAGCGCCCCTGACCCTGCAGCAGGCCATCACCAACCCACACCTCCCTTGGAGACTCCTGGACACTCACTGTCAAGTCTGGGTCAGTCTTTTGTGGTATCACTGCTCCCATCTCCTGGGTCCTGGTGCACACAAGATTTTGTTTGTACCCTCCAAGAGTCTGTTTCCCCAGTCTTGTATAAGTTCTGTAATCAAATCCCACTGACCTCCAAAGTCAAATTCCCTGTAGGTTCTTATTCCTTTTATCAGATTCCCAAGTTGGAAAGTCTGTTGTGGGTCATAGAAATTTCTTAACCATGTGACAAATTCTTTGGTATAATTGTTCTGGAGTTTGTGAGTCATCTGCTCAGCGGCTCTATGGTGGGGTTAATGGTTAACTCCTAAAAGAGGGCTTATGGCACAGGCTGTATGACCAGGTCTCCTGTACCTAGAGCCCCTGCCCCTGTAACAGGCCACTGCTGACCTTCCCTCGACAGGAGACATTCAGACACAGTTCTGGCTCAGTCTCTGTGGGGTCTCTGAGTTCTGGTGCACACAAGGTTTTGTTTGAGCCCTCTGAGCATCCCTGGTGGGTATGGGATTATATTCTAAATGTGATTTTGCCCCTCCTATTGTTTTTCCTTTGTATTTGGACATGGGGTATCTTTTTATGGTGTGATCCAACAATAAATCGATCTCCTGAAGACTGCAGATTTCTTCAAGAAAATTAGAGATGCCGAGGGGACATTTCATACAAAGATGGGCACAGTAAAGGACAGAAATGGCATGGACCTAACAGAAGCAGAAGATACTAAGAAAAAGTGGCAGGAATACACAGAAGAACTATACAAAAAATATGTTCATGACCCAGGTGACCATGATAGTGTTAGCTAGACATCCTGGAATGTGAAGTCAAGTGGGCCTTAGGAAGCATTACTGTGAGCAAAGCTAGTGGAATTGATAGAATTCCAGTTGAGTTCTTTGAAATCCTAAAAGATGATGCTGTGAAAGCGGTGCAGTATATATGCCAGCAAATTTGGAAAACTTAAAAGCAGCCACAAGAAAAGGTCAGCTTTCATTCCAATTCCAAAGAAAGGCAATGCCAAAGAATGTTGAAACTACAGCACAATTGCACTCATCTCACATGCTAGTAAAGTAATGCACAAAATTCTTCAAGCTTGGCTTTGAAAGTTTATGATGTGTGAACTTCCAGATGTTCAAACTGGATTTAGAGGAGGCCAAGGAAACAGAGATAAAATTGCCAACATCCGTTGGATTATCAGAAAAGCAAGAGAATAACAGAAAATAAATCGACTTATATTTTATTGATTATGCCAAAGCCTTTGTGTAGATCACAGAAAACTGTGGAAAATTCTTCAAGAGATGGGAATAACAGACCACCTGACCTGCCTCCTGAGAAATCTGTATGCTGGTCAAGAAGCAACAGTTAGAACTGAACATGGAAGAGCTGACTGGTTCCATATCAGGAATGGAGTACTTCAAGGCTGTATATTGTCACCCTGCTTATTTCACTTATATGCAGAGTACATCATGTCAAATGCCAGGTGGATGAAGCACAAGCTGGAATCAAGATTGCTGGAAGAAATATCAATAACCTTGGATATACAGATGACACCAACCTTATGGCAGAAAGTGAAGAACTAAAGGGCTGCTAGATAAAATTGAAACAGCTGAGTGGAAAAAGCTGGCCTAATACTCAACATTCAAAAAACAAAAATCATGGCATTCAGTCCCATCACTTCATGGCAAATAGATGAGGAAACAATGGAAGCAGTGAGAGACTTAATTTTTGAGGGTTCCAAAATTATTGCGGACAGTAACTGCAGCCATGAAATTAAAAGACGCTTGCTTCTTGGAAGAAAAGCTATGACCAACCTAGAAAGCATATTAAAAAGCAGAGACATTACTTTGCTGACAAAGGTCTGTCTAGTCAATGCTATGGTTTTTCCAGTAGTAATGTATGAATGTGAGAATTGTACTGTAAAGAAACCTGAGTGCTGAAGAATTGATGCTTTTAAACTGAAGTGCTGGAGAAGACTCTTGAGAGTCCCTTGTAATGAAAGGAGCTCAAACCAGTCAATCCTAAATGAAATCAATCCTGAATGTTCATTGAAAGGACTGATGTTGAGGCTAAAACGCCTAAAACTTTGGCCACTTGATGCAAATAACTTACTCCTTGGAAAAGACCCTAATGCTGGGAAAGATTGAAGACAGGAGGAAAAGGGGATGACAGATAATTTGATGGTTGGGTGGCATCACCAACTCGATGGACATCAGTTTGAGCAGACTCTGGGAGTTGGTGTTGGACAGGGAAGCCTGGCATGGTGCAGTCTATGGGGTTGCAAAGAGTAAGGATTGACTGAGTGACTAAACTGAACTTTTCTGTATGAGTTCTTCATATATTTTGGATAATAACCCTTTATCGTGCATATTATTTGCAATATCTTCTACTTAAGAGGTTGCTTTTTGTTTTGTTCAGTTTCTTTTACAGTGCAAAGCTTTTTAGTTAGATATAGTCCAGTTTGTTTACTTTTGCTTTTGTTGTACTTGCCTGAGGAGACAGAGTGAAAAAATTATTGCTAAGACTGATGTCAAGGACCATACTACCTATATTTTCTTCTAGGAATTTATTGATTCAAGTATTTCCTTTATGTCTTTAATCCATTTTGAGTTTATTTTTCATACAGTGTAAGAATTTCATTCTTTGGCATATATCTATCCAGTTTACCCAAGACCATTTATTAAAGAGACTCTCTTTCCTCATTGTATATTCTTTCCCTTTGTCATAGAGTGACTGACCATAAAAGCAGGATTTCATTCTTGGCTCTATTTCTGTTCCATTGATCTCTGTATCTGTTTTTGTACTACTACCATGCTGTCTTGATTACTATAGTTCTGCATTAGTTTTTTGAAATCAATAATTGTGATACCTCTAACAATGTTCTTTTTCAAGATTGTTTTGTGTCTCAAGGCCTTTTGTGTTTATATGCAAATTTTAGGATTATTTGTCCTACTTATGTTAAAAATGTCATGGGTATTTTGACAGGAGTTGACTGAATCTGTAGATTTCTTTGGACAGTATGGACATTTTTAACAAAATTAATTATTCAAATCCATGAATAGAGTATATCCTTGAGCATAGTACATTTATTTGTGTAGACTTCTTCTTTTTTTTTTTTTTTTTTTCATGACTATCTTACAGTGAGTTGTGTCTCCTTAAATTGTTCGGTTCGATTTTTTTTTCCCTTGTTTCTTGAAGTAGATCTTTATCTCTATGAACTGCCCTCTTAGAAAACTGATTTTGCAGTATCCTCCAGATTTTGGAAAGTTATGTTTCCATTTTCATTTGTTTCTACGTATTTTTTTTTATTTCCTCTTTGATTTCTTCATTGACCTATTAATTCTTTAGTAGCATGTTGTTTAGTCTCCATGTATTTGTTTATTTTCTGGTTTTCTCCCTGTATTGATTCTAGTTTCATAACATTCTCTTTATTTTCTCCTGAGTGTAATGAGCATTTTTATTACTATTTCTTTGACCCCTTTGTTCAGTAAATCATTTCTCTTCATATCATTAAGTTTTTTTCCTGGCATTTTAGTTGCTTTTTTGTTTCAAATGTATTCCTTTGTCCCCTCATTTTGACTTTCTTTGTGTAGGCAAAGCAATTACTTTTCCCAATCTGGAAGACATGGTCTTGTGTAAGAGCATCTTCTATGTAGACTATGTGCCAGGTGGTTTTGTCAGGCTGGCAAAAGCTGAAACAGGTTCTGACTGAGGGCCATGAGACGCACTGCCTCAGGTCTACCTTGGGAAGATGGCTAGAACTGGGATAGGCATGGACCAAGGGGTCCTGGGAGACTCCATGCCATTGCTGCCCTTGTGGGATGGCTGAAGCTGCAGCAGGTGCATGCTGGTGAGTCCCAGGAAATGTCACATCCATCAAGGAAATGCCTTGATGGGACAGCTGGATCCAGTGTGGTCAGTGATCCCCTGGATGTACCATGCTAGAGCTTTCTTGGCAGGATGCATGGAGCTGGAGTGGGTGCTTGGGGGCCTCTCTGGAGGGGTGGCGGCTATAGTTCGTGTGAGCCATGGAGTGGAGCAGACTGAGACAGCCTTGGGTTACCATCTAAAGTGCCTGTATTGTGTTACCATCCATGCTGTCGTGGGGAGAAGGGTAGGCAAAAATGGCCTTTTAGGTTCTTCTGAACCTTGGAGAAATTTCTAGCAGTTTCACATCTGTTTGGCAGATGATCTAGGATTAGCAAATGGATTTCCTTTATGTGCAGCCTAGAAGCCCTAAAAACAAAACAAAACAAGACAAAAGCACTGTGTTTTGTTTTTCTGTGAAATTAAGTCTCTTTTGGGGCCCCTCAGTGATGTCCTTTTCTACTGCAGACTGATAGGATGGGGGTGGGATTGCTGTCAATACCATATCTTAATCTATCTTACCTGTCTTTTTGTGATCCCTCTTTTGGTTACTGGACAGAAGTTGCTCAGTAAGCCCTTATTTCTTTCTCAGAAATTGCACATGAATCTCTACCTATATATAATGTGTTCAGGGGAGGAGGTAAGTTAAGGATCAGTCTACCATATTGGATCCCTCCCACATTTATTATAGCATTTTAATTAAAGAGTCTAAATAATGTTTGATTTATTATAATGCATTTAATCACCTCTATAATTATAATAATTTAACCATTACATATTATAACAAGTCTGATAAATACAGAAGCTTTTTTTTTTTAGTAACAAATCTATTTTACCAAAAATCTGTTGTGTGACTATATCCTATATGTTTAGCATATTTAAAATATATGAACTATCTAAATAGCTTATTTTCTCAAGAGGTAGTAACATAGTTGGGGAAAGAAATGGCAACCCACTCTGATATTCTTGCCTGGGAAATCCCATGGACAGAGAAGCCTGGGGTCACAAAAGTGTTGATCTTGAGTTAGTGACTAAACAACAACAACATAAAAGACACTACTATAGAGTCCTGGATATTTTACAAAGCTGCTAAGTTAATATCCTATGGTTTGGAGTAGTTAGATTTTGGGAAAGAATCCTAGCTATCCTTCATAATATCAAAAATATTTTACTCTCTGACTCTTTAAATATTGGTACTCTTTAAATATTGGTACAAATAAATTTATTATACACTCTTTTCAAAGTGAATTGAGCCCAGTGTTTCTTTTATGTCAGTGAAGTCTCTTTGGAAATTTGCATATACTTTTGTCTTCTTTGAAATACCTTCCACTATTAATTTTTTTGTCTTATTAAGTGGCACCATGTATTGCCCTTTGAATGAAAAAGTTGTTGCTCAGTTGAAAGTTCTCCACTATTTATATGCAAAATAGCTGTTAGTGGGTATAAAGGTGTGCACATCATGTTGTCTTTTATCTGAGGATTTTAATTAATCCATCCAATATTTGACTGATTCATATATTAGACAGCCACATGTATCCACACAGCCTACGTGTTAGAGATATGATGACAAATAAAGTACAAGCTGCCCTTTCTTTATACAACAAATGCATTCTCTCATCATAGAACAGAGTGAAGCTAATTGCCTCTGTTGGAGACTGGGAGGGATATGTGGATCCAATACTGAATCTTTGATTCAGATGTGATTCCTACTCAGCTAAGCAACCAGAACTACCAATCCAAATAATAAGCCTGCATTTTAATTTTATTTTTGCAATTACTCTTTTTATTCTCATTGGTTTCCTATTAAGATTCAAGGACTTGAGGGTTTGATTTTTATTTCTATTTATTTATATTTAAAAGAATCATCAACGTTATTACCCATTGACCATATTTCCTTAAATTTTGTGTTTATTTCACAGTAATAAACAGTAAATCCAGCTCATTCAACTGGATGAGCTATTATAAATTTCTTTAGTATTTAGAACTTAGATTCCACAGCAAGTCACATATCTCATTGGTTGATATTTGAACCTCACATATCAGCCTTTCTGAATTTGCTCTGCTTACATCCCTCAAACATCAGATTTAAATATAGGTACAAAGATGCTTCAGATGCTTCATAAATGCAGCATCTTCCACTATCTGCTCCCCTTCATACAAACACTGCTTCTAATTACTGAGTGGCAAACATTTGGTTTAAGAAGCTTGGTTTCTACCAGATTTTCTATTTATAATTTCTTGGCCTATTCTTTTACCTTGGAATTTATTTGCTATACAGTTATTTCTGTGATTCATTCAGTTATATGTAATTTTTTTCCAAACCAGAATTATATATATTTTAACGTTTTAATTAAAGATACTGAGCTTGTATAATGTAGTAGTTTACAGAGGGACAAAAAAGGAATGAAACACTGGCAGCTGTGCTAATCCAGACCATCACTACACAACATGGCATAGTTTCCAATTCAATAACCAGAAGCTTGTTATGATCATCAGAAATTGAAACTGAAATAATTTATTTTGCTTGACATTGATAGAGTGAAATTAAAATATAAATGAATTAGATATGTTATACATAATTAGTTTTTAAAACTCCACTTAACTTAGGTGTCAGAAATGTAGAGCAAATTTCATAGCAAATATTATTTTCTGACTCTCCATGACAAACAGATGGTCCCCACTCAGAGAGAGAGAAAGGAAAAGAAAAAGGGGGGGTAAAAAAACACTTCATAAATTTTTAAAGCAGTGTAGAGCCAATTTGAAATATATTTTAGGCCAAAATTTAAATAAATGATCAGCCAACATCAATTAAACATGTCTGGTTCTCAAACTGTGATGGCCCAAATGTGCCACAGAGCCTTCCTAAACCTCACTTGTCATGTGAGGTTTAGGATCTCAAACATATTTTAAGTAAATATAACCACTTAAGACTTTTGTCGGGGAAGGCCATGGCACCCCACCCCAGTAATTTTGCCTGGAAAATCCCATGGACGGAGGAGCCTGGTAGGTTCCAGTCTGTGGGGTCGCAAAGAGTCGGACACGACTGAGCGACTTCACTTTGACTTTTCACTTTCATGCATTGGAGAAGGAAATGGCAATCCACTCCAGTGTTCTTGCCTGGAGAATCCCAGGGACGGGGGAGCCTGGTGAGCTTCCGTCTATGGGGTCGCACAGAGTCCGACACGACTGAAGCGACTTAGCAGCAGCAGCAGCAAGACTTTTGTAAATTATATAAGATAATATGCTGCTGCTGCTAAGTCCCTTCAGTCATGTCCGACTCTGTGCGACCCCATAGACTGCAGCCCACCAGGCTCCCCCGTCCCTGGGATTCTCCAGGCAAGAACACTGGAGTGGGTTGCCATTTCCTTCTCCAATGCATGAAAGTGAAAAGTCAAAGTGAAGTCGCTCAGTCGTGTCTGACTCTAGCGACCCCATGGACTGCAGCCATTATCTATTAATCTTCAAAAATATTCACAGGTAGAGTCAACAAATTTAAAATGCTCAGGTAATATTGTTATAATTTACATTTATAGGAAATATAATAAATTAAATGTGGTATAATACTTCTATATCAAGATTTCTCTGCTGCTGCTGCTGCTTCTAAGTTGCTTCAGTCATGTCTGACTCTGTGCAACCCCATAGATGGAAGCCCACCAGACTCCCCTGTCCCTGGGATTCTCCAGGCAAGAACACTGGAGTGGGTTGCCATTTCCTTCTCCAGTGCATGAAACTGAAAAAGTGAAAGTGAAGTCGCTCAGTCGTGTCCGACTCTTCAGGACCCCATGGACTACAGCCTACCAGGCTCCTCCATCCATGGGACTTTCAGGCAAGAGTACTGGAGTGGGGTGCCTTTGCCTTCTCTGAAGATTTCTCTAAATAAATATTATTAGTTATATCAATATGATGCAAGCAGATGAGATAACAGTCAAATTCCCTGTAGACTATTTTAAATCTCCATGAGCAGTAAGAAAAGTTATGACCAACCTAGACAGTGGAGAAATTACTTTTCCAACAAAGTCCATCTGGTCAAAGCTATGGTTTTTCCAGTAGTCATGTATGGATGGGAGAGTTGGACTCTAAAGAATGCTGAACGGTGAAGAATTGATGCTTTTGAACTGTGGTGTTGGAGAAGACTCTTGAGAGTCCCTTGGACTGCAAGGAGATCCAATCAGTCAATCCTAAAGGAAATCAGTTCTGAATATTCATTTTAAGGAAGGCTGCTGAAGCTGCAAGTCCAGTACTTTGGCCACCTTATGCAAAGAACTGACTCATTGGAAAATACCGTGATGCTGGGGAAGATTGAAGGCTGAGAAGGGGACAGCAGAGGATGAGATGGTTGGATGATATCACGGACTCAGTGGACATGAGTTTGAGTAAACTCCAGGAGTTGGTGATGGAGAGGAAGGCCTGGCGTGCTGCAGTCCATGGGGTTGCAAGAGTTGGGTACGACTGAACGACTGAACTGAAGTGAACTGAGCAGTAACACTAGGTATGCATGTAAGTACTTACATTAATCTGGACTGCTTTTTTAATAATTGCCTATTTATAGGACACAGGTCCTCAATTTAATTCTTAAAGCTTTAAAAAAACAGGTGAATGGCCACCATTATAGAATCTTGATTTATATATTCTTGATTCCAGCTTTTGGATATTTTTTAAGGAATTATATTTACAGTTTATTTTAATGAATGAATAGAATTAAAAATCACCTTATTGATTAATTACATTTCTATATATTATTGTCTATTCAGTTTGTCAGCTTAGATTTTAAAAAGAAATATACCTTCCTCCAAATGATTTTGGAGATATTATTTTTAAAAACTAATTGAAATTTGTTTGCCTGACTTAAAGTAATACATAAAAGAAATAATTGTCAGTCAAATATAGTGGATGTAATAGTTCCATTTGTTTTTAATTCCTTCCTGAATCCCATAAGAATAGCAGTAAAGATAATAAAATTGAAGAGATGTCAATGTAAATTGTGGTGTTGAAAATTAAATAGAAATTCTAAATGATTTATGTTTCAGCTTTCTCCATTTGGTTAAACACCCTCAAGGGAGGAACCAACCAAAATCAAAGTAATTTATAATGCAGTTTCTCAGAAAGACTCAGGAATTAGAGACATCAGTTATCTCTGAAGGCTGAGGTTTTGGGAATTGAAAATGAAGGATTTGAGTGAAATCTAAGAATTACCTAGTGAGACTCCCTGATACCATTTCTCTACCTACACAGCCAGCAAGTGACTCTCTCATACTTAGGCAGAAGACAGAGGTTTTACTGCTTGAAAAGGTTGATATAGATGGTCTCTAAAATCAGCTCTGGGCAGAAAGGACCCTCACTCATTAAGGATGAAGTGGATATTTGATATCACAGAATGAGATTAAAAGCTACTAGATTAACCTTATTCTTCCCTTTCACTCCCCTATCAAGATATTGGATAATTTCCACTGGAGTAATTCCCTGGTTCAGGAAGAAATTCCGATGTATATCTGGAAGCCCCCAAAAGACACAGCTTGATTCCCACCTGAACATCATTATAAAGATCTAACAATTAGTTCACCATGTCCACCACTTTATACAGAATGTCATCTCAGTTTTAAGTTGATTCATTATTGAATATAGGAAGATAACCAATAATCATCTATCCTTTGAACAGAGGTTCTAAGATAAAGAGAAAGAATAAAATATCTAAAGAGAAGAATAATTGCATATAAAACTGAAACTTGCAACATGGAAGAAAGCAGAAAAATAAATAAAATCTCCAAAATTAATTTATATTTGTTAAGTCACTCAGTCATGTCCAACTCTTGGAGATCACATGGACTGCAGCATGGCAGGCTTCTCTGTCCTCCTCTATCCCTTGGAGTTTGTTGAAACTCATGTACATTGAGTTGATGATGCGATCCAACCATTTCATCCTCTGTTGTCCCCTCCTCCTGGCTTAATCTTTCCCAGTATCAAGATCTTTTCCAGATCCCATAAAAGGGTCTTTTGCATTTCCAAATGCATTGGCTATTTGCATCAGGTGGCCAAAGTATTGGAGCTTCAGCTTCAGCATCGATCCTTAAGGTGAATATTTATTTTTTCCTTACTATCCATTGGTTAGATCTCCTTGCTGTTTAAGGGACTCTCAAGAGTCTTCTCTAGCACCACAGCTCAAAAAGCATCAATTCTTTGTTGCTCACCCTTGTTTTTGATCCAACTCTCACATCTCTGCATGACTATTGGAAAAACCATAGCGCTGACTATACAGACCTTTGTTGGCAAAGGAATGTCTTTGCTTTTTAATACAGTGTCTAGGTTTGTCATAGCTTTTCTTCCAGGGAGCAAACATCTTTTAATTTCATAACTGCCATTACCATCTGCAGTATTTTTGGAGCCCAGGAAGAGAAAATCTGTCACTGCTTGTACTTTTTATCTTCTATTTGCTATGAAGTGATGGGACTGGATGCCATGATCTTAGTGTTTGAATGCTGAGTTTCAAGCCGATTTTTTTTTTCACTTTTCTCTATCACCTTCATCAAGAGGCTCTTTCTTTAAGTTCTTCTTCACTTTCTACCATTAGAATGGTATCATCTGCATATCTGAGGTTATTGGTATTTCTCCTAGCATTCTTGCTTCCAGCTTGTGATTCATCCAGCCCAACATTTTGCATGATGTACCTTGCATATAAATTAAATAAGCAGGATGACAATAGAAAGCCTTGATGTACTCCTTTCCCAACTTGGAACCAGCCTACTGTTCCATGTCCAGTTCTAATTTTTGCTTCTTGACCTGCATACAGGTTTCTGAAGAGACAGGTAAGGTGTTCTGCTTTTTCCATCTCTTTCAGAATTTTCCAGTTTGTTCTGATCCACACAGTCAAAGCTTTAGCATAGTCAATGAAACAGAAATAGATGTTTTTATGGAATTCCTTTGCCTTTTCTGTGATTCTGTGGTTGTTGGCAATTTGATCTCTGGTTCCTCAGCCTTTTCTAAATCGAGCTTGTACCTGTGAAAGTTCTCAGTCCACATACTGTTGAAGCCTAGCTTGAAGGATTTTGAGCATAACCTTACTAGCATGTGAAATGAGTGCAATCATACTGTAGTTTTAACATTCCTTGTCATTACCCTTCTTTGCTATTGGAATAAACACCAACCTTTTCCAGGCCTGTGCTCACTGTTGACCAACAAATTTTCAAAATTTATTGGCATATTGAGTGCAGCACTTGAACAGCATCATTTTTAGGATTTTAAATAGCTTAGCTAGAATCCCATCATCTGCACTAGCTTTGTTTATAGTGATGCTTCCTAAAACCCATTTCACTTCACATTCCAGATTGTCTGACTCTAGGTGACTGACCACACTGGGTCATTAAGATCGTTTTTGAGAATATTATTACTGCATCATAAATTTAAAAGAAATGTTTCATAATAAAATTGAGGACATACTGGGGAAAGTAGATTGAGATTCAGTGTTAATGGTGAGTAAAATTAAAAGAGTAGTCCAGGACACATCACAGGGAACTTATATGTGTACCAGAAAAAAAAAGGAAAATATAGAGATGAAGTGTCGAAGAAAAAAATTAAGACGTGCTGTATTTGACTTTTATAGAAAGTGCCCAATAAAAGCTGAACATGTTTTATGAACAAAGAAGACCAAGTTGTATCCCTGTGATACTACAGAAAATTTGGAAATTGACAATCCTAAAAAAGTTTCAATGAGGGAGAATGTATGATCACATACCTCAGGAATCAGAATAGCACTGTGTATAAATAGCAAAAAATAAGGTACAATAACAGTGTTGTTGAAATAATGAGAGACAATAGGTTCCTTCCTGGAATTCTGTACCCAGCTAACCATCACTGGGAGAAGGCAATGGCACCCCACTCCAGTACTCTTGCCTGGAAAATGCCATGGAGAGAGGAGCCTGGTAGGCTGTAATCCGTGGGGTCGCTAGAGTCGGACACGGCTGAGCAACTTCACTTTCACTTTTCAATTTTATGCATTGGAGAAAGAAATGGCAACACAATCCAGTGCTTTTTCCTGAAGAACCCCAGGGACGGGGGAGCCTAGTGGGCTGCCGTCTATGGGGTCACACAGAGCCGGACACAACTGAAGCAACTTAGCAGCAGCCGCAGCAACCATCACTAGCTCTTTATATGTTTCTGCCTATACCCTTTTACTTAAAGCTCAACATTCGGAAAACAAAGATCATGGCATCCGGTCCCATCACTACATGGGAAATAGATGGTGAAACAGTGTCAGACTTTATTTTTCTGGGCTCCAAAATCACTGCAGATGGTGACTGCAGCCATGAAATTAAAAGACGCTTACTCCTTGGAAGGAAAGTTATGACCAACCTAGATAGCATATTCAAAAGCAGGGACATTACTTTGCCAACAAAGTTTCGCCTAGTCAAGGCTATGGTCTTTCCTGTGGTCATGTATGGATGTGAGAGCTGGACTGTGAAGAAGGCTGAGCGCCAAAGAATTGATGCTTTTGAACTGTGGTGTTGGAGAAGACTCTTGAGAGTCCCAAGGAGATCCAACCAGTCCATTCTGAAGGAGATCAGCCCTGGAATTTCTTTGGAAGGAATGATGCTAAAGCTGAAACTCTAGTATTTTGGCCACCTCATGCGAAGAGTTAACTCATTGGAGAAGACTCTGATGCTGGGAGGGATTGGGGGCTGGAGGAGAAGGGGACAACAGAGGATGAGATGGCTGGATGGCATCACTGACTGGATGGATGTGAGTCTGAGTGACCTCCAGGAGTTGGTGGTGGACAGGGAGGCCTGGTGTGCTGCGATTCATGGGGTCGCAAAGAGTTGGACATGACTGAGCGACTGATCTGATCTGATACCTTTTTACATTGTTCCTTGCCTGAAACATAAAATTCAAGGTCTTTGAAAATGTTTAGTAACTATGTATTAATTTTTCCTTTGAATCTGCAAAAAATGCATAATAAGCTACTATTTTTTTGTTGTTAATCTCCTAAACATCCCTTAAAACTAATCTTTGCCGCATTTCCTTCCAACAGTAATGTCTAAAATAAAGCTAGATGTCTCTTCCTGGTTCTCACATAGCATTGTTCATATTTCTATTATAATGTTTTCACGTTAATTTGTAATTATTTTTAAACATCAATCTCTTCTGACTGACATAGTTATCTTAAACTGAGAAATTTGTACTTGTTTAATCACCACCATTATCTAAGACAATGCCTACTGTATAGATTACAGTCAAACAAGTATTGAATGTAAGTGTGCAAAGGCTTGAAGTTTAAACAAACATTTTCAACAAATAAAAAATTAGGTTTTGGGGGATGGAGGAAACTTTCTTCATTGACTTATTTATTTTAGAATCCAGATAAAAATCCAACTTGTTAATTCTATTTGTATCATTTTTTTAAATGAAAAGTGTTATGAATAAATTTTATTTGAAATTAATTTTATTGGATTTTGCATACAAATGTCATGAGTGTGATAAAGCCTCACTTAACCACTGATAATCCGTACTGGATAGATACTATAGAAATACCATGAATGTCTGAAAGTCTTTTTAAAAAATTATTTATTTACTGTTATTTATAGTTGCTTTACAGTGCTGTGTTAGGTTTTACTGTATAGCAAAGTGACTGAGCTATATGCATACGTGTACCCCATTGTTTTGAAATTGCTTCCCATTTAGGTCACCATAGAGCACTGAGTAGGGTTCTTTGAGCTATACTACAGGTTCTCATTTTAAAGAGAAAAGAGTACTCTCAAATCGTTAGCTGCAGGAAATGGAGCTCCCTGTTTCTGCTAAAATCAACAAGTTGAGTCTCAAATTTTGAAATTAACAGATACTGTTGTTTATTCATTAAAAAATATAATGAATAATTACCATGGAAAGGAATTAAAAGTAGGACTAACATTTGTTTTCAACTTTATATATTTCAGAGGAGGTAGGGGATTGGAGAAAACAAACAGCAGCACATAAGTGTTTCAGTGCAAAAAAATTTTAATGATATCTGTGAAATTCACACAAGTCATAAGTGCTGTTTTGAGAAAAGAGCATTTTGCTAAACTATTAGCAGCATCATAAAAGCATCTGCCAGCACACATTCAGATAACTAGGAGAAGGACAATTCTACTATTGAAATGAGAAAGTGTGAAAGGCTTCTGGAAGCATGCAACACAAACAAGTCCACCCCTATTATCCAGACATTCATGTCATTATTTCAGTGAAAGTAGTTTGGAATATTAGGAGAAATTTTCAGTACGCTAGGTATGTATTATACTACATTTTGTATATTATATCATACTACATTTTGCCAAATGAATTAACAGCCTATTTGTTTAAAAATTATCTAAACTTTAACATTTTAAGTTATGAAAACAGGAGCAATCTGTAATAAAATGAATAATTCTCTCTCTTACAGTATTAAACCTAATGGCATAATTAAGTTGATGGTTCCTCTTTATAAAAACATTGATAATTGCAAACAAAGCAGTAGAACAATAATTACCAAAATGTTAGTTAATTTTAAGTTCAGTCCAGTTTAGTCTCTCATTCGTGTCCGACTCTTTGCGACCCCATGAACTGCAGCATGCCAGGCTTCCCTGTCCATCACCATCTCCTGGAGTTCACTCAGACTTACGTCCTTCGAGTCAGTGATGCCATCCAGCCATCTCATCCTCTGTTGTCCCCTTCTCCTCCTGCCCCCAATCCCTCCCAGCATCAGAGTCTTCTCCAATGAGTCAACTCTTCACATGAGGTGGCCAAAGTACTGGAGTTTCAACTTTAGCATCATTCCTTCCAAAGAACACCCATGTCCATTGAGTCAGTGATGCCATCCAATGATTTCGTCCTCTGTCCTCTTCTCCTCCTGCCCTCAATCTTTCCCAACATCACGGTTTTTTGAAATGATTCAGCTCTTCCCATCAGGTGGCCAAAATATTAGAGTTTCAGCTTCAACATCAGTCCTTCCAATTAACACCCAGGAATGATTTTCTTTGGGATAGACTAGTTGGAACTTCTTGAAGTCTCAAGAGTCTTCTACAGCACCACAATTCAAAAGCATCAATTCCTTGGTGCTCAGCTTTGTTTCAAGTCCAGCTCTCACATCCATACTTAACTACTGGGAAAACAATAGCCTTGACTAGACGGAACTTTGTTGACAAAGTAATGTCTCTGCTTTTTAATATGCTATCTACGTTGGTCATAAGTTTCCTTCCAAGGAGTAAGCATCTTCTAATTTCATGGCGGCAGTCGCCATCTGCAGTGACTTTAGAGCCCTCCACCCAAATTAAAGTCAGCCACTGTTTCCCCATCTATTTGCCATGAAGTGATGGGACCAGATGCCATGATCTTTGTTTTCTGAATGTTGAGCTTTAAGCCAACTTTTTCACTCTTGTCTTTCACTTTCATCAAGAGGCTCTTTAGTTCTTCACTTTCTGCCATAAAGGTGGTATCATCTGCATATCTGAGGTGATTAATATTTCTCCTGGCAATCTTCATTCCAGTTTGTGCTTCCTCCAGCCCAGCGTTTCTCATGATGTTCTCTGCAAATAAGTTAAATAAGCAGGGAGATAATAAACAGCCTTGACGAAATCCGTTTCCTATTTGCAAATGGTCTGTTGTTCCATGTCCAGTTCTAACTGTTGGTTCCTGACTTGCATACATATTTCTCAAGAGGCAGGTCAGGTGGCCTGGTATTCCTATCTCCTTCAGACTTTTCCACAGTTTATTGTGATCCACACAGTCAAAGGCTTTGGCATAGTCAATAAAGCAGAAGTAGATGTTTTTCTGAAACTCTCTTGCTTTTTCAATGGTCCAGCAAGTGTTGGCAATTTGATCTCTGATTCCTCTGCCTTGTCTAAAATCAGCTTGAATGTCTGGAAGTTCACAGTTCACATATTGCTGAAGCCTGGCTTGGAGAATTTTGAGCATTACTTTACTAGCATGTGAGATGAGTGCAACTGTGTGGTAGTTTGAGCATTCTTCGGCATTGCCTTTCTTTGGGATTGGAATGAAAACTGACCTTTTCCAGTCCTGTGGCCACTGCTGAGTTTTCCAAATTTGTTGACATATTGAGTGCAGCACTTTCATAGGATAATCCTTCAGGATTTGAAATAGCTCAACTGGAATTCCATCACCTCCACTGGCTGTGTACATAGTGATGCTTCCTAAGGCCCACTTGACTTCGCATTCCAGGATGTCTGGCTCTAAGTGAGTGTGAGTGATCACATCATCGTGATTATCTGGGTATTGAAGATCTTCTTTGTACAGTTGTTCTGTGTATTCTTGCCACCTTTTCTTAATATTTATTGCTTCTGTTAGGTCTATACCATTTCTGTCCTTTATCGAGCCCATCTTTGCATGAAATGTTCCTTGGTATCTTTTTCTTGAACAGATCTCTAGTCTTTCCCATTCTGTTGTTTTCCTCTGTTTCTTCGCATTGATCCCTATGGAAGGCTTTCTTATCTTTTCTTGCTATTCTTTGGAACTCTGTATTGAAATGGCTATATCTTTCCTTTTCTCCTTTACTTTTTGCTTCTCTTCTTTTCACAGCTATTTGTAAAGCCTCTTCAGACACCGAGTTTGCTTTATTGCATTTCTTTTTCTTGGGAATGGCCTTGATCCCTGTCTCCTATACAATGTCATGGACCTCCGTCCATAGTTCATTAGACACTCTATCAGATCTAGTCCCTTAAATCTATTTCTCACTTCCACTGTATAGTAATAAGGGATTTGATTTAGGTCATACCTGAATGGTCTAGTGGTTTTCCCCACTTTCTTCAATTTAAGTCTGAATTTGGCAATAAGAAATTCATGATCTGATCCACAATCAGCTCCTGGTCTTGCTTTTGCTGACTGTATGGAGCTTCTCCATCTTTGGCTGCAAAGAATATAATCAATCTGATTTTGGTGTTGACCATCTGGTGATGTTCATGTGTAGAGTCTTCTCATGTGTTGTTGGAAGAGTGTTTGGTATGACCAGTGTGTTCTCCTGGAAGAACTCTATGATCCTTTGTCCTGCTTCATTCTGTGCTCCAAGGCCAAATTTGCCTGTTACTCCAGGTGTTTCTTGCCTTCCTACTTTTGCATTCCAATCCCCTATAATGAAAAGGACATTTTTGGAGGGTGTTAATTCTAAAAGACCTTGTAGATTTTAATAGAACCGTTCAGCTTCTGCAGCATTTCTGGTCAGGGCATAGACTTGAATTACCCTGACATTGAATGGTTTGCCTTGGAAACGAACAGAGATCGTTCTGTTGTTTTTGAGATTGCATCCAAGTATTGCATTTTGGACCCCTTTGTTGACTATGATGGAGCCTCCATTTTTTCTAAGAGATTCTTGCTCACGGTAGTCAATATAATGGTCATCTGGGTTAAATTCAGTCATTCCAGTCCGTCTTAGTTTGCTGTTTCCTAGAATGTTGGTGTTCATTCTTGCCATCTCCTGTTTAACTACTTACAATTTGCCTTGATTCATGGACCTAACATTCCAGGTTCCTATTCAATATTGCTCTTTACAGCATTGGACTGTGCTTAATTAATTTAATTATAAATTTATACATTAAAATGTTTGTATAATTTGTCAACAAATGTTTTTGTAACCCCTAGTTTGTGAAACAAAACTATATACTACATTTGATTTTGACTGGACTTTGTGGATACTGAAATATTGTATAGAAATTTAAATGTTTGTAGTGTTGCTGTTGTTCAGTTGCTAAGTTGTATCTGAGTCTTTGCGAACCCATGGACTTCAGCACACCAGGATTCCCTATCCTTCACGCTCTCCCCGAGTTTGTTCAAACACATGTCCACTGAGTCAGTGATGACATCCAACCATCTCATCCTGTGACACCTTCTTCTCCTCCTGCCCTCAGTCTTTTCCAGCATCAGGATCTTTTCCAGTGAGTCACCTCTTTTCATCAGGTGGTCAGAATATTGAAGCTTCAGCTTCAGCATCTGTCTTTCCAAAGAATATTCACGGTTGATTTTCTTTAGGGTTGACTGGTTTGATCTCAAGGGACTGGGAGGGTGGTAATAGCTATCGCAAATAAATTGTTCAGACTTGGAAAATAATATTTTGCTACACACTGATGATGATATTTCTGTTATAAGGCACTGTAGAAAGAGCTAGTCAAGAACTGATCTCTGAGTACCAAGTCAAGAAAGAAGAGATTCATCCAAATTTCAACTCAATAAACATTTGCTTGAGTATGCATAGGTTTTAACCTCCAGGAAAAAAGAGAATGAATGTTAGCAATCCCATATTAATCTGTGTGCATGTTAAATCACTTAAGTTGTGTTCAGCTCTTTGCAACCCAATGAACTAAGCCCACCAGACTCCTCTATCATAGGTTTTCCCAGCCAAGAATACTTGAGTGGGTTGTCATTTCCTTCTGCAGGGGATCTTCCTGACCCTGAGATTGAACCTGTGTCTCTTATGTCTCCTGAATTGGCAGGTGGGTTCTTTATCACCAGTGCTACCAGGGAAGCCCCATATCAATCTAAATGTAACTAAATCTGCAGCAGTATAGTCTTGCTAGTGGTCTGTTTCATTTTTGTGATATTTAGAGCTATTCTTTTTTTTTTTTTTTTTACAATATTGTATTGGTTTTGCCATATATCAAAATGAATCCACCACAGGTATACGTGTGCTTCCCATCCTGAACCCTCCTCCCTCCCCCATCCCCATACCATCCCTCTGGGTCATCCCAGCGCACCAGCCCCAAGTATCCAGTATTGTACATCAAACCTGGACTGGCGACTCATTTCATATATGATATTATACATGTTTCAATGCCATTCTCCCAAATCAGCCCACCCTCTCCCTCTCCCACCGAGTCCAAAAGACTGTTCTATACAGCAGTGTCTCTTTTGCTGTCTCGCATACAGGGTTATTGTTACCATCTTTCTAAATTCCATATATATGTGTTAGTATACTGTATTGGTGTTTTTCTTTCTGGCTTACTTCACTCTGTATAATAGGCTCCAGTTTCATCCACCTCATTAGAACTGATTCAAATGTATTCTTTTTAATGGCTGAGTAATACTCCATTGTGTATATGTACAACAGCTTTCTTATCAATTCATCTGCTGATGGACATCTAGGTTGCTTCCAAGTCCTGGCTATTATAAACAGTGCTGCGATGAACATCAGGGTACACGTGTCTCTTTCAATTCTGATTTCCTCTGTATGTATGCCCAGCAGTGGGATTCCTAGGTCAAAAGGCAGTTCTAAATAGAGCTATTCTTTTATATTACATGAGATAATGTAAAAAAAAACCACAACCCAATTTAAATGATGCATGACCTGGGAAAAACTGTGAAGAATGGGATCTTGATTATCACCACTGTTTGTCCTGGAGAAAGAAATGGCAACCCACTCCAATATTCTTACCTGGAGAATCCCATGGACAGAGGAGTCTGGCAGGCTACAGTCCATGGGGTTACAAGAGTCGGACATGACTTAATGACTAAACCACTGTTTCTCCATCTGATGCTTTAATGCTGTTGTTGATGTCTAGTTTTCATTGGTCAGACAGTCTGTCCTAGGCAGACTTGGTAATGCTTTTCATGGAAGAGCCACGTACTCTGTAAACATTGGAAATTCATTCCCAGAATTTCTTGCTGCACTCCTCAGTGCTTTGGCACATAGCATAAAATTTCTGTAAGTTATTCCACATCCTCCCTGTATTTGAAGCCATGAATTTAAGTGGGGTATATGCCTCAGACGGAGAAGGCAATGGCACCCCACTCCAGTACTTTTGCCTGGAAAGTCCCATGGACGGAGGAGCCTGGTGGGCTGCAGTCCATGGGGTCGCTAAGAGTCAGACATGACTGAACGACTTCACTTTCACTTTTCACTTTCATGTACTGGAGAAGGAAATGGCAACCCACTCCAGTGTTCTTGCCTGGAGAATCCCAGGGATGGGGAAGCCTGGTGGGCTGCCATTTATGAGTTCGCACAGAGTCAGACACGACCGAAGTGACTTGGCATAGCATAGCATAGCATATGCCTCAGATATGTTAAGAAAAAGACATTCTTCTCTGGGTTTCAGGGATACCCAGTCCTCTTAACTTGGATTATTTTGCTTCTCATTTTCAGTGCAGTTATAGCAAACCACCACACACATCTCTAGGAAAACCCAGCCTATTATTCCTCAAATACCTTTCATTGAAATAAATTCCCTTATTTTACAAAAGTTTTTAGTATGTGGTTCTGAGAAGCAACTCTAAGGATAAGAATAGTAGCTCTTTATTCAAAGTAGGTCTAAGTAAAATTAACTATGATTCTTATTATATTTGTTTATGAGTTAATTGTTATGTATCAGGGTATTTCTTTACTGTATCATTTGTCTCATCTTTCTTCACAGTTTTTAGTCTCTAAGTACGTCTTCAAATACGTGAAATTGAAAATGTATCTTTTCTTCTCCTATCCTATTCTCACCTCCTTCTATTTAAAATGTTTATAAATAAATATGATATATCCATAATTTTTTTCTTTGTAAATCTGAAATTATACATGTATTCATCCTTTGTTTGTTTGTTTGTTTGTTTTTCGCTATGTGAGGGAAACACTATCTGTGACATTTTAGGTCTCTAAAGGAAAATAATATAACCCATCTTCTAGGTAAGAGAATTATTTGAGATTTTATTAATGACATGCACATTATCAGCATTTAGGTATAGCATTTTTCCAACTAAACTCCAAAATGATTTTTAGAAGTTTTAGTATGCCCTCACAGTCTTAGTCTCCTTTAATCACCATAATACATAGAAATATTTTAAGGAAAAAGTCATTCTTCCACTATATCATTGGCCATATTCAAAACATTTCCTTCCACAGCATCTTTTTCCTTTACCTATTCATGAGAGATCTGGGCATTTTATGAGACTCCTCAAAAACGAGAAAAGAATTTAACCCTTAGATAATAGTTTAATACATATGGTATACCTTGGGGGATCATCTCTAATTTTTAACACAAGCAGAAAAACTATATTTCAACAATGCAGAGATATTACGTGTGATAAAAAATAATTTAAGATAAAATAGTAAAGAATATCACTAGGTGCCTTCATATACTACTAAAGGAAGCACGGCATAAAAGAGAGTAACTTTAATATTGTAAAGCTTGAAGTGCAATGTAAAAGCCTAGGTGAAAAATACTTTGTGATTAAGTCAGAATAACATTCCATACCAAAGAAAGCAATTTTAACATACAAGAAATAGCATTATGCTGCGCTAATGTGATTTTTTTCATATTCAAAAGTACTAAGTGATATTTTTCTCTAATCTATTAGTTGCTCAGTCCTGTCGACTCCATGGACTGTAGCCCACCAGGCTCCTCTGTCCATGAAATTCTCCAGGCAAGAATACCAGAGGGGTTGCCTTGCCCTTCTCCAGGGGATCTCGCAGGGATTGAATTGTCTCCCACATTGTGGGGAAATTCTTTAGCATTTGAGCTACCTAGGAAGCATGTTTTTCCCTAAGGCAATTTAAAATATCCTTCCTGTGACCATAGATGTGAATAATTCAGCAAAGGCACACTGATGGCTAGAAAACAGGGTCATATGACAGTGTGTTAAGTTTAAAGAGACAGAAAACTTGAGCCATTCACAGAATTATCAAAGTCCAAGGAAATATCTTTAACAAAGTAAAGCCATTCTTAAGAAATTAGAGTCATCCTAGTTAATTTTTATCAAGCGGGATGTACAAAATCTTCATACGAAAAGTGGAACTGTTTTCCTTATCTACACATTTAGAATTACTAGCAGCAGCTTCTTACCATTATAACCCAAGTTAAAAAGAACTGGTCTAGGTAACAGAAAACAAATTATTAGTTAATGAGAAGCACACATAAACATGCAAATTCTCAAGCATTTGCATATGGTACAATGGGATGAATATGAAAATACTTAAAATTTCCTTAGCTAGTTAAAGAAGGACTTCATAGATGAGTAGATATCTGAGATTTTTGTATAAACCAAACAATTTTAAGTTCTAGAACTTGTGCAGACTCAGTTTTATTGAATAGCATGATACTTTTGGAATAATGCAAGTGGGATGATTGTGAGTACTCAAATACTATGTGCTTGAAACAAATATATTTGAAATGTTGGTTCCCATATGAAATCTAAAACTGGTCTCTCTAGCCAGAGGGCAAGGAGAGACTGAAAGAAGATGCATGACATTCCAGATTGGTAGGTGGCAGGTTTATTAAGCAAAAGACTTCACATGAAGCATGTCTTATGCTGCTGCAAGACTAGCAGATTGCTGCACCTGCCCTGCTAGAATCTTAAAAGTTTATATAGATGACTGAACTGGGTTCAGTCACATGTAATGTCCAGATGATCTCAACAACACATTGATCTCTCAATGCTGTGTCATTGTAAATGACTGACCATACATTCCCAGGGTAGTAAAAGGGGATGAGGAGCCTCCAACTGCCCAGGACCAGCTAAAGAGTCAACCAGTAGGTCACATCCTTTGGATGACCTCCAACAGGAAGAAACAGAAAAAAATGAGTTTTAAAGCTAAATAGAAAAAAAAAAAAGTTTTATGTATTATACAGAGTAATTTGAGCATAATTATCAGAGAACGGGCTTCCCAGGGGGCACAGCGGTAAAGAATCAGCCTGCCAGTACAGGAGATGCAAGCGATGTGGGTTTCATCCCTGGATCAGTAAGATCCCTTGGAGGAAGAAATGGCAACCCACTCTAGTATTCTTGCCTGGAAAACTCCATGGACAGAGGAACCTGGCAGGCTACAGTCCATGGAAGCACAAAGAGTCAGATGCAACTGAGCATGCATCAGGGACTAGGATATATTAAGGATACATTAAATAGTTGTAGATCATGGTGCCATGTAGACCGTGCATGTGTGGTCAGATTTGGAATCAAAATAATTTTTAAAAATTTAAATTTTAGTATTATGATAAGAAATACCAGAAAGGATTTTCACTTACAGTTATGAAGTAGTGACCACCTTAAGAACAATCTTAAAAGCCATACAATTTAAGAAACGTCAAACCGTGAATGTTGAAGCATCAGATATTATAATCTAAGATTTTGGAGAGTGAAGAACTGTAGCAGTGTGACGGGACTGTAGCTACAATTTCCCCCTGAGTACCTTTGACAATTATGAGCATAGAGAAGAGGGCAAGTATCTGGGCTTTAATGTGGCCAGCAAGAGGCTACTTATAGGAGACAGAAAAACCAGCAGATTCCTGAAAAGTGGAACTTTGTTGTTGGCAGTCTCAGTAGGCCACAGAGACAAAGATTAGGAGATCTATACCTGCCAAGAGGATGGTAAATGTCAAAAACAGCCAGGATCTCTGCTTTAAATCCCTGCTGCTAAGTCGCTTCAGTCATGTCCGACTCTGTGCAACCCCATAGACGGCAGCCCACCAGGCTCCGCTGTTCCTGGGATTCTCCAGGCAAGAACACTGGAGTGGGTTGCCATTTCCTTCTGCAATGCATGAAAGTAAAAAGTGAAAGTGAAGTCGCTCAGTCATGTCCAACTCTTAGCGACCCAGTGGACTGCAGCCTATCAGGCTCCTCCATCCATGGGATTTTCCAGGAAAGAGTACTGGAGTGGGGTGCCATTGCCTTCTCCCTGGAGTGCTACAATTTAGATGAATAGAAATTTGGTAAAACCTCAAAGCCCTCTCGATCCATTCAGCTCAGTCTCTAACTGAATTACAATTATTATCCCCTGTTTTAGCTGTCTAGCAGAGGAAACGGTGAAACTCTCTACCGAAAGATACCAAGACCAGCCTCTACAATTTGTTAGATACCCAGAGTACAAACAAAAGTTACTAATAAGTATGTCAAGAAGATGAACTATGGAATGAGGTTCATGCCATTGTACAGGAGACAGGGATCAAGACCATCCCCATGGAAAAGAAATGCAAAAAAGCAAAATGGCTGTCTGGGGAGGCCTTACAAATAGCTGTGAAAAGAAGAGAAGCGAAAAGCAAAGGAGAAAAGGAAAGATATAAACATCTAAATGCAGAGTTCCAAAGAATAGCAAGAAGAGATAAGAAAGCCTTCTTCAGTGATGAATGCAAAGAAATAGAGGAAAACAACAGAATGGGAAAGACTAGGGATCTCTTCAAGAAAATCAGAGACACCAAAGGAATATTTCATGCAAAGATGGGCACGATAAAGGACAGAGATGGTGTGGACCTAACAGAAGCAGAAGATATTAAGAAGAGGTGGCAAGAATACACAGAAGAACTGTACAAAAAAGAGCTTCAAGACCCAGATAATCATGATGATGTGATCACTGACCTAGAGCCAGACATCTTGGAATGTGAAGTCAAATGGGCCTTAGAAAGCATCACTACGAACAAAGCTAGTGGAGGTGATGGAATTCCAGTGGAGCTATTCCAAGTCCTGAAAGATGATGCTGTGAAAGTGCTGCACTCAATATGCCAGTAAATTGGGAAAACTCAGCAGTGGCCACAAGATTGGAAAAGGTCAGTTTTCATTCCAATCCCAAAGAAAGGCAATGCCAAAGAATGCTCAAACTACCGCACAATTGCACTCATCTCACACACTAGTAAAGTAATGCTCAAAATTCTCCAAGCCAGGCTTCAGCAATATGTGAACCGTGAACTTCCTGATGTTCAAGCTGGTTTTAGGAAAGGCAGAGGAACCAGAGATCAAATTGCCAACATCCGCTGGATCATCGAAAAAGCAAGAGAGTTCCAGAAAAACATATATTTCTGCTTTATTGACTATGCCAAAGCCTTTGACTGTGTAGATCACAATAAACTATGGAAAATTCTGAAAGAGATGGGAATACCAGACCACCTGATCTGCCTCTTAAGAAATCTGTATGCAAGTCAGGAAGCAACAGTTAGAACTGGACATGGAACAACAGACTGGTTCCAAATAGGAAAAGGAGTATGTCAAGGCTGCATATTGTCACCATGTTTATTTAACTTATATGCAGAGTACATCATGGGAAATGCTGGACTGGAAGAAACACAAGTTGGAATCAAGATTGCTGGGAGAAATATCAATAACCTCAGATATGCAGATGACACCACTCTTATGGCAGAAAGTGAAGAGGGGCTAAAAAGCCTCTTGATGAAAGTGAAAGTGGAGAGTGAAAAGGTTGGCTTAAAGCTCAACATTCAGAAAACGAAGATCATGGCATCTGGTCCCATCACTACATAGGAAATAGATGGAGAAACAGTGGAAGCAGTGTCAAACTTTGTTTTTCTGGGCTCCAAAATCACTGCAAATGGTGACTGCAGCCATGAAATTAAAAGACGCTTGCTCCTTGGAAGGAAAGTTATGACCAACCTAGATAGCATATTCAAAAGCAGAGACATTACTTTACCAACAAAGGTTCGCCTAGTCAAGGCTATGGTCTTTCCTGTGGTCATGTATGGATGTGAGAGCTGGACTGTGAAGAAGGCTGAGCGCCGAAGAATTGATGCTTTTGAACTGTGGTGTTGGAGAAGACTCTTGAGAGTCCCTTGGACTGCAAGAAGATCCAACCCGTCCATTCTGAAGGAGATCAGCCCTGGGATTTCTTTGGAAGGAATGATGCTAAAGCTGAAACTCCAGTATTTTGGCCACCTCATGCGAAGAGTTGACTCATTGGAGAAGACACTGATGCTGGGAGGGATTGAGGGCAGGAGGAGAATGGGACGACAGAGGATGAGATGGCTGGATGGCATCACTGACTCGATGGATGTGAGTCTGAGTGACCTCCGGGAGCTGGTGATGGACAGGGAGGCCTGGCGTGCTGCGGTTCATGGGGTCGTGAAGAGTCGGACAAGACTGAGGGACTGATCTGATCTGATCTGATCATTCAAAATTAAGTTTAAAAATTAAGATAGTAATACACACATGGGTTATCCAGATATTAGATTCAGTATTCAAAGACCTAATTTTTTTTTTTTTAATTTTTCAATGTGATTTTATTTCAAATTCAACAGAGTGAGTTCTTTTCAATTTCAATTGCATATCGGTTATATATTAATAGATATTTCCAAAGGGCTTTAAGGTCTTTGAAAATAATTTCTTTCAAAAATTTTTTATTGGAGTAAGACAGTAGGATTTTAAATTTTGTCCTAAGTGCAATGAAATCCCCTGAAGCATTTCATGCAAATGTAGTACATGATCAGATTTTATTTTATTTTTTTTAGTGATGCTTTTAAATTTTTTTTTTCAAAGACCTTAAAAAGCTAATTGATTTGCTCAAGAAAATAGAGAAAAATTGGAGGAAAAAAATAGATTTAAAGAGATTCATCCCCACAATACATTTTATGAAGTAATATTAGAGACAATGAAGAACTTAGAAAATGTAAAAAATAATAAAACCAACAGGAAGAAAAATAACATCCTAAATGGACATAGAAATGTTAGCATTGCCTCACAATACCCAAAGCAAAATTAGACCCAGCTAATGCCAATGGCTGATCAGTAAAGAAAGTGAAGTGAAAATGTTTCTCCTCAGTTGTGTCCAGCTTTTGTGACGCCATAGAATGTAGCCTGGCAGACTCCTCTGTCCATGGGCTTCTCCAGGCAGGAATACTGTAGTGGGTAGCCATTCCCTTCTCCAAAGGGTCTTCTAGATCCAGGAATGGAACCCAGGTCTCTTGCATTACAGACAGATTGTTTACCATCTGAGCCACCAGGTAAATAATCTGCTGGCAAGGCAGAAGACATGGAGACATGAGTTTGGTCCTTGGGTGGGGAAGGTCCCCTGGAGGAGGAAATGGCAACCTACTCCATTATTCTTACCCTGAAAATACCATGGAAGAGGAGCCTGGTGGGTTACAGTTCATGGGTTCCCAAAAGAACAGACATGATTGAGTGACTAAACAACAACAAATAGTCAAATCAGCAACTCTAGTGGAAGCTTAAACATACTTCTTTCAGTAACTGAAAGAAGAACCAAAAAAAAAAAAAAAAAAATTAAAGATATAGACATTCTGAAAAACATGGTTAACAAGTTTGACCCTTTTAATATATAGAATACAGAAGCCACAGACTGTGCATTCTGTGGAATAAATTGCACATGGTACATTTCCCAAATTTAATTGCCTCAGCAAATTTCCAAGAATTGGAATAATATAGAGAAGCCTCAGACTATGCATTTTTGAAATAAATTACACATTGTATATTTTACAAGTTGAATTGTCTGAACAAATTTCGAAAAATTGTAATAATGTAGATGACTCCAAAATGACAAAATGTGGCCCAAAATTTAACTTCTTAAAATTTTATAAAAATTTAAATAACTGGAAATATTGTGAGCTTTAGAAATTAAAAAAATGAAAACAATCAAATTTAGAACACATTTTTAACCTAATAATAATGAAATAATAACCGAATAATAATGAAAACCCTAAATGTCAAAACATCAGGGAATAGAGTTAAAATTGTACTTTGAGAGACAAAGCAATATGAATATTGTTGTTCACTCATTCAGTCATGTCTGACTCTTTGCAACCCTGTGGACTGCAGCACACAAGGCTTCCCTGTCCTTCAACATCTCCCAGAGCTTGCTGAAACTCATGTCCATCAAGTAGGTGATGTCATCCAAATATCACGTCCCCTGCTGTCCCCTTCTCCTTCTCCTCTTGCCTTCAATCATTCTGAGCATCAGGGTCTTTTCTAATGAGTCAGCTCATTAGAAATACTTAGGCCACTCATCAGGTGGTGTAAGTATTGGAGCTTAAGCTTCAGCATCAGTTCTTTCAATGAATATTCAGGATTGATTTCCTTCAGGGTTGACCGGTTTGATTTCCTTCAGTCCAAAGACTTTCAAGAGTCTTCTCCAACACCACAATTCAAAAGCATCAATTCTTCGACACTCAGCCTTTATGGTCCAGCTCTCACATCTGTACATGACTACTGGAAAAACCTTAGCTTTGACTAGACAGACCTTTGTGGGCAAAGTAATATCTCTGATTTCTAATATGCTGTCTAGGTTTGTCATAACTTTTATTCTAAGGAGCAAGCATCTTTTAATTTCGTGGTTGCAGTCACTATCTGCACTAATTTTGGAGCCCGAGAAAATAGGCTGTCACTGTTTGCACTGTTTCCACATATTTTTGCCATGAAGTAATTGGAACAGATGCCATGATCTTTGTTTTTTGAATGTTGAGTTTTAAGCCAGCTTTCTCACTCTCCTTTTACACTTCCATCAAGAGGCTCTTAGCTCCTCTTCACTTTCTGCCATAAGGGTAGTGTCATTTGCATATCTGAGATTATCGATATTTCTCCCAGCAATCTTGATTCCAGCTTGTGCTTCATCCAGTCCAACATTTCTCATGACTTACTCTGCATATAAGTTGAATAAGCAGGCTGACAATATATAGCCTTGACGTACTCCTTTTCCTATTTGGAACCAGTCTGTTGTTCCATGTCCAGTTCTAACTGTTGCTTCCTGGCCTGCATACAGGTTTCTCAAGAGGCAGGTCAGGTGGTCTGGTATTCCTATCTCTTTCAGAATTTTCCAGTTTGTTGAGATCCATACAGTCAAAGGCTTTGGCATAATCAGTGAAGCAGAAGCAGATGTTTTTCTGGGACTCTTGCTTATTCAATGATCCAACAAATGTTAATAATGTGATCTCTGGTTCCTCTACCTTTTCTGAATACAGCTTGAACATCTGGACGTACATGGTTCACGTACTTTTGAAGCCTAGCTTGAAGAATTTTGAGCATTACTTTGCTATCATGTCAGATGAGTGCAGTTGTGCACTAGGGAAAGGTTGTTGTTGACCCTCAAAAAGACGCCTGGATTCTTGGCCTCTGGAGGAGAAGAATTCAATCTGGGGCCAGAGACAAGGCTTGATCGCTCAAAGCTTTTGTGTAATAAAATTTTATTAAAGTGTAAAGGAGATAGAGAAAGCTTCTGACATAGGCATCAGAAGGGGGCAGAAAGAGTACCCCCCTGCTAGTCTTCAGCTGGATGTTATATAGTCACTGCTGCTGCTGCTGCTAAGTCGCTTCAGTCGTGTACAACTCTGTGCGACCCCATAGACAACAGCCCATCAGGCTCCACCATCCCTGGGATTCTCCAGGCAAGAACACTGGAGCGGGTTGCCATTTCCTTCTCTGATGCGTGAACGTGAAGTCGCTCAGTCGCTAGCAGTCTGTTAATTAAAGAAAGGAATGTCTTAAAACTCAGAATGCCACCAGGCTCCTCATTCATAAGATGCATTTTGGGATAATCTCTGCACCAGATGATTCATCCCAGGCCATAAAAGGATTGACTTGAATCTTGTAGAAGGGCATATTACCATACAAATAGTTTTGTTTACATAGATTAGGGGAACAATATCTGAGTGTAACATAATGGTTTGTCAGGTAGGTTCTGTGCCATTAGGCAAAGGGACATGAAGACAGAGTTTGGGGTAAATGCATAGTATATTAACAGAGCTTAAGACAAACATTTCCATAAGAAAAATGCATTGGTTAACTCAAGGTTTCAGGTGCAACCAGGTGTCATTATGGCACCACAGTATTTTAAGAGAAACCTCCTTTTAAATTTGTATAGAGAAGGAAAAAATATCTCTAGTTTGTTTCTTCTTGCTGCTCAAGAGAGATAAAAATGTCTGACACTTACAGCCTATTTCCTCTGTTTGGAGACCCCTGGCCTTCCTGCCTGTTACCCTCTCAGTAGTTTGAGCATTCTTTGCCATTGCCTTTCTTTGGGATGGGAATGAAAAGTGACCTTTCCCAGTCCTGTGGCCACTTCTGAGTTTTCCAAATTTGCTGGCATATTGATTGAAGCACTTTAAGAGTGTCATCTTTTAGTATTTGAAATAGCTCAGCTGGAATTCCATCACTTCTATTAATTTTGTATATGATTAGATGCATTTCTAGATGCAACTAGATGATTAGATGATTAGAAGCATTTCTAATATGAGTATTAGAAGCTATAAATTCAAAAAATATGTAATGAGTTAATAAGTATGTATCTCAGGAAGTTAGAAACATTAACATTAATGTATTAAAAAGAAGCAATAAAAATAAAAAAAAATTAACTAAAAATGGCATACAATAAGAATCTTCAAAGCAGCAGTTTTTAAAAGTAAAAAGTTATACCCAATAATCCTAATTATTTTCTTTGTTCCCACTGTCTGATGCAGTTTTACTACTTCTTGCAGTTATTATTCTACTGTCCCCACTTCAACTTCTCAGTCTCTTTATATTCATTTAAACACAACCTATAATATATTCTTTCTTATAAAATAATATATATATATATATAGTCTCTGTTTTTCTGAAGAGACCATGATTGGTACAGAAGAAAATCTAAAAACACTTATATACAAAATTTTAAGATTAGTATATATTCAAAGAAGACACAAGATGCAAGGTCGGTTCAGTTCAGTTCAGTTGCTCAGACAAGTCCGACTCTGCGACCCCATGAATTGCCGCACACTAGGCCTCCCTATCCATCACCAACTCCTGGAGTTCACTCAGACTCAACGTCCATTGAGTTGGTGATGCCGTGTATTCATCTCATCCTCTATCATCCCCTTCTCCTCCTGTCCCTAATCCCTCCCAGCATCAGAGACTTTTCCAATGAGTCAACTCTTTGCATGAGGTGGCCAAAGTACTGGAGTTTCAGCTTTAGCATCATTTCTCCCAAAGAACACCCAGGACCGATCTTTAGAATGGACTGGTTGGATCTCCTTGCAGTTCCTGGGACTCTCAAGTCTTGTCCAACTCCACAGTTCAAAAGCATCAATTTTCTGGTGCTCAGCTTTCTTCACAGTCCAACTCTCACATCCATACATGACCACTGGAAAAACCATAGCCTTGACTAGATGGACCTTTGTTGTCAAAATAATGTCTCTGCTTTTGAATATGCTATCTAGGCTTACTCCTTGGAAGGAAAGTTATGACCAACTTAGATAGCATATTCAAAAGCAGAGACATTACTTTGCCAACAAAGGTTCGCCTAGTCAAGGCTATGGTCCTTCCTGTAGTCATGTATGGATGTGAGAGTTGGACTGTGAAGAAGGCTGAGCGCTGAAGAATTGATGCTTTTGAACTGTGGTGTTGGAGAAGACTCTTGAGAGTGTGTTGGACTGCAAAGAGATCCAATCAGTCCATTCTGAAGGAGATGAGCCCTGGGATCTCTTTGGAAGGAATGATGCTAAAGCTGAAACTCTAGTACTTTGGCCACCTCATGCAAAGAGTTGACTCATTGGAGAAGACTCTGATGCTAGGAGGGATTGAGGGCAAGAGGAGAAGGGGACGACAGAGGATGAGATGGCTGGATGTCATCACTGACTCGATGGATGTGAGTCTGGTTGAACTCCGGGAGTTGGTGATGGACAGGGAGGCCTGGCGTGCTGTGATTCATGGGGTCGCAAAGAGTCGGACACTACTGAGCAACTGAACTGATCTGATCTGATCTAGGTTGGTCATAATTTTCATTCCAAGGATTAAGCATCTTTTAATTTCATGGCTTCAGTCACCATCTGCAGTGATTTTGGAGCCCCCAAAATAAAGTCTGACACTGTTTCCACTGTTTCCCCATCTATTTCCTTTCCATGAAGTGATGGGACCAGATGCCATGATCTTCGTTTTCTGAATGTTGAGCTTTAAGCCAACTTTTTCACTCTCCACTTTCACTTTCATCAAGAGGCTTTTGAGTTCCTCTTCACTTTCTACCATAAGGGTGGTGTCATCTGCATATCTGAGGTTATTGATATTTCTCCCGGCAATCTTGATTCCAGCTTGTGCTTCCTTCACTCCAGTGTTTCTCATGATTTACTCTGAATATAAGTTAAATAAGCAGGGTGACAATATACAGTCTTGACGTACTCCTTTTCCTATTTGGAACCAGTCTGTTGTACCATGTCCAGTTCTAACTGTTGCTTTCTGATCTGCATATAGGTTTCTTAAGAGGCAGGTCAGGTGATCTGGTATTCCCATCACTTTCAGAATTTTCCACAGTTTATTATTATCCACACAGTCAAAGGCTTTGGAATAGTTAATGAAGCTGAAATAGATATTTTTCTGGAACTCTCTCTTGATACAAGGTCAGTATACCCAAATTGATTGCATTTCAATAAATCATCCCAAAGCTAAAAAGTAATACTTATATCCTCTATAGTATCATCTACAATACTATTGAAAACACAAAATAACTGTGAATATAACAAAATAAGATATTTTTCTATACTAAAAGTCATCCACAAAATCTTTGAGAAAAAATAAATAGGGATAGCTAACAGTTGTACCATGTTCAAAGATTAGAGGACTCAATATTATAAACATCAATCACATAGAATCATGAGACATCAATCAAAACCTCAGATAAACTTTCTTGTATAAATTGAACAGTTGATTTCAAAACTATTTCCAAAATAACAATAGGTAAATATATTTGGAACAGTCTATAACAAGAACAAATTTAGATGACTCATTCTATCAGAAAGACCTTTATTCCAAAATAGGTTATAGCAATTAATAAACAAAATTATGCACTAACAAAACATTACTGGAATGACCAGTATACAGGGCCTTCTAATTTATGACAAAGCCCTTAATATAGTGAAATTTTTAAAAAATTAATAAATGCTTCTGGGTTCACTGTATATCAATATGAGAATAAAGTTAATCTCCTTTTTCTCCATTACAAATATACAAACATTAATTCTAGAATTAATTGTTGGAAATAATGGACCTAAGAGAAGAAATGGAGGTAAAGAAATAATTTTAATGTAAGAATTTTTACTAATTTTAAGGTACTATTAAGTAAGAATAGTCCAGTTCAGAGATGGAGGAAAGATATTTGCAACACATGTATTCACAAGAATGTTTCAAAGTAGAATATATTAAGAACCTGAAGAAGTAATGAAAAGGCAAGCAATTTAATAGAAAAATAAACAAAACACTTAAATGGCAATCCGAAAATATGAGCCTGAATTGCAGATAAACATGAATATGTATTGCCTTCATTAATCAAGAAAAGTAAAATTTGGCAAAGCATTCTTATAAATTCTTGTAATTTTAACTCTTGGCTGGTAAGAAATATATGTTGAGACAACCACTAGAAACCTATCTGGTGGTAATATTAACTAGTAAATCTAAATATTGATATATTCTATGACCCAACCCTTAAGTGAATTGTAATCAAATATAATTAAATAAATACATACTATTCATGAAAGAGAATACAAGGATTTTCTTAGAAACATTATACAAAAGAGCCGAAAACTAGCAACAACCCAACTGTCCATGAACAGAGGGATGAATAATAAATCGTGATGTATTTAAATAATGGAATATACAATAGCACTGAGAAATAGTGTTTGAAATTACATACAATAATATGGATACATTCAGTTCAGTTCAGTTTAGTCGCTCAGTCATGTCTGACTCTTTGCCACCCCATGAATCGCAGCATGCCAGGCCTCCCTGTCCATCACCATCTCCCGGAGTTCACTCAAACTCAACATCCATTTAGTCAGTGATGCCATCCAGCCATCTCATCTGCTGTCACCCCATTTTCCAACTGCCCCTAATCCCTCCCAGCATCAGAGTCTTTCCAATGAGTCAGCTCTTTGTATGTGGTGGCAAAAGTATTGGAGTTTCAGCTTTAGAATTATTCCTTCCAAAGAACACCCAGGACTGATCTCCTTTAGAATGGACTGGTTGGATCTCCTTGCAGTCCAAGGGACTCTCAATTATACAAGTATAATATTGAATTCACAAATCCATTGAAATATATGATTATATTTGTCCACAATTCAAAAGCAAACAGAAGAAATACAAGAGGCTAGAAGTACATTTTGGAGAAGGCAATGGCATCCCACTCCAGTACTCTTGCCTGGAAAATCCCATGGACAAAGGAGCCTGGTGGGCTGCAATCCATGGGGTTGTTAGAAGTCAGACACAACTGAGCGACTTCACTTTCACTTTTCACTCTCATGCATTGGAGAAGGAAATGGCAACCCACTCCAGTTTTCTTGCCTGGAGAATCCCAGGGACGGGGGAGCTTGGTGGGCTGCCGTCTATGGGGTCACACAGAGTCGGACACGACTAAAGTGACTTAGCAGCAGCAGCAGCAGCAGCAGCAGAAGTACATTTATGTCTCTTGGGTGACTGGTAAGAGGGAGTGGGCCCAAGAAGGCATTTTGAATTGCTGGAAATGCTGTGTTTCTTTATCTATGAGCTAGTCATGTTTTGTGGACAGACTATGTACAGTTATACACTTTGTATACTTTCAGTTTGTGTACACTTTGTATTGACTTTTTATATTCTTCACTGTAGATTCAGTGCTATATACTTCAATGCAAATACATGTTTAAAATTTAGTAAGTTTGCTTTAGATTATGATGGATCAAAGTAATCCTCCCACCAAGTATATCTATAAGAACAGGATGAAATTATTTGAAAGGAACCATGCATGTCAGGCAGAAATTTAAATGTCACCATCTCCAGTAAGAATGCTTGGAGGAGAGAGTTTGACCTCTATGCTCATTTTCCCTTCAAGGCATTTGCCAATTTTCAACCTTCACAGGACTAGGATGTAAATAGTCCAAATGGAAAGTACAGAAAACACCCTAAGGGAATATGAGAAGCAGTTTTTTAAAAAAAATCTAACATTGCTAAATTCTTGAAAGGGAGAAGGAAAAAGTAATTCTGAAGGAGATATTTGGCATGAGTTTTCCAAAACTGATTTAAATAACATGCCACAGATTTAAGAAAGTATATGACTACCAGGCAGGGTAAAATAGAACCAAACAAAACACACACACAAACATTTATGCAAACAAATAGACAAATAATTCTTGATTAGGACACAATACAAAACCATACAGGAAAGATCCATAATTGAACCAATTAAAATGATGAACAACTATTCATTAAAAGATGCCATTTAGAAGATATTAGCAAACATATATCCAATGAAGAATTCATATCCACAGTATGTAAAATGCATTATATTTGTTTCTTATGACTACTGTAAGAAATTACCATAAACTGACTGCCTTAAAAGAACAAAATTGCATTGACTTGTGGGCAAAACTCCAAAATCAAGATCTCTTCAGAGCCTCACTCCACTTCAGGGCCCTAGGGGAGAATCATCCCTTGCCCCTACCAGCATCTAGTGGCTCTTGAATTTCTTGGCTTGTGGCTGTATTACTCAGATTGCTGCCTCTGTCTTCACACTGCCCTCTCTCTATCTTCTCTTCTGTTTCAAATCTCTCTCTACCATCCTTTTGCAAAGATACTTTTCACTGGATTTAGCACCTACCTAGTAAATCCAGAATTATCTCCTTATCTCAAAATTTTTCACTTAGGCACATCTGCACAGACTTTTTTTTTTTTTTTCTAAACAGAATAAATTAACACATTTCACAGATTTGAGGTGGATATCTTTTACCTGGCCGTGTGTCCTACTACAAACATCTACAAGTTAACAAGAAAAAAGAAACAGTAAAAACTTAAATCTTCAACAGGTATCTCCAAATAACCAGTTTTCTTGTATTCATCCATAAAATAACAATGGCTGTGTAGGTAGTTTATTTTATGAAAGAATTCAAGAGAATATGATTAGGATTCTGGAAAGTGTGAAACAAGAAAGAAGAAGGAGGACATGTTATTGAGTCTGTTATTTGTATGGCTAATTTGGGAACAGTTCTTAGGAGACATTCTGAAAAGTCAGATATATAGTATGTACCTGGGCATTGTTTGACCAAGTAAGAGGAAAGAAATATCTTTCCACTGACTCATGCCCCAGTATGGTCAACCCCTTGCTCATGTGGTATTAACTTCCTTTCACATATTTCAGAATGGCTGATAAGGTTCTGGCAGACATCTCTCTAGTAAACCAGGTCTATGATTGGAAACAAAAATATACGATGCAGTTAAAGCAATGTGTTGCCAGATTAGTCCAGAAAATGTCTATTTTCAATGACAATGATTGAGATATAAAAAAAATAAAAAATAAATAAAATTCCCTATCTGATAGTAAAAAAATAAATAAATAAAATAAAAAGAAACCTACAAAAAGACGAAATCAGTTTACGAGGTGGGACAAAAAGGGTCCAACATATAAATAAAGTATAGAAGTCTTTTTTGAGATTCCTGGTGGCTCACACAGTAAAGAATCTGCCTGCAATGCAGGAGACCCAAATTCAATTCCTGGGTTGAGAAGATCCCCTGGAGAAGAAAATGGCAACCCACTCCAGTATTCTTGCCTGGAAAATCCCCATAGACAGAGGAGTCTGGTGGACTACAGTCCATGGGGTTGTAAAGAGTCTGGCATGACTGAGTGACTAACACTTTCTATGTCTTTTAAATTAGGAAAACTTAAATTACATCTTTATTAAGATGCAGAAGCCCTGAAATTCTCAATTCTGTGGTTTGACTATAAATGGGCATAGCTGTTTTGCAAAATGCTTTACCTATGTCTATTAAAGCTGAATTATGTATAGACTATGGCAATGCAAGTCCACTCTTATGTATGTATGTAACATGAATACAAGTAAATACGTGACTAAATATATGCATACATGCATCACAATGGCATCCATTAGTAACAGAGAATCACTCACATGTAAAAAGGTACATCAATATTAGAATACACAGGTAATTACAGCTTACTCATGGACTGATGAATAAGAACAAACTACAAGAAAAAAAAAAAAAACAAACCTTGACTTAAAAAAAAGAGCAAAATATAAGTATACAGCAATATAATGAGCAAAAGAAACCTGAAAAAGCATATAACACATGAATCTAGTGAATAAAGTTAAAATAGGTAAAACAAATATTCAGTGATAGAAGTCAACATAGTTATTTTTTCAAGATTAGTAGTGTAATATTTTCTGTCTCATTCTGTATTGTGGTAACACAATGTTCACCTTGTAAGAATATACTGAGCTCTATATGTATCTGTACACTTCTCACAATGCATGTTTTACTTCAGTAAAATTCATTCCTTGAAATTAGAATTTTTTTTTCATATTGTGGAAAATTAAGAATATATAGAGAATAAGAAGATAAATATTTCACTATTTAAATAACATTTATTTCCTTCTGATACTTCACCTAAGCATATACAGGCAGCCCTTATTAGGATACTCATTAGACTCTGTATGACTAGCAGTTTTCTTTTCCCACTCAGTGGAGATCCATAATTAGGCAAAGTGACTGCCAACCCTGGCATGTTTCCATGTAAAGGAGACAGGCTCCCAGCAGTGTCCATGGAGACAGCCTGTGAAGTTAAAATGGCTCAGCTGGGATCTTGTTTCCTCCATTAAGGTGTCAGAAATAGTTATAACCAGTTACTGATTTAACTTTTTAACTCTGCCTGATCATAGGGCAACTTTTCTGTACTATACCTTAATATTTCCTAATTTTGAATATTTTTATACAGTCATTATTTGTGTTTTAACTATAATTTGGGCTGTGGCCTACTTTATTATTCTTATCCAGTTAATATGTAAAAACTACATTCATCCTAGATATTCCAGCACACAGAATAGTGTTCCAGTGTATATGTGTGTGTGTATGCTTGTGTGTGCTAAGTCACTTCCGTTGTGTCTGACTCTGTGATCCTCTGGACTATAGCCCTCCAAGCTCTTCTGTCCATGTGGATTCTCCAGGCAAGGATACTGGAGTGAGTTGCCATTTCCTTCTCCAGGGTGTCTTCCTGACACAAGGATCGAACCTGTGTCTCGAACGTCTTATGTCTCCTACATTGGAAGGCCCGTTCTTTACCCCTAGTGCTACCTGCTGTGTGTGCAGTTCGGCTTTTGTTCTTAAGGAGAAGAACCTTGAAGACAAGGTCAGAAATCTGGATTGAAAATCCTTGACAAGCTACCTCTTTTCTCCATAACCATTTCCTCTACTGTCTGAGTGTAGAAACACTGACTATACACCACTGAAATCATACTTCATCAATTACTGGAACTAATCACAGATACAAAGCATCAGTCTTGGTAAACTGAGATTACACATGGGTATCAGGAACTTGTCACTACTTCTTAAACCCTAATGTGTGTCAGAATTATCTGGAAGGTTTGGTAAAACACAGATAACTAGGACCCACATTCAAAGTTACTGATTTCATAGGTCTGATGAAGCTTGAGAATTTATGTCACTAACCAATTTCATTGACTGTGATAAAGCCTTAGACTGTGTGGATCACAACACACTGGGGATAATTCTTAAAGAGATGGGAATATCAAAGCACTTAACCTGCCTCCTGAGAAATCTGTATGCAGGTCAAGAAGCAAAAGTTTAAGCAGACATGGAACAACAGACTGGTTCCACATTGGGAATGGAGTATGACAAGGCTGTATATTGTCACCTACTTATTCAACTTTTATGCAGAATACATCATGTGAAATGCTGGATTGGATGAAGCACAAGCCAGAATCCAGATTCTGAAATACCAATAAATAGTGTTGGGAGAACTACCAATAACTCCAGATATAGAGATGATATCACCCTTATGCCAGAAAGCAAGGAGAAATTAAAGAACCTCTTGGTGAAGGTGAAAGAGGAGAGTGGAGAAACTGACTTAAAACTCAGCATTCAAAATCTAAGATCATGGCATCCAGTCCCATCACTTCATGGCAGATAGATGGGTAAATATGGACACAGTGAAACTTTGTTTTCTTGGGCTCCAAAATCACTTTGGACAGTGACTGCAGCCATGTAATTCAAAGATGCTTGCTCCGTGGAAGAAAAACAATGACAAAAACAGACACATATTAAAAAGCAGAGACATTATTTTGCAGACAAAGGTCTGTCTAGTCAAAGCTACAATATATCCAGGAGTCACAACAAATGTGAGAGCTGGATGATAAAAAGGCTGAGTGCCAAAGAACTGATGCCTTAGAATTGTGCTGGAGAAGAAGCTTGAGAGTTCCCTGGACTGCAAGGAGAACAAACCAATAAATCCTAAGGGAATTCAATCCTGAATATTCATTGGAAGGACTGATGCTGAAGCTCAGTACTTTGGCCACGTGATGTGAAGAACTGACTCATTGGAAAAGACCCTGATGCTGGGAAAGATTGAAGGCGGGAGAAGGGGATGATAGAGGATGAGATTGTTGGATGGCACCACCAACTCGATGGACTTGAGTTTAAGCAAGCTCTGGGAGTTGGTGATGGACAAGGGGGCTTGGTGTTCTGCAGTCCATGCAGTCACAAAAACCTGGATCAGATCAGATCAGATCAGATCAGTCGCTCAGTCGTGTCTGATTATTTGTGACCCCATGAATCGCAGCACGCCAGGCCTCCCTGTCCATCACCAACTCCTGGAGGTCACTCAGACTCACATCCATCGAGTCAGTGATGCCATCCAGCCATCTCATCCTCTGTGGTCCCATTCTCCTCTTGCCCTCAATCTCTGCCAGCATCAGAGTCTTCTGAATGAGTCAACTCTTCCCATGAGGTGGCCAAAGTACTGGAGTTTCAGCTTTAGCATCATTCCTTCCAAAGAAATCCCAGGGCTGATCTCCTTCAGAATGGACTGGTTGGATCTCCTTGCTATCCAAGGGACTCTCAAGAGTCTTCTCCAACACCACAGTTCAAAAGCATCAATTCTTCAGTGCTCAGCCTTCTTCACAGTCCAGCTCTCACATGCATACATGACCACAGGAAAAAACATAGCCTTGACTAGGCGAACCTTTGTTGGCAAAGTAATGTCTCTGCTTTTGAATATGCTATCTAGGTTGGTCATAACTTTCCTTTCAAGGAGTAAGAGTCTTTTAATTTCATGGCTGCAGTCACAATCTGCAGTGATTTTGGAGCCCAGAAAAACAAAGTCTGACACTGTTTCCACTGTTTCCCCATCTATTTCCCATGAAGTGATGGGACCGGATGCCATGATCATCGTTTTCTGAATGTTGAGCTTTAAGCCAACTTTTTCACTCTCCACTTTCACATTCATCAAGAGGCTTTTTAGTTCCTCTTCACTTTCTGCCATAAGGGTGGTGTCATCTGCATATCTGAGGTTATTGATATTTCTCCCGGCAATCTTGATTCCAACTTGTGTTTCTTCCAGTCCAGTGTTTCTCACGATGTGCTCTGCATATAAGTTAAATAAACAGGGTAACAATATGCAACCTTGACGTACTCCTTTTCCTATTTGGAACCAGTCTGTTGTTCCATGTCCAGTTCTAACTGTTGCTTCCTGACCTGCATACAAATTTCTCAAGAGGCAGGTCAGGTGGTCTGGTATTCCCATCTCTTTCAGAATTTTCAACAGTTTATTGTGATCCACACAGTCAAAGGCTTTGGCATAGTCAATAAAGCAGAAATAGATGTTTTTCTGGAACTCTCTTGCTTTTTCGATGATCCAGCGGATGTTGGCAATTTGATCTCTGGTTCCTCTGCCTTTTCGAAAACAAGCTTGAACATCAGGAAGTTCACAGTTCACATATTGCTGAAGCCTGGCTTGGAGAATTTTGAGCATGAACAGTATGAAAAGGCAAAATAATAGGATATTGAAAGAGAAACTCCCCAGGTCAGTAGGGGCCCAAACTGGAGATCAGTGGAGAAATAACTCCAGAAAGAATGAAGGGATGGAGCAAAAGCAAAAAGAATACCCAGGTGTGGATGTGACTAGTGATAGAAGCAAGGTCCAATGCTGTAAAGAGAAATATTGCATAGGACCCTGGAATGTCAGGTCCATGAATCAAGGCAAATTGGGAGTGGTCAAACAAGAGATGGCCAGAGTGAATATCTACATTCTAGGAATCAGCAAACTCAAATGGACTGAAATGGGTCAATTTAACTCAGATGACCATTATATCTACTACTGTGGGCAGGAATCCCTCAGAAGAAATGGAGTGGCTATCATGGTCAACAAAAGAGTCCAAAATGTAGTACTTGGATGCAGTCTCAAAAATGACAGAATGATCTCTGTTCATTTCCAAGGCAAACCATTCAGTGTCACGGTAATCCAAGTCTACTCCCCAACCAGTAACACTGAAGAAGCTGAAGTTGAACGGTTCTATGAAGACCTATAAGACCTTTTAGAACTAACACCCAAAAAAGATGTCCTTTTCATTATAGGGGACTGGAATGCAAAAGTAGGAAGTCAAGAAACACCTGGAGTAACGGACAAATTTAGCCTTGGAATACGGAATGAAGCAGGGCAAAGACTAATAGAGTTTTGCCAAGAAAATGCACTAGTCATAACAAACACTCTCTTCCAACAACACAAGAGAAGACTCTATACATGGACATCACCAGATGATCAACACTGAAATCAGATCGATTATATTCTTTGCAGCCAAACATGGAGAAGCTCTATACAGTCATCAAAAACAAGACCAGGAGCTGACTGTGGCTCAGACCATGAACTCCTTATTGCTAAGTTCAGACTGAAATTGAAGAAAGTAGGGAAAACCACTAGACCATTCCGGTATGACCTAAATAAAAAACCTGGATACAACTGAGCAACTGAAACACAAGAACATCACATTCCCAGGCAAAGCCAGTGCTGCTGGTCAGAGGTTTATGCTAAAGGCTTCAGGCAAGGCTTCAGGCTCAAGGGGACCTACCTTTAGTACTCTGACCTATGTCCTGTCTTTGTTTTGGCTTCTTTTCTCTATTGATAGCTGCTGTTTTTGACTGTTCATCAAATTTACAACCTCCCTTCCACTTGTTTTCTAGTAATAGCAATTTTTACCTCCTTCACACTTACTGGGTATATCTGATGAATATTAATGTTAGAGTGAAGCTGTCACAAAGGTTTAAGCATGCTAACCCAAATGAAAGAATAATCCCAGCCAAAAGATTAGGACAGTGTAGGGATGTGATTGAAGCAGGGTCAATCAACATAGATGCATAGGTAGGTAGGCAGTGTGAATTGGAATATCTTCTGCCATATCAATAAACAAGCATGTAATAGTCATCAGACTCTAAATGTGAATGAGTTTTCACAATGGAAAACAAAGCTTATGATCCAACAGATGCCTTACCACCCCATAGTGATTGCTGAGCAGCTGGGAGAGAGAGGTGGCAGAATGTGAGTGATGAAAAAAATACAACAACAGGAGCTGGCTCTACATAGCTGAGATGCCTTTGAATGGAATGACTTTAGTAATCCCAGATTTTCCCAAAATATAATTCCTTAACTTGATATCTGATTTACCTTGTCATTGTTCAGTCACTCAGTCGTATTCCACTATTCACAACCCCATAGACTGCAGCAAGACAGGTTGCCCTTTCCTTCACCATTTCACAGAATTTGCTCAAACTCCTGTGCATTGGGTAGGTGATGCCATCCAATCATCTCATCCTCTGCTGTCCCTTTCTCCTTCCTTCAGTCTATATCAGCAGTAGGGTCTTTCCCAGGAGTTGGCTCTTCCCATCAAGTGGCCAAAGTACTGGAGCTTCAGCTTCAGCATCAGTCATTCAAATGATATTCAGGACTGATTTCCTTTAGGATTGACTGGTTTTATCTCCTTGCTGTCCAAGGGATACTCAAGAGTCTTCTCCAGCACCACAGTTTGAAGGCATCAATTCCTTGGCTCTCAGCCTATTTTACTGTCCATCTCTGAAGAATAATGACTACTGGAAAAGCTATAGCTTTGACTCTATAGACCTTTGTAGGCACAGTAATGACCTTTGTAGTCTCTGCTTTTTAATACACTGTCTAGGTTTGTCATAGGTTTTCTTCCAAGGGGCAAGCATCTTTTAATTTCATGGCTGCAGTCACAAATGCAGTGACTTTGCAACCCTAGAAAATAAATTTTGTCACTGTTTCCATATCTATTTGACATGAAATTGTGGGACTGGATGTCCTTATCTTAGTTTTTTGGATGTTGAGTTTTATGCCAGTTTTTCCACTCTCCTCTTTTACCTTGCTCCAGCAAAGCGCAGCCTCTGCTCCTTACCTTGACCATGGGGTACTCGTCTCAGCTGCCGCCCCTACAGAAGGATCTATTTGTTTCCAAGGCAAACCATTCACTATCATGGTAATCCATGTCATTATCCCGACCAGTAACGCTGAAGAAACTGAAGCTGAATGGTTCTGTAAAGACCTACAAGGCCTTTTACAACTAACACCCAAAAAACTAACACCTTTTCATTGTAGGGGACTAGAATGCAAAAGTAGGAAGTAAATAAATACCTGGAGTAACAGGCAAATTTGGCCTTGGAGTACAGAATGAAGCAGGGCACAGGCTAATAGTGTTTTGCCAAGATAATGCACTGGTCATAGCAAAACCCTCTTCCAACAACACAAGAGAAGACTCTACACATGGACATCACCACATGGTCAACAGAAATCAGATTGATTATATTCTTTGCAGCCAATGGATGCAAGATGGAGAAACTCTATAAGGTCAGCAAAAACAAGACCAGGAGGTGATAGTGGCTCCAATCATGAACTCCTTATCGCCAATTTCAGATATAAATTGAAGAAAGTGGAGAAAACGACTAGACCATTCAAGTATTACCTAAAATCAAATTCCTTATGACTATACAGTGGAAGTGAGAAATAGATTTAAGGGACTAGATATGATAGACAGAGTGCCTGATGAACTATGGACAGAGGTTCAAGACATTGTACAAGAGACAGGGATCAAGACCATCTTCAAAAAAAGAAATGCAAGAAAGCAAAATGGCTGCCTGAGGAAGGCTTAAAAATAGCTGTGAAAAGAAGAGAAGCAAAAAGCAAAGGAGAAAGGAAAGATATACCCATCTGAATGCAGAGTTCCAAAGAATAGCAAGGAAAGATAAGAAAGCCTTCATCAGCAATCAGTGCAAAGAAATAGAGGAAAACAATAGAATAGGAAAGACTAGAGATTACTTCCAGAAAATTAGAGATTTCCAAGGGAACATTTCATGCAAAGATGGGCTCAATAAAGGACAGAAATGGTATGGACCTAACAGAAGCAGAAGAGATTAAGAAGAGGTGGCAAAAATACACAGAAGAATTATCCAAAAAAAGCTCTTCATGACCCAGATAATCACAATGGTTTGATCACTGACCTAGAGCCAGACATCCTGGAATGTGAAGTCAAGTGGGCCTTAGGAAACATCACTACGAACAAAGCTAGTGGAGGTGATGCAATTCCAGTGGAGCTATTTCAAATCCTGAAAGATGATGCTGTGAAAGTGCTACACTAAATATGTGAGCAAATTTGGAAAACTCAGCAGTGGCCACAGGACTGGAAAAGGTCAATTTTCATTCCAATCCCAAAGAAAGGCAATGCCAAAGAATTCTCAAACTACCGCACAATTGCACTCATCTCACACGCTAGTAAAGTAATGCTCAAAATTCTCCAAAGCAGGCTTCAGCAATATGTGAACCATCAACTTCCAGATATTCAAGCTGGTTTTAGAAAAGACAGAAGAACCAGAGATCAAATTGCCAACATCCGCTGGATCATGGAAAAAGCAAGAGAGTTCCAGAAAAGCATCTATTTCTGCTTTCTTGACTATGCCAAAGCCTTTGGCTGTGTGGATTATAATAAACTGGAAAATTCTGAAAGAGATGAGAATACCAGACCACCTGACCTGCCTCTTGAGAAACCTGTATTCAGTTCAGGAAGCACCAGTTAGAACTGGAAATGGAACAACAGACTGGTTCCAAATAGGAAAAGGAGTACATCAAGGCTGTGTATTGTCACCCTGCTTACTTAACTTATATGCAGAGTACATCATGAGAAAAGCTGAGCTGCATGAAGCACAAGCTGGAATCAAGTTTGCTGGGAGATATATCAATAAGCTCAGATATGCAGATGACACCACCCTTATGGCAGAAAGTGGAGAAGAACTAAAGAGACTCTTGATGAAATTGAAAGAAGAGAGTGAAAATGTTGGCTTAAAGTTCAACATTCAGAAAACTAAGATCATGGCATGCGGTACCATCACTTCATGGCAAATACATGGGGAAACAGTGGAAACAATGGCAGACTTTTTTGGGGGGGGGCTCCAAAATCACTGCAGATGGTGACTGCAACCATGAAATTAGAAGATGCTTACTCCTTGGATGGAAATTTATGACCAATCTAGACAGCATTTTAAAAAGCAGAGACATTACTTTGTCAGCAAATGTCTGTCTAGTCCAGTCTATGATTTTTCTGGTAGTCATGTATAGCTGTGAGAGTTGGACTATAAAGAAATCTGAGCACCCAAGAGTTGATGCTTTTGAACTGTGATGTTGGAGAAGACTCTTGAGCATCCCCTGGACTGCAAGGAGATCCAACCAGTCCATCCTAAAAGAAATCAGTCCTGGGTATTCATTGGAAGGACTGATGTTGAAGCTGAAACTCCTGTATTTTGGCCACCTAATGAGAAGAGCTGACTCACTTGAAAGGACCCTGAAGTTGGAAAGATTAAAGGCAAGAGGAGAAGGGGACAACAGAGGATGAGATGATTGGATGTCATCATGGACTCAGTGGACATGAGTTTGGGTGAACTCTGGGAGTTGGTGATGGACAATGCGGTCTAGCATGCTGTGGTTCATGTTGTTGCAAAGAGTCAAACACGATTGAGCGAGTGCACTGAACTGAACTTTTACATTACTAATATCCTCTTTAAATCCTCTTTGCTTTCTAGCATAAGGGTGGTGCCATCTCTATATCTGAGGTTTATTGATATTTCTCCTGGTATGCTTGGTTCCAGCTTATGCTTCATCCAACCCACCATTTCGCATGATGTATTCTGATGTGAAGAACTGACTCATTTGAAAAGACCTTGATGCTGGGAAGGATTGAAGGTGGGAGGAGAAGGGGACAACAGAGGATGAGATTGTTGGACAGCACCACCAACTCAATGAACATGAGTTTGAGTAAACTTGAGGAGTTGGTGGTGGACAGGGAGGCCTGGCATGCTGCAGTCCATGGTGTTGCAAAGAGTTGGACAGGACTAAGTGACTGATCTGAACTGTACTCTGCATTTAAGGTAAATAAGGGTGACAATATATAGCCTTGACATACTCCTTTCCCAATTTGGAAGCAGTCCATTGTTCCATGTTCAGTTCTAACAGTTGCTTATTAAGTTGCCTACAGATTTCTCAGGAGCTAGGTAAGGTGGTCTGGTATTATCATTTCTTAAAGGAAGATTTTATCATAGTCAATGAAACAGTAGTAGAGGTAGTTTTTCAAGAAGTCTCTTGCTTTCTTGGTGGTCTAACAGACGTTGGCAATTTGATCTTTGGCTCCTCTGCTTTTTTTAAGTCTAGCTTGTACATCTGGAAGTGCTGGGTTCACATACTAGAATGCTGGTTTCGAAGATTTGAATATTACCTTTCTATCCTGTTTAATGAGTGAAATTGTGCAGTAGTTTAAACATTCGTTGGCATTGTCCTTCTAGGATTGGAATGAAAACTGACCTATTCTAGTCCTGTGGCCACTATTGTGCTTTCCAAACTTGCTGGCATATTGAGTGCAGCACTTTTACAGCATCAGCTTTTAGGATTTGAAAGAACTGAGCTGGAATTCCATCACCTACACTAGTTTTGTTCATAGTGATGCTTCCTACGGCCCACTTATCTTCACACTACAATGTATCTGACTCCAGGTGAGTTATCACATCATTGTGGTTATCAGGGTCATTAAGATCTTTTCTGTACAGTTCTTTTGTGTATTCTTGCTACATCTTCTTAATATCTTCTGCTTCTGTTAGGTCCAGATTGTTTCTGCCCTTTATTGTGCCTATCTCTTCATGAAATGTTCCCTTAGCACCTCTAATTTTCTGGAAGAGATCTCTAGTCTTTCCCATTCTATTGTTTTCTTCTCTTTCTTTGCATTATACACTTAGGATGGCTTTCTTATCTCTCACTGCTATTCTCTGAAACTCTGTATTCAGTTAGATATATCTTTCCTTTTCTCCTTTTCCTTTTTTATTCAGCTGTTTGTAAGGCCTCTTCTGACAGCCATTTTACCTTTTTTCATTTCTCTTTTCTGGGAATAGTTTTGATCACTTCTTCTTGTACAGTGTTATGAACCTCCATCCTTAGTTCTTCAGTCACTCTTATCTATCAGATCTATTTCTTTGATTCTATTTGTCATTTTCACTGTATAATTGTAAGAGATTTGATTTACATCATATCTTAAAGGTGTAGTTTTCCCTACTTTCTTCAATTTAAGTCTAAATTTGGAAAGAGGGGGTTTATGATATGAGCCACAGTCAGCTCCCAGTCTTGTTTTTGCTGACTGTATAGAACTTTTCCATCTTTGGCTACAAAGAATATAATCAATCTGATTTTGGTATTGACCATCTGGTGATGTCCATGTGCAGCGTCTTCACTTGTGTTGTTGGAAGAGGGTGTTTGCTATGATCAGTGCATTTTTTTTTTTGGCAAAACTCTGTTAGCCTTTGCCCTGCTTCATTTTGTACTACATGGCAAAACGTGCTTGTAACTCCAGGTATCTCTTGACATCCTACTTTGGCATTCCAGTCCCCTGTGATGAAAAGGACATATTTTTGGGGTGTCAGTTCTTGAAGGTCTTGTAGGTCTTCATGGCACAGTTCAATTTCAGCTTCTTTGGCATTAGTAGTTGGGGCATAGTCTTGGATTACTTTGATGTTGAATGGTTTGTTTTGGAAACAAACAGACCATGCTGTCATTTTTTGAGATTGACTCAAATACTGCCTTTCGGACTCTTCTGTTGACTCTCAGGGCTACTCCATTTCTTTTAAGGGAGTCTTGCCCATAGAAGTAGATGTAATGGTTGCCTGAATTAAATTCACTCATTCCTCTGCATTTTAGTTCAGATTCCTAAAATGTCAGTGTTCACACTTGCCATCCAATCTATGCAGTGTTGTTCTTTACAGCATTGAAGTTTATTTGCAACACTAGACATATCCACAACTGGACATTGTTTCCATTACTTAACAATAATCTTTGATGTTTAGACTGCCTGCTCCCTTTGTTGCTAACTTGTATATAGCCTGACTCCCTTTCCTGCCTTCTCAGGGCAGACTCCCAGGGCTTCTTGAGATGCTGTTCCTGGATTTGAAATCCTAAGATTTTCCCACCAAAGTCTTTAAATCTTTATTTTCAGGCTGTGAATATTTTTTAGTTACCCATAGATAGATATATCATTATCGTTGTCATGTCCACTAAGTTCTGTCTAAAACTTGTGACTTCTGATCCCATGGGCTGTAGCCTATCAGGCTCATCTTCTCATGGATTTCCCAGTCAAGAGTACTGAAGTAAGCTGTCATTTCCTTCTCCAAGATAGATAGACATATAGGTAAGATGTCAGTCTTCTATTCAAAATTCTCCAATGACTCCTTCTTTTATAAAGAATATAAAAGTATATAAATTTAGTATATAAAGCTAAAATTCTTTGAATGGCATACATGTCCCTGAATGATCTATAATTCACAAACTTCTATCCCTACAGATGACGTTTCTTAACACTCTCTGTGATATTTTCACTCTAGTCCAAATTGCCTCTTCCAGTATCCATGTTTTCCACTACCTATCAAATGGCTGTCTTCTCTAGATTCTTCACCAGCACCAGCTGATCTGTCCTACCCTAATTATTGAACTTATCCTTTCAATTTCCCCTTGCCTGAGTGTCTTTTCTTCTTGCTTCTTCTTCATACTACTTATCAACTTCTAGTATACTGTTAAATATATGGCATTTTTGTGCATATTTTGCCTCTTGCTACTTCAGCTAATCATAACATTGTGAAAACAATGACTTTTGTTCCTTTTATTCACTATTATGTCCTCAGTACCCATGTAGGCTGCTAGTTCTATTCAGTATATATTAATATTTATTGAATCACCTTTAACTCATAAATACATATAAATAATTAAAAATGGATCACAGTATAGCTTATTCTCATAAAGTATGCCAAGTTTTACTTTAGTTAAATGTTGCTGAAGAAAATCAATCTGAAGTAAAAATGAGAAATTTGCTTACTTCAATGAATGCTGCTTTATTATAGGTGTTTAAATCATCCTTTAAATTTTTCTCTTAAAAAGTTGAAGTCTTTATAAGCTCGGTAGTACAATAATAAAGTTAAGAAACATAACATCTTTACACATTTCTGTACCTTTGCTCCCGCAGCAGCTCTCTTCTCAGGTTTTATTACTTGCTATTTTTATATTTTTAAGATTGATATTTATATCCTTATATTTAACCATGACTTTTATTTTTATATTAAATTGGTGGTGGTGGTGATTTAGTCACTAAGGTGCGACTTTTCCAGCATTTGAGACCCCATGGACTGTAGCCTGCCAGTCTTCTGTCCGTGGGATCTCCCAGGCAAGTATACTGGCACTAAAGGTCATTTCCAAGGGATCTTTCTAACCTAATGATCAAACCTGCATCTCCTGGGTCTCGTACATTGGCAGCCATATTCTTTACCACTGAGCCATCAGAGATCAGATCAGATCAGATCAGTCGCTCAGTCGTGTCCGACTCTTTGCGACCCCATGAACCGCAGCACGCCAGGCCTCCCTATCCATCACCAACTCTTGGAGGTCACTCAGACTCACATTCATCGAGTCAGTGATGCCATCCAGCCATCTCATCCTCTGTCGTCCCCTTCTCCTCCTGCCCTCAATCCCTCCCAGCATCAGAGTCTTCTCCAATGAGTCAACTCTTCGCATGAGGTGGCCAAAATACTGGAGTTTTAGCTTGAGCATCATTCCCTCCAAAGAAATCCCAGGTCTGATCTCCTTCAGAATGGACCGGTTGGATCTCCTTGCAGTCCAAGGGACTCTCAAGAGTCTTCTCCAACACCACAGTTCAAAGCATCAATTCTTCGGCACTCAGCCTTCTTCACAGTCCAGCTCTCACATCCATACATGACCACAGGAAAGACCGTAGCCTTGACTAGGCGAACCTTTGTTGGCAAAGTGATGTCTCTGCTTTTGAATATGCTATCTAGGTTGGTCATAACCTTCCTTCCAAGCAGTAAGCGTCTTTTAATTTCATGGCTGCAGTCACCATCTGCAGTGATTTTGGAGCCCAGAAAAAGAAAGTCTGACACTGTTTCCACTGTTTCTCCATCTATTTCCCATGTAGTGATGGGGCCAGATGCCATGATCTTCGTTTTCTGAATGTTGAGCTTTAAGCCATCAGAGAAGCCTATGTTAAATTGGATTCACTGCCAATTGCTTTACTAAAAGGTCTCTTATTGGCTGAAATTCAATATAAGCAGCACCCCCTCAACTGCCACTACCCCCAGAGATAGCACATATGTGAATTCTTGTGAATATATCTTATTACCTAATTTCTCTTAGAGTAAATGTCTATTTCAAGTTATTATATATATATAGGGAATAATTTCAGATGGGTTTGGAAATGGAATATTACCTATGCTTGGAGGTTCTTGGTGACCAAAGGAGTAACAATAATTTTTCAAGGCAAATATTTCTCTCTTTTCACATTACTCTGCATCTCCATGGAAACATTACTCTGAAGGAACTTCTGTATTTTTACCTTTTTTTGCTGTGGTTTCATCAGTCTTAGTTTGTTATTTTTTGTTTGTTTGTTTATTCTACCTTGTTATAAATTTATATGTATATACCAATGATGTCAGTAGCCTGAAAATTGGAGGATGAGGAGTAGGATGGATTCAGCTCTGCAGCTGACTCCTAAATTAGCTCCCAGACTTCCTATTTCCAGCATTTCAATTATGGCTGATTCCTGGTAGTAAAATAGGGTATTTTCTTCCACATGTCCCATATATCCTCATTAGCACACTTTACATTCTGTACTATGTTTTATTGCTTAACTTCTTATGGAATTTTCTCCGCCTACTTCTGTTAATATTACTGCTTATCAGAAGGGTAATTACAAATCTAGTACTCATGTCTTCCATCTGACTCATCCTTATCTTTAACCTTCCCTAACTTTTAGTTTTGTTGAAAAGTTCTGACATTTTATATATAATCACTTCGTTTATTTCCTAGAATACAGAGGGAAAGAGTGTGACTAGGTAGAGAGAGAGCTGAGGTCAATGAGACCTCTGTACTTTCTTTAAAAAATATATGGAAATCTATTCCCAGTTTTTTGAGGAATCTCCATACTGTTCTCCATAGTGGCTGTACTAGTTTGCATTCCCACCAACAGTGTAAGAGGGTTCCCTTCTCTCCGCACCCTCTCCAGGATTTATTGCTTGTGGACTTTTGGATCGCAGCCATTCTGACTGGTGTGAAATGGTACCTCATAGTGGTTTTGATTTGCATTTCTCTGATAATGAGTGATGTTGAGCATCTTTTCATGTGTTTGTTAGCCATCTGTATGTCTTCTTTGGAGAAATGTCTATTTAGTTCTTTGGGCATACACACTGAGAAAACCAGAATTGAAAGAGTCACGTGTACCCCAATGTTCATAGCAGCACTGTTTACAATAGCCAGAACGTGGAAGCAACCTAGATGTCCATCCACAGATAAATGGATAAGCAAGCTGTGGTACATATACACAATGGAGTATTACTCAGCCATTAAAAAGAATACATTTGAATCAGTTCTAAGGAGGTGGATGGAACTGGAGCCTATTATACAGAGTGAAGTAAGCCAGAAACAAAAACACAAATACAGTATACTAACGCATTTATATGGAATTTAGAAAGATGGTAAAAATAACCCTATTTACGAGACAGCAAAAGAGACACTGATGTATAGAACTGACTTTTGGACTCTGGGACCGGGAGAGGGTGAGATGATTGGGGAGAATAGCATTGAAATATGTATAATATCATATCTGAAACGAGTCGTCAGTCCAGGTACGATGCCCGATAACAAATGCCTGGGGCTGGAGCACTGGGACGACCTGGAGGGATGGTGTGGTGAGGGGAGAGGGAGGAGGGTTCAGGATGGGGAACACGTGTATACTGACGGTGGATCCATCTTGATGTATAGTAAAAAATATATATATATATATTATATAATATATATATATAAAATATATATATATTGAAATTTTCTGTGGTGTTGGAGAACACTCTTGAGAGTCCCTTGGACTGCAAGAAGATCCAACTAGTCCATTCTGAAGGAAATCAATCCTGGAATTTCTTCAGAAGGAATGATGCTAAAGCTGAAACTCCAGTATTTTGGCCACCTCATGCGAAGAGTTGACTCATTGGAGAAGACTCTGATGCTGGGAGGGATTGAGGGCAGGAGGAGAAGGGGATGACAGAGGATGAGATGGCTGGATGGCATCACTGACTCGATGGATGCGAGTCTGAGTGACTTCCGGGAGCTGGTGATGGACAGGGGGGCCTGGCGTGCTGCGGTTCATGGGGTCGCAGGGAGTCGGACACGACTGAGCGACTGATCTGATCTGATCTGATATATATGGAAATCTATAAGAAAGAAAATCCTTATTAATTTGCCTCTTCAGAAAACCCACATTCAGTAGCTAGCTTCTTAGGTGTTTATGTTTTACTCAATGTATTTAGGAAATCTAGAAATAATAAAATTAAATTTACCCACTTGTATATAAATTTTGACTTTATCAGAATTTCAGGTTATTTTTCTTGTGTCTCTAATCTAGATTCCATGTGTTTTTCAGACAAATTGATATATGCAATTTTTTATTCCAGGAAAGATTTGGCCTAGTTAGGGCTCTCAAAATTAAAATGATTAAAGCATGGGATATAACATTAAGGTAGGTATCCTCAATGATCACTCTCCTCTATACTGGAGGAGGATTAAAGGGTTATTTTGGATGAGATATGAGTGATTTAAGATAAATATTAATTTTCTTTTCTCCAGTCTATTCAATCCTGAACTATCCTAGACACCTCACATATAATAATGTATTGTGACATAATCATAGGAAATAAGTTAATATAGTCATTACAAAGAGATGATTTTGTGAACAGAAAAGCAACTTATTTAGTGTGATCTTGTAAACTGATGTTAGCTGCCATTTTAAGAAAAATAAAACTTACATTATAAGACACGGTGAAATATAACTCTTAAAAGCAGTGTATGTTGTGAATAGACAAAGAAATAAAAGTAAATACTACAGTTAAACATCCATAAATGAAAGAAGGCCACAGCTGCATAAAAACAGACCCTTTTCAAACAAACATCGTGTTATAATTGAATTGCCTGCTGAGCCAAACAAAAATCGTCTCTCTCAGAATCAGATTCTGACTGTCATGCACTTTAAGTGAAGGCAAGCAAAATGCCTCTCCACGTGTTCAGAGAGTGTTATGGCTTTCACATGGTTTTGGAAAGCTTTTCCACAGGTTTTTTCATAATTGTATTTTCCCCAGGTTAAAAGAAATCTCTAATCACAGTGCCTTTTTTATTCCCCAGGTACTTTCCTGCCTATATTACAAGAGAGACCACTGTGATTCACAGGAGGAGCTCTCTTTGCAAGATTCAAACTAATTTTTACACAAACTTCATTTAAGTTTTAGAGTATTGAATTTTTTTTAAGTAATGCAACTGGCCTTTAAGAACTTTTTCAATTAATTCTTATTCCTTTATACTTTCTAACTGGCACAGTAAATTTTGTGCTGTATATTATGTTGTGTGTGTTATATTCATACACCTCATATCATTTTATTTCAAATACTATATACATGTAGGGTAGGTATAATAAATATTAATAGATACATAGGTATAATATTCTCTGGAGAAGGAAATGGCAACCCACGCCAGTATTCTTGCCTGGAGAATCCCATGGAGGAGGAGCCTGGTAGGCTACAGTCCATGCTGTCTCAGAGTCGGACACGACTGAGCGACTTCACTTTCACTTTCAGGTATAATATGGGTGCAAATGTAACACTTGCCTCTTTCACTTTATGAAAGTAGAGACTGAAAAAGTTGGCTTAAAACTCAACATTCTGAAAACTAAGATCATGGCGTCTGGTTCCATCACTTCATGGCAAATAGATGGGGAAACAATGGAAACAGTGACAGACTTTATTTTCTTGGGCTCCAAAATTACTGCAGATTGTGACTGCAGCCATGAAATTAAAAGACCCTCGTTCCTTGGAAGAAAAGCTATGACCAACCTAGACAGCATATTCAAAAGCAGAGACATTACTTTGCTGACAAAGGTCCATCTAGTCAAAGCTACAGTTTTTCCAGTAGTCCTGTATGGATTCGAGAGTTGGACTAGAAAAAAAGCTGAGTGCCAAAGAATTGATGCTTTTGAACTGTAGTGTTGGAGAAGACTCTTGAGAGTCCCCTGGACTGCAAGGCGATCAAATCAGTCAATCCTAAAGGAAATCAACCCTGAATAGTCATTGGAAGGACTGATGCTGAAGCTGAAGCTCCAATACCCCCAAGAAAGATAAATCCCTGATCTTTATGAATGTATTAAGAAAAATTTTAAATTCTGAAAGTTAGTCCATGAAAGAATACAGGATGTATATATAGAAAATTAAGTATGGCCAATGAGGCAATCACTACTTTCCATAATAACTGAACCATAAAGAAGGCTAAGCGCTGAAAAATTGTGACACTTTCAAATTGTGGTGCTGGAGAAGACTCTTGAGAGTCCCTTGGACAGCATAGAGATCAAACCAGTGAGGCCTAAAGGAAATTAACCTTGAATACTCATTGGAAGAATTGATGCTTAAGCTGAAGCTCATGTACTCCGGCCACCTGATGCAAAGAGCCAGCTCACTGGAAAAGACCCTGATGCAGGGAAAGATTGAGGGCAGGAGGAGAAGGGGGCGACAGAGGATGAGATGGTTGAATGGCATCATTGACTCAAAGGACATGAGTTTGAGCAAACTCTAGGAGATAGTGAAGGACAGTGACTGAAGCATGCTACAGTCCTTAGGGTCACAAATAGTCGAACACCACTTAGTGACTGAACAACAGGTGAAAGAAAGCTATAAAAAGTAATACACATATTTATTCAGTGTTATATAAGCCAACTATGAAATATTACATAGTTATAGTGATATAGTAATTATGAAACTCAAAGTAATTGTGTTATTTGTGAAAGAAATGAGCATATATGTTTATCTTGCAAATAGAGGTGTATAGACCAGTAGAGTGTTAGCAAGATAAACTATGGCTTTCCACAAGAAGGAAACAATAGATAACATGTAACACCAACAACTCAGTGCATTAAGATATAAGCACATTTTGTTTTTTTGGCCTACTGTGCAGCTTGCAGGATCTTACTTCCCCAACCAGAGATAGAACCTGGGCCCCAGCAGTGAAATTGCAGAGTCCTAATCACTGGTATTCCAGGAAAACCCAGTATAAACACATTTTTAAGAGACATGTAAATAAATGCCAAAAGAAACAGTGAAAGAAATGAAAGTGACAGCTTTTGGAAAGCAGAGATGGGAGAATGCTTACTAGTGGGACAATGACTGTCATTTTCTTTTTAAAAGATATTTAAGACTCTCACTTTTTAACTATACTCATGAATAACTCTAATAGAATTTTAAATATATATATATATATATATATATATATAGAGAGAGAGAGAGAGAGATGTGTGTATGATTTATGTGTAGATGCATATGATTTTACCTATTATAAAAGTGATTACATGTGTGCATACATGCTTAGTTGCTTCAGTCATGTCTGAGTCTTTGCGACCCTATGGACTGTAGCCTGCTAGACTCCTCCGTCCATGGGATTCTTCAGGCAGGAATACTGGAGTGTGTTGCCATACTCTTGTTCCAAGGGATCTTCCCGTCCCTGGGATTGAACCTGTGTCTCCTGCAGCTCCTGTATTGCAGGCAGATTCTTTACCTCTGAGCCACCAGGGAAGCCCATGAAAATTATTTTATATAGTGGCTTATGCTGACAATCAATAACAGCTAAATCCATAGCCCCATGTCCACATCTCCACAATTAGTTTTACCATTTAGGAATTGATGTGAGAGCCAAATCCCAGAACGTTTAAGTGATATGTCCAAATCTAATACATAGGAATAAAGAGAGGAAAGAGTATAAATCATACCTCAGACTTTCTTTATGCTACATTTTACCTTGCCTATATATATTAAAGAACACATTCTACTGTATATATTTGTGTCTAGCAAGATAAGTAAGAACAAAGTTGTATATCAAGGGAAAATATTCATCTAAACCTATTGTATTGTTTTCACTCTATAAGTGGGAGAATACAGATCCGTGAGTGTATGTCTAATTATTTCAAGTTGTCTATGACTCTTTTTTTTCCCCTAATTTTCTATCTTTACATTTCATGATGGCATAAATAAAAAAGGCATTGTCCAAATTTAATATATCTTACTGTCTTGAAGCCATAAAAGTGATAGGGAATGATAATGGGCTATTTTTGAATAGTTTTCAGATGACGTTGATAAATAATGAAATTCATCATTAAATCAAACTTTTTTTTTGCTTCTGAGCAAACACATATGATATATAGTTCCAGATCCAATTTAAAATTCAACACGATGAAGACATACACAGCAATAAAAAATGCATTAACATCATGAATGTCTGTGAAAGAGCAAACTGGCAAAACAAAATGGACAGTGATGTCAAAATAAAATTATACTATGTGTTACTCCAAGTTTTAGTGCTTCCATTACTTGCATGGAATTTGGGAGATTGTGGAGGAAGCATTAGTATCAAGTGATTTTTCATTTGGGTTGATGCATCCATGTTACCATACACATATCAGAGAAATGAATATAGATTGTGGTTTAATACATAATAAATACTTATACTGTAGGCACAAATTTTATGCAGAGTAGTGTCTTCTCAACTGTGAATAATAAATAGCACATATTTTTAATTTTATGTGACTATTGTTCATGTTGTTAGTGAAAAAAGCATTGATGGTGTCAACCTGTGCTTGAGAAGGTGAAAATTTATATACTTATACTTAATATATTCCAGTGTTCGTAAACTGCACATGATTTGTTTTTTATTACATTTCTACTGCTTAGAATAAAGTATGGTATAGGCCAGGGACTCATTGCCTCATTAATCCTTTAAATTTCATTAATCAATTCATTAAACAAATATTTATCATGAATATACAACAACTTCATTACATTTTTTGCACTGAGAGTAGAACATGGAACAAAATAAATAAAGACTTCTTCCCTCGTGGAACTTAAAAGCTAGTGGGAGGAAACAGATAATAAACACTTAAAAATTGCTAAAATATATAGAATGAAGCTTGATGGTATATATCACAGGGAAAAATAAATTAGGAGAAAAAATAGAAAATGCCAAGTGCAATTCTAGATGAGTTAATTTGTGTCCATTAAGAAAATAGTCAAAGTCCAATCCTCAGTACCTCAGAATGTGACCTTATTTAGAAATGGGGTTGTTGTGGATATAAGGACTTAAAATGAGATCATACAGGAGTATAGTGGAGCCTTAATCTAATATAATTTGTGTCCTTATAAGAAGAGGAGAAAGACATGGAGGGAATACAGCTATGGGAAGTAGTAGAAACACTGGGAAGATGCTGTGTGAAGATGGAGGCCCCAGCTGGACTGATACATCTATAAGCCAAGGAGTGCTGAGGGTCACTGGCTGTCACCATAAATTAAGAGAAAAAGAGATTCTTCCATTGTGCTCTCAGGAAAAATGAACCCTTGATTAGTCCCTTGATTTCAGACTTGGAGCCTCCAGAACTGTAAGAGAATACATATTTGTTCTTTTTAAGCTGCCCAGTTTCTGGAAGTTGGTTATGGCAGCTCCAGAAAATGAATATAGTCAGAAAAAGCCACATAGAGAAGATGACTGTGTCAGTAAAGACCCGAAAGAGGCAAGGGACAGATACATGTGAAAATCAGTGGAAGAGATTCTAGGCAGGGGGAAAGGCAAATTCAAAGTTCTTGAGTTCAATGGTGACTCCTGTGTGGCTAGAGCAGCATGTTTAAAAAAGAAAGTAATGGAAAATAATACTCCATTTTGGATATACCCACAATGGAATATTAACTGTTTGTTTATCTGTCTATATCACATCTTCTTTATTTATTCATCTCCCAGTGGACATTTAGTCTTGACTACTGTAAATAGTGTTGCACTGATCATTGGGATGTATGTTTCTTTTTGAGTTACAGTTTTATCTTCCCTGATGGCTCATCAGAATAGAATCCTCCTACCAATGTGGGGGAAGCATGTTTGATCCCTGAATCGGGAAGATGCCCTGGAGAAGGAAATGAAAACCCACTCCAGTATTCTTGCCTGGGAAATCCCATGGACAGAAGAGCCTGGTTAGGTACAGTCCATGAGGTCTCAAGAGTTATACACGACTTAGCAACCAAACAACAACCAGTGCCCAGGAATAGGATTGCAATAACTCTGTTTTTAAAAGATGTGGTATACACACACACACACATACCCACACACTAAAATATTACTCAATCATTAAAAAGAATGAAATGATGCTTTTTACCCAGTGACATGAATGGGCCTAGAGATTATCATAGTAAGTGAAGTAAACTTGACAAAGAAATTTATTCATTGTACTGCAGACTTGAAACTAGTGCTTAGATTTTGTCTTTTACCATGAGTGGGAAGCAAAGGTTTTGGTGGGTTCTGAGCAAAAGAGTGACTTGATCAGATTTTTTTAAAAATTTTGTTGAAGTATTGTTGATTTACAGTGTTGTGTTTAATATCTGCTATAGAACAAAGTAACTCAGTGTACCAGTGGAGAGGTTGGCTTTGTTGTCAAAATATTGTGCACCTATACAACTAAAGAGCCTCTTAAGGAGGGTATAAGAGGAGATTAAAAAAGCTGGCTTAAAAACTCAACATTCAGACATCTAAGATCATGGCATCCAGTCCCACTATTTATGGCAAACAGATCGAGGAAAAATGGAAACAGTGACAGACTTTATTTTCTTGGGCTCCAAAATCACTACAGTGACACAAAAATTAAAGACGCTTACTCCTTGGAAGAAAAGCTATGGCAAATCTAAACAGGGTATTATAAAGCAGAGACATCACTTTACCTTCAAAGTCCATAATAATGAAAGCGATAGATTTTCCAGTAGTCATGTACGGACGTGAGAGTTGGACCATAAAGAAGGTTGACTGCTGAAGGGTTGATTCTTTTTCATTATGGTGTTGGAGAAGACTCTTGAGAGTCCCTTGGACTGCAAGGTGATCAAACCTAAGGGAAATCAGTGCTGAATATTCAGGACTGAAGCTGAAGCTCTAAAACATTGGCTACCTGATGAAAAGAGCCGACTCATTGGAAAAGACCCTGATGTTGGGAAAGATTGAGGGCAAGAGGAGAAGGGGATGACAGAGGATGAGATGATTGGCTGACATCATCTGCTCAGTGGACATGACTTTGAGCAAACTGGGAGATAGTGAAGGACTCAGAAGACTAGTGTGCTGTAGTCAATGGGGTTGCAACGAATTGGGATACAACTTATCAACCGAACAACCTACAGTAACAAGAGTGGCTACAAAGCATGTGAGAACAGGTTGAAAGTGTTTACGTAGACAAGACAATAGGACTTAACAGAAGTTTCCTTCTTACAGTTTCAGTTTTCTGAAATTGAAAGCAAGGTCAGGAGCTGAGAGTTTGAATAGGAAAGAAGGTGCTATGAACCTGACAAAAGATAAGAGGCAATGAAATTAATGACCAGGAGGGTGAAACAGTGCACTGGGACAATATCGTGAGATTGGCAGGTAGCATTTGGGACACATTTGAGGTTAATGATAATGACTTTAAACTCAGGCTGTCAGCATTGCTGGAGCCTTTTTCTAGACACAGCAAGTTGCAAAGTTGTAGGCAAGAAGTAGATAGCAAGTTGGGTTTAACTGACCAGAGTATAATTTAGCCTGATTGCCTTTCACATAATTGCCTATCACTCCCCTGACTCCTCACTGTGTTGTAATTACAGAATATTTGGCCTGTTCCAGTTACAAGTTATCTTGCTATCTCTCAGTCAATGTTACTGTGACTTTAGGCATTAGTATTTTCTAGTTTCTTTCTTGTTCTTCATATGATTTGAATATTTGTCAACCAGCAAGTCTGGAGGAAAGTCTTCCTTGCCCATCCTAGCTAAACAGCTCTTCATGCCCACCACATGAGCCCTGTTTCCTTACCTTCTTATTTATCTATGTGCCTTTTATCACTAACTGCCTTTATTTTAAGATACTATGTAATGATTTACATGTTTAACATCCGTCTCACTTATTTTCCTTTAGATTGAGTATAAAGGGAATCCTGCTTACATATAGCTTAGAACTCTATGTAAAGGCTTTAGATTTTATTTTGAATGATCAGTTCAGTTAGGTAGCTCAGTACTGTCCGACTCTTTGCAACCCCGTGAATCACAGCACGCCAGGTCTCCCTCTTCATCACCAACTTCTGGAGGACACCCAAACTCATGTGCATGGAGTCGGTGATGCCATCCAGCCATCTCATCCTCTGTCGTCCCTTTCTCCTCCTGCCCCCAATCCCTCCCATCATCAGAGTCTTTTCCAATGAGTCAACTCTTCACATGAGGTGGCCAAAGTATTGAAGTTTCAGATTTAGCATCAGTCCTTCCAATGAACACCCAGGATTGGTCTCCTTTAGGATGGACTGGTTGGATCTCCTTGCAGTCCAAGGGACTCGCAAGTGTCTTCTCCAACACCACGGTTTAAAAGCATCAATTCTTCGGTGATCAACTTTCTTCACAGTCCAACTCTCACATCCATACATGACCACAGGAAAAACCATAGCCTTGACTAGATGGAACTTTATTGGAAAAGTAATATTTCTATTTTCTAGTATGCTGTCTAGGTTGGTCATAACTTTCCTTCCAAGGAGTAAGCGTCTTCTAATTTCATGGTTGTAGTCACCATCTGCAGTGATTTTGGAGCCCCCAAAAATAAAGTCTGACACTGTTTCCTCATCTACTTCCCATGAAGTGATGGGACCAGATGCCATGATCTTCATTTTCTGAATGTTGAGCTTTAAGCCAACCTTTTCACTCTCCTCTTTCACTTTCATCAAGAGTCTTTTTAGTTCCTCTTCACTTTTTGCAATAAGGGTGGTGTCATCTGCATATCTGAGATTATTGGTATTTTGAACCAATAAATTATTTTGCAATAGATGTGATATTTTTTGACTGATACATTTGAAAATGACACTGAATAGTGAGGCAGAAGCCCTACAGGTGAGGAAAGGACTGCAGAAATTAGGGAAATCTGTTTGGAATCTATTGAAATATTCTTGAAAATATATAAAGTTGTGTTGGGAAAAAAAAAAAGCAACACGTTACCATTGATGAATAAGAAGGCAATCAGAGAATTCTTCGTATTTGGCCTCGTAAATTGAACATTTTGTGGCCATATTTACTGAAGTATGAGTATTTGTAGATTTCCACATTTTATTAAAGGTGATGAGATTGAGGATGGGAAGCTAAAATTCTGCTCTCGACTATATACGTGTGTATAAAAATAACTGAATTACTTTGCTGTACACTTGAAACATTGTGAGTCAGCTATATTTCAATTAAAAATTAGATAAAACATAGGGAGACAAACTAAACTTTGAGATTACAAAGCATTGACGAAAACAGTTTAAATATAACTGATATTTTTGTCATTGTGAATGATGAATAATACTATGAGATTTACATTAATTCATACATGATTCTCACAAGATACCTGAGGAAGGTTTTACTGTTGTCTTAATTTACAGATAAGAAATTTTGAGTAACTAGAGAGTGAAGAAGCTGTCTATTTTTGGCATCAAAATAGCATTGATCATTTTATGTCCATAAAACTGCTTATTAAGTTTCATGTACACTTTGCAGTAGATTTGATAAGTAATGTATTTGGCAATTTTTTTCATAAAAATTCTGAGAAGGAAACCACTCCAAAAACTCATAGGCTTAAAACAGTACTTCTCTATCCTTTGTGAATTAGTAGATATACTTGGATTCAGCTGATCTGTACTGGGCTAGGCTAAGGAGTTCTGCTTTAGAATTAAGTCTGAAGTGGCTCTGATTTTTATTGTAGGCCTGAGAGCTAAATAGGCCTAGTTTACTTTGTCTGATACCAGGAGTTTAATCCAAACATATTCTTATGGCAAATAACAAAGCTGCAAGGAGAGTAAAGCCTAAACCCAGAACTGATGTACCAGCACTTTTATGCCATTGGCAATGATCAAGGGAAGACACATTAGGCAAGTCCTAAGCCAAGAAATCATGAAATCCTTATTGCCAGATTCAGATTTAAATTGAAGAAAGTATGGAAAACCACTAGACCATTCAGGTATGACCTAAATCAAATCCCTTATGATTATACAGTGGAAGTGAGAAATAGATTTAAGGGCCTAAATCTGATAGATAGAGTGCCTGATGAACTATGGAATGAAGTTCGTGACATTGTACAGGAGATAGGAATCAAGACCATCCCCATGGAAAAGAAATGCAAAAAAGCAAAATGGCTGTCTGGGGAGGCCTTACAAATAGCTGTGAAAAGAAGAGAAGCAAAAAGCAAAAGAGAAAAGGAAAGATATAAGCATCTGAATACAGAGTTCCAAAGAATAGCAAGAAGAGATAAGGAAGCCTTCTTCAGCAATCAATGCAAAGAAATAGAGGAAAACAACAGAATGGGAATGACTAGAGATCTCTTCAAGAAAATTAGAGATACCAAGGGAACATTTCATGCAAAGATGGGCTTGATAAAGGACAGTTATGGTATGGACCTAATAAAAGCAGAAGATATTAAGAAGAGATGGCAAAAATACACAGAAGAAATGTACAAAAAAGATCTTCACAACCCAGATAATTATGATGGTGTGATCACTGACCTAGAGCCAGACATCCTGGAATGTGAAGTCAAGTGGGTCTTAGAAAGCATCACTACGAACAAAGCTAGTGGAGGTGATGGAATTCCAGTGGAGCTATTCCAAATCCTGAATGATGATGCTGTGAAAGTGCTGTACTCAATATGCCAGCAAATTTGGAAAACTCAGCAGTGGCCACAGGACTGGAAAAGGTCAGTTTTCATTCCAATCCCAAAGAAAGGCAATGCCAAAGAATGCTCAAACTACCGCACAATTGCATTCATCTCACACGCTAGTAAAGTAATTCTCAAAATTCTCCAAGCTAGGCTTCAGCAATATGTGAACTATGAACTTCTTGATATTCAATCTGGTTTTAGAAAAGGCAGAGGAACCAGAGATCAAATTGCCAACATCCACTGGATCATGGAAAAAGCAAGAGAGTTCCAGAAAAACATCTATTTCTGCTTTATTAACTATGCCAAAGCCTTTATTGTGGGATCACAATAAACTGTGGAAAATTCTTAAGGAGATGGGAATACCAGACCACCTGATCTGCCTCTTGAGAAATTTGTATGCAGATCAGGAAGCAACAGTTAGAACTGGACATGGAACAACAGACTGGTTCCAAATAGGAAAAGGAGTCCGTGAAGGCTGTATACTGTCACCCTGCTTATTTAACTTATATGCAGAGTATATCATGAGAAACGCTGGACTGGAAGAAGCACAAGCTGGAGTCAAGATTGCTGGGAGAAATATCAATAACCTCAGATATGCAGATGACACCACCCTTATGGCAGAAAGTGAAGAGGAACTCAAAAGCCTCTTGATGAAAGTGAAAGTGGAGAGTGAAATAGTTGGCTTAAAGCTCAACATTCAGAAAACGAAGATCATGGCATATGGTCCATCACTTCATGGGAAATAGATGGGAAAACAGTGGAAACAGTGTCAGACTTTTATTTTGGGGGGCTCCAAAATCACTGCAGATGGTGACTGCAGCCATGAAATTAAAAGACGCTTACTCCTTGGAAGGAAAGTTATGACCATCCTAGATAGCATATTCAAAAGCAGAGACATTACTTTGCCAACAAAGATTCTTCTAGTCAAGGCTATGGTCTTTCCTGTGGTCATGTATGGATGTGAGAGCTGGACTGTGAAGACGGCTGAGCTCTTAAGAATTGATGCTTTTGAACTGTGGTGTTGGAGAAGACTCTTGAGAGTCCCTTGAACTGCAAGGAGATCCAACCAGTCCATTCTGAAAGAGATCAGCCCTGATATTTCTTTGGAAGAAATGATGCTAAAGCTGAAACTCCAGTAGTTTGGCCACCTCATGTGAAGAGTTGACTCATTGGAAAAAACTCTGCTGCTGGGAGGGATTGGGGGTAGGAGGAGAAGAGGACGACAGAGGATGAGATGGCTGGATGGCCTCACTGACTCGATGGTGAGTCTGAGTGAACTCCTGGAGTTGGTGATGGACAGGGAGGCCTGGCATGCTGCAGTTCATGGCATTGCAAATAGTCAGACATGACTGAGTGACTAAACTTAACTGAACTTAACGAAGCCAAGAAATAAAGAGCTGTATTATATAAAAAACAAGGCTATAGCAAGAACGTGAATATTAGAGCTAAAAAAATTGGAGAAAAATTAGAGCTGGTCATTAAATCTTCATTAAATAATAGTCTATGTTGTTTTGGAGAAGACTTTTGAGATTCCCTTGGACAGCCAGGAGATCAAACCAGTCAATCCTAAAGGAAATCAATCCTGAACATTCATTGGAAGGACTGATGCTGAAGCTGAAGCTCTAATTCTTGGGCCTTCCTAATGCATCTGGAGTGGAGCTTGTTCCATACAATGTACGTAATTTTTAAGTCATGTAATACTATGGGGAAGCAAAAAAGTACAAATGAATAGAAAAGGGGTGTGCAATGAAGTGTTAATTCAGCAGGCTTAGAATGTTCAAACTCTATACATTACAAAGAAAAAAGTAGCCCTTAAGCAGATTCTGGGACTTAACCTCTAAGCATTTGAAATGTCTTGTATGACAAGAGTTTCTTTGGTGTGGAGCTTCATCAACCAGTTTATTATTGTTACTTTTGGTAGCCTTGGGTCATGCTGTGTCAATTTGACCTCTGGAGAAGCTGAAGACTGAGTGACTAAGGTCAGTTACCCCAGCACCTGATGCCTATCAGACTAGTCTCCGAGAGAAATCCTAGGCACCAAGGCTCAGGTGAGCTTCTCCCTGGTAAGCCATACTCATACATGTTATTAATACATTGCTGGTGGGGAAAATTAAGCACTATCTGTAGGACTCATGGGGTCGCAAAGAGTCAGACACAACTCAGCGACTGAACTGTAGGACTTCACTTAGAATAGACAACTGGAATCTTATCCTTGGATTTCACCCTATATGCCTTTGGTCTTTATGAATCTGAATCTGTATCCTTTTTCTGTAAGAAACCATAATCATGAGTATAACAGCTTTTCTGAGTTGTGTGAATTGTTCTCATGACTCACTGCATCTGAGAGTGGTCTGGGAAAATCTAATGCATAGGAGCAAGAACAAATTCTGTGAATCCAAAGTTTAGAAAATAAGAATAAAAAGCCAGACAAAAATCTGACATGTTTTTGTTCCAGTTGCTCAGTTGTGTCCAACACTTGGAGACCCCATGGACTGCAGCATACCAGGTTTCCCTGTTATTCACTGTCTCCTGGAGTTTGCTCAGACTCATGTTTATTGAGTTGATGATGTCATCCAACCATTTCATCCTCGAGCCCCCTTCTTCTCCTTCCTTCAATCGTTCCCAGCATCAGGGTCTTTTCCAATGAGTTAGCCCTTTGCATCTGGTGGCCAAAGGTGGAGCTTCAGCTTCAGCATCCGTCCTTCCAGTGAATATCTAGGACTGATTTCCTTTAAGATTGACTGGTTTGGTCTCATTGCAGTCCAAGGGTCCCTCAAGAGTCTTCTCCAACACCACAGTTTGAAAGCATCAATTCCTCGGTGCTCAGCCTCTTCATGGCTCAACCCTCACATCCATACATGACTACTGGGGAAATCATAGCTCTGACTATAGGGACCTTTGTTGGAAAAGTGATGTCTCTGCTTTTTAATATGCAGTGTAGGTTTGTGATAGCTATTCTTCCAGGGAGCAAGTGTCTTTTAATTTCATGGCTGCAGTCACCATCTGTAGTGATTTTGGAGCCCAAGAAAATAAAGTCTGTCACTGTTTGCATTGTTTCCCCATCTATTTGCCATGAAGTGATGGGCCTGGATGTCATGATCTTAGTTTTTTGAATGTTGAGTTTTAAGCCAACTTTTACAACTTATAGATTGTATAAAAATCTGATAGATTGTCTAAAAGCTGCCAGTGAAATTGACATAAAAATAGAAATGTGTAGTGTTCTATCCTCCATGGGAATAATCTTTCCCAAGATGAAGGAAGTGTCACATGGGTCACAGGCTATGATAGATAGACAACAATGAATTAATTTATTTAAAAAAGAGGAGCCATTACAGATGTGAAGAAGAGAATCTCTTCTTTGGAGAGATTAAAAGAGAATTTGGTATGAAAAAAAATAAGAGTAGTGATTATTGACAGTACTTTGTATTGAGTTGCTTCTCAAAGGAGCAGAAAAATAGAGTAGTAGCTGAAGTGGAAGATATTCTTACAAGCTTTGTTTTATTTTCTGATGTAATGGTAGCACTAGAATACATTTCTATGTTGATAACAAAAAACAAAATAGGAAATTGTGTGATATATGAAATAGTGAAATAATTTTTAGAATGAAGTCTGTCATAGGAGGTATTGAGATTCAGTGAACATATGTAAAATTTGACCTTAGAAAGGAGACAGGGTAGATTAACTATTTAATTGAAGGAAAGTGAGTATTCTATAAATAAAGATACTGGTAAGTTTCTGGTTTGAAGACAATATGACTAGATAGTTATTGTACAGTTGCTTCTATTTTAATCAGGAAATAAGTGAAGATGTTATAAAAATATCAAGGTAGGAAAGGTAAATGGAAGTTTGAATATAGTAAACAAAGCATAAAATATTTCATTTCAAAGACTAAAAATTAAGTGTATTAAGCAAATTGAAATTAGATTTCAACAGATGATCCCTTGAAATGTGTGAACATATATTTAAAATAGAGTCAGTTAATATGGCTTGAATTTATTCCATTTGTGTTCAGTTGCCAGAGTTCAAATTTTGTGTTTATAAAAATGAGTTTCGCCAGATGTGGAGATTGTTAAAGTAAATAAGACTCATAACAAAGTTGGGAATAAAGATAAAGTGGTGAAAATAATGATGAACTTAAATATTTAAGAATAAAGTATGTGGTAAGCTTACAGCAGGGGTAATAAACAGTGAAAATGTAGTGACATAGTTTTAGGTGAAGTGCCATTACTTGTAATTAGAAAGTACAGTATGTATATTATTGGCATATTTTAGGAGTTTAATTTTTCTTCTAAAAACAAGTAAAAGGAATTGAAAAGTAGTCATGAAAAGTCTTTGATAATATTGAATAGTGTAAAAGTATCTTCATGTAATGAAATTATACCATACATACATACTGAATCTGTTTCCAGGTTAACTGTGCAATCACAAGAGAATTACAATAACCTGCCTTAAAGAAATCATAGTTATCAGCAACAGCAAACTCCATTTACTGAGTAGAAGTTTGTTTTTTTTACTTAGTAACATCAGATCACAAAACCCTCAAGCCATGGGATGTTAATTATTTTTATGAAATATGCATATGACATATTTGTGCAAATGCTAGAATTCAGGTCATGGATATTTTCCATATATAAAAAAATAATAAAATACAGTAATACAGACTGATAAAATAATTCATATAGGAACTGAATGTTGTTTTTATCACCTAAGTAGTCTTCTTTTCTTGTCATTTCTATACTGCAAGTCTGGCTAATAACAGTGTGAGTTTTTGCCTCCACAGTTATATTGGTTATTTTTCTAATGGGCTTCTCAGGTGGCCCTAATTTTAAAGAACTTTCCTGCAAACGCAGGAGACCTAAGAGACACGGATTCAATCCCTGGGTAGGAAAGATCCCCTGGAGGAAGGCATAGCAACCCACTCCATTATTCTTACCTGGAGAATCCTATGGGGAGAGGACTCTCTCAGGCTGTTTTTCTAATACCTTTGTGAAATTTGAATCCTTTAACTCTTTGTTTCAGTGCTAGTATGCAGAGCCTTGGTTAATTTATTGAAAGCAAAGTCGCTCAGTTGTTTCCGACTCTTTGCAACTGTATGGAGTGTAGCCTGCCAGGCAGGCTCCTCCATCCATGTCCATGGGATTGTCCAGGCAAAAATACTGGAGTGGATTTCCATTACCTTCTCTGGGGGATCTTGCCATCCCAGGGATTGAACTCGAGTCTCCCACATGGCCGCACACTCTTTACCATCAGAGCCACCAGAGAATCCCAATTAATTTATTATGTAAATTATAATTACACTCCTGACTAATGCTTTGTTCATGTGCTTAGTTCTTGAGATTGTTGTTGATTTGTAAGGAGGGAGGCAGAGTTTCATTCCATTGCCCTCCTCACATCTTTTGTTATTCTCTTCTTATTCATGTAGACAGTTTCTTGCTACCCTGGGCTTGTAGGTAGCTGCTGCTGCTGCTGCTGCTAAGTCGCTTCAGTCGTGTCTGACTCTGTGCAACCCCAGAGACGGCAGCCCACCAGGCTCCCCGTCCTTGGGATTCTCCAGGCAAGAACACCGGAGTCAGTTGCCATTTCCTTCTCCAGTGCATGAAAGTGAAAGTGAAGTCGCTCAGTCGTGTCTGACTGTTAGCTACCCAATGGACTGCAGCCTAGCAGGCTCGTCCTTCCATGGGATTTTCCAGGCAAGAGTACTGGAGTGGGTTGCCATTGCCTTCTCAAGCCCATTATTATAAAGCTAATGATTTTACTTTCACATTATATAACTAATATTCTTCACAATTTAATATTTCACCATACTTAATATTTTAAGTGAATCAAATGTCTTCTATGTTCCTTTGTGTCAAATTGCTCAGTAATAAGAACAAACTCCAAACAGCTGTCTGCCTCAGATTATGCTGGTGAGTCAGGATCCTTTATCCTCTTTTATTTACCACCCTTTCAGTCACAGTGACTTTATTCACAAACTCTGTTCCTAGAACCATTTGTCAAATTTCTCGTGTCTAACATTGACAATTAGCCCACATGTATGACCAGTATCTGACTTATAAGCTATTGACATTACAGATAGTTTCTACAATTAAAGAAATCTGTAGCTACAAGAGTTCTCTCAATTGTCCTGGAATAATCCACATGCACCACATACAAGGCGGATTCCTCTGACATAAAAAAAACCAATCATGACTTTGAGGTGTTCCTCTATTTCAGTTGAGGCTTTTAATATCGTTCATATGTACTGTTCTCAGGGACTCTGTATTAGATAATATTTCCATTTAATAATCTCTGAAGAAAAAGCTTAGAAGATCATTTCCAGTATTCCAAAGGATTTGCTTTCAGGAATGCCAAAAAAAACTAGAACAACTTCTTAGTTTTTAAAACAATGAGAACATATCAATGTCTACATAAATTTTGGCATTTGCTGCCTTTGAAGCACATTTCTTTCAATCCCCAGCTGCATCTACCTAAATATAGCAATGAAGCAATGCTAATTCAGAAAAGAACCTTTTTTTTTAAATAGTAGGTGCACATCTTTGAGTCTAATTCAGGATACAGTGAACTATATTAAAGCAAACAAGTGAAAATAATGTGTGATTACTCTCTTGAGTTTCTACTACAGTTATTTCACCTTAAAGTAGAGTTTATTTTCCCAATTTTTCATGAAGCTTATTGGAAATTCTTTTACATATAAATTATATACAAAGCCCTTAGGACATCTAGAATATAGTAAGTGATCAATAAGATAGTAGCAGTGACTGTTATTTAATACTTTTCCCTTTCCTGTTACACATTGAGTAAGAATCAAGATTTGAAGTCAATTTTGTCTAACTCTAAAACCAGAATTTTCTCTCCCATGTCATATTATCACCAAATATTAAAATAATAGTATATTTAAAATATCTCATATTTCCATTGCTTTATAAATTGCCATTTTTGGACAAATTGTTATAAATAAATTTAGCAGCACACTATAATGAATCCTCTGAAGGCTCCTAGATTCTTTAATTAGTAGGATTCATTACATGGGATTGTTTTATCCTGAATAACTATAGTAAACGCTTTGGTCTCACTAATACTTTGCTATGCTTTAGCCCACTTAAATTTCATTATATCAATTCACCAATTTAAATGAACACAAATGATTTTAATGAAATTAGTTTCATCTAGATTGTTTCAGATAAAAGAATTTGGCAATTAATCATGCCTAAGAATTTTTCCTTAGATCACCCACTGTTTGCATATTTGATTATCTAAAACCTATAACTTTTAACAGAATGAAAATCCATAGTAGTTAGTGACTATTTGAGGTAATTTGCATACATTTTAATATATTAACACTTCAAAACTAACATCTAATTTTGCAGAAAGAAGCTTTATAATGTAAATGTTGCAACATTTTTGTGGCAGACTGAATTAATTAGCTCCTGCAAGATTCCCTAGAGCCTTTTGTTTCACACCTTTCTGAAGGAAGTTATGTTTTTTTTTTGATTTTTTGTTCCATAGAGATCAGGATAATGCTCGATAGTTTCTAATAATTTTTCCAATGTACAAATTACCAGTAGGTGTTGAATTATGAGTTGAATAAATTGTAAGACTGAAGCACGTACAGAGAATGTTTAGGTGGATTTTAGAACTCAATATTTTTTTAAAGCTAAAGAAAATTTTCTAATTAGAAAATATTGTGATTTAACCTTTACTATGCAATTTGAGAATGCTTTGTCAAATACCTGATCAAGTTATTTGTGAAGTATCTCCTTCATAAAAAAGGCAGGTTTGTCATATTTTAGGTTAGTCAAATGGAATTGGATTTGTCAAATATTTGACTTCATTAAATCATGCCTTCAATGTGCTTTTAACAAGAACATTCGGTCTGTCAGTGTAATACATCTACTGTTTTTTCCAACCGGTAAATGATTAAGCACATATTATCTTTTTTATTTTTTTCTTAAGTATATATGATCTTGACACAAATTGACAAGCACAGCCCTCTTCCATCACTAGCTTCCTTATTGGAGGTGTTATCTAATATCTCTAGATTTCAGGGTCGTCCCTTGCAATATGAGAATAATAGTACTAGTAATGCTGAAGAAGCTGAAGGTTCTAAGAAGACCTACAAGACCTTTTAGAACTAACACCCAAAAAAGATGTCCTTTCCATTATAGGGGACTGGAATGCAAAAGTAGGAAATCAAGAAGCATCTAGACTAACAGGCAAATTTGGCCTTGGAATACGGAATGAAGCAGGGCAAAGACTAATTGAGTTTTGCCAAGAAAATGCACTGATCATAACAAACACCCTCTTCGAACAACACAAGAGAAGACTCTATACATGGACATCACCAAATGGTCAACACTGAAATCAGATTGATTATATTCTTTGCAGCCAAAGATGGAGAAGCTATATACAGTCAAAAAAAAAAAAAAAAAAAAACAAGACCAGCAGCCGACTGTGGCTCAGATCATGAACTCCTTGTTGATAAATTCAGACTTAAATTGAAGAAAGTAGGGAAAACCACTAGACCATTCAGGTATGACCTAAATCAAATCCCTTAAGATTATACAGTGGAAGTGAGAAATAGATTTAAGGGCCTAGATCTGATAGATAGAGTGCCTGATGAACTATGGAATGAGGTTCATGATGTTGTAGAGGAGACAGGGATCAAGAGACTCCCCGTGGAAAAGAAATGCAGAAAAGCAAAATGGCTGTCTGGGGAGGCCTTACAAATAGCTGTGAAAAGAAGAGAAGCGAAAAGCAAAGGAGAAAAGGAAAGATATAAGCATCTGAATGCAGAGTTCCAAAGAATAGCAAGAAGAGATAAGAAAGCCTTCTTCAGCAATCAATGCAAAGAAAAAGAGGAAAACAACAGAATGTGAAAGACTAGAGCTCTCTTCATGAAAATTAGAGATACTAAGGGAACATTTCATGCAAAGATGGGCACAATAAAGGACAGAAATGGTATGGACCTAACAGGAGTAGAAGATATTAAGAAGAGATGTCAAGAATAAAGACAAGAACTGTACAAAAAAGATCTTCACAACCCAGATAATCACAATGTTATGATCAATGACCTAGAGCCAGACAACCTGCAATGTAAAGTCAAGTGGGTCTTAGAAAGCATCACTATGAACAAAGATACTGGAGGTGATGGAATTTCAGTTGAGCTATTTCAAATCCTGAAAGATGATGCTGTGAAAGTGCTGCACTCAATATGCCAGCAAATTTGGAAAACTCAGCAGTGGCCACAGGACTGGAAAAAGTCAGTTTTCATTCCAATCCCAAAGAAAGGCAATGCCAAAGAATGCTCAAACTACCGCACAATTGCACTCATCTCACACGCTAGTAAAGTAATGCTCAAAATTCTCCAAGCCAGGCTTCAGCAAAATGTGAACCGTGGACTCCCTGATGTTCATGCTGGTATTAGAAAAGGTAGAGGAACCAGAGATCAAATTGCCAACATCCACTGGATCATGGAAAAAGCAGGAGAGTTCCAGAAAAGCATCTATTTCTGCTTTCTTGACTATGCCAAAGCCTTTGACTGTGTGGATCACATTCAACGGGGGAAAAATTTGAAAGAGATGGGAATACCACCACCAACTTCCTAAAAAATTAAAAGGAGGAAGAAACAGTTAGAAGTGGACATGGAACAACAGACTCGTTCCAAATAGGAAAAGGAGTCTGACAAGGCAGTATATTGTCACCCTGTTTATTTTACTTATATGCAGAGTACATCATGAGAAATTCTGGACTGGAAGAAACACAAGTTGGAATCAAGATTGCCGGGAGAAATATCAATAACCACAGCTATGCAGATGACACCACCCTTATGGCAGAAAGTGAAGAGGAACTAAAAAACCTCTTGATGAAACGGAAAGTGGAAATGAAAAACTTGGTTTAAAGCTCAACATTCAGAAAACTAAGATCATGGAATCCGGTCCCATCACTTCATGGGAAATAGATGGGGAAACAGTGGAAACAATGTCAGACTTTATTTTTTTGGCTCCAAAAATCACTGCAGATGGTGACTGAAGCCATGAAATTAAAAAACGCTTACTTCTTGGAAGGAAAATTATGACCAACCTAGATAACATATTCAAAAGCAGAGACATTACTTTGCCAACAAAGTTCGTCTAGTCAAGGTTATGGTTTTCCCTATGGTCATGTATGGATGTGAGAGCTGGACTCTGAAGAAGGCTGAGCGCCGAAGAATTGGTGCTTTTGAACTGTGATGTGGAGAAGACTCTTGAGAGTCCCTTGGACTACAAGGGGATCCAACCAGTCCATTCTGAAGGAGGTCAGCCCTGGGATTTCTTTGGAAGGAATGATGCCAAAGCTGAAACTCTAGTAGTTTGGCCACCTCATGAGAAAAGTTGACTCATTGGAAAAGACTCTGATCCTGGGAGGGATTGGGGGCAGGAGGAGAAAGGGACGACAGAGGATGAGATGGCTGGATGGAATCACTGACTCGATGGACGTGAGTCTGAGTGAACTGCGGGAGTTGGTGATGGACAGGGAGGCCTGGCGTGCTGGGATTCATGGGGTCGCCAAGAGTCGGACACGACTGAGCGACTGAACTAAACTGAACCTAATCTCATTCCATTGTTGTTATAAATAAAGTGACCAAAACACACAGTCCCTTGGAACAGAGTTTAGCAAGTATTCAATTCATTTTAGTCACTCAGTCGTGTCCGACTCATTGCGACCCCATGAATCACAGCATGTCAGGCCTCCCTGTCCATCACCAACTCCCAGAGTTCAGCCAGACTCAACATCCATCGAATCAGTGATGTCATCCAGCCATCTCATCCTCTGTCGTCCCTTTCTCCTCCTGCCATCAATCTCTCTAAGCATCAAGTCTTTTCCAATGAGTCAACTCTTCCTAAGTATTAGCTATTATTAATTTAACAGGATTAAACTTTTATAATGGTCCATATTCAGATATCAAGTGATGTGATATCTATAAATGCAGATTTTATTTTAGCTATTTTTTTCTTTTTTTCTTTTTTGTTGTTTGTTTTTTAATTTAATTTTATTTAACTTTATAATATTTTATTCGTTTTGCCATATATCAAAATGAATCTGCCACAGGTATACATGTGTTCCCCATCCTGAACCCTCCTCCCTTCTCCCTCCCCATACCATCCCTCTGGGTCATCCCAGTGCACCATCCCCAAGCATCCAGTATCATGCATCGAACCTGAACTGGCGACTCGTTTCCTATATGATATTATACATATTTCAATGCCATTCTCCCAAATCATCCCACCCTCTCCCTCTCCCACAGTGTCCAAAAGACTGTTCTATATATCAGTGACTCTTTTGCTGTCTCATATACAGGATTATTGTTACCATCTTTCTAAATTCCATATATATGTGTTAGTATACTATATTCGGAGAAGGCAATGGCACCCCACTCCAGTACTCTTGCCTGGAAAATTTCACGGATGGAGGAGCCTGGTAGGCTGCAGTCCATGGGGTCACTGAGAGTCGGACATGACTGAGCGACTTCACTTTCTCTTTTCACTTTGATGCATTGGAGAAAGAAATGGCAACCCACTCCAGTGTTCTTGCCTGGAGAATCCCAAGGACGGGGAGGCCTGTTGGGCTGCCATCTATGGGGTCGCACAGAGTCGGACACAACTGAAGTGACTTATCATAGCATACTATACTGGTGTTTTTCTTTCTGGCTTACTTCACTCTGTATAATAGGCTCCAGTTTCATCCACCTCATTAGAACTGACTCAAATGCATTCTTTTTAATGGCTGAGTAATACTCCATTGTGTACATGTACCACAGCTTTCTTATCCATTCATCTGCTGATGGACATCTAGGTTGCTTCCATGTCCTGGCTATTATAAACAATGTAACGATGAACATTGAGGTACATGTGTCTCTTTCAGTTCTGGTTTCCTCAGTGTGTATGCCCAGCAGTGGGTTTCCTGGATCATAAGGCAGTTCTATTTCCAGTTTTTTAAGGAATCTCCACAATGTTCTCCATAGTGGCTGCACTAGTTTGCATTCCCACCAACAGTGTAAGAGTGTTCCCTTTTATATACACCCTCTGTAGCATTTGTTGCTTGTAGACTTTTGGATCACAGCCATTCTGACTGGCATGAAATGGTACCTCATAGTGGTTTTGATTTGCATTTCTCTGGTAATGAGTGATGTTGAGCATCGTTTCATGTGTTTGTTAGCCATCTGTATGTCTTCTTTGGAGAAATGTCTATTTAGTTCTTTGGCCCATTTTTGATTGGATTATTTGTTTTTCTGGAATTGAGCTGTAGGAGTTGCTTGTATATTTTTGAGATTAGTTGTTTGTCTTTTGCTTCATTTGCTATTATTTTCTCCTATTCTGAAGGCTGTCTTTTCACCTTGTCTATAGTTTCCTTTGTTGTGCAGAAGCTTTTAAGTTTAATTAGATCCCATTTGTATATTTTTGCTTTTATTTCAAATATTCTGAGAGTTGGGTCATAGAGGATCCTGCTGTGATGTATGTCGGAGAGTGTTTTGCCAATGTTCTCCTCCAAGCATTTATAGTTTCTGGTGTTACATTTAGATCTTCAATCCATTTTGAGTTTATTTTTGTGTATGGTGTTAGAAAGTGCTCTAGTTTCATTCTTTTATAAGTGATTGACCAGTTTTCCCAGCACCACTTGTTAAAGAGATTGTCTTTTCTCCATTGTATATTCTTGCCTCCTTTGTCAAAGATAAGGTGTCCATATGTACGTGGATTTATCTCAGGGCTTTCTATTTTGTTCCATTGGTCTATATTTCTGTCTTTGTGCCAGTACCATACTATCTTGATGACTGTGGCTTTGTAGTAGAGCCTGAAGTCAGGCAGGTTGATTCCTACAGTTCCATTCTTCTTTCTCAAGATAGCTTTGGCTATTCCAGGTTTTTCTGTATTTCCATATAAATTGTGAAATTATTTGTTCTAGCTCTGTGAAGAATACTGTTGGTAGCTTGATAGGGATTGCGTTAAATCTATAAATTGCTTTGAGTAGTATACTCATTTTCACTGTATTGATTCTACCAATCCATGAAATGTTATATTTCTCCATCTATTAGTGTCCTCTTTGATTTCTTTCACCAGTGTTTTATAGTTTTCTATATATAGGTCTTTAGTTTCTTTAGGAAGATATATTCCTAAGTATTTTATTCTTTTCATTGCAATGGTCAATGGAATTGCTTCCTTAATTTCTTTTTCTATTTTCTCGTTATTAGTGTACAGGAATGCAAGGGATTTCTGTGTGTTGATTTTATATCCTGCAACTTTACTATATTCATCGATTAGTTCTAGTAATTTTCTGGTGGAGTGTTAAGGGTTTTCTATTTAGAGGATCATGTCATCTGCAAACAGTGAGAGTTCTACTTCTTCTTTTCCAATTTGGATTCCTTTTATTTCTTTTTCTGCTGTGATTGCTATGGTCAAAACTTCCAAAACTATGTTGAATAGTAGTGGTGAAAGTGGGCACCCTTGTATTGTTCCTGACTTTACAGGAAATGCTTTCAATGTTTCACCATTGAGGATAATGTTTGCGGTGGGTTTGTCATATATACCTTTTATTATGTTGAGGTAATCACAATAAACTGTGGAAAATTCTGAGAGAGATGGGAATACCAGACCACCTGATCTGCCTCTTGAGAAATCTGTATGCAGGTCAGGAAGCAACAGTTAGAACTGGTCATGGAACAACAGACTGGTTCCAAATAGGAAACGGAGTACGTCAAGGCTGTATATTGTCACCATGTTTATTTAACTTATATGCAGAGTACATCATGAGAAATGCTGGACTGGAAGAAACACAAGCTTGAATCAAGATTGCTGGGACAAATATCAATAACTTCAGATATGCAGATGATACCACCCTTATGGCAGAAAGTGAAGAGGAACTAAAAAGCCTCTTGATGAAAGTGAAAGTGGAGAGTGAAAAGGTTGGCTTAAAGCTCAACATTCAGAAAACGAAGATCATGGCATCTGGTCCCATCACTACATGGGAAATAGATGGAGAAACAGTGGAAACAGTGTCAGACTTTATTTTTCTGGGCTCCAAGGTCACTGCAGATGGTGACTGCAGCCATGAAATTAAAAGACGCTTACTCCTTGGAAGGAAAGTTATGACCAACCTAGATAGCATATTCAAAAGCAGAGACATTACTTTGCCAACAAAGGTTCGCCTAGTCAAGGCTATGGTCTTTCCTGTGGCATGTATGGATGTGAGAGCTGGACTGTGAAGAAGGCTGAGCGCTGAAGAATTGATGCTTTTGAACTGCGGTGTTGGAGAAGACTCTTGAGAGTCCCTTGGACTGTAAGGAGATCCAACCAGTCCATTCTGAAGGAGATCAGCCCTGGGATTTCTTTGGAATGAATGATGCTAAAGCTGAAACTCCAGTATTTTGGCCACCTCATGTGAAGAGATGTCTCATTGGAGAAGACTCTGATGCTGGGAGGGATTGAGGGCAGGAGGAGAAGGGGACGACAGAGGATGAGATGGCTGGATGGCATCACTGACTTGATGAATGTGAGTCTGAGTGACCTCTGAGAGCTGGTGATGGATAGGGAGGCCTGGCTTGCTGCAGTTCATGGGGTCGCAAAGAGTCAGACACGACTTAGCGACTGATCTGATCTGATCTGATGTTGAGGTATGTTCCTTCTATTCCTGCTTTCTGGAGTGTTTTTATCATAAATGGATGTTGAATTTTGTCAAAGGCTTTCTCTGCGTCTATTGAGATAATCATATGGTTTTTATTTTTCAATTTGTTAATATGGTGTATTACATTGATTGATTTGCGTATATTGAAGAATCCTTGCATTCCTGGGATAAAGCCCACTTGGTCATGGTGCATGATCTTTTTAATGTGTTGTTGGATTCTGAATTTTTGCATCTATGTTCATCAGTGCTATTGTTCTGTAGTTTTCTTTTTTTGTGTCATCTTTGTCAGGTTTTGTAATTAGGGTGATGGTGGCGTCATAGAATGAGTTTGGAAGTTACCTTCCTCTGCAAATTTCTGGAAGAGTTTGAGTAGGATAGGTGTTGACTCTTCTCTGAATTTTTGGTAGAATTGAGCTGTGAAGCCGTCTGGACCTGGGCTTTTTGTTTCCTGGAATATTTCTGATTACAATTTCAATTTCCATGCTTGTGATGGGTCTGTTAAGATTTTCTATTTCTTCCTGGTCCAGTTTTGGAAAGTTGTACTTTTCTAAGAATTTGTCCATTTCTTCCACGTTGTCCATTTTATTGCCATATAATTGCTGATAGTAGTCTCTTGTGATCCTTTGTATTTCTGTGTTGTCTGTTGTGATCTCACCATTTTCATTTCTAATTTTATTGATTTGATTTTTCTCCCTTTGTTTCTTGATGAGTCTGGCTAATGATTTGTCAATTTTATTTACCCTTTCAAAGAACCAGCTTTTGGCTTTGTTGATTTTTGCTATGGTCTCTTTTGTTTCTTTTGCATTTATTTCTGCCCTAATTTTTAAGATTTCTTTTCTTCTGCTAACCCCGGGGTTCTTCATTTCTTCTCTAGTTGCTTTAGGTGTAGAGTTAGATTATTTATTTATTTATTTATTTTGCAAAGTAATAGTAGGTTATAAATGTGAAAATTAAAGAAGTAATTGTGGACTTAAAAATTTTTTTTTTAATTTTATTTTGCTTAACTTTACAATATTGTATTCCTTTTGCCATTCATCAAAATGAATATGCCACAAGTATACATGTGTTCCCCATCCTGAACCCTCCTCCCTCCTCCCTCCCCATACCATCCCTCTGGGTCGTCCCAGTGCGCCAGCCCTAGGCCTCCATTGTGAGGCATCGTACCTGGCCTGGCGACTCATTTGAGAAATGATATTATACATATTTCAATACTATTCTCCCAAATCATCCCACCCTCTCCCTCTCCCAGAGTCCATAAGACTGTTCTATACATCAATGTCTCTTTTGCTGTCTCGTAAACAGGGTTATTGTTACCATCTTTCTAAATTCCATATATATGTGTTAGTATACTCTATTTGTGTTTTTCTTTCTGGCTTACTTCACTCTGTATAATAGGCTCCAGTTCCATCCACCTCATTAGAACTGATTGAAATGTATTATTTTTAATGGCTGAGTAATACTCCATTGTGTATATGTACGACAGCTTTCTTATCCATTCATCTGCAGATGGACATCTAGGTTGCTTCCAAGTCCTGGCTATTATAAACAGTGCTGCTATGAACATTAAAAAAATTAAAAAAGAAAGAAAGAAAGAATGATCGTAAAAATAGTAAAAATATATATAGGACTTTCTCTGATGTTGTTGTGGGTATTGTGGGTTCAGTTCATTTTTGAACTAGTTCCATGTCCCGGCTGATATTTCTCAAGATCTATAGGCCCCTTCCTATGTAGTTGGTACTAACCACGGGATTTTAATCTATTGCCTGTCACTTCCAAGGCGGTTCCCTCTGTTATAGCTTCTTCTGTTTGCTGGTCTCATCAGTGTCTGTTTTCCGCCCTGATACAAAGGGGGCGAGCGGTGGTGGACACCTTTTTTTTTTTTTTTTTTTTAAGGCTCACTTGTTCAGTCGTGCTATGGGAAGGGAGGGACACTGCAAAAAAATAACACTGGCATGTGCTCAACAGTGCCTCAGCCACACTGGGCCTGACCCTGCTCATGGTGCGTGTAGCCTCCCTGCCCACACTTCTCAGGCTCTAGGTTGCTCCGCTAGGAACCATCAACTGCCGGCCCTGGGCTGCTTGCACCTCCCAGGTCTAAGCCGCTCAGGTTCAGGCTCTCGGTAGTCCTCAGAGGCACAGGCTCAATTGGGCCTGCGTTTTGTGCCCTCCCAGGTCCGAGCAACTGAGGTGTTTGATGAGCGTGCTTGCTGCGACTTATCGCCTCCCTGCCGCTCAGTTATCTGGGTGTACAACCGGCGCACCTTCTCAGGCGGATGTTGACGGTCCAGAACCCCAAGAAGTTTTAGTTAGCAAAGAAGCCTGCTTACAGTTTTGTAGATAATGTCTCTCTGGGGCTGCGATTGCCCTCTTCCAGCTCTGGCTGCCTGTCACCAGAGGGGGAGAGTCTGCAGCCGGCTATCACTGTACAGTCCTTTGTTCCGTGTGTGGGCCTGGTGGTGTCTTAGGTTAGGGCTGGCTTTTTGTGTGGTAGATATCCGACAGTCTGGTTTGCTACCCAAATTATTTCGATCAGGTAGTGCTCGGGATATTCAGGCCAGATCCTTACTCTAAGCGATGCAGCCCACGCCACGACTCCCTGCCCAGCCCTCACTTGCTAATGGCAGATGCAGGTGTCTGGGCTGCTTCTCCACTGGGGGAGTTACCGTAGGGCTCGTAATCTCTGGGTTTTAATTGTTTATTTATTTTTCCTCCCTGTTATGTTGCTCTCTGTGCTTCTAAGGCTCAGCACAGACTCGCCAGTGAGAATGTTTCCTGGTGTTTGGAAACTTCTCTCTTTTTAAGATTCCCTTCCCCGGGACGGAGCTCCGTCCCTCCCTCTTTTGTCTCATTTTTTGTCTTTTATATTTTCTCCTACCTCCTTTCAAAGACAATGGGTTGCTTTTCTGGGTGTCTGATGTCCTTTGCTGGCATTCAGAAGTTGTTCTGTGGAATTTACTCGGTGTTTAAATGTTCTCTTGATGAATTCATTGGGGAGAAATTGTTCTCCCCAACCTATTCCTCTGCCACCTTAGCTCTTCTCCCCTATTTTGTTTTCAAAATAAACAGTCATGTTTTTAACTTTAATTTATCAATTCAGTATTATTCTCAGATCTATATCTTCACTAACTTTACCTGTACTAAAATAGTCTTCTTACTTATTTTATTCTGCTTACTTTTGACTCATCAAATGTAGATACTGGATCTTGTCCACTGCTATCTTCCAGAGCGTACATTAAGCCTAATGAGGTGTAAATACTCAATTAATATTTTTGAAATAAATGATTATATGAATATCAGTTCAGTTTAGTTCAGTCGCTCAGTCATGTCTGACTCTTTGCAACCCCATGAATTGCAGCACGCCAGGCCTCCCTGTCCATCACCAAGTCCCGGAGTTCACTCAAACTCACATCCATCAAGGGGTGATGCCATCCAGCCATCTCATCCTCTGTCGTCCCGTTTTCCTCCTCTCAACCCAATCCCTCCTAGCATCATAGTCTTTTCCAATGAGTCAACTCTTCTCATGAAGTGGCCAAAGTAATGGAGTTTCAGCTTTGGCATCATTCCTTCCAAAGAAATCCCAGGGCTGACCTCCTTCAGAATGGACTGGTTGGATTTCCTTGCAGTCCAAGGATTCGCGAGAGTCTTCTCCAACACCACAGTTCAAAAGCATCAATTCTTCAGAGCTCAGCCTTCTTCACAGTCCAGCTCTCACATCCATACATGACCACTGGAAAAACCATAGCCTTGACTAGACGGACCTTTGTTGGCAAAGTAATGTCTCTGCTTTTGTATATGTTATCAAAGTTGGTCATAACTTTCCTTCCAAGGAGTAAGCATCTTTTAATTTCATGGCTGCAGTCACCATCTGCAGTGATTTTGGAGCCCCCAAAAATAAAGTCTGACACTGTTTCCACTGTTTCCCCATCTAGTTCCCATGAAGGGATGACACCAGATACTATGATCTTATTTCTCTGAATGTTGAGGTTTAAGCCAACTTTTTCACTCTCCTCTTTCACTTTCATCAAGAAGCTTTTTAATTCCTCTTCACTTTCTGCCATAAGGGTGGTGTCATCTGCATACCTGAGGTTATTAATATTTCTCCTGGCAATCTTGATTCCAGCTTTTGCTTCTTCCAGGCCAGCATTTCTAATGATGTACTCTGCATATAAGTTAAATAAGCAAAGTGACAATATACAGCCTTGACGTACTCCTTTTCCTATTTGGAACCATTGTGTTGTTCCATGTCCAGTTCTAACTGTTGCTTCCTGACCTGCATATGGGTTTCTAAAGTGGCAGGACAGTCTGGTATTCCCTTCTCTTGAAGAATTTTTCCACAGTTTATTGTGATCCACACAGTCAAGCTTTATCAATTTTTAACATATATAAAAAGTGGTTTCACTGTACTGTGTGGTCAGTAACAAAATATATTAAACCAATTGATTATAATTTAATCAATTAAAAATAATTTTATAGAATTGAGGTGAAGTGAAGTCGCTCAGTTGTGTCTGACTCTTTGCAACCCCATGGACAGTAGCCAATCAGTCTCCTCCGTCCATGGCATTTTCCAGGCAAGAATACTGATGTGGGTTGCCATTTCCTTCTCCAGGGGATCTTCCCGACCCAGGGATCGAACCCGGGTCTCCTGCATTGTAGGCAGACTCTTTACCGTCTAAGCCACCAGGGAAGGCCATTTTATAGAAAATATTTGTCTTATTTGCAGATTATATAATATGTGTTTCAGGAATTCCTGAACAATGAGCTTTTTAGAAAGCATTTCCTGAAAGCCTGATTTACCTTTCCTTTATCTGAACTAATATGATAGGGGGTAAGTTGTTGTGTAGATAAAATTAATCATTAATATTCTTCAAATTATTACATGAGTTATCCTTAGAATTTACTGCTGGGAAAGATAGAAACTAAATAACTAAAGATAAGCCTATAGAACAATATGTTTTCATGTGTTAAATACCTATAGTATCATGGTTTATAACATAAAATCAGTATATGTTCTTGCAGTAAAAATTACCTCTTAACATTTACATACATGATTTTTAAAATCATTTTTAAATAACTATGCAGTTAGAACCATTTAAAAATTATCTTATGAATAAATCTGTCAAATATTTGTTTAGTCAGTTAAGCATTATGACATTCTATTCTAAGTACTAGTCTCAGGTGAAGACTGAATTAAATAATTGCATGGTTTAGATTGCATTATGTTAAAAAAGGCATTTTTAACATAATCCTGACTAAATATATGAATTCAATAAATTTTCAGTTTGGTATAAAAAAGTGTATGATGCTATATTTGTAAATTAAATATACCATGGCTCATCATTTTTATGTGTTAACTAAATTTTCTCATAATTAGCAGGTAAATTAGGAAAATACCATCTTAAAAGGTTTTGTCAATATTGTTACTATGTCTGATACATATATACTCATTAGCTTTTCATTATATTTTTTTTTTAGACTTTTTTATTTTATTTTTTTTTAAATGACTATATTCATGATCCCCCCCCCCCCCCCCCCCACCATTAATGACTATATTCATTGTTTAATAGAAAAAAACTAAACTCCTAAAGGCCAACACCTGCTGTCTAAGGAAATTAATTTATGTAAACATAATCAATATCATAAATTAAATTTTAATTAATAGCTCAATGGCAAGCCAACACACAAGCATTTTAAATCATCTCAATGTGAGAAAGGTAGGTTGTGTTTCTTTGTCTGTTAAAAGTAAAATGAGGAAAACTGCACATAAATGGAAAGACCCTAAATAAATAATGCTTATACATAAGATGGGTGCTTTGCTATTATCTGGAGAAATAACTCCAGAAAGAATGAAGGGATGGAGCCAAAGCAAAAAGAATACCCAGCTGTGGATGTGTCTGGTGATAGAAGCAAAGTCCGATGCTGTAAAGAGCAATATTGCATAGGAACCTGGAATGTCAGGTCCATGAATCAAGGCAAATTGGAAGTGGTCAAACAAGAGATGGCAAGAGTGAATGTTGATATTCTAGAAATTAGCGAACTAAAATGGACTGGAATGGGTGAATTTAACTCAGATGACCATTGTATCTATTACTGCGGGCAGGAATCCCTAAGAAGAAATAGAGTGGCCATCATGGTCAACAAAAGAGTCCGAAATGCAGTACTTGGATGCAATCTCAAAAACGATAGAATGATCTCTGTTCATTTCCAAGGCAAACCATTCAATGTCACAGTAATCCAAGTCTATGCCCCAACCACTAACGTTGAAGAAGCTGAAGTTGAACGGTTCTATGAAGACCTACAAGACCTTTTAGAACTAACACCCAAAAAAGATGTCCTTTTCATTATAGGGGACTGGAATGCAAAAGTAGGAAGTCAAGAAACACCTGGAGTAACAGGCAAATTTGGCCTTGGAATATGGAATGAAGCAGGGCAAAGACTAACAGAGTTTTGCCTTGTTTGTTTAACTTATATGCAGAGTACATCATGAGAAATGCTGGACTGGAAGAAACACAAGTTGGAATCAAGATTGCAGGGAGAAATATCAATAACCTCAGATATGCGGATGACACCACCTTTATGGCAGAAAGTGAAGAGGAACTAAAAAGCCTCTTGATGAAAGTGGAGAGTGAAAAGGTTGGCTTAAAGCTCAACATTCAGAAAACAAAGATCATGGCATCTGGTCCCATCACTACATGGGAAATAGATGGAGAAACAGTGGAAACAGTGTCAGACTTTCTTTTTCTGGGCTCCAAAATCACTGCAGATGGTGACTGCAGCCATGAAATTAAAAGACGCTTACTCCTTGGAAGGAAAGTTATGACCAACCTAGATAGCATATTCAAAAGCAGAGACATCACTTTGCCAACAAAGGTCCATCTAGTCAAGGTTATGGTCTTTCCTGTGGTCATGTATGGATGTGAGAGCTGGACTGTGAAGAAGGCTGAGCGCTGCACAATTGATGCTTTTGAACTGTGGTGTTGGAGAAGACTCTTGAAAGTCCCTTGGACTGCAAGGAGATCCAACCAGTCCACTCTGAAGGAGATCGGCCCTGGGATTTCTTTGGAAGGAATGATGTTAAAGCTGAAACTCCAGTATTTTGGCCACCTGATGCTAAGAGATGACTCATTGGAGAAGACTCTGATGCTGGGAGAAATTGGGGGCAGGAGGAGAAGGGGACGACAGAGGATGAGATGGCTGGATGGCATCACTGACTCGATGAATATGAGCCTGAGTGACCTCCGGGACCTGGTGATGGACAGGGAGGCCTGGCGTGCTGCAGTTCATGGGGTCGCAAAGAGTCGGACACGACTAAGAGACTGATCTGATCTGATCTTGCTATTATGTGTCCCCCAGTGTTGCTGGTTGGAGAAGGCACTGGCGACTCACTCCAGTACTTTTGCCTGGAAAATCCCATGGATTCAGGAGCCTAGTAGGCTGCAGTCCATGGGACCGCTGAAGTCGGACACGACTGAGCGACCTCACTTTCACTTTTCACTTTCATGCATTGAAGAAGGAAATGGCAACCCACTCCAGTGTTCTTGCCTGGAGAATCCCAGGGACGGGGGAATCTGGTGGGCTGCTGTCTCTGGTGTCGCACAGAGTCGGACACGACTGAAGCGACTTAGCAGTAGCAGCAGCAGCAGTGTTACTGATATGAAATACAATTCACTAATTATCCTTATTTCAGTTTATTCGTTTTCCAATATATCATCTACAAAATCAATGGGCTCATCTTTAAGAAAATACTTCCCTGCTCACACATTTTGGGTAGCTCACTCATCATCATCAGGAATATAATCGAAGCTCTTGAATCTGTAATATAAATATTTAAGTCCGTTTCAACTTCTCTCCCCTGCTTTAACTCTACAATTCCCTGTTATAGTTGTGATAAAAATATTTTCACTCTTCTCATACATCAAGGTCTGAAGGTCTTTCATGCCTGTGTTCTGTTCTGGCAGTCTCTCCTTTCTTTCATGCTCTCTGATTTGGACCGAGGCTCACAGGCTTCACTCACCCAGCAGAGCTAGAATTTTTAAGGGAAGCCTCACGCTGCTATGTCAGCTTTACACAGAACTCTGTACTGCTTAGCTCATGCTTCAGCTGTCTCTTTACTTGTCTGTCTTAATGGATTATGAATCCCTCAAGATCAGGACAAAAGGCTTATTCATATTTATAACTGGCTTCCTTAGCATAGTCCTGAACACACACTGTTTATACTTCCCCAAGTTTCTATTTGCACAAAATTGAGAAAATGTTTACCTCTTTGAAGCTTTTTTTTGCCTAAAAATGAAGTTAAAGTTATTTTCCTCCACAAGATGATCAAGGAAAATTACATTTTGGGGAATTTAACTTTGTTATGTAAAATTAACTACTCCTTCCTTCTGGAAGCATATAATAAGAATTGATAAATATAATCTATTATAATTTTACTTAACTTTCACTGTATAATAGCAATTGTTATATTGTTGTTGAGCAATAATGAATGATGATAATATTATATAAATTTAAAAGTAAAAAGTAATAAGGTCTTCCCAGGTGGCTCAGTGGTAAAGAATCTGCCTGCCAAGAAAAAACCACAGGTTCGTTCCCTGGGTTGGGAAGATCCCTTGGAGAAGGAAGTGGCAACCCATTCCAGTATTCTTGCATGGGAAATCCCATGGACAGAGGAACCTGGTGGGCTATAACCCATAGTGTCATGAAAAGAGTCAGGCATGACTTAGCTATTAACCGTTACCGCTCCCCCTTCCCCCCAGCACACACACACAGAGGAATAATATCTTTCAGGTGAAAAAATGCAACTCCAGGAGTCAATTCTTCATTCATTAAAGAGGAAAAGGAAGAGACATTTTAGAGGTTTTACGGGACAATCTTTCCAAATGTAATACATGCTCCCACACAAATCTTGTACTCACTCTTTCTTTTGCAGGGCATCTTATCCTCCAGATGTCTGCATGGCTCAGACATCCTTTGCTTCTTTGAATCTCTACTCAAATACCTCCTCTTGAGAGGTGATTCATTTAAAATAAATATCTTTCCCATTTCTCACCATCTCTGTACTTCTCTTTTTTTCTTTATACAACAATTATCAGCTAATATTATTGATTTTTATGTATTGTGTCTATCTCAGACTGAAGTGAGATGAAATTTGCTCAGTTGTGTCCAATTCTTTGCAACCCCAAGGACTATATAGTCCATGGAATTCTCCAGCCCAGAATACTGGAGTGGGTAGTCATTCCATTCTCCAGTGGGGATCTACCAACCCATCTCAGACTAGAAAGCTGTATGTATGAAAGCAAAAAGTTGTCTGTTAAATTTACATCCTTATCACCATCTAGGAGGTTATGTATCTTTTTTTTTTAATTGAAGTATAGTTGATGTACAACATCATGTGCTACACATGTACAGTATAGTGATTCACAGTTTTTAAGGTTATATTCCATTTCTAGTTATTATAAAATATTGGTTATATTCTGTGTGTTGTATATAATATATCCTTGTAGCTTACCACTCAGTCTGCTGTAACAAAATACTACAGACTGGGTAGCATGTTAACAACAAAAAATTATTCCTCACAATTCTGGAACCTGAAAGTCTGAGATCAGACTGCCAGTATAGTCAGTTGAGAGACCTCTTTTAGACTTAAGGCTGCCAGCTTCTCATTGTGTCATTAGTGTAGTAGAATGAGGCTAACAAGCTCCTGGGCTTTATTTTATAAGGGAACTAATCCCGTCATGAGGGCTCCACCCTCATATCCTAAGCATTTCCCAAAGGCCTCTCCTCCTAATGCTGTCATATCAGGTATTAGAATTTCAACATACAAATTCTGAAGAGACACACGCAATCAGACCATAGCGATGCCTACCATGTAGTAGATGTCAAATAACTTACTGAATAAATGCATTTGAAGAGGATTGAAAAGTATTCAACTCCTAAATATATTTTCACCACCAACTTTCAAAGTGTTAGAAATTCTTTCTTTGTTCTAAGCTATAGTAAAGGCATTTTTCTTTAGTAGATGCTTTCAAGTAATATAGAAACATAGAAGAGACACTAGAGTCCACTGTCTCTGGGCTCCGACTCCTACACAGAGGAAAGGCCATGTGAGAACACAGTGAGAATTTACCATCTGCAAGCTGGACATGATTGATTTTCATTATTTTGATTACTATGTGTTTTCACGTGCTCCTTCTTGGGTTTATCCTGCCAGGGATTCTATGCTTCCTGAACTTGTTTGGCTATTTCCTTTCTGATGTTAGGGAAGTTTTCAACTATTATTTCTTGGGTCTTTTCTCTCTCTTCTCCTTCTGGGACCCCTATAATGTGACATTGGTGTGGTTAATCTGTCCTTGAGGTCTCTTAGGCTATCTTCATTTTTTTTATTCTTTTTTCTATATTCTGTTCTGAAACAGTGATTTCTACCGTTCTGTCCTCTAGGTCACTTATCTATTCTTCTGCATCAGTTATTCTGATATTTGTTCCTTCTTCCTATTGCTCATCTTTGTTCTTTAGTTCTTCTAGTTCTTTGGTAAACATTTCTTGCAACTTGTCAATCTTTGCCCCCCCCCCCCCCCCCCCCCCCCCCCCCCGCCAAGATCTTGCATCATCTTTACTATTATTCTTAATTCTTTTTTTCTGGAAGCTTGCATATTTCCACTTTATTTATAGTTCCCCTCCCTCCCCTAGGGTTCTATTTTGTCCCTTCATCTGGGATGAAAACCTCTGTTTTTTCATCCTGGTTAACATTCTGTTGATGTGGTTTTGGTTCTAGCCAATGTGAGACTGTGGTTCTTCTTGCTTCTTCTGTCTGCCCTCTGGTGGTTGAGGCTAAGTGGCTTGTATAAGTTTCCTGATAGGAGGGACTGGTGGTGGGAATAACCGGGTCTTGCTCTGGTGGGCAGGACCATGCTCAGTAAAACTTTAATCCAATTACCATTGATGGGTGGGCTTTCCAGGTGGCACTCGTGGTAAAGAACCTGCTTGCCAGTGCAGGGTGACATAAGACACAAAGGTTAGATCTCTGAGTGAGGAAGATTTCCTGGAAGAGTGCATGGCAACCCACTTAGAATACCCTGAGTATTCTTGCCTGGAGAATCCCATGGACAGTAGAGCCTCATGGGCTAGAGTCCCTAAAGTCGCAAAGAGCTGGATATGACTGAAGCAACTGACCAAGCAGCACACTGCTAATGGGTGAGTTTGCTCTCCTTTCCTCTTATTTGTCTGACCTGAGGCAAGCCAGCTCTGGAGTCTGTGGACCTTCAGATCAGATCAGATCAGTCGCTCAGTCGTGTCCGACTCTTTGCGACCCCATGAACCGCAGCACGCCAGGCCTCCCTGTCCATCACAAGCTCCCGGAGGTCACTCAGACTCGCATCCACGGAGTCAGTGATGCCATCCAGCCATCTCATCCTCTGTCGTCCCCTTCTCCTCCTGCCCTCAATCCCTCCCAGCATCAGAGTCTTCTCCAATGAGTCAACTCTTCGCATGAGGTGGCCAAAATACTGGAGTTTCAGCTTTAGCATCATTCCTTCCAAAGAAATTCCAGGATTGATCTCCTTCAGAATGGACTGGTTGGATCTTCTTGCAGTCCAAGGGACTCTCAAGAGTCTTCTCCAACACCACAGTTCAAAAGCATCAATTCTTTGGCGCTCAGCCTTCTTCACAGTCCAGCTCTCACATCCATACATGACCACAGGAAAGACCATAGCCTTGACTAGGCGAACCTTTGTTGGTAAAGTAATGTCTCTGCTATTGAATATGCTATCTAGGTTGGTCATAACTTTCCTTCCAAGGAGTAAGCGTCTTTTAATTTCATGGCTGCAGTCACCATCTGCAGTGATTTTGGAGCCCAGAAAAACAAAGTCTGACACTGTTTCCACTGTTTCCCCATCTATTTCCCATGCAGTGATGGGACCAGATGCCATGATCTTCGTTTTCTGAATGTTGAGCTTTAAGCCAACCTTTTCACTCTCCACTTTCACTTTCATCAAGAGGCTTTTTAGCCCCTCTTCACTTTCTGCCATAAGAGTGGTGTCATCTGCATATCTGAGGTTATTGATATTTCTCCCTGCAATCTTGATTCCAACTTGTGTTTCTTCCAGTCCAGCATTTCTCATGATGTACTCTGCATATAAGTTAAATAAACATGGTGACAATATGCAGCCTTGACGTACTCCTTTTTCTATTTGGAACCAGTCTGTTGTTCCATGACCAGTTCTAACTGTTGCTTCCTGACCTGCATACAGATTTCTCAAGAGGCAGATCAGGTGGTCTGGTATTCCCATCTCTTTCAGAATTTTCCATAGTTTATTGTGATCCACACAGTCAAAGGCTTTGGCATAGTCAATAAAGCAGAAATGGATGTTATTCTGGAACTCTCTTGCTTTTTCCATGATCCAGCGCATGTTGGCAATTTGATCTCTGGTTCCTCTGCCTTTTCTAAAACCAGCTTGAACATCAGGAAGTTCATGGTTCACATATTGCTGAAGCCTGGCTTGGAGAATTTTGAGCATTACTTTACTAGCGTGTGAGATGAGTGCAATTGTGTGGTAGTTTGAGCACTCCTTGGCATTGCCTTTCTTTGGGATTGGGATGAAAACTGACCTTTTCCAATCTTGTGGCCACTGCTGAGTTTTCCAAATTTGCTGGCATATTGAGTGTAGCACTTTCACAGCATCATCATTCAGGACTTGGAATAGCTCCACTGGAATTCCATCACCTCCACTAGCTTTGTTCGTAGTGATGCTTTCTAAGGCCCATTTGACTTCACATTCCAAGATGTCTGGCTCTAGGTCAGTGATCACATCATCATGATTATCTGGGTCTTGAAGCTCTTTTTTGTACAGTTCTTCTCTGTATTCTTGCCACCTCTTCTTAATCTCTTCTGCATCTGTTAGGTCCACACCATCTCTGTCCTTTATTGTGCCCATCTTTGCATGAATGTTCCTTTGGTATCTCTGATTTTCTTGAAGAGATCCCTAGTCTTTCCCATTCTGTTGTTTTCCTCTATTTCTTTGCATTGATCACTGAAGAAGGCTTTCTTATCTCTTCTTGCTATTCTTTGGAACTCTGCATTTAAATGTTTATATCTTTCCTTTTCTCCTTTGCTTTTCGCTTCTCTTCTTTTCACAGCTATTTGTAAGGCCTCCCCAGACATTTAAGAGCGACCTCGCCTGCCCGCGACCGGCGCGCCATTTAAGAGCGACCTCGCCTGCCCGCGACCAGCGCGCCATTTAAGAGCGCCCCGCCGGCTGCGTCACGCACTAAGAGCGCGGCCGAGAGGAGCTACCCCACGACCGAGGTCAGGAAGGGCGGCGGTGAGGAGAGACCCCTCGTCCAAGGTAAGGTGCGATGGCTGTGCTTCGCTGGCCGGGAACAGCCGGGAGCAGCCAGGATGAGATACCCCACGCCCAAGGTAAGAGAAACCCAAGTAAGACAGTAGGTCTTGAAAGAGGGCATCAGAGGGCAAATACACTAAAATCATTCTCACAGATAACTAGTCAATCTAACCACACAAGGACCACACCCTTGTCTAACTCAATGAGATTCAGCCATGCCCGAGGGGCAACCTGGGATAGGCGGGTCATGGTGGAGAGATCTGACAGGGTGTGGTCCGCTGGAGAAGGGAATGGCAAACCACTTCAGTATTCTTGCCTTGAGAACCCCATGAACAGTATGAAAAGACAAAATGATAGGATACTGAAAGAGAAACTCCCCAGGTCAGTAGGGGCCCAATATGCTACTGGAGATCAGTGGAGAAATAACTCCAGAAAGAATGAAAGGATGGAGCCAAAACAAAAAGAATACCCAGCTGTGGATGTGTCTGGTGATAGAAGCAAAGTCCGATGCTGTAAAGAGCAATATTGCATAGGAACCTGGAATGTCAGGTCCATGAATCAAGGCAAATTGGAAGTGGTCAAACAAGAGATGGCAAGAGTGAATGTTGACATTCTAGGAATTAGCGAACTAAAATGGACTGGAATGGGTGAATTTAACTCGGATGACCATTATATATACTACTGTGGGCAGAAATCCCTCAGAAGAAATGGAGTGGCCATCATGGTCAACAAAAGAGTCCGAAATGCAGTACTTGGATGCAATCTCAAAAACGATAGAATGATCTCTGTTCGTTTCCAAGGCAAACCATTCAATGTCACAGTAATCCAAGTCTATGCCCCAACCAGTAATGCCGAAGAAGCTGAAGTTGAACAGTTCTATGAAGACCTACAAGACCTTTTAGAACTAACACCCAAAAAAGATGTCTTTTTCATTATAGGGGACTGGAATGCAAAAGTAGGAAGTCAAGAAACACCTGGAGTAACAGGCAAATTTGGCCTTGGAATATGGAATGAAGCAGGGCAAAGACTAATAGAGTTTTGCCAAGAAAATGCACTGGTCATAGCAAATACCCTCTTCCAACAACACAAGAGAAGACTCTATACATGGACATCACCAGATGGTCAATACCGAAATCAGATCGATTATATTCTTTGCAGCCAAAGATGGAGAAGCTCTATACAATCAGCAAAAACAAGACCAGGAGCTGACTGTGGCTCGGACCATCAACTCCTTATTGCCAAATTCAGACTGAAATTGAAGAAGGTAGAGAAAACTACTAGACCATTCAGGTATGACCTAAATCAAATCCCTTATGAGTATACAGTGGAAGTGAGAAATAGATTTAAGGGCCTAGATCTGATAGATAGAGTGCCTGATGAACTATGGAATGAGGTTCGTGACATTGTACAGGAGACAGGGATCAAGACCATCCCCATGGAAAAGAAATGCTGTGGACCTTATGGTAGGTTTAATCATGACCTCCAAGAGGGCTCACGCCAAGGGGTACCTCCCAGGATTGCTCCTGCCAGTGCCCCTGTGGCAAGCCACTGACAACCCTTGCCCTCACATAAGACCCTCCAACACTAGCAGGTAGGTCTGATTCAGTCTCCTGTGGCATCACTGGTCCTTTCCTCTGGGTTCTCATACTTGTAAATTTTGGTTTTGGCCTCCAAGAGTGGAGTCTCTGTTTCTGTAATCAAATCCCACTGGCCCTCAAGGTCAGATTTCCTGGAGATTCCCTTTGCCTTGACTGGATCCCCAAGCTGAAGAGCATGACATTGGGCTCAGGACCTTCACAACATTGGGTATTGTGTTGTATTATTGTTGGAATTATTGTTCTCCAGTTTTTGGGTTTCCCACCCGCTGGGCATGGGTTTTGATTTATTGTTTGTATCCTTCCTACCTCTTCACTCTAGCTTCTTCTTTGTCTTTGGACACGAGTTACCTTTTTTTGGTAGTCCTCCTGTTGATCATTGTTAAACTCCTAGGGGTTGGGTAGTTTTAACTTGTTATTTCACTTGGCATACTCTATCCATATCTATATAATTGTAAAATAAATACATCATTTCTTAAAACAGAAAACAATAAAATCTCTTAGCTTAGTTGCAGATCAGGTATATAAGATAACCAAATGAATCTGAGTGATTGAGATGTTGGTGAACTATCAGGGCGTGTAAGAGTTTTGGAGTCAGAGATTGGCAGGGACCTACCTGAGAGTTATACCATGAGAAGAATGAGAAACTACATCTCAATTTTAAGATAGATATTTGGTGTGTACATATTAGATACATATGTAGACAAATGCCAATGTTGCATTATTAACTTCAGCCAAATTTTAGTGATTGAATTAGAGAAAAAATTCTTTGGAAAGCAAAGGACAGAAAAAAATCAAATTGATAGTGGCTTAATTAAAGATTAATTAATGTGGTGTTGGAGAAGACTCTTGAGAGTCCCTTGGACTGCAAGGAGATCCAACCAGTCCATTCTGAAGGAGATCAGCCCTGGGATTTCTTTGGAAGTACTGATGCTGAAGCTGAAACTCCAGTACTTTGGCTACCTCATGCGAAGAGTTGACTCATTGGAAAAGACTCTGATGCTGGGAGGGATTGGGGGCAGGAGGAGAACGGGACAACAGAAGACGAGATGGCTGGATGGCATCACTGACTTGATGGATGTGAGTCTGAGTGAAATCCAGGAGTTGGTGATGGACAGGGAGGCCTGCGATTCATGGGGTCACAAAGAGTCGGACACGACTGAGTGACTGAACTGAACTGAACTAATTAAAGATGAATATTTCCAAATTTCAAGAAACCTGTTTATGTGTGCCTCGGTGATACTCATTCAGCAGTTCAACAATATACTTGCAAATGACTTAAACTTATATTACTTGTGTTTGCTACATATATGTATATTAAATGTTTCTGGACGTTTATATCTCATATAGCTATTTAAGGTAGGAATAACAGGTACATAGAGAAAGTGATGCTAGCATGTCCATTTCTTTTGCTAGGAAAGCAAAAGTTTTCCAAGAGAACCACCTTCTTTCTGAAAGACTTCCCTTTACATGTCATTGGCTAGAACTGGGCCATGTGGTTACTCCTAGCAGCAAGGAATAAAAGGAAAAGGAAGAATGTCAGTATCTGAGTTGGCTTAGACCAGTCATGATCCATTGTCAAAGTATAAGCCTTGTATTACTTAAACATGTCAAAATTCTGTTAGCAAAAAAATCAGGAAAATTGGGAAGGCTACTAACATGTTTTTTTTGCCCAGTGATTCATTGCAACAAATTTGATGTTAGACATTATATACCTTAAATATACAGATAATGAGCATGATATTTTTAAAAATAAATACTTTTGAAAAATTTCTATCATATTGGGTGAATAAAGAAAAACATCTAAATAAAATATATTTTCACTATTTCTTATACTATAAAATCCATGTCAGTTTTTAAAATTTAGCACAAAAAATATATTAATACATATTTAAGTATTTGAAAAATTTTATTAAAGGCTAGTGGTAGTGAAATTTTGAATATGATGTCTTTGTGTTACTTTTCAAAGAAACTAGAGTGAATTTATTTCTGTTCATTTTTACATTAAATTTTTCTGCATCAATCTAGAAACAGATATCATTAGGAAAGCTTTAGGAGTAATATGTCTCAGTTAATATCACTCTATGATTTTATCCTCTTTCCTGCCATTTTACTTACATGCATTGTCAGTGTGGATAAATTAATTTGAATAAGACTGGAATAAAAATAGCCTGCCTATTTTTATTTTTTAAAATTTTTTATGATTATCATTTTTTTAACTTTACAATATTATATTGGTTTTGCCATACATCAACATGCATCTACCATGGGTGTACACGTGTTCCCCATCCTGAACCCCGCTCCCACCTCTGTCCCCATACCCATAAGATAGAATTGTGGTGGATTCATGTTGATGTATGGCAAAACCAATATGATATTGTAAAGTTAAAAAAAAAAAATGCCTTTTAAGAAACAAATTATAATGCTTAAGATAATGTAATTTTCATCCCTATCTAAAACAAGTTGAATGAGTTAATTAATTGATGAGACAACCTCTGGCATGTATGTGAGGTAAAGAACCTGCCTGCAACGCAGGAGACCTGGGTTCAATCCCTGCGTTAGGAAGAGCCCCTGGAGAAGGGAACAGCTACCCACTTCAAGATTCTGGCCTGGAGAATTCCATGGAATATATAATATAAAACCCCATATAATATATAATATATAACCCCATATAGTCCATGGGGTTGCAAAGAGTCGGACACGACTAAGTGACTTTCGCTTTCAACACATAAACAGTTAATTACTTTGTCATACACAGATGCATTAATAACGATATTTCAGGACCAGAGCAGCATCTATAACCACTTGGAAAACAGACCAAAGAAATATTTAACTGAGGTTAACTGAGTTCTATACATGTCAGTTTAAAACCACTGCTAGGTATGATCTGTCTCAAATTGATTTTCCATTTGTTTTCTTTTTTTTTTCTTTTTGATTCTTCAGGTTATCAGTCTCCTCTGGACTTACTCTGATTCAGTTAAATGACACAAAGTGATGTGGTTTTTTTTTTTTTTTTTTTTTTTTTTGACCCAAACCTAAATGTTCCTTTTCTTTTTCTTCTGTTCTACCTCTCAACTCGCTCTCCACCAAAACTTCTTTCATTTTATATTTTTTTCCATTTTTAAACAACAAATTAACCATTTAATTTTTTCTGACATACAGTTTTCAAATGCTGGGCCCCTTGAAAAAGCTGCATTCTAGTTCCTGTAGAATCTGTGGATCACTGGTATATGATTATCAGTGGCTTCTTACAATATAATACTTTGCATATGCACATAGAGAGTGGAAGTCAATCCTCAGAAGTTATTTGAGGATTATCTGGAAGTTTTTAAATGATATTCATAAATGATTGTGTTAAAATTATCTTCCAGGGGAAAAAGTGAATTATAACATTCATTTTCTGGTTATTTTGTGCCCTTTCAACCATGACAGTGTAAAATTGTTCAAATAGGATTGGTTTTAAATGTGATCCAGTTTTACTCCACTGGAGATGTGCTGAATTTGAAATATTAGGTAGTCAACACAGGGAAGTACTGAATTAATCTGCTTTGCTAATGCTAAGGCAAAGCTCTGTTGGAAAGGTGTAGAGAAAAGATGAGATTCATTTACCCAAGTAGTATAAGGAGAGCTGCAATGATTCAATTATGTGAAAAAAGTTTTAATTTCTCCCTTAGTCTACATTCACATTAAATCAACTAAATATTTTATAACATTTAAATGAATATAATTTTCATTATTGAATTTAAACATGACTTTTTAAAGGATCCTTTGGACATTTGATTGATTTTTTTTTTTTTTTTTTGGGGGGTGTTGCAAATTATTTGACTCCAGTCTTTTCATAAGCAGAATTACAAAAGTTTAGATCTGGAAGAAATATTTGAGGCCATCTAAGACATTCGTTCGTCTCTCAAATGAGGTCATTAAAGTCTATGAGAGTTAATTTCACAGGGATTCTTGATTAAATGGTGGCAAAGCTGCAATAATAATTTATATACTATTGTTTCCAGACTTTGAAATTTTCTTTTATTTTTCTAAAATTTTAAAAAATCCTTAATATGAAACAGCTGCTGGAGATGACAATTTTTTTTTTTAATTGGAGGAAGATTGCTTTACAATGTTGTGTTGGTTTCTGCCATGCAACAATGGGGATCAGTCATAATTATACATATATCCCCTCCCTCTTGATCCTTCCTCCCCTACCCCTTCCTACTGAAAAGGTTATCACAAAGTTCTAGGCTGGATTTCCTGTGTTCTATAGCAGCTACCCACTAGGTATCTATTTACCACATGATAGTGTATATCAGAGATGACACATTTTAAACTACCTTACATACCATAACTTATGGTAATATTTCAATTATTATTACTACAATTTACAATGTTAATCCTGTGTGGAGAAAAAGATTTAAGTATGAAAGAAAATATAATATTTGGGCATTGTTTACAGAATAAAAGTGTAAGCAAAATAACCCAAACTTTCCAACTAGTACAAGGCCAGGGTTGTAACTGTAATTCAGAAATTTAACAAAAGTCCTGCAAAATTGATGAGAGTCTAACTTAAGCAGTGAGCAGAAAAACAAGGAGATGGATATGAAAGATGTTAAGAAATTAGAATTGTAGCACCTAGTTAACCAGGATGGGGAAAGATGAAAATAATTTTTGAAGACAGAAAAATGGCACAATTAAATGTATTAAGTTTGAGATGCTTGTCCACATGTCAAGTCTACCTTATGGATTTTAATGTTTGGAGGGTACAATCGAGATATGATTTGAGCTTTTACATAAACTTTGTTGTGATCATTATCTCAGGATTCAATATATAGGGAACCTACACAGTCATGTAAAGAAAAAAGAATAGAGATTTCTGAGGAACACTGACTAGATGGAGACTGAGGAAAGAGGGGAGGAGTCTGAGGTTGAAGAAACAGAGGAGAAAATTAAGGTGAAAAGGTACAAATATCTTAAGGAAAGAGTTCTCTCCAATTATCAACAGGCAGAAAAATATGACGAATGACAGGAAATGAGATATAGTTTCTTATTAGCTCTAAAATTATGTCAGTTGAGATGGTTACTTGGAGTTATTGAAGTTTTTATTCCTTATAATCATTTAGGGCTTCCCTGGTGATTCAGTGGTAAAGAATCCTCCTGCCAATGCAGGGCACATAGGTTCGATCCCTGGGTCAGAAAAATTCCCTGGAGAAGGAAATAGCAACCCACTCTAATGTTCTTACCTGGGAAATCCCACGGACAGATGAATCTGGTGGGATACAGTCCATGGAATTGCAAACAGTTGGACACAGTGACTAAACAACGTAATCTTTAAGGACCACTGTTTGGAGATTTAGGAATTTTGAATACAAATCTCTGATTCCTGCTCTAATAGTAATCCCACTATATTCTGGATACTTCGAGCCAATTATTAGTATGTCAGCTAAGCTGCTGCATGTTATTATCTGAAAAAAAATGTGTTGAAAAAATTGTAACAGTACAATGTTTTAAAGGGCTTCCCTCATAGCTCAGTGGGTAGATAATCCACCTGCAATGCAAGAGATGTGGGTTCAAGTCCTGGGTCAGGAAGATACCCTGGAGAAGGAACTCCCACTCCAGTATTCTTACCTGGGAAATCCCATGGACAGAGGAGTCTGGCAGGCTACAGTCTATGGGTTTGCAAAGAGTTAGACATGACTTAGTGACTAAACCACACACAAGGTTCAAAAATGTTTTTTAAATTATAGTTTTGGCTTTTATTTCAAACTTAAATACAGTGGTGATTCTATAACTAATTGTATATTAAGTGATTTAGATTTGAGGAAATTTTTTCATTTTCAGAATATGTATTATCTGAAATTATGAACTGAATAAGAAATTATTTCTAAATATGATAATATAAGGAGAACTTGTTCATATAGATCGTATTTATAATGAATAATATTTTTTTAAATAATAGTCATTAAAATTTTAATAATATCAGTTTCAAATGTGTTAATGCTTCTCAAATGCAAAGCATTTGTAATTGAGGTAAGTACTTGTGTTTGTATATAAGCAAAAAAGCATATAAAAGAGCCCCTTTTCTTTTGAAGAGTATCTGCACCAAGTTAAAGTGATTCTCCTAAACTCTGTTGATACCTATCAATACAATTCAGTAAGTTAGTTAATAAGCTAGTTCTTTGAATTAACCTTGACCAAAGCAAAATAATCACAATTCATGTTTCAAAGTTTAATTACTTATATGTTTCAGCATTTATTAATTTAAATCACAGTATATACATAGTGAGACATTTAAAATATATTTTGCATCATTTTCACGTCCCATCCATATAGTGAAATCAATGCATACATTCAATACATTTAATTTCTTGGTAACCATAATAGTTAATTTTCTGTGTGAACTTTCTAGGCCACAAACTCACAAGGTATTTGGTTAAATATTATTCTGGGTAAGTCTATGAGGGTACCTCTGGAAAAGAATAATATTTGTGTCTGTAAACTGAGTAAAGCAGATGCCCCTACCCAATGTCTGATTGGGGAAGGCAGGGTGGCCATTCAGACACTGAAGACTTGAATAGAACAATAAGACTAAGAGAGAATCTATTGTTTTGGCTTGACTGTCTTCCAGCTGGAAATTCTCTGGCCTTCAGACTAGGACTTATATTGGAATTCATACCATCAGCTTGCCTGCTTCTCAAGCTTTCAGAAAGATTCAGACTGAAACTATACCATTGGCTGTCCTGTGTCTCCCACTTGCTGACTGCAGATTTTGGGATGTCTCATCTTCCATAACTAAGTGAGTCTATTCCTTCCAATAGATAAATTTATATACTCAGATATATATTAATTATTTATGTATATATTAGTATGTGTATATATATGTGTGTATATGTGTATTCACCTATGTCTATATCTATACCTTCAGTTCAGTCACTCAGTCATGTTCAACTCTTTGCAACCCCGTGGACTGCAGCATGCCAGGCTTCCCTGTCCATCACCAACTCCTGGAGTTTACTCAAACTCATGTCCATCAAGTCGATGTTGCCATCCAACCATCTCATCCTCTGTCATCTCCTTCTCCTCCTACCTTCTATCTTTCCCAACATCTGGGTCTTTTCAAATGAGTCAGTTCTTCACATCAGGTGGCGTTTCAGCTTCAACATCAGTCCTTCCAGTGAATATTTAGGACCGATTTCCTTTAGGACTGATTGGTTGGATCTCCTTGCAGTCCAAGGAACTCTCAAGAGTCTTCTCCAATACCATGGTTCAAAAGTATCAATTTTTAGGCAGCATTCTCTGTAGTGCAGCTCTCACATCTAGACATAACTATTGGAAAAACCATAGCTTTGACTAGATGGACATTTCTTGGCAAAATAATGTCTGCTGTTTAATATGCTGTCTAGTTTAGTCATAGCTTTTCTTCCAAGGAGCAAGCATCTTTTAATTTCACAGCTGCAGCCACCATCTTCAGTGATTTTGGAGCCCCCAAAAGTCTGTCACTGTTTCCATTGTCTCCTCATCTATTTGCCATGAAGTGATGGGACTGGATGCCATGATCTTAGGTTTTCTGAATGTTGACTTTTAAAACAGTTTTTTCCCTCTCCCCTTTTACTTTCATCAGGAGGCTCTTAGTTCCTCTTCCATTTCTGCCATAAGGGCTGTATCATCTACATATCTGAGGTTACTGATATTTCTCCCAGCAATCTTGATTCCAGCTTGTGCTTCATCCCTGGCATTGCACATGTTGTACTCTATACAGAAGTTAAATAACCAGGGTGACAATATACAGCCTTGACGTACTCCTTTCCTGATTTGTAACCAGTCTGTCGTTCCATGTCTAGTTCTAACTGTTGCTTCTTGACCTGCATACAGATTTCTCAAGAGACAGGTCAGGTGGTCTGGTATTCCCATTTCTTAAAGAATTTTCCAGAGTTTGTGCTGATCTACACAGTCAAAGGCTTTGGTGTAGTCAATGAAGCAGAAGTAGATGTTTTTCTGGTACTCTCTTGCTTTTTCAGTAATCCAAAAGATGTTGGCTATTTGATCTCTGGTTCCTCTGCCTTTTCTGAATGCAGCTTGAACACCTGGAAGTTCACGGTTCACATACTATTGAATCCTGGCTTGGAGAATTTTGATCATTACTTTGCTAGCATGTGATATGAATGCAATTGTGTGGTAGTTTGAAAATTCTTTGGCATTATCTTTCTTTGGGATTGGAATGAAATCTGATCTTTTCCAGTCCTGTGAGCCAGTGCTGAGTTTTCAAAATTTCCATATGTATGTCTATGCTATTTCTATGTCTATCTTTGCCTGTATCTATACTTACTTAGGAGAAGGCAATGGCAACCCACTCCGGTACTCTTGACTGGCAAATCCCATGGGCAGAGGAGTATGGTGGGCTGTAGTTCATGGAGTCGCTAGGAGTCAGACACAAGTGAGCGACTTCACTTTCACTTTTCACTTTCATGCATTGGGGAAGGAAATGGCAACCCATTCCAGTGTTCTTGCCTGGAGAATCCCAGGGATGGGGTCGCCTGGTGGGCTGCCGTCTCTGGGGTCTCACAGAGTTGGACACGACTGAAGAGACTTAGCAGCGTACTTACTTATGTCTATGTCTGTCCATGTCTTTTATCTATGTCTGTCTCTATCTCTATCTAGACAAATATCTATGTCTATATCTATTGATATTCTACTGATTCTGTTACTCTCAAGAATTCAATTACATATTTTGATACTGAAGTATTTTAGAATAAAATAATTTAATTTTGAAGACATGTTTTCTGAATTAGTTTTATAGTTTCTAAAAGAGATTCTATAATCTGATTGGATTTAAAGGTGTTAAAAACTCTGTCTCCAGTGAGTGGTTTCATGAGTATTTGAAAATATCAAAACTCTCTAAATTGCATACATTAAATATTTGTAGTTTATTGTATAGCAGATCCACATTGGTAATGCTATTAATGTTACTTCCACAGTGAGGCCTTCTTATGCCATGTATAAAATGTAATTACCTTCTTGACATTTCTAGTCCCCCTTTCTTTGTTTTGCTTATTTCTTACTACCTTTATATTTATCACTATCTAAAAATATCTATTTTGTTATTTCAATTTGCTTACAAGTAGGCATATATTTTATTTGTTTTAAACACTACTTTATTTCTACTGACTAGAAAATTCCTCTCCTAGATAAATGCAAACTAAATATTTGTTTAAGAAATAAATGGTTGAATGGGAGAATATGAGAAATTGATGACATTAATAATCTGCCTCAGTGCAGTCAATGGATGGTTGGAGTAGTGTTACTAGAAGAATTGCCAATGAAAACTAAAAGAAAGTGCCTCAAAAACATGTGCTTGCATTGAATTATTGGAGACATTATATTTACTAGCAGAGGTGTGTCTGAATTTGAACCACTCGGTCAACTTTCTAGGTAAGCTAGGGGAAGCAGTATTTGAGGATGAAAGATGGAAGGATGGATTACAAAAAGGCATTAACAGATATTTGGGAGTATAGAATGTCTTAATTGTTTTGACTGTGATAGTGGTTTCATGTGTATCTGCAAATATTGAAACTCACTTAAATTGCATACATTAAATATGTGCAGTTTTTTGTTCAACAGTTACACATTATTAAAGCAGTTAAAGTTATTTTCACAGTGAAGGTAAAATAAGAAAGTAAGACACCAGAGTTTTAAATATATTTATTGCTATTGATGTCAAATTTAAGGTTTATTTAGTTGGAGAGAATTATATTATGCCAAGAGCCAATAACTTTAAAAGAACAAAGTAAACTCTGTGATGACACATTCTTGCAATAATTAGGTAATTGGTGGGTAAAGTGATATCATGAGATTCAAAGTGTCCTGTTTTTAGGAAGAATAAACATCTACAAACAAAATTTAGCTGTTAGAAACAACCTACTCACATATTAGACAGTGAGAAAAGAGCTAGTCACATCCTGCGAAAGTTGCAGGGGAAACAGTATTCTAAAGAAACAAGCCAGAACACAGTTAAAGGCAGAAAGCCAAGGGATCATTCTAAAAAGAGGTTAAAAATACAGGAGATTTGGTTGATGACTGACTGTGAAGAGTATATCGAGTTCTGCTCAGATATAAGGAAACTGAAAGGGCAGCATGATCTAACAGATACTATAACCCCATCTAAGCCATCACTGTCAGAGTAGCCTGTCCAACAGGAGCTGTGGCCTTCGGTAGAGGAATGAGGGCAAATATCATCCCTCAAGGTCATAGCCAGAGGATTGCATCTCCCAGCCTCTCCTGTTCACACACTCTGATTTTCAGATGGTGGCTCCTAATGAGAAGATTGAAACAGAAACAGAGAAAAATATCCTGATTTCTGAACTACATAAAAGTCAGCCTCCTGAGACAGATAGAGTACTGCAAGGTAGAGAGTGAATTTGGAGGAGCAAGTGATATCTTTCTAGCCCAGAACCTTTCTGTGTCCCTCAGTTATTTCATTATTCCCAAATTGTTTTATGAATCAATAGAGATTACCTTAAAATTATATGCGTACTTTGTTTTGAATAACACAATGTATTTGTGCAAAAACTTTTTCAGGAAAGGATTGTTGCCTGACTTGGGAAAATAGGAGCAAACAGTATTTGCCTTATTAAAGACATTCTATGAAGTTACAGCAACAAAAATAGTACCATTTAAGAATATAAGGTAGATGCCACAATGTTAAAATAGAGAAGTTGGAGATAGACCATGTGTATGTGAAAACTTGATTATGATAAATTTGGATTGTCTGATAAATGAGGAAGCAAAGAATGTGTTTTACTCAGTGCTTAAAAAATTGCTCACCCAATGTGGAAAAATTAATGTTAACTCTGATAAGCTTTCAGCTTCTGCTTAGGTTACAGAAAGCTTGAAAATGGTGTTGCCCTCATATTTACAAAGTGAAAAGCCAGACAATGCACAAAGCATAACACTTCGTAAATGCGTCAGAAAGCTGAGAGTACTGGACAACTAACTAACCTGAAACTTAGGGAAAGACTGGTGACTACAAAGGAGAGATGGTATGAGTATTGCCTGGGGCAGATGTTGAAAATCCAAACAGCATGAAAGTTGTTAAATAGAATCCAGCTAAAATTTGTAGTAAATTGTTAAAAACCAAGTGTAGACTAGACTGACACTGTAGAAGTCGGGGAAATCACAGACACAGAGAGAATTGATACTTATTTTGGGTTTCTACACCACAGACTTTAGCTTGTTTAAGACTGGAAGTTGAATAGGAGTCTGAGAAAGTCTCCATTATGGTGACTCCCAGGGAAGCAAACAGCAGCTGTAGAAGGCAGGTCCCATTTGGGCTCTCCAGTATTCCCTATGGGAAAAAAAGCCTTAAGCTGTGTGTGGAAGGGCAGCAAAATTACCTCTTGCTTATAGGGCACAGGTGAAGACCAAGTGAAATGTGGATAGGTTCTAGGCTCAGTACATTAGAGATCTTCTTTAGCAGGGAGAAAGAGTAGTCACTTAGAAAGCCCCATCCCAAAATCAGAGCCAGAGTGCCAAGAAAAGGCTGACCATGAAACGTGGAAACAGAGACTGCATCCTCTCTTTACACTCCATACCAACTCCAGGCTAATAAATGTAAAGTAACAAGTACCAGCAATGTATTGTTGGGGAAGTTAAAGAAAACCAGAGATGTTCTCTGAAGAGGAATTACAAAGATAAGACCTGAAACTGAGGGGAGAGAAAACACTAAGAACAATTTACTGGAAGCCAGCCCCTATACACGTTACAAGGGAACTCTAGAAACATTTAAAGCCTGTGGTGCTCTGAGGGTTGTAATAGCAATAACAAAATCTAAATGGTGCTCAAATCCTAACTTAATTGACTAAACCCCCCAGACTGACAATATTTATAAATAGGAATAAAGCCAAATGGGATATGACAACACAGAAATTCGAATTCTCCAGGAAAGATTACTGGAGTGGTTAGCCATTTCCTTCTCCAGGGAATCTTTCTGACCCAGGGATTGGACTTTTGCAGTAAGATTCTTTAACATCTGAGCCATCAGGGAAGCCCATTTTTTAAAAAGCCTACTGGTAGGCATATTGATCAGAGAAGGCAATGGCACCCCACTCCAGTACTCTTGCCTGAAAAATCTCATGGATGGAGGAGCCTGGGGGGCTACAGTCCATGGAGTCGCTAAGAATCGGACATGACTGAGCGACTTCACTTTCACTCTTCACTTTCATGCATTGGAGAAGGAAATGGAAACCCACTCCAGTGTTCTAGCCTTGAGAATCCCAGGGACATGGAAGCCTGGTTGGGCTGCTGTCTATGGGGTTGCACAGAGTCGGACATGACTGAAGCGACTTAGCAGCAGCAGCAGGCATATTGATGTTTGCATCTATCGCAATGCTATGTTCTTCCTCTGAGAAAAAGTCTCACCAAGGTGCATAAAAAGGATGTTCACAAATTGTTTTATAGTAACATGGAGTTGAGAAAGACTGGTGTCTTTCATTAGGGAAACTGACAAGGAAAGTGGATTCCTTTTACCCTATAAAATAATATGTACTTGTTCAAAGCAAAATATTATATATTGTGCCTATAAAGATCAGTGTTCAACTCTTAAAGGTTATGGGGCTGAGAGATAAAGAAAAAGACATCCATAGCACAGTGTCACTTTTAAATAAGAATACATGCATGAAAACTAATTCAGCGCAAAAAAATAAATATTTAACAAGGATATGTCAGTAAAAGGATACTCACTAAAGACTTTAGAATGGATTAACACATGTAAGTATGAAATAGAAAGAACGTGAATAAATAGATAAATATACAAGTAAAATAAGATTCAGCCTTTATGAAGACTGATGTCAAATCATTGCTATGAATACAGAAAAAAATTTTGAATCTTTCACCTTGAGTGAAACAGTCAAATCAAATAAAACCTGCAGTGGCACTAAATGTATTGGGTTTTCTAGTTCAATTACAGAAAAATATTTAGAAGCACTTAGGTCACTGTGTATGAGAGGGCGGAAGAGGGGAGTGAAAACAAGACAGATATCACTCATCTACTTTTTTCCCCCACCTTAATGAATTAGTCTAATTTCATTTATTTAGCTCAAAGGCATGATGCAAATTCAACTTAACAGGATTTATGTTGAAAAATAAGAGATAATTAGACAACATAAATAGTGTTTTCCATTTTTTTCCTGACTCTAGAAGCCTTGAAGAGTGAATCACAATCTTCCTCTCATGCCAAAAGTAGTAAAGTGATGAATCTGATGAGTGTTACAATAAAAATAAAAGTTTTAATAATATAAATGAAATTCATAAAATGAAATTCGTATCTCCCTTTGGAGATAATTCATGGAAAGTTTCATAGACTGTTCCAGCTTGCTTTTAGGCTTACTTGTACAAAATAGTAACATTTGGAATTGGGCAGTCCTAGATAATAGACTCAATTTTTATTCACAAGTCAGATGGCAGAAAAATGTTGTTTCCCAAATAAAAAGCAGCACTTAGTATAATTATCCAGATATCAGCCATAAGGGAAAACATGGATCATGAATGTCTGGACATGCCAAAGTTCCAGAATATTTATCTTGAAGTTTTGTAGAAAAACATTCTTTCAATTCAATTTTTATAATACCATCATCCAACCTTGTATTATCGTATAAGACTGAACCTCTTTCATTGTTTCCCCAATAGCTACTTATAATCATTTAAATTAATTAAAAGTAAATAAAACTTAATAGTCAGTTCCCCATTATACTAGAAGCATTTCAAATGCTCAGTAGTAACATGTGGCGAGGGGCAGTGCCATTGCCGCTGACAGTGCAGCTTTAGGGCATTTCCGTCATCACTGAAATGGTGTCGGTATAAAGAATATGCAGCGTTACACTTCATATTGCTATTGGTTGCTAAAATAAGATAATATAAACTTCTTACTTCAAAAGACATCTATCATACTAATAATGTAAAGACGTATTCTTAGAACCTGTGGTCTCTAAATTTTAGTGCCAGTGCCAGAGCTATACAAAACAAAGGTGGGTTACATAGATGTAAATAGCACATAAAATTCAATGAAAACTGATCAAAGGAAGATGAGATGTACAAAGAAGCTTGTCTTATGACACAAAAATATGTAAGTCATTTTGTTTCATGACATAAAGTATGTGTACAAATGGTCTCTAGCTCTCTAGCTTTATGTATTCCAACCAAAATCTTCAAATATGTATCCTAAAAAGAGACAGTATACAAATCTGTTTAACAACAAAAACAGATAAAACTTTTTATAACAGAAGAATATTTTTAAAACAAATTTCAGTTTAAAAGTACCATTGTTAAAGACTTTTCACACCTTGATGAAATTTTTTAACATTATTAATTCTCTAATGTATTTCCCAGTGAGTTGGTATCATTAATGTATTGGCAACAATACCACATAAAATAAAAAAAAGAAATAATACAAGATGAAACTTGCCTGACAAGGGAACAACATAACGACTTATAATTAGTAGGACACATGTGATGATATCTCAATTAAAATAAAAACAGTCTACTAAAGATAAAAAATAATTTATATTCTAGAATGCTCAGATTAAACATTAATAAATCAAGTTATTTTAAAAAATCCAAACTTTTCCCTAATAAATCAATTATCATAGTCTTTCAGCCTTCTGAAACATTAAATATTCTATGCATATTTTTGTGTTTGGTACTTTTTTCAGATATAACAGGTTACTGTAAAGGTGTGCACTTGACTCTGGCTGGATTTTGACATGGAATACACCATAAGAGAGGAGGTTGGAGAGTTTTCCTAAAGATATTTTTTGACCAAGGGAGAAGTGTATCTAAATTAACCATGATAATTATAATTTTAAAATTACTAGAGATATAAGCATCCAATCACATTTCAGGGTGATTGACTTAGTCCAGAGGTAAATTCTATTTTGTCCAGATCCAGACAACCATCTGACAAGTGAAATTAAATAAAAAGATATGGTCAGCTCCACCATACTCTCACTGATACTAAGAAAAGAGATTCACAATGAGCTGACTATGAACCAATCATATTCAATTTATAAGTATAATCCTTAAATATCTATTTTAGTTACACAATATAAGAAGTTATTATATGAATATTTAATGGAACATCTATAAGAATCACAAAAGAAACAAAGTAGATAAGTTTTAAGTGCAGAGATAGGCATTAAAGAGAGTGTATATACTGCATGTATCTGCATTCGGACATTGAAAAAGAGAGTGATTATGCAGTGCAAAATTTGTGGGAGTGTGTATATAGCATTTCCCTTTTAGTTTTCTTCTCTTCCCCTTCTTTTCCCTAGTACCCATAATTAGATCTCTTCATTACAAGTAGAAAATTATCTCATAAAGAAGATCAAGTAAGTAGAAAATCATCATAATTGAATAAATATATTGATTAAACACTTGCATAAAGTACTATCAAGTCAAAATATATAAATGGGGACTGGTTTCCTATTGCTAAAGAAGAAAATTTAAATTCCTGAAATCAGATATAGCCTTAAGGGGTCTGGATAATTCCCAGCTTCTCTGCAGTGGATTTTATTCCACTTAATATTTGACAAATTTGTATTTTTAAGGATAAAATAAAATTTGAAATTCCTATGTGTATTACCAATAAACTGTGGAAAATTCTGAAAGAGATGGGAATACCAGACCACCTGATCTGCCTCTTGAGAAATCTGTATGCAGGTCAGGAAGCAACAGTTAGAACTGGTCATAGAACAACAGAAGGGTTCCAAATAGGAAAAGGAGTACGTCAAGGCTGTATATTGTCACCATGTTTATTTAACTTATATGCAGAGTACATCATGAGAAATGCTGGACTGGAAGAAACACAAGTTGGAATCAAGATTGCTGGGAGAAATATCAATAACCTCAGATATGCAGATGACACCACCCTTATGGCAGAAATTGAAGAGGAACTAAAAAGCCTCTTGATGAAAGTGAAAGTGGAGAGTGAAAAGGTTGGCTTAAAGCTCAACATTCAGAAAACGAAGATCATGGCATCTGGTCCCATCACTACGTGGGAAATAGATGGAGAAACAGTGTCAGACTTTATTTTTCTGGGCTCCAAAACCACTGCAGATGGTGACTGCAGCCATGAAATTAAAAGACGCTTACTCCTTGGAAGGAAAGTTATGAGCAACCTAGATAGCATATTCAAAAGCAGAGACATTACTTTGCCAACAAAGTTTCGCCTAGTCAAGGCTATGGTCTTTCCTGTGGTCATGTTTGGATGTGAGAGCTGGACTGTGAAGAAGGCTGAGCGCTGCACAATTGATGCTTTTGAACTGTGGTGTTGGAGAAGACTATTGAAAGTCCCTTGGACTGCAAGGAGATCCAACCAGTCCATTCTGAAGGAGATCAGCCCTGGGATTTCTTTGGAAGGAATGATGTTAAAGCTGAAACTCCAGTATTTTGGCCACCTGATGCGAAGTGATGACTCATTGGAGAAGACTCTGATGCTGGGAGGGATTGGGGGCAGGAGGAGAAGGGGACGACAGAGGATGAAATGGCTGGATGGCATCACTGACTGGATGGATGTGAGTCTGAGTGACCTCCGGGAGCTGGTCATGGACAGAGAGACCTGGCGTGCTGCAGTTCATGGGGTCGCAAACAGTTGGACACGACTGAGCGACTGATCTGATCTGATCTGATCTAATGTGTATTACCCGACTCAGTATTACCTAATGAATAATAACATATCAAAGACTTTTTAAAGACTTACAGTGCTTAGAGTAAAACATTTTAAAATATGTTTACCAGTATTTTGATTTATAACATTTATGAAGAACACATATTGGAAAACACTTTGTTTGCTTAAATGATTTGATTTTAAAAGAGAATTTTGAGTTGCAAAGGATAGGATCATTGAATTCTCCAACACACAACAGAATCTGTTAACAAAGGAAGTTTTAAGAAAAAATACCACTGTAGTAGAGCTGTTTCTCTGAAAGGGGAAGGTACATATATACACAAAGTTTATAAGGCTTTGGAGTCTGAGCTCAAGTTGTTTACCTTGGGTCTTTCAAGGCAAAACCATACTGAAATTAAGCAGTTATGATATGACAGTTTAGAATTAGAAGGCTAAGGATTTTGATGTAAATGGAAAAATACTTTTGTTTTTTACATGAACTCCTTGCCTAGATGACTAGAATATTGATCTTTATGGATTTCCTCAATCACACATTGAAATTATTTATAGTCTCAGTTTCAATTCTCTGTGGTAGAATTTTCCTGAAACAGGTAAGTAATATTGACTTAAACAGTCCAGAGTTGTATTTAAGTCATATTGACAGGTATAATCTTGATTCTCAAACCCCTATTATCATCATTCTTCACTGAGTTCTAAGATAGATCATTATGAACTAGCTGCTGCTGCTGCTTCTGCTAAGTCTCTTCAGTCGTGTCCGACTCTTTGTGACCACATGGACAGCAGCCCACCAGAGTGAAAAGAGAAAGTGAAGTCGCTCAGTCATGTCTGACTCCTAGCGACCACATGGATTGCAGCCTACCAGGCTCCTCCATTCATGGGATTTTCCAGGCAAGAGTAGTGGAGTGGGTTGCCATTGCCTTCTCTGTTATCAACTAGAGAAGTGACCATTTCAGATGTCCCCCACTCTTTGAATATACCAGATCTTTGGTAGCAGTTATGTGATCTTTTAAATGAAAATCATTTTTTACTTGTTTGTTTGTTTATATTGAAGTATAGACTCTTGCCTGGAAAATCCCATGGACGGAGGAGCCTGGTAGGCTGCGGTCCATGGGGTCGCGAAGAGTCAGACATGACTGAGCAATTTCACTTTCTCTTTTCACTTTCATGCATTGGAGAAGGAAATGGCAACCCACTCTAGTGTTCTTGCCTGGAGAATCCCAGGGACGGTGGAGCCTGGTGGGCTGCCGTCTATGGGGTCACACAGAGTTGGACACGACTGAAGTGACTTAGTATAGCATAGCATAGCATAGCATAGACAATTTTAGAGACAATTTAGTCAAAGTTAGAGAGATACCAAGGGAACATTTCATGCAAAGATGGGCTCAATAAAGGACAGATACTGGCCACCTCATGCGAAGAGTTGACTCATTGGAGAAGACTCTGATGCTGGGAGAGATTGAGGGCAGGAGGAGAAGGGGACGACAGAGGATGAGATGGCTGGATGGCATCACTGACTCGATGGATGTGAGTCTGAGTGACCTCCGAGAGCTGGTGATGCATAGGGAGGCCTGGCGTGCTGCAGTTCATGGGGTCGCAGAGATTCGGACACAACTGAGCGACTGATCTGATCTGATCTGATCTGATGGTATGGACCTAGCAGAAGCAGAAGATATTAAGAAGAGGTGGCAAGAATGTATAGGAGAACTGTACAAAAAAGATCTTCACAACCCAGATAATCATGATGGTGTGATCACTGACCTCGAGCCAGACATCCTGGAATGTGAAGTCAAGTGGGCCTTAGAAAGCATCACTACGAACAAAGGTAGTGGAAGTGATGGAATTCCAGTGGAGCTATTTCAAATCCTGAAAGATGATGCTGTAAAAGGGCTGCACTCAATATGCCAGCAAATTTGGAAAACTCAGCAGTGGCCACAGGATTGGAAAAGGTCAGTTTACATTCCAATCCCAAAGAAAGGCAATGCCACAGAATACTCAAACTATTGCACAATTGCACTCATCTCACACGCTAGTAAAGTGGTGCTCAAAATTCTCCAAGTCAGGCTTCAGCAATATGTGAACCGTGAACTTCCTGATGTTCAAGCTGGTTTTCGAAAAGGCAGAGGAACCAGAGATGAAATTGCCAACATCTGCTGGATCATCGAAAAAGCAAGAGAGTTCCAGAAAAACATCTATTTCTGCTTTATTGACTATGCCAAAGCCTTTATTGTGTGGATCACAATAAACTGTGGAAAATTCTGAAAGAGATGAGAATACCAGACCACCTGACCCACCTCGTGAGAAATTTGTATGCAGATCAGGAAGAACAGTTAGAACTGGACATGGAACAACAGACTGGTTCCAAATCGGAAAAGGAGTTTGTCAAGGCTGTTTATTGTCACCCTGTTTATTTAACTTATATGCAGAGTACGTCATGAGAAACACTGCGCTGGAAGAAGCACAAGCTGGAATCAAGATTGCCTGGAGAAATATCAATAACCTCAGATATGCAGATGACACTACCCTTATGGCAGAAAGTGAAGACGAACTAAAAAGCCTCTTGATGAAGGTGAAAGAGGAGAGTGAAAAAGTTGGCTTAAAGCTCAACATTCAGAAAACTTAGATCATGGCATCAGGTCCCATCACTTCATGGCAAATAGATGGGGAAACAGTGGCTGACTATTTTGGGGGGCTCTAAAATCACTGCAGATGATGATTGCAGCCATGAAATTAAAAGATACTTACTCCTTGGAAGGAAAGTTATGACCAACCTAGATAGCATATTCAAAAGCAGAGACATCACTTTGCCAACAAAGGTTCGTCTAGTTGGAAGGAAAGTTATGACCAACCTTAGATCAGATCAGTCGCTCAGTCGTGTCCTACTCTTTGCGACCCCATGAATTGCAGCACACCAGGCCTCCCTGTCCATCACTAACTCCCGGAGGTCACTCAGACTCACATTCATCGAGTCAGTGATGCCATCCAGCCATCTCATCCTCTGTCGTCCCCTTCTCCTCTTGCCCCCAATCCCTCACAGCATCAGAGTCTTCTCCAATGAGTCAACTCTTTGCATAAGGTGGCCAAAGTAGTGGAGTTTCAGCTTCAGCATCATTCCTTCCAAAGAAATCCCAGGGCTCATCTCCTTCAGAGTGGACTGGTTGGATCTCTTTGCAGTCCAAGGGACTCTCAAGAGTCTTCTCCAACACCACAGTTCAAAAGCATCAATTCTTCGGTGCTCAGCCTTCTTCACAGTCCAGCTCTCACATCCATACATGACCACAGGAAAAACCATAGCCTTGACTAGACGAAACTTTGTTGGCAGTCAAAGGCTTTGGCATAGTCAATAAAGCAGAAATAGATGTTTTTCTGGAGCTTTCTTGCTTTTTTGATGATCCAGCAGATGTTGGCAATTTGATCTCTGGTTCCTCTGCCTTTTCTAAAACCAACTTTGACATCAGGAAGTTCACAGTTCATATATTGCTGAAGCCTGGTTGGAGAATTTTGAGCATGACTGTACTAGCGTGTGAGATGAGTGCAATTGTGCGGTAGTTTGAGTATTCTTTGGCATTGTCTTTCTTTGGGATTGAGATGAAAACTGACCTTTTCCAATCCTGACAGCATGTTAAAAAGCTGAGACATTACTTTGTCAACAGTGGTCCCTCTAGTCAAGAATATGGTTTTTCCAGTACTCATGTATGGATGTGAGATTTGGACTATAAAGAAAGTTGAGCGCAGAATTGATGTTTTTGAACTGTGATGTTGGAAAAGATTCTTGACAGTCCCTTGCAGTACAAGGAGATCCAACCAGTCCATCCTAAAGGAAAGCAGTCCTGGGTGTTCTTTGGAAGGACTGATGTTGAAGCTGAAGCTCCAATACTTTGGCCACCTGATGCGAGGGGCTGACCCGTTTGAAAAGACCTTGATGCTGGAAAAGATTGAGGGCAGGAGGAGAAGGGGATGACAGAGGATGAGACGGTTAGATGGCATCACCAACTCATAAACTCCGGGAGTTGGTGATGGACAGGGAGGCCTGGCGTGCTGCGGTTCATGGGGTCACAAAGAGTTGAACACGACTGAGTGCCTGAATTGGATTCTAACTTGTGTGATGTGGTACCTCAATGTAGTTTTGTTTTGCATATCTCTAATAATTAGCAATATTGAGCATCTTTTCATGTGTCTGTTGGCCATCTAAAAGTGAGAATTGTTTACCTAGTCATATGATGAAGTGTCTGAAAAATAAAAGTTAAGATTCTAAAATCAGATATTGGAACACTGCAACAAAGAAAGTGATTATTTATGCTCAAAGTTTGTAGATCTCTTCTAAACCAGAAATCAAGAATGTCCAAACTAAACCAAGAGAAGAAATCCTTTCTTCAACTTGCAGTCCTCACAGAACTAGATATGGAGATATTAGGTGAATCACTTAATTGCTTAATTCTTTCCTTTTTTTCTGAATCTTGTTAGTAATACTAAGATCTGAGAGAGTTCAATGGGTGTTTACATGCACTCTTCTCGTTAAATGATAGATAACCTTTTGCAAAGACAATATCATTTTTACTTCTGCTCTCCCTTATTTCTGGCCATTATTGTTAACTATTAGAGTGAAAAGTTAAAGCACTTCAGTGACATTTTCTAGCACCAGTAAATATATGAACTATTGCATGTAAGATTTTTCACTTTTCTCATGATTCTTTCATAGTGTTATATGAGGAGTTTCAAGTATAGGGGAAAAAAAAGTCATATAGAGTTTCTTAGGAATCTCAACTAGAATCTAAATTTTATGCTTGATTTAAGTTTTCTAGCAAATATCTCTCAATCTCTTAACATCTCTATCGCCTGATAAAAAGAAAAATACTGAACCTAAATGAACTAGAATTGACATCACAGCATCTGTTCATTTCAGTCACTCAGTTGTGTCCAACTCTTTGCAACCCCATGGACTGCAGCATGCCAGGCCTCCTTGTCCATCATCAACTCCTGAAGTTTACTCAAACTCATGTCCATTGACTTGGTGATGCCATCTAACAGTCTCATCCTCTGCCGTCCCCTTCTTCTGCCTTCAATCTTTCCCAGCACAAGGGTTTTTTCAAATGAATCAGTTCTTCACATCATGTGGCTGAAGTATTAGAGTTTCACCTTAAACATCAGTACTTCCAGTGAATAGTAAGGACTGATTTGCATTAGGATGGAATGGTTGTATCTCTGTAGTCCAAGAGCCTCTCAAGAGTCTCGCCAACACCACAGTTCAAAAGCATAGATTCTTTGGCACTCAGCTGTATGTATAATCCAACTCTCACATCCATACATGACCACTGGAAAAACCATAGCTTTGACTAGATGGATTTTGTTGGCAAAGTAATGTCCCTGCCTTCTAATATGCTGTCTAGGTTGGTCATAGCTTTTCTTCCAAGGAGCAAGCGTGTTTTAATTTCATGGCTGCAGTCACCATCTGCAGTGATTTTAGAGCCCCCCAAAATAAAGTCAGCTACTGTTTCCACTGTTTCCCCATCTATTTGCCATGATCTTAGTTTTCTGAATGTTGAATATTAAGCCAACTTTTTTATTCTCCTCTTTCACAGTGAGTCAAGAGGCTCCTTAGTTCTTCTCTTTCTGCCATAAGGTGGTGTCATCTACATATCTGAGGTTATTGATATTTCTGCCGGCAATCTTGATTCCAGCTTGTGCTTCTTCCAGCCCGGCATTTCTCATGATGTACTCTGCATATAAGTTAAATAAGCACAGTGGCAATATACAGCCTTGAAGTACTCCGTTTCCTATTTGGAACCAGTCTGTTGTTCCATGTCCAGTTCTGTTGCTTTCTGACCTGCGTACAGATTTCTCAGGAGGCAGATTATGTGGTCTGGTATTCCCATATCTTTCAGAATTTTCCAGTATTTGTTGTGGTCTGCACAGTCAAAGGCTCTGGCACAGTCAATGAAGCAGAAGTATATTTTTTTCTGGAACTCTCTTGCTTTTTCAATGTTTGCATTGAAGCAAACAGATGTTTGCAATTTGATCTCTGGTTCCTTTGCCTTTTCTAAAACCAGCTTGAACATCTGGAAGTTTACGGTTCATGTAATGTTGAATCCTGACTTGGAGAATTATTTTCATTACTTTACTAGCATGTGAGATCCCACTCCAGTACTCTTTCCTGGAAAATCCCATGGACGGGGGAGCCTGGTGGGCTGCAGTCCATGGGGTCGCTAAGAGTCAGGCATGACTGAGCGACTTCACTTTCTCTTCTCACTTTCATGCATTGGAGAAGGAAATGGAAACCCCCTCCAGTGTTCTTGCCTGGAGAATCCCAGGGACAGGGAAGCCTGGTGGGCTGCCATCTATGGGGTCATACAGAGTCAGACATGACTTAAGTGACTTAGCATAGCATAGCATGTGAGATGAGTGCAGTTATGCGGTATTTGAATATTCCTTGGCATTGCCTTTCTTTGGGATTGGAATGAAAACTGACTTTTTCCAGTCCGGTGTCCACTGCTGAATTTTCCAAATGTGTTAAAATATAGAGTGCAGCACTTTCATGGCCTCATGTTTTAGGATTTCAAATAGCTCAACTGGAATTCCATCACTGCCACTAGCTTTGTTCATAGTGATGCTTCTTAAGACCCACTTGACTTAACATTCCAGGATCTCTGGCTCTAGGTGAATGATCATACCATCAAGTCATGAAGATCCTTTCTGTATAGTTCTTCTGTGTATTCTTGCCACCTCTTTTTAATATCTTCTGTTTCTGTTATGTCCATACCATTTTCTGTCCTTTATGTGCCCATCTTTGCATGAAATGTTCCCTTGGTATCTCTTATTTTCTTGAAAAGATCTCTAGTTTTTCCCATTCTATTTTTTTCCTCTGTTTCTTTGCATTGATTAATGAGGAAGGCTTTCTTATCTCTCCTTGTTATTCTTTGGAACTCTGCATTCAAATAGGTATATCTTTCCTTTTCTCCTTTGAATTTCACTTCTCTTCTATTCACAGCTATATGTGAGGCCTGCTCAGACAATCATTTGGCCTTTTTGCATTTCTTTTTCTTCACGATTGTCTTGATCCCTTCCTCCTGTACAATATCATGAACCTCGTCCATAGTTCTTCAGGCATTTCATTTATCAGGTCTAATCCTCTGATCTATTTGTCACTTCCACTGTTTAATCATAAGGGATTTTCTTTAGGTCAAACTTGAATGGTGTAGTGGCTTTCCCTACTTTCTTCAATTTAAGTCTGAATTTGGCAATAAGGAGTTCATGTTCTGAGCCACAGTCAGCTCCTGGTCTTGTTTTGCTGACTGTATGGAACTTCTTCATCTTTGGCTGCAAAGAATATAATCAGTCTGATTTTGGTATTGACCGTCTGGTGATGTCCATGTGTAGAGTCTTCTCTTGTGTTGTTGGAAGAGGGTGTTAGGTTTGACCAGTGTGTTCTCTTGGCCAAACTCTATTAACCTTTGCCCTTCTTCATTCTGTACTCCAAGGCCAAATTTGCCTGTTACTCCAGGTACTTCTTAATCCTTAGTTTTGCATTCCATGCGCCTAAAATGAAAAGGACATCTGTTTTGGATGTTAGTTTTAGAAGGTCTTCACAGAACTGTTCAGGTTCTTTAGCATTACTTCTCAGTGCATACACTTGAATTACTGTGATACTGAATGGTTTGCCTTGGAAATGAATAGAGATCATTCTGTCATTTTTGAGATTGCATCCAAGTACTGCATTTTGGTCTCTTTTGTTTACTGTGATGGCTACTCAATTTCTTCTAAGGGATTCGTGCCCACAGTAGTAGATATAATGGTCATCTGAGTTAAATTCACCCATTCCAGTCCATTTTAGTTCACTGATTCCTAAAATGTTGATGTTCACTCTTGCTGTCTCCTGTTTGACCACTTTCAATTTGCCTTGATTCATGGACCTAACATTTCAGCTTCCTATGCAATATTGCTCTTTACAACATTGAACTTTACTTCCATCACTAGTCACATCCACAACTGGGTGTTATTTTTGCTTTGGCTCTGTCTCTTCATTGTTTCTGGCATTACTTCTCATGTTTCCACTCATCTCCAGTAGCATATTGGGCACCTGGGGAGTTCATCTTTCACTGTCCTATCTTTTTGCATTTTCATACTGTTCACGGGGTTCTCAAGGCAATAATATTGAAGTGGTTTGCCATTCCCTTCTCCAGTGAACCACATTTTGTCAGAACTCTCCACCATGACCTGTCTTTCTTGGGTGGCTCTACATAGCAATGGCTATTTTTTTCAGACCAGTAGCAGTTTACCAAATAATTGGTACATACTTAATTTGAATTTAGTACCAAATATTTTTTGTGTGTGCCAAAAACCTAATACTAACTGTTTAAGGCTATGCACAAAAATCTATTTTAGGAATCAGCGAACAAAATTGGACTGGAATGAGCCTAGTTAGGTACGCAGAATATAAAAAGGAGAAATAATCAACTAGATGAAGGATACGATCGGAAGATAAGAATCGAAAACTTATATACTACTCATTAACACTTCTGTGTAAGATTGTTATTAAATATATGTCATCATTCTATTTCCTTTCTAAGCCTTGCCTTAAAGTTTGATCACAAAGGCAAATTCCTACAAATGACTCTTGGGTATTGTTTTTGTTATAGAAATGACATGAAAATGGTTTTATATGGTTGCTTACTGGGTATTTTTTTTGCTATATTACATATAAAAAAATCTAATAGTTGAATTCTGTTACTTATTACATTTTTAAAGAATTGATTCTAGAAGAATTAATTATAACTTAGAAAAATATGTTCAAATGAATACCCTTTGAAATAATCTTTAATCAAATCATTAAAAAATTCTATAAGTCTATACTTAGACGTATACCAAGTGTTGACTCAATACATAAAAGATCATTTTCAGTTAGAGACTTTGAAAATATATGGTTAAAATTCTTTAAAAATTGCTAACAGCAAAGGTTAAAATGGAAATATAAAATATAGGAATATGCAAATTAAAGCATGAAGCTTGTGATTAATGTTTCATAGATTTTGTTTGGTAGATCTTATATGGATCTGTCCGTGTAATGCAATTGTTTTCTTGATACAAAGTTCTTGTCAAGCCTGTCACTTACTGTGCGAGTTACCTGTTATTATATCAGTGCAGATTTGCTTTTCATCTCCTCCTTTGTGAAGTAGGGTCTGGTTCCTTTAAATATTTTTCATTTGTCAGCTGGCATAATGTTAAGCATTGTCAAGGTTATTACAGGGATATAGCAAGAAGGTTTTCCTTCCTGTTTTCAATCACTCTGTTTGACTGGCTTCTGCAACACCCACATTTCTTACTATCCAACTCCTGCTGTGTGCATGGTTTCTCCAACATCCAGCACCTTCAGTGCATGGTACCCTGCAGTACCTACAGACAGACATCTTCCCCCAGGACCTCCTCCTTTCAAGGCAGTTTTGTAGTGAAGGACCTCTAGCTTTCTCTAGGTACTATGTGGATTTACAGCACTCAACAGAGAATTGATTTCTAGGAAGTTCAGTCATCAACATCACAGCTGTATCTTTGCCCCTTAGAGAACTACCACCTATCCTCCACCAATAATTTCTGGATCTGAGCTTTGTTATATATTTTATATGGTTATTTTTACTTTTATCAACAAATTCCATATTCCTCTGATCCCCTGTAATGGTGAATAATTCTTTTTACTGAGCTTTCCCTGTTCAAATTACTTTGTAGTTCCTTTCTCCTGGCTAAATTCTGACTGATATACAAGCTAAATTTATTTATTTATGGAGGATTATTAAGACTCTTAGTTTTATATTTCCTGCTATAATGATAGCTCCTGTCTTATATCTTTTTAGCTAGGACACATTTAGCCATGGATCAATACTCTGAAGATTGAGTGCAGCTATAGTGTTCAAAAGTATTTAATAGAGTTGTTTTCCAACATGATTCTCAGACATGTTGGCCTTCTGGTATATTTTCCAGGAGATGAATCCTTTAGTCTTAGTCCATTAGAGGCTATTTTAAGAATATAAGGAAAGAAAGTTTGTACCTGTAGATGATAAGACTAGATATATGAATGAATATTTTGTATAATTTGTGATACCTTCTTTAGGTAACTTAGGATTTGAAATCAAGAGTGAAATATCCAAGCCCGTAAGTGACCTGCACTAAACTTGGTTAAATTCACGAGCTCTTGATAGTGTGGGCCTCCCGTATATGAGGGCCAGAGGCAAAACTCTTTTCTAAGGAAGCCCAAATGTCAGCTAACTTTGCTAATATAGATTTAAAATGTCATTGGCCCCCTTTTCTTTTCCTAAGTATTAAGAATGATAGAGACAACAATGTCTCTTAGTGAGTAATCAGACTTTAAAATTTCCCTATTAAAAATCCCTATAAAATTAATGTCTCTGTCTTTGAAGATTTAGGTTGGAACTACCCAGTCACACACAAAATCAAGCCAGATTTTTGCTTCAGTTAGAGCCATAGCTCTTTGAAAAAGAAAAGTTTCATGTTCCTAAAGATAGGCAGGAAGAAAAGCACATTTTTCAAAACCCATGGCAAGTAATTAGTGGTATGAAGTCTATTCAGAGATGTTCAAGGGACACTGCAGTGTGCATTTTTCTCCAGGTTCTGTCTTTGCACTTCCCCCAGGATGATCACTGTGACAGATGGGACATATACTGAGACATTCAGAAATATCAGTACAATGTGCTCACTATTATTGACCATGCATAGTGGCAAAGTTTTGAAAGTTTCCATTAAAGATCTCTGTCCCACTATGAAGCTTATAGTGTATTCTGCTTAATATATCTCATATAAGTTTTAAGTTATGACCTACAAAAAAACCAGATGAAGTCTGGATTTTCAAAGGGGAAGGGAGTTATATTAAACTTTCCACAACAGAGATGATAAACAGTCATGGATTTACCTTTCTTTTAGAGAAAGGAATGAAAGCAGGATATGGTTTATACAAATAAATAGACATGTTTGAGGGGAATATTAACAGTTATTAATAAATATTTTTTATTTTCAGTAACAAGTACTGACAACGTGAAAGACCATCAGGTTTAGATTTTAAAGTCAAATATGGGGAAGACTTCCCTAGTTTTGTTGCTGCTACAATTTCTCTTTGAAAATATGGGTAGGTCTCTGTCATGAGGTTTGTGGAACACTCTAATAAGAAATTGATTTTGATTATTCACATGAGTTTGATTCTGAATTCTAAGAACTTGCCAATAGTATTTATGTACAGAATAGATTTATAAGTTCACAGTAATTAAAAAGGCACAGAATATTGGAGCTCTTAAAGATTGTATTTAAATTACAAGTTTTTTCAGGGAAGTTTCAGTCATAAGGTAATATAAAATAGAAAATATAAAATAGTTAATATAAAAATAGAGAATATGACACAAATGAACTTATAAAACAGAAATAGACTCACAGACATTGAAAACGAATTTATGGTTACAAAAGGGGAAAGGGGTGGGGGAGAGATAAGTTAGAATTAGCAGTCACAAATTACTGTATATAATATAGATAAATAACAAGGTTCTACTGTATAGCACAAAGAAATATATTCAATATTCTATAATAAACCATAATGGAAAATATGAAAAATAATAAGTATATATATATGTGTGTGTATATATATATTTTACAAGTGTGTGTGTATGTGTATATATATATATATATAAACAAAATCTCAAGTTATTTTTTTTAATTGAAGCAAAATGATTTTTGCTCTATATCAGAAGTTAAAACATTGTAAATCAACTATACTTCAATTAAAAAAAATAACTTGAGATTTTGTTGCCTACAATACAAAGTGATACTCAGAAAAATACTATCACTTGTCTCTTGGTAACATTTTTTTTTTTTTTAATCAAGAATCTCTTTTATTGATTATCAGAAACATTACAAACATCTAATATGAACAAATTGTAACATGACAGTGATTAGTTTCAACAATTAATACATTTCAGATATAATATTATACATATTTCAATGCTATTCTCCCCAATCATCCCACCCTCTCCCGGTCCCAGAGTCCAAAAGTCTGGTCTATACATCGGTGTCTCTTTTGCTGTCTCGTAAATAGGGTTATTTTTGCCATCTTTCTAAATTCCATATATATGCATTAGTATACTGTATTTGTGTTTTCTTGGTAACATTTTGAATGGATTGTGTTATCTGTGGGGAGTATTCATAGTCTTGGGACATATCATGTCCAAAAAAATCAACTTTGTTCTCACAAACTTCTAACTTTTCTTTGCAAGCTTTTTTATTTATGTCCTAAGACTAATTATATTGATGGAGTCAGTTTATCACTAATATTTCTTATGTCTATACATGCAAAAATTCTCATAAAATATAGACAAACTGCATTTATGCTTTACATTCTGACATTAATGGGACTTCAGGGTTGACAGTCCTGTGTACTCATGATGAGAAAAAGTTGAACAAACAAAAAATTAACAACTTTTCTTAGATCCATCAGGGAATTGAAGTGTGTGAAAAACCATGGTCCTGAAAACTGGACAGGCAGACAGAAACAGAATCCCAGCTTAGCAAGAGCCAAAGCTATAGAAAGCATAAATGAGTAAGAACACATAGAGTAATAGACAAGTTACCAGAGGCTGAGTGCAGACCAGCTTGCATTAAAATTCCGGAGGGCTCCCTGTGTCCGTGGGTGTATGCAGAAAATATTTTTGTGAATTTTACTCCAGGAACCTTACCAGGTTCTCAGAGTGAAGGATGGAGAAATATACTTCAATCTTTGCAATAGATATCAGTGCAAATTAATTTTTTTTAATTTATAGCAATTTTTATAACAATTTTTGAACACATAGCAATGTCTATGACTTTTTTTTATTTGTAGCAATTTTTGAATAAAACACTGTCATAGAAATGAAGAAGGCTTTTGATGAACCCATCAGTATATTAGAAAAGGTCAAGGGAAAAAATAAATCAGTGAGCTTCAAGGTATGAAAGGCAGAGAGTAAAAAGAACAAAAAAACAAAAAAGAAAATTTTCAAGACTTGTGAGACAATTATAAAATGTGTACATATGTGTCATGAGACTAATAAAAGGAGAAATAAGACAACAGAAGAAAATATTTGAAGTAATAATGTCTGAGAATTGTCCAAAATTCATCAGGACACCAAAAATCATACATCTAGAAAAACTCATATTTAACAAAGGACAAGGAACAAAAAATATAATACACATACCATACTCAAATGACCGAAAATCAAAGACAAAGAGAAAATCTTGAAAAAGGCAGAGAGAAATAGAGATTTAGCTAAACAGAGGGATAATGATAAAAATTTATATTAGGCTTTTTCAGAAACTACAGAAGCAAGAAAGGCACAAAACACAATACTTAATGTGTTAGACACATAAATACACACATAACTAAAAATAACAACCTAGAATTCTGTGTCCAGCAAAATGACTTCAAAAATTGACTGAGAAATAAAGACTTTCCCAGACAACCAAAAACTCAGGAGTTTGCCACCTGTAGACCTACTTAAAAGTTCTTCAGGGAGAAGGAAAAATGTATTCACTTTAAAAACTCCCCAAACTGAAATTGGTTAAATTATGAAATTTTTGTCATTGTGAAATATGCCTTCTAAAGTAATCATTTAATGAATGACAGTCTGTACTGGAAAGGTCACAGAGTTACGTTTAAACTAAGACTAACCCAAAAGAGTTTAACAAAGTTCATATTTCTTCTCCAGCTCTGGAATGCCAGCCAAGGTATACATGAAGTCCCATTCTTAACTTCTTATCTTGGAATCTCTGCTATCATCACCAACTTCAAATTGTTGGTTTTCAAATATACCACTCTTATTGGCCTATTATTTTCTTAACTGCCAATTCCCATTGCTCAAACCACTTGTATTGTTACAGATGTCTTCAGTTTAAAGGAATCCACATTACCAGAATCTATCTGGTGGGGATTGTGGCTTGCACCTGGTTCTGCAAAGAAAGGTGTATACTCTTGGTCTTCCAAAGTGGGATTTCTAAATTTGTTTTCCTACACATATGCTATTACATAATGCTGTACAGATCCATGCAAATAATAACTGGTGAGTGTTGTGTCAGTCACACAGGAGGAGTGGCTTTTGCATGTAGCCAGGAATCTTAGCATCAGGTATAACATTCTTGCTCAGATGAATCCTGAGTTCTAACTAAAGTGAACTTAATTTAGGAACTCCCCTGTGGCTATGCATTTGACAGCCAACTTTCTCAGCATTTGAAGAAGTAAAAGAATGAATCAAAATCATACATATAGAGACCTGGTATATAAATATCATCACAAATGCATCAAGAACTTTTACTCAGAAAAAATGAGTATTTAGAATAAAGCCTATTATTCATGTCAAATAGGATGTCACTTTCAGCCATTCAAGAATACAGTTGAGTATTGATTCCTTTATAAGTGACAGGAACTAACCATTCAGATAAGAAGACGAAGAGGGAATTTTTGCTGTGGCATATGAGCAGAGTGCAGCAAGTTTTGGGAGGCAGACATATAAACCATCAATCATTACACTATCTCACAAGGAGAGTTTCTGTAGCATAATGATATCTCAGTAGGATTATCAGGTACACGAATGAACTCAGTCTTTTATTTGGGAGGAAGTTGGAAAGGATGAATGGTGTGTGGTGTGCTTATCTTTTCACAGAGAATGTAATTTTTTACTAAATTGTGGCTTAAATGGTATGTAAAATGTCCACAGGCTAAGATTGTTCTTTCTGAAAAAGTGTCAGGGGAATAAGTCCAAGAAGTGAGTTCAGAGGCAGTGGGGATGGCTGACCAAGATGCCCAGAGGGAGCAGAAGGGTGAGAAAACCCAGTTGTGGGGCTGAGTAGGGTTGGCCAGGCTGGCATGAAGGGCCTTATGTGCTTAGTGAGCTGTGAAGGGTCCCTGAGAAGAGGAGTCTGAAAGGCTTAGATGTTCAGCACACCCCCTTCTCCCCAACCCCTGCCCCTCCCTTACTCTCCCTCCTCTTGGATTAAGCTCTCTTGTCTGTGAAACCCATTGGCAGGTTTACTGGGCTAAGATGAGCTACCTTTGACCAAGGCCTGTCTACTCACACACCTCCAGCTCCCAGAGTCACTGCCCCATCTGTCTGTCTGTCAATCCTCACCTCCAGGAAAGGTTGTGCAGCCTGAGACCCCAATTCCATTGTCCCTGTGTGCACCCTTCTCTTGGAGGAACCCTTCATGCCTTCTTCGTGTTGCTCATTAATCATGTTGGGGGGGGGGGTCTTGGAGCCTCTGTTTGTGTGGAGTTCTGTAAATATAATGGGTTCACACAAGGAAGTGATTTTGATTGGGGGAATGTTGTTGATTTGCTACACGTGAAATGGGAGTTAAGAAAAACCTAAAGACTCTGTAATGACCTGTAAAAGACTTAATGATTTGTATTGTATAGTGAACTAAATGTCTGTAATTTTGTACCTTATATGCCTTCCCACCATATGACCAATAGCCTCTAAATAATGTTCAGGTACCAGTGTTTCTTAGTATGTGTGCAGGATATGTGTACTATACTTTATGCAGAAAACCAAGATTCACCTCCCAGAAACTAAAAGATCTTATAAAATTTGACACAACTCTGCTTGACTTGACATTGTTATTCAGATTTCATATACATGAAAATTATCTACAGAAAAATTCACTCAATTTTAGCTATGAACCTTCTTCAGTAATATGAGTTTTCTGGCTGTGTTTAGTTAATGTTTTTTTATTGCTTGGAACAGAATGATCCACTTACTTCTTAATATTTTTCTCTAAGCATGATATTACTTAATTTCAAATTATTTTGTAAGGATTGAGGTATACATAGCATTTAAACAGTCATCTCTGGATTCACTGCCCAGTATAGGAAATGATGCTTAAATTCTAAAATTAGTCACAAATGGGAATTTGATAGTTATAATGTGTTAAGAGGTTAAATTATGTTGCCCCCAAAACCCAAATGTTCAAGTCCTAATTTGTATTACTTATGAATGTGAATTTATTTGAAGAGAGAGTCTTTACAGAGATAATTAAAATGAAGTCATTAGCGTAGGCCTTCATGGAATATGACTGATGACAATATAAAAAGGGGAAGTTTGGACATAGACAGGAAAGACAATATGAGGAGACACAGGAGGAAGACAGCCATTTAAAAGTGAAGAAAAGAGAGACTTAGAACAGATCCTTCCCTCACAGCCCTCAGAAGGAACCAACCTTTCAGTATCTTGACTTTAGTCTTTTAGCCTACAGAACTGTGAGACAATAAATTTGTGTTGTTTATAGCCACCTAGACTATAGTATTGGAGAAGGCAGTGGCACCCCACTCCAGTACTCTTGCCTGGAAAATCCCATGGACGGAGGAGCCTGCTAGGCTGCAGTCCATGGGGTCACTAAGAGTTGGGCATGACTGACCGACTTCACTTTCACTTTCCACTTTCATGCATTGGAGAAGGAAATGGCAACCCACTCCAGTGTTCTTGCCTGGAGAATCCCAGGGACAGAGGAGCCTAGTGAGCTGCCATCTATGGGGTTGCACAGCGTTGGACACGACTGAAGCGACTTAGCAGCAGCAGCAGACTATAGTATTTTGTTATGAAGTCCTCTATCAAATACCATGTATGTATTTCTAGTTCACTACATATGTTGTGATCAATAATAGTACATATTCTGCTTTGCACATTTTAAACAACTATAAAAATGGTGTCATACTCATTTGCTTTTCTCTTTTTGTTGTTGTTCGGTTGTTAAGTAGTGTTTGACTCTGCAACCTGCAGCCTCTACACCAGGCTCCTCAGTCCTTCACTTGTCTCCCAGGGATTGCTCAGATTTAAATCCATTGAGTTTGTGATGCTATCTAACCATTTATCCTCTGCTGATCCTTTCTGTTTTGCCTTCAGTCTTTCCCAGCATCAGGGTCTTTCCCAATGAATTGGCTGTTCGTATCAGGTAGCCAAAGTATTGGAGTGCTAGTTTCAGCAACAATCCTTCCAATAAATATTCAGTGTTGATTTCCTTTAGGATTGACTGGTTTGATCTCCTTGCAGTCCAAGGGACTTTCAAAAGTTTTCTCTAGCACTACAATTTGACAGCATCAGTTCTTTGGCCTTCAGCCTTATTTATGGTTCAATTCTCACATATGTACATGACCACTGTTGTTAGTTAATGTTATATTTGAGAGATACATCTTTGAGTAATGTTTTGGTTATATATTCTCAATGCTGTACAGAATATTTCTTCACTTTCTCTGTACTACTTGCCCCACTTCTAACACACCACTCTCAGCCTTGACCCAACCCTTCTTGTGTGGAGAGGTTGTAGGCATAGTCAGGTAAGTAAGGGTCAGTTCAATTGCATAAGCATACAATCCTTACAGGCATTTATGGGCTATCTACCTGCCCTTCACATAGAAAACCTGGAGAATGTTGATTTTGTGTGTAACTCTTTCTACTGGAGCGAGACCTCTTCAGTAATGTAATGTAATTATGTGAGTTACATTTTTTCTGATTCTTATTACATTATATCACCTTCTATTTTCCCCAGTTTTAAATCTTTCTCATATTTGAGTCATTGGGCTTTCTGTTTTTTCTCCATAGTGGTTAAGTGTTCCACTGATTATTTTATTCATGCTGTAGTTTTGTCTCCATTTTCATCCATTTGTCCTGAGTGCTCTTCAGCTGCTGTTTGTTTTGCATGTTAGTTTTGTACTTTAAAATATATTTATATGGATCATTTTATTTTTTCCTTTTAAAAATAAGCATCCTTGAGGTAGAAGAGACTTACTCAGATCATGCATTCACAACCTTCTTGAGTAAGGATAAAGTAAAAATCAGATTTTCTAAAGATTAATTTTCATATTGTCCTACACTTTTATTTCTGCAAGTGTTTACATTTTATTTCTTCCTAAACAATTGAGATATGAACTGAACACTTTACCCAGTGAAAAATTTCTCTCTCTCTCTTTCTTCCATGAAAATGTGGTACCATACAGACTGATACTTTCTGAAAATATGGCTAGCTTGCCTCTCAGTGCTCTTCTCATTTGGCCTACCCCCGTGTTTCTCAAATTTAATGTAAATACACCCCCAAGATTCATGGGGTCGCAAAGAGTCAGACATGACTGAGCTACTGATCTGATCTGATCTGAACAGTGCCATCAAATATTTTAATTTCAATTAAAAGCTGTATTAGTTTGCTAGGGCTCCCAGAATGAGGTAGCACTGACTGGGTGGTTTAAATAACAGGAATTCATTTATTCACACTTCTAGAGGCAAGAAGTTCAAAGTCAAGTTATTGGCAGGATTGGTGCCTTCTAAGGGTCATGAAGTAAGGGTCTGTCCCAGGCATCTCTCCATGGCTTTTGGATGATTGTCTTTGCCCTGTGTTGTTTCCACATTGTCTTCCTTTTGGATCTATGTCCAGATTTCTTCTTCTTAGGAATTAGTCCCATTGCATTAAAGTAATTCTAATGAACTCATTTTTTCTTAGGTATCTCTGTCAAAACTGTCCCCAATTACAGTCACACTTATCAGTTCAGTTCAGTTCAGTCACTCAGTCATGTCCAACTTTTTGGTACCCCATGAATTGCAGCATTCCAGGCCTCTGTCCATCACCAACTCCCGGAGGTCACCCAGACTCACGTCCATCGAGTCAGTGATGCCATCCAGCCATCTCATCCTCTGTTGTTCCCCTTCTCCTCCTGCCCCCAATCCCTCCCAGCATCAGAGTCTTCTCCAATGAGTCAACTCTTCACATGAGGTGCCCAAAGTACTAGAGTTTCAGCTTTAGCATCATTCCTTCCAAAGAAATCCCAGGGCTGATCTCCTTCAGAATGGACTGGTTGGATCTCCTTGCAGTCCAAGGGACTCTCAAGAGTCTTCTCCAACACCACAGTTCAAAAGCATCAATTCTTCGGCACTCAGCCTTCTTCACAGTCCAACTCTCACATCCATACATGACCACAGGACCATAGCCTTGACTAGACAAACCTTTGTTGGCAAAGTAATGTCTCTGCTTTTGAATATGCTATCTAGGTTGGTCATAACTTTCCTTCCAAGGAGTAAAAGCGTCTTTTAATTTCATGGCTGCAGTCACCATCTGCAGTGATTTTGGAGCCCCCAAAATAAAAGTCTGACACTGTTTCCACTGTTTCCCCATCTATTTCCCACGAAGTGATAGGATTGGATGCCATGATCTTTGTTTTCTGTATGTTGAGCTTTAAGCCAACTTTTTCACTCTCCACTTTTGCTTTCATCAAGAGGCTTTTTAGTTCCTCTTCACTTTCTGCCATAAGGTTGGTGTCATCTGCATATCTGAGGTTATTGATATTTCTCCAAGCAATCTTGATTCCAGCTTGTGTTTCTTCCAGTCCAGCGTTTCTCATGATGTACTCTGCATATAAATCACACTTATAGATAAGTATAAAAGTTTAATACTTCAACATTTGAATTTTGATGGGGCACAAATCAGCCAATGAAACGATCCTCATCCCTTTGCTCTTTCTATCTAGAAAATTAATTCTGTACATTGTTATTAAAATAAATTAGATATTATCCTTATTTATGGAGAAGGTAATGGCACCCCATTCCAGTACTCTTGCCTGGAAAATCCCATGGATGGAGGAGCCTGGTACGCTGCAGTCCATGGGGTCGCTAAGAGTCAGACATGACTGAGCGACTTCACTTTCTCTTTTCACTTTCATGCATTGGAGAAGGAAATGGCAACCCACTCCAGTGTTCTTGCCTGGAGAATCCCAGGGACGGGGAAGCCTGGTGGGCTGCCGTCTAGGAGGTCACACAGAGTCGGACACGACTGAAGTGACTTAGCATAGCATAGCATCCTTATTTATACATTCGATGTAACCACTAATTTATCTACTTGTTTATATGTGTCAAAAGTTATTTGTTGAGAAATTGGCTATCAGTAGACTTGTCCTTGATTTTTTTTTCCTTGTTGGTTATCCATTTTATTTTTTTTATTTTTATGTTTTTAATATAAATTTATTTATTTTAATTGGAGTCTAATTACTTTACAATATTGTGTTGGTTTTGCCATACATTGACATGAATCTGCCACGGGTGTACACGTGTTCCCCATCCTAAACCCCCCTCCCATGCTTAAGAAAGTTTTATTATATTTTGAGTTCTGTAGGTGTATTATTATGTGTCTAATACACTCTGAGTAAATTGAATGATGTAATCCTACATTTGATATGTTATATCTGACGCTAAGCTGTCCTTTTTTTTTTTTTTAAAGAAACCATCAATTATCTTATTACACAGTATTTCTCCTTTATTATTACTACTTTCTCCTGAATTTTAATAGATATATATAATAGTCCAACTTATTTCTAACCTCCAGGTACCTGTCCCTCTCTAACATCTTTTTTCTCATAATTTTTTTTACTGCATTTGAATATTTTCTAAAACTCCACTATGTAGTTCATTGACTTTCTTTTAAATATTTATAATTGCAAGTTTAACTTTTAAGAAAATTCAATAATTTTTATTAAGGCATTAAGTACAAAAAAATTACCTATTTAGACTATATAAATTATTTAATTTGATAACAATGACAACACCACTGTCATCCAATTTTTTCGTCTGTTTTATTTTTCCCCAGATAATCTCCATCTGCTCTTGAATTAAGAAGAGCATTGATCTTCTACTTTGAATTTTCTAGAATGTCATATACATGGAATGAGAGCACACTTACAATTTTGTGCCTGTTTTATTTTTTTGAGATATAGCCACGTTGCTGAATATGTCAAAAGTGTGTGTCTTTTTAATACTGATATTGCAAAGTTTATTTATTCACCTGTTGGTAAATAGTAACATGAAAAAAATGATTATGATCCACCCATTTTCTAATTTCTAATGGCCGATATTAAAAAAAGACTATTAATGACAAAATTGATGCAGATTTGGAATGACTAGGGCTCACATATTATTGGGAAGAATGCAGAATTGCACAACAATTTTGGAGAAAAGTTAGTAATATAAAATTTTTAATTTCTTATAAAATCAAGTATAAATATATTATGACCCAAGAAATGTCATTTTAAATGTTTAACCAGGGGAGATAAAAACATGAATACATGAACAAATATATGCATATATATATATATATATATATATATATATATATATACACAAATATATATCTTTAGGTGAGAATATTTACAAGATTATCTATAATAATAGCTAAAAATCAGAATCAGTTGTTTTACATTGGCTTATTTTTAACTACAAGTAGTAATATTTGATTTAATTTCAAAATTTTCTAATTTTTTATATCTTTTAAATCCCTTACAGTTATACTGTGGAAGTGACAAATAGATTCAAAGGATTAGATATGATATAGACAAAGTGCCTGAAGAACTACGGACGGATGTCCATAACATTGTACAGGAGACTGTTATCAATACCACACTCAAGAAAAAGAAATGCAAAAGGGCAAAATGATTGTCTGAGCTGGCCTTACAAATAGCTGAGAAAAGAAGCAAAGGCAAAGGGGAAAAGGAAAGATACATCCATATGAATGCAGTTCCAAAGAATATCAAGGAGAGAGATAAGAAAGCCTTCCTAAGTGATCAATGCAAAGAAATAGAGGAAAACAATAAAATGGGAAAGACTAGAGATCTCTTCCAAAAAATTAGAGGTACCAAGGGAACATTTCATGCAAAGATGGGCACAATAAAGGACAGAAAGCTATGGACCTAAGAGAAGCAGAAGACATTAAGAAGAGGTGGTGGCAAGAATACATAGATCAGATCAGATCAGATCAGTCGCTCAGTCGTGTCTGACTCTTTGGGACCCCATGAACTGCAGCACGCCAGGCCTCCCTGTCCATCACCAACTCCCGGAGGTCACTCAGACTCACATCCATCAAGTCAGTGATGCCATCCAGCCATCTCATCCTCTGTCGTCCCCTTCTCCTCCTGCCCCCAATCCCTCCCAGCATCAGAGTCTTCTCCAATGAGTCAACTCTTCACATGAGGTGGCCAAAATACTGGAGTTTCAGCTTGAGCATCATTCCTTCCAAAGAAATCCCAGGGCTGATCTCCTTCAGAATGGACTGGTTGGATCTCCTTGCAGTCCAAGGGACTCTCAAGAGTCTTCTCCAACACCACAGTTCAAAAGCATCAATTGTGCAGCACTCAGCCTTCTTCACAGTCCAGCTCTCACATCCATACATGACCACAGGAAAGACCATAGCCTTGACTAGGCGAACCTTTGTTGGCAAAGTAATGTCTCTGCTTTTCAATATGCTATCTAGGATGGTCATAACTTTCCTTCCAAGGAGTAAGCATCTTTTAATTTCATGGCTGAACTATACTAAAAAGATTTTAATGAGCCAGATAACCATGATGGTATGATCACTCACCTAGAGCCAGACATCATGGAGTCTGAAGTCAAGTGCGCCTTAGGAAGCATCACTATGAACACAGTCAGTGGAGGTGATGGAATTCCAGCTGAGCTATCTGAAATCCTGAAAGATGATGCTGTGAAAGAGCTGTACTGAATGTGCCAGCAAATTGGGAAAACTCAGCAGAGCCCACAGGACTGGAAAAGTTCAGTTTTCATTCCAATTCCAAAGAAAGGCAGTGCCAAAAATGTTCAAATTACTGCACAATTGCACGCATCTCATACACTTGTAAAATAATGCTGAACATTCTCCAAGCTAGGCTTCAACAGAATGTGAACCAGTCCTTCCAGGTGTTCAAGCTGGATTTAGAAAAGGTAGAGGAACCAGAGATCAAATTACCAACATCTGCTGGATCATAGAAAAAGCAAGAGAGTTCCAAAAAAAAACCCATCTACTTCTGCTTCATTGAGTATGCCAAATAAAACCTTTAACTGTATGGATCACAACAAACTCTGGAAAATTCTTCAAGAGATGAGAATACTAGACCATCTGACCTGCCTCCTGAAAAATCTTTATGCAGGCCAAGAAGCAACAGTTAGTACCGTACATGGAACAATGGATGGGTTCCAAACTGAGAAAGGAAAATGTCAAGGCTGTATTTTATCACCCTGTTTATTTAACTTATGTGTAGAGTACAGCATGTGAAATGTATGGCTGGATGAAGTACAAACTGAAATCACGATTACTGGGAGAAATATCAGTAACCTCGGATATATAGATGACACCTCCCTTATGGCAGAAAGGGAAGAGTAACTAAAGAGCCACTTGATGAAAATGAAAGACGAGAGTGAAAAAGCTGAACTCATGTTAAAACTCAGCATTCAAAAAACTAATATCATGGCATCTGGTCCCATTACTTCATAGCAAATAGATTGGGAAACAATGGAAACAGTGACAGAATTTATTTTCTTGGGCTCCAAAATCACTGCACAGAGTGACTGCAGCCATGAAATTAAAAGATGCTTGCTCATTGGAAGAAAAACTATGACCAACCTAGAGAACATAATAAAAAGCAGATATATTACTTTGCTAACAGATGTCTGTCTAGTCAAAGCTTTGGTTTTTCCATTAGTCATGAATGTATGTGAGAGTTGGACCCTAGAGAAAGCTGCTGCTGCTGCTGCTAAGTCGCTTCAGTCGTGTCGGACTCTGTGCGACCCCATAGACGGAAGCTCACCAGGCTCCCCCGTCCCTGGGATTCTCCAGGCAAGAATACTGGAGTGGGTTGCCATTTCCTTCTCCAATGCATGAAAGTGAAAAGTCAAAGTGAAGTCGCTCAGTCGTGTCCGACTCTTAGCGACCCCATGGACTGGAGCCTACCAGGATCCTCCATCCGTGGGATTTTCCAGGCAAAAGTACTGGGGTGGGGGTGCCATTGCCTTCCCCGAGAGAAAGCTGAAGGGCCAACAAATTGATGCTTTTGTGGTGTTGGAGAAGACTCTTTAGAGTCCCTTGGACTGCAAGGAGATCAATCAGTCAATCCTAAAGAAAATTAGTCCTGAATATTCATTGGAAGGGCTGATGCTGAAGCTTAACCTCCAATACTTTGGCCACCTGATGTGAAGAACTGACTCATTTGAAAAGATGCTGAATGCTTGGAAATATTGAAGGCAGGGAGGAGAAGGGGATGACAGAAAATGGGACAGTTGGATGGCATCACTGACTCAATGGACATGAGTTTGAGTGTGCTCCGGGAGTTGTTGATGGACAGGGAAGCCTGGTGTTCTGCAGTCCATGGGGTTGCAAAGAGTTGGACACGACTGAGCGACTGATCTGAACTGATTTTTAGATTTAAAGCCTTTTAGTTTTAAATAATTTTAAGTCTGTCTTATTTTACCTTTTGATCATTCTGTTTGAAATCCTTATATGTCTAATTGGGGCATTATTGGTTTTGTTTGATTTTCATGGTGGTTTTTTTTTTTGTTTTAGTTGTATAATTTTTGATAGTAAGCATTTATTTAAGCTCTGTTAGTGAGAATATTGTTAGATATATCTGAAAATATCCCCCTTATACTGCATGGGGCCACCTCATTCGACAGAACCAGGTTATAATAATGTCCAAGTAATGTGATAATATATATTATGCAATAATTTCTGGCTAGAGCAGTGATTTTAAATTCTCAGAGGACTGTTTATTTTTTAAACTCAGAGCCTAAACTAAAGGAAATTTTTCCTTAGTTACTTTCCCAGCAGCTCCATTACTTTGTAGCTGTCTCTTTCTTTCAGTGGGTATCATTTCCCGTGTCTGTGAGGGTCTAACAGCTGTGAGAACTAACAGCTCTGTTAGTTGGTTAGACCCAAGTATTTGTCTTTAATAATCTATATGGTTATTAAAGCCCAAGTGTCCTGATCTCAAAATTTGAGAATTTCCCAAGGTCAGTTTACCTTTAGTATTAGCTTATGGTATCACTACAAGGGAAATAGATGGAGAAACAGTGGAAACAGTGTCAGACTTTATTTTTCTGGGATCCAAAATCACTGCAGATGGTGACTGCAGCCATGAAATTAAAAGACGCTTACTCCTTGGAAGGAAAGTTATGACCATCCTAGATAGCATATTGAAAAGCAGAGACATTACTTTGCCAACAAAGGTTCGCCTAGTCAAGGCTATGGTCTTTCCTGTGGTCATGTATGGATGTGAGAGCTGGACTGTGAAGAAGGCTGAGCGCTGCACAATTGATGCTTTTGAACTGTGGTGTTGGAGAAGACTCTTGAGAGTCCCTTGGACTGCAAGAAGATCCAACCAGTCCATTCTGAAGGAGATCAGCCCTGGGATTTCTTTGGAAGGAATGATGCTCAAGCTGAAACTCCAGTATTTTGGCCACCTCATGTGAAGAGTTGACTCATTGGAGAAGACTCTGATGCTGGGAGGGATTGGGGGCAGGAGGAGAAGGGGACGACAGAGGATGAGATGGCTGGATGGTATCACTGACTCGATGGATGTGAGTCTGGGTGACCTCCGGGAGTTGGTGATGGACAGGGAGGCCTGGCGTGCTGCAGTTCATGGGGTCGCAAAGAGTAGGACACGACTGAGTGACTGATCTGATCTGATCAGTTCACTCTTTATTTGGGGGGTTCTGAATTTTGTCCTTTGTTGTTCTTTAGTCGCTAAATTGTGTCTGACTCTTTTGCGACCCCATGGACCATAGCCCACCAGGCTTCTCTATCCATGGAATTTCACAGGAAAGAATACTGGAATGGGATGCCTTTTCCTTCTCTAGGGGATCTTTCTGACCCAGGGATTTAACCCACATCTTCTGTCTTGGCAGGTGAGTTCTTTATCACTGAGCCACCAGGGAAGCCTAGCTAGTACCTACCACATTGCTTAGCTGTTTAGCTTAACCCACAGTCTTAGTTTTATTCCTAACTGTGGAAATCAATCAAAACTTTTGTAGACGTGAAAGGGAAAATGAGCTCTGAGTTTTTTCTCCTGAAAGCCTATTTCTTTTTCTCAATCAACTCCACCAGTTGAATAGTACGGAGTAAAGGCTTTTACAATAAGGCTTTTTCATTGTACACGTCAGATCTGTGTGGTTCAGACAGTGCTGAGGTTGAGTGATTTATTAGAGCCTGAGGAAATCCATTTCAGCTAACTCATATGGAATCAATATTGTCCATGAAAAATGGAAACTTTTGGAAAACTGCAGCAGATTCTAATTCAGATCTTTTTGGCAGAAGATGGGTCATGTCCACACTGAAGCCACTAGGGGGTAGAGAATGAGGATCACCAGTGGGTTCATATCATTCAGGATTCTCCCTAGGAAAGAGGACAGATTGTCAGTCTGCCTCACCTGAGTACACTGGGGTCAGAGACACACAGTGCATGGAACATCTGCTGGTAGAAGTGGGAGTTTTGCAGTAGACACCAGCAATGATACACCTCAGGGCATGGGACAGGTCTGGGAAGGTTAGAAAATATAAAGTAGCTTCAGAAAGCATCCCACATATCTGGTATTTGAAATATCTCCCCTATGTGGATGTATGAAGTTCAGCTTCCAGTTGGTGGTTCCATTGCCAAGGCTATTTTCAGAGTTTTTCTCTTTTATGAGTCATACTATGTGGAGCAAGGATAAAGAATGTTCCCCGATACTCTCTTAGACCTCTCTCTAGAGTGAAGGTTCTGGTCCAAATTAACTTAGTAAATGCAGACAAAGAAGCACTGAAACTGCTACATCCATGAGTCCTCTTTTCATTGTGAACTTTCATGGGCCAAGGAAGGAGGGATAGCCTATAGAAGGCTGAATTTGCTGAACACATAAGGCCTTGCTTCAGTGTGATGTCTCTGGTCTTTAATGAGGCTGGCATTATCAACACATTTCCCATATTCAGTTCATCCACAGGCTTTACTATGGTGTGAACTTTCTTGTGTTGACTAAGGTATGGTTTACTGATGTATGCTGTCCACATTCACTGCATACAAAAGGGTTTGCTACCCCATGAATTATTTTATGTATTTTAATGTAAGAACTATGGCTAAAGAATTTCCCACATTCATCACACTCACAAAACTTCTGTCTAGTGTAGATTTTCTGGTGCTCAACAGGTACATCTTTATGCATAAAAGCTTTCCCACAACTGCCGGACATAGAAAGCTTTTCTCCACTGAGAATTTTCTGTTGCTGTGTAAGTGTGTCTTTGCAACTGAAGGCTTTCCTAGATGTGTTGCATACATAAGGTTTTGCTCCAGTGTGAATTATCTGATGCTGAATGAAGTGAGATATTCTGTCAAAAGGATTTCCCATATTGAGCACACTCAAAACACCTTGAATCTGTGTAAGTTCTCTGGAACTTTTGAGGCTGGAGTTGTAGCTGAAACCTTTCCCACCGTCATTGCACTAATAAAGCATCACTCTGCTGTGAATTTTCCTGTGATAGAAAGTAGCAGCTGTAGCTAAAGAGCATCTCATGTTCATCACACTCATAAGCCTTTTCTCCTATGTGTATTTCCTGGTACTGAACGTAATCCTCTTTGTGGCTATAAGCTTCCCCACTTTCACTGCACTGGTAATCCCTTTGCCTGATGTGAAGGGCCTCCTAACACTCAGCACTCCTGTATGGATTCTCCCAGTTGTGAATGGCACAGTTCTGGACAAGTCCAGAGCCAGCCAAGAAGTCTTCCTTATGTTCCCTGCACATACAGGCCTTCCCTAACATGGCATCTGCAGCTATCCACAGAGGAGGCCCAGACCTTTTCTTTTCTGGACACTGACTCTCCACAGAGAGAGAAATCCGCTGCCTCTGGATTTGGTCAAGGTTTACACTGAACCAGAGGGCTTTCCCACATGATATACATGGATACGGTTGCTGCCCAGGAGGTGCTCCCTGTTGGCCAGCCAGCTGCAAAATGCCTTTGAAGATCAGGTTACACATGTCACATGGGTGGATCTTTTGGATTGAAAGACCCACCTGGAGAGTTTGCACATTTGATATTCTTACAGAAACATGCTGATCAGAATATGCCTCTCTATCCTTCACAAAAGAGCCTCTTGATGCATGTGAAAGAGGAGAGTGAAAAAGCTGGCTTAAAACTCAGCATTGAAAAAATGAAGATCATAGCATCCAGTCCCATCACTTCATGGCAAATAGATGGGGGTTAAAATGGAAACAGTGACAGATTTTATTTTTCTGGGATCCAAAATCAGTATGGATGGTGACTCCAGCCATAAAATTAAAAGATGCCTGCTCCTCATAAGAAAAGCTATGACAAACTGAGCATATTGAAAAGCAGAAATGTCAGTTTGCTGACAAAGGTCCATATAGTCAAAGCTATGGTTTTTCCATTAGTCATGTATGGATGTGAGAGTTGGACTGTAAATAAGGCTTGAGATCAGATCAGATCAGTCGCTCAGTCGTGTCTGACTCTTTGCGACCCCATGAACTGCAGCACGCTAGGCCTTCCTATCCATCACCAGCTCGCGGAGGTCACCCAGACTCACATTCATCGAGTCAGTGATGCCATCCAGCCATCTCATCCTCTGTCGTCCCCTTCTCCTCCTGTCCTCAATCCCTCTCAGCATCAGAGTCTTCTCCAATGAGTCAACTCTTCGCATGAGGTGGCCAAAATACTGGAGTTTCAGCTTGAGCATCATTCTTTCCAAAGAAATCCCAGGGCTGATCTCCTTCAGAATGGACTGGTTGGATCTCCTTGCAGTCCAAGGGACTCTCAAGAGTCTTCTCCAACACCACAGTTCAAAAGCATCAATTGTGCAGCGCTCAGCCTTCTTCACAGTCCAGCTCTCACATCCATACATGACCACAGGAAAGACCATAGCCTTGACTAGGCGAACCTTTGTTGGCAAAGTGATGTCTCTGCTTTTGAATATGCTATCTAGGTTGGCCATAACCTTCCTTCCAAGGAGTAAGCGTCTTTTAATTTCATGGCTGCAGTCACCATCTGCAGTGATTTTGGAGCCCAGAAAAAGAAAGTCTGACACTGTTTCCACTGTTTCTCCATCTATTTCCCATGTAGTGATGGGACCAGATGCCATGATCTTCGTTTTCTGAATGTTGAGCTTTAAGCCAACCTTTTCACTCTCCACTTTCACTTTCATCAAGAGGCTTTTTAGTTCCTCTTCACTTTCTGCCATAAGGGTGGTATCATCTGCATATCTGAGATTATTGATATTTCTCCCAGCAATCTTGATTCCAGCTTGTGTTTCCTCCAGTCCAGCATTTCTCATGATGTACTCTGCATATAAGTTAAATAAACATGGTGACAATATACAGCCTCGACGTACTCCTTTTCCTATTTGGAACCAGTCTGTTGTTCCATGACCAGTTCTAACTGTTGCTTCCTGACCTGCATACAGATTTCTCAAGAGGCAGATCAGGTGGTCTGGTATTCCCATCTCTCTCAGAATTTTCCACAGTTTATTGTGATCTACACAGTCAAAGGCTTTGGCATAGTCAATAAAGCAGAAATAGATGTTTTTTTCTGGAACTCTCTTGCTTTTTCCATGACCCAGCGGATGTTGGCAATTTGATCTCTGGTTCCTCTGCCTTTTCTAAATCCAGCTTGAACATCAGGAAGTTGACGGTTCACATATTGCTGAAGCCTGGCTTGGAGAATTTTGAGCATTACTTTACTAGCATGTGAGATGAGTGCAATTGTGCGGTAGTTTGAGCACTCTTTGGCATTGCCTTTCTTTGGGATTGGGATGAAAACTGACCTTTTCCAATCTTGTGGCCACTGCTGAGTTTTCCAAATTTGCTGGCATATTGAGTGCAGCACTTTCACAGCATCATCTTTCAGGATTTGGAACAGCTCCACTGGAATTCCGTCTTAGCACTGAAGAATTGCTGCTTTTGAACTTTGGTGTTGGAGAATACTTTTGAGAGTCTCTTTGATTGCAAGGAGATCAAACCAGTCAGTTCTAAAGGAAATCAACCCTGAATATTCATGGGAAGGACTGATGTTGAAGCTGAAGCTCCAATACTTTGGGTATCTGATGCAAAGAGTCAGCTCACTGGAAAAGATTCTGATGCTGGAAAAGATTGAGTGCAAGAGGAGAAGAGGGCAACAGAGGATGAGATTATTGGATGGAATCACTGACTCAGAGACGTAGTCATGGAAAAGGAAACCTGGTGTTCTGCAGTTCATGGGGTCAGAAAGAGTCAGATATGACTTAGTGGATGAAAAAATTCTTCACACTGTACCTACAAGTAAGGCCAGGGCTTTCCTGGATCACCTCTGTTTTGACTGGAGCTATGTCTACCCTGTCAAGAACCCTGGGCTCTCTCTCTGGCTCAAGTTGAGAAATCAAACGGTGTCTGAAAATTGCAAGTTACCCTTTATTTTATGGGTGCTGGATTTTGTCCTTAACTTTGATTAATTTAACTCTGTATTTAAAAGCATGTTGAGTTTGGGGTGTCCTTTCTGTATTCTGGAAGTTTGTGGAGTTCTCTTTATTGTGGAGTTTCCTCACTGTGTGTGGGTTTGTACAGGTGGCTTGTCAAGGTTTCTTGGTTAGAGAAGCTTGTGTCCGTGTTCTGGTGGGTGGAGCTGGATTTCTTCTCTCTGGAGTGCAATGAAGTGTCCAGTAATGAGTTATGAGGTGTCTATAGTTTTGGAGTAACTTTGGGCAGACTGTATATTGGAGCTCAGGGCTGTATTCCTGTATTGCTGGAGAATTTGCATGATATGTCTTGCTCTGGAACTTGTTGGCCCTTGTGTGGTGCTTGGTTTCAGTGTAGGTATGGAGGCCTTTGATGAGCTCCTGTCAATTAATGTTTCCTGGAGTCAGGAGTTTCCTGGAGTCAGGGTTTGGACTTAAGTCTCCTGCTTCTGGTTTTCAATCTATTTTTGTGGGAGAGGAAGAGGGTGGGATGATTTAGGAGAATGACATTGAAACATGTATAAGATCATATATGAAACGAGTTGCCAGTCCAGGTTTGATGCATGATACTTGATGCTTGCAGCTGGTGCACTGGGATGACCCAGAGGGATGGTACGGGGAGGGAGGAGGGAGGAGGGTTCAGAATGGAGAACACGTGTATACCTGTGGCAGATTCATGTTGATATATGGCAAAACCAAAACAATATTGTAAAGTTAAATATACATATAAAAAAATAAAAGCATGCTTGTTATATCAATCAAACATTTATAGTATTTTTTAATTTTAATTATTTTAGAGGGAGAGTGTATCAGGTATCTATTCTGTATGTGCCAGAAAATGTAAATTTCTACTCCTCTCTTAATCCAGGTTTTGATAAAGTGTATTATTTTTTCACAACTATATTCTCTCTCATTGCTCTTGGTGTAGACAGAGTATATTTTCCAGATTTAGTACATTTGAATTTGTGATTGTGGATTTGGCAATTGTGATCTGTTTTGATCCTGGACTGTGAACAAAACAGACTGTACTCTAAATCTGTGAAAATATTTTAAATTAACTTGAGTGGTTGGACAGCTCCTTCATTTCAATTCCTAAAATGAGATGACCTAAAGAAGAGATGAAAGAGCTGCTTGTTATTGTTATCCATAATCAATTTGGGATTGTGTGTTTCCATAGCAAATATTGAGTAATACACCAATGAGTCTGACTTTCATTCCACCTTGTTTCTTGTTTCTTTCACTATTGATGAGACTGATACTGGGCTATGCTTTCCTGACTATCTTCTTTGTTTTTGATAAGTAAAAAACTAAAAATAAGAAAAGAGGAAAGCAGAATATAAAACTGATAAACTGATAAAAAAAATTGTAATATGATAGTCATAAACTCAACAGTGCAATTGCATTAAATATAGATTCAACAAATTATCCATGTAAAGATTAATATTGTCAAACTTTATTAAAGAAAAGTCAAACTATGTGCTGGTTTCAAGAGATATATTTTAAATATAATGATGTTACATAAAGATGAAAGGAAAAGGATGGAAAGATACTTTGTGAACACAAAGGAAAGCTAATGTGGCACTACTAATATCAAATAAAAATATGTTAAAGTAAGTAGCATTGTTAAAGATAAATGTTGTATCCTCAGTATTAATTTTTTTTTTTTTACCTGGTCTTTTTAAGTTACTTGAACAGTTTTTGAAAATTAGTTTAATTAACACTAAATTACAAAGTGCACATATTAAGTAGAGCAAAAGTGAACCATAATATTACATTATACAAAGATACAAAATAATGATTGTCAGCTAATTTGCACTGTGCAAGTCTCTCATTCTCTCAAGATACCTCACTACACATGGATTTCTATTATATAGGGCTTCCCTGGTGGTTCAGATGGTAAAGAATCTACCTGCAATGTGCGAGACAGGGGTTTGATCTCTGGGTCAGGAAGATCTCCTGGAGAAGGGAATGGCTACCCACTACAGCATTCTTGCCTGGAGAATTCCATGGACAGAGGAGCCTGCAGGCTATAGTCCATGGGGTTGCAATGAGTTGAGTCAAGCAACTATGTAGTGAAATTTGATAATTATTAGTACAACTGAATTTCTCTTAAAATCATAACCTTGAATTAAAGAAAACAATGATTAAATCTGGATAGAATTATAGAACTGGCAAAATGAATCTATGTAGATTTAGAAATAAGGATATTGGTTACCCTTGGTGAGAGGACTTGTAACAGGAAAGAAATATAAGGGAGCTTTGAAGGTTCTGTTAAGTATGTTGTTTCTTGATCCAGGTGATTACTTAACAGATGAATTCACTTTGTGAAAGTTCATCAAGCTTTACAATTATGAACCGTACACTTTTCTGTGTATGCAATAATTTGTTTTCAATAGAAATACAATGCTAAAAGAATATTTTGATAAAACAAAAATATCACTAAACAATATTTTGACTATACATTTTACATATTTTCTAAGCATTATTACCATAAAATAAGCAAGTTTTCATTTAATTTTGACTATTACTGTTTTTACACCATTTCAAGAAAAATATTAATACTGTTTCTAAAGCATTTTGCAGTATCTACAAGATTTAACATAAGGTGTTTGCATAAACCCTGAGAACACACAATATAGAGTACTAAAAAAATAACAGGGTAAATACTGTTTCTTATCTATCCTTTTAAACAGTAAAGTGTAAATTACATGAAGAAATGTAATTGAAGCAAGAAATGTGTTGCTTTTTTTTTTTTTTTTTTAATCAGACTGAATAGGAAAAAATTTCCAGTGGAATTTTTTTTTTAAGAGATCAAATGAAATAAAAGCCAAACATCTGAAGGAGGTAAATACATTTTAAAAAAATGAAAACAATGCATTGCTTTGGCGGGACTAATATCCACAGCTTTAGTGTCAAAAAGAAATATGGGAAAGAATTAACAATACATGAAGCATGAATATAAACTGCCTGAAACAAATGCTCCACAAGAGAATAAATGGAACATGAAACACCCTGTCCTTAGTCTCAGAGATGGAGAGAATAATTGAGAAGATTATGCTTTGTGATTCACTGTGACAAATTCTATTGATAGATGCAATAGGATTGGTATGGAAAAGAAGCAAAACTGCTGCTGCTGCTGCTGCTGCTAAGTTGCTTCAGTCGTGTCCGACTCTGTGCGACCCCATAGATGGAAGTCCACCAGGCTCCCCTGTCCCTGGGATTCTCCAGGGAAGAAGACTGGAGTGCGTTGCCATTTCCTTCTCCAATGCATCAGAGTGAAAGTGAAGTCGCTCAGTCCTGTCCGACTCCTAGCGACCCCATGGACTGCAGCCTAGCAGGCTCCTCCGTCCACGGAATTTTCCAAGGAAGAGTACTGGAGTCGGTTTCCATTGCCTTCTTCAAAACTTCTGCTACAACAAGGATAATGAAAACTACAGATATGGTACTTTAAATAGTATGACCAATTTAAACCTTACAGCCAGTTAGGTATGCTTGAATTTATACTATATAAAGCTAAAGAAAATCTAAAATCATCAGATCAGATCAGATCAGATCAGTCGCTCAGTCGTGTCCGACTCTTTGCGACCCCATGAACTGCAGCACGCCAGGCCTCCCTGTCCATCACCAGCTCCCGGAGGTCACCCAGACTCACACCCATCAAGTCAGTGATGCCATCCAGCCATCTCATTCTCTGTCGTCCCCTTCTCCTCCTGCCCTCAATCCCTCCCAGCATCAGAGTCTTCTCCAGTGAGTCAACTCTTCGCATGAGGTGGCCAAAATACTGGAGTTTCAGCTTCAGCATCATTCCTTCCAAAGAAATTCCAGGATTGATCTTCAGAATGGACTGGTTGGATCTCCTTGCAGTCCAAGGGACTCTCAAGAGTCTTCTCCAACACCACAGTTCAAAAGCATCAATTCTTCGGCACTCAGCCTTCTTCACAGTCCAGCTCTCACATCCATACATGACCACAGGAAAGATCATAGCCTTGACTAGGCGAACCTTTGTTGGTAAAGTAATGTCTCTGCTTTTGAATATGCTATCTAGGTTGGTCATAACTTTCCTTCCAAGGAGTAAGTGTCTTTGAATTTCATGGCTGCAGTCACCATCTGCAGTGATTTTGGAGCCCAGAAAAACAAAGTCTGACACTGTTTCCACTGTTTCCCCATCTATTTCCCATGCAGTGATGGGACCAGATGCCATGATCTTCGTTTTCTGAATGTTGAGCTTTAAGCCAACCTTTTCACTCTCCACTTTCACTTTCATCAAGAGTCTTTTTAGCCCCTCTTCACTTTCTGCCATAAGAGTGGTGTCATCTGCATATCTGAGGTTATTGATATTTCACCCGGCAATCTTGATTCCAACTTGTGTTTGTTCCAGTCCAGCATTTCTCATGATGTACTCTACATATAAGTTTGGTTGTACATAATTCATTACAGATATACATATAAAAACCTCTTTGTTTTAAGATATATAAATATCATATCATATCAGTCGCTCAGTCGTGTCCGACTCTTTGCGACCCCATGAACTGCAGCACGCCAGGCCTCCCTATCCATCACCAGCTCTCGGAGGTCACTCAGACTCACATTCATCGAGTCAGTGATGCCATCCAGCCATCTCATCCTCTGTCGTCCCCTTCTCCTCCTGCCCTCAATCCCTCCCAGCATCAGAGTCTTCTCCAATGAGTCAACTCTTCGCATGAGGTGGCCAAAATACTGGAGTTTCAGCTTGAGCATCATTCCCTCCAAAGAAATCCCAGGTCTGATCTCCTTCAGAATGGACCGATTGGATTTCCTTGCAGTCCAAGGGACTCTCAAGAGTCTTCTCCAACACCACAGTTCAAAAGCATCTATTCTTCGGCGCTCAGCCTTCTTCACAGTCCAGCTCTCACATCCATACATGACCACAGGAAAAACCATAGCCTTGAGTAGGCGAACCTTTGTTGGCAAGGGATATCTCTGCTTTTGAATATGCCATCTAGGTTGGTCATAACCTTCCTTCCAAGGAGTAAGCGTCTTTTAATTTCATCGCTGCAGTCACCATCTGCAGTCATTTGGCAGCCCAGAAAAATAACGTCTGACACTGTTTCCACTGTTTCTCCATCTATTTCCCATGTAGTGATGGGACCAGATGCCGTGATCTTCGTTTTCTGAATGTTGAGCTTTAAGCCAACCTTTTCACTCTCCACTTTCACTTTCATCAAGAGGCTTTTTAGTTCCTCTTCACTTTCTGCCATAAGGGTGGTATCATCTGCATATCTGAGGTTATTGATATTTCTCCCAGCAATCTTGATTCCAGCTTGTGTTTCCTCCAGTCCAGCATTTCTCATGATGTACTCTGCATATAAGTTAAATAAACATGGTGACAATATACAGCCTTGATGTACTTCTTTTCCTATTTGGAACCAGTCTGTTGTTCCATGACCAGTTCTAACTGTTGCTTCTTGACCTGCATACAGATTTCTCAAGAGGCAGATCAGGTGGTCTGGTATTCCCATCTCTCTCAGAATTTTCCAGAGTTTATTGTGATCTACACAGTCAAAGGCTTTGGCATAGTCAATAAAGCAGAAATAGATGTTTTTCTGGAACTCTCTTGCTTTTTCGATATATACACACATACATATAAAAACCTTCTATGTTTCAACATATATATAAAAACCTATATGTTTTGACATAGATCAATCAGATCAGTCACTCAGTCGTGTCCGACTCTTTGTGACCCCATGAATCGCAGTATGTCAGGCCTCCCTGTCCATCACCAACTCCTGGAGTTCACTCAGACTCACATCCATGGAGTCAGTGATGCCATCCAGCCATCTCATCCTCTGTCGTCCCCTTCTCCTCCTGCCCCCAATCCCTCCCAGCATCAGAGTCTTTTCCAATGAGTCAACTATTCACATGAGGTGGCCAAAGTACTGGAGTTTCAGCTTTAGCATCATTCCTTCCAAAGAAATCCCAGGGCTGATCTTCTTCAGAATGGACTGGTTGGATCCCCTTGTAGTCCAAGGGACTCTCAAGAGTCTTCTCCAATACCACAGTTCAAAAGCATCAATTCTTTGGCGCTCAGCCTTCTCCACAGTCCAACTCTCACATCCATACATGACCACAGGAAAAACCAATCTCGATTCCAGCTGTGTTTCTTCCAGTCCAGCATTTCTCATGATGTACTCTGCTTATAAGTTAAATAACCAGGGTGACAATATACAGCCTTGATGGACTCCTTTTCCTATTTGGAACCAGTCTGTTGTTGCATTTCCAGTTCTAACTGTTGCTTCCTGACCTGCATACAAGTTTCTCAAGAGGCAGGTCAGGTGATCTGGTATTCCTATCTCTTGCAGTATTTTCCACAGTTTATTGTGATCCACACAGTCAAAGGCTTTGGCATAGTCAATAAAGCAGAAATAGATGTTTTTCTGGAATTCTCTTTCTTTTTTGATGATCCAGTGCATGTTGGCAATTTGATCTCTGGTTCCTCTGCCTTTTCTAAAATCAGCTTGAACATCAGGAAGTTCGCAGTTCACGTATTGCTGAAGCCTAGCTTGGAGAATTTTGAGCATTACTTTACTAGCGTGTGAGATGAGTGCAACTGTGCAGTAGTTTGCACATTCTTTGGCATTGTCTTTCTTTGGGATTGGAATGAAAACTGACCTTTTCCAGTCCTGTGGCCACTGCTGAGTTTTCCAAATTTGCTGGCATATTGAGTGCAGCACTTTCACAGCATCATCTTTCAGGATTTGGAATAGCTCAACTGGAATTCCATCACCTCCAGTAGCTTTGTTCGTAGTGATGCTTTCTAAAGCCCACTTGACTTCACATTCCAGGCTCTAGGTCTGGCTCTAGTCTGGCTCTAGGTCAGTGATCACACCATCGTGATTATCTGGTTTGTGAAGAACTTTTTTGTACAGTGCTTCTGTGTATTCTTGCCACCTCTTCTTAATATCTTCTGCTTCTTGTAGGTCCATACCATTTCTGTCCTTTATCAAGCCCATTTTTGCATGAAATGTTCCTTTGGTATCTCTGATTTTCTTGAATAGATCCCTAGTCTTTCCCATTCTATTGTTTTCCTCTATTTCTTTAAAAATCTATATCTTTTAACATGTATATACACACACATAAAAACCTATGTTTTAACATATATATATACACATATTAAAAACCTATATGTTTAACATATATATGTATATATATATATACACACACACACATAAAAAAACCTTCTGAAAAGTATTATGTACAACCACGATTTTAGATTTTCTTTAGCTTTATATACTGTAAATTCAAGCCTGCCTGGCTGTAAGGTTTAAATTTGTCATACTATTTAAAGTACTATATCTGTAGTTTTCATTATTCTTGTAGTAGCAGAACTTATATATATCTATTGAATATGTATAATTATAAACATTTTTTGTTTAATCATAACCAGTAATGATGGCAGCCCACTCCAGTACTCTTGCCTGGAAAATCCCACGGACGGAGGAGCCTGGTAGGCTGCAGTCCACTGGGTCGCTAAGAATTGGACATGACTGAGCGACTTCACTTTCTCTTTTCACTTTCACACATTGGAGAAGGAAATGGCAACCCACTCCAGTGTTCTTGCCTGGAGAATCCCAGGGACGGGAAGGCCTGGTGGGCTGCCGTCTATGGGGTCACACAGAGTCGGACACGACTGAAGTGACTTAGCAAAGCATAGCATAGCATAGATACATATATAAAATCATAAACATCTTAAGAAATATTTGCTGCAGATTTTGATTCTGACTGTGACTAATGATTTAATTGTTAATACAATATTTTAAATATACTACAAGTGAAAGTTCTGTGGAATTATTAATATTGCAAGAACTTATTCTCACAATCTATATTTTTTCTTTTCAAAAGTAATTGCAACTTTTAATCAATTGTTATATGCATAGGAACTGAAAATCTTACATATATTAAAGTTTAAGTGCACACTGATCTATAGATGCCCAGGATGAAAAGTCTTTAGATGTAAAAATATTTATTAGAGCAAGTGAAAAATATGAAATTCATGTAAGTGTGAAATGAATTTAAAATAGTGTATTTTAATGTAAAGTAAAAATTGCCTAATGTTTACCCTAGTAGATAAAGTACAATAAAGGATAAATTTAATCTAATTTCACCGTGTGTTCTAAGAGCACAAACACAGAAATGAACAAATGTAAATATAGGAATACACATGCATTTTCTTCCTTTCACCGTACAATAGTGGAAACAAAAAGAAAAATTCAATTTGATAAATTTTATAGTAACATTAAAATTATGTTGCAAAGGGAGCAGAGGAAGTAATATATTCTGAGACATAACACAGAAGAGTTATAAAGGGTAAGGACTCAGAGGAAGGTGTACTTCAGCAGGGAGTCTATTATAAATAGAGGGCAACAGAGTGTGAAGAGAATTTCCAGAATGACTGAAGAATAATAGTCACGGTGAGGTGGATGAGACCAAAGCCTAAAAACAGCACTACTCCAATAAGATTGTATTGTCATGACAATAAAATTAAAATACAAATTTTATTCCTGGAAAGTGGAGAAACCCATGTACGGATTTTAATCAAAAGTGAGAGAATATTTTATGCTTTAAATGGATTATCCTAGGAGGATTCTTGAAATTTTGGCTTATAATATTTTTAGAAAACAAACTATATTATATGGTTAGAGCTTACTATTTTTTTAAAATTTATTTATTTTAATTAGAGGCTAATTACTTTACAATATTGTATTGGTTTTGCCACTGTATGCTTCTGCGCGTGCTCAGTCGTGTCTGACTCTTTGCGACTCCATGGACTGTAGCCAGCCAGGCACCTTTGTCCCGTGGTATTCTCCAGGCAAGATTACTGGAGTGGGTTGCCATGCTCTCTTCCAGGTAATCTTTCTAATCCAGGAATTGAACATTCATCTTTTATGTCTCCTGTATTAGCAGGTAAGTTCTTTACTACTGAGCTACCTGGGAAGACATGAAGTGTGCCATATCTGCAAGAAATTCAAGATTGGTAATTCTCACCCTTTATTTTAATTTATCCTTTCCAGTATTACAATAGTGACTTAAAATGACTTTTAAAGGGCCATTCAAGATGGTGAGTTAACACATAAATTTTCTTTGGTGGTTTTCTCTTTGTCTTGCATGCAATATTTCCCAAGGTGGAGTTAGACTGACTGAGGAAATACATAAAGTATTTTATGAGATGCATGATGTTTTTTTTTTAATTGATTCACTAAACAAGCATATTCAGATTATTAAGGAGAGTGAGTGTGTTTTGTTTTAAGAGGTGTATTAGTTTACATTGGTCACCTCACAAACCAGGCAATTTATGTTTAATAAACTTGATATATGGCAAAACCAATACAATATTGTAAAATTAAATAAAATAAAATTAAAAAAATAAATGTATTTGCTGTAAAAACTTCAAATCCTGTATGTTAGGACTAATATCAGCAACATTGTAAAATTAAGAAATTCAAATATTTGGTATCATCATTGCCAAAAATGTTTTCAAAGTTACGTTCCCCCTTGTCCTTAAATATTTTAGGTTTACCCTAGAATTTTGCAACACTAATTTCTTCAAAACAACAGTTAATAAGAACCAGATGAACAAATATCAAGAACTATTTATGTCCCAGTGACTCGATGGATGTGAGTCTGAGTGAACTCCGGGAGTCGGTGATGGACAGGGAGGCCTGGCGTGCTGCGATTCATGGGGTCACAAAGAGTCAGACACAACTGAGCAACTGAATTGAACTGAACTGAACTGATGCAAAATTGAATGAGTAGTAGTTCTCATCAAGGTTGTGTTCTCTTAATTATAATGAATGCCTTGTTTCAAAAATGTGTAAATCATATTCTGGGGTGTTTGTATTTATGTATAAGAGAGAGCAAGAATAATGAGCAATTCTATCTTTATGTATCCCTTCATATTCTACTCATAATTCATATAAAATTAGATTTATTAAATGTATGTAACAGAAGATATCCTGTATTTCACTGTTTCTCTTTTTCTCTAATAAAGGCCCTCTTGCCTCACCTTTAATTAGATTAACTGAAGACTTTGAAATACAAAGTAGGTGGAGTGTTTCTTATGTAATTATAGGAGTAAAAAGCCGATTTTAGGACTGCTCATGGAATGGAAGTCAAGTTTCCCAGTGAGAATAGATAATTGTTTACATTACATACACCACACAGTTTCCAGGATTGCCACTGAAATGTAGTTGAAGCCTTTGAATTCTCAGTTATGATAAGTATGACACAAGGCTGAGATTTCTATAGTTTTTGCTAGAGGCCTGTTCAATTTTTTGACAGGTAGTTTTACCATTTGACCCATTTACTACCCTTTTTCAGAATGAGTTACAGATGCTTTTCCATACCATGTGAGAAATGGCATGTGTAGGAAGAATTGAAAAAGTAATTGGGAGAATGGAAGACATATCTCTTGAGTAACAGACTATATATTTTTTATTTTACTTCCAAAAACCAAGGCACCCAGAGCTTCAATCTGGTTACTAGAATAGACACTGCACAGTTCAGCTACCTCAAGGTCCTTATCTTTTGCCACTATTATATTTTCAGGTTAAATATTGCTTTTTCTAAATTGCCACAGTTGATTGAATTATTTACATGAGCTGCCCCTGAAGAATTTCTCCCCTTCTCCTGGCTTACATATTATCTTGAGGTGAATTACTTCAGAACTGACCAGTACCTATGTACTGGTGTGTGTGTGTGTGTGTGTGTGTGTGTGTGTGTGTGTGTGTGTTGGTTAAACATTATTTCTCTAGTCTAGAATCTCTATAGACTACAACTGACTAAGACTTTCATATATTACACAGTCTTTCTACAGAGAAATGTTATTCTATAATATGCTGATTTATTTGATCACCTACTCTAGGACTTAGTTTCAATAACTAATGATACCTTTATATCTCCATTATTTTCATCTTCTAAACTGGATAATTGCCATAGTTGTAAAAAGAAGTCTGTATTTCCCACAAAAGAAAGTTGATATTCTATTTTCTTTTAATTGCTATTTTATATGTTTACCATACCTTGAAAAATAAGGGGTCTATCTCATATCTTATTCCCTATCTACAGTCTTCCTAGTGAGTACCCAATGAAGGCCTATAACAGGTTGTGAATGGACAAATAAGTGGATTTCAGTAGAAGCTATGAAACAGAGACTTCCTTAGTGGTCCAGTGGTTAAGACTTTGCACTTCCAATGCCGGGGCCCCAGGTGATCCCTGATCATGGAACTGAAGATCGTGCATGCCACACAGAGTGGCAGGGGGGTGGAGGGGGGTGGGGGGGTTATAGGAGGGAACTATGCAACATAAAATCAGATATAAAGACAAAAAAATCTACAAGACTTAATAGCTAATGATTTAAAAAAATGTGCGACTAGACTCCCAGAAAAGAAGAGGTGCAGAAAATTATTTTAAAAAGAAACTTAAAATTATTCCCAAGTTGGATGAAAAGTGTAAACCCACACATCCAAGTTATTAAACTTCAAATAGAATAAACATAAATGAGCTACATATCAAAATTAAGTTGCTAATAAAGCAATGATAAGGATAATATCTTTTGAAAAAGCCAAAGGAAAAAAAAATATGCACCATATAAATGACTACAGATAGAATGACATAAAATACATTAGAAACTAAGAATCTCAAAAAATAGGGTTATTTTATCAAGGTTTTAAAAGAAGAAAAACTGTCAACCTAGATTTCCATAGCTAGGTTACCTGTATTTAAAGACAAAAACACTTTCACACCAACTAACACAAATATTTGGATGGCTAAATATTAAAACTAAGATCACTGACAGTATATTTGCAGAAGAGGACAAGTACTCTAATTTTTGCAAAATGATGTAGCTGCTTTGGAAGTCAATCTCACAGTTTCTGATATAACTAAATATAGTATTCTGACTCTTTGCGACCCCATGAACTGCAGCACGCCAGGCCTCCCTATCCATCACCAGCTCTCGGAGGTCACTCAGACTCACATTCATCGAGTCAGTGATGCCATCCAGCCATCTCATTCTCTGTCGTCCCCTTCGCCGCCTGCCCTCAATCCCTCTCAGCATCAGAGTCTTCTCCAATGAGTCAACTCTTCGCATGACGTGGCCAAAATACTGGAGTTTCAGCTTTAGCATCATTCCTTCCAAAGAAATCCCAGGGCTGATATCCTTCAGAATGGACCGGTTGGATCTCCTTGCGGTCCAAGGGACTCTCAAGAGTCTTCTCCAACACCACAGTTCAAAAGCATCAATTCTTCGGCGCTCAGCCTTCTTCACAGTCCAGCTCTCACATCCATACATGACCACAGGAAAGACCATAGCCTTGACTAGGTGAACCTTTGTTGGCAAAATGATGTCTCTGCTTTTGAATAGGTAATCTAGGTTGGTCATAACTTTCCTTCCACGGAGTAAGCGTCTTTTAATTTCATGGCTGCAGTCACCATCTGCAGTGATTTTGGAGCCCAGAAAAATAAAGTCTGACACTGTTTCCACTGTTTCTCCATCTATTTCCCATGTAGTGATGGGACCAGATGCCATGATCTTCGTTTTCTGAATGTTGAGCTTTAAGCCAACCTTTTCACTCTCCACTTTCACTTTCATCAAAAGGCTTTTTAGTTCCTCTTCACTTTCTGCCATAAGGGTGGTATCATCTGCATATCTGAGGTTATTGATATTTCTCCCAGCAATCTTGATTCCAGCTTGTGTTTCTTCCAGTCCAGCATTTCTCATGATGTACTCTGCATATAAGTTAAATAAACATGGTGACAATATACAGCCTTGACATACTCCTTTTCCTATTTGGAACCAGTCTGTTGTTCCATGTCCAGTTCTAACTGTTGCTTCCTGACCTGCATACAGATTTCTCAAGAGGCAGATCAGGTGGTCTGGTATTCCCATCTCTCTCATAATTTTCCACAGTTTATTGTGATCTACACAGTCAAAGGCTTTGGCATAGTCAATAAAGCAGAAATAGATGTTTTTCTGGAACTCTCTTGCTTTTTCGATGATCCAGCAGATGTTGGCAATTTGATCTCTGGTTCCTCTGCCTTTTCTAAATCCAGCTTGAACATCAGAAATTTCACGGTTCACATATTGCTGAAGCCTGGCTTGGAGAATTTTGAGCATTACTTTACTAGCATGTGAGATGAGTGCAATTGTGCGACTGATATGATCTGATACAATTAATACAAAGTACTTAATCCAAGTCTATGTCCCACCCTCTAATGCTGAACAAGCTGAAGTTCAACAGTTCTATGAAGACCTTCAAGACTTCTGCATTATCTTTGCAGTTTTTCTGTAAATCTAAAATTATTTTAAAATAAAAAGTTATCATAAGGAAGTTTATATATATATGTATATACAAGACTAGGAGCAGAGAAGGAAATGGCAACCCACTCCAATGTTCTTGCCTAGAGAATCCTATGGACAGAAGAGCCTGGTGGGCTGCTCTCCATAGGGTCACACAGAGTTGGGCATGACTATGCATGCATACATTGGAGAAGGAAATGGCAACCCACTCCAGCATTCTTGCCTGGAGGATCCCAGGGACAGAGGATCCTGGTGGTCTGCCATCTATGAAGTCGCACAGACTCAGACACGACTGAAGTGACTTTCCAGCAGCAACAGCAGCAACAAGTACTAGGAGAAGCCCCAGAAAGCTGGAATGGATAGATTACTAGGCATGAAGAGAAATGTTTCAAAATGATAAATATATTTGTCAAAATAAAATAAGCATGTTAAAGTAATCTAATAGAGCCTCAAAATACTTAAAAGCAGAAACATACAGAAGTTCAAAGAAGAATAACAAGTCTAAAAATAAATAATAGATTTTGATTCCTTTCTCTCAGTAACTGATGTAACAAGTATGAAAAAAAAAAAAAAAATCAATGAGACTACAGAATACCTAAGAAAATGTGACTACTAAAACTGACCTAATTGATATTCATACATCATCCAACCCTAAAATACCAAAATGTATTTTGTTTTCAGATGCATAAGAAATACTATAAAAATAAGATCATATTCTGGGCCATAAAACAAGCTTCAGTGAAAAAAAAATACTGAAATTATACAATATATGTACTTTGACCATAATGGAATCAAAGTAAAAATCATTAACAGATATGCAGACAATTGCCAAATATTTAGAAATGACAAGATATTCTGAAATAATTCATGTGTTAATGTGTCATAAGAGAAATAACTAATGAAGTTAGAAAATATGGGTTTGGGTGAAAAAGGAAACACAATATATCAAAATGTGCAGGATATACCTAAAGCAGTACCTACAGGGAAGTTTTTATGTGTAAAGACTGATATTGCAAGAAAATAGAAGTTCTCAGTTCAATGAACTATGCATATACCTTAATAAGCTAGTAAAGAAAGCAAATTAAATCCTAAGGAGTAGGAATAAGGAAATAGTAATGGAAAAGTAATGGAATAAGAGAACATTAAAGTAGAAAAAGCAAAATCTCATTTCACAAAAAAGATTTATAAATGATAAATATCTAGCTCGATTAATCAATTAAAAAAGAAGAAAGAAACTAGTATATCAGGCATGAAAGATGAAACATTACTACCAACCCAAAAGACATTAATAGAAGTCTATTACAAAAAGTTTTTAATTGAATATAGATGAAATAGAAAAGTTCATTACAATCACACTATGAAAGTTTCCTCAAGAAGAAATAGATAATCACAATTGACTATATCTACTAAAGAAATAGACTTCAAATGTTTAACATGAGAGAACTCTGTCTTAAAGACATAATCAAGTGAAAAGTGAAAGTGAAGTTGCTCAGTCATGTCCGACTCTTTGCGACCCCTTGGACTGTAGCCCATCAGGCTCCTCTGTCCATGGGATTTTCCAGGCAAGAGTGCTGGAGTGGATTGCCATTTCCTTCTCCAGGGGATCTTCCCGACCCAGGAATCAAACCCAGGTTTCCCACATTGTGGGCAGAGGTTTTACTGTCTGAGCCACCAGGGAAGCCCAAGAGTGTCACTAAAACCCATCAAAGTAAAAGTTTATTGATTGGCTTTTATTGTATGAAAAATATACTTCCTTAAAGCTGCTTTATTGCTATAATATTAAATATAGATGTGTTTTTCCCTCAAGGGATTATAACTGAGTCCAGTAATAGATGAATCAACTGATTTTTTGACAGTGATGCAAGATAATTTAATGGAAATGGGGTGATTTTGAAACATCTGTCAATCTTCAATGTGATGATATTAGGAGGTGAGAACTTTGAGAGGTAATTAGGTTTAGATGGTCAAGACCATGGAGCTCCCATGATGGTATTAGTGTCTCTGTAATAAAGAAAGAGACTAGACTTCTTTCTGTCATCCTGCCATGTGAAGATACAGCAAGAAAGTGGCCATCTTTAAGCTAGGAAAAATGTTCAAAAATTGAATATGCTGGAATCTTGATCTTGGACTTCCAGGTCTCCAGAACTGAGAAATATCTGTTGTTTAAGAAATGCAAAAAAGCAAAATGGCTGTCTGGGGAGGCCTTGCAAATAGCTGCAAAAAGAAGAGAAGCGAAAAGCAAAGGAGAAAAGGAAAGATATAAACATCTGAATGCAGAGTTCCAAAGAATTGCAAGAAGAGATAAGAAAGCCTTCTTCAGTGATCAATGCAAAGAAATAGAGGAAAACAACAGAATGGGAAAGACTAAGGATCTATTCAAGAAAATCAGAGATACCAAAGGAACATTTCATGCAAAGATGGGCTCGATAAAGGACAGAGATGGTGTGGACCTAACGGAAGCAGAAGATATTAAGAAGAGGTGGCAAGAATACACAGAGGAGCTGTACAAAAAAGAGCTTCACGACCCAGATAATCATGATGGTGTGATCACTGACCTAGAGCCAGACATCCTGGAATGTGAAGTCAAGTGGGCCTTAGAAAGCATCACTAGGAACAAAGCTAGTGGAGGTGATAGAATTCCAGTGGAGCTATTCCAAATCCTGAAAGATGATGCTGTGAAAGTGCTGCACTCAATATGCCAGCAAATCTGGAAAACTCAGCAGTGGCCACAAGATTGGAAAAGGTCAGTTTTCATCCCAATCCCAAAGAAAGGCAATGCCAAAGAGTGCTCAAACTACCGCACAACTGCACTCATCTCACACACTAGTAAAGTAATGCTCAAAATTCTCCAAGCCAGGCTTCAGCAATATGTGAACCGTGAACTTCCTGATGTTCAACCTGGATTTAGAAAAGGCAGAGGAACCAGAGATCAAATTGCCAATATCCGCTGAATCATGGAAAAAGCAAGAGAGTTCCAGAAAAACATCTATTTCTGCTTTATTGACTATGCCAAAGCCTTTGACTGTGTAGATCACAATAAACTGTGGAAAATTCTGAGAGAGATGGGAATACCAGACCACCTGATCTGCCTCTTGAGAAATCTGTATGCAGGTCAGGAAGCAACAGTTAGAACTGGACATGGAACAACAGACTGGTTCCAAATAGGAAAAGGAGTATGTCAAGGCTGTATATTGTCACCCTGTTTATTTAACTTATATGCAGAGTACATCATGAGAAATGCTGGACTGGAGGAAACACAAGCTGGAATCAGGATTGCCGGGAGAAATATCAATAACCTCAGATATGCAGATGATACCACCCTTATGGCAGAAAGTGAAGAGGAACTAAAAAGCCTTTTGATGAAAGTGAAAGTGGAAAGTGAAAAGGTTGGCTTAAAGCTCAACATTCAGAAAATGAAGATCATGGCATCTGGTCCCATCACTACATGGGAAATAGATGGAGAAACAGTGGAAACACTTTCAGACTTTCTTTTCTGGGCTCCAAAATCACTGCAGATGGTGACTGCAGCCATGAAATTAAAAGACGCTTACTCCTTGGAAGGAAGGTTATGACCAACCTAGATTACATATTCAAAATCAGAGACATCACTTTGCCAACAAAGGTTCGCCTAGTCAAGGCTATGTTCTTTCCTGTGGTCATGTATGGATGTGAGAGCTGGACTGTGAAGAAGGCTGAGTGCTGAAGAATTGATGCTTTTGAACTGTGGTGTTGGAGAAGACTCTTGAAAGTCCCTTGGACTGCAAGGAGATCCAACCGGTCCATTCTGAAGGAGATCAGCCCTGGGATTTCTTTGGAAGGAATGATGCTAAAGCTGAAACTCCAGTATTTTGGCCACGTCATGCGAAGAGTTGACTCATTGGAGAAGACTCTGATGCTGGGAGGGATTGAGGGCAGGAGGAGAAGGGGACGACAGAGGATGAGATGGCTGGATGGCATCACTGACTCGATGAATGTGAGTCTGAGTGACCTCCGAGAGCTGGTGATGGATAGGGAGGCCTGGCGTTATGTGGTTCATGGGATCGCAAAGAGTCGGACACGACTGAGCGACTGATCTGATCTGATCTGAAGCCTTACTGTATATAGCCTTTTGCTGTAGCAGACTGAGCTAAGAATTTATCTTGTACCATATAAAAAAGGGAGAAGGCAATGGCAACGCACTCCAGTCTTCTTGCCTGGAGAATCCCAAGAACGGGGGAGCCTGGTGGGCTGCCGTCTATGGGATCGTACAGAGTCGGACATGACTGAAGCGACTTAGCAGCAGCAGCAGCAGCATATAAAAAAGAATACATTGAAATTGATGGTAGATCTAAATGTAAAAGCCAAATCTATAAAAATTCTAGAAGAGCATGCAACAAAATTGTTGTGAATTTGGTTAGGTAAATAATTCTTATTATACAAAATATATTAACCATATATAGAAAGAAATATATGGTATAGGCATTGACTTAGTGACTGAAAATAAGCATCAAAAATACTTTTAATTTATTTTTCATTGGAGGATAATTTTTTACAATATTGTGTTGATTTCTACTGTACAGCAGTGTGAACCAGCCATAAGTATACAAATATTCTCTACCTCATGAGCCTCCCTGCCACACACACACACACATACACAAACACACACACACACACACTGCCACCATCCCATCCCTCTAGGTTGTCACAGAGCACCACACACACACACACACACACACACACACACACACTATTGCCACCATCCCATCCCTCTAGGTGGTCACAGAGCACCACACACACACACACACACACACACACACACACAACTGCCACCATCCCATCCATCTAGGTGGTCACAGAGCACCACACACACACACACACAAAAACACACCATCCATCCCTCTAGGTGGTCACAGAGCACCACACACACACACACACACACACACACACAATGCCACCATGCCATCCATCTAGGTGGTCACAGAGCACCACACACACACACACACACACACACACACACACACACACACCACCATCTAGGTGGTCACAGAGACACACAACAACTGCCACCATGTCATCCATCTAGGTGGTCACAGAGCACCACACACACACACACACACACACACACACACAATACTGCCACCATGCCATCCATCTAGGTGGTCACAGAGCAACACACACACACACACACACACACACACACACACACACATACTGCCACCATCCCATCCGTCTAGGTGGTCACAGAGCACACACACACACACACACACACACACACACACATACTGCCACCATCCCATCCATCTAGGTGGTCACAGAGCAACACACACACACACACACACACACACACCCACCATCCCATCCATCTAGGTGGTCACAGAGCACCACACACACACACACACACACACACACACAATACTGCCACCATCCCATCCGTCTAGGTGGTCACAGAGCACCACACACACACACACACACACACACACACACACACATACTGCCACCATCCCATCCATCTAGGTGGTCACAGAGCACCACACACACACACACACACACTGTCACCATCCCATCCGTCTAGGTGGTCACAGAGCACCACACACACACACTGCCACCATCCCATCCATCTAGGTGGTCACAGAGCACCACACACACACACACACACACTGCCACCATCCCATCCGTCTAGGTGGTCACAGAGCACCACACACACACACTGCCACCATCCCATCCATCTAGGTGGTCACAGAGCACCACACACACACACACATACACACACACACACACACACACACACACACACACACACTGCCACCATTCCATCCCTCTAGGTGGTCACAGAGGACCAGGCTGAGCTCCATGTGCTGCACAGCAACTTCCCAGTACTTACTTGTTTTGCATATGGTAATGTGTATATTTCAATGCTATTCTCTCAGTTCATCCCATCCTATTATTTTTCCACTGGTTCCACAAGTCTCTTCTTTACATCTCTGTCTCTACTCCTGCCCTGAAAATTGGTTCATCAATACTATTTTCTAGATTCCATATATGTCAATATATGATATTAAACATCAAAAAATTTAATACTTGGAAATATTACTAACAAAGTGAAAACCAAGATATGTACTAGGAGACTAGCATTTATTTATATTTATGTAATATGTATCTATATTTATTTATATTTCCATCAAGAATTCTTACAACTCTACAAGAAGAAGAAAAAACCCAATTTATAATGTGTGTAAAAGATTTAGGATACTTTAATCAAACAATGTAATTTGATGGCCAATGAGAGAATTTTATGTAGCTCACCATTATCAAGTGTTCCAGGCAAGAATACTTGAATGGGTTGCCATTTCCTTCTCCATAGATTAAACCATTGCTAAATGGTTTAGATGTCTATAAAAGTGTTTCTCCATTTTACTCTTTACAACCATCACCAGTACCCACATACACCCAATACCACCTTCCAACCCTATCTCTATCATTTCTCCCATAAAATAAAGAGATTTGAGGATATTTCATTTAACTAAAGAAACTGTCATCTTCTCCATTTTGCCTTGTTAAAAAGATAGAAATAGGTCAGGACATCCAAGAATCAGTGAGATGAAAGAAGATGTGATAAAAGCCACTGAAAGACTAATTAATACTAGAAGAGCTAAAATTTAAAAAGAAGTAGAAAACCAGTATTAACAAGGATACCAAGCAACTGGGAATCTTATGCATCTGGTATGGGAATGGAAAGTGGAATAGCCATTTTAAAATATTCTTTAGGTTTTTATATAATTAAGCACACATTTCCAAGCCAGTCAGTAATCTGCTACTAGATATTTGCCCAAGAAAAAAAGAAAACATAGGCCTATGCAATGTATTGTATGCAAATGTTCATATAAGCTATTTCATACTACCTCAAAACTGAAAACAATCCAAATGTCCACCAAATGATGAGTAAGCACATTTTGTTATATTCTTATAATAAAATACCATTGAGTGATTAAAAATGAGTGAACTGCTGATGCAAAGCCCAACATAAATGAACCTTCAAAGCATTATATAATGTGAATAAAGGCACACATAACTGACTACATACTATTTTGTGCTCTTTATATAGGATTCTAGAAAAGGCAAAATTATAGTGTCACAAAGCAAATCAGTTTTTGTTATAGGTTTGGATTGGACGGGGAGAGGGTCTAGACTGCAAACAGGTCCTATGGGAATTTTTGAGGCTGAAGGAAATGTTTTGTAGCTTGATTATGATTAGTATTACACAACTGTATTCATTTGTCAAAATCCATCAAAGTATAAACTTTAGTAAGTAAATTTTATTGAATGAAAACTATACTCAGCTCATTTTATGGAAATGCTTAGCACTGAAAAAGATGTTTTCATTCCAATCCTAAAGAAAGGCAATGCCAAAGAATGTCCAAACTACTGCACAATTGCACTCATCTCACAAGCTAGTAAAGTAATGCTCAAAATTTTCCAAGCCAGGCTTCAACAGCATGTGAACTATGAACTTCCAGATGTTCAAGCTGGATTTAGAAAAAGAAGAACCAGAGATCAAATTTCCAACATCTGTGGCGTCATCAAAAAAGCAAGAGAATACCAGAAAAACATTTACTTCTACTTTATTGACTATGCCAAAGCCTTTGACTGTGTAGATCACAGCAAACTGGAAATTTCTTAAAGAGTTGGGAATACCAGACCACCTTACCTGCCTCCAGAGATATCTGTGTTCTGGTCAAGAAGCAACAATTAGAACTGCACATGGAACAACGGACTGGTTCCAAATTGGGAAAGGAGTATGTCAAGGCTGTGTATTGTCACCCTGCTTATTTAACATATGTGCAGAGTATATTATGCAAAATTCCCCGCCGGATGAAGCAAAAGCTGGAATCAAGTTGGCCGGGAGAAATAACCTCACATAAGCAGATGACACCACCCTTATGGCAGAAAGCAAAGAAAAACTAAAGATCCTCTTGATGAACATGAAAGAGGAGAGTGAAAAAGCTAGTTTAAAGCTCAACATTCAAAAAACGAAGATTGTGGCATGCAGTCCCATCACTTCATGTCAAATAGATGGGGAAACAATGGAAACAGTGAGAGACTTTATATTTCTGGGCTCCAGAATCACTGCAAAGGGTGATTGTAGCCATGAAATTGAAAGACCTTTGCTCCTTGGAAGAAAAGCTATGACCAACCTAAAAAGCATATTAAAAAGCAGAGACATTACTTTGCTGACAAAGGATCATCTAGTCAAAGCTATGATTTTTAAAGTAGTCATGTATAGATGTGATCGTTGGACTATAAGGAAAGCTAAGTCAACAAGAATTGACGCATTTGATCTGTGGTGTTGGAGAAGACTTGAGAGTCCCTTGGACTGCGAGGAGATCAAACCTGTCAATCCTAAAGTAAATCAGTCCTGAATGTTCTTTGAAAGGACTGATGCTGAGGCTTAAACTCCAATACTTTGGCCGCCTAATGCGAAGAACTTACTCCTTGGAAAAGACCATATTGCCAGCAAATTTGAAAGCAGGAGCAGAAGGGGACTACAGGATGAGATGTTTGGATGGCATCACCAATTCAATGGACATGAATTTGAACATGCTCTGGGAGTTGGTAATGGTCAGGGAAGCCAGTCGTGTGCAGTCAATGGGGTTGCAAGAATTGGACACGACTAAGCAACTGAATTGCCTGGATAAAAATATGAAATATATAGTCTCTAGTGGGTAGTACATTGTATACATTAGAAATAAATGTATTTTCATGGCTTAACTTTTCCCATGCTTTCACAATTCTGACAGAATAAAAATTTCCCTAGCCTTTCAAAGCCAGCTGCAAACATTAAACCTACTTTGCCAAATACAACTAAGAAAGAATGTTACTGCCCAATGTAATCACCCTTCTCTTCAGTAGCATCAAAATATTTGGACTGCCAGTTGCAGAGAACTATTTAGCAATTATGAAGTGAATGTTGGAGCCATGCCATATTATTTTGATCAGTACCACCTCCTTAAAATGGCACCACTTAAGGAAATGGCATTATAACACTGTGGGTGAGTGAGAAGGTTCTGCATTTTCTAACACCTGGGCATAATGGGGGGGCATAGTTAATGACCTTCACTATATTCCCTTGGATGGTAGGCTATATTTCTTACCACTTGTAGCATTCTAGCTTTCTCCATTTTCTAATATATTCTAGTGAACTGTTAAAATGAAATCAAGTCTTTGTCTGATTTTCAGAGTTACTACTTAGAAATTCACCATAACTTTCATCATTCAGCATGATTATAAGACATTTTCAAACAGAAACCATCATGTACATCTCATTCAAAATTTCTGCTCATCTTATAGAATTAGTAGAATGAAATTAGGCTGTATACTTCCTGTCATTGGCAAACTTCTCTTAACAGTTGTCCAGAATACTGGAGCAAGGACTCATCTAGTACTTCTGTGAGTTTTAGAAAAGTTATCCTTGATCACATTTATTTCTGTCCATTTGAAACTAACATGCTTTTCAGTTCAGTTCAGTTCAGTTGTTCAGTCGTGTCTGACTCTTTGTGACCCCGTGAACTACAGCATGCCAGGCCTCCCTGTCCATCACCAACTCCCAGAGTTCACTCAGACTCACGTCCATCGAGTCAGTGATGCCATCCAGCCATCTCATCCTCTGTCATCCCCTTCTCCTCCTGCCCCCAATCCCTCTCAGCACCAGAGTCTTTTCCAATGAGTCAACTCTTCGCATGAGGTGGTCAAATTACTGGAGTTTCAGCTTCAGCATCATTCCCTCCAAAGAAATCTCAGGGCTGATCTCCTTCAGAATGGACTGATTGGCTCTCCTTGCAGTCCAAGGGACTCTCAAGAGTCTTCTCCAACACCACAGTTCAAAAGCATCAATTCTTTGGCACTCAGCTTTCTTCACAGTCCAGCTCTCACATCCATACATGACTACTGGAAAAACCATAGCCTTAGCTAGATGGACCTTTGTTGGCAAAGTAATGTCTCTGCTTTTGAATATGCTATCTAGGTTGGTCATAACTTTCCTTCGAAGGAGTAAGCATCTTTTAATTTCCTGGCTGCAATTCCCATCTGCAGTGATTTTGGAGCCCAGAAAAATAAAGTCTGACACTGTTTCCACTGTTGCTTCCTCTCTATTTGCAAGTGTGAATACAAAAATGAAAGAGGGCAAAAACTGATCATCAGGAAACTGTATCAGCAGTTAACTATGAACCTCTTGCTGCATTAATAATTATACTAAACAATACACATTTCTATACTGTTTTCTACTTTACAAATATTTTACATGCATTATCTCATTTGGTTCTCATGAAAACTCAGTACAGATCAGGTATTATATCTTCACAGATAGGAAAGAAGTTATTTTATCTAAAAGACAGGAAAACTGAGAGATTCAAGTATATGTGTAGAGTCAATTATTACATAATGGCAAAGGAAATAGTATCAAATCACCTTTTTACAAACTTATTAGTGTTCTACAATAACATAAAAATGAAATCTAGGTGGAAAGGTAGAGAAATCTGCTCAAATTTTCAAATCTACAATTGAGACTAATTTCAATAATTAGAATAAAAGTGAAAATATTATGTATTGTCTCTGAATCCAAGGAATTTTTCTATATTTTGATCATAGTGATTTTTTTTCATGGATGTATAATTTGTCAAAACTTATCTAACTATACACTTTAAATGGGTGTTTTATGTAAATTAGACTTCAAAATTTGATTATATGTTACATCTGAAAACAGTGATATTTATATCTATAGCTTTAATATTCTTCTTAATTAACACATATATAGATGATATGTAAGCATAATTACTGGCACAAATTACACAACTATTTTGATGATTTTATATATGATTGCTGAATTAAGTAATTATGCTTTTGGAATCAAGCAATTATTATATATGTATTTTAGATGTGCTGACTTGGGTTTTCTTTCAATATCTACACTTTATATCCTCCAATAATAGTTTTAAAATACAGATTCTATATTTTAAAATTATGATAGTAGAATTTGCATTCAGCATTCTACTACCCACTTCTGCTTCATTGACTATGCTAAAACCTTTGACTGTGTGGATCACAACAAACTATAAAATTCTTAAAGTTATGAGAATACCAGACCACCTTACCTGTCTCCTGAGAAACTTGTATATGGGTCAGGGAGCAACAGTTAGAATTTTACATGGAACAACTGACTGGTTCAAAATTGGGAAAGGAGTATGATAAGGCTGTATATTGTCACCCTGATTATCTAATTTCTGTGCAGAGTACATCATGTGAAAAGTCTAGCTGGATGAATCACAAGAGGGAGAAATATCAACAACCTCAGATACGCAGATAATACCACACTAATGGCAGAAAGTGAAGAGCAACTAAAAAACTTCTTGATGAGGGTGAAACAGGAGAGTGAAAAAAATTGACTTAAAACTGCATTTAAAAAACTTAAGAACATGGCATCTTTTCCCATCACTTCTTGGCAAATAGATGGGGAAAATGTAGATGCAGTGACAGATTTTATTGGGCTCCAAAATCACTGTGGATGGTGACAGCAGCCATGAAATTAAAAGACACTTGCTTTCTGAAAGAAAAGCTATGACAAAACTACACAGCATATTAGAAAGCAAAGAAATCATTTTTCCAACAAAGGACCTTATAGTCAAAGCTGTGGTTTTTTTCAGTAGTCATGTACAGGTGTCAAAGTTGGATCATAAAGAAGGCTGAGCGCTAAAGAATTGATGCTTTCGAATTGTTGAGTTGGAGAAGACTCTTGAGAGTCCCTTGGACTGCAAGGAGATCAAACCAGTCAATCCTACAGGAAATCATCCTTAATATTAACTGGAAGGACTGATGCGGGAGCTGAAGCTCCAATACCTTGACCACTTGATATGAAGAGCCGACTCCTTGGAAAAGACCCTGATGTTGGGAAAGATTGAAGGCAAAGGGAGAAGAGGGCAGCGGGAGTGGGGGTGGGGGGTGAGGGAGTGGGGGCAGGGGTTGGTGGGAGTTGGGCTGAGCGGGGAGGATTAAGGGTGTCAAATGGTTAGCTAGCATCACGGACTCAGTGGACATGAATTTGAGCCAATTCCGAGAGATACTGAAGGACAGGGAAGCCTGGTGTGCTGCAGTCCATGGAGTCACAAACAGTTGTTCACTTAGCGATTGAACAACAATGACGTAAAATATAACGAGAAACGATTATTCAATTTATCTACACTTTTTCCAAATTATTATTTTCAGAATGAGATCTCTCAAATGCATATCTGCTTGTCTAATAATAGTACATTATAGTACACATTATAGTTATAGTACATTAAAAACACACACACTTTAGTTTAACTACAAGAAACAATGAAAAAATAATGATTGTGATGAACACCATAGTAAGTTCTCCACATTCACACTCCCGTACCCCTACACCATTCCCCGCCGCCAGTGGATCAAGAATACCAGCATCAGGTCAGCCCTGGCTCTCTTAGATTCGTACAGGTATAAGAAGTTTGATGAGGCACAGGGTGGGGGCAGGGGGAACCTGCTGCACATGGTCGCAAGTCAGCCAGCGCCTGCACACTCAACCGATTGGTCCAGAAGGAGCCTTTCACTCCTGCCAGGTACTTCTAGCGGAGAAGGCTATGGCGACCCACTCCAGTACTCTTGCCTGGAAAATCCCATGGACGGAGGAGCTTGGTAGGCTGCAGTCCATGGGGTCGCTAAGAGTCGGACACAACTGAGCGACTTCACTTTCACTTTTCACTTTCAAGCATTGGAGAAGGAAATGGCAACCCACTCCAGTGTTCTTGCCTGGAGAATCCCAGGGACGGGGGAGCCTGGTGGGCTGCCGTCTCTGGGGTTGCACAGAGTCGGACACGACTGAAGAGACTTAGCAGCAGCAGCAGCAGCAGCAGGTACTTGTAGATTAACAGTGTGCTCCTGTACCAGATGTTGGACACCAGTTACCTCGCAGAGTTTCACTAGATTGAGAGGTTGTGGCTGACCACAGCCTCACCCTGGGCCATCTTACGTGCATCATGTGGGAGTTCTTCACCAAGCCAAATGACACTCGGCTATACTTCCAGCCGGCATAATAGCTGACATGGAATCCAGCCTGCGGGTGTTTGGTTTCCACCAAGGCCTGAAGAAGTGGAAGGAGGCCAGGAACTTCTGATTCTTCTGCCTGAGGTGCTGCTACCCTGGGTGCCTCCATAGAGTCTGTTGGTCATTGCTTGGCGCCTCTCCCTTGAGTGCCCAATGATGATCAGGTATGGCATTAATATACTGGAGCTGATGGAACACAAGGTAAACCTGTAGATAGTAGACACGGAACAGATTCTGGTACAGATGAACTTGTGGGGTATAAATGACATTCTCTGTGTGTGTTTAGAGAAGGAGCAAAAGGGAGAGAAGGCAAGAAGGACAAAGAGGCAGAGATGCATCCAATGTATTGTTTTACAACGCTGTTAAAAAAATCAGTTAACTAAATTTTGAGAGTTCAGTATATCTATTTTATTCCATCAATCTGTAGATCTGTCTTTTCACCAATATCCCACTGTCTTGATTGCTGTAGCTTTCAAGTAAATGTTTAAATTAAGATGTGTGAATCTTTCAGATTTGTTCTGCAGGTTCAAAATCACTTTTGTCTATTACTTTTGTTTGTTTGTTTGTTTTGTTTTGTTTTTCTGTATAAAATCTGCAGTCATCTAACAGATACCTATAAAAATCCAGCTGGAATTTTAATTAGGATTGCATTGAATCTACAGATCAAATTGGGAATGATTTGTCCCTTGATGAAGTTCAGCCTTTCAGTCTGAGACTAACCTCCCTTATTTGTTGTTTCTCATTCACTTCTATAGCTTTCAATAAATAGATCCTGGACATATTTCATTAGGTTTTTAACCTAGTATTTCAGTTTTATTTAGTGCTGTGGTTAATGATGTTAATTTTTTAACTCTAATTGGTCACTGCTGGTTGGTAGAAATAAAATTGATGTTGACTTTGTATTTTGACTTCATAAATTAATTTATGTATTCTAGAAAACATTCTGATTTTTTCAGATTTTCCATATAGAAAGTCATTTCATCTGTGAATATAGAAAGTTTTATTTCTACTTTTTTGTTCTGTATGTTTTTAAATTTATTTCACTTAATTGGCTAGCATATTGTACTCAGTGTTGAATAGGAATCAGGAGAGATCATGTTGTTGCATTGTTCCTGGTCTTAGGGATAAAGTATATAGACCTTCACTATTAAACATAGTGTTGACAGTAGGTTATCACAGATACTATTGTCAAGTGGTGGAATTCCCTTTTATTCCAAATCTACCTGGAGTTTATCATAAATTGATATTTCTTTCTTTTATTTTTTTTAATGCTTTCTTTGCATCTATTGATCAGATATTCAGTTTTTTTTTTTTTTTTTTTTTTGGTTAGATCTGTTAATATGATGAATCACATCGAACCTCCCATGAATTATTGGAATTAATATCATTTTTTTAATGTATTATCCTTTGTATTTAGTGCTTGATTCCATTTGCTAATGTTTTTGAGGAGGGCATTTGAGTCTATGTTCATGATAAGTTGTTTCTAAAGCTGCCAAGCTTTGGTCGGTAAAGCCAGTAATGACCAAAAAAATCATATAGACTGTGTGGTTATGAGAAATTGTGTCTTACTAAGGAGATGCCTATATTTTTTCTTTTGAAAAGTAATTATTTCTCATGAATTTTCCTTGTAGCATTATGTTTTTATTTACTGTTAATAGTAAAATTAATGGTCATTAGAGAGGATGTTGTTTATTTAATACTAGTATTAAGAAGAGGCTTTCTTTATAACTTGCAGGCACACTTGGGATTTTTGCCCCAGTTTTCAAGAATGACAGCAAAAGCACCATTATATGACATTTAGGATGATTAAATTTTGAAAAATCACTTGGCATATTCAGCATGACTCCACAGGGTGCTCTAGCTTTATAAGGCAATGGATCATGTTAGCTTAACTTATATTTAAGATTTGCTGGCCTGATATTATTGTGTTAGGCAGTATTGCTGAAATGGAAACATAAAATTTTGCTGCCATGAGATCAAGTTTGTGCCTGCCCTACACTATAAATTAGTTCCATAAAGTTTTAAAATGCAGTGTTTATTCTGGTTCTAGCAGTATTGTGAAATGGCAAACTGTGCTTAAATGTGTAAAATTAAGCCTATTTTGTCTGAAAATAGATTTAGTTTTTATTCATGTACAAATGAAACTGAGAATTAAGGTTACTTAACCATCAAGAAGAGTTTATATGAAGCTAAAGCAAAGGAGCCAAATGTGTTTGAGAGTTCATTTTTGAAAGCACCATCTTTCTGGGCCATATGCCTAATTTTTATGAGCCTAAGTATATATAGGTTACTACTGCAGAGTAACAAGAAACGTAATGAGACATGCAAGGAAAGAGATTATAATAGTTATAATGTTCATAAAAGTGTACCATCAATGACATCCTACTTTGAAAATATATATATTAAAGAAGTATTAAATAAAATGGAATAAGCAGTCTAAATCAATCTTAAGAGCACAAAATTGGTTTGTTAAATGTGTTAATTAAGCCATTTGATGAAAAAAATTCACAAATGTGACCAAAAAATCAGTTATCATTGACAAATACCTTGATCAATATGAATGAAGCAAAGTATTATTTTGACAAAGAAAAAAAGTAAACAAAACAATGTATATAGCACCTTTGTTTTTTCTATCCTACAATAATAAGAAGAGTCAACAAATAGTGTTTTTTCTAAACAAAACATGAAACTTTTGAAAGAGTAGATCATTACCTGCTAACTGTGAAATGATTTTGTGGTTAACTACTTACAGAATATTACTGAACACATGAAATTTGTCAAAGTTTATATAACCATTTAATTTCCTTATTTAGCAATTATATGTTGTTCTGTGCAAGTATTTTTTGATTTGTATCTTTTCAAGCACTTAATTTTCTTGCCAATACAGGACCAATTAAGTAAAATAGTAATTTTTTCTTCCCTTAATATTATACTCCTGTAAAAGGGAAACTAGTAGTAAAATATATTTTTGATATTTAGTAAAAGTAACTGGTACTATTCTGAAGTTTATATATAGAAGAGATAATTTGTATGAGTAAAAAAATATTTTTAATTATATTTATTGAACCAGGCTCACTTACTGAGTAATGTAAAATAAGCAATTAAGCCTCAAATGGCAGTGAAATAAATGTTAGGAAACATTCATTTTAACTTTTACACATTTTTCCTTAAATTGTTTTAATACACTAGAGAGAGAAAACAGTATCTATCACACATGAAGTACTTGGAAAAGGGAATCTGATATTACACATTTGGCAGTCCTATAGATTTATAAGCACCAAGTCTTATAAGGGATATTGATAATTATCAATATTTATTGAAGGATTGTGACTACCACAGGTCAAATAAAAGGGAATTTTCTATAGATAATGATCAATCTCCTCCCCCTCCCCCTTTTTAAATTGTACTTAAATCTTAATATACATATGTGGTAAATTATTAAAGTTATCCAGGTTTAAAAATTTTTGTTTTGTGACTATGCCAAAGCTTTTGACTGTGCGGATCACAATAAAATGTGGAAAAATCTGAAGGAGATGGGAATACCAGACCACTTGATCTGCCTCTTGAGAAATTTGTATGCAGGTCAGGAAGCAACAGTTAGAACTGGACATGGAACAACAGACTGGTTCCACATAGGAAAAGGAGTATGTCAAGGCTGTATATTGTCACCCTGCTTATTTAATTTATATGCAGAGTACATCATGAGAAATGCTTGGCTGGAAGAAGCACAAGCTGGAATCAAGATTGCCAGGAGAAATATCAATAACCTCAGATATGCAAATTACACCACCTCTATGGCAGAAAGTGAAGAAAAACTAAAGAGCATCTTGATGAAAGTGAAAGAGGAGAATAAAAAAGTTGGCTTAAAGCTCAACATTCAGAAAACTAAGATAATGGCATCCAGTTCCATCACTTCATAGCAAATAGATGGGAAAACAGTGGAAACAGTGGCTGACTTTATTTTTCTCGGCTCCAAAATCACTGCAGATGGTGATTGCAGCCATGAAATTAAAAGACGCTTACTCCTTGTAAGGAAAGTTATGACCATCCTGGATAGCATATTCAAAAGCAGAGACATTACTTTGCCAACAAAGGTCCATATAGTCAAGGCTATGGTTTTTCCAGTGGTCATGTATAGATGTGAGAGTTGGACTATAAAGAAAGCTCAGAGCACCAAAGAATTGATGGTTTTGAACTGTGGTGTTGGAGAAGACTCTTGAGAGTCCCTTGGACTGCAAGGAGATCCAACCAGTCCATCCTAAAGGAGATCAGTCCTGGGTGTTCATTAGAATGACTGATGTTGAAGCTGAAACTCTAATACTTTGGCTACCTGATGTGAAGACCTGACTCATTTGAAAAGACCCTGATGCTGGAAAAGATTGATGACAGGAAAGATTGAGTTCAAGGGGAGAAGGGGACAACAGAGGATGACAAGGTTGGAAGGCATCACCAACTCAATGGACATGGGTTTGGGTAGACTCTGGCATTTGGTGATGGACCAGGAGGCCTGCTGTGCTGCGGTTCATGGGGTCGCAAAGAGTCAGACATGACTGAGCAACTCAACTGAACTGAGCTAATCTGATAGTCATTTAATTATTTAAAAAAAATGAAAAATATTCCAAATTTTGTCAGTCAACTACAGTTGAAAAGTATTGTGTCCATTAAGTTAAGGGCTATTTAAAAATATTGACTGAGTATATCTCTTTGATCATAATATCAATTGAGCATAACTAATTGTCTTGGCAATTATCTTACAGTGATAACTACTAGCCAGAATTTTAGTTGTGTACATTTAATGTATAGTTTGGAAATTATTCTAAAGTTATCTGTTAGTCCAAGATTTAGAGGTGACAAACTAAACCTATGATAATTCATAGATCAAGAGTAACATTTTATGTTACTCTACCTGATCATTAAGTATTATCGCAACATATAGTTGCTGTCCAGAATGTTGTGACAGAGAGGTTTCACCCTAAAATCTACTATCAATGCAGAAAAACAGACACATTCAATGTTAATATTTTAATAAAACATTCCTCTTGGGTAAATTATTTGCATTTTTTTCTATATTCAATTTAAACTTTTATTCAATGTTTACTATAATTAGGTATCAGATCAGATCAGATCAGTCGCTCAGTCGTGTCCGACTCTTTGCGACCCCATGAACCGCAGCATGCCAGGCCTCCCTGTCCATCACCAGCTCCCGGAGGTCACTCAGACTTGCATCCATCGAGTCAGTGATGCCATCCAGCCATCTCATCCTCTGTCGTCCCCTTCTCCTCCTTCCCTCAACCCCTCCCAGCATCAGAGTCTTCTCCAATGAGTCAACTCTTCGCATGAGGTGGCCAAAATACTGGAGTTTCAGCTTTAGCATTATTCCTTCCAAAGAAATCCCAGGATTGATCTCCTTCAGAATGGACTGGTTGGATCTTCTTGCAGTCCAAGGGACTCTCAAGAGTCTTCTCCAACACCACAGTTCAAAAGCATCAATTCTTCGGCGCTCAGCCTTCTTCACAGTCCAGCTCTCACATCCATACATGACCACAGGAAAGACCATAGCCTTGACTAGGCGAACCTTTGTTGGTAAAGTAATGTCTCTGCTTTTGAATATGCTATCTAGGTTGGTCATAACTTTCCTTCCAAGGAGTAAGCGTCTTTTAATTTCATGGCTGCAGTCACCATCTGCAGTGATTTTGGAGCCCAGAAAAAGAAAGTCTGACACTGTTTCCACTGTTTCCCCATCTATTTCCCATGCAGTGATGGGACCAGATGCCATGATCTTCGTTTTCTGAATGTTGAGCTTTAAGCCAACCTTTTCACTCTCCACTTTCACTTTCATCAAGAGGCTTTTTAGCCCCTCTTCACTTTCTGCCATAAGAGTGGTGTCATCTGCATATCTGAGGTTATTGAGATTTCTCCCGGCAATCTTGATTCCAACTTGTGTTTCTTCCAGTCCAGCATTTCTCATGATGTACTCTGCATATAAGTTAAATAAACACGGTGACAATATGCAGCCTTGACGTACACCTATAATTAGGTATAGTGAGTATAAATAAGGTCATTGGTGGCTGAGATGGTAAAGTGTCTGTCTACAATACGGGAGACCCAGATTCAATCCCTGGGTTGGGAAGATCCCCTGGAGAAGGAAATGGCAATATGCTCCAGTACTATTGCCTGGAAAATCCCATGGACAGAGGAGCCTGGTAGGCTACAGTCCACGGTGTTGCAGAGTCTGACACGACTGAGAGACTTCACTTCACTTCATAGTTAATATAAACTGTAGTGATTTTTCCAGCCTTCTTAAAATGTCATGCAACTTTATTTAGATTTTCTAGAAAAAAATGCTTTATATGTGTCTCTGAAAATTATTTGTTTTCTGTAATTATCACATAGTATCCATTATGTTAGTTGTTAAAGGAGGAGATATGTATGTGTAAGTGGTGTACGTGCATATGTGTGTGTGTATGTGTGTAACTAACATTCGTAAATAAAGCAAGAATTTGACTTAATGTCGTTCCACTGGAGTATTCCACTCTAGTATTTTGGCCACCTCATGCGAAGAGTTGACTCATTGGAGAAGACTCTGATGCTGGGAGGGATTGAGGGCAGGAGGAGAAGGGAACGACAGAGGATGAGATGGCTGAATGGCATCACTGACTCGATGAATGTGAGTCTGAGTGACCTCCGAGATCTGGTGATGGACAGGGAGGCCTGGCGTGCTGCGGTTCATGGGGTCGCGAAGAGTCGGACACGACTGAGCGACTGATCTGATCTGATCTGACTGGAGTATTATTTAACAGATTTCTTGATCTTTGTTATATGGGAAAATGCATTTGTATTTATCTTTGCTATTTCTTACGTGATTAGCACCTTGACATTATGAAGTTAAACATTAACTAATGGATTTCTGTCTATCTAGGAGAAGAGCTAACTTCAAAGCAGTGTATTTAATGTGTAGGATCTTACTCTGTTTTTTTGTCTACTAACATATTTAACTGAGCATTCCTTTGGGTGATTATACAAATTTCCATTTCTCAAATAATTTTTAAACCAGCTTTACCATCTTACTAGTTCCTTAATTGATTAATGTTTTTAATAAGTATCTTTGACATGTATTTTTTCTGTATTTGTGTAAGGATGATGGTTTTAAATTTAGAAAATTGTATTTTATAGATACTACCTACAGTAATTCCAAAAATGTGATAAGTAGGAAGTGTAGGTTTTTAAAATTTTTATTTGGATGATAATTTACACTAGATCATGATTAAAGGCCAAGTTTGATGACACACCTTTAGATTTCTTCTGGAGGCTGACTCAGTCATTATTGTTGTTTAGTTAACAACTGAATTGTGTCTGACTCTTTTGTAAGCCAGTGGACTCTAGCCCACTAGGCTCCTCTGTCCATCAAATTCTCCAGGCAAAAATACTGGAGTTGCTAGCCATTTCCTTCTCTAGGGGATCTTCCTGACCCAGGGATTGAACCCATATGTCCTACATTTGCTGGCGTATTTTTACCACTGAGCCACCAGGAAAGTTGCCAGTCATTATAACAAAGCATTTAATTAAGTTAAAAAAAATTAAAGTGGATTTTCTCTCATGATTTAATACATTTGATCCCTTATAAGGCCCTTCATTTATGCTTTAGAATTTTACATTTGAAATATGTTCCGGAAGACATGAATTGTGCTGTATCTCTGCAGCTTCAAGGCAAACATTTATACAAGCCATCAAAAGTTTAAAAGAGCTATCTATCTTCTTGGAAGCAATCTTTTCAAAATACATAACTTTGCTGTTACATATGTGAGAGATGGAATAGAAAAGAATTGGCTCAGTTTAGAGAAGATAATATTCCCGTAGAACACTGACTATCTAAATGTGATAGTGCATTAATCTGTTTGTGATTATGTTGAAAATATTGACAAGCAGTCTCCTCTAACTGATGTTTCTTTTCCCAATGGCTCATTTGCAGACTAAATGTACAGATTTCTGCTGTCTCTTTGCATATTTCCTGACAAAGCAATTCCTAGTCATGTGGGTTGTATATCTTGCCATTCTTGTTCTAAAACACATATTTCTGTGGGTTAAGAGAAGATAAGAAATTTTTAGGGACACAAATAGGATTCTGCTTCAGATTTTCAAATGCATTATGTTGTTTAAAGACATAAATAAATGTACACTGCAAATAATCACTAATTTGTAGACTTAAAAAATATGTAATTGTTTCTTAGGTCAAGCTTGAGAGTTGCTTTGCATCACTATATAGATAATATTACTACTTGGTAGTTTGGAAAACATATATTTCTGAATGTTAACTAAGAAAATATATTTGATTTTGAGTCATTCTACCATGCCATTGTATCTTCTTTGGTCTTTCATTTTTGAGCCTTAATAGACAAAAATTTTCTCCAGTAATGTTTAATTTACATTATTATCAAGGCTGATTATGCCACTCATAGTGGAAAAATGATAAATCAAGTTTCTATACTTTCTCACATCGTTTAATTTTAAAACACATAATTGAAATGTATTTTTAAAGCGTTTGCTATCAGATTGGATGTTCTTAAAATGTGTCTCATGTCTTTTTGTTTTGTATTGAATCAGGGATGAAGCTACTGTTATGAAATTTATAACACTAGTTGAATTGTAATGTTTTTGACATTTGTATAGATGATTTTTTTTTTTTTTAACCACAAACCCCTGAGCGCTTTCATTTTTCTTGTCATTCAGAAGTTTTATCTTAGGCCATATCAACAAATTTGTCAATATATTTCCCTTATGATTTTAATTTTTATATGATTCATTTGTTCTGTCTTGTTCCATTTTTAAAATGTCACATAAATTTAGCAGTCTCTTTTTTCTTTGAAATACTCATCATAGTTTCCTACATTGCCTATGAAGTACTCAATATCTTTGTTATAGCACTATGGGTCATTTGAATATTTACAATGCTTTGCTCTGATTGCTTGATTGCTTTGTAATTGTCAATTTGTATTATGTCCACTTCAAAGTAAAAATTAATTCAACAGATTTAAACCTTAACACTAAGGCATCTTCTTAATTTTGAACTAATTGAAAACTTTGAGATTCCTGTTACTCTGAGTATTTATCTTTCTATTATATCTTTTATGCATTAAAATAATTATTTTAACTTAAAAAAAAAGTGAGGCAGAAAGGAAAATTCTGAGTTTCACATGATTTCTATCAAGATAACAATTACTGCATATATTGAGAACTATGAATATTTATAGATTTGGGGGGAAATTCCTGATCATCTATTATAGATAAATAAAATGCAACGATTATTAGCAGGGATTTTTGGTATACAGCCAATAGCATGTTTTTCAGTTTATTTGACCTCTAAGTTTACTTGGCAAAAATAGAAAATGCAATACTATTTTAGGCATTTCTTTGTAATATACTAAACAATTAAGTAGTATTAAGTACCTGACCAAGGAACTAATTTTTTGGTGAAAAACACAATCTTCCATCCTTAAAATTATTAGAAACTATCACTTGTCATGTATATTACCTTGTAAAAAAGTATCATTTCCTTCGTCTGTGAAACTGGGGTAATAATAGTACTTTCTTTTCTTCATAGGGTTATAATAAAAATAGAAGAATTGTAAAGCATATAAAATATTTCAGGGCATGTTGAACAAACTTAGTTAATTTTAATAATGATGGTAACTATATTTGGATAAAAATATCTCTATGAAATATGACTATGTATTTGCATAGCACTTTAAGAAAAAATATTCTCACATATTTTATCTTGTATATAATTAATGTAGTCTTAACAGATAAAATGACTATTATCCAGACTTTATGAATAAGGAAATTAAATTGAAATTCTCCTAAAATACTATTAAATGGCCGCAGAGCTGATACTTAAGTTGATACTTAAATGGCAAGACCTCAAATCCAGATCTTCTGATTTCAAATAAAAAATTCTTCCCATTACACCAAAATGAAAGAACTACAATCTTATGAGCGAGAAAAAGCAATATCCCTCCCTTCCCCTAAGGAGTCTCCTTTTTTCCCACCAATTATGGAAATATTTGCTTTTTTAGAACCTCAAAAAATCTAAGAATCATTAGACATATGAACAGATTTTAAAGAAATTTAATTAGAAAATCACAATAGTAAATATGAGCTATAAACTTATTAACCCACAAAATATATAGAATGAGCATCAGAGAGTATTGACACAACCCAGTGGTGGATCAATCCTAATCAATCCCAGACCTGTCTGGGTATCCCAGAACAACACATAAATAAAATACATAACAGATAACTAGTCACAGAAAGGAAATTGTTAAATTGTCCATTATGGTAATGGCAGCAAGGAATCTCACAGTTTTTCTAGGAATACTCATGATTTTTCCAGTATAAGCAGTACTGTGTTAAAGTAGCAGAGTTGCATCATTTTATCAGAATTTGAAACTAAATATTCCAAGATGATCTCAGTGTTTGTGTTAGTAGTAGAATAATGTTGCACCAAGGGATACATGTTTAAAAAAGATATAAATTGTTTTACATTATTTGAATAATTCCCTCATGTTGAATTGATGGGATTATATAAATTATGTAGTTCTTATTCAGTTCAGTTCAGTTCAGTCACTCAGTCCTGGCTAACTCTTTGCGACCCAATGAATCACAGCACGCCAGGCCTCCCTGTCCATCACCAACTCCCAGAGTTCACTCAAACTCATGTCCATCGAGTCGGTGATGCCATCCAGCCAACTCATCCTCTGTCGTCCCCTTCTCCTCTTGCCCCCAATCACTCCCAGCATCAGAGTCTTTTCCAGTGAGTCAACACTTAGCATGAGGTGGCCAGAGTATTGGAGTTTCGGCTTCAACATCAGTCCTTCCAATGAACACCTAGGACTGATCTCCTTTAGGATGGACTGGTTGGATCTCCTTGCAGTCCAAGGGACTCTCAAGAGTCTTTGCCAACACCACAATTCACCTGGGCAAAAACCCAGTTAAAGAAATAACAGTTTACTTATGACTTGTTTCAGTAACAGTTTATCTATGATTTGTTTCTTTCTTTGCTTTGTTCACCAATTTGAAATTGGTCTTACAAAACATTTGTTAAAGTACATTCATTTCTCTACTTAGAATCTTAAGCAATTTAAGCTCAGACCTCAGAGTACTATATCATTTCTACTTTCCCTTTCTGAAATACAGCAAAGACCTGTGAGCTAAATGTATTGGTAGGCTGCAGTCCATGGGGTCGCTAGAGTCGGACATGACTGAGCGACTTCACTTTCACTTTTCACTTTCATGCATTGGAGAAGGAAATGACAACCCACTCCAGTGTTCTTGCCTGGAGAATCCCAGGGACGGGAAGCCTGGTGGGCTGCCGTCTGTGGGGTCGCACAGAGTCGGACACGACTGAAGCAACTTAGCAGCAGCAGCAGCAGAGAAAAACAACATCTTAGAGGATACACACACAGTAACACACATATACTCAAGTACAAATACAAACATATACATACAGGTAATACATATTATAAGTCATCTGCATTAATTGCATGTATTTATTATAAGTAGTGTATCTATATTATATGTGTGCATTTATTTTAAAGAACTGGATTATAATTGTTTTACTGCCTAAGTAAATCTAAAATCCACAGGAAAGACAGTCAGGAAAGGAAGAAAAAGTCATGAGGAGGGTAGACTCTCAAACATAAAGGCTGAAACTTGTTGTCTATTAGTTCAGTTCAGTCTCTCAGTCATGTCTGACACTTTGTGACCCATGAATCGCAGCACATCAGGCCTTCCTGTCCATCACCAACTCCCAGAGTTCAACCAGACTCACATCCATCGAGTCAGTGATGCCATCCAGCCATCTCATCCTCTGTTGTCCCCTTCTCCTCTTGCCCCCAATCCCTACCAGAATCAGAGCCTTTTCCAGTGAGTCAACTCTGTGCATGAGGTGGCCAAAGTAATGAAAAGTGTATCTTTTTGGAAACTCCTTGGTCAAAATGACATTATACACTCATCTTGTCCTTATCTTATGATGCTATTTTTCTTCTGTCCTTACAAATGGAATGATTTCTGAAGCAGATTTGTCTTTGGCTAAAGTATCGTCGTCAAGATTTCCGGGAGAAATATCAATAACCTCAGATATGCAGATGATACCACCCTTATGGCAGAAAGTGAAGAGGAACTAAAAAGCCTCTTGATGAAAGTGAAAGTGGAGAGTGAAAAGGTTGGTTTTAAGATAAACATTCAGAAAACTAAGATCATGGCATCTGGTCCCATCACTACATGGGAAATAGATGGAGAAACAGTGGAAACAGTGTCAGACTTTATTTTTCTGGGCTCCAAAATCACTGCAGATGGTGACTGCAGCCATGAAATTAAAAGACACTTACTTCTTGGAAGGAAAGTTATGACCAACCTAGATAGCATATTGAAAAGCAGAGACATTACTTTGCCAACAACGGTTTGCCTAGTCAAGGCTATGGTCTTTCCTGTGGTCATGTATGGATGTGAGAGCTGGACTGTGAAGAAGGCTGAGCACCGAAGAATTGATGCTTTTGAACTGTGGTGTTGGAGAAGACTCTTGAGAGTCCCTTGGACTGCAAGGAGATCCAACCAGTCCATTCTGAAGGATATCAGCCCTGGGATTTCTTTGGAAGGAATGATGCTAAAGCTGAAACTCCAGTATTTTGGCCACCTCATGCGAAGAGTTGACTCATTGGAGAAGACTCTGATGCTGGGAGGGATTGGGGGCAGGAGGAGAAGGGGACAACAGAGGATGAGATGGCTGGATGGCATCACTGACTCGATGGATGTGAGTCTGAGTGACCTCCGGGATTTGGTGATGGACAGGGAGGCCTGGCATGCTGCGGTTCATGGGGTTGCAAAGAGTTGGACACGATTGAGCGACTGATCTGATCTGATCTGAAAGTATCGTCCAAAATATCACATTGTGATGGACATGAAAATGCACTAACCATCAGATCAGTTCAGATCAGAGCAGAAGGGGACGTCAGAGGATGAGATGGCTGAATGGCATCACCAACTCGATGGACATGAGTTTGAGTGAACTCTGGGAGTTGGTGATGGACAGGGAGGCCTGGCGTGCTGCGTTTCATGGGGTCGCAAACAGTTGGACATGACTGAGTGACTGAATTGAACTACACTGATTGTCTCCAGTGAAATAAGATCTCTTTTGGCAACCTTGGTTTTTCTAGTCTTATTTGAAAAACCTTTGTCCTTGGTGGGAAATGGTCTTGGTACTGACAATATTACTACTTTTCAATCTTGGTCATTTTTTTAGTGTTAAGTCAGTAAGATGTTCATAGGGAAAAATGTTGATCTTGATGAATTTATATCTTGAACTGGCTCTGGGTCTGAGGATTTCAGTATGTAACCCTTCAGAATGTTAGACCTTTAGGCCCAGATGGTAAAGAATCTGCCTGTGATGTGGGAGACCTGGGTTTGATCCCTGGGTTGGGAAGATCCCCTGAAGAAGGAAATGGCAACCCACTCCAGTATTCTTGCCTGGAGAATTCCATGGCCAAGGAGCCTGGTGAGCTACAGTCCGTGTGTTGAAAAGAGTTGTACATTACTAAGTGACTAATAGTTTTACACTTTCAACCCTTCAGAACAGCAACTTTTGGACAAAAGTTGTCTCAGCCCACTTATTAAAAACCTGTGGGAATTTTTCTCAGGCAGTCTTGTTTTGTCTATGAGACTCTTGTTCTGTGAAAAAGATCCCTTCGGAACCTTCCATACACAGGAGTCTGTGATTGTGAAGCAGGGGTTGAATGCCCAAGTTGCACAAGAACTATTAGACTGACCTTTCCCAGACTCTCATGAGTTTTTCTCAGTTTAAATAGAACTCCATGCCCTCTCCAAGCCAAGTTGTTTAAATTATAATTGTTATTCATTGAATTATCACTCTAAGTATCATAGTTCCACCAAAGATAATTTAGAATTACAGTGTCCATTCACAGAAGATTTTGAGCTCAATAATTTATGTCTAGATGAATTTCCATAAAATGTAAATTAAGTAAATTCCAAAATACTCAGAAGTCTCTACTTTCTGTTTGGTATGAGGAAGCTAAACTGTTTTATAAACTGTAACAATTTACAATGTCATCTCAGCAATGTATGATGTCTCTTTGCCAACACTTCAGAGTGTCAATATTTTTATTATAAATAAGCTAGTGAGTATGGTTAGTGTGGTTTTAATTTGCAGTTTTCTAAAGTATTTTTTGTCCAATTTTAAATTGGTGTGGTTTTCTACTAGGTAGGAATATGGTCAACTTGTCTGTTACAGTCCTGGGTCTTGAAACAGTATTTAGTTTTTTTACCTGTCACTGATACTTCAATCACCATTGGCTTTACTGGATCATACCGGCCAAGTGGCAGAGCAGCTTGCGCTTAGCTTGGATCTGTTGTAGAGCATCTTCCTGTTCTGGGCTTCACACAGAACAAGTAGTTTGTCAGGTTCCTCTGTAAATGGACTGGAGTAGAACAATGAAATGAGGGATATCTTGTATACAGAATATAATGAAGCCCACTAGACATTCTGCCTCTGTCTTAGTTGTTGGAGGGCATAGATGCAATATTTTAACCTATGGCTTACAACGGATATCTTCACATGCTACACGCTTGACATGCTGGACCCTTAGAAATTTCCTGAGGTGGAGGCCTTATAAATTTTGTCAGATTTATTTCTCACCCTCTGGCATCCAAATGTCTTACCGATAAGTCTAGAGTAGTTGCACTTCATGCTATCTAGGTCCTGTCAGCATAATGCTATCAAATTAATTGACCAATGTGATGTCTTGTAGAAGGTAAAGGTAATTAAGAGATTCCAAACTGAATTATTACATAGGGGTGGAGAGCTGATATGCCCCTGAGGTAGAAAGGTAATGATATATTGCTGGCTTTGGAGCTGAAACAAACTGAACCTAGTGTTTTTTATTAACAAGCATTAAGGGAAAAGTATTTGCCAGATTAGTGACTACATATTAAGTACCAGAGGATGTATTATAAACCACAACTGGTTCAGTAGCTACATTTGGAGTCACTATTTGGTTAAATTTACAAAAATCCACTGTCTTTCATCTGTTTTCTTAACTGGCCAGATAGGCTAGTTAAATGGGAATGTGGTAGAAATTCCTGCTTCCTTCAAGTCTTTGGTGGCTTTAAACTGCAGTCCCTACAGGAATGAGGTATTGTTTCAATTTACTGTTTTCCTAAGTAGTGACAGTGTAATTTTGGATATCCTGGAATTACTGTCTGTTCAGAGATGGTGTACCATAGTCCCTGAAATTTCTGATTATTTCCTTTTCCCTATAACACAGTTACCCTGGGGGAAAACTGTAAATCCCTTTGGGGAAATATTAAAGAATGGACTTGTACTAGTACCCTGATATCCTTAAATCTTAAGGATCCTACATTTAATGTAGGATCTCCTCCTATCCTATATTAAAGGGGTTCTGGGTACATAGTTTAGTTTTATCTTCATTTTCTAGTACCTAGGGTTATAAAATTCTGTGTCCATGGTGTATCCATTTAACATCTAAAAACTATTACACTCCAAATTGAATTTATACAGTCTTAGGTTCAATAGCATAAGAAATTGCTCCATTATAGCTATCTCAGCACTGTTTTCATTTCCTAACATCACAAGATTACACTTAAATAATTGTATGTCCAAAAACAAAACTAATAATTGTTTTTAAATGTATACCTTAAATTGTGTAGAAAACAAAATGTGGAGTTACAAATCAAAGTTAAAATAATACTACCTTTGGAGTAATAATTGTTTTTCTAAATGTATCGGCCCCATAAACCATTTAGAAAACAAACAGTACAGCTACAAACCATTGTTAAAATAAAACCATTTTATAAACTACTGCATATTTACTTTTGATTAAATCTTTATTTCTTTTTATGACTTTGAGTTTCCATCTACTATCCTTTCATTTCAACCAGTAGAAATACCTTAAACATTTCTAGCAGGATGGGCAAAACCCTTAGAACTCCCTTAGCATTTTTTAAATCTGCAATGTCTTAATTTCACCCACACATTTGTTGTTTTTTTTTTTTAATTTTTTATTGATGTGTAGTTGATTTACAATATTATATTTGTTTTATGTGTGTAGAACACAGAGATTTAGTATTTCTATAGATTATACTCTGTTTAAAGTTGTTAGAAACAATGACTATATTTCCCTACTCTGTACTGATAATTGCAGTCATAGTTGATTTTACAATTTTTTGTCTTTTAATATTTGTACTAGCTTATTTAAGTAGTTGATCTTCAGCCTTTACTATATATTTGCCTTTATTTGTGGGATTTTTCCTTCCCTATAGATTCTTTCTTTTTATGGCCTTTTCTTTACCAATTAGAGAAGATCCCTTAACCTTTTTTTAGGGTGAGTTTAGTGTTAATTAACTCTTTTCATTTTTGCTTATCTGAAAAATTCTTTATCTTTCCTTTAATTATAAATGATGATCTTGCTGGTTAGAATATTCTGTTACAGGTTTTTCCATTCGAGGTTTGAATATATCATGCCACTCCTTTCTGGGGTGCCAAGCTTCTGTACAAAAATATGTTGATAACATTATGGTGGTGCCCTTTTATATGGCTCTGTTTTTCTCTTGCAGCCTTTAGAATTCTTTCTTTTTCCTTAACTTTGGCCATTTTAATTATGATATGTCGTAGTGTGAGTTTGTTTGAATTCATTTTGTTTGGGACTCTCTGTGCTTCCTATACCTGGGTATCTATTTCCTCCCTCAGGTTTGGAAGTTTTTAGCAATAATTGTAGCCATATAGCAAATGTATTTTTGACTCTCTTCTCCTTTTGGGACATATATCATATAAATGTTGGCAGGCATGATATTATCCCAAAGATCCTTAAACCATCCTCATTTTTTTTTTTTTTTACTATTTTGATTGGGTGATTTTTATTATTCTGTCTTCCTGACCACTTATAAATTCTTATGTATCACCTGCTGCTGCTGCTGCTGCTGCTGCTAAGTCACTTCAGTCGTGTCCGACTCTGTGCGACCCCAAAGACAGCAGCCCACTAGGCTCCTCTGTCCCTGGAATTCTCCAGGCAAGAATACTGGAGTGGGTTGCCATTTCCTTCTCCAATGCATGAAAGTGAAAAGTGAAAGTGAAGTCACTCAGTCGTGTCAGACTCTTAGCGACTTCGTGGACTGGAGCCTACCCGGCTCCTCTGTCCATGGGAATTTCCAGGCAAGAGTACTGGAGTGGGGTGCCATTTCCTTCTTCAATGCATGAAAGTGAAAAGTGAAAGTGAAGTCGCTCAGTCATGTCCGACTCTTTGGGATCCCATGGACTGCAGCCTACCAGGCTCCATCCATGGGATTTTCCACGCAAGAGTACTGGAGTGGGTATGTATCACCTAGTCTCCTATTAATTTCTTCTAGTGCCTTTTTCATTTCAGTTATTGTATTCTTCAGTTTTGACTGGTCTTTTTTTATTTTCTATTTCTTTATTAAAATCTTACTGTGTTCTTGCATTCTTTCCCCTAATTCAGTTAACTTTCTTATCACTAATGCCTTGAATTTTTATCTGGTACATTGTATATTTATATTTCATTGTTTATTTTTTCAGGTTTTCTTTGTTGCTCTTTCAATTGAGACAACTTTCTGTCTTATACCCTTGATTAGCTTTCTCTTTCCCAGTGAAATTAGATGAAAAAGCTACATATTGTGGTCAGAAAGGAGTCTTTATGTGGGAGCATCCCTATACAGTCTGAGTGTGCCCAGAGGCTTTGGTGGGAGAGCTAATTTGATATGACCATAAGTCACATCTTTCCTAAAGATGTGCTGACAGCCATCACACTGGTAGGAGATAGACCTGGAGATGGAGAAGCTATAGCAAGAGCCAGTTTTGAGCAAAGTCCTCTCCTCTGCTCAGTGGTCATCATTGCCCTCTCAGGCCAACGTTGGGTCCCAAGTTGCTGGACCAGAAGCCCTGAGAGTTGGGTCCAAGCTAGCTACATTCTCTTTAAGTGTTTGCTCTCCCTCCTCTCAGAATGATACCCTTGCCCCAAGGTGGGTCAGTGCTGTAATAGGAGGGGCTGGTATGGGCTTGATGTGTATTGTGGTACAGGCTGTGGTGATCTGGGTAGGGTCTGAAATCTTGACTGCTTCTGATGAGCTACATATTATAAGTGCCATAGACTACTGCCCATGCCTTGCCCAGACACTGTTTTAGGGTCTGAGCCTCTTTGTCCTTACAGCAGGGCTCTTCCCTTAGTCTATACCACCCTTGTTCTTGTGTACAGCTGTACCACAGGACAGGCAGGGCATGTCTTGGCTTTTTACATGGGTCAAGGCACAGGCTGTGGTGGTCTGGCCACAAACAGAGATGAAGCTACTTCTCGTATGCTTCCAGTAATGACTGACCAAGATTGCAGGGAGAAATATCAATAACCTCAGATATACAGATGACACCACCCTTATGGGAGAAAGTGAAGAGGAACTAAAAGGCCTCTTGATGAAAGTGAAAGTGGAGAGTGAAAAAGTTGGCTTAAAGCTGAACATTCAGAAGACGAAGATCATGGCATTTGGTCCCATCACTTCATGAGAAATAGATGGGGAAACAGTGGAAACAGGGTCAGACTTTATTTTTCTGGGCTCCAAAATCACTGCAGATGGTGACTGCAGCCATGAAATTAAAAGGCGCTTACTCCTTGGAAGGAAAGTTATGACCAACCTAGATAGTATATTCAAAAGCAGAGACGTTACTTTGCCAACAAAGGTTCGTCTAGTCAAGGCTATGGTTTTTCCTGTGGTCATGTATGGATGTGAGAATTGGACTGTGAAGAAGACTGAGTACCAAAGAATTAATGCTTTTGAACTGTGGTGTTGGAGAAGACTCTTGAGAGTCCCTTGGACAGCAAGGAGATCCAACCAGTCCATTCTGAAGGAGATCAGCCCTGGGAATTCTTTGGAAAGAATGATGCTAAAGCTGAAACTCCAGTACTTTGGCCACCTCATGCGAAGAGTTGACTCATTGGAAAAGACTCTGATGCTGGCAGGAATTAGGGGTAGGAGGAGAAGGTGATGACAGAGGAGGAGATGCCTGGATGGCATCACTCTCTTGATGGACGTGAATCTGGGTGAACTCTGGGAGTTGGTGATGTACAGGAAGACCTGGTGTGCTGCAATTCATGGGATCACAAAGAGTGGGACACGACTGACTGAACTGAACTGAACCCACTCTACTTAGACACTGCTTTAGATGTGAGCTGCCTCTTTGTGTCACAGCTGGGCCCTTGCCCCAGTGTGGAGTTGCATCAAGAAGCAAGTAGGACTAGAGAATTCACTCAGATCAGGCTTGGGCATGTACAGTGGCCATGGGAGGATGCTGGCCACCCTCTTTTTTCTTTTGTGGTTTCAGTTTACCCTGTCTACCCTGCTTTGGGAGCAAGTGTGTGTACACACACTCAAAAGCAGAACCCAGGCCTTCCTCAGCCCTCCTGATAATCCCACCAGCCCTCCAACCAGCAAAGGGGACTTGTGTTTCCTGTTTTAGACCCCAGAACTGGGGCACCCAATATGTGGATTGAAATGTTCACTCCCCAAGGAGGATCTCTCCTCATGTAATTTCCCTTTTCCTCCAAGTTCCCTGCCAGGGGCACAGGTTAAACCTGACTACTTCCCTTCCTGCCCAGTTGCATGTGGGTTTTTCTTACATCCCTGGTTGTAAAGGAGTCTATCTGCCAGTTTCCATTTAGTTTTCAGTTAAAATTGCTCCACATGTAGATATTTTTGACGTGTTCTTTGGGGGAGATAAGCTCCACATCCACCATCTGATCTTATTGTCTCCCTCATTTTGAAGAAAAGTTTTGCCAGGTATAGTATTCTTGATTGACAGTGTTTTTCTTTTTTTTTAAAACACTTTGAATACATATATCAGCCTGCTTCCTTATGTTTCTGATGAGAAATCTGCTGAGAATCTCACTGAGAATGCTTTATATGTGATAAGTCACTTTTCGTTTGCTTCTTTCAGGTTTCTTTCTTTGTCATTATCTTTCAACAGTTTGATTATAAGTGTATTTTGGGATGAATCTCTTTAAGTTCATCCGATTTCAATGTTGCTGAGTTATTGGATGCTATATTCATGTCTTTCATAAAACTTGGTATATCTCAGCCATTATGTCTTCAGGTAATATCTTTCCCCTTTTTATCTTCTCATTGTAGGTCTTCAAATTCACTGGTTCATTCTACCTGGTCAAATCTGCCTTTCAATCTATCTAGTAAATTTTTTATTTAAATTATTGTATTTTTCAAATCTATAATTTCTTTTTGATTTCTTTTTAGGTTTTCTGTTTTTATTAATATTTTAATTTTGTTCATATATCATTTTCTTAACATTCTCCACATCTTCCATTAATTCTTTGTGCATCTTTAAGCTAATTGTTTCCAAAACCATCTAGTTGATCGTTCATCTGGTTTTTCTCAGAGATAGTTTCTGTTGGTATTTTTTTTTTTAATGGGCCATGTTTTTCCTCTTTCATGTGTGCCTTGTGATTTTCTGTTGAACGCTGGACATTTTAATATAATAATGTGGTAATCAAATTCTCCTTGATCCCACAGGCTTGTTGTGTTTTGTTTATGTTATTTTTTGTTTTCAATCATTGTAGACTGTCTTTATGCTGAGAATAAGCCGGAGGTATAGATTAAAGTCTTCTCTAGTTTATTTTGATCCTGCACATTTTCCTGCCTATGTGCAGTGACTTTTTTAGTTTCCTATCTATATGCAGTTGATTTTGAAGTCCATAGCATTTAATCTCTAGGAAATGAAAAGTGAAGGCAGAGATAATAAGGCTCAACCCTAGAATCCCTTGAAGTTTCTTCAGCCTGAGAAGGAGGGACTTGCAACAATGAAGGAGTAATGGAACAAGGGCTACTTCTCTGTCTGCATCTCCTTGATTGGAAGCATTAATCATGGATCAGGAGACTACCCTGGTGACTCAGTCAGTAACGAATTCACCTGCAATGCAGGAGACCTGGGTTCAATCCCTGGTCAAGGAATATGCTCTAGAGAAAGAAATGGCAACCCACTACAGTATTCTTGCCTGGCAAATCTCATAGACAGAGGAGCCTTGCAGATTACAGTCCATGGGTTCACAAAGGGTCAGACAAAACTTAACAATTAAACCATCACCACCACCACCATCACTAATCAAAGCACATTCCTCTGGTATTTGGAGAATAGGGTTCATATTGCCTGCCTTGATCCTGAAATCTTTGTACAAGTTACTCTAGGAACATGTGCATGGATCCCTGCTGTAGGAATGGTGGGTGAGGAAGGGGTGGCAACTACAGAGCTGATATAAGTGACCAAAGTTAAACCAGTTTACCTTCCAAAGTTTCTTTTGAAAGTTCCAAGGCTTATTAACTCCAGAGCTCCAACATAATGACATCAATAGATTCTGCCAGTGTGCTGTTGTCTAGGTGGGGAAATAGATTCTTGGTGCTTCCTATTCTGCAGTCTTCCCAAAGTTCTCCAGTCCTTCATTGTTTTTTCTTCCATGTTAATTACTCTGAATGATTTTGTGTATCAAAACATCAGATATCCTTCTCTGATGATACTATAGGTTCTTCCATTGTATTTATTCAAACAAACTTATTTAAATGGTGCTATTTTTGTAAATATTCCCATTCTGAATATCATTTAAGTATTACTCTGGTCTCCCTTCCTAGAGCTAGTATAAAACTTAATCAGTGTTCTACAACTAATTAGATTTTTGCTTTGATAAATGATTGCCCCAATAGAAGTTTTTAAAAAGTGTTTAGCATTCAAATAAGGCAAATACCAGTTTTCCTCAGAAAATTTGGCATTGAAGTTTCTCTAGTAAAATGCCATTCATTCCAAAAATATTGAAATATTCATGGTTGGTAATCAAATGGTAAATGAGTTTAAAGAATTTATAAAGCTTTTATCAAATCCAATATTTTTTTTTCAGGCTCGTAAACTGACTAGAAAAAGCATTAACAAAGCCTCTGTTTTTTTTTTTTTTTTTCTTTTTCTTGCTCTCAATTCTCTCCTTTATAGGATTTGTAAGAATCAATATAGCCTTGGGCCTCTCCTTATTTGTTATTCCACTGTAATGACCTGGTAAATAATTCCACTTAGATATCTATAATAAAACCCAATTTGAAAGTATATGAACTTTCTTTTCTAAATATACTCTCTGTGCCATTGGTACCACCAGGCATCACTTATTTTTATTTTTTTTGTTTTTTATTTATTTTAATTTAATTTTATTTTTTAACTTTACAATATTGTATTGGTTTTGCCATATATCAAAATGAATCCACCACAGGTATACCCAGGAAGAAAGAGCAAGGAAAAATGCCAACAGCCTGGGCTTTGAAGTTAGGAGATGCTCTTAAAAATTTTGACAAAGTGACTTTGAGAAATCCCAGATTAGCTCAAAATCACTGTTTTAACATATGTTCAACCATGTGGCTTGAATTGCTACTACAACTTATTTGCACAATGTATATTAAAGTACACACTCAATGATCAATATACTTTTCTGCTTTCATTTCTTGGTATCTTAACGACATATTATTTCTTCTTCATCCCTATATCCAGTTATACAGTTACACAATCTCATTCGTTTCTCCTCCAAAAGAGTAGTCTATTTACATATATTCTTATTTTATTACAGTTCCTCATATACTAATAGAAGACTGTCTCACCTCATAATATTTTCCCCTATAATTATATTGTATCTGAATATTCTTCCCTAGGTCGTTGCATAACTGACCTTATCTTGTCATTGAAATTCCATATCAAATTTCCAGCAGAGCTTTTCTAAAATTCCCCACATGTCCCAACTCACTTTCTGTCATTCATCCCATTTTATTTATTTAATAATATTTAAAACTGAAATTGTAGTAATTCTTTATTCATTTTCTTTCTTCATAGTTATAGGATTTATGAGATCTAAGACCTCATTTCTTTCCTTTACTACTGTAAACTGAGGAGATAAAACAATAACTAAAATAGAGTGGAAAATAGGCTTTTTGTCTGTGGATAATTTTCTGACAACCTTCATAGGTAGAACTTTTCTGTAACTTTCAATCTGTTGTGTGCCATAATCATAAAGCCTTCCACACTTTGATGAATGGTGGAAATATTATACGATCAGTTCAGTTCAGTCACTCAGTCATGTCCGAATCTTTGCGACCCCATGAATCAGAGCACACCAGGCCTCCCTGTCCATCACCAATTCCCGGAATTCACCCAGACACACATCAATTGAGCCAGTGATGCCATCCAGGCATCTCATCCTCTGTCGTCCCCTTCTCCTCTTGCCCCCAATCCCTCCCAGCATCAGAGTCTTCTCCAATGAGTCAACTCTTCGCATGAGGTGGCCAAAGTACTGGAGTTTGAGCTTTAGCATCATTCCTTCCAAAGAAATCCTAGGGCTGATGTCCTTCAGAATGGACTGGTTGGATCTTCTTGCAGTCCAAGGGACTCTCAAGAGTCTTCTCCAACACCACAGTTCAAATGCATCAATTCTTCAGCGCTCAGCCTTCTTCACAGTCCGGCTCTCACATTCATACATGACCACAGGATAAACAATAGCCTTGACTAGGTGAACCTTTGTTGGCAAAAGTGATGTCTCTGCTTTTGAATATGCTATCTAGGTTGGTCATAACTCTCCTTCCAAGGAGTAAGCGTCTTTTAATTTCATGGCTGCAGTCACCATCTGCAGTGATTTTGGAGCCCAGAAAAAGAAAGTCTGACACTGTTTCCACTGTTTCTCCATCTATTTCCCATGTAGTGATGGGACCAGATGCCATGATCTTCGTTTTCTGAATGTTGAGCTTTAAGCCAACCTTTTCACTCTCCACTTTCACTTTCATCAAGAGGCTTTTTAGTTCCTCTTCACTTTCTGCCATAAGGGTGGTGTCATCTGCATATCTGAGGTTATTGATATTTCTCCCGACAACCTTGATTCCAGCTTGTGTTTCTTCCAGTCCATCGTTTCTCATGATGTACTCTGCTTAGAAGTTAAATAAACATAGTTTGTACCCAACTTTGTCCCAGTTTTCCTAGTTCCCCAGTCATCACAGATAACCACAGTCTCCCTCCATATACTTTATTAGCCAATCAAGTAGGTCTTTCCCAGCCCCAGACATATCTTGTCTCTATGTTTACTATAAGGTGAAATATACTTGATTGACTTTTTTGATCTAGGGAAACTCCATGTACTTAGATATTAAGTTGCATCATGTCTATGAATTGTTTCTTCAGCTGTTTACTTTGGTATTCACTTCTATTTCTTTGGGTTTTATAATGCACAATTTGGCAATTTTTAATAAAATTCTTTCACAGGTCACTGGCTATCCTGTGGATATCCAATCCTCCCCACAAGGCCTGAACTCTGGTTGTCATTCCATTCCTTGCACTTCCCCTACTGAGTGTTTTTGTTTATGCTGTTCCTTCTGTCTGAAAAAAAAAAAAATAATAATTTTTTTACTTCTCTCCCACTGAAGGCACTACTCAGCCTTCAAAGTGGACCTTAAATTATAAGTGCTCCATGTTTATAGTTAAGCTTTTCCTTCTCTAAATCTGAACTGTCTCCTTTATCTAATTTATGGCGCTAATTCTAGTCACTTTTAGCTTTCCCCCCTGTAACAGTGTGAGCTTGTGATGACAGTTATGTCACATATTCCACTTAGAAAAATGTCCTAGCATGTAATTGTTCCATTAAGGAGGAAAATCAGTTCTGAGTTCATCCTTTGCACCAAGAAATTTCTAAGGAAAGAAAAAAGGATATATATATCACACACACACACACACACACACACACACACACACAAACCCATTTAATCCCCACTATAACTATTTGGTGAAAACTCATATATCCCCATTTAATTTATTAAGTAAATACAATCTATGAGGAAGAGCTTGCTATTAAAGCAAGTAAGTTCATTTATCCATGATCCTACCTCTAGGAAGTAATGGAGTAAGGTTTCATAGTTAAGAATCTGAGTCCATTTTCATGCTTGATCACTGACATCATTTAAGACCCAAACCACTCTCATCACCTTTTGCTCCACATCTGAACAAGTCAGTAAGAAAGCACAGGTTCTCTGTGTTTTGGCAACAATGGCAGGTTCAAGCATAAACCTCTGTCTACAAACTGGAATTCTCACCCCAGCCACACACCCTGTCTATTATAAAAACCAAACCCAATGCCTCCTCTAGCTCAAGACATTTAAGACAGGCTTGGATGATGCCTCCCCTGAGAAAACTTCATAACATGAGTTATAAAATATTACACATTTTTGGTTGTGGGTGACTGTGGCATCCTAAGTCTTACATTTGAGCCAGTTTGGTATGGGGAGTTGATCCTGCTGACCATAGTATAACACAGACCAATGTTGAATCTGGATTGTCTAGTTAATTATCCATTAATTATTGAAACAGGAAGTATATTTTGGCATTTTTCTTGGCAAAATAAAAAAAAAAATAGAGGATTGGGATAGTCTGAAACAAAAGATATGCAACTTTGGGACTATTGTGTTAAGTATTATATGTTTATTTAAAATATCGTGTAATAAATTATGTTTATTATTATAACAACATGAGAAGTAGGATTCACAAAAGGTAAAAAATTGAATCAATCTCCAAATCAACAAACAAATAGTTTTTAATTTATTCTGGAACCAAATTATTAAGAAACAAATTGTCTAAAATAGTTTATATTTCATGTATTTTAATTGGGCACTAACATCAAGTTAATGCTCAAACTTATTTTTATTTTATATAATTAAAATGGGAGAAATATCTACAAAAAGAACTTTAATCTGCTAGCCATAATAAATTAATACACAAATTATCTGTAATAATACTTAAGTAACTTAGTAGAACAGCAAGTTTGATTAAAAAAAAAGAGATTTCCAAAAGGCTGCTTAAATGAATCCAGACATAAAATACCTTAGAGATTAAGCATTATAGCTAAAATATGTATCTATCTATCTATCTATATCTTAATTAAGTGGCATTTTAAAGTAAATTTTCCATGCCATCATTTTTGACACACTTTATTCCAAGTCTTCCATAGAAAAATATTGCATTTCTAGATTATTCATGGAAACAGTATTTAATTAATTTAATTATGCTCTGAAATATATTTTATATATTGTATCTGTGTTTTGCTGCTGCTGCTAAGTTGCTTCAGTCGTGTCTGACTCTGTGCGACCCCATAGATGGCAGCCCACCAGGCTTTCCCCATTCCTGGGATTCTCCAGGCAAGAAAACTGGAGTGGGTTGCCATTTCCTTCTCCAATGCATGAAAGTGAAAAGTGAAAGTGAAGTCGTTCAGTCGTTTCCAACTCTTAGCGACCCCATGGACTTCAGCCCACCAGGCTCCTCTGTCCATGGGGTTTTCCAAGCAAAAGTGTACTTGGAGTGGGGTGCCATTGCCTTCTCCGATCTGTGTTTTAAATGAAGTTAAATTATAGATTATCATTAAATAAATTCATCATTTTCTCATACTTCTGGAAAAGATATGAAAGAGATTTTGAGGAAATGGAATGCTCCTCATTTGTCATTTTAGTCCAGTCTATCATAAGGCCTCGCCCAGAGATCCTCCTTCATTTCCCTTTTTTCATCATACCTTCCTTCCTGCTTTCCTTTGTAATTACTTAATAAATATGGAGAAGCTCTATACAGTCAGCAAAAACAAGACTGGGAGCTGACAGTGGTTCAGGTCATTAACACCTTATTGCCAAATTCAGACTTAAATTGAAGAAAGTAGGGAAAACCACTAGACCATTCAGGTATGACCTAAATCAAATTCCTTATGATTATACAGTGGAAGTGAGAAGTAGATTTAAGGGCCTAGATCTGATAGGATCTAGAGTGCCTCATGAACTATGGAATGAGGTTCGTGACATTGTACAGGTGATAGGGATCAAGACCATCCCCATGGAAAAGAAATGCAAAAAAGCAAAATGACAGTCTGGTGAGGCCTTAGAAATAGCTGTGAAAAGAAGAGAAGCGAAAAGCAAAGGAGAAAAGAAAAGATATAAGCATCTGAATGCAGAGTTCCAAAGACTAGCAAGAAGAGATAAGAAAGCCTTCCTCAGCGATCAATGCAAAGTAATAGAGGAAAACAACAGAATGGGAAAGACTAGAGAGCTCTTCATACTGTTCATATTGAACAGTATGAAAAGGCAAAATGATAGGATACTGAAAGACAAACTCCCCAGGTCAGTAGGTGCCCAATAAGCTCCTGGAGATCAGTGGAGAAATAACTAGAGAAAGAATGAAGGGATGGAGCCAAAGCCAAAACAATACCCGGTTGTGGATGTGTCTGCTGATAGAAACAAGATCTGATGCCGTAATGAGCAATATTGCATAGGAACCTGGAATGTCAGGTCCATGAATCAAGGCAAATTGGAAGCAGTCAAACAGGAGATGGCAAGAGTGAATGTCGACATTCTAGGAATCAAGGAACTAAAATGGACTGAAATGGATGACTAACTCCGATGACCATTATATCTACTACTGCGGGCAGGAATCCCTTAGCAGAAATGGAGTAGCCATCATGGTCAACAAAAGAGTCCTAAATGCAGTACTTGGATGCAATCTCAAAAACGACAGAATGATCTCTGTTCATTTCCAAGGCAAACCTTACAATATCACAGTAATCCAAGTCTATGCCCCAACCAGTAATGCTGAAGAAGCTGAAGTTGAATGGTTCTATGAAGACTTACAAGACCTTTTAGAACTCACACCCAAAAAAGATGTCCTTTTCATTATAGGGGACTGGAATGCAAAAGTAGGAAGTCAAGAAACACCTGGACTAACAGGCAAATTTGGCCTTGGAATATGGAATGAAGCAGGGCAAAGGCTAATAGAGTTTTGCCAAGAGAACGCACTGGTCATAGCAAACACTCTCTTCCAACAACACAAGAGAAGACTCTACATATGGACATCAGCAGACAGTCAATACCAAAATCAGATTGATTATATTCTTTGCAGCCAAAGATGGAGAAGCTCTATACAGTCAGCAAAAACAAGACCAGGAGCTGACTGTGGCTCAGACTATGAACTCCTTATTGCCAAATTCAGACCGAAATTGAAGAAAGTAGGGAAAACCACTAGACCATTCAGGTATGACCTAAATCAAATCCCTTATGATTATACAGTGGAAGTGAGAAATAGATTTAAGGGCCTAGATCTGATAGACTGAGTGCCTGATGAACTATAGATGGAGGTTCCTGACATTGTACAGGAGACAGGGATCAAGACCATCCCCACGGAAAAGAAGTGCAAAAAAGCAAAATGGCTGTCTGGGGAGGCTTTACAAATAGCTGTGAAAAGAAGAGAAGTAAAAAGCAAAGGAGAAAAGGAAAGATATAAACATCTGAATGCAGAGTTCCAAAGAATAGCAAGAAGAGAAAAGAAAGCCTTCCTCAGCGATCAATGCAAAGAAATAGAGAAAAACAATAGAATGTGAAAGACTAGACATCTCTTCAAGAAAATTAGAGATATCAAGGGTATATTTCATGCAAAGATGGGTCGATAAAGGACAGAAATGGTATGGACCTAAAGAAGCAGAAGATATTAAGAAGAGGAGGCATAATAAACAGAACAGCTGTACAAAAAAGATCTTCACGACCCAGATAATCACAATGGTGTGATCACTGACCTAGAGCCAGACATCCTGGAATTTGAAGTCAAGTGGACCTTAGAAAACCTGACTACGAACAAAGCTGGTGGAGGTGATGGAATTTCAGTGGAGCTATTCCAAATCCTGAAATATGATGCTGTGAAAGTGCTGCACTCAATATGCCAGCAAATTTGGAAAACTCAGCAGTGGCCTCAGGACTGGGAAACGTCAGTTTTCATCCCAATTCCAAAGAAAGGCAATGCCAAAGAATGCTCAAACTACCGCAAAATTGCACTCATCTCACATGCGAGTAAAGTAATGCTAAAATTCTCCAAGGCAGGCTTCAGCAATATGTGAACCGTGAACTTCCAAATGTTCAAGCTGGTTTTCAAAAAGTCAGAGGAAACAGAGATCAAATTGCCACCATCTGCTGGATCATGGAAAAAGCAAGCGAGTTCCAGAAAAACATCTATTTCTGCTTTATTGACTATGCCAAAGCCTTTGACTGTGTGGATTACAATAAACTGTGGAAAATTCTTCAAGAGATAGGAAGACCAGACCACCTGACCTGTCTTTTGAGAGACCTGTATGCAGGTCAGGAAGCAACAGTTAGAACTGGACATGGAACAACAGACTGGTTGCAAATAGGAAAAGGAGTTTGTCAAGGCCGTATATTGTCACTCTGCTTATTTAAGTTATATGCCGAGTACATCATGTGAAATGCCTGGCTGAATGAAGTACAAGCTGAAATAAAGATTGCTGGGAGAAATATCAATAACCTCAGATATGCAGATGGCACCACCCTTATGGCAGAAAGTGAAGAAGAACTAAAAAGATCTTGATGAAAGTAAAAGTGGAGAGTGAAAAAGTTGGCTTAAAGCTCAACATTCAGAAGACGAAGATCATGGCATCTGGTCCCATCACTTCATGGGAAATAGATGGGGAAACAGTGTCAGATTTTATTTTTTGGGCTCCAAAGTCACTGAAGATGGTGACTGCAGCCATGAAATTAAAAGACACTTACTCCTTGGAAGGAAAGTTATGACCAAACGAGACAGCATATTGAAAAGCAGAGACATTATTTTACCAACAAAGGTCCATATAGTCAAGGCTATGTTTTTTTCAATGGTAATGTACGGATGTGAGAGTTGGACTGTGAAGAAAGCTGAGCGCTGCAGAATTGATGCTTTTGAACTGTGGTGTTGGAGAAGACTCTTGAGGGTCCCTGGGACTGCAAGGAGATCCAACCAGTCCATTCTGAAGGAGATCAGCCCTGGGATTTCTTTGGAACGAATGATGCTAAAGCTCAAACTCCAGTACTTTGGCCACCTCATGCGAAGTGTTGACTCACTGGTAAAAGACTCTTATGCTGGGAAGCATTGTGGGTAGGAGGAGAAGGGGACAACAGAGGATGAGATGGCTTGATGGCATCATTGACAGGATAGATGTGAGTCTGAGTGAACTCCTGGAGTTGGTGATGGACAGGGAGGCCTGGGGTGCTGCAATTCATGGGGTCGAAAGAGTTGGACACGACTGAGTGACTGAACTGAACTCAACTGATCAAATATTGAGGACTTACTATGTACCTGGCCTTCAGAGAAGAAATTAATTGTTCACACTTATTAAGTCTGGATCTGGAACAAGTTAAATAGGGCATGGTTGGGGTAAAAAAAAATGCTTTTAAAATAAAGGCACTTTGATATAAATAAGCCAAGATTCATATTGATAATAAAGCTTTCCCAATAGCAGCATCAAATGGGGCGTCTCTGACAGGTATCTCTTCTTAGCTTGGTGGACCTTAATGGTGACCATTTTCCACATTTCAAAATGGTGGAAGTAATACATGCTCAGATTTCCCTTCAGGAAACTATGTCCAGATATTCTACCTAGAAGTGGCAAAAAGATTTCAAATTTATGTATAATGTTTATATATTGTAAAATTCTGTATACAACCATCCTTTTCCATCACATATGTATCCTCCAATAATTTTAATGTCAATTCTACTTTATTTGTAAGATCATTTTCATTAAAGGAACTATGCAGAAGAGGCTTAAGTTAGTTTATCTTCTGGGAGTGTTGTTCCCGGAGCACACAAGCATATTAAAAAGGCTGAGAGAATTAAAGGTGAAACTTTTAGAGGCTGTTGGAAATGTGGTATGAAAACCAGTGGACTGAGACCAAGAGAAATAGATGAAGATAAACAGAAAGGTAAAATCAGATCACAAATTAAAAATTGAATACTAACTTCTATGTCCCACATCATTCTTGAAAATGTTACTTCATTGACTGCATACTTAACTAAATGTTTTATATTGTAAATTTCTGTCAGTTGTTAAAGATTACATTTTTGCAGTCTTGGTTATTATGTGTAGTGCAATGTATATACAGGTACTTAATTTATCACTCATCCTTAACCTTTTATTTAAAATTTTCTTATATATGTCTGTAAGTGAGGTTGATCTGTTCTTTACTCTTCTAGGATAACTCTGTAAAGTTTTAGTATCATATATTGGATAAATATAATTAAAAGTGAAATATTTTTCCCATTCAGAAAATATCTCCACAAAACCAGAAGAGAAAGAAACAGTTTTAATATTGAATAAACATCAAACAAGAAAATACGTGGTGGACAACAGGGGAAACCCACTAAAGAATCACAAAAACAGAAAGAAATCTTCCCCTTTATATAGCCAAGCAGATACACCTCATTACATACATGTTTTCAAGATAAACAATAACTAATCTTCAAATGAGAGAACTTGACAACATCATTTGTAATGCATCAGTCAGTCAGTTCAGTCGCTCAGTCATTTGTGAATCTTTGCGACCCCATGAATTGCAGCATGTCAGGCCTCCCTGTCCATCACCAATTCCCAGAGTTCACCCAAACTCATGTCCATCCAGTTGGTGATGCCACCAGCCATGTCATCCTCTGTCGTTCCCTTCTCCTCCTGCCCCCAATCCCTCTCAGCATCAGAGTCTTTCCCAATGAGTCAACTCTTCGCATGAGATGGCCAAAATATTGGAGCTTCAGCTTTAGCACCAGTCCTTCCAAAGAACACCCAGGACTGATCTCCTTCAGAATGAACTGGTTGGATCTCCTTGCAGTCCAAGGGACTCTCAAGAGTCTTCTCCAAAACCACAGTTCAAAAGCATCAATCTTCAGCCCTCAGCTTTCTTCATAGTCCAACTCTAACATCTATACATGACCACTGGAAAAACCATAGCCTTGACTAGACGAACCTTTGTTGGCAAAGTAATGTCTCTGCTTTTGAATATGCTATCTAGGTTGGTCATAACTTTCCTTCCAAGGAGTAATATTCTTTTAATTTCATGGCTGCAATCACCATCTGCAGTGATTTTGGAGCCCCCAAAATAAAGTCTGACACTTTTTCCACTGTTTCCCCATCGATTTCCCATGAAGTGATCTGCCTCTTGAGAAATTTGTATGCAGTTCAGGAAACAACAGTTAAAACTGGACATGGAACAACAGACTGGTTCCAGATAGGAAAAGGAGTTCGTCAAGGCTGTATATTGTAACCCTGTTTATTTAACTTATATGCAGAGTACATCCTGAGAAACACTGGACTGGATGAAACACAAGTTAGAATCAAGATTGCTGGGAGAAATATCAATAACCTCAGATATGCAGATGACACCATCTTTATGGCAGAAAGTGAAGAGGAACTAAAAAATCTCTTGATGAAAGTGAAAGTGGAGAGTGAAAAAGTTGGCTTAAAGCTCAACATTCAGAAAATGAAGATCATGGCATCCAGTCTCATCACTTCACGGGAAATAGATGGGGAAACAGTGGAAACAGTGTCAGACTTTATTTTGGGGGGCTCCAAAATCACTGCAGATGGTGACTGCAGCCATGAAATTAAAAGATGCTTACTCCTTGGAAGGAAAGTTATGACCAACCTAGATAGCATATTCAAAAGCAGAGACATTACTTTGCCAACAAAGGTTCATCTAGTTAAGGCTGTGGTCTTTCCTGTGGTCATGTATGGATGTGAGAGCCGGACTGTGAAGAAGGCTGAGCACCGAAGAATTGATGCTTCTGAACTGTGGTGTTGGAGAAGACTCTTGAGAGTGACTTGGACTGCAAGGGGATCCAACCGGTCCATTCTGAAGGAGATCAGCCTTGGGATTTCTTTGGAAGGAATTATGCTAAACCTGAAACTCCAGTACTTGGCCACCTCATGCAAAGAGTTGACTCACTGGAGAAGACTCTGATGCTGGGAGGGATTGGAGGCAAGAAGAGAAGGGGACGACAGAGGATAAGATGGCTGGATGGCATCACTGACTCGATGGACCTGAGTTTCAGTGAACTCCAGGAGTTGGTGATGGACAGGGAGGCCTGGCGTGCTGTGATTCATGGGGTTGCAAAGAGTTGGACACGACTGAGCGATTAATCTGATCTGATGGGACCAGATGCCATGATCTTAGTTTTCTGAATGTTGAGCTTTAAGCCAGTTCATCTTAAATTCACTTAGTGATCGGAGTGATCATTTTTGTTACCTTTTAGGCTTTATCTAAAGGGAAACATAAACAAACTTTTTCTTTATGTCAAGAGGTGGTTTTACAACTTGGAAGAAAGCTCCTACTCAAATTAATTTTCTACTCTCTCACAGAAGTGGGGACAGACACGCTTTCTTGTTGTTTACACTTAGAGATGGTACCCAGATTCTTGGGAAGAACATTCCTTAGTTCTAAATTTGATAATTTGCATATGCCCTTGCAGTCTTCTCCCTGTCTTACTATAAAATAGTAACAGTACAACTTCGAATGATTTTCATTGCTCTTATTATCTGTTTTGGGGCAAGTTACAGCAGTCTAAATACCCAGTCAGTACACAGTAAAGTATATAACAAAGCAATTGTCAAAATAGCAATTAAATAATAGAATTATTGAATTTTTAGAACTCAGTACTTTATTTGCTTTCAGGGATTGATCTTTGAATGTATCATACCAATGGTGAATGGTAGAGGCAGTTTTCCAAATAGCAGATTATAAATGTTTTTTCTTAGCAATACATTAATTTGCCAATTGTGTTGTCCTTATTGCTTGCATTTTCAAATGGATAACTATTGAAATATCATCTGGTGATTCCTTATAAAGTACTATTTTATTCAAACCTAAGGAATAGCTCAACTATGGAGACTGAAAGTCTAAATTTTTATCTAGACATGGCCCTTGCAAAATTCAACAAATTCTGAGTGTCAGTCACAATTGTCAACACATTAATATGACAATTTAACTTTTTAGTAACTGTTCTATCATTTCCAATAGTTTTACTATTTCCTGGATATGAAATACAAGGGGTGGTATCCAAGGCCATTATCTAATATTTAAAATCTTATGATGAAGCACTTATTGAAAGGTATATGTTGAACTTCCAGTGTTTATATATACTCTTACTTTAAGTCTTGAGGACAAAGCCTATGGTCTTTTGGTTTGTTTTTGTTTTGACATTGGGTCTCAATCAGTAATTATACTATTACAACAGCTCACTAAATCATATTTACCTTTGTTTATCCATCAGTATTGAGACTGAAGAGAATTTACATCCTAAGGTTAATTGAGTGACTTTGGACCTGTTGTTTTGAAGTCTTTATCTGAAAATGCCAGATTTCTGTTGGTGTATTAATCAGATGTTTTTCCTTTCTATATCATCTTCCAAAAGATGTCAATTTTTTGTGTCAAATATAGGGCTTGAGTACCTGGACACAGGTTAATTGCTTTTACTTTGCTGTTATCAATAATTACTAATGGAAATAGTCTCCCTTTTGCTTTGTCAATAATCAGAGAACATAGGCAGAACACTCTTTGATATAAATTGTTAACAATATTTTTTGGACCTATCTTCTAAGGCAAAGGAAACAAAAGGAAAAATAAACAAAGCAAAAATAAACAAATGGTGCCTAATTAAACTTAAATCCTTTTGCATAGCAAAGGAAACCATCAACAAAATGAAAAGACAGCCTCTTGTATGGGAGAAAATATTTGCAAATAATATGACTGATAAGGGATTAATATCCAACTAGATAAGCAGCTCACACAAGTCAATTTAAAAAATACTCAATTAAAAATGGTATATACAAGACAGCAAAAGAGACACTGATGTATAGAACAGTCTTTTGGACTCTGTGAAAGAGGGAAAGGGTGGGATGATTTGGGAGAATGGCATTGAAACATGTATAATATCATATATGAAACGAGTCGCCAATCCAGGTTCGATGCATGATACTGGATGCTTGGGGCTGGTGCACTGGGACGACCCAGAGGGATGGTATGGGGAGGGAGAAGGGAGGAGGGTTCAGGATGGGGAACACGTGTATATCTGTGGCGGATTTATGTTGATATATGGCAAAACCAATACAATATTGTAAAGTTCAAAAATAAAAAAGAAAAAGATCTAAACAGAAATTTTTTCAAGAATGACTTACTAATGCTCAGTAAACACATGCAAAGATGCTTACCATCACCAAATCATCAGAGAAATGCAAATCAAAACCACCATGAGTTATTGCCTCAAACCTGTCAGAATAGCTATAATCAAAAAGTCTACAAATAACAAATGTTTGTGAACATGTGGCAAAAAGGGAACCCTAGTAGACTGTTGGTGGGAATGTAAATTGGTGTAGCCACTATGGAATACATTATGGAAGTTCCTCAAATAAGTATAAATGGAACTCCTATATAATCCAGCATTTCAACTCTTGGGTATATACATCTGAGGAAAATGAAAACACTAATTTGAAAAGATGCATGTACCCCAATGTTCATAGCTGCATTATTTACCAATAGCCAGAGGATGGAAGTCCCCTAAGTATCTATTAGTGGATGAATAGATAAAGAAAAAATCATGTATGTAATACCTATAGGGCACTATGCTTAGTGAAATGAATCAGAGAAAAACAAATACTGTATGTTATTAATTATATGTAGAATAAAAACATAAAGCAAATAAATATAACAGAAGTGAAATAGACTCACATATACAGAGAACAAAGTAATGGTTACCAGTGGGTAGAGTGAAATCGGGAGGGACAAAACAGAGGTTAGGAGATTATGAGGTACAAAGTACTCTGACCTGGGCCTGTTCACTTCTCCTTAAGCAACCTGGTGATCTCTGCTCCCAGGAGTTCACTATGTTGATCTCCATAATTAGCACATAGTAGTTCTATCAGAGGTTTTGTTTTCTCTTCAAATGCTAGGAGCCAATGTTTACAATATTAGGACCCACTGTTTACAGTATTGTACTAGTACCCAGATACATTGTGCATTTTTTGGTTTTCTTTCTTTTTTTTTTTTTCAATTTTCCTTCTTTTTTTGCTAGTTCCTTATCTGCACAATGAGCTGACTTATAGATTTTAAAACTGTGAGCTGCAGCTGATAAATACTGTAAGTGTTAGACTTCAGTTGAGCAATATTTCAATTTGTTTGGTGAAGCCTTTCGGACTGGGAAGCAAGGAGTATAACAAAGCCACAGTATCAACTTTGCAGTGTTCTCAAGTTTCTGAGGCCACCAGCAAGTCATCTACATTTTGAACACTTATAGGTCCCTTTAGTGGGACAAATTTCTCTTTAGTTCTCCTGTAAGTGACTAGAAAAAATGTAGGAAAGTACTTAAACCCTTTGACAAAGTATAGACTCTGTCATAAGTAAGAGTAAACTATAATTTAGATCCTTCCTCTAGCAGAACATGTAGAAATAGAGAAAAGTCAGAACCTCAGTAAATTACAGAGAAATATTTTGCAGACAGTGCTACCCAAGTCAATATTGAGAATGTTTGCAGAGTTGGGAGCTACACAGATTAATGGTAAGATTTTGTACAAATCTCTATAGTGGTTAATTAACTTTACCAAATTTACCTTCCTCTTTTATTAAAAATATAATATTATGGATTAGTGTCCTATTTAAAATTATCTTTATTTTATTATAATTTCATTTCTTTGAATTGAGACATTGACGAAAGACATTATTTTACATATGACCATGGATTATTATCTTGGTAAACTATTTTTATCATCTATATCTCAAATTAAATGAGTCTCATCATTCGCTGGGACTCAAAGTGATGTACTGATTTGTTCAGATCACAGTGCTTTTCCAGCAAGGCGTGTGAGAATGCCACTCTTTGTCATACCCCACTGCATTGTAACTCAGGATTATTTTCCAGGCTGGCACAAGATTTCCACTTTCTATCATAACCTTTTTCTTTCAGAAGATACATATTTAACTAATGCAAACACCTTTTCCCCCAAGGAACTCCACAGACTTTCTATCTGAAGTATATGACAGAATAGCCTTTAAGTTATATAGTAAGTCTCCAATTGGATTTACAAGAAGATCAAGAGAAAATAAAAACACAACTAGGTCTTTTTTCTCAGAAAGAAGACCTAGCTGTATGGTAAAAGCAGAAGAAAAGGAAGTAGGGGCTGACTTGAAATACCAGATTTGTATTGATCCATCACCAAATGGAAGAAGAAATTTCTGAGTAAGTTTTAGAATAAGTAGCACCAATATCATCAGTTCCCACCTCTGAGGTTCCCTAAGTCTGTTCATTTTAAGAGAACAATTCCCTGACTTTCTGGGCTTTCCTGATTGTCATGTGATTGTAGTTCCTGCATCCCCCAGAATCTCTTTCTATAACCTTTTTTCCAGTAAGCTGGCTTTTTGCATTAATGACATACGGGTCTCCTTTCTTCCTTTTATAGGCTGAGCAAAGTAAGAATTATTCCCATTAGTAATGAGTTTTAACTAAGCAGCCAACATTGTACTGTTTAATTTCTTTATGTTTTTCTCTAGATTGTCCCCAAACTGAATGGCTGCTATTAAAATTTGCGTAACAATCTGTTCTTGCCATTCTACCACCTTTTTCTTAATTTGAGTTTAGATAATTGGTGACAGAGCCAGACAAAGATTGCTAAGTACTAAAGTACAGATTGGATCTGCCCCTGGGGTCCCTGCCAGTGACTCATGAAAAAGCTTCAACAGTCTGCTGATGTAAATCAGTGGGGTATTCACCTCTCTTCTGGGTACAGGGCTGCAACTCCTTCAAGCTCATCTTCAGTGGAGAGGCTTCAAATACTACCTTTAGTAACGCCTCTTAATGAATTTTTAACCCCTGCAGTTCTTGAATAATTGTGGAAGTTGGTGGAAAGTCAGCTTCCCTTGGCTAGTATACTCTTTGACGTGGTGATCTTCCAGACCCCAATGTGCTTGCTCTATAAAGTGCAAAATCTCTGGTTGCAGAATTCCATGCAGTAGTCAGTGTATACCCCTGTTTATGAGGCAGTAAACTGAAAGCACACTGCAGAGGACTTTCGCAAATTTCTGGGGCACAGGGAAAGGAACCCTTAAAAAGTAATGTCAGCTAACAAGAAAGGCATGTGACTTACCCCAGAGGCCTGGGTACCTTCTCAATGACATTAGCTTCACTGGCGATGCAAATAGGAAGAGCTGCTCTTCCTTACACTGAGGGAGGAAACCATGTTTCCTTTTCTGCATTGATGTTTGTCAGTTGAACTCCTTACCTCATTTGTTTGCATCTTTGAAGGGAAGTAGTGTATCTTTTCCCCATCCTGCTGTCTTCCTTTGCCACATTTTTATTCAAGTTTTCAGGGATTTCCAGGTGTGTGTCTTTACCATGTCCACTTTCCTAGCTTCCTGGTGTGTAGATAATACAGGCTCTTGGAGGTGGAATCTGTGCTAGGCTAAGAGACCCATAAATCTGTCCTCAAAGGGAGAAGGTAATTCATTTCTGATTAAAGATATTATGCTCTTATCTGTCTATGAGGGGAAATCCAACAAAGAAGGGAACTACTCATTATCTCCCCCTTCTCTTCACTGGTCAGTGTGAAGCAGGGAGGAATAACGACATGCAGGGAAAATAGAGACAGCACGGAAATTCTCCTTAGGCCTTTCACTACAAATATTGGGAATATCATACAAAATTTAGAATATAAGCTTCAGGAAGATAAATAATAATTATGCTTCTGGATAATTAAAATAGTGTTTGAGTAGTCTGAACATGTAATAAGTGTTAAAGGGTATTTAAAATAAATATTAATATCATATCTATGCAAAATGGAGCTAAAACTTGGAAGTTGGTCATCTTTATCCAAGAAGTGATTAGTTGGCCTATTGTGTTTCATTAATTCCTTTTTCCTATAGAATTGCATTACAAAATTAATCTTACTTTATTAAAAAAAAACTTCAATATCTTCAACTTTGAAAGGAAGCTATTTTCTCTGGCATCTAAATAAATTCATAAAGGATTCTGATTTGTGTTGGGAGAAATTGTTTTGAAATATAGCTTAGATTTTATTGGCAAGTTAAAGAATAGTCTTTTCAGCTTAGAGCATAAAGTGAAATTAAGCAATGATTTTTCCATGATTCTTTTTTGTTTGGCAATACTTTATAAAGTTTAAAATATGATAGAGATGAATGGTAAATGTATGTTTATTATAAAACTTTTCTGAAAGAAAGAAAATTGTACAACCATTACAGCAAAAGGAAGTTTATTTTAATTAAGATTGTAACAAATTACACCCTGTTTTGTTCATTGGAAATAGAAAGCTACGGGATCATAGCTTACAGTTTTTCAAACCACAGTCCAGGGTTCCTTGTTTCAATAGCCAAAATGATTATAAAAGGAATAGAAATGAAAATACTGCATGATGCAACATTAAATTTGTTTGAACCCAAATAATAACAGTTCTCGAAATCAAATCAGGTCCCTTGACCATAATGATATTAGGTCCCAAAATTTTCCTGATAAAGTAAGGGTTCCTCCCTAGACTACAAAGTATACATGGTCTCTAAGTTGGATTGACTCTGAATATGACTTTCATGTTATTCAAAAAAAAAGATCTTTTATAAGATAATGAATAGCCAAATATTTATCAGTTGTAAAAATATATTGAGTACATTTTTCAGAAATAATCTTTATATTTGGAGCCACTGTGGTTAAATCAGAAGCAAAACAACCCAATATACTTTATGAAATATCTCATATTTGTATCAGGAGAAATAATTAAAAGTAGCTTATTTGTTATAAAATAAAATTAAATAAAATCATAAATACTGAATACACTTCCTATACTTTTCTATATAAAGAATTTATTGTAAAAATATCAAGTGAAAAAATTCAGTTCATTTCAGTTCAGTCACTCAGTCATGTCTGACTCTTTGCGACCCCTATAATTGCAGCACTCCAGGCCTCGCTGTCCATCACCAACTACCGGAGTTCACTCAAATTCATGTCCATTGAGTCGGTGATGCCATCCAGCCATCTCATCCTCTGTCATCCACTTCTCCTCCTGCCCCCAATCCCTCCCAGCATCAGTCTTCTCCAATGAGTCAACTCTTCGCATGAGGTGGCCAAAGTACTGGAGTTTCAGCTTTAGCATCATTCCTTCCAAAGAAATCCCAGGGCTGATCTCCTTCAGAATGGACTGGTTGGATCTTCTTGCAGTCCAAGGGACTCTCAAGAGTCTTCTCCAACAACACAGTTCAAAAGCATCAATTTTTTGGCGCTCAGCCTTCTTCACAGTCCAACTCTCACATCCATACATGAGCACTGGAAAAACCATAGCCTTGACTAGATGGACCTTTGCTGGCAAAGTAATGTCTCTGCTTTTGAATATGCTATCTAGGTTGATCATAACTTTCCTTCCAAGGAGTAAGTGTTGTTTAATTTCATGGCTGCAGTCACCATCTGCAGTGATTTTGGAGCCCCCCAAAATAAAGTCTGACACTGTTTCCACTGTTTCCCCATCTATTTACCATGAAGTGATGGGACTGGATGCCATGATCTTCATTTTATCAATGTTGGGCTTTAGGCCAACTTTTTCATTCTCCTCTTTCACTTTCATCAAGAGGCTTTTTAGTTCCTCTTTACTTTCTGTCATAAGCGTGATGTCATCTGCATATCTGAGGTTATTGATATTTTTCCTGGCAATCTTGATACCAGCTTGTGCTTCTTCCAGCCCAGCGTTTCTCATGATGTACTCTGCATATGATTTAAATAAGTAGGGTGACAATATACAACCTTGATGTACTTCTTTTCCTATTTGGAACCAGTCTGTTGTTCTATGTCCAGTTCTAACTGTTGCTTCCTGACCTGCATACAGGTTTCTCAAGAGGCAGGTCAGGTGGTCTGGTATTCTCATCTCTTTTGAATTTTCCACAATTTACTGTGATCCATACAGTCAAAAGCTTTGGCATAGTCAATAAAGCAGAAATAGATGTTTTTTTTCTGGAACTCTCTTCCTTTTCCCATGATCCAGCGGATGTTGGCAATTTGATTTCTGGTTACTCTGCCTTTTCTAAAACCAGCTTGAACATCTGGAAGTTCACGGTTTACTTATTGATGAAGGCTGGCTTGGAGAATTTTGAGCATTACTTTACTAACGTGTGAGATGAGTGCAATTGTGCAGTAGTTTGAGCATTCTTTGGCATTGCCTTTCTTTGGAATTGGAATTAAAACTGAACTTTTTCAGTCCTGTGGCCACTGCTGAGTTTTCCAAATTTGATGGCATATTGAGTGCAGCACTTTCTCAGCATCATCTTTCAGGATTTGGAATAGCTCAACTGAAATCCCATCACCTCCACTAGCTTTGTTCATAGTGATGCTTTCTAAGATCCACCTCATTTCACGTTCCAGGATGTCTGGCTCTAGGTGAGTGATCACACCATTGTGATTATCTGGGTCGTGAAGATCTTTTTTGTACAGTTCTTCTGTGTATTCTTGCCATCTCTTCTTAATATCTTCTGCTTCTGTTATGTCCATACCATTTCTGTCCTTTATCGAGCCCATCTTTGCATGCAATGTTCCCTTGGTATCTCTAATTTCCTTGACGCAATCTCTGGTCTTTCCCATTCTGTTGTTTTCCTCTATTTCTTTGCATTGATGGCTGAGGAATGCTTTAGTGGTGCAAAAACTATTAAAATAGAAAAATTTTTAGGAAATATCTTCCTGTATCAATGCAAAAGGGTCAACATTTACTGGAGATCTTCTGTATGCTAGGATATATTCTAAAAGTTTAAAAAAAATTCATAAATGCTTAGGGAAAATGTGATTCTAATATCATTTGTGTAGAATTGTTTTACAATGTTGTAGACTTTGCATCTTTCACTCATTTGTCTTAGTTACATAGTCTTCCTTTTGGTAAGCGTACCAAAGAATAATACTAGTAAAAGTAATTTACTGTATACGTGTAAAACTCTCTCTTAAAGTGTGTGTAACTCAAGTTTTCATCATATTATAATGAATCATACAAATTAGCTAACTATAAATCAGCTTTGTTAGTAAAGTATCTGAATTATTTACAAGTTGGGTAAGGGGTAAGCCAAGGATTGGCAAACTGATCTCCTTCTTTAATTATTGAATACTGTATCCCCTGTACAAAATTCAGATTTTATTGTACTGAATTTTAGTATTAATAATACATAATGCTGAGGACACCATATACTTTTATTCTAAATACAGTATTGTACTATAAGGAGACTCTTTAATAAGTGAGATCTGTGGTTTTATGCTGGGAGCTTTTTTGTTTGGTTATTATGCTGCTGTTTGATTGTGTTTTCTTCTTGTTTAAATATTTAATGAAAGTTTTATCTAACTAGTGTTCCAAGGCTTTGAAGCAAAGGGCATAACTTAAAATATCTAATAAGAAAATAAATGTCAGAGTACTGAAAAACTATTGAATATGCAAAATATATTAAAAGCACTGTTTTAATAATAGCATAACAAATTCTGTTTTTCTCTTGATATGATTAAGTGAAGAAATGAGGTTAAGTAAGGTATAAAATCTTCTAAAAATTTGGTTGTGCATGCTAATTTCTTTGTGGCTACCTACTACAGTGTCTTCTGCTTAGTAGTTGTCTTAAAATGATCAGTGATATAAAATAGGTCCTGCTAAAGATGCCTTCAGTAAATTACCAAATATCTAACATTTTACACAAGTCATACATTGTTGTATATACACAATCAAGAAAATTCTTAATAGGTAGGGCAATCAAAATTATTTTTTATTATAAATAGGTTTCAAAATGTTATTAGTACTTCTATATGTGCTTTAACTCAGTTCAGTCACTCAGTCCTGGCTCTTAGTGCCCCCATGGAGTGTAGCACATCAGGTTTCCTTATCCATCACCAACTCCCCAAACTTTCCCAAACTCATGTCCATTGAGTCAGTGATGCCATCCAACCATTTCATCCTCTGTCATCCCTTTCTACTCCTGCCCTCAATCTTACCCGGTATGAAGGTTTTTTTCAAATGAGTCAGTTCTTCGCATCAGGTGGCCAAAGTATTGGAGTTTGAGCTTCAGCATCAGTGAATATTCAGGACTGATCTCCTGTACGGTGGACTGATTGGATCTCCTTGCAGTCCAAGGGACGCTCAAGAATCTTCTTCAACACCACAGTTCAAAAGTGTCAATTCTTAGGCGCTCAGCTTTCTTTATAGTCCAACTCTCACATTCATACATGACTACTGGAAAAACCATAGACTTGACTAGATAGACCTTTGTTGACAAAGTAATGTCTCTGCTTTTTAATATGGTGTCTAGGTTGGTCATAACTTTTCTTCCAAGGAGTAAGCATCTTTTAATTTCATGGCTGCAGTCACCATCTGCAGTGGTTTTAGAGCCCAAATAAGTAAAGTCTCTTACTCTTTCCATTGTTTCCCCATCTATTTGGCATGAAGTTATAGGACCAGATGCCCTGATCTTAGTTTTCTGAATGTTGAGCTTTAAGCCAACTTTTCCCTCTCCTTTTCCACTTTCATCAAGAGGCTCTTTAGTTTCTCTTCTCTTTCTGCCATAAGTGTGGTGTCATCTGCATATCTGAGGTTATTGACACTTCTCCCAGCAATCTTGATTCCAGCTTGTGCTTCATCCAGCCTGTTATTTCACATAATGTACTCTGCACAGCAGTTAAAGAAGCAGGGTGCCAATATACAGCCTTGACACACTCCTTTCCTGATTTGGAAAAAGTCTATTGTTCCATGTCCAGTTCTAATTATTGCTTCTTGACCTGCATGCAGATTTCTTAGAAGGCAAATAAGGTGGTCTGGTATGCCCATGTCTTTAAGAATTTTCCACAGTTTGTTGTGATCCATACAGTCAAATGCTTTGGCATAGTCAATAAAGCAGATGTTTTTTCTGGAACTCTCTTCCTTTTTCGATGATCCAATTGATGTTGGCAAATTGATCCTCTGGTCCTCTGCCTTTACTAAATCCAATTTGAGCATCTGGAAGTTCACAGTTCACATACTGTTCGAGCCTGACTTGGGAATTTTGAGCATTACTTTGCTAGCGTTTGAGATGAGTGAAATTGTGTGGTAGTTTAGCATTCTTTGGCATTGCCATTCTTTGGGATTGGAATGAAAACTGACCTTTTCCAGTCCTGTGGCCACTGCTAAGTTTTCCATGTTTGCTGGCATATTAAGTGTAGCACTTTCATAGCATCATCTTTTAGGATTTGAAATAACTCAACTGGAATTCCATCACTTCCACTAGCTTTGTTTGTAATGATGCTTCCTATGGCCCATTTGGCTTCACATTCCAGGATGTCTGCCTCTAGGTGAGTGATCACAACATCATGGTTATCTGGGTCATGAAACTCTTTTTTGTACAGTTCTTCTGTGTATTCTTGCCACCTCTTCTTAATATCTTCTGCTTCTGTTAGGTCCATAACATTTCTGTCCTTTATTGTGCTAATCCTTGCATGAAATGTTCCCTTGGTTCTCTAGTTTTCTTGAAGAGATCTCTAGTCTTTCCCATTTTATTGTTTTCCTCTATTTCTTTGCATTGCTCATCGAGGAAGGCTTTCCTGTCTCCCCTTTCTGTTCTTTGAAACTCTGCATTCAAATAGGTGTATCTTTCCTTTTCTCCTTTGCCTTTGTGTCTTTTATTTTCTTAGCAATTTAAAAGACTCCACAGGTATCCATTTTGCCTTTTTATATTTCTTTTTCTTGGCAATGGTCTTAACCACTGTCTCTTGCACAGTGTCACAAACCTCCATCCATAGTTCTTCACACACTTTGTCTATCAGATCTAATCCCATTAAACTATTTGTCACTTCCAGTGGGCTGCCGTCTATGGGGTCGCACGGAGTCAGACATGACTGAAGCGATTTAGCAGCAGCAGCAGTGTATAACTGTATGGGATGTGATTTAGGTCAAGCCTGAATGGTCTATTGGTTTTCCCTACTTTCTTCAACTTAAGTCTGAATTTGGCAATAAGGAGTTCATGGTCTGAGCCACAGTCAGCTCCCAGTCTTGTTTTTGCTAACTGTATAGAGCGTGTCCATCTTTGGCTGCAAAGAATATTATCAATCTGGTGTTGGCCATCTGCTGATATCCATGTGTAGAGTCTTCTCCTGTGTTGTTGGAAAAGGGTGTTTGCTATGACCAGTGCATTCTCTTGGCAAAACTCAGTTAGACTTTGACCTGCTTTGTTTTGTACTCCAAAGCCAAATTTGCCTGTTACTCCAGGTGTTTCTTGACTTCCTACTTTTGCATTCCAGTCCCCTATAATGAAAAAGACATCTTTCTTGGGTGTTAGTTCTGGAAGGTCTTGTGGGTCTTCATAAAACCATTCAACTTCAGCTTCTTCAGCATTACTAATCAGTGCGTAGACTTGGACTACTGTGATATTGAATGGTTGCCTAGGAAATGAACAGAGATCATTCTGTTGTTTTTGAGATTGTATCCAGGTACTGCATTTCAGACTCTTAGGTTGACTATGACAGCTATCCACGTCTTCTAAGGGATTCCTGCTGACAATAGTAGATATAATGGTCATCTGAGTTAAATTCATCCATTTCAGTCCATTTTAGTTCGCTGATTCCTAAAATGTCAGTGTTCACTCTTACCATCTCCTGCTTGACCCCTTCCAATTTTCTTTGATTCATGGACCTAACAGTTCAGGTTCCTATGCTGTATTGCTCTTTATAGCATTGGACTTTACTTCCATCATAGTCACATTTAGAACTGGGTATTGTTTTTACTTTCGCTCTGACTCTTCATTCTTTCTGGAGATATTTCTCCACTGATCTCCAGTGCATATTGGGCACCTACCGGCCTGGGGAGTTCATCTTTCAGTGTCCTATCTTGTTGCCTTTTCACACTGTTCATTGGGTTCTCAAGGCAAGAATACTGAAGTGGTTTGCCCTTCCCTTCTCCAGTGGACCACGTTTTGTGAGAACTCTCCACCATGACCCATTCATCTTGGGTGCCCTACATGCATGGCTCAGTTTCCTTCAATTAGACCATCTGTGGTCCATGTGATTATCTTCAGTGTTCATAAAGTAGTCTCTCTCCTGAAGTATTCGAGATGAATCTTGGAAAATTTTGCGAGGTTGAAATTAGAGGACAGTCTAGTAAGAATATATTGAAAAACTGTAGTTCTGAAAAGTAAGTGAAGTTTGCTTCCATACTAACTCTAATAGTAGTATATGGTGAGAACTTTATTACATAATACAAGAGTTCAACCAAGTGGACATAGTCAGTAGGGATTAAAATACAATGTCAATTAAGTAAACTTAGAGTTGTGCTGGCTGGAAAGCTTTTAGAAAAGAGGAATATTGAAGGAACTGTGTACTGACATTTCCACTGTGTATCTGAACACATATGCATCTTTTGAAACAAATATAATAACCCATTTACTAGCTAGTATGTATACCTTGATGATGGGAAAAGACCCTGATGATGGGAAAGATTGAAGGCAAAAGGAGAAGGGGATAGCAGAGAATGAGATGGTTAGATAGCATCACTGACTCAGTGGGCATGAATCTGAGCAATCTCTGGGAGATAGTGGAGGACAGAGGAGACTCACATGCCACAGTCTATTAGGTCACAGAGAGTCAGACATGAGTTAGCAAATGAACAGTAGCAATATCCTGAAGCTAGAGATATAACCAAGAATATATAAGTCTGTCTTTAAAGCTAGTATATTGATATATATAGTCACTGTATTATACTGACATGTCATCTATATGGACAATAACTTTCAAGTATCATATTAAGAAAAAGTTGTTCTATATAGACCCTGTTTAGGCAGTGCTCATAAAATTACCAGTTATACATTTATCTTTACTAACATCCCCACCTGGCATGTAATGATAATAAATGTTGGTAAGAAAGCTGGCCCTTGGGAGTAAGTCAGCCCAGATATATTAATTCAAATTTGGTCATGAACCATGTCATCTTGTATAAGAATGCAGAGTTCCTCAAATTCATAGATCCCCTCACTTCAGTCATGGTGTAAGAGGTGACTGTTTTAATTTATATAAAGCATGATTAGCACAGTGTCTGGTTAGCACACAGCATATGCAAAATATTACATTTAAAGCTTTAGATGGATTATGATAATGAAGCTAAAGTGAACATTGGAAATTGGGGTGTAAACTGCTAGGATTTTATTGCCCTGTATCTCTCATAATACACTGACACTCGAAATTTTAAATGACCATAAAACAATAAATCACTTGGATTATATTACATAATGTTAATAAAAACCAAGAAAAAAAAAACTCAGTTTCTCATTTTCAGAATATACACAAGTAGTTTTTTGAAGTACAGCAAATAAAATGGAGCCTAACAAAAAAGTCATATTTTATTATTCTTAATACTATGAAAGCACTTCAAAATAAATAAAAATATACTGCAGGTGTAAACTAAATAAATGCAGTTAACATTGTTTTATATCCTAAGATAATTAAATTTATGACTTTAACTTGTAATAGGAAAAAAAAAAAAAGCCACAGAAGTTGACAGAAAGTGTTTGCATATACCTCTTAAATCTGTTATTGACAGCGCTTTGAAATCCAACTGTTATTATATTCTGAGAAAAATCAACTTTGCTTTCCCATATAAACTAATTTCCAAAAGAAATATCCATGTAGCATGCTATTATCCCTCTGAAAAAAATCAGATTGAAAACCTGCCAACAGCTAAACCGAAGTTAATGATATTTATTTTCTCTTCATTTAACTGCTGTAGATGTGAAAAGTATGTAAGGCTTACATACTTAAAAACTGTTTAAGAAAAAAAAGAGTTTGGAATCCATGTTACCTGTAAATGTAATTGTGGTATCTACAATATCAGAAAAAAACTTCATGCTATCAAGTATTTTCAATGCTTTCAAGTATTTTCTCTCTACAAAAACAACCCATTGGCATCATACTTCATATTAACCACTATAATACCTGAGAAAAACTTTAATTTCTCATTTTTCACCCCAGTACATTTATATAACCCTTGACTAAGTAATCTGAGGAAGTTTTAATCCAGTTCTGATTTGTAAAAACTACTGTAAAACGATTGTCATTGGCATGACAGTCCTAGTTGTTGGAATAAAATGTCTCTAATGAGAAGCAATTGTTTGCATCCCTTTTTCTTTACCCAGCCAACTCCAACTTCCTTTTCCATTTATATAACATTGTTCTAAAAAGGCAGTCATACTTCATCCTTCATTCTGGATTTGTTACCACTCTTGTTTGTCACTCGTAATCCCAGATATGCCTAAGACAATATCTACATATCTATAGATGTATATATATATAGATATATACACACACACATATATATGCACACATACATACGTACATATAAAATTTTCAGAATATGTATATGCATAAGGATGTACATGCCTCTTTTCAAAAAAATACTAGCTGCCTAAGACATGTGTTCAATGTTTTTGTTTCCCTTTATCAGTCTTGTTTTCCCTTGGGAAATTTTACTGCTCCTAATGTTACCTTTGTTTGGCACTACCTCACCATTGACACGTGTGATTCCCTGTTCTTATGTTCCACATTTAATGCAGAATCCACACAGTTCACATCACAGTGATTGGTTCATCCATCTTTTCCTTTGGTCTTTCACAGTCAGAATGTTTTCCTCTTGTACTACTTTGTCTGAACTCAGGACTTACAACGTGAAGTTTTAGAAACATACACTAAGAATAAGAATAGGTAATTATATTCTGTCCTTGAGAAATAATCTTTACAGTGTTAAGCATATTAATATTTCATGGTTCTATTTCAATATGATTTTATTATATTTGTTTAAGCAGTTTTAAAAAATAAACCAATTTGAATATAGTGGTAGAGAGGTATTTCTTTAGAAAATGATTTTTTGGTTCTGCTATGTTTCTTCAGGAATATGAAATTACTATTAACAGATATTCATATTGGATATATTTTTGCTATTCCTTTGGTGCTCAAGGCTGGGGTATCAGGTACTCTGGTAAAAAAAAAAAAAAAAAGTACCACTCTTGGTACAAAAAATTATTCCAAGGCTAGAACTTCTATTTATGCATAAAACCACTCTAATTTTCTCTTCCTTCTCTACTTCAAAGAAATTGCTATGTCTGCTCCATGACTTTTGATCTGTACCACACAGCTTGACTTTTTCCCAAGCTGAGGCTTCTCAAATGACCCACTAGTATCTAGATATTGTGACCATAGACAAAGGTCATAGTATCCTGATTCATGCTGTTGGGTCAAGGTGTGTGTGTGTGTGTGTGTGTGTGTGTGTGTGTGTGTGTGTGTGTGTGAACATGTGCAAAAGATTTTAAAGTATATTCACAACATCAGTAGTATTTTCAAGTAACTAAGTCAATCAAGTAGTTACTGGCTATTACTATCCTAAGGGGCTTCCCTTGTGGCTCAGCTGGTAATGAATCTACTTGCAATGTGGGAAACCTGGGTTCAATCCCTGGGTTGGGAAGATTCCCTGGAGAAGGGAAAGGCTACCCACTCCAGTATTCTGGCCTGGAGAATTCCATAGATTTTGTAGTCCACAGGGTCTCAAAGAGTTGGACATGACTGAGCAACTTTCATCACTTCACTATCCTAAGGATCAGGTCCATCTCAAAACTAAAGTAACTGGAGTAATTTGTCTTGTGAATGCTTTTACATTTTGATGCACTTCCAAGTTCTAACTTTTGACATTATTTCTTATCAGTCTATATGTGCCTTCTTTCTTGCCTGGAGAATCCCAGGGACAGAGGAGCCTGGTAGGAGTCCATCTGTGGGGTTGCAGAGAGTCAGACATGACTGAAGCGATTTAGCAGTAGCAGCAGCAGAGATCTTATTCCAACAGGTTCACAGGAAAAAAAAATGTATATAATATAATATAATATAATAGTGGTTCACAAATCAATCTTTCCTAACTGCATTATTGAATGTCATGTGATTTTTTTTAAAAAAGCTAACTTTAATTAAGTAATCACTGTCCTAAGAACCTTTCATATTTTAAATTTATCTCTCAAAGGAAGTATATGAGGAAGGTAATGTTTTCATATCCTTTAGAGAGGGAATTTTAGACATGCATGTTTTATATATGTAATCTGCTTAAATTTTCAATCCCTTTTAACTTACATTTAATTTGAAATGTTTCAGACAGTGAATTAAATCAAATAAATACCTTAAGAGTATTTGAAATATAGTGAGATTCTGATATGGTATAAGGTTCTGTGTAAGTATGACCCAAGGTTTATATTATATGAATTGTTTCTTACTTTTTCATCATATTACATGGACAAATCAAAGAAAGGCAGAAATTTGAAAGCAAAGATAATTCCATAATCAGAGATAGAGAAGTCATATGTATTCCAGGTATGATTCATTTGATAAATGTCCTTAGTGAAACAAGATTTGGATAGTAATTTTCATTTTTATTTCTTCTACCCAGAGATAACAGTGATAGTAAAACTTCCTCTGTATCTTTTAGCATATGCTCCTATGTGTGTGTGTGTACATATAAATACATACATCATATTTGATATTGTTATTCAATCACTAAGTTATATCCAATTCTTTTGCAACCCCATGGACTATAGCCCTCCAGCTCCACTGTCCATGGGACTTCACAGGCAAAAATACTGGAGTGGATTGCCATTTCCTTATCCAGAGAATATTCCTGATCCCTGGATCAAACCCACATCTCCTGCATTGGCAGGTGGACATTTTTACTGCTGAGCTACAGGGAAGCCTATCATATTTGATAGTTTGTAGTATTCAATTGTAGATATATACTCTGGTATGTTCAGTTATTTAGATTTGGGTCTGTATCAATTATTTTTTGGTGAATAACAACACACCATATATTAATGTCTTTAAAATTGGCTATTTATTATTTTACATAGACCTATAAGTAAGTCAGATGGTCCTGGTGATTTGGGCCAGAATTGACTCAACGCTGGGTAGGTTTACTCATGTGTCTGAGGTGACCAGATTGGTTGGATCTGAACTGGCTGACCTAAAATAGCCTCAGCTGAAAAAAAATAACTGCAACTTTGTTCTTTGTGATCTATAGTCCATGGCTGTGACAAAGATCTAAGAGAGAGTACTCTCAAACAAGTGTTCAAGGAGAACATAGAGGATCAAGAGTGATAGTGGAAACATACAGTTGCTTCCTTGAATCTGTACCTCCATGAAATTTGCTATTCTCTCATTGGTAACAGCAAGTCAAATAGACTCAGTACAGTGGGATACCCGTCCAAAGAGCATGTATACAGCGAGGTTGGAAATATTAAAGATAATGATGAAATAAATTTACATGAAGATTTTTTATTATTTCAAATATTTTTCTAAAAAAACACATTGCTGCAGAGAACATCCTTTAGCCAATCTTTTTTATATTTATGCTTCCCAGGTGGTGCTAGTGGTAACGAACCTGCCTGCCAGTGCAGGAGACATAAGAGATCCTGAAGGAGAAAGTGGACTATATATATATATTAGTGGACTATATATATATTAGTGGACTATATATATATTAGTGGACTATATATATATATATATATATATATATATATATATATATATATATTCCAGTATATTTATAGCTTGATCATTTAACTTTTAGCTTGTAAGGTCCAGTACTGAATGTATTTTTTAATATTGAGTTAGTCAAATCACAAATGACCAATTCTAATGGCCATGAAATGGACTTCAAAACAAAACAACAAATAAAAATAGCACAGTATTCCTTGCTCTGAGTCATAAGATGTTAAGATGTTGAAAAGTACTACAAAAAGGATATGCTTTTTTTTTTTTTTTTTTATACCTGTAGCCACAGGACACTGAAAAACAGCTCTAGAAATGTTAAGAATCAATGATGGGTGAAATGCTGACATTTTCAGTATTTTGGTTCACACTGATACATTGTTTGGAAGATGATTGCCTTCAGGATAGAATCCCCATCATTTTATGTCAAACTTGAAAAATATTAAATACAATACTAGATATGATCCTTACAAAATATACACAGCTGCCTAGTCAGGCAATCAGATCCTCTGAGCTTAAATATCATTTACCTTACACTACCAAGAATTCTAACAGCTGTATATTCATATTATATTTGAGACCTTGTTAGAAAACGTGTTCTTGAGAGCATGAATGAGTAAAATTATCCAAGCACCTCCAGTACAATGTGTATAAACTGTACTTTTTTCATTAAATCTGTTTCTGGAATACTGATAGAAACATTGACTGTAGATTACCTCTCAGTTTCCTTGGGGATGCTTTGTCATACTAAAACCAGAGCAACATATGTATGATAAACAAGGGAGTATGGCATTGGTGCAGTGGAGGTTTAAAATCTACTACAAATTAAATTTGAAAAAAACTCACAAGTATCTAAATAATGTGACATATATGAAATTACTTTTTACATAAAAACTAACTAAACACACACACACACACACCCAGCCAGCCTAAAAGTTGTGAGTTAAATTTTATTTGGAGACTTTACTGAGGACTATAGCCCAGTTAGAACTGGTCATGGAACAACAGACTGGTTCCAAATAGGAAAAGGAGTACGTCAAGGCTGTATATTGTCACCATGTTTATTTAACTTATATGCAGAGTACATCATGAGAAATGCTGGACTGGAAGAAACACAAGTTGGAATCAAGATTGCTGGGAGAAATCTCAATAACCTCAGATATGCAGATGACACCACTCTTATGGCAGAAAGTGAAGAGGGGCTAAAAAGCCTCTTGATGAAAGTGAAAGTGGAGAGTGAAAAGGTTGGTTTAAAGCTCAACATTCAGAAAACAAAGATCATGGCATCTGGTCCCATCACTACATGGGAAATAGATGGAGAAACAGTGGAAACAGTGTCAGACTTTCTTTTTCTGGGCTCCAAAATCACTGCAGATGGTGACTGCAGCCATGAAATTAAAAGACGCTTACTCCTTGGAAGGAAAGTTATGACCAACCTAGATAGCATATTGAAAAGCAGAGACATCACTTTGCCAACAAATGTTCGCCTAGTCAAGGCTATGGTCTTTCCTGTGGTCATGTATGGATGTGAGAGCTGGACTGTGAAGAAGGCTGAGTGCTGAAGAATTGATGCTTTTGAACTGTGGTGTTGGAGAAGACTCTTGAGAGTCCCTTGGACTGCAAGGAGATCCAACCAGTCCATTCTGAAGGAGATCAGCCCTGGGATTTCTTTGGAAGGAATGATGCTAAAGCTGAAACTCCAGTATTTTGGCCACCTCATGCGAAGAGTTGACTCATTGGAGAAGACTCTGATGCTGGGAGGGATCGGGGGCAGGAGAAGAAGGGGACGACAGAGGATGAGATGGCTGGATGGCATCACTGACTTGATGGGTGTGAGTCTGAGTGACCTCCGGGAGTTGGTGATGGACAGGGAGGCCTGGCGTGCTGCGGTTCATGGGGTCGCAAAGAGTTGGACACGACTGAGCAACTGATCTGATCTGATCTGATAGCCCAGAAAACAGCTTCTCAGATAGCTCTGAGTTGCTGTTCCAAAGAGGTAAGAGAGGAGGCAGGATATGTAGGAGTATTTTTCTGGGAAAAAAACTATGTAGTTGAACATCAAAAGATTACTGCTAATGACCAAAAAAGAAAAGACATCTCAGTTAATGATTTTAATGCTTTTCTTTGTATGGGAAAATTCAAGTATCTGGACTCATTCAAATATTACTCCTTAAATATGCAACTTAGTTGTCTAGAGCCAGTATTCAAAGAACATAATGCTTCCTGCTTTCCTCTATCCTGAGTTTCCCTCGGGATTGTAAGGCAACAATCTTGTTTACTGGAATGGCAGGCAACATTCTCTCTCCAAAAGATTCATAAGTAACCCAAAGCAGTGATATTTCTCTGAAGTAGTGGGCTCTAAAACAAAGACTAGAATATGCTTTTGAGCTGTGATGCTAGAGAAGACTCTTGAGAGTCCCTTGGGCAGTAAGGAGATCAAACCAATCAATCCAAAAGGAAGTCAACACTGAATATTCATTGGAAACACGGATGCTGAAAATGAAGCTCCAATACTTTGTTCATCTGATGCAAAGAGCCGACTCTTTAGAAAAGACCCTGATGCTGGGAAAGGTTGAAGGCAGGAGGAGAAGGGGGCAACAGAAGATAAGATGGTTGGATGGCATCGTTGATTCAGTGGATATGAGCTTGAGAAGCTCCAGGATACGATGAAAGACAGGAAGTCCTACTGTGCTGCAGTCCATGGGGTCACAAAGAGTTGGACATGACTGAGCGACTGAACAATAACATGCCATCTCAGTTCATAAGGGATCATTTGTCCAAGAGAAAGTTTTTGTCAAATTTTTCTCATAGATATGCACTAATAAGAATCCTAAGTGATATTCAGTAAATTCCATGTGATTCTTATTGTTGAAAACAAGACTGCAGGTCCAAAATGGAGTTGCTTATGCTAAAAGCCACATCATCAGAGACTTAATTACAGTTCAGCTCTCCCAGAAATGAAATCTTAAATAGATCTGGGATCACTTGATCAGAAAAGTTACTTAGGTAATCTGCTTGATAGACCTTGCCATTTCCTAAATAATGAAGCACTCTCATTGCAAAGGGGCTTCCATGGTAGTTCTGCTGGTAAAGAATTTACTGAAATGCAGGAGACCCTGGTTCAATTCCTGGATTGGGAAGTTCCCCTGGAGAAGGGATAAGCTACACATTTCAGTATTCTTGGACTTCCCTGGTGGTTCAGACAGTAAAGAATCCACCTGCAGTGAGGGAGACCTGAGTTTGATCCCTGGGTTGGGAATATCCCCTGGAGGAGGGCATGGCAACCCACCCTCATGTTCTTGCCTGGAGAATCCCCCTGGGGTCACACCTAAAGTCCAAAGGTTGAACATGACTAAGCGACTAAACACACCTTATTGCCAAGTGTTAAGTCTTTGTTTTTGCTTCCTTTTGCCTCTAATATTTTTTTCATTTTGTATAGCTTTGGGAGCTTATTTCCATCTTAGATTGGATGCTGTTTGATTCATGAATTGTTGAATAAAGCCACTAGGGTCTTTAAAATTTAATCAGTTGAATTTTATTTTTTTACAGTGTTTATCATCTAAAGTGTGTGTTCTAGTTCATAGTTCCAGGACACCGTGATTGGACTTCCCACTCTTTGTCATTGCTATTCCTCAGTGTGTGGTCACAGGTTTGTTCGTTTTTCATCTCAGGCCATGAAAGCATTTCAAATTACAGAAAAACATTTATTTCATATATCTTAATTCAATCTCTAGTTAGGACAGTTCTTATTTTGAGTGCAGAAGTAGAAGAGAGTTGACATTATCCTTTTCTAAACTTATTTATGTGCTATATCTTTAATGGACTTCACTATATTTTATCCTTACCTGAAAGAGCATCCAAGTTCTTTATATTTTTCTAAGATCATTAGTTTCTAGTATCTCTAGAGATCATTTGTCGCCCTGAAAAACTAGTATCTCACATACATCTTAAAAAACAAAACAAAACAAAAAAAAGCCATAGAAGAGCATGGCTAGAGTAGACTACTAATCCTCAAAAATCATAATGAGTTCAGTTCAGTTCAGTCGCTCAGTCCTGTCCAACACTTTGCAACCCCATGAATCGCAGCACGCCAGGCCTCCCTGTCCATCACCAACTCCTGGAGTTCACTCAGACTCACGTCCATTGAGTCAGTGGTCCCATCCGCCCATCCATCAATCAAAAACATCCATCTCCTGGATGTTGCTCAAACTCATGTCCATCGAGTCAGTGATGTCATCCAACCATCTCATCCTCTGTTGTGGTCTTCTCCTCCTGCCTTCAATCTTTCCCAGCATCAGAGTCTTTTCTAATGAGTCAGCTCTTCCCATCAAATCATGTAAGTTTTGTTATGGAATATCTTTATTTTTGTCAGTCTGAGGGTATTTTCTAATTTGCTTATGATTTTTTCTTTGATCCAATCTTGTTGCTCAGTGTGTTGTTTAATTTCTACATATTGTGACTTTCCAGTTTTCCTTCTGCTATCGATTTTTAGGTTCATTCTATTATGGTCAGAAAAAAATACTCAGTGTGATTTCATCCTTAAATTTGTAAAAACTTCTTGTGTGACACAATATGTGATCGATCCTGGAGAAAATTCCCTGTGTGCTTGAAAAGAATGTATCAATATATTCTGTTTCTGTTGAGTGAAATGTTTTATGTTAGAAAAATAAGATATTCACACACACACACACACACACACACACACACACACAAGGAATGAAATGTCTTATGTTATGCATGAAAGTCAACTCAAAATGAGTAAAAAAAAAAAAAAAAAAAATTAAATGTACATTCTGAAACTGTAAATCTCCTAAAAGAACATATAGAGGGAAAGTTTCATGATGTTAGTGTTGACAGTGGTTTCATAGATAGGACACCAAAAGCACAGACCTCAAAAACAAAAATTTAACAAATGGGACTACATCAAGCTAAAAATCTTTTGTATAGCAAATGAAGCAAGTAATAAAAGGCAACCCATTAAATGGGAGAAAATATTTGTAAAGCATGTATCTTATAGAGGGTTAATGTCATAAATATATAAGAAAATCCTATAGCTCACTAGAAACAAAAGAAAACTAAAATTTTATTTAAAAAATGGACTAAGAACTTGAATAGGCATTTCTCCAAAGAAGAAGTACAAATGGCCAGCAGATACATGAAAAGGTGCTGATGTTAGTAATTATCAATGAAATGAAAATCAAGTCAATAATGAGATATTACTTCACAGGATACTTATCAAGATAGCTCTTATCAAGAAACAAACAAAAGTTGAGAAGTGTTTACAAGGATGTGAAGAAATTGGAGACCTTGCACACTGTTGGTGGGAGTGTAAAATAGTACAGATACCTCCCTCCTGTCTTCCCTTCCCACCCCTCTGTTTCTCTATTTCTGCCCTGCAAATAAAATTCTTCAGTACCATATTTCTAGATCCCATATATATGTATTAGTATACAATATTTATCTTTCTCTTTCTGGCTTACTTCACTCTGTACAATAGGCTCTGGGTTAGTCCATCTCATAAGAACTGACTAAAATGAACTGCTGTATCCATTCATCTGTCAATGGACATCTAGGTTGTTTCCATGTTCTAGCTATTGCAGATAGTGTTGCAATAAACATTGGGGTACATGTGTCTTTTTCAATTTTGGTTTCCTCAGGGTATATGCCTAGTAGTGGGATTGCTGTGTCATATGGTAGTTCTATTTTTAGATTTTAAGGAAGCTGCATACTATTTTTCCTAGTGGCTATGTCAATTTACATTCCCACGAGTAGTATAAGAGGGTTCAGTTCAGTTCAGTTCAGTCACTCCGTCACGTCCAACTCTTTGTGACCCCATGAATCACAGCACGCCAGGCCTCCCTGTCCATCACCAAATCCTGGAGTTCACATTTTGAAGCCCCCAAAAATAAAGTCTGACACTGTGTCCACTGTTTCCCATACCCTCTCCAGCAATTATTGTTTGTAGATTTTTTTGATAATGACCATTCTAACTGGTGAGAGGTGATACCTCATTGTAGTTTTGATTGCATTTCTCTAATAATAAGTGATATTGACCATATTTTCATGTGTTTGTTGAGTATTTTACTCTACTTATTTTTATCTGTCATCTTACCTAATTGTCTTAATAATTCTAGGAATTTTATATTATTCTTGTTTTTACCATATACAGTGATATCATTCACATTATGATGATTTATCTCTCCCAGTAATTCTACCAATTATAATCTCAGATGGTGACTGTAGCCATGAAATTAAAAGACGCTTACTCCTTGGAAGGAAAGTTATGACCAACCTAGATAGCATATTCAAAAGCAGAGACATTACTTTGCTAACAAAGTTTCGCCTAGTCAAGGCTATGGTCTTTCCTGTGGTCATGTATGGATGTGAGAGCTGGACTGTGAAGAAGGCTGAGCGCCGAAGAATTGATGCTTTGAACTGTGGTGTTGGAGAAGACTCCTGAGAGTCCCTTGGACTGAAAGGAGATCCAACCAGTCCATTCTGAAGGAGATCAGCCCTGGGATTTCTTTGGAAGGAATGATGCTAAAGCTGAAACTCCAGTATTTTGGCCACCTCATGCGAAGAGTTGACTCATTGGAGAAGACTCTGATGCTGGGAGGGATTGAGGGCAGGAGGAGAAGGGGACGACAGAGGATGAGATGGCTGGATGGCATCACTGACTCGATGGATGCGAGTCTGAGTGACCTCTGGGAGCTGGTGATGGACAGGGAGGCCTGGCGTGCTGCAGTTCATGGGGCAGCAAAGAATCTGACACGACTGAGCGACTGATCTGATCTGATCTGATTATTTTAGTTTCTTCAAAAAAAAAAAAATGCTACCAATAATTGTGATAGCTGGAATGTTTAAATTTTGACAGAAATTTTTTTTTAACATTCTCTTATCTAATATAAATTTCCCTGTTGATTTTTGGCTAAAAGTCTTTAGTATATTTGTATATTTCCTTTCTGTTCCCATCTTCCACTAGCTTACTTATTCTATTACAACATTCAGGAAGAAATATATAGAGTTCACTCTGCCAAATTTGTATAATTATTAATTAATTTTATACACTAATTTGGTGACTAGAATTCCTAATTTTGCAGCAAGCCTTCTGTGTAAGGTAGACAAACTATGCAATAGTACATCCAGACCTAAAAAGTTAATAGAAGGAAGCAATAGCACTTGTTAAATAGCAATTGGACACAGAGCATTGCATTTTTTATGCATTCAAATTACAAATCCTCCACAAACTATAATCAGAGCTAAAGTTCCTTCTGCCTAATTAAATGACCTGTAAGGAGAGTTATAAGTTCTTCTTTTACCTGGAGTGCCGTATGTATTGAATGTCAGAAACATGAGAGAGATTTCTGTAATTGCTCATGCTTTTAAATAACTTGCTGAATAAATACAACTGGCTCATTTGAAAAGACTGATACTGGGAAAGATTGAGGGCAGGAGGAGAAGGGGACAACAGAGGATGAGATGGTTGGATGGCATCACTGACTCAATGGACATGGGTTTGGATGGACTCCGGGAATTGGTAATGGACAGGGAGGCCTGGCATGCTGTAGTTCATGGGGTCGCAAAGAGTCAGACATGACTGAGTGACTGAACTGAACTGAAAATTTTTAATTTACACACTTATAGATTATTTCTATAGTTACTGCATTACTTATAATACTAAATATATGTTTGTGTACATATGGAACTAGCTTGTTCATAAGTGTTTCATAAGTGTGCATCTTTTCCTAATATCTGATTGTAAACCAGTATAATGCCATAGATTTTCTATTCAACTTAATGTACTTGATATATTTGTTAAATTGTGTTAATTCATTGGATACTTTTCCTAATAAAAAATGAGAAGTAGTTCATAAAGCAAGAAGAAAAATAATATTGTTTCTCTTCTTGGATATGTTGATAATTTTTACAGGACAAAATAGGTTAGCTAAGTGATAAGAATTCTTTAATTTAAATGGTGGTTCTCCATTTCAAAACATGAATTTTTCCTGGTTTTATTTAATATAGAACTTACCCATGCAAACTATACTCTTTTGCATATATGCATTTTCCAACTTTCAAGTAATACTTGTACTTTGTAAAGTGAGGTAGATATGGGTTTATTTTCATCTATTCATTTGTCTAAAGAGATGCCTCCTTTGGATAACTGAAAAATTTTTGTTACTCAAGACAAGAGTACGTATTGAACATAGAGTTTCATCACTATTATGGCAGATATTTCAGTGAACTCACACTGTATGCAAATTTCAAGTTTATTTGGTTCATGTTGTCCCAACAAACTAGGAAATGTATATAATTCCAAAAAATAATCAGATAAAGCTGAGTAATGCTACCCAATGTCAAGCATTGACTAAAGCTTTCTCCACAGTTATAAGTATAGAATATTGTCGCTTCATACTGCTCAGAAACTATAAGAATTGATTCATATAGGGCTGCTACATGTTATCTTGTACTTGAATTAGGTGAAGCATGCCCCCAAACTGCCTGCATTTATAGCAGTCGTTAAACATTATTTTAAGCTAAACATCCCATACATGCACATATCCACAAAATAATAACTCTCCCTTGATGGTGAATCATGTTGAAAATTGTCTACTTAATTTCATCAAACATAGAAGGGGATCATGAATTCTGTTCACTAAAAGGATAATGTTGAGAATTTGGATTCACATGCCAAGTGGATATATTAATATATTTGACAACTAGAATTCCTATAATAAAATGAATAGATTTTATTGGCAGGACAATACTCTTGTACTAATATATAAAATGTAAGTGGCATAAAATATCTTATATTTAATGCTATGAATGTAAAGTTCAGAAAGTATGTCATTCCCATCTAGGATCTTGTACTATCTGCTAATCACAAAAAACTTAACATAAATTAATTATATTTTAAGGTAAACTTTTAATGGAAATACAAAGTTTTGTAGCTTCATCCAATACTACGCAAAATATCTGAGTAACCAATCTTTCTCAGTGAAAATGAAAGAGGAGACTGAAAAAGTTGGCTTAAAACTCAACATTCACAAAACTAAATCATGACATCCAGTCCCATCACTTCATGGCAAATAGATGGGGAAACAGTAGAAACAGTGGCAGACTTTATTTTGGGGGGCTTCAAAATCACTGCAGATGGTGACTGCAGCCATGAAATTGAAAGACGCTTGCTCTTTGGATGAAAAAGCTATAACCAACCTAGATAGCATATTAAAAAGCAGAGACATTAATTTGCCAACAAAGGTCCATCTAGTCAAGTCTATGGTTTTTCCAGGAGTGATGTATGGATGTGAGAGATGAACTGTAAAAAGGGCTGAGCACCGAAAAATTGATGTTTTTGAACTGTGGTATTGGAGAAGACTCTTGAGAGTCCCTTGGACTTCAAGGAGATCCAACCAGTCCATCTTAAAGGTCCTAAATATTCGTTGGAAGGAAAGATGCTGAAGCTGCAATCCAATACTTTGGCCACTTGATGTGAAGAGCTGACTCATTTGAAAAGACCCTGATGCTGGGAAAGATTGAAGGTGGGAGGAGTTGGGGACGACAGAGGATGAGATGGTTGGATGGCATTACTGACTCAATGGACATGTGTTTGAGTAAACTCCAGGAGTTGGTGATGGACAGGGAGACCTGGCGGGCTGCAGTCCATGGGTTCTCACAGAGCCAGACACGACTGAGTGACTGAACTGAACCAATATTTATCTGTGAAATTCCTGATACTAAAATGGCTACAGTGGCCAAAACTTCCAAAACTATGTTGAATAGTAATGGTGAAAGTGGGCATCCTTGTCTTGTTCCTGACTTTAGAGGAAATGCTTTCAATTTTTTGCCATTGAGGATAATGTTTGCTGTGGGTTTGTCATATATAGCTTTTATTGTGTTGAGGTATGTTCCTTCTATTCCTGCTTTCTGAAGAGTTTTTATCATAAATGGATGTTGAACTTTGTCAAAGGCTTTCTCTGCATCTATTGAGATAATCATATGGTTTTTATTTTTCAATTTGTTAATGTGGTATATTATGTTGATTGATTTGCAGATATTGAAGAATCCTTGCATTCCTGGGATAAAGCCCACTTGGTCATGGTGTATGATCTTTTTAATGTGTTGTTGGATTCTGATTGCTAGAATTTTGTTTAGGATTTTTGCATCTATGTTCATCAGTGATATTGGTCTGTAAGAAAGATGTGGTACATATACACAATGGAGTATTACTAAGCCATTAAAAAGAATACATTTGAATCTGTTCTAAGGAGGTGGATGGAACTGAAGCCTATTATACAGAGTGAAGTAAGCCAGAAAGAAAAACACAAATACAGTATCCTAACGCATATATATGGAATTTAGAAAGATGGTAACAATAACCCTATTTTTGAGACAGCAAAAGAGACACTGATGTATAGAACAGACTTTTGGACTCTGGGAATGGGAGAGGGCGGGATGATATGGGAGTATAGCATTGAAATGTGTATAATATCATATCTGAAACGAGTTCCAGACCAGGTATGATGCCTGATAATGGATGCCTGGGGCTGGTGCACTGGGACAACCAAGAGGGATGGTATGGGGAGGGAGGGGGAGGGGAGGGTTCAGGATGGGGAGGACGTGTATACTTGTGGCAGATCCATCTTGATGTATGGCAAAAGCAATACAATATTGTAAAGTTAAGCAAAATAAAATTTAATAAAAAAATAAAATAAAAAAATTAAAAAAAATCAAAAAATGGCTACAGTGAAGACAAAGATTATTTTTCATCTATAATTAGGTTATTGATAATGTGAGAACTCTTGGGCTTTTCTTTCTAAAACTTTTCTCTAGGAAGTAAGTTAAATCTGGAGAATCAGATGTAAAATGGTATCTTTCTTCAGCAGTAGAAAGGTTAATCTTGGGCTTTTAGCTTGGCTCTGCCATATAAAGAATTTGGAAATAGTTACTCAAAATCTTACAAGAAGAATTTGGACAAATTGAAAATCAATAACTTTTGTTGGATCTGTCAGAGAATTTAGGTTTCAGGGCAAACTGCAACCAAAATCTGTAATCAAAGTGGCATCCAAAGTCCCAGGTGAACTTTGCTTACCTGGAGCAGATGTCCCTGAAGTCATCAAAAGAGAGAACTATTTAAATGGTAATTTTTATGCCTTGTTGGAGGCTGGGGAAGTACCCAGGTGATCACAATCTTGTAAGGGTCTCTGCGCTTTTATGGCCTTACCTCAGGAACCCCATCAGGTTCTTGAATGGATCCAAGAAGTAACTCCTTATGAAACTGCCAATAGGCGAAAAGTAATCATTGTGTAGTATGTTCAATGCCTTCTTCATAACAGAGACCTACTTTCCAGTGACAGTCAATTAGTGTAATCCACCATATCAAATACTTAGAAAAAAATCATGTTATCATATCAAGAGCTGTAGAAAGAGTATTTGACCAAAACAACAATGAAGAATCCACCTATTCATGATCAAAGAAAAAAACCTCTATCAAATTGATGATAGAAATTCCTTGAATTGATAAAGAACATCTCTGAAATCTACAGCTAACATCATAATATTGAGAAACTGAACACTTTAGAAGACAGTCGGTCATTTCTTTCTAAACTAAAATAGCCTTATCATGTGATCATTCGTTCACATTCCTAAGTATTTAGATAGCTATTTAAATATGTGTAGGCAAGTTTCTCTCTTTGACAAGGTGGTTCACACATAAGCCAGAGGAGGAGCCTAGAATGATCCATATGGTAATATGCTAGAGTTGGACACATTTGTATAAATTCATGTTTTACTTAATATTGATGTTTACATACAGAATATTTACACATACCTGTCTATATGCAAGTTTGTATCACACATGTATTTTCTTGCTTTGCCTGAGAAAGCCTAGAATCAAAGATTTCAGTAGCAACAAGTGCACACAGTATCCAGATCTTGATTTCTAATGCCATTTTTCAGGATCAGGTATTCTTATCAAAATGACTAATTGTAGCACCAAACATAAAATATACAAGATAAACTTGAAGCATCTTATAATGCTGGAAAGTAAAGAGGTATTCAAAAACATATGAAAATTACCTGGGCCAAATCACCTGTGCATAAGACTTTCCAAGAATTTATGAAGTTACTCCATCCTCAAGATAAGCAAAGCATAACTTCTCAATTTTCAAATATAGACGGTGCATAAATGATATACAACAACACACTCATGGATTTATGGCCATGTTGCCTGAAATAGAATGGACCCAGTTAGTGTATTTTAACTCTGGAGGCTCTGTTCTACATGACTTGCATCCATTTTATGAGACCAGCAAGGTATGAAAAGAGCATGTTCTTCTCATAGAAACATACAAAATTAGTTAAAGTGCTGCACTATAACTTTCAGCTTATGCTGTTGGCTTAAGCAAGTCTTTTGACTGAATTTAAAATAAGGAAATGAGAAAATATAATCCATTCCCTTAGTGAGATCTTTAGTTACATTCCTGGAGATGTGTAGCAGGGTGAAGAAATGGTTCACTGATACAGAAAACCTCAGGTTAAAACACATTGTATACTATTTACTTTCCCTTCTGTAATAAATAATAAGAAAATAAGTCAATATGTATGATTTGATTTAGATGGAATTAATCAATCCGTGGATCTGAAGATCCCCTAGAGGAGGGCATGGAAACCCACTCCAGTATTCTTGCCTGGAGAATTCCATTGACAGAGGAGCCTGGCAGCCTACAATCCATAGAGTGAAAAAGAATCAGACATGGCTGAAGCAACTTAGCATGCACACATGTATTGAACAGCATGTATCCAAAGAACTGGGATCCATGAAAGAGGGACATGGGTGCTGTGAGCCTTATGATCATTATTGGTTTTTGCTAGGGGACAGATCCCCCTATAGAGTGTAAATAGTGGGAAACAAGCCCCAGAGAATGGTCTCCCTGAAGTGAGGAGATAGAGATTAGAGTTCTGTAAAGTTGAAGCATCTGGAATTGGTGGAAGAGAATAGTGAATAGAAGGGATCTATGTAAACAGAAATCCTGCACAGAGTTTTCTTAACTCTAATGAGGAATAGTGAACTGTACATGCGAGTGAGGCTGGGCAAGGAATTCCTGGGGTGCTACATGTAGCTAGCTATATGTCATCAGTGGTCCCATTGTGACTGAGAAAATCTTAAGTAAGAAACTTTACATATTTGTTTGTGTGCATGTTTCCTCCCCTATGCCCGCATTCCTTTGCATCTCTGCTGATTCAGATGTATTGACTGATTATTTATACCAAATACTTAAGGAGCACATCATACTAATCCTAATAAAACTCTATCAGATAATGGAAAGGAAGGGAACATTTTCCCACTAATATTATGAGCACTGGGCTTTTGTAAATATCAAGCAGAGAATGAGTGCAAGACAAGAAAGCTACAGATCAATGAACCTCAGGAGGATAGACCTCAGAATCTTTAACAGAAGATTAGCCAAAACACGACTCAGGTACTTCACTTTCGCTTTTCACTTTCCTGCATTGGAGATCAGATCAGAGATGGAAGTGGCAACCCATTCCAATGTTCTTGCCTGGAGAATCCCAAGGACGGCGGAGCCTGGTGGGCTGCCGTCTATGGGGTCGCACAGAGTCGGACACGACTGAAGCAATTTAGCAGCAGCAGTAGCAGCCAAAGCAAATCCAGCAACATATAAAAATTATAGTTCAGGACCAAGTGGGGTTTATCCAGGAATGCAAGATTGGTATAAAATTGAGCAGCAAGCAGTGTTATTCAGTAACAGTAAGAGCAGCAAGGCATAAGATCACTAGAAGATACAGAAAATCACTGAAATATTCCAAACTCATTCATGCATTATTCTTCCTCTCTTGGTTTTCTGATAATCCCATGCTCCCACAAAAGCAATTTATGAATCCATTTGTCATCAAATAGACGAAAGGCCATTTATAGTCTTTATAAAACCTGTATTATTAATACTTAATTGGTCTTTGTGCTCATATCTAGTTACTATTAATACTGAATTTCTGTGTTTGTTTCGTACATTTTCATTTTTTTTTTCTTAGAAGCTTTTTGTCTTATTCTAATCACTTGTTGGAACTCTTTCTATTGCATATCTACTCATATCTACTGCATATCTACTCCTTCTACATGCAATGTATTCCACATACTTTCTACCAGTTCATAATGTTTTTTTCTTAATTTCTTTGTGGTTAGTTTATACGTGTGCAGGTGTGTATGTATTTGTGTGTGGTTGTGTAGTGTATGTTTACTATAATTTTGCTTTCTAGGCTGTCTTTTGTTGTTGAGTACTGTTAACAAAATAAAACAGCTCACCATGTCTGATCAATTTCTGAAGAGAATTTATTGTGAATGATTGTTAAATACCTATTTTATTTTCTATATTGGTTAAAAATTTTATGGTTGTCTTTAATCTTGCAGTGGAGATAATTCAGATTCTCAACAATGAACTAAGCATACATTCCTAAACTTAAACCCAGCTAGATTACCATGTAGTATTTTTCTGGTGTCTACTTGCTTTTATTTTGTTTAGCATCTTGAATAAGTATTACTGAGTGTTATTGAAAAATAATCTGCATTTCTCTACTTCTTTTGATCTCTCTAGTCTTTTTGTTGTTTTGTTATCAAGGTGACATTGGCTTGTATAGTGTATAGGAAACTCATTATCTTATTATACTCTTAAAAAATATGTATTTCAAAATTTTTAAGAGTTTTTTTATTACAAATTCTTAGGAATAAAATCTGATTGACATCATCTGTATAATGAAATGTATTTAGCTTTTTAAATTTTCCCATAGATTAACTGCTCATTTTCCAAAATTTTCAAATTATTTTGATAGTTACTCATAATATCTTATATTTTCTCCATAATGAATCCATAAATATAAATATATATTTATATAATAGAATTTTAGAAGAATATATGTTTTTATTCTTATTGAGAGATCAGTTTTTCTGAAGGTTTGTAAATTTTACTAGCATTTTCAAATATGGAACTACTGAATTTATTTATTCCTTTGAATCTTTGTGTTTGTTTGTATGTTTGTTTATAAATTATATGCTTACTTATTGATGTACTTGATCAATTATTGATAAATCACTGCAGATGGTGACTGCAGCCATGAAATTAAAAGACGCTTACTCCTTGGAAGGAAAGTTATGACCAACCTAGATAGCATATTCAAAAGCAGAGACATTACTTTACCAACAAAGGTTCGCCTAGTCAAGGCTATGGTCTTTCCTGTGGTCATGTATGGATGTGAGAGCTGGACTGTGAAGAAGGCTGAGCGCCGAAGAATTGATGCTTTTGAAGTGTGGTGTTGGAGAAGACTCTTGAGAGTCCCTTGGACTGCAAGAAGATCCAACCAGTCCATTCTGAAGGAGATGAGCCCTGGGATTTCTTTGGAAGGAATGATGCTAAAGCTGAAACTCCAGTATTTTGGCCACCTCATGTGAAGAGTTGACTCATTGGAGAAGACTCTGATGCTGGGAGGGATTGAGGGCGGGAGGAGAAGGGGACGACAGAGGATGAGATGGCTGGATGGCATCACTGACTTGATGGGTGTGAGTCTGGGTGACCTCCGGGAGCTGGTGATGGATAGGGAGGCCTGGCGTGCTGCGGTTCATGGGGTCGCAAAGAGTTAGGACACGACTGAGCGACTGATCTGATCTGATTTATATTACTTATTTAATATTAATAAATAATAATTATTATTTATTATCATATCTTACTAATATTATTGTTGACCAACTATTGATAATATTGATGTACTTGATCTACTGAGAAAAATGTTAAAATCTTAATTTATGGTGTTAGATTTGTCAGTTTGTTCTTGAAGCATAACCATATATGTTGCCTATTTTGAGTGTTTATTATTAGGAATATGCACATTTGAAAAATTCTTATATTTCCTTTGAATTAGAACTTTATCAGTAAAGGGTGACCACTTTTATCTCTAATAATATTTTTGCCTTAAATTTTGTCTGCTGTTAATATGGTTCTGTCAGCATTCTAGTTGAGACCATGTGTCATGTATTTTCATTTTTAAAAAATGTTTGTGATTCTTTGTTATTATGCTTACTGTTATAATTGGAATTATTTCAATTGGCTTTTTAATACATTCCCCCCTCCCCCCGCATTCTCTCTCAATTTCTCCCCTTGCCTTGCCTTATTTTTTAATGTAATGATTTTTCACTTTAACATATTACCTCTCTCAACTGATTTGAAAGTTATATACACTCATATATAGTGATGAGAATGGACCATAACTAGTATAACCTAACCTCACATCTTATAAAAAGTTAACTCAAAATAGATCATGGATTTAAATGTGAACCATAAAACTACAAATTTTAGGGGAAAATAGCATAACATTTTTGGAATCTGTGATTAGGCAAGTTTGTTGCCTACACACCAAACCTCTAATAGAAGTACTGAATAGTAATGCTGGAAAGGAACGTCCTTGTCTTGATCTTTATGTTAGAAAATATTCTGTTACTCATCCATAATATATTTTTACTTACAGACCTTTCAGAGATGACATTTATTAGGCTGAGTCAGTGCTCTTCTAAATTTAATTTGCTGAGTTTTTATAAGGAATGAATGTTGGAGGATATGGACTGCTTATGTGTGTATGTTGAGATAAGTAGACTGTTTTTCTCTTTTAGATCTTTACACAGCAAATTACAGTGTAATTGTATAATGTTAAGTGACTCTTGCATTGTTCGGCTAAACCCAATTTGCCCTTGATGTATTATAATTTTAAAATAGTCTGAAATAATATTTACTAACGTGAAGGATGTTTATTGTCACGTTGCTTATTTAACTTATATGCAGAGTACATCATAAGAAACGCTGGGCTGGAAGAAGCACAAGCTGGAATCAAGATTGCTGCGAGAAATGTCAATAACATCAGATATACAGATGACATCACCCTTATGGCAGAAAGTGAAGAGGAACTAAAAAGCCTTTGATGAAGGTGAGAGGAGAGTGAAAAGGTTGGCTTAAAGCTCAACATTCAGAAAACGAAGATCATGGCATCTGGTCCCATCACTTCATGGGAAATAGATGGGGAAACAGTGGACACAGTGTCAGACTTTATTTTTTTTTGGCTCCAAAATCACTGCAGACGGTGACTGCAACCATGAAATTAAAAGACGCTTACTCCTTGGAAGAAAAGTTATGACAAACCTAGACAGCATATTGAAAAGCAGAGACATTACTTTGCCAACAAAGGTTCATCTAGTCAAGGCTATGGTTTTTCCTGTGGTCATGTATGGATATGAGAGCTGGACTGTGAAGAAGGCTGAGTGCTGAAGAATTGATGCTTTTGAACTGTGGTGTTGGAGAAGACTCTTGAGAGTCCCTTGGACTGCAAGGAAATCCAACCAGTCCATTCTGAAGGAAATCAGCCCTGGGATTTCTTTGGAAGGAATGATGTTAAAGCTGAAATTCCATTACTTTGGCCACCTTATGCAAAGAGTTGACTCATTGGAAAAGACTCTGATGCTGGGTGGGTTTTGGGGCAGGAGGAGAAGGGGACGACAGAGGATAAGAATGCTGGATGACATCACTGACTCGATGGACGTGAGTCTGAGTGAACTCCGGGAGTTAGTGATGGACAGGGAGGCCTAGCATGCTGCAATTCGTGGCGTCACAAAGAGTCAGACATGACTGAGCAACTGAACTGAATTGAACTGAACATGATGTTTAAGATTTTACTTATAATTTGATCTATTGTCTATACTTTTTTGTGATGTATCTTCTGGTTTTGATATCAGGTTGTTACTGGCCTTGTAGAAACAGTGTGAAAATGTTTTTGCTTTTTTGATTTTCTATAAAATTTGGGGTGGATTTGTCAATTGAAAAAAAATTTGACAAAATTTATCAGCATAGCCATCTAGGCCTGGCATTTTCTTAATGGAATGTGTTTTACATAATAATTTAATGTCTTTAATTGGTAGAAAAATATTCAGATGTCCTATTTCTCAAATCAGTTTTGGTAGTTTTTGTCTTTCAAGAAGCTGATCTATTTCAGTTTTTGTTGTCAGTTTTTTTGACATAAAATTTTTGTAAGATATTCTTTTTAGCATTTTAATATATTTGTGGATAAGTCGTGGTCTTCTTATCTATCAAGGTTTTTGCCCTTCTTAATCAATAGAAATTTATAAAAGGCTAGACAAGAAATTTAGGCAAGGCTTTATTGGAACTCATGCTGCAGCATGAGGGAGTGAAAACAAGTAATAGGTTCCCTTGCTCTGTCCCTGCAGGTGCAGGGCATGCTGATTCCTTATATGATGTGAGGGTTGGTATGGGGGCATGTGTCAGGGCAGAAGGGTGGCTTAAGGGGTCTGCCCATCCCCCTGGGGGTGCTGTGTGCAGGGTTCATGCTCAGTGCCCTGCTTTTGCTCCCAGCTCCTCAAGAGTGGCAGGCTGGTTTTTTATCTTTTTGTATCTTTTTCATAATTTGCCGCAATATAACGTGCATGCTGTTGTTTTTAGTTTCTTCATATTTTGTTGCTGGGGGAGTTAGAATTTTCTGGGTGCAAGCACTGTACTAAAGTGTCCCAGATTCCAGCCTGTTATCGTTCTCTATTTGTCTGTATGTAAAGTGTCTTTTCTCTCTGGCTGCTTTCCAGAATGTTTCTTTATCACTGGTTTAAGTAGTTTGACTAAATGTACCTTGATATAGTTGCATTCTTTTTTCATTTGTGTTTTGGTTCCCTGGGAACTTTTGGATTTTCTGGTTTCATAGTTTATCAAATTTATGAGTGTTTTTCTTTCAGTTTCCCCCTCATCTCTTCTTTGAGATTTGAAAGTATACAGTTATTAGAGTTTCAAAGTTATCATGCAGCTCTCTGCTTATTGATTGACTATTATTTTTAAAATCCTTCTTTATGTGTTTTATCTTGGATATCTTTTATTGTTTTGTCTTCAGTATCAAAGTTGTTCTCCTGAAGTGTCTAATATATCATTAATCCTGGCCAGTTATTTTTTTTTTTTATCACAGACATTGAGTTTTCATTATTAGAAATTTTATTTGAGACTTTTAAATCTTTTCAATGTAGCTTTTGGTCCATATGGGATACAATTTTAAAATAGCTTTAATCTTCTAACTTGATAATTCTAACATCTGTGCCAATTCTAAATGCTTTCATTGATGATTTTTTCTTATCAACATGGAAAATATATTCCTGCTTCTTTGTATGCCTGATAATTTTGTGTTCAGTTCCTGACTTTGTTGGGTTTTTAGTTTTGTCTTTTTCTTGGAAGCTGGATAATTTTGTATTCTTATAAACATTTTTGGTCTTTGTGCTAAAATATAATTCAGCTGCTTAGAAGAAGTTTAATCCTGTTGGGTCTTATTTTTTAAATTTATTATGCCAGACTGGAATAGTAGTACTCAGTATAAAATTAATTATTCTCCAATACTAAGGATAGAACTTTCGGTGATTTCTACCCAATGTCCTATAAATTTTGAGTTTATCCAATCTGGCTAGAGGGAAAAGCCACTATTATCAGCTTTATGGAAATGCTGAGCATATTACCTTTAATCACTTCAGATGCCTGTTTCTTTGGCCCCAAGTAGTTTCCTCATATATATGTGTTGATCTATATTTAATTGTAAACCAATCTATACCCCAACCAGTAACGCCAAAGAAGCTGAAGTTGAACTGTTCTATGAAGACCTACAAGACCTTTTAGAACTAACACCCAAAAAGATGTCCTTTTCATTATAGGGGACTGGAATGCAAAAGTAGGAAGTCAAGAAACACCTGGAGTAACAGGCAAATTTGGCCTTGGAACACGGAATGAAGCAGGGCAAAGACTAACAGAGTTTTGCCAAGAAAATGCACTGGTCATAGCAAATACCCTCTTCCAACAACACAAGAGAAGACTCTATACGTGGACATCACCAGATGGTCAACATCGAAATCAGATCAAATATATTCTTTGCAGCAAAAGTTGGAGAAGCTCTATACAATCAGCAAAAACAAGACCAGGAGCTGACTGTGGCTCAGACCATGAACTCCTTATTGCCAAATTCAGACTGAAATTGAAGAAAGTAGGGAAAACTACTAGACCATTCAGGTATGACCTAAATCAAATCCCTTATGATTTTACAGTGGAAGTGAGAAATAGATTTAAGGGCCTAGATCTGATAGATAGAGTGCCTGATGAACTATGGAATGAGGTTCGTGACATTGTACAGGAGACAGGGATCAAGACCATCCCCATGGAAAAGAAATGCAAAAAAGCAAAATGGCTGTCTGGGGAGGCCTTACAAATAGCTGTGAAAAGAAGAGAAGCAAAAAGCAAAGGAGAAAAGGAAAGATATAAACATCTAAATGGAGAGTTCCAAAGAATAGCAAGAAGAGATAAGAAACCCTTCTTCAGTGATCAATGCAAAGAAATAGAGGAAAACAACAGAATGGGAAAGACTAGGGATCTCTTCAAGAAAATCAGAGATACCAAAGGAACATTTCATGCAAAGATGGGCACGATAAAGGACAGAAATGGTATGGACCTAACAGAAGCAGAAGATATTAAGAAGAGGTGGCAAGAATACACAGAAGAACTGTACAAAAAAGAGCTTCACGACCCAGATAATCATGATGGTGTGATCACTGACCTAGAGCCAGACATCTTGGAATGTGAAGTCAAGTGGGCCTTAGAAAGCATCACTAGGAACAAAGCTAGTGAAGGTGATGGAATTCCAGTGGAGCTATTCCAAATCCTAAAAGATGATGCTGTGAAAGTGCTACACTCAATATGCCAGCAAATTTGGAAGACTCAGCAGTGGCCACAAGATTGGAAAAGGTCAGTTTTCATCCCAATCCCAAAGAAAGGCAATGCCAAAGAATGCTCAAACTACCGAACAATTGCACTCATCTCACACGCTAGTAAAGTAATGCTCAAAATACTCCAAGCCAGGCTTCAGCAATATGTGAACCGTGAACTTCCTGATGTTCAAGCTGGTTTTAGAAAAGGCAGAGGAACCAGAGATCAAATTGCGAACATCCGCTGGATCATGGAAAAAGCAAGAGAGTTCCAGAAAAACATCTATTTCTGCTTTATTGATTATGTCAAAGCCTTTGACTGTGTAGATCACAATAAACTGTGGAAAATTCTGAAAGAGATGGCAATACCAGACTACCTGATCTGCCTCTTGAGAAATCTGTATGCAGGTCAGGAAGCAACAGTTAGAACTGGACATGGAACAACAGACTGGTTACAAATAGGAAAAGGAGTACGTCAAGGCTGCATATTGTCACCATGTTTATTTAACTTATATGCAGAATACATCATGGGAAATGCTGGACTGATAGAAACACAAGTTGGAATCAAGTTTGCTGGGAGAAATATCAATAACGTCAGATATGCAGATGACACCACTCTTATGGCAGAAAGTGAAGAGGGGCTAAAAAGCCTCTTGATGAAAGTGAAAGTGGAGAGTGAAAAGGTTGACTTAAAGCTCAACATTCAGAAAACGAAGATAATGGCATCTGATCCCATCACTACATGGGAAATAGATGGAGAAACAGTGGAAGCAGTGTCAGAATTTATTTTTCTGGGCTCCAAAATCACTGCAGATGGTGACTGCAGCCATGAAATTAAAAGACAGTTACTCCTTGGAAGGAATGTTATGACCAACCTAGATAGCATGTTGAAAAGCAGAGACATCACTTTCCCAACAAAGGTTCGCCTAGTCAAGGCTATGGTCTTTCCTGTGGTCATGTATGGATGTGAGAGCTGGACTGTGAAGAAGGCTGAGTGCTGAAGAATTGATGCTTTTGAACTGTGGTGTTGGAGAAGACTCCTGAGAGTCCCTTGGACTGCAAGAAGATCCAACCAGTCCATTCTGAAGGAGATCAATCCTGGAATTTCTTTGGAAGGAATGATGCTCAAGCTGAAACTCCAGTATTTTGGCCACCTCATGCGAAGAGTTGACTCATTGGAGACGACTCTGTTGCTGGGAGGGATTGAGGGCTGGAGGAGAAGGGGACGACAGAGGATGAGATGGCTGGATGGCATCACTGACTGGATGAATGTCAGTCTGGGTGACCTCCGGGAGCTGGTGATGGACAGGGAGGCCTGGCGTGCTGCGGTTCATGGGGTCGCAAAGAGCCGGACGTGACTGAGTGACTGATCTGATCTGATCTGATATTTAATTGTGTTCTTGAGCGTACCCTGCATAGATCTATTTACAGAGAACATAGTTTCAGTATGAATCTATTGGCTGTATTGAAATATGGCTATATGCCACTTACTGGATCTGCTTTTCCAGAGATCCTAAGATACACTGCTTCTCTATTGGGGTTATTTTAGCATTTTCTACTTATGTGAGTGTAATTCTTCTTTATTTCTCTACGGTCATTCATGGTATCCTGTTCTTATTTTTCAGTGATTTGTTTTAGAATCTAGTAAAAATCACTGAATTTTTAAAAATACATTTTTTATATAAATATGTTTTTATTTCTGTTTTTGTAAGTTTCTGGGTAATGACCAAACAGGTACACTTAAATTATATAACCATTGAGAAGTTGTTTCAAACATATTAAGCCTAGAGACTCCTCTGTCCATAGGATTCTACAGGCAAGAATTCTGGAGTGGGTAGCCATTCCCTTCTCCAGGGGCTCTTCATGACCCAGGGATCAAACCTGGGTCCCCTGCATTGCAGGCAGATTCTGTACCATCTGAGCCACCAGGAAAACCCAGGGGTTGTGTAAATGTTGTCCTTAAATTTACGTGAGGGTAGATTTGTTTGTAGAATTGTGTGTGTAATGTATACTTATTAATAATTCTTAGATGAATAAGAGTTTCAACATAATCTTCTGTAAGAGAAGTATGCATTTCTTAATTCTGAGTTTATGTGTATTCTCTAGTCAGGTGTCCCATTCTGCATAAATCCTAGACTTTGCCTTCTGTTTCCAAGTAGTAGGCCATTAAAGACTGACAGCTGAACCAGAGGCATGTTCTGGCTCCAATATTTGATAACTATCTTGTCTTGTAATGCCCCATATTGTATGGACTCTGAAAGTTTTTCTTACTTTTCTATCTAGTTATTCATTTAAATTTTTTTAAATTCATTTAAAAGTTTTTTTTAAATGTATCCATTATTTTCAGATGCACTGTATCAGGAAGTTTTTAATGATCTTTTATATAAAATTGTCATAAAGGAGGGGTGGTCCTAAGATGGTGGAGGAATAGGAGGAGGAGACCACTTTTTCCCCCCAAAATTCATCAAAGAACATTTAAATGCTGACTAAATTCCACAAAACAACTTCTGAATGCTGGCAGAGGACATCAGGCACCCAGAAAAGCAGCCCGTTGTCTTCGAAAGGAGGTAGGAAAAAATATAAAGGACAAAAAAAGGAGACAAAAGAGATAGGGATGGAGCTCTGTCCCGGGAAGGGTGTCTTAAAAAGAGAGAAGTTTCCAAACACCAGGAAACAATCTCACTGCCGAGTCTGTGGTGAGCCTTGGAAGCACAGAGGGCAACATAACAGGGAGGAAAAATAAATAAATAATTAAAACCCACAGATTACGAGCCCAACAGTAATTCTCCCAGCAGAGAAGCAGCACAGACGCCTGCACCCAACACCAGCAAGCGGGGTCTGGGCAGGGAGGCTAGAGCTGCATTGCTTAGAGTAAGGACCGAGCCTGAATGCCCCGAGGGCAATCTGAGCGAACTAACTTGGGCTAGCAAACCAGACTGTGGGATAGCTACCACGTGAAAAGCCCTAACCTAAGATACTGCCAGGCCTGCGCACAGAACAAAGGACTGAATAGAGATAGCCAGCTACAGACCATCTCCCTCTGGTGACAGGCAGCCAGAGCCAGAAGGGGGCAATTGCAGCCCCAGAGAGACATTATCTACCAAACTGCAAGCATGCTTCTTTGCTAACTAAGGCTTCTTGGGGTTCTGGATGGTCAACATCCACCTGAGAAGTTGCACTGGTTGTACACCCAGAAACTGAACGGCAGGGATCGGGGAGGCGATCAGTCTCAGCGACCATGCTCACCAAACACCACATCACCTGAGCTGCTCAGACCTGGGAAGGGCACAAACCGCAGGCCCAATGGAGTCTGTGCCTCTGAGGACTACCCGAGTGCCTGAACCTGAGCGGCCTAGACCTGGGAGGTGCGTGCAGCCCAGGGCCAGCCTTGGACAGTTCCCAGCAGAGCAACCTAGAGCCTGAGCAGAGTGGGCAGGGAGGGCACACATGCCATGAATGGGGGAAGGCCCAGTGTGGCTGAGACACTGCAAGCACATGCCAGTGTTATTTGTTTACAGTGTCCCTCTCTCCCCATAGCATGACTGAACAAGTGAGCCTTAAAAAAGTGTCCACCACCGCCTCTCTTGTGTTAGGGTGGAAAATCAGACACTGAAGAGACCAGCAAACAGAAGAAGCTAAAACAGAGGAAACCATCTTGGAAGTGACAGGTGCAATAGATTAAAACCCTGTAGTTAGTACCGACTACATAACAAGGGGCCTATCAGATCAGATCAGATCAGATCAGTCGCACAGTCGTGTCTGACTCTTTGCGACCCCATGAATCGCAGCATGTCAGGCCTCCCTGTCCATCACCAACTCCCAGAGGTCACTCAGACTCACATCCATCGAGTCAGTGATGCCATCCAGCCATCTCATCCTCTGTCATCCCCTTCTCCTCCTGCCCCCAATCCCTCTCAGCATCAGAGTCTTCTCCAGTGAGTCAACTCTTCACATGAGGTGGCCAAAATGCCGGAGTTTCAGCTTTAGCATCATTCCCTCCAAAGAAATCCCAGGGCTGATCTCCTTCAGAATGGACTGGTTGGATCTCCTTGCAGTCCAAGGGATTCTCAGGAGTCTTCTCCAACACCACAGTTCAAAAGAATCAATTCTTCAGTGCTCAGCCTTCACAGTCCAGCTCTCACATCCATACATGACTACAGGAAAGACCATAGCCTTGACTAGGCGAACCTTTGTTGGCAAAGTAATGTTTCTGCTTTTGAATATGCTATCTAGGTTGGTCATATAGATCTTGAGAAATATAAGCCGGACCAAGGAACCATCTGAAAATGAACTGACCCCACACTGCCCAGAACAACACCAGAGAAAGTCCTAGATATATTTTTATTATTTTTTATGATCATTTTAAATGTTTTTTTTTTAATTTTTAAGTCCTCTATTACTCCTTTAATTTTCATTGTTATAACCTACTATAACTTTGCAAAAAAAAAAAAAAGACCCTATTTTTTTAGAGCAAACTGTCTCTCTCTCTCTCTCTCTCTCTCTCTCTCTCTCTCTATATATATATATATATATATATATATATATAATATAATATTTTTGTGACTTTTTTTTTTCTTCTTTTCTTTAATATTGTATTTTTGAAAATCCAACCTCTACTCCAGATTTTTAATCTTTGGTTTTTGGCATTTGTTATCAATTTTGTACCTTTAAGAACCCAATCTTCAGTACCCATTTTTACTTGGGAGCGTGATTACTGGCTTGACTGCTCTCTCCTCCTTTGGACTCTCCTTTTTCTCCACCAGGTCGCCTCTGTCTCCTCCCTCCCCCTTCTCTTCTCTACCCAACTCTATGAATCTCTTTGTGTGTTCCAGATGGTGGAGAACACTTAAGGAACTGATTACTGGCTGGATCTGTCTCTCTCTTTTGATACGCCCCGCTTTTACCCTCCTGGCCACTTCTGTCTCTTCCTCCCTCATCTCTTCTCTATATAATTCCATGAACATCTCTGAGCGGTCCAGACTGTGGAGCACAAATAAGAAAGTGATTACTGGCTAGTTTGCTCTCTCCTCTTTTGATTCCACCTCATCTCTTTCAGGTCACCTCTAAGTCCCTCCTCCCTCTTCTCTTTTCCATGTAACTCTGTGAACCTCCCTGGGTGTCCCTCACTGTGGAGAAACTTTTCATCTTTAACCTAGATGTTTTATCAACGATGCTATATAGAAGGAGAAGTCTTGAGACTACCGTAAAAATAAGACTGAAAACCAGAAGCGGCAGGCTTAAGTCCAAATCCTGAGAACACCAGAGAACCCCTGACTCCAGGGAACATTAATAGAGAGGAGATCATCAAACGCCTCCATACCTACACTGAAACCAAGCACCACCCAAGGGTCAACAAGTTCCAGAGCAAGACATGCCATGCAAATTTCCAGCAACACAAGAACACAGGCCTGAGCTTCAATATACAGGCTGCGCAAAATTATTCCAAAACCACTGACATCTCATAACTCATTATTGGACACTTCATTGCACTCCAGAGAGAAGAAATCCAGCTTCACCCACCAGAACACTGACACAAGCTTTCCTAACCAAGAAACATTGACAAGCCACCCATACAACCCCACTCAAAATGAGGAAATACCACAATAAAGAGAACTCCACAAACTGCCAGAATACAGAAAGGCTACCCCAAACTCAGCAATATAAACAAGATGAAGAGACAGAGGAATATCCAGCAGGTAAAGGAACAGGATAAATGCTCACCAAACCAAACAAAAAAGGAAGAGATAGGGAATCTACCTGATAAAGAATTCTGAATAATGATAGTGAAAATGATCCAAAATCTTGAAATCAAAATGGAATCACAGATAAATAGCTTGGAGACAAGGACTGAGAAGATGCAAGAAAGGTTTAACAAGGACCTAGAAGAAATAAAAAAGAGTCAGTATATAATGAATAATGCAATAAATGAGATCAAAAACACTCTGGAGGCATCAAATAGTAGAATAAATGAGACAGAAGATAGGATTAGTGAAGCAGAATATAGAATGGTAGAAATAAATTAATCAGAGAGAAAAAAAGAAAAATGAATTAAAAGAAATGAAGACAATCTCAGAGACTTCCAGGACAATATTAAACACCCCAACATTCGAATCATAGGAGTCTCAGAAGAAGAAGAAAAAAGAAAGACCATGAGAAAATACTTGAAGACATAATAGTTGAAAACTTCCCCAAAATGGGGAAGGAAATAATCACTCAAGTCCAAGAAGCCCAGAGAGTCCCAAACAGGATAAACCCAAGGCAAAACACTGCAAGACAGATATTAATCAAATTAACAAAGATCAAACACAAAGAACAAATATTAAAAGCAACAAGGGAAAAATAACAAATTATACACAAGGGGATTCCCATAAGGATAATAGGTGATCTTTCAATAGAAACTCTCCAGGCCAGGAGGGAATGGCAAGAGATACTTAAAGTGATGAAAGAAAATAACCTACAGCCCAGATTACTCTACCCAGCAAGGATCTCATTCAAATATGAAGGAGAAATCAAAAGCTTTACAGATAAGCAAAAGCTGAGAGAATTCAACACCACCAAACCAGCTCTCCAACAAATGATAAAGGATATTCTCTAGACAGGAAACACAAAAAGGGTGTATAAACTCGAACCCAAAACAATAAAGTAAATGGCAACAGGATCATACTTATCAATAATTACCTTAAACGTAAATGGGTTGAATGCCCCAACCAAAAAACCATGATTGGCTGAGTGGATACAAAAAAAAAGATCCCTATATATGTTGTCTAAAAGAGACCCACCTCAAAACAGGGGACATATACAGACTGAAAGTGAAGGGCTGGAAAAAGTATTCCATGCAAATAGAGATCAAAAGAAATCAGGAGTAGCAATACTCATATCAGATATAAAAGACTTTAAAACAAAAGCTATGAAGAGAGACAAAGAAGGACACTACATGATGACCAAAGGATCAATCCAAGAAAAAGATATAAAATTATAAATATATATGCACCCAACATAGGAGCACCACAATATGTAAGACAAATGAGAACAAGTATGAACGATGAAATTAACAATAACACAATAATAGTGGGAGACTTTAATATCCCACTCACACCTATGGATAGATCAACTAAATAGAAAATTAACAGGGAAACACAAACCTTAAATGATACAATAGACCAGCTAGACCTAATTGATGTCTATAGGACATTTCACCCCAAAATAATGAATTTCACCTTTTTCAACCTTCTCCAGGATAGATCACATCCTGGGCCATAAATCTAGCTTTGGTAAATTCAAAAAAATTTAAATCATTCCAAGCATGTTTTCTGACCACAATGCAGTAAGATTACAGATCTCAATTACAGTAGAAAAACTATTAAAAATTCCAGCATATGGAGGCTGAACAACACGCTGCTGAATAATCAACAGATCAGAGAAAAAATAAAAAAAAAATCAAAATATGCACAAAAATGAATGAAAATACAACAACCCAAAACCTGTGGAACACTGTAAAAGCAGTGCTAAGGGAAAAGTTCATAGCAATACAGGCATACCTCAAGAAACAGGAAAAAATTCAAATAAATAACCTAACCCTACACCTAAAGCACCTAGAAAAGGAAGAAATGAAGAACCCCAGGGTTAGTAGAAGAAAAGAAATCTTAAAAATTAGGGCAGAAATGAATGCAAAAGAAACAAAAGAGACCAAAGCAAAAATCAACAAAGTCAAAAGCTGGTTCACTGAAAGGATAAATAAAGTTGACAGACAATTAGCCAGACTCATCAAGAAACAAAGGCAGAAAAATCAAATCAATGAAATTAAAAATGAAAATTCAGAGATCACAACAGACAACACAGAAATACAAAGGATCAGAAGAGAATACTATCAGCAATTATATGCCAATAAAATGGACAACGTGGAAGAAATGGACAAATTCTTAGAAAAGTGTAACTTTGCAAAACTGGACTAAGAAGAAATAGAAAATCTTAACAGACTCATCACAAGCACGGAAATTGAAACTGTAATCAAAAATCTTCCAGCAAACAAAAGCCCAGGTCCAGACGGCTTCACAGCTGAAATTTCTCAAAAATTTAGAGAAGAGTTAACACCTATCCTACTCAAACTCTTCCAGAAAATTGCAGAGGAATGTAAGCTTCCAAACTCATTCTATGAGGCCACCATCACCCTAATGCCAAAACCTGACAAAGATGCCACAAAAAAAGAAAATTACAGGCCAATATCACTGATGAAGATAGATTGAAAAATCCTCAACAAAATTCTAGCAATGAGAATCCAACAACACATTAAAAAGATCATACACCATGACCAAGTGGGCTTTACCCCTAGGAATGCAAGGATTCCTCAATATCCACAAATCAATCAATGTAATACACCACATTAACAAATTGAAAAATAAAAGCCATATGAGTATCTCAATAGATGCAGAGAAAGCCTTTGAGAAGGTTCAACATTTATTTATGATAAAAACTCTCCAGAAAGCAGGAATAGAAGAAACATACCTCAACAAAATAAAAGCTATATATGACAAACCCACTGCAAACATTATTGTCAATGGTGAAAAATTGAAAGCATTTCCCCTAAAGTCAGGAACAAGACAAGGGTTCCCACTTTCACCACTACTATTCAACTTAGTTTTGGAAGTTTTGGCCACAGCAATCAGAGCAGAAAAAGAAATAAAAGGAATCCAAATTGGAAAAGAAGAAGTAAAACTCTCACTGTTTGCAGATGACATGATCCTCTACATAGAAAATATCAAAGACTCCACCAGAAAATTACTAGAGCTAATCAATGAATATAGTAAAGTTGCAGGATATAAAATCAACACACAGAAATCCCTTGCATTCCCATACACTAATAATGAGGAAACAGAAAGAGAAATTAAGGAAACAATTCCATTCACCATTGCAACGAAAAGAATAAAATACTTAGGAATATATCTACCTAAAGAAACTAAAGACCTATTTATATAAAACTATAAAACACTGGTGAAAGAAATCAAAGAGGACACTAATAGATGGAGAAATATACCATGTTCATGAATGGGAAGAATCAATATAGTGAAAATGAGTATATTACCCAAAGCAAACTACAGATTCAATGCAATCCCTATCAAGCTACCAACGGTATTTTTCACAGGGCTAGAACAAATAATTTCACAATTTGTATGGAAATACAAAAAAAAAAAAAAAAACTCGAATAGCTAAAGCAATCTTGAGAAAGAAAAATGGAACTGGAGGAATCAACCTGCCTGACATCAGGCTCTACTACAAAGCCACAGTCATCAAGACAGTATGGTACTGGCACAAAGACAGAAATATAGATCAATAGAACAAAATAGAAAGCCCAGAGATAAATTCATGCACCTATGGACATCTTGAGAGCTGGACTGTGAAGAAGGCTGAGCGCCGAAGAATTGATGCTTTTGAACTGTGGTGTTGGAGAAGACTCTTGAGAGTCCCTTGGACTGCAAGGAGATCCAACCGGTCCATTCTGAAGGAGATCAGACCTGGGATTTCTTTGGAAGGAATGATGCTAAAGCTGAAACTCCAGTATTTTGGCCACCTCATGCGAAGAGTTGACTCATTGGAGAAGACTCTGATGCTGGGAGGGATTGAGGGCAGGAGGAGAAGGGGACGACAGAGGATGAGATGGCTGGATGGCATCACTGACTCGATGAATGTGAGTCTGAGTGACCTCCGAGAGCTGGTGATGGATAGGGAGGCCTGGCGTGCTGCAATTCATGGGGTCGCAAAGAGTCGGACATGACTGAGCGACTGATCTGATCTGATCTGATCTGATGGACATCTTATCTTTGACAAAAGAGGCAAGAATATACAATGAAATAAAGATAATATCTTTAACATGTGGTGCTGGGAAAACTGGTCAACCACTTGTGAAAGAATGAAACTGGAGCACTTTCTAACACCATACACAAAACTAAACTCAAAATGGATTAAAGATCTAAATGTAAGACCAGAAACTATAAAACTCCTAGAAGAGAACATAGGCAAAACACTCTCCGACATAAATCACAGCAGGATCCTATATGACCCACCTCCCAGAATATTGGAAATAAAAGGAAAAATAAACAAACGGGACCTAATTAAAATTAAAAAGCTTCTGCACAACAAAGGAAACTATAAGCAAGGTGAAAAGACAGCCTTCAGAATGGGAGAAAATAATAGCAAATGAAGCAACTGACAAACAACTAATCTAAAAAATATACAAGCAACTCCTGCAGCTCAATTCCAGAAAAATAAACGACCTAATCAAAAAATGGGCCAAAGAACTAAATAGACATTTCTCCAAAGAAGACATACAGATGGCTAACAAACACAAGAAAAGATGCTCAACACCACTCATTATCAGAAAATGCAAATCAAAACCACAATGAGGTACCATCTCACGCCAGTCAGAATGACTGCTATCCAAAAGTCTATAAGCAATAAATGCTGGAGAGGATGTGGAGAAAAGGGAACCCTCTTAAACTGTTGGTGGGAATGCAAACTAATACAGCCAATACGGAGAACATTGTGGAGATTCCTTAAAAAACTGGAAATAGAACTGCTTTATGACCCAGCAATCCCACTGCTGGGCATATACACTGAGGAAACCAGAATTGAAAGAAACACGTGTACCCCAATGTTCATCGCAGCACTGTTTATAATAGCCAGGACGTGGAAGCAACCTAGATGTCCATCATCAGATGAATGGATAAGAAAGCAGTGGTACATATACACAATGGAGTATTACTCAGCCATTAAAAAGAATATATTTGAATCAGTTCTAATGAGGTGGATGAAACTGGAGCCTATTATACCCAGAGTGAAGTAAGCCATAAAGAAAAACACCAATACAGTATACTAATGCATATATATGGAATTTAGAAAGATGGTAACGATAACCCTGTATGCAAGAGAGCAAAAGAGACACAGATGTGTATAACAGTCTTTTGGACTCTGTGGAAGAGGGAGAGGGTGGGATGATTTGGGAGAATGGCATTGAAATATGTATAATATCATATAAGAAACGAATTGCCAGTCCAGGCTCAATGCAGGATACAGGATGCTTGGGGCTGGTGCAATGGGATGACCCAGAGGGATGGTATGGGGAGGGAGGTGGGAGAGGGGTTCAGGATGGAGAACACATGTACACCCATGGCCGATTCATGTTGATGTATGGCAAAACCAATACAATATTTTAAAGTAATTGGCCTCCAATAAAAATAAATAAATAGTTTTAAAAAATTTAAAAAAAGAAGAGAAAAAAAAAGTGTCATAAAGGACTCAACATGAATTTCTATGCCAGTATGAAATAATGTCCCTTATTATTCTATTCATTGGTTTTACGTTGATATTTTTAAAAAGCTTTTAATAATTATTGAGAAACTAGTTATATATTTTATTTACGTTTTTTTATATTATATATAGTAAGATGTTACTGAAATAACAGTGTAATCTAATTTTCAGAATGGCTAGAAATAATAAATGAAAAACAAGTAAATGTGTTTCTAAAAAATCTTTGGGCAGGTTGTAGAAAACTGCAATATCTTTTGAGAACTTTAACAAATGATGACATTTGACAAGATGAAGATAAGTTAATGCAACAGTAGCAATTCTATTTGACTATAGATTAATAATGTAATATTTCCATGTTCTTCCCTCCCAGTGGAAAAGGATATAAATGAGGAAGGCATGGAAAAGGAAGAATGAGCTATGAGAGAGGATATTTGTATCTGGACTGCCCCTAAGGAGGGTTAGGATTCTTTTTTCTCCTTTCCATGAAGTCCCAGTATTGCCTTTGAAATTAAATCACAATAGCCTTGTAATAAAAATTTTATATTAAATTCTCTGCTAAGCACTCCTTAAATGACAAAAGCAAATGACAGTATGCAGTCTAGATAGGTGATGTCTTTATTTGTGGGGGAAAAAAGCTTTGTAATAATGGCTGTCTAGCAACTTCACTTTCACTTTTCACTTTTATGCATTGGAGAAGGAAATGGCAACCCACTCCAGTGTTCTTGCCTGGAGAATCCCGGGGACGTGGGAGCCTGGTGGGCTGCTGTCTGTGGGGTCGCGCAGAGTCGGACACGACTGAAGCGACTTAGCAGCAGCAGCAGCTACTCTTCCGCAAGTTAAAGGCAGAAAAACTACAACAAATCTTATTTTGCTGCCTAGTAATGGAACCACTAAAATTTTGTCTTATTGTCCTTATTTAATCATCAAGCATTACTTCCCATATTGATGATCTACTTTGGGAAAAGCTAACATATTGTGGAAAATTCTGAAAGAGATAGGAATACCAGACCACCTGACCTGAATCTTGAGAAATCTGTATGGAGATCAGGAAGCAAAAGTTAGAACTGGACAGGGAACAACAGACTGGTTCCAAATAGGAAAAGGAGTACATCAAGGCTATATATTGTCACTCTGCTTATTTAACTTATATACAGAGTACATCATGAGAAATGCTGGGCTGGAAGAAGCACAAGTTGGAATCAAGATTGCCAGGAGAAATATCAATAACCTCAGATATGCAGATGACACCACCCTTATGGCAGAAAGTGAAGAGGAACTAAAGAGCCTCTTGATGAAAGTGAAAGTGGAGAGTGAAAAAGTTGGCTTAAAGATCAACATTCAGAAAACTAAGATCGTGGCATCTGGTCCCATCACTTCATGGGAAATAGGCGGAGCAACAGTGGAAACAGTGTCAAACTTTATATTTTTTGGCTCCAAAATCACTGCAGATGGAGATTGCAGTGATTAAATTAAAAGATGCTTACTCCTTGGAAGAAAAGTTATGACCAACCTAGACAACATATTCAAAAGCAGATACATTACTTTGCGAACAAAGGTTTGTCTAGTCAAGGCTATGGTTTTTCCAGTAGTAATGTATGGATGTGAGTGTTGGACTATAAAGAAAGCTGAATGCCGAAGAATTGATGTTTTCAAACTGTGGTGTTGGAGAAGACTCTTGAGAGTCCCTTGGACTGCAAGGAGATCCAACCAGTCCATCCCAAAGGCAATCAATCCTGAATATTCATTGGAAGGACTGATGCTGAAACTGAAGCTCCAGTACTTTGGCCACCTGATGCAGAGTCCACCCATTTAAAAAGACCCTGATGCTGGGAAAGATTGAAGGCAGGAGAAGGGAAAGACAGAGTATGAGATGGTTGGATGGCATTACCAACTCAATGGACATGAGTTTGAATAAACTCCAGGAGTTGGTGTTGGACAGGGAGGCCTGGCATGCTGCAGTCCATTGGGTCGCAGAGAGTCGGACATGATTGAGTGACTGAACTGAACTGAACATATCCTTTTAATGTTTATGGTCATTTTAAATTGCTTTTACAATATATACCCACTGTCTCAAGCACAAGCAGAAGAGTTAATAATATCCTTTGAAAATTATTCATAAATGCCTAGTGTTGGGCATAAGAAACTAATTGTTTTTTAAATAAGTGTGATCTTATATCATTTAAAAAATTAAAAAAACAGATATATTATGAAAAAGCTACACACATGTTTTTGCTCTGCATTTAAAATCACACTGAAAAGATACTTAGAAGTCTATTGCATTAAAAAATATATATATTTTAAATTTTAGGACTATGAATTTGGAAAGGACCTAAAATATTATTTAAATTTACTTTCCAATTATAGGTACAAAAATGTTTAAATTATTTACTCATCTTGCTCTTGTTAATTACTTCTGGAGATTCATCTGAAACAAGTTTAGTAACTGCCATTTCAAAAAAATGTTGGGATTATTCATCCCATGGGTATCTAATCTTCATGGTCCCCTTCTGGGTATGGTTTATACAATTTTGAGGGGACAAGTTTTGCTTTCAGAATCACAGCCACCAAATTATAGGTCAACTTTTGTCATTTGATTAAAAATATTTAATGATGTATATAATTTCTAAAAATATTTATTTATTTGGCTGCCTTGAGTTTTAGTTGTGGCATGCCAACTCTTAATTGTGGCATATGGGATCTAGTTCCCTGACCAGAGATGGAATCCAGGTTCCCTGCATTGGGAACATGGGGTCTTAGCTGCTGGACAATCAGGGAAGTCTCATGTGATGTATATACTTTTTGACATAAGAACTTTAAAATTATGCAGTGGTTGCTACTTGTCAGTCACCATTCTAAGCACTTTAATTTTTTTTTTTAATCCTCACAATAACAGTGTAAAATGTGCATTATTAGTTGTATTACTTTTTTTTACATGAGAAGTTTCTGGGCTTCCCTGGTGGGTCAGAGGTTAAAGCATCTGCCTACAATGTGGGAAACCTAGGTTCAATCCCTGGGTTGGGAAGATCCCCTGGGGAAAGAAACGGCAACCCACTCCACTATTCTTGCCTGGAGAATCCCACGGACAGAGGAGCCTGGTGAACTACAGTCCACGGGGTCCCAAAGAGTCAGACACAACTGAGCAACTTCACTCACGAGAAGTTTCTAGATATATTATAATAAAACTATACACATAACCACTATAATGTGAGTTTCAGGGGCCTTCTGTAGGAGAGGGCAATTTTTTTCTCTCTTGGATTCAGTTCTAGCACCTGAAGATTAAGCTAACAAAAGACAGATTAGTAGAAGATAAAGGTTTATTTTGTGTGCTTATGAGAGACAACAAAAGAAGTAGGTGGTTAAAGTTAAAAACTTACTTAGCTAACTTAGTGGAGGAAGGGAGTGGCCAGAAAAGGCTTTGATGGGAAGAACACATATATATCCTCAAGAAAGTTGAACATGTTTTTGGAACAGATGGTAGAAAAGAAAATTTGTAATAATATTGTTCTATACTGATATGAGTGGTCTGTCAAAGTTTGGGTCATAAAACTCCCTTAAAGAATGGATTTACGTAGTTTCACGTTGATGAAAAAAATTAATAGCTAATCTAAGAAAGAAATAGAGAATTTTATCTGAGCCAATCTGAGGGTAATAATATAGGAGACAGTCTTTTTAAAAGCTCTGGGAACTGGTCGACCTCTTAGAGGTCAAAGCACAGTTATGGAAGCTTTCAAGACAAAGGATTTAATATATTAATATCAAGGAAACATTGAAAGTTTTCATAGTCCAGATATGCATGTACCAGGTGAGTTTATGGTCACTGTGACCCCTTAGAGGACTAATGAAGGAATCTTATCCCCTAAAGAGTTACTTTGCTGGCTCCAGGAGGAAATAAAATAGCTCTTCCTCCCCCCCCCCCCCCCGCCCCCAGTCTAGCAGGTAATCTTGTGTCTTCTAAGGAGATCCAGATAATGCATAATGCAAATACACAATGTACACTAAAGGGGAGAGGATGGTAGCACAAATTTCAGAGAAAATTTTATTCTTAAATTTTTCCGGTCCTGCTTTAAAATAATTTTATTTCATCAGTTCTCCATTTTGATCATTCATTTTTTTGGTAGAAAGCTTAAGTAATTGAGTATTTGGTCCCTTGATGCCAGCAGAGTTGCTTACCTACCCTGTTTCCATCACGTCTCTTAATTCTTGGTTTCAGTATACTAGTTTTTTATTTTCCCTTAGAGGGGTTGCACTGGAAAGATGTCTGTTAGAGACTAATAGTCAATTCCAGAATGTCTAGTAGGACTTATGCCAGTTTAAATTTGCTTGTGCATTGTGCATGTTTATTATTTTATAGAGAACTATAGATGTGATCAAAGTTTCAAGTTGTTTAGATATCCTTATCTTAATAGGAGTAGGTGATATAGAGTGCAAAGGATAAGAAACAATCACTTTGTAAGCTATACAAACTGTCAACAGAATTGCCAGTAGGAATAACAATGTCATTAGCAAAATAAGCCAAGATCCTCTTAAAGAAAACCATTGTCCCAGTGTTTCTTCTAAACTGATAAGTGGAAATTGATTTTTCACATGCATCATAAGATAAGTTACATTAGAAGACTAATCAGATTAAAAAACACAGCATTCAATATGTATTATGACACAGGTTCTTACTTGGGAAGAAGTTAGAATAACAAGGCCATGAAAGTCTGAAGGACTGATTTTATTGTCATGGAGATCTCCAAACTGAGCAAGATAATGGGTTGATTGCTGTCCTCCTAAGCGTGGTGAGTCAATTTTGTTAAAACCTCTATGTGAATAATGACATCTTCTATTCCACATAAAGGAAGAAATATGTGGCAAAATGATCATACCATCAGAAACCTGATCCAATCCAGCATGGTCGCATTAAAGGCAGATTGGCAGAGATTGTTTCCAAGGTGTCCTTGAATCTGAAAGAGAACCAATCATGTGTTTTTCTAACCAACTTGGGGAAGCCAAGGACATAATTTTTTGCCAAAAATCCACTGGGTTCCTGGTCATCTTAACCAGTCAGTTCCAAACCAGTAACTGATCCTCTAAGATACAGTCTGTTGACAGTTTTCGGGTGCTAGCCACATTAATTTACAAAGTATTCTTGGGTTGATTTTCTTTGGTATGTTTGGTTTGCTCCCAGCAAAGAAAGACCTTCATATTTGGGGGGCCAGTTCCCAGAGTCAGCCAAATAAATCCATCCCACAACTGGAGAATAATGCTACCGCAGAGCTAGGTTATTATGTTTTTAGGTTTAGCTGCAGCACAATACTCTGATTGGGATTGAGTTACATTGAGTAAAAATCAAATATTTATGGCAAGGTTCAGGACATATGTCATTAATTGGCCAAGTTAAGAGGGTCCTTTCTAATGATACTGATGGTGGCTCACATGGCACTAGAATTTCTTTATTCTGATATAAAATACATAATGGCTAGCCAGTCTGCACTCTGGAGGTGTGAAACCTACCAGGGTAATCAGGAGTGCTGAACATTGGTAATTGATCACAAACACAGCAATTGGATTGATTTTTGATCAGTCATTTTACATATGATTAAGCCCAATAAAAAAATATATTTGGTTCATTAGCAGAAGTGTGAGCAGTTATCAAAGTAATTGGAATAAAGAACTGGTCCTTAATCCTGAGTCAGCTGTCTATTTCTCTTTGTTTTCTTATTGTCCTGTTCTGGTAGTGCAGGTTTTAGTTAGTTGAAGTCAAATGTCAGAGATAGGGCTTGTGATCCACTCTCTCTTGAGAGTCCCTTGGACTGCAAGGAGATCCATCCAGTCAACCCTAAAGGAAATCAACCCTGAATATTCATTGGAGGGCTGATGCTCAAACTGAAACTACAAAACTTGGCCACCTAATATGAAGAAATATCTCATTTGAAAAAGCCCTGATGCTGGGAAAGATTGAAGGCAGGAGGAGAAGGGGACAACAGAGGTTGGGTGGCATCACCAACTTGATGGACATGAGTTTGAGCAAGCTCCAGGAGTCAGTGATGGACAGCGAAGCCTGGCATGCTGTAGTCCATGGGATCGCAGAGTCAGACATGACTAGGCAAGTGAACTGAACTGAGTCCCTTCAGAAGAGGAGACCTTTTTCAGGTGATAAATGTGAAACCAAGAGCTTATTCCTTTAAGTTTTGCAGCCCAGAGATTTGTAAATAAGACCTGATATAGCCCTTTCCAGTATGGCTGTTGTTCTTGTTCAGTAACTAAGTCATGTCTGGCTCTGCGACCCCATGAAATGCAGCACACCAGGCTTCCCTGTCCTTCACTGTCTCCTGGAGTTTTCTGGAACTCAAGTACATTGAGTCAGTGATGTCATAAAACCATCTCACGCTCTGTCATCCCCTTCTCCTCCTGCCCTCAATCTTTCCCAGCATCAAGGTCTTTTCCTATGAGTGGACTCATCGCATCAGGTGGCCAAAGTACCAGAGCTTCAGTTTCAGCATCAGCCCTTCCAATGAATATTCAGGGTTGATCTCCTTCAGAATGGACTGGTTGGATCTCCTTGCAGTCCAAGGGACTCTCAAGAGTCTTCTCCAGCACCGCAGTTCAAAAGCATCAATTCCTCAGTGCTCAGCCTTCTTTATGGTCCCATTCTCACATCCATACATGATTATGAGAAAGGCTACAGCTTTGATTATACAGACCATTGTCAGCAAAGTGATGTCTCTGCTTTTAAATACACTGTCTAGTTTTTACATAGCTTTTCTTCTATTTCTCCTTTGCCCTTTGCTTCTCTTCTTTTCTCAGCTATTTGAAAGGGCTCCTCAGACAACCACTTTACCTTCTTTAATTACTTTTTCTGATGGATGATTTTAGTCACCACCTCCTATACAATATTACAAATCTCCATCCATAGTTCTTCAGTCACTCTATCAGATCTAATCCTTTGAATCTACTTACCTCCACTGTATAATCTACTTACCTCCACTGATTTTACTTAAGTTGTGCCTGAACAACCCAGTGATTTTCCCTTCTTTCTTCAATTTAAGCCTGAATTTTGCAATAAGGAACCGATGATCTGATCCAAAGTTCCCGGTCTTGTTTTGGTGACTATATAGAGCTTCTCTGTCTTTAGATGCAAAGAACATTATATATCTGATTTTGATATTGACCATCTGATGATGTCCATGTGTAGAGTTGTGTCTTGTATTGTTGAAAGAGGATGTTTGCTATGAGCAATGTGTTCTCTTGGCAAAAATCTGTTAGCCTTTGTCGTGCTTCATTTAATTCTCCAAGGCCAAACTTGCCTGCTATTCCCAATATTTTTTGACTTCCCACTTTTGCATTCCAGTCCCCTATGATGAAAAGGACATCTTTTTTTGGTGTTAGTTCTAGGAGGTCTTCTAGATCTTCATAGAATCATTCAACTTCAGCTTCTTCAGCATTAAAGGTTGGGACATAGACTTGGATATGATAGTGTGATACTGAATGGTTTGACATAGAAATGAACTGATATCATTCTGTCATTTTTTGAGATTGCACCTAAGAACTGCATTCCAGACTCTTTTGTTGACTATGATGGCTACTCCATTTCTTCTAAGGAATTTTTAGAAGATGTAATGGGCATCTGAATTAAATTCTCCCATTCCTGCCTGTTTTAGTTCACTGATTTCTAAAATCTCAATGTTCACTCTTGCCATCCCCTGCTTGACCATGTCCAATTTGTCTTGATTCATGGACCTGACATTCCAGGCTCCTATGCAATATTGTTCTTTACAACATTGAATGTTACTTCCATCACCAGACACATGTAAAACTGATCCATGATTCTGCTTTTGCCCAGGCTCTTCAACCTTTTTGGAGATGTTTCCCTGCTGTGGTTGTAAAGAATATTTTATCTATGTCTTTTGCAATAGACAAAATCTCCAGGCCATAACCCATGGTCCTTAAGAACTTCATCTCTCCTGAGAGCTTGCTGTGAAATGAGTTAGTTACTACATTTTTTATTTTCCTTCAGTGCTTTGATAAGTCCTTGGCAATAATGTAATAGTTGGTGATGGACAGCGAAGCCTGACATGCTGCAGTCTGTGGTATCACAATAAGTCAGACACAACTGAGAGACTGAAGTGAACTGATTGATGGTTCATGTATGTCTTCATCAAAGTGCATAGGCAGCCCAGTAATTATTTCAAAAGGAGACAACTGATATTTACCAAAAAGACTAGAATAAGATAAACAAGCACCAAGAAGCTTTTGGCTATGAAATTTGAAAAGTCTCTTGAGAGTTTTAGCAATCAATTTTTAATTTAATTTTTTATTAGAGTATAATTGCTTTAGGAGACAGGGGTCAAGACTATCCCCAAGAAATAGAAATGCAAGAAAACAAAATGGCTGTCTGAGGAGGGCTTACAAATAGCTATGAAAAGAAGAGAGGTGAAAAGGAAAAGAGAAAAGGAAAGACATACCCATTTGAATGCAGAGTTCCAAAGAATAGCAAGGAGAGACAAGAAAGCCTTCCTTAGTGATCAGGACAAAGAAATAGAGGAAAACAATGGAGTTGGAAACACTAGAGATCTCTTCAAGAAAATCAGAGATATCAAGGGAACATTTCATGAAAAAATGGGCTCAATAAATGAGAGAAATGGTATGGACCTAACAGATATTATGTCCTAACAGATATTAGAAGCAGAATATATTAAGAAGAGGTGGCAAGAATACACAGAAGAACGATACAAAAAAGATCTTCATGATCCAGATAATCATGATGGTATGATATCTCACCTAGAGCCACATCATGGAATGCGAAGTCAAATGGGCCTTAGGAAGCATCACTATGAACAAAGCAAGTGGAGGTGATGGAATTCCAGTTAAGCTATTTAAAATCTTAAAAGATGATTCTGTGAAAATGCTACACTCAGATCAGATCAGATCAGTCGCTCAGTCGTGTCCGACTCTTTGCAACCCCATGAACTGCAGCACGCCAGGCCTCCCTGTCCATCACCAGCCCTCGGAGGTCACTCAGACTCATATTCATCGAGTCAGTGATGCCATCCAGCCATCTCATCCTCTGTCGTCCCCTTCTCCTCCTGCCCCCAATCCCTCCCAGCATCAGAGTCTTCTCCAATGAGTCAACTCTTCGCATGAGGTGGCCAAAATACTGGAGTTTCAGCTTTAGCATCATTCCTTCCAAAGAAATCCCAGGTCTGATCTCTTTCAGAATGGACCGGTTGGATCTTCTTGCAGTCCAAGGGACTCTCAAGAGTCTTCTCCAACACCACAGTTCAAAAGCATCAATTCTTCAGCGCTCAGCCTTCTTCACAGTCCAGCTCTCACATCCATACATGACCACAGGAAAGACCATAGCCTTGACTAGGCGAACCTTTGTTGGCAAAGTGATGTCTCTGCTACACTCAGGCGCCAGCAAATTTGGAAAACTCAATAGGGGCCACAGGACTGGAAAGATCAGTTTTCATTCCAATCCCAAAGAAAGGCAATGCCAAAGATTGCTCAAACTACTGCACAATTGCACTCCTCTCACTGGCTAGTAAAGTAATGCTCAAAATTCTCCAACCCGGGCTTCAACAGTACATGAACCATGAACTTCCAGATGTTCAAGCTGTATTTAGAAAAGGCAGAGGAACCAGAGATCAATTGCCAACATCCACTGGATTGTTGAAAAAGGAGGAGAGTTCCAGAAAAACATCTATATCTGCTTATTCACTGCCAAAGCCTTTGACTGTGTGGATCACCACAAACTGTGGAAAATCCTTAAAGAGAATTCAGGGAGCCTGATCCCTTCAGCTCTGTTTTTCTTTCCCAAGATTGCTTTGGCTATTTGGGGTCTTTTGTGTTTTCATAGAAATTGTAAAGGTTTATTTTGTTCTAATTCTGTGAAAAAACGCCCTTGGTAGTTTGATATGGATTGCATTGAATCTGTAGATTCATTTTCACAATATTGATTCTTCCAATCCAAGAACATGCTACATTTCTCCATCTGTTTGTGTCATCTTTTATTTCTTTCATCAGTATCTTATAATTTTCTCAGTATAGGTATTTTGTTTCCTAGGTCTAATACCTAGGTTGGTCCTAAGTATTTTTATTCTTTTTGTTGCAGTGGTAAATGTGATTGCTTCTTTAATTTCTCTTTCTGATATTTTGTTATTATTATATAAGAATGGAAGAGATTTCTGTGTATCAATTTTGTATCCTGCAGCTTTATCAAGTTCATTGATGAGCTCTAGTAGTTTTCTGGTGTCATTCTTAGGATTTTCTAAGATTTTCTATATATTAAGATTTTCTATATATCAGGTCATGTGCAGTGACAGTTCTACTTCTTTTCCAATTTGGATTCCTTTTCTTTCTTTTTATTCTATGATTGCTGTGGCTACAAATTCCAAAACTGTGTTGAATAAAAGTAGACAAAACATCTTTGTCTTCCTTCTGATCTTAGAGGCAATGCTTTTGTTTTTTCCATCATTGAGAATTATGTTTTCTGTGAGTTTGTTGTATATGGCCTTTATTATATTGTGGTCAGTTCCTTCTATGCCCACATTATTTTTATTTTTTTATTTTTGTCATGAATGGGTGTTGAATTCTGTCAAAAGCTTTTTTCTGTATCTATAGAGCTGATGCAGCTTTTATTCTTCAATTTTTTAATATGGTAGATCACATTGGTTTGCATATATTAAAAATCCTTGCGTCCCTGGAATAAATCCTACTTGATCATGGTGTATGATCCTATTGATGTATTATTGGGTTCTGTTTGCCAGTATTTTGTTAAGGATTTCAGCATCTTTGTTTATCAGTGATGTTGACCTGTAATTTTCTTTTTTTGTGATATCTTTGTCTGGTTTTGGTATCAGAGTGATTGTTACCTTGTAGAATAAACTTGGATATATTCCTTCCTCTGCAGTTTTTTGGAAGAGTGTGAGGATAGATATTAGCTCTTCTCAAAATATTTGGCAGAATTTGCCTATGAAGCCACCTGATTCTGGAATTTTCTTTGTTAGAAGATTTTTAATCACAGTTTCAATTTCATTTCTTGTGATTAATCTGTTCATATTTTCCATTTCTTTCTGGATCAGTATTGGAATGTTATATCTTTCTAAAAATTTATCCATTTCTTCCAGGTTGTTGTTGTTTTTCTTCTTCTTCTTCTTTTTTTTTTTTTTTTTTGCTTATAGTTGCTTGCAGTAGTCTTTTATGATCCCTTGTGTTTCTCTGGTGTCAGTTGTAACTTCTCCTTTTTCATTTCTAATTTTATTGATTTGAGTCCTCTCCCTTTTTTTCTTGATGAGTCTGGCTAACGGTTTATCAATTTTATTTATCTTCTCAAAGAACCAGCTTTTAGTTTCATTGAACTATGCCATTGTTTGCTTCATTTCTATTTCATATATTTCTATTTTTTTTTTTTTTTTTTTTTACAATCAGATTTTTATTTTTTACTTTTTATTTTTTTAATTTTTTTTTCAGGGGAAAATGGACAAAGGAAAGGATCAATGAGAGTGGGAGGAAAATGGGAAGAAAGAAGGGGAGTGATGGTGGGGAGGAGTATATGTAATTTCTTAACCAATGGCTTTCTGTTTTTAATCACAAAGAACACTTAAAAAAAATCATGTTGAATTCATCCTATATTAGGAGGTTTGTTCTTGAAATGAAAAGTTCAGGAAACAAAAAGTCCAGTTTGGGTGTCCTCATCTTTAGGCACATCTTGGTATTTTGTATTGGTAGGTCTATCTTTACCACAATATATTATTTAGGACAGGATCACATTTGTCACCTCTTCTTCCCTACTACCCAAAGTGGTACCAAACCCATAAAATAGTCAATAAACCTTTACAGAATGAACAAATAGGTCTTTTTTTTTTTTTTTTAACTCTCCTGAGTGAACTGAATTTTTTGAGGCTCATAAGTAAATATGTTTTGCTCTTTACTTTGTCTATTACAGCCAGATTTTATGAGTGGGGTATTAAAGTCTCCCACTATTATTGTATTGCTGCATATTTCTTCTATCATATTAATTAATGTTTGTCTTAGATATATCAATGCTCCAATGTTGGGTGCATATATATTTATAATTGTTATGACTTCTTTTTGGATTGTTCCTTTAAGTCGTTATGTGTAACCTTCATTGTCTCCTTTTCAAGATCTTTAAAGTCAATTTTATCTGATATAAGTATTGCTATTCCTGTTTTCTTATGGTCCATATTTGCATAAAAAATCTTTTTCCAGGCCTTCATTTTCAGTCAGTATATATCCCGTATTTTAAGGTGGTTCTCTTGTAGACAACATATATAGGGGGTCTAGTTTTTGTATCCATTTGACCCATTTTAGTCTTTTGGTTGTCTCTTGTAGACAAGGTATGTAGGTGTCTTGTTTTTGTATCGATTTGGCCAGTCTTTGTCTGTTGATTAGGGCATTCAGCCCATAAACGTTTAAAGCAATTATTGATAAATAAGATTTACTTTATTGTTTTGGGTTCGAGTTTATACACCCTTTTAGTGATTCCTATCTAGAGGATGTCCTTTAGTTTTTGTTGGAGAAATGGTTTAGTGGTGCAAAATTCTCTCAACTTTTGCTTATCTGTGAAGCTTTTGATTTCTCCTTCATATTTGAATGAGATCCTTGCTGGATACAATAATCTAGGCTGTAAGTTATTTTCTTTCATCACTTTAATTACGTCTTGCCATTCCCTCCTGGCTTGGAGAGTTTCTATTGAAAGATCAGCTGTTATCCTTATGGGAATTCCCTTGTGAGTTATTTGATGTTTTTCCCTAGCTGCTTTTAATATTTGTTCTTTATATTTAATCTTTGTTAATTTAATTAATATGTGTCTTGGGGTGTTTCGCCTTGGATTTATCCTGTTAGGGACTCTCTGGATTTCTTGAACTTGAGTGGTAATTTCCTTCTCCATTTTAGGGAAGTTTTCAACTATTATCTCCTCAAGTATTTCCTCATGATCTTTCTTTTTATCTTCTTCTTCTGGAACTCCTATGATTCGAATGTTGTAGCGTTTGATGTTATCCTGGAGGTTTCTGAAATTGTCCTCATTTCTTTTGATATGTTTTTCTTTTTTCTCATCTGATTCATTTATTTCTAGGATTCTATCTTCTAATTCACTAATCCTATCTTCTGCCTCTGTTATTCTACTATTTGTTGCCTCCAGGGTGTTTTGGATCTCATTTACTGCATTATTCATTATGTGTTGACTCTTTTTTATTTCTTCTAGGTCCTTGTTAAACCTTTCTTGCATCTTCTCAATCCTCGTCTCCAGACTCTTTACCTGTGATTCTATTTTGATTTCGAGATTTTGAATTAATTTCGCTATCATTATTTGGAATTCTTTATCAGGTAGATTCCCTATCTCTTCCTCTTTGGTTTCGTTTGGTGGGCATCTATCCTGTTCCTTTAGCTGCTGGGTATTCTTTTGTCTCTTCATTTTGTTAAAATTGCGAAGTTTAGAGTGTCCTTACTATATTCTGGTAGTCTGTTGAATTCTCTTTATTGAGGCGGTTTACAGGTCTTTTCAATATCTGATCTCTGCCTTGTTACAGAGGGGGCGGAGATGAACACCCAAATCTAAACCGGCCAGGTTCAGGCACTTGGATAATCCTCAGAAGCACAGACTTGGTTGAGTCTGTGTTTTATGCCCTTCTCAGATCCGAGTAGCACAGGTGATGAAATGTTCAGCGAGTGCAGCTGCTGCGACTTATCGCCTCTCCGCCACTCAGTTTTCTGGGTATACAAACAGCGCACTTTCTCAGGCAGATGTTGACCATCCAGAGCCCCAAGAAGCGTGAGTCAGCACAGAAACCTACTCACAGTTCCGTTAGACAGTGTCTCTCTAGGGCTGTAATTGCCCGCTTCTGGCCCTGGCTGCCTGTCACCGGAGTGGGATGGCCTGCAGCCCACCAACTCTGTGCAGTCCTTTGTTCCGTAGGTAGTCCTGGTGGTGTCTTAAGTTAGGGCTGGCTTTTGATGTAGTAGATAGCCGACAGACTGGTTATTTCGCTCAGATAGCACCCGAGATAGCCAGGCCAAATCCTTTCTCAAAGCAATGCAGGCCTCGCCGCTCCTCCTAGCCCAGCCCCCGCTTGCCAATAGCAAATGCTGGTGTCCGCGCCACTTCTCCGCAAAAGGAGTTACCGCAGGGCTCGTTTTCTCATTTTGAAGACAATGAGTTGTCTTTCTAAGTGCCTAATGTCCTCTGCCGGCATTTAGAATTTGTTTTATCGAATTTATTCAGCATTCAAATGTTCTTTTAATGGATTTGTGGAGGAGAAATTATTCTCCCCGTCTTACTCATCCGCCATCTTAGCTCCTCTATTTCATATATTTCTACTCTGATCTTTATGATTTTTTTTTTTTTTTTTAGCTTCAGCTAACTTTGAGCTTTGTTTGTTCTTTCTCTAGTTGTTTTAGGTGTAAGGGAAGGTTGTTTATTTAAGATTTTTCTTGTTTCTTGAGGTGAGATTGTATTTCTATAAACTTCCCTATTAGAACTGCTTTGTTGAATACCGTAGTTTTGGGTCATTGTGTTTTCATTGTCATTTTCTTCTAGGTATTTTTTTTTTTTTAATTTCCTTTTTGATTTCTTCAATGATCCACTGGTTATTTAGAAGCATATTTTAGCCATCATGTGTTTGTGTTTTTTACAGGCTTTTTTTTTTTTTTTTTCCTTTAATTGATTTCACCAATAGAGTTTTGATGGTACCATGAGCAGAGAAGTCAATGGCAACCCAATCCAGTACTCTTGCCTGGAGAATCCCAGGGACGGGGGAGCCTGGTATAGGGTCACACAGAGTTAGACATGACTGAAGCGACTTAGCAGCAGCAGCAGCAGCAACAGTACCATTAGACTTTCCTACCACTCCTAAAGATTGGGGATGATAAGTGCAGTGAGAATGCTTTATTACTGGTCAAATATCACAAATGGATTTAATTATTTGTGCAGTAAAGTGGGTTCCTCAATCACTAGGAAAACCAGAAAATATCCCCCAAACAGGAATTATTTTTTCCAGTAGCCATTTACATACTGATAAAGCCATTACTCTCCTGCAAGGAAAATCTTCAACTCAGGTGAAAATAATACATATCATTACCAAAATATATTTATCTCCTTGAGATGGTAGAATTTGGAGAAAGTCCAATTGCCATGCCTCAAAACGTCACTTAGAAAGGGAAAAGTGACATTGAGATCCATGAATTGGGTTTCTGGGATTATATTTAGGGCAAATAGTTTATTGGGCATATGCCTCATGGGCTTCTGTAGCAGAGCATTCCCAAATATATTGTTTTCCTTGTAAAATCACTCATTTCCCAGAAGTTACTACTTTTAGTCAAAGAAGGAAATTCTGAGAAGACTTTTTATTCATCTATTGAATTTCAAATGTCTTCAGCTTAAAATAATTTCTATTTCAACTCTGGGGTTCCAAGTGTATGGCCATACTTCTGTGCATTTACAATAATAAAAGGGGCAGTACTGTATATCACAAAACTACTGAATAAGTTCATTCTTTTGCAGAACATCTCAATGTAATATGCTCACCCGTGTTCCATAATGAACAGTTTATGGTTCATGTATTCTATATAATATAATCGATGTGCTAAGTTGCTTTGCTGCTGCTGCTGCTGCTAAGTCATTTCAGTTGTGTTGGACACTGTGCGACCCCATAGACGGAGGCCCATCAGGCTCCCCCGTCCCTGGGATTCTCCAGGTATGAAAAATGGAGTGGGTTGCCATTTCCTTCTCTAATGCATGAAAGTGAAAAGTGAAAGTGCAGTCGGTCAGTTCAGTTCAGTTCAGTCGCTTAGTGGTGTCCGACTCTTTGCTGCTGCTAAGTCGCTTCAGTCGTGTCCAACTCTGTGCGACCCCATAGACGGCAACCCACTAGGCTCCTCTGTTCCAGGAATTCTCCAGGCAAGAATACTGGAGTGGGTTGCCATTTCCTTCTCCAATGCATGAAAAAGAAAAGTGAAAGTGAAGTCGCTCAGTTGTGCCCGACTCTTAGCGACCCCATGGACTGGAGCCTACCGGGCTCTTCCGTCCATGGGAATTTGCAGGCAAGAGTACTGGAGTGGGGTGCCATTGCCTTCTCTGACTCTTTGCGACCCCATGAATCGCAGCACGCCAGGACTCCCTGTCCATCACAGCTCCTGGAGTTCACCCAGACTCACGTCCTTTGAGTCAGTGATGCCATCCAGACATCTCATCCTCTGTCGCCCCCTTCTCCTCCTGCCCCCAATCCCTCCCAGTATCAGAGTCTTTTCCAATGAGTCAACTCTTCACATGAGGTGGCCAAAGTACTGGAGTTTCAGCTTCAGCATCATTCTTTCCAAAGAAATCTCAGGGCTGATCTCCTTCAGAATGGACGGGTTGGATCTCCTTGCTGTCCAAGGGACTCTCAAGAGTCTTCTCCAACACCACAGTTCAAAAGCATCAATTCTTTGGTGCTCAGTCTTCTTCACAGTCCAACTCTCACATCCATACATGACCACAGAAAAAAACATAGCCTTGACTAGACGAACCTTTTTAGGCAATGTCTTTGCTTTTCAATATGCTATTTATGTTGGTCATAACTTTCATTCCAAGGAGTAAGTGTCTTAATTTCATGGCTGCAGTCACCATCTGCAGTGATTTTGGAGCCCAGAAAAATAAAGTCTGACACTGTTTCCACTGTTTCCCCATCTATTTCCCATGAAGTGATGGGACCGGATGCCATGATCTTCATTTTCTGAATGTTGAGCTTAAGCCAACTTTTTCACTCTACACTTTCACTTTCATCAAGAGGCTTTTTAGTTCCTCTTCACTTTCTGCCATAAAGGTGGTGTCATCTGCATATCTGAGGTGATTGATATTTCTCCCAGCAATCTTGATTTCAGCTTGTGTTTCATCCAGTCCAGCGTTTCTCATGATGTACTCTGCATATAAGGTAAATAAGCAGGGTGACAATATACAGCCTTGACGTACTCCTTTTCCTATTTGGAACCAGTCTGTTGTTCCATGTCCAGTTCTAACTGTTGCTTCCTGACCTGCATACAGATTTCTCAAGAGGCAGGTCACGTGGTCTGGTATTCCCATCTCTTTCAGAATTTTCCCCAGTTTATTGTGATCCACACAGTCAAAGGCTTTGGCATAGTCAATAAAGCAGAAATAGATATTTTCTGGAACTCTCTTGCTTTTTCCGTTGTGTCCAACTCTTAGTGACCACATGGACTGCAACCTACTGAGAGAGTCATTTCCTAAGCAGGTTAGTAAGGAGTCTAGGTGTCCCCAAGTAGAGAGGGATCTGGAATTCTCAAGGAGGAGGAGAGGACAAACTTTTTTTCCTTCTCTACATTCCTTAGGATTATATAACCATAATGTATCCTGCCTGAGGACAGTCTCTGAATTAAACCTTCTGGCTAATTCTGTTATCTTAAAATGTAAATTATGGGAGTAGGTCTGGTGAGGTCTTTACAACCTCTAGACATTCTTTGGATTCATTGGAGAGTATAAAACTTCATTGCTAACACTAGCAAATGGGTACTCTTTCTGACACCTTCTGATGCCTGTGTCAGAAGCTTTCTCTATCTCCTTTATACTTTAATAAAACTTTATTACACAAAAGCTCTGAACGATCAAACCTCGTCTCTGGCCCCGGATTGACTTCTTGTCCTCCAGGGGCCAAGAATCCCAGTGTCTTCACGCGATTCAACAACAACCTTTCACTACCAGGCTCCTCCGTCCATGGAATTTTCCAGGCAAAAGTACTGGAGTGGGGAGAAGTTGCTTTGGTCGTGCCCAACTCTTTGCGACCCCATGGACTATAGCCCTCCAGGCTCCTTTGTCCATGGCAATTCTCCAGACAAGAATACTGAAGTGGGTTGCCATTTTCTCCTCTTGGGATCTTCCCAACCCAGAGATTGAATGTGTACCTCCTGTGTCTCTTTCATTGCAGGCAGATTCTTCATCCAATGAGCTACCTGGGAAGCCCAATATAACCTATTTATATCACAATTATTAACCTACATTCAGTGTAAGAAAAGGAGTACGTCAAGGCTGTATATTGTCACCATGTTTATTTAACTTATATGCAGAGTACATCATGAGAAATGCTGGACTGGAAGAAACACAAGTTGGAATCAAGATTGCTGGGAGAAATATCAATAATCTCAGATATGCAGATGATACCACCCTTATGGCAGAAAGTGAAGAGGAACTCAAAAGCCTCTTGATGAAAGTGAAAGTGGAGAGTGAAAAGGTTGGCTTAAAGCTCAACATTCAGAAAACGAAGATCATGGCATCTGGTCCCATCACTACATGGGAAATAGATGGAGAAGCAGTGGAAACAGTGTCAGAATTTATTTTTCTGGGCTCCAAAATCACTGCAGATGGTGACTGCAGCCATGAAATTAAAAGACGCTTGCTCCTTGGAAGGAAAGTTATGACCAACCTAGATAGCATATTCAAAAGCAGAGACATTACTTTGCCAACAAAGGTTCGCCTAGTCAAGGCTATGGTCTTTCCTGTGGTCATGTATGGATGTGAGAGCTGGACTGTGAAGAAGGCTGAGTGCCAAAGAATTGATGCTTTTGAACTGTGGTGTTGGAGAAGACTCTTGAGAGTCCCTTGGACTGCAAGGAGATCCAACCAGTCCATTCTGAAGGAGATCAGCCCTGGGTGTTCTTTGGAAGGAATGATGCTCAAGCTGAAGCTCCAGTATTTTGGCCACCTCATGCGAAGAGTTGACTCATTGGAAAGACTCTGATGCTGGGAGGGATTGAGGGCAGGAGGAGAAGGGGACGACAGAGGATGAGATGGCTGGATGACATCATTGACTCGATGGATATGAGTCTGAGTGACCTCCGGGAGTTGGTGATGGACAGGGAGGCCTGGCGTGCTGCGGTTCATGGAGTCGCAAAGAATTGGACACAACTCAGCGACTGATCTGATCTGAACCCTATAAAATGGTTTTAAAACTGTGATAAAAATGAAATGTCAGTGCACTGATAATCATGTCATACTTGCATTCACCAGTTTCTCAGTCGTTTTCTTTATTATATGCTTAAGTTCTGTAAATATGGTCTCATTGATTTCTCAGGGTTAGTTTCTCATTCGTGTCCAACTCTTTTGTGATCCCATGTACTGTAGCCACCAGGCTCCTCTGTCCATGGGATTCTCCAGGCAAGAACTGGAGTGGGTTGCCATTCCATTCTCCAGGCGATCTTCCCAACCCCAGGATCAAACCCAGACCTCCCTCATTGCAGACAGATTCTTTACCGTCTGAGCCACCAGGGAAGCCCACAAAAAAGGAGTTAAGTTAGATTTAATATAGACTGAAATGATGTTTTTATTCTGATGTAGAGACACAAAATTTGACACCCAGAATATGTCTCTTTGACATGCTAATTAATTAAAACTGATTATTTTTGAGGGCCGAAAGAATCTCTGACCTTCCTCCTAACTGCCTAAAAAGAGTGTAGATTGAAGACTTGTTCCAATGGAAGTGGATGGAAGGTAGCCATCACTGTAGATAACTGTAGTATGAACTAGATGTGTACAAAGGGAAGTCAAGTGAAGATATTCAGTCGTGTCTGACTCTTTGCGACCCCGTGGACTGTAGCCTACCAGGCTCCTCCATCCATGGGATTTTCCAGGCAAGAATACTGGAGTGGCTTGCCATTTCCTTCTCCAGGAGATTTTACCAATCCAGGGATTGAACCCATGTCTCCCACACTGTAGGCAGATGCTTTACCTTCTGAGCCACCATGGAAGTCTAGAAAGGAAGGAACCTTGCAAAGTCTTAAAATTCGATTCTGCGTCCCATTGTCTCTGCTTGGCCCAACAAACATTTGACTACCAAACATTTGCTTTTACATCTTCTTATCAATTGCCTTCCTCCTCTTTGAGGTTCCAAACCACTACTCATAACATGTCTTGTTTTTAGGTGAAGATGGTATTTAAGGTAAGAGCTTCAGTCATTTTGGCAAGTTACTAAGTTGTTCTGGGTCTCTTCCATGTGTACATGTTATTAAACTTTTGTTTGATTTTTTCCTGTTAATCTACTTTTGGTCAATTTTTATACCAGCCAGAAGAACCTAGAAAGATAAAGGTAAATTTGTTGTCCATGATACAATCACTGCAGATGGTGACTGCAGCCATGAAATTAAAAGACGCTTACTCCTTGGAAGGAAAGTTATGACCAACCTAGATAGCATATTCAAAAGCAGAGACATCACTTTGCCAACAAAGGTTCGCCTAGTCAAGGCTATGGTCTTTCCTGTGGTCACGTATGGATGTGAGAGTTGGACTGTGAAGAAGGCTGAGTGCCAAAGAATTGATGCTTTTGAACTGTGGTGTTGGAGAATACTCTTGGGAGTCCCTTGGACTGCAAGAAGATCCAACCAGTCCATTCTGAAGGAGATCAGCCGTGGGATTTCTTTGGAAGGAATGATGCTAAAGCTGAAACTCCAGTATTTTGGCCACCTCATGCGAAGAGTTGACTCATTGGAGAAGACTCTGATGCTGGGAGGGATTGGGGGCAGGAGGAAAGGGGACAACAGAAGATGAGATGGCTGGATGGCATCACTGACTTGATGGATGTGAGTCTGAGTGACCTCCGGGAGTTGGTGATGAACAGGGAGGCCTGGCGTGCTGCGGTTCATGGGGTCGCAAAGAGTTGGACACGACTGAGTGACTGATCTGATACAATATCTTTATTCACTAAAAACAAACTTTGGTTAACAATTTTGTTAAAAATAAACATATAAAATATTTGCCATAAATATACTTTCTCTGAAATATACTCAGTATACCATTTATATGACTAATAAATATAAGAATGGTAAATCAATTGACTATTTTTTTTATGCTTATCAATGCAATTAAACATAATTTCTGGTGCTTCCCTAACATGTAGAAAAATATGATATTTGTAATAGGAAATGATTAAAATTAAATGATTTTTAAAATATGTTTAACTTTATTACATTATCACTTGACTTAATTTTCATATTATTTCTGTGTCACAACCAGTCTTAATTAAAATTGTTTTCAGTTCACTTCAGTTGCTCAGTCGTGTCCAATTCTTTGCAACCCCATGAATCGCAGTATGCAAGGCCTCCCTGTCCATAACCAACTCCCAGAGTTCACTCAGACTCATGTCCATCGAGTCAGTGATGCCATCCAGCCAGCTCATCCTCTGTCGTCCCCTTCTCCTCCTGCCCCCAATCCCTCCAAGCATCAGAGTCTTCTCCAATGAGTCAACTTTTCGCATGAGGTGGCCAAAGTACTGGAGTTTCAGCTTTAGCATCATTCCTTCCAAAGAAATCCCAGGGCTGATCTCCTTCAGAATAGACTGGTTGGATCTCCTTTCAGTCCAAGGGACTCTCAAGAGTCTTTTCCAAAACCACAGTTCAAGCATCAATTCTTCAGCACTCAGCCTTCTTCACAGTCCAACTCTCACATCCATACATGACCACAGGAAAAACCAGAGCTTTCCCTAGACGGTCCTTTGTTTGCAATGTAATGTCTCTGCTTTTCAATATGCTATCTAGGTACGTCATAACTTTCCTTCCAAGGAGTAAGTGTCTTTTAATTTCATGCCTGCAGTCACCATCTACAGTGATTTTGGAGCCCAGAAAAATAAAGTCTGACACTGTTTCCACTGTTTCCCCATCTAATTCCCATGAAGTGATGGGACCGGATGCCATGATCTTCGTTTTCTGAATATTGAGCTTTAAGCAAACTTTTCCAATCTCTTCTTTCATTTTCATCAAGAGGCTTTTCAGTTCCTCTTCATTTTCTGCCATAAGGGTGGTGTCATCTGCATATCTGAGGTTATTGATCTTTCTCCCAGCAATATTCATTCCAGCTTGTGTTTCTTCCGGCCCAGAGCTTCTCATGATGTACTCTGTATATAAGTTAAATAAGCAGGGTGACAATATACTTTGATGTACTCCTTTTCCTATTTGGAACCCGTCCGTTGTTCCATGTCCAGTTCTAACTATTCCTTCTGGACCTGCATAAGATTTCTCAAGAGGCAGGTCAGGTGGTCTGGTCGTCCCGTCTCTTTCAGAATTTTCCACAGTTTATTGTGATCCACACAGTCAAAGGCTTTGGCATAGTCCATAAAGCAGAATTAGATGTTTTTCTGGAACTCTCTTGCTTTTTCAATGATCCAGTGGATGTTGCCGATTTGACCTCTGGTTCCTCTGCCTTTTCAAAAACCAGCTTGAACATCTGGAAGTTCATGGTTCACGTATTGCCAAAGCCTGGCTTGGAGAATTTTGAGCATTACTTGACTAGCATGTGAGATGAATGCAATTGTGCGGTAGTTTGAGCAGTCTTTGGCATTGCCTTTTTGGAATTGGAATGGAAACGGAACTTTTCCAGTCCTGTGGCCACTGCTGAGTTTTCCAAATTTGCTGGCATATTGGGTGCAGCACTTTCACAGCATCATCTTTTGGGATTTGAAATAACTCAACTGGAATTCCATCACCTCCACTAGCTTTGTTCGTAGTGATGCTTTCTAATGCCCACTTGACTTCACATTCCAGGATGTCTGGCTTTAGATGAGTGATCACACCATAGTGATTATCAAGGTCATGAAGATCTTTTTTGTACAGTTCTTCTGTGTATATTTGCAACCTCTTCTTAATATCTTCTGCTTCTGTTAGGTCCATACCATTTTTGTCCTTTATCAAGTCCATCTTTGCATGAAATGTTCCCTTGGTATCTCTAATTTTCTTGAGGAGATCTCTAGTCTTTCCCATTTTGTTGTTTTCCTCTCTTTCTTTGCATTGATTGCTGAGGATGGCTTTCTTATCTCTCCTTGCTATTCTTTGGAACTCTGCATTGAGATGCTTATATCTTTCCTTGTCTCCTTTGCTTTTTGCTTCTCTTCTTTTCACAGCTATTTGTAAGGCCTCCCCAGACAGCCATTTTGCTTTTTTGCACTTCTTTTCCATGGGGATGGTCTTGATCCCTGTCTCCTGTACAATGTCACAAACCTATTTCACAGTTCATCAGGCACTCTATGTATCAGATATAGGCCCTTAAATCTATTTCTCACTTCCACTGTATAATCATAAGGGATTTGATTTAGGTCATACCTGAATGGTCTAGTGGTTTTCCCTACTTTCTTCAATTTAAGTTTATTTGGCAATAGGAGTTCATGATCTGAGCCACAGTCAGCTCCTGTTCTTGTTTTTGTTGACTGTATAGAGTTTGTCCATCTTTGGCTGCAAAGAATATAATCAATCTGATTTCGGTGTTGACCATCTGGTGATGTCAATGTGTAGTCTTCTCTTGTGTTGTTGGAAGAGGGTGTTTGCTATGACCAGTGCATTTTCTTGGCAAAACTCTATTTGTCTTTGCCCTGCTTCATTCTGTGTTCCAAAGCCAAATTTGCCTGTTACTCCAGGCATTTCTTTACTTCCTACTTTTGCATTCCAGTCCCCTATAATGAAAAGGACATCTTACATTCTATCAAAATAGCAACTGAACATTCAGTCATTTTATTCAGTATTATCAGATAATCATTTTCAATAACACATTTATTCAATCCTTATTTTAGATGATTTACTTCATGTGACAATTCTTACTTTTATTGTTGTTTTTAAGGCTAAAGTATACTTTAATTTTAATACAAATCTTTCAATCAGTATATTGCAAACAATGAAAACTGTATTTGTGATTGCTTTTGAAATAGATATTTTATCATTAAATTTACAAGTTAGTTTGCTAGATTTGTTTTTATTTTTAGTGATATTTTGACTGTCCTTTTGTAAACGAAAAAAATACATGCTGTGGAATTTTAGGAACGTGAAATCATGGAGAAGTTTAAGTGTCCTGTAAACACTAACATTCGTAAATAATAATTAGTAATATTTTATATGTTATATCATTGTTTTTCCATTTGTGTTGCTATGTTTTATATTGAAGACCTTATATAAGGGCTTTCTGTGATCACATTTTCCTTCAGCAAGCTGCAATCTCTGTAATCTCACTTACTTTGTAGATAAAGGTGGTATTCTTCACACTTTTTCCTTTGGTTCCATCAAACCTAAACTCCAAACTAAGGCCATTTCCTATTTTGACTTGCTTACTTATGAACCTAAATCAAATAAGCCTAAAAAAGAATTCACTTGGGCGGCCCAGAGTACAGTTTTCCAAAAGAGTCTTGGAATACTTGGAGACATTCCTGGTGGTGACAGTGGAAGCGTGATTTAGTGTATGGATCCAAGGAAGCTAAACATCCTGTAATGCACTGGAAATTTCCTGATCAAAAGACAAATCCTTACCATTGTAAACAGTCTTTAAGAAGAGTGTTTGTGCTTTTAAGGAAAAGAACTTACCTTGCTTAAGATATGAGAACATATGTGTTGGCACCCCACTCCAGTACTCTTTCCTGGAAAATCCCATGGACAGAGGAGCCTGGTAGGCTGCAGTCCATGGGGTCGCTAAGAGTCGGACACGACTGAGCGACTTCCCTTTCACTTTTCACTTTCACGCATTGGAGAAGGAAATGGCAACCCACTCCAGTGTTCTTGCCTGGAGAATACCAGGGACGGCGGAGCCTGGTGGGCTGCCGTCTATGGGGTCACACAGAGTCGGACACGACTGTAGTGACTTAGCAGTAGCAGCAGTAGCAGTGTTAACTCTAAGCATCTTCTTTCTTCTAAGTTCTGTTTCAAATTATTTCTCAGTATGCTTCACACATCATAATTGGGGAGCATGACGTTTTTCCTAACTGCACTGTAGCTGGAATATCATTTCTCCATTTTCTTGTTTATTTTGTAGTTGTAACTGTATTCAAGAAACCAGCTATATGTCCAGTTGATGTTTTTTAGCAACCTTAACCTCTACTTGAAGATATTTATTGCTTCTTTGGTGGCTCAGATTGTGAAGAATATGCCTGCAATGAAGGATACTTGGGTTCTGTAGGAAAAAAAAGGAAGAAGTGAAATAAATGGCATAATGATGGTTCTAAAAAGAAGAATGAGATCTAGATGTCAGGTATGTTAGAAAGAATAGCTCTTGTCATTCCTTACATAAGAGGAAAAAGGAAGGGTCATATGCCAATAACCAGTGGTTACAGGAAATTAAAGATACTCTTCCATATTTCTATTTTCCCCAGCCTAAATCTCTCTCAAAACCTCTAAACTCTTATATTCAACTGTATTCTCAATGTTTTTTGTTTGAATGGATGTTATATTACATCAGCCTTAAAAATAAAAGAACCTACCTTGTGACCATTCACCTTGAAAACCTTTTCTGTCCACAGCCTTCCTGATCTCATTTTAGCAAAACTCAGGCTTTGCATTTGCACAGATGAAGAACAGTAGAGTCATCCTTGATTCCTCATTTCTTGTACAATCTACGTTAAATACAGCAGAAACTGTAATGGTTCCCCTTTTAGAAAACACATAAAATATGACCACCTCTTATTCCTTCCACAGCACTAATCCTAGAGCAAGCCACCATCATCTATGACTTGGATTACTGTAAGTCTCTAATTGGTTCTTGCTGCTTATGTTCTTATTCTAGAGAGCCATATTCCACTGCAGCATGCAGAATGTTCCTTTATAATGTGTAAATTTGATTTTGTCCTCCTGCTGCAATGATTGTCTATGTCATGCAGAATAAATATCAGAGTTTTATGGTGGTCTCGGGGAAGGAAATGGCACCCCACCCCAGTACTCTTGCCTGGAAAATCCCATGGATGGAGGAGCCTGGTGGGGTCCAGTCCATGGGGTCGCTAAGACTCGGACACAATTGAGCGACTTCACTTTCACTTTTCACTTTCATGCATTGGAGAAGGAAATGGCAACCCACTCCAGTGTTCTTGCCTGGAGAATCCCAGGGATGGGGGAGCCTGGTGAGCTTCTGTCTATGGGGTGGCACAGAGTCGGAAACGACTGAAGCAACTTAGCAGCAGCAGCATGGTGGTCTACTCTGTAGTATTCTCTCTTCATCTGCTCCAGGAAACCTGTCTCCTTAATATTACTCCAATAAGTCTAAGCATACTTACTTCATACAGTACATTCAAGAAAATTTGGAAAATGCAGCAGTGGCCACAGGACTGGAAAAGGTCAGTTTTCATTCCAATTCCAAAGAAAGGCAATGCAAAGAATGCTCAAACTACAGCACAATTACACTCATCTCACACGCTAGTAAAGTAATGCTCAAAATTCTCCAAGCCAGGCTTCAGCAATATGTGAATCGTGAAATTCCATATGTTCAAGCTGGTTTTAGAAAAGGCAGGGCAACCAGAAATCAAGTTGTAAACATCTGCTGGATCATGGAAAAAGCAAGGGAGTTTCAGAAAAACATCTATTTCTGCTTTATGGACTATGCCAAAGCCTTTGACTATGTGGATCACAAAAAACTGTGGAAAATTCTGAAAGAGATGGGACTACCAGACCACCTGACCTGCCTCTTGAGAAATCTGTATGCAGGTCCAGAAGCAACAGTTAGAACTGGACATGGAACAATGGACGGGTTCCAAATAGGAAAAGGAGGACGTCAAGGCTGCATATTGTCACCCTGCTTTTTTTAAATTATATGCAGAGTATGAGAAACGCTGGACTGGAAGAAAAACAAGCTGGAATCAGATTGCTGGGAGAAATATCAATAACCTCAGATATGCAAATGACACCACCTTTATGGCAGAAAGTGAAGAGGAACTCAAAAGCCTCTTGATGAAAGTGAAAGTGGAGAGTGAAAAAAATTGGCTTAAAGCTCAACATTCAGAAAATGAAGATCATGACATCCAGTCCCATCACTTCATGGGAAATATATGGGGAAACAGTGTCAGACTTTATTTTTCTGGGTTCCAAAATCACTGTAGATGGTGACTGTAGCCATGAAATTAAAAGACGCTTACTCCTTGGAAGGAAAGTTATGATCAACCTAGATAGCATATTCAAAAGCAGAGACATTACTTTGCCAACAAAGGTTCATCTAGTCAAGGCTATGGTTTTTCCTGTGGTCATGTATGGATGTGAGAGTTGGACTGTGAAGAAGGCTGAGCACCGAAGAATTGGTGCTTTTGAACTGTGGTGTTGGAGAAGACTCTTGAGAGTCCCTTGGACTGCAAGGAGATCCAACCAGTCCATTCTGAAGGAGATCAGCCCTGGGATTTCTTTGGAAGGAATGATGCTAAAGCTGAAAGTCCAGTACTTTGGCCACTTCATGCAAAGAGTTGAGTCATTGGAAATGACTCTGATGCTGGGAGGGATTGGGGGCAGGAGGAGAAGGGGACGACAGAGAATGAGATGGCTGGATGGCATCACTGACTCAATGGACGTGAGTCTGAGTGAAGTCTTGGAATTGGTGATGGACAAGGAGGCCTGGCGTGTTGGGATTCATGGGGTCGCAAAGAGTCATATACAACTGAGCGACTGAACTGAACTGAACTCTGTAGTATTCTCTCTTCTTCTGCTCCAGGAACCCTGTCTTCTTACTATTCCTCCAATAAGTCTAAGCATACTTTCCTAATACAGTATATTCAATAGAAATCTGCCTTTATGTTTAGGGCTAATTTTTCCACCTCTTCAGTCTTTGCTCAAATGTTCCTTTTGTTAGAAATTGCATTTAACCACACTATTTAATCCCCCTCTTCTTCATACTTCTAATTTCTCTTACCTGCTTTTATTTTTCCTTTTATCATTAACATAGTTGCTCCTTTAAACAATATATTTTAATCCATTTATTGTTTCCTTATTATTCAAAGCACCAAGAGATCTTATGAGCTTTATTCAGTGATATATCCTAAGTGCCTTAAAAAGGATCTAGCACAAAGCAGGTGCTCAGGAAATATTTGTTGATTGAATCAATGAATGTTTAGCTGAGAAGAGAGATTATCTGTTGAGAGTGATTAAAAGATAAAGTAGGACATGCTTTCTCCTGCAATATCAAGTTTCTTCATTACTGTTTTATTATTAATATATAGATGTATTGTGATTCCCTGGTCTATAAAGAAAAACCTTCTTTGACCACATTTTCTCTATCTACTAAGACTTTGGTCTTCAGTTCAGTTCAGTCGCTTAGTCGTGTCTGACTCTTTGAAATCCCATGAATTGCAGCACTCCAGGCCTCCCTGTCCATCACCAACTCCCAGAGTTCACCCAAACTCATGTCTATCAAGTCGGTGATGCCATCCAGCCATCTCATCCTCTGTCGTCTCCTTCTCCTCCTGCCCCCAATCCCTCCAAGCATCAGAGTCTTTTACAATAAGTCAACTCTTCTCATGAGGTGGCCAAAGTACTGGAGTTTCAGCTTTAGCATCATTCCTTCCAAAGAAATCCCAGGGCTGATCTCCTTTAGAATGGACTGGTTGGATGTCCTTGCAGTCCAAAGAACTATCAAGAGTCTTCTCCAACACCACAGTTCAAAATAGGCTTCAGATCAGATCAGATCAGTCACTCAGTCATGTCCGACTGTTTGCGACTCCATGAACTGCAGCACGCCAGGCCTCCCTATCCATCACCAGATCTCGGAGGTCACTCAGACTCACATCCATCGAGTCAGTGATGCCATCCAGCCATCTCATCCTCTGTCGTCCCCTTCTCCTCCTGCCCCCAATCCCTCCCAGCATCAGAGTCTTCTCCAATGAGTCTTCGCATGAGGTGGCCAAAATACTGGAGTTTCAGCTTTAGCATCATTCCTTCCAAAGAAATCCCAGGGCTGACCTCCTTCAGAATGGACTGGGTAGACCTCCTTGCAGTCCAAGGGACTCTCAAGAGTCTTCTCCAACACCACAGTTCAAAAGCATCAATTCTTCTGTGCTCAGCCTTCTTCACAGTCCAGCTCTCACATCCATACATGACCACAGGAAAGACCATAGCCTTGACTAGGCGAAACTTTGTTGGCAAAGTGATGTCTCTGCTTTTGAATATACTATGTAGATTGGTCATAACTTTCCTTCCAAGGAGTAAGCGTCTTTTAATTTCATGGCTACAGTCACCATCTGCAGTGATTTGGGAGACCAGAAAAATAATGTCTGACACTGTTTCAACTGTTTCTCCATCTATTTCCCATGTAGTGATGGGACCAGATGCCATGATCTTCATTTTCTGAATGTTGAGCTTTAAGCCAACCTTTTCACTCTCCACTTTCACTTTCATCAAGAGGCTTTTTAGTTCCTCTTCACTTTCTGCCATAAGGGTGGTATCATCTGCATATCTGAGATTATTGATATTTCTCCTGGCAATCTTGATTCCAGCTTGTGTTTCTTCTAGTCCAGCATTTCTCATGATGTACTCTGCATATAAGTTAAATAAACATGGTGACAATATACAGCCTTGATGTACTCCTTTTCCTATTTGGAACCAGTCTCTTGTTCCATGACCAGTTCTAACTGTTGCTTCTTGACCTGCATACAGGTTTCTCAAGAGGCAGATCAAGTGGTCTGGTATTCCCATCTCTTTCAGAATTTTCCACAGTTTATTGTGATTTAAACAGTCAAAGACTTTGGCATAGTCAATAAAGCAGAAATAGATGTTTTTCTGGAACTCTCTTGCTTTTTCCATGATCCAGCGGATGTTGGCAATTTGATCTCTGGTTCCTCTGCCTTTTCTAAATCCAGCTTGAACATTAGGAAGTTCACGGTTCACATATTGCTGAAGCCTGGTTTGGAGAATTTTGAGCATTACTTTACTAGTGTGTGAGATGAGTGCAACTGTGCGGTAATTTGAGCACTCTTTGGCATTGCCTTTCTTTGGGATTGGGATGAAAACTGACCTTTTCCAATCTTGTGGCCACTGCTGAGTTTTCCAAATTTGCTGGCATATTGAGTGCAGCACTTTCACAGCATCATCTTTCAGGATTTGGAATAGCTCCACTGGAATTTCATCACCTACACTAGCTTTGTGCGTAGTGATGCTTTCTAAGGCCTACTTGACTTCACATTCCAGGATGTCTGAGTGGCCCACTGAGAGCTCCTGGCCTGCCCGCGAGTGGGGCACTGAGAGCTCCTGGCCTGCCTGCGAGTGGCGCACTGAGAGCTCCCGGCCTGCCCACGAGCGGTGCACTGAGAGCCCCTCGCCAGCTGCGCGGGGCACTGAGAGCACTCCCGAGAGGAGCTACCCAATACCGAGGAAGGATGGCGGTGAGGACTGGCACACTAAGCACGGCCGAGAGGAGCTACCCCACGACCGAGGTCAGGAAGGGCGGCGGTGAGGAGAGACCCCTCATCCAAGGTAAGATGCGATGGCTGTGCTTTGCTGGAGCAGCCGGGAAGAGATGCCCCACGCCCAAGGTAAGAGAAACCCAAGTAAGACGGTAGGTCTTGCAAGAGGGCATCAGAGGGCAAATACACTGAAACCATATTCACAGAAAACTAGTCAGTCTAATCACACCAGGACCACAGCCTTGTCTAAGTCAATGAAATTAAGCCATGCCCATGGGGCAACCCAAGATGGGCGGGTCATAGTTGAGAGATCTGACAGGGTGTGGTCCGCTGGAGAAGGGAATGGCAAACCACTTCAGTATTCTTGCCTTGAGAAACCCATGAACAGTATGAAAAGGCAAAATGATAAGATACTGAAAGAGAAACTCCCCAGGTCAGTAGGGGCCCAATATGCTACTGGAGGTCAGTGGAGAAATAACTCCAGAAAGAATGAAGGGATGAAACTAAAGCAGAAAGAATACTCAGCTATAGATGTGTCTGGTGATAGAAGCAAAGTCCGATGCTGTAAAGAACAATATTGCATAGGAACCTGGAATGTCAGGTCCATGAATCAAGGCAAATTGGAAGTGGTCAAACAAGAGATGGCAAGAGTGAATGTTGACATTCTAGGAATTAGCGAACTAAAATGGACTGGAATGGGTGAATTTAACTCAGAGGACCATTATATCTACTACTGTGGGCAGGAATCCCTCAGAAGAAATGGAGTGGCTGGGCAGGAATCCCTCAGAAGAAATGGAGTGGCCATCATGGTCAACAAAAGAGTCCGAAATGCAGTACTTCGATGCAATCTCAAAAACGACAGAATGATCTCTGTTCATTTCCAAGCAAACCATTCAATATCACAGTAATCCAAGTCTATGCCCCAACCAGTAACGCTGAAGAAGCTGAAGTTGAACGGTTCTATGAAGACCTACAAGACCTTTTAGAACTAACACCCAAAAAAGATGTCCTTTTCATTATAGGGGACTGGAATGCAAAAGTAGCAAGTCAAGAAACACCTGGAGTAACAGGCAAATTTGGCCTTGGAATACAGAATGAAGCAGGGCAAAGACTAACAGAGCTTTGCCAAGAAAATGCACTGGTCATAGCAAATACCCTCTTCCAACAATACAAGAGAAGACTCTATACATGGTCATCACCAGATGGTCAACACCAAAATCAGATTAATTATATTCTTTGCAGCCAAAGATGGAGAAGCTCTGTACAATCAACAGAAACAAGACCAGGAGCTGACTGTGGCTCGGACCATGAACTCCTTATTGCCAAATTCAGACTTAAATTGAAGAAAGTATGGAAAACCACTAGACCATTCAGGTATGACCTAAATCAAATCCCTTATGATTATACAGTGGAAGTGAGAAATAGATTTAAGGGCCGAGATCTGATAGAGCGCCTGATGAACTATGGAATGAGTTTCATGACATTGTACAGGAGACAGGGATCAAGACCATCCCCATGGAAAAGAAATGCAAAAAAGCAAAATGGCTGTCTGGGGAGGCCTTGCAAATAGCTGCGAAAAGAAGAGAATCGAAAAACAAAGGAGAAAAAGAAAGATATAAACATCTGAATGCAGAGTTCCAAAGAATAGCAAGAAGAGATAAGAAAGCCTTCTTCAGCGATCAATGCAAAGAAATAGAGGAAAACAACAGAATGGGAAAGACTAAGGATCTATTCAAGAAAATCAGAAATACCAAAGGAACATTTCATGCAAAAATGGGCTCGATAAAGGACAGAAATGGTATGGACCTAAGAGAAGCAGAAGTTATTAAGAAGAGGTGGCAAGAATACACAGAAGACCTGTACAGAAAAGAGCTTCACGACCCAGATACTCATGATGGTGTGATCACTGACCTAAAGCCCAAATAGGCTTACATTGTAGCAAAACTCTAAAAGTTATTTTTCCATCTCAACTTTTCCTCTATTTTTCAATTTTCAACGCAAATCTCAGGCACTTACTTGGTTGAAACAATTCTTTTCAAGCTTCCACCAACTTCCGTGTAAGTCTAATATTAATAACCATGTATCGGTATTTAACATATTTTGTATTTTACTGCATTCTGTATAGTTGGTCTTTCCTATTTCTTGGGAATATTTCTCCATGCAATCCTGCTTTTTCTCCTACCATTTGGAAAACTCCATGTAAATCTCTTTTCTACCTTTTAAATATTGGGCAACTACATTTCTTATTATTCATGACCCTTTACAATTATTTTGGAGGCTTTTTAAACTAATCCAATATACTTTATTATAATTTATAAGGTAAATATTTTCTAATATACATCTCATTGACATACTCCAAGCTATGGACTCATATAAGATGTTGCTTAATATCTTCACTTAATTTTCTTTAATATTCATTCTTCTACCCTGTTCTCTCCTTTCAATCTATTCCAAATAAGTGGCCACAGTTATATATTTAAAATGTAAATTAGGTTTTAATTTTCTTACATATATGAAACAGTCTTTATCATACCATACTAAAGCCTTTCATAGATTAGCCTATAGCTACCTTTGTATAAATATTTTCTCCCAGTCTTTTCACTATATCTTCTTAAGCTACTCTGGCCTTCTTAATATCCTCACCTCAGAGATGTTTGTTATTGTTCATGTACCTTATGCCTCCAAAGTTCATCCAGGTTATGCTCACATGTTACTTTCTTAAATTTTACCTTCCTTTTTAAAATTACATTATTGCTTGCTATTATTTATAGCTCTAAATACAATCCTCCAAAATATTTTGCTCATTTGATTGTTACCTGTTTTCATTCCTCTGATAAATCATCATGTAGACAAAGATAATGGCTGTTTTATTCCTCTTTAAAAAATATTTGTTTCTCTATATAAATTAAAGTATGTTTAAGAAGAGGATTGCATGTCATGAGGTTTAAGATAAACAGATGTGATCAAGGGCCCCAAAGACCACACTTAAACTTGATAATTCACCAGAAGGACTCAGAAAATGGTGTTACACTAATGGTTTATAAGTATTTTTTACAGTGAAAGAATATAAATTAAAATTATCAAAAAGAAAAGGCATATAGGCAGTGTCTAGAAAAAGACTAGGAACAAGCTTCCAGGTGTCTTCTTCTAATGTCTGACTCTCTGCGACCCCCGTGGACTTTGGAAATATTTTCCAAATATTCCCAAGGCTCCTCCATTTGTGGGAGTTTCCAGGCAAGAGTACTGGAGTGGGTTACCATTTCCTTCTCCAGGGGATCTTCCTGACCCAGGGATTTGAACCTAGGTCTCCCACATTGTAGGCAGACACTTTACTATCTGAGACACCAGGGAAGTATCTTCTACGGCAATTAATGCTTAATTCTCCCATCAACAACGTGTGACAACACACGCCCAGTGTTGCAAACCAGGGACACTCACCCAGGCTTTGGTGTCCAGGGTTGGTATTGGAGGTCAGTTCCATAGGAATGTAGCACCTGCATGACTGACCTTAGCTACTCAGATTCAAGCCCCCCAGAGCGAAAATAGTGAAATACTATAAATCACATTGTTAGAATAAACAACTTAATCAAACTTTTCTATTAGGACCAAAGGCATAAAATACACACTTGTAATAAGTAACTATGAGCTGACCAACCAGTCTTTTATGTGAATGTACAGAATTCAGACAACCCAGGGCTGTTGAGTTAATCCTTTCCTGCACTAAGGGAAGTAATTTTAAATAAAAGAAGCCCCTATTAAAAAATGAAGCATCAATGTTCTCAAAGATGTACAGGTTTTAATTAAGGTGGCACTCACATTATGTAATTCTGATATGCACACAGTTCAGTTACCAGGGTTTAGATAAAATAACACCCATCCTCCAACAACATAGTTTTGGAGTTTTCAACTTCAGTTCAATTTAGTTCAGTTCAGTTAGTCATGTCCGACTCTTTGCAACCCCATGGACTGTAGCACGCCAGGCCTCCCTATCCAATACCAACTCCTGGAGCTTACTCAAACTCATGTCCATCGAGTCAGTGATGCCATCCAACCATCTCATCCTCTGTCGTCCCCTTCTCCTCCTGCCTTCAATCTTTCCTGGCATCAAGGTCTTTTCAGATGAGTCAGTTCTTTGCATCAGGTGGCCAAAATATTGGAGTTTCAGTTTCTGCCTCAGTCCTTCCAATGAATATTCAGGCTTGATTTCCTTTAAGATGGATTGGTTGGATCTCCTTGCAGTCCAAGAGACTCTCAAGAGTCCTCTCCAAAACCACAGTTCAAAAGCATCAGTTCTTTGGCTCTCAGCTTTCTTTATAGTACAACACTCACATCCATACATGACTACTGGAAAAATCATAGCATTGACTAAACAGACCTTTGTTGACAAAGTAATGTCTCTGCTTTTTAATATACTGTCTAGGTTTGTCATAGATTTTCTTCAAAGGAGCAAGCATTTTTAAATTTTATGGCTATAGTCACCATCTGCAGTGATTTTGGAGCTCAAGAAAATTAAGTCTGTCACTGTTTCCATTGTTGCCCCATCTAATTTCCATGAAGTAATGGGACCAGATGCCATGATATTAGTTCTCTCTCTTTTTTTTTTTTTTAATATAAATTTATTTATTTTCATTGGAGGTTGATTTACAATATTGTAAGCTAAGCAAGGTCGGGCCTGGTTAGTACTTGGATGGGAGATCTTAGTTTTCTTAATGTTGAGTTTTACACCAACTTTTTCATTCTCCTCTTTTACTTTCATCAAGAGGCTCTTTAGTTCTTCTTTACTTTCTGCCATAAGGGTGGTGTCATCTGCGTATCTGAGGTTATTGATATTTCTCCCTACGATCTTGATTCCAGCTTCTGCTTCATCCTGCCAGACATTTCACGTGAGGTACTCTGCATATATGTTAAAAAAGCAGGGTGATAATATACAGCCTTTTTTTACTCCTTTCCCAATTTGGAACCAGTCTGTTGTTCCATGTCCAGTTCTAACTGTTGCTTATTGACCTGCATACAGATTTCTCAGGAGGCAGGTCTTACCAAAATGTATTAACTATAAATGCATAAAGTATACAATTTGCTACTAGTTTTTGTTCCACAAATCTGTATGTAAACAAGACATGTGCATCATGATTAATGACCAACACATTATTTATGATCACTCTGTTTATACGGAGCCTGGTGGGCTGCAATCCATGGGATTGGGAAGAGTCGGACACGACTGAGCAACTTCACTTTCACTTTTCACTTTCATGCATTGGAGAAGGAAATGGCAAACCACTCGAGTATTCTTGTCTGGAGAATCCCAGGGATGGGAGCCTGGTGGACTCCCATCTATGGGGTCGCACAGAGTGGGACACGACTGACGTGACTCAATAGCAGCAGCAACAGCAGCAGTTTATACACAGGTAACAAAGTGTGTAGTTGTGTTGCATCTTTGTCTCACAGTGACACATTTCCGTGACATACTACAAAAATGGAACTATATATATATATATATACATACATACATACATCAGATCAGATCAGATCAGTCGCTCAATCGTGTCCGGCTCTTTGCGACCCCATGAACCGCAGCACGCCAGGCCTCCCTGTCCATCACCAACTCCCGGAGGTCACTCAGACTCACATCCATCTAGTCAGTGATGCCATCCAGCCATCTCATTCTCTGTCGTCCCCTTCTCCTCTTGCCCCCAATCCCTCCCAGCATCAGAGTCTTCTCCAATGAGTCAACTCTCCGCATGAGGTGGCCAAAATACTGGAGTTTCAGCTTTAGCATCATTCCTTCCAAAGAAATCCCAGGGCTGATCTCCTTCACAATGGACTGGTTGGATCTCCTTGCAGTCCAAGGGACTCTCAAGAGTCTTCTCCAACACCACAGTTCAAAAGCATCAATTCTTCGGTGCTCAGCCTTCTTCACAGTCCAGCTCTCACATCCATACATGAACCACAGGAAAGACCATAGCCTTGACTAGGTGAACTAAATCATGTGGATATTACATATTACTAATTTCTAGGTATCATAGCTACATATATAATTTTAGGTAGTAATATCTATATATAAACATTATACTTAGGCATATAATAAAGAAGATACTCTTCACAAGAAATTAATTAGTCATTCTAAGAGAGAAGAGGAGAATTTTATTTGATCTAAATTTGAGTATTTTAACCTGGGACTAGTACCTCAGAAAACTCTGAGAACTATTCCACCTGTTAGAAGTCAAGTTTTTTGAGACAGATAGCTGTACTTTAAATGATGTATTATAGACAGTTTTCATATTACAGATCTAAACAACATTGTGACTCCTTACAAGAACAAGTAGGAATGTTATCTTTTAAGGAGCTGCCTTGTTGATGCTAGGAGAATGTTTCTTTTTATGGGTGAGGAGGCATTTCTGCTAATAGAGGTTTGGTTGATACATAGCACAGATACATAATGCATAGTGGGAGGAGAGAGGAGAGCAAAGGTCAGAAAAATTTTTTATGTTTAAACTGTCTTGTCTTCCCCCCAAATATAAATTTTATTTCTTTATAATATAGATGAAATAACTGACCTTGACAGTATTGACACTGTCACCATTCAGTTCAGTTCAGTTGCTCAGTCATGCCCAACTCTTTGCGACCCCATGGACCACAGCACACCAGGCCTCCCTGTCCATCACCAACTCCCAGAGTCTACACAAAATCATGTCCATTGAGTCAGTGATGCCATCCAACCATCTCATCCTCTGTGATCCCCTTCTCTTCCTGCCCTCAATCTTTCCCAGCATCAGGGTCTTTTCAAATGCATCAGCTCTTCCCATCAGGTGTCCAAAGTATTGGTGTTTAAGCTTCAACATCAGTCCTTCCAATGAACACTCAGTGCTGATCTCCTGTAGGATGGACTGATTGTATCTCCTTGCAGTCCAAGGGACTCTCAAGAGTCTTCTCCAACACCACATTTCAAAAGCACCAATTCTTCAGCACTCAGCTTTCGTTATAGTCCAACTGTCACATCCATACATGACTACTGGAAAAACCATAACCCTGACTAGACGGACCTATGGCAAAGTAATGTCTCTGCTTTTTAATATGCTGTCTAGGTTGGTCTTAACTTTCCTTCCAAGGAGTAAGTGTCTTTTAATTTCATGGCTACAGTCACCATCTGCAGTGATTTTGGAGCCCAGAAAAATAAAGTCTGACACTATTTCCACTGTTTCCCCATCTTTTTGCCATGAAGTGATGGGACTGGATACCATGATCTTCGTTTTCTGAATGTTGAGCTTTAAGCCAACTTTTTCACTCTCTTCTTTCACAGATTGAAACCATAACCACAGATAACTAACCAATCTAATCACATGGACCACAGCCTTGTCTAACTCAATGAAACTAAGCCATGCCGTGTAGGGCCACCCAAGACAGACAGGTCATGGTGGAGATTTCTGACAAAATGTGGTCCCCTGGAGAAGGGAATGGCAGACCACTTCAGTACTCTTGCCTTGAATACCCCATGAACAGTATGAAAAGGCCATCATTCAAGAGACTCTCAATATGCTAGTGAAGGTGAACTGTTCAACATAAATGAGGAAAATGGTTATGGTGAGAGAGTGAAAATCAATCAAAATAAGTGAAAATGGCCAAACACAAATTCACATTAGAATATCTCTCAGAGATATTTCCTTATATTTTTCATGTAACTAGAACAAATAACCCCCAAATTGTATATGGAACCACAAAAGACCCAGAATTGCCAAAGCAATCATGAGGGCAAAAGAACAAATCTAGAAGTATAAGCCTCTCAGACTTCATGCAATGCTGCAAAGCTACAGTAATCAAAACAGCACAGTATTGGTAAAAAAACAAAAAAAAAAAAAAAAACACAGATATATGGATCAGTGGATCCACAGAATAGAGAGACCCAGAATAAACCTTCACACGTACAGCCCATTAATCTTTGACAAAGGAGTTAAGAATACACAATGGAGAAAAGACAGTCTCTTAGGCGAATGGAGTTGGGAAAACTGGACAGCAACATATAAATTAATGACGTCAGAACACACCCTCACATCATAAACAAAAGTAAACTCAAAGTAGCTGAAATACTTAAATATAAGATGACACCATAGAAGGGAACACAGGAGAAACATTTTCTGACATAAATCACAGCAGTGCTTTCTTAGACCAGTCTCCCAGTGCAAAAGAAATAAAACAAAAATAAACAAATGGGACATAATCAAATTTATAAGCTTTTGCACAGCAAAGAATACCATAAACACTACAAAATGATATCCTACAGACTGTCATGTTTGCAAATCATGAAACCAACAAAATTAATATCTAAAATGTACAAATAGCTCATTTATCTCAATATTTTTTTTTAAAAAGCAAACAACCCAATCAAAAATGGGCAGAAAACCTAAACACACATTTATCCAAAAAGAACATATAGATGGCCAACAAGCTTATGAAAAGATGTTCAACATTGCTGTGATTTGAGAAGTGCAAATCAAAACTACAATGAGGTATCACATCTTCACACTAGTCAGAATGGCCATCATTAAAAAGTCTACAAATAATAAATGCTGGGGAGAGTGGGAAGAAAAAGGAACTCTCTTACATTTTTGTTGGGAATGTAAATTGGTTTAGCCAGTATGGAGACTATTGTGGAGGTTCCTCAAAAAAATAAAAATAGAGCTACCATATAATCCAGCAATCCTACTCCTGGAAATATGTCCAGAAAATACAAAGACTAATTTGAAAAATGTATGCATGCCAATGTTCACAGAAGCACTGCTTAGAATTGCTAAGACATGTAAGTAACCTAAGTATCCATCTCTGGATTAATGAATAAGATGATCTGCCTTCTTTATATATGTGGCATATACACACATACAGTGGAATACTACTCAACCATAAAAAAGAACAAAATAATCCCTAGAAATCATCATACTAAGTGAAGTAAGACAGACAAAGAAAGATAAATATCATGTGATATCACTTCTATGTGGAATCTTAAAAAAGTGATATGAATGAACTTACTTATGGAACAGAAAATACTCACAGATATAGAAAGCAAATTTATGATTACTGAAGTGGAGTGGGGAGGGGAAGGGATAAATTAGGAGTTTGGATTAAAAGATATACATTATTGTATATAAAGTAGTTAAACAATAAGATTCTACTGTATCACATAGAAAATTCTTCAATACCTTATAATAACCAATAATGGAAAAAATCTGAAATATATATGTATGTGTGTGTATAATTAAACCACTTTACCATACACTAGAAACTAACAAAACACTTAATTCAACATAAGTAAAAATTAATATCCTTTACCTCTACATATATGCTGTTTAAGTAAGTACAAAGGATAATTAGGTGATGTGATAGAGGTGTTAGCTAAAGCTATTGTGGAAATCAGCACAATGTGCACCTTAAAAACTCACACAATATTATGTTAGTTACAACTCTTTTTTTTTTTTTTAAATGCAAAAGACAAAATATCTATAGCTGATTCAAACTTAGAAAGAAGTATGACATTTTGCTAAAGCATAGAAAAGATATCGGCTTAGTATTTTAATTAGTATTTTATACTACAAGAAGAAAGCAATCATTGTACAATTATTGATAAGTTTTTAAAATAATGAAATAAAACATTTTTAGCCTCTTTATTTCCAGTGTTTTAAATTGCAGTGTATTGCTTCACAGGCCGGGTTAGTGGTGAAGAACACACCTGCCAATGCAGGAGACTTAAGAGACATGGGTTCCATGCCTGTGTTGGAAATATCCCTTGGAGAAGGATATGGCAACTTACTCCAGTATTCTTGCCTGGAAAATCCTATGGACAGTGGAGCCTGGAGGGCTACGGTTCATAGGGTTGCAAAGAGTCAGCCATGACTGAAGAAACTTAGCATGAACACAAATACTAGTTTTATTTTATTTTTCATTTCCATAATGCATTTATAATCGACAGTATAGGAATTTTTATTGTTTTAACAAAAATTTATTATAAGTCGTGGAACAATAATAATCTTCCCACTGATTATTAAAATTGCTTTGCATAGTTTCACTGTTTACATTTTTATGACCCCACATTACCATACAAAGTGAAAGCTGCACGCATTTAACAAAAATAATAAATTTTGCTTGTTTGCTTTTATCTATATTTTCCTTAAGAAATTTCGTTTCAAAAATCGTTTCCCTTATAGATTTCTGAAGGACAAGGCTGTGACTTGCATATTTTACATCAGATCAGATCAGTCGCTCAGTCGTGTCCGACTCTTTGCGACCCCATGAACTGCAGCACGCCAGGCCTCCCTATCCATCACCAGCTCTCGGAGGTCACTCAGACTCACATTCATCGAGTCAGTGATGCCATCCAGCCATCTCATCCTCTGTCGTCCCCTTCTCCTCCTGCCCTCAATCCCTCCCAGCATCAGAGTCTTCTCCAATGAGTCAACTCTTCGCATGAGGTGGCCAAAATACTGGAGTTTCAGCTGTAGCATCATTCCTTCCAAAGAAATGAGCACCAAATTGTAAAATCTGAATCAAAATAAAATGCTCCATTGAGCATAATTTATTTGAAATGGATAAGCAATTAACATTGAAATAAGATATAAGAAAATTGAAAAAAAAATTAAATGTCTGTATTATCCTGGAGGTGTGATTTCATTCCCCTAAGGCAAATATGTATCTGAAACGATCAAACAGTTTAGCTCTATTCACTTGCCCCAATTCCGTAAATCCTTGCCATTTGTATATGCTATGCTTTAGCCTCTCATTTTCCCTGAACTTTCCTCAGTTCTCTTTGTGAAACTCTGCAGTGTTTCCTAACAAAATGTTTAAGCTTTAGTCTTATTTTTAGCAATTGGATAATATATCTAATAGAAAGTTTGCTGCTGCTGCTGCTGAGTCACTTCAGTCGTGTCTGACTCTGTGTGACCCCATAGACGGCAGCCCACCAGGCTCCCCCATCCCTGGGATTCTCCAGGCAAAAACACTGGAGTGGGTTGCCATTTCCTTCTCCAATGCATGAAAGTGAAAAGAGAAAGTGAAGTCGCTCAGTCGTGTCTGACCCTCAGCGACCCCATGGACTGCAGCCTACCCAGGCTCCTCCATCCATGGGATTTTCCAGGCAAGAGCACTGTTGAATATGATAGAACAATGTCACAATTTACCAGCTCTACTATTTCTCATTCTAAAGAGACATTCTACAACTGCAAACGAATACTGGGGCTTTAGGATATAAAACTTTAACATTTTTTTCTCTAATTGTACAGATTTTTTAAAACAGGGTCACATACTTTCAAGGTGTTTTCTGCATATAGTGAAGGACAATAGTTGCTCTACAGACTTTTAAGTGCACTCGGTGCCATGGGCCAACCTATAACTGAGTGGCCACTCAAGATTCTAACTTGAGGCTTTGACACTTCCCTACATTACTGCAATGGACTGTATTTAATAGATTTCTAGTAAATTTTTTAAAAATTGTATTGTTTAATATTGTATTCCCACTTGTCCTTTAAAAATATTACAAGGATTATACCTTCTGTGGCTATTATGTTAGTCAAATCCTGTGTAAGTGCAATGCTTTGCAATAAATATGTAAATATATGTCTAGTTTAATAGGAAAAAGAAAATGACTTTCTTATATTCATTGATGAGTGTAAATGAATATATTTGTATCTTATTTGGTAGTCCTCCTTTCCTAAGGAAGAAATTTAAGAATTTTTAAGAATTTTTCAGGTTTTTAAATTTACTTTCAAACAATAATTATTAGGAATTTTTTTGTTATAGTCTATTCATTTGGTGATGGACAGGGAGGCCTGGTGTGCTGTGATTCATGGGGCCGCAAAGAGTCAGACACAACTGAGCAACTGATCTGATCTGATCTGATCTGATTCATTTGGTGATATAGTTTCCAGAAGAAGTTTGTGTGTAAGAGTGATTTCTATGTACTGTTTATTGTTTTGCTGTTCTTTATAACTACTGTTGCTTTGCCATCTATAAGAAACATTTAATTATTTAAATCATTTCAAAATATGATTAAGGGAACAAAAATTTGAAATGATTGAAAACATAGTAAATGGTTGTAGTTGTGCAGACTTTTACATTACATACAAATTTTTGTCCTTATATATATTTTTATTGCAACTTTTCTTCATCTTATTCCATCACTATTTAAAAAGAGAATTTTAGAAAGTTAGCAACTTGAATTCCAATACTGTGGTTGCTAGAAGAGAGGAAGGTATGAGACACAACATTTCTTTTTTGGAATTTAAAGTCTGAGTACAAAGGTTGACTAAGAAACTCACATCTATTCCCTCTAATCTCTTTAGTAGGATGAAATTAATTTCCTCAGTATGACTTCAGTGTGTTACTATTGTTACTGTGCAAACTCTGAGCCTTATTTCTACATGCCTTCAGCAGGGAAATTAAAAAAAAAAAAAAGTAATATTTTACGTAGAGAGGTATCTGATTTTGTTACTCATAATTTAGGTTATTCATTAGAACCTTGACTTTTTTGTGATGCTAGCAATTTAAAGGCAAATCATTTTGGATGAATTCAAAGGGAAAAATTCTAAGATTTCAAGGGGTTTTTCTGTTGGAACATCTTAAAAATTATATAATTAGTTGAAGAAATTGAAATTGTCTATTTCTCCTCAATCTCTTCATGTATTTAGCTACCTTAAATTGAGTGTCTGGTGTGCATATGTGTACAGATATATGAAAGTTTATGAGAATTATTATATAAATGAATATATCTCTTATTTATACTGTAACTTGTCTTTCTCTTTGCAAAATCAATATGTACTGGACAATGAGGAGTTGATTTTATTCAGGCTATTGCAATATAGAGAACATTTATTAATGATGAACCTCTCAGATAAAAGGAGGTTAATAGACTTAGCACCAAAGTAGTCATCCATGATTCTCAGGGTGTCTATAGGGAGGAGTAGAAAGCGAGTCTTATCAGAAGGGTGGATGTGGTTAGTTCTTAGAGTATATGAAAACAGTTGGCTCCTATGGAACACAGAAGGGTGGGAGGGGTTTTTAATAGTTCTTTTCTGAAAGTCTTGGGCCCACCTGATGTCCAAAACTGACTGCTGTTTTAAAACTATTGATCTAAAAACAATGTGAGACTATATATATAACATTATAATTATATATAATAATGGATCTAGCTTACAGCACTTAGAAAAAACAATAAATTTATTACTAAAAGCATCTTCTCAGGAAAAAATGTTTCCAATAAGGGATTACATTTTGGCAATATATATGGATAAAATAGGAATAGGAAATGGCAAATCACTACAGTATTCTTGCCTGGAAAATTCCAGGAACAGAGGAGCCTGTCAGGCTGCAGTCTGTGGGGTCTCAAAGATTTGGACATGACTATATCAAAATGGCACCCCACTCCAGTACTCTTGCCTGGAAAATCCCATGGATGGAGGAGCCTGGTGGGCTGCAGTCCATGGGGTCACTAAGAACCAGACACGACTGAGCGACTTCACTTTCACTTTTCACTTTCATGCGTTGGAGAAGGAAATGGCAACCCACTCCAGTGTTCTTGCCTGGAGAATCCCATGGACAGAGAAGCCTGATAGGCTGCAGTCCATGGGGTCGCACAGAGTCGGACACGACTGAAGCGACTTAGCAGTAGCAGCATAGCAACTGAGCACACGGATAAAATGATGTTTGGTTGCATTTGTCTCTCTTGTCTTCTATGAAACAATATTTAAAATTGTGCATTTTTAATCAAGCTTACCAGTACAGTTAAGTGATGCAAAAATAATCAAATTATATTTCTTACATTAACTGTTCCTTTTAAAAATAAAAATCTGAAATTACTTGTCATGTCAATTTTCATGTTTATCTTTTGTAAAAAACATTATCATCTTTAATGTATAAAACTCTGAACTCATCTAAAATTAACTAGCTTGTGCACAAAAACTGCATTCTGTTCTTTTAACCATATAAGTCCTAGAAATTTTTATAATTTATTCTAAGAAGTATAGAAATCTATATCTCAGAGGCAAAAATCTTATTATTAGCATAAATAACACAATGTCTTTTAAAATCTGCTCAGTATTAATCAGGAGAGTAAAACATAAAGACATTAAAATAGTAAATCAGTTCAGTTCAGTCACTCAGTCATGTCCGACACTTGCAACCCCCATCAATTGCAGCATGCCAAACGTCCCTGTCCATCACCAACTCCTGGACCTTGCTCAAAGTCATGTCCATCGAATCATGATGCCATGATGCCATCCAACTATCTCTTCTCAATCGTCCCCTTCTCCCCCTGCCTTCAGTCCTTCCCAGCATTAGGGTTTCTCCAACGAGATTGTTCTTCGCATCTGGTGGCCAAAGTATTGGAGCTTCAGTTTCATAATTAGTCATTCCAATGATTATTCGAGATGGGAATACCAGACCACCTGACCTGCCTCTTGAGAAATTTGTATGCAGGTCAGGAAGCAACAGTTAGCACTGGACATGGAACAACAGACTGGTTCCAAATAGGAAAAGGAGTACGTCAAGGCTGCATATTGTCACCCTGCTTATTTAACTTATATGCAGAGTACATCATGAGAAACGCTGGACTGGAAGAAACACAAGCTGGAATCAAGATTGCCAGGAGAAATATCAATAACCTCAGATATGCAGATGACACCACCCTTATGACAGAAAGTGAAGAGGAACTAAAAAGCCTCTTGATGAAAGTCAAATTGGAGAGTGAAAAAGTTGGCTTAAAGCTTTCTGAAAAAAAAAAAAAAAAAAAATGACATTCAGAAAACGAAGATCATGGCATCTGGTCCCATCACTACATGGGAAATAGATGGAGAAACAGTGGAAACAGTGTCAGACTTTATTTTTCTGGGCCCCAAAATCACTGCAGATGGTGACTGCAGCCATGAAATTAAAAGACGCTTACTCCTTGGGAGGAAAGTTATGACTAACTTAAATATTCAAAAGCAGAGACATTACTTTGCCAACAAAGGTTCATCTAGTCAAGGCTATGGCCTTTCCTGTGGTCATGTATGGATGTGAGAGCTGGACTGTGAAGAAGGCTGAGCGCCGAAGAATTGATGCTTTTGAAGTGTGGTGTTGGAGAAGACTCTTGAGAGTCCCTTGGACTGCAAGGAGATCCAACCAGTCCATTCTGAAGGAGATCAATCCTGGGATTTCTTTGGAAGGACTGATGCTAAAGCTGAAACTCCAGTACTTTGGCCACCTCATGGGAAGAATTGACTCATTGGAAATGACTCTGATGCTGGGAGGGATTGGGGAGAAGAGGAGAAGGGGACCACAGAGGAAGAGATGGCTGGATGGCATCACTGACTTGATGGACGTGAGTCTGAGTGAACTCCGGGAGTTAGTGATGGACAGGGAGGCCTGGAGTGCTGCAATTCATGGGATCGCAAAGAATCAGACACAACTGATCAGACTGGATCGACTGATCAGATCAAATCAGAATGATTATTCAGGATTGATTTCCTTTAGGATTGTTTTGATTTCCTTGCAATCCAAGGGACTCTCAAGAATCTTCTCTAACACCACAGTTCAGAAGCTTCAGTTCTTTGGTGTTCAGCATTCTTTATAGTCTTAACTCTCACATCAATACACGACTCCTGGAAAAGCCACAGCTTTTACTAGGTGGACCTTTGTTGGCAAAGTAATGTCTATACTTTTTAATATGCTGTCTAAGTTGGTCACAATTTTTCTTCAAAGGAGCAAGGGTATGTTAATTTCACGCCTGCAGTCACTATTTACTGTGATTTTGGAGCCCAAGAAAATAAAGTCTGTCACTGTTTCCATTGTTTTCCCATTTATTTGTCATGACATGATGAGACCAGATGCCAAGATTTTGGTTTTTTGAATGTTGAGTTTTTTTCTTTACTGACTCAGAGAGTGAGTCAGTAAAGACTGACTTTTCTCTTCATTTTTACTCTCCTCTTTCATTTTTATCAAGAGACTCTTTAGTTCCTCTTCAGTTTCTACCATAATGACGTGTCATCTTCATATCTGTGGTTATTGATATTTCACCTGGCAATCTTGATTCAAGCTTGTGCTTTATCCAGCCCTGGATTTCCCACGAGTTAAATAAGCAGAGTGACAATTTACAACATCGACATACTCTTTTCCCAATTTGGAACCAGTCCGTTGTTCCATATCCATTTCTAACTGTTGCTTCTTGACCTGCATACAGATTTCTCAGGAGGCAGGTAAGGTGGTCTGGTATTCCCGTGCCTTTAAGAATTTTAAAAGTTTGGTGTGATCCACACAGTCAAAGCCCTTGGTGTAGTCAGTAAAACAGAGTAGATGTTTTTCTGGAATTCTCTTGCTTCGTGTCCAACTCTTTGTGACTCCATGGAGTGTAGCCCACTAGCCTTCTCTGTCCATGGAATCCTCCAGGCAAGAATATTGGAGAGGGTTGCCATTTCCTTTTCCATAGGATCTTGACAACCCAGAGATTGAACCTGGATCTCCTGCATTGCAGGAAGATTATTTACAAACTGAGCCCAGGGAAGCCTGAAATAGTAAATGCTACATACTAATATAAACATATTTTTCAAACCATACAAGAGACTTGAAGATTGAAAGTACATTTCAGGTAGTAAGGTCTATGTATTCAGTTAATAAAATAAGATGTTGAGCAGTATGAGAATCATCACATTCACAAGACAGAAAGGACTGAAAAAAATGGAAATTTCTACCAATAAACCCTTATCAGTTTATACATCTAACTCAACTTTAGAGAAACATTTAATACTTTTGTATTCTTATATATACTATATAAATAAATTTTCTATTTGCCTTTTTCTGTTTCCCTACACTCTCTCTAAATATGTTAGGCAAACAACAACAGAGGGTAGAAATTATTGGCTACTAATTTAAAAAATTTAAAAGACTGATTAGAAAATATAGATTTATGATCTATCCTGAAAGCAATAGTTTACTAGAAGATTAGAAATTTATAAGAACATTCACTGAATGAAAATTCACAAAATTGCTTAACTATGCTAATTATTTGATAGGTGTAAGAGAGTGTGCACAAGTTTCCATTATAGGATTCTGATTGCTTCAATTCACTACCTATGAAGCCTGAGCTCGCATGCAAAGGAATAATTGTAACTGCTGAAGTTGAAATTAGAATTTAGTCACTGGATAAACTATGTTTATGTTTGTCTAAACATTTTTATTATAGGAGAAATTTTAGAGATGTTTACATACGTGCATACAATTAAAATATGTAAAATGCATTTAAGTGGTACAGTGAATTCTGAATAATAATAGAAATTTAAAAGAATAAATAAAATTTGAAAAATGTATACACATGAAAATCATTATGTTCATAAACTCTAGCAAATGTTATTATGCCATTTTTAATTTCTTTAGGATTTCATGAATTGTTTTTAACCTTGCCTCATTCACTTAAAGATGAACAAAATGCAATATGACTTTACTTACGAGTTTTGGCAAATATTTATATCCAGCATACTTTTCCTTTACTTCAATGAAATATTTGGATTCCTGTATATATAGATTTTTTGTTTATTAATTCAACTATCTTTCATTTAATTCCTACAATTTTCAAGCACTGAACTTAGAATTGTTGTTTGGTTGTTGTGTCTGACACTTTGAGACCTCATGAACTGCAGCATGCTGGGCTTCCTTGTCTTTCACAATCTCCCTGAGTTTGCTCAAACTCATGACCATTGAGTCAGTGATGCCATCCAACCACCTTATCCTCTGTCACCCCCTTATCTTCTTGTCCTCAGTCTTTCCCAGCAATAGGGTCTTTTCCAACGTGTTGGCTCTTTGCATCAGGTGGCCAAAGCATTGGAGTTTCAGTTTCAGGATCAGTCCTTCCAATGAATATTTAGGATTGATTTCCTTTAGGATTGACTGGTTTGATCTCCTTGCAGTCCAAGGCACTCTAAATAATCTTCTCTACCACCACAGTTTGAAAGCGTCAGTTCTTCAGTACTCAGCCTTCTTTGGGCTTCCCTGATAGCTCAGTCAGTAAAAAATCCGACTGCAATACAGGAGACCCTGGTTAGATTCCTGGGTCAGGAAGATCAGCTGAAGAAGGAGTAGCCTACCCACTCCAGTATTCTTGGGCTTCCCTTGAGGCTCAGCTAGTTAAGAATCAGCCTGCAATGTAAAGAATCAGCCTGCAATGCGGGAGATCTGGGTTTGATCCATGGGGTGGGAACATCCCCTGGAGAAGGGAAAGGCTACCCACTTCAGTATTTTGGCCTGGAGAATTCCATGGACTGTAGGGTACAGTTCAGTTCAGTTCAGTTCAGTTGCTCAGTCGTGTCCGACTTTTTGCGACCCCATGAATTGCAGCATGCCAGGCCTCCCTGTCCATCACCAACTTCCGGAGTTCACTCAGACTCACGTCCATCAAGTCAGTGATACCATCCAGCCATCTCATCCTCTGGAGTCCCCTACTCCTCCTGCCCCCAATCCCTCCCAGCATCACAGTCTTTTCCAATGAGTCAACTCTTCGCATGAGGTGGCCAAAGTACTGAAGTTTCAGCGTTAGCATCATTCCTTCCAATGAACACCCAAGACTGATCCCCTTTAAAATGGACTGGTTGGATCTCCTTGCAGTCCAAGGGACTCTCAAGAGTCTTCTCCAACACCACAGTTCAAAAGCATCAATTCTTTGGCGCTCAGCCTTCTTCACAGTCCAAATCTCACATCCATACATGACCACTGGAAAAACCATGGCCTTGACTAGACGGACCTTTGTTGGGAAAGTAATGTCTTTGCTTTTGAATATGCTATCTAGGTTGGTCATGCCTTTCCTTCCAAGGAGTAAGTGTCTTTTAATTTAATGGCTGCAATTATCATCTCCAGTGACTTTGGAGCCCCCCAAAATAAAGTTTGAAACTGCTTCCACTGTTCCCCTGTCTATTTCCCATGACATGATGGAACCAGATGCCATGCTCTTAGTTTTCTGAATGTTGAGCTTTAAGACAACTTTTTCACTCTCCTCTTTCACTTTTATCAAGAGGCTTTTAGTGCCTCTTCACTTTCTGTCATAAGGCTGGTGTTGTTTGCATATCTGAGGTTATTGATATTTCTCCAAGCAATCTTGATTCCAGCTTGTGCTTCTTCCAGCCCAAGTGTCTTCCAGCCTTGTGTCATGATTTACTCTGCATATAAGTTAAATAAGCAGAGTGCCAATATACAGCCTTGACGTCCTCCTTTTTCTATTTGGAACCAGTCTGTTGTTCCATGTCCAGTTCTAACTGTTGCTTCCTGACCTGCATATAGGTTTCTCAAGAGGCAGGTCAGGTGGTCTGATATTCCCATCTCTTTCAGAATTTTCCACAGTTTATTGTGATACACACAGTCAAAGGCTTTGGTATAGTCAATAAAGCAGAAACAGATGGTTTTCTGGAACTCTCTTGCTTTTTTGATGATCCAGCAGATGTTGGCAATTTGATCTCTGGTTACTCTGCCTTATGTAAAACCAGCATGAACGTCTGGTGTTCATCGGGTCAAAAAGAGTCAGACAGGACTGAGTGACTTTCACTTTCACTTTTGAGCCTTCTTTATGGTCCAACTCACATCCATACATAATACTGGGAAAAACTTTAACTTTGACTATATGGACATTTGTTGGCCAAATGATGTCTCTGCTTTTTAATACATTGTCTAGGTTTGTCATAGCTTTTGTTCCAAGAAGCAAGCATCTATGAATTTTGTGACTGTGGTCACCATCTACATTGAGTTTGGAGCCCAAGAAAATGAAATCTCACACTGTTTCCATGTTTTGTGCCTTATTGAAGCCACACAACTCAGGGGAGTCTTGAATCCACAGGCCAGGACTGGATCCCATGGGTTAGAACTAGAACCTAGTCAAAATTCAGTTTGGGACTTACACACTATCCGTTTTTTTTTTTTTTTTTTTTGGTCTGTGCTGGGTCCCATTTGCTTTGCATGGGCTTTCTCTAGTTGTGGTGATCAGGGGTTACTCTTCATTGCTGTGTGCGGGTATCTCATTGCAGTGGCCTGTCTTTCTGTGGTGCAAAGTCTCTAGGTGTGAAGTCTTCAGTAGCTGCAACATGCAGGCTTAATAGTTGCAGTGTGTGAGCTCCAGGATGCGGGATAATGTAGTTGGGGCACACGGGCCTAGCTTCTCCACTGCATGTGGAATCGTCTCAGATCAGAGATTGAACCTGTGTCCCCTGCATTGGCAGGCAGATTCTTAACCACAGTGCTACCACAAAAGTCCAAATTCACTGTCTTTTAATCAAGATCACTCACCTGGTCTCAGGGATTAATGAAACTCGGGTTCTTTATGTCTCATGGCAGAAAGAATTCATTTCAGTAAGAAACAAAGTGATAGGTAAGCAGTGGATTCATTAAGAAAGATTAACATTCCATAGACAGAATGTAATCTGTCTCAAAAGGCGAGAACAGCCTTGGGGAAAACATACTCTACAGAAAGTGTGTGGGCCAACTCAGAAGGTGTGAGGTCCAGAGATACGGTGTAATTAGATTTTTATGGACTGGGTAATAAGGATAGCACATGCAGCTACGACGGCATGCACATAGCACGGCCAAGAAGAGATACCCCACCTCTGAGGTCACGGACAGAAGCCGGAAGGACCCCATACCCAAGGGGTGGCGGCCAAGAGGAGTTGCTACACCTCCGAGGTCAGGGGCCGCGCCCAGGGGGAGCTAGCCCACGTCCAAGGAGCCTTGGCTGTGCAGGTGCAGGAGGGCCTAGAAGAGTTATTTCACTTTCAAGGTCAGGAGGGGTGGTGGTGAGGAAGATACCCCTCGTCCATGGTAAGGAGCTGTGGTTGCGCTTTGCTAAAGCAGCCGTGAAGAGATACCTCATGTCCAAGGTAAAAGAAACCCAAGTAAGACGGTAGGTGTTGCAAGAGGGTATCAGAGGACAGACACACTAAAATCATAATCACAGAAAATTAGTCAATCTAATCACACTAGGACCATAGCCTTTTCTAAATCAATGAAACTAAGCCATGCCAGTGGGGCAACCCACGACGGGCAGGTCATGGTGGAGAGGTCTGACAGAATGTGGTCCACTGGAGAAGGGAATGGCAAACCACTTCAGTATTCTTGCCTTGAGAACACCATGAACAGTATGAAAATGCAAAATGATAGGATACTGAAAAAGGAACTCCCCAGGTCAGTAGGTGCCCAATATGCTACTGGAGATCAGTGGAGAAATAACTCCAGAAAGAATGAAGGGATGGAGCCAAAGCAAAAACAATACCCAGTTGTGGATGTGACTGTTGACAGAAGCAAGGTCCAATGCTGTAAAGAGCAATATTGCATAGGAACCTGGAATATCAGGTCCATGAATCAAGGCAAATTGGAAGTGGTTAAACAGGATATGGCAAGAGTGAACAACGACATTCTTGGAATCAGTGAACTAAAATGGACTGGAATGGGTGAATTTAACTCAGATGACCATTATATCTACTACTGCAGGCAGGAATCCCTCAGAAGAAATGGAGTACCATCATGGTCAACAAAAGAGTCCGAAATGCAGTACTTGGATGCAATCTCAAAAACAACAGAATGATCTCTGTTCGTTTCCAAGGCAAACCATTCAATATCACAGTAATCCAAGTCTATGCCCCAACCAGTAATGCTGAAGAAGCTGAAGTTGAACGGTTCTATGAAGACCTACAAGACCTTTTAGAACTAACACTCAAAAAAGATGTCCTTTTCATAGAGAGGACTGGAATGCAAAAGTAGGAAGTCAAGAAACACCTGGAGTAACAGGCAAATTTGGCCTTGGAACACGGAATGAAGCAGGGCAAAGACTAGTAGAGTTTTACCAAGAAAATGCACTGGTCATAGCAAACACCCTCTTCCAACAACACAAGAGAAGACTGTATACATGGACATCACCAGATGGTCAACACCGAAATCAGATTGATTATATTCTTTGCAGCCAAAGATGGACAAGCTCTATACAGTCAACAAAAACAAGACTGGGAGCTGACACTGGCTCAGACCATGAACTCCTTATGGTCAAATTCAGACTTAAATTGAAGAAAATAGGGAAAACCACCAGACCATTCAGGTATGACCTAAATCAAATCTCTTATGATTATACAGTGGAAGTGAGAAATAGATTTAAGTGACTAGATCTGATAGATAGAGTGCCTGATGAACTATGGACAGAGGTTTGTGACATTCTATAGGAGACAGAGATCAAGAACTTCCCCATGGAAAAGAAATACAACAAAGCAAAATGGCTGTCTGAAGAGGCCATACAAATAGTTGTGAAAAGATGAGAAGCAAAAAGCAAAGGAGAACAGGAAAGATTAAGTATCTGAATGCAGAGTTCCAAAGAATAGCAAGAAGAGATAAGAAAGACTTCCTTGGTAATCAATGCAAAGAAATAGAGGAAAACAACAGAATGGGAAAGACTAGAGATCTCTTCAAGAAAATGAGGGATACCAAGGGAACATTTCATGCAAAGATGGGCTAGATAAAGGACAGGAATGGTATGGACCGAACAGAAGCAGAAGATATTAAGAAGAGGTGGCAAGAATGTACAGAAGAACTGTACAAAAAGATCTTCACTACCAAGATAATCATGATGGTGTGATCACTAATCTAGAGCCAGACATACTGGAATGTGAAGTCAAGTGGGCCTTAGAAGGCATCACTACTAACAAAGCTAGTGGAGGTGATGGAATTCCAGTGAAGCTCTTTCAAATGCTGAAAGATGATGCTGTTAAAGTGCTACACTCAATATGCCAGCAATTTTGGACAACTCAGCAGTGGCCACAAGACTGGAAAAGGTCAGTTTTCATTCCAATTGCAAAGAAAGGCAATGTGAAAGAATGCTCAAACTACCACACAATTGCACTCATCTTACATGCTAGTAAAGTAATGCTCAAAATTCTCCAAGCCAGGCTTTAGCAATATATGAACGGTGAGCTTCCTGATGTTCAAGCTGGTTTTAGAAAAGGCAGAGGGACCAGAGATCTGCTGGATCACTGAAAAAGGAAGAGAGTTCCAGGAAAATATCTATTTCTGCTTTATTGATTATGCCAAAGCCTTTGACTGTGTGGATCACCCTAAACTGTGGAAAATTCTGAAAGAGTTGGGAATACCGGACCACCTGACCTGCCTCTTGAGAAGTCTGTATGCAGGTCAGGAAGCAACTGTTAGAACTGGACCTGGAACAACAGACTGGTTTCCAATAGTAAAAGCAGTATGTCAAGGCTGTATATTGTCACCCTGCTTATATGCAGGGTATATGCATATCTGCATATGCATATAACTTATATGCAGAATACATCATGAGAAATGCTGGGCTGGAAGAAGCACAAACTGGAATCAAGATTGCTGGGAGAAATATCAATAACCTCAGATATGCAAACAACACCACCTTTATGACAGAAAGTGAAGAGGAACTAAAAAGCCTCTTGATGAAAGTGAAAGAGGAGAGTGAATAAGTTGTCTTAAAGCTCAACATTCAGAAAACTAAGATCATGGCATCTGGTCCCATCACTTCATGGCAAATAGATGGAGAAACAGTGGAAATAGTTTAAGACTTTATTTTTGGGGGCTCCAAAATCACTGTAGATGATGACTGCAGCCATGAAATTAAAAGACGCATACTCCTTGGAAGGAAAGTTATGACGAACCTCGATAGCATATTGAAAAGCAGAGACATTATTTTGCCAAAAAAGGTCCATCTAGTCAAGGTTATGGTTTTTCCTGTGGATGTGAGAGTTGGACTGTGAAGAAAGCTGAGTGCCCAAGAATTGATGCTTTTCAACTGTGGTGTTGGAGAAGACTCTTGAGAGTCCCTTGGACTGCAAGGAGATCCAACCAGTCCATTCTGAAGGAGATCAGCCGTGGGATTTCTTTGGAAAGAATGATGCTAAAGCTGAAGCTCCAGTATTTTGGCCACCTCATGCGAAGAGTTGACTCATTGGAGAAGACTCTGATGCTGGGAGGGATTGGGGGCAGGAGGAGAAGGGGACAACAGAAGATGAGATGGCTGATGACATCGCTTACTCGATGGACGTGAGTCTGAGTGAACTCCGGGAGTTGATGATAGACAGGGAGGCCTGGCGTGCTGCAGTTCATGGGGTCGCAGAGAGTCAGACACAACTGAGCGACTAAACTGAACTGAATTTCATAAGATCATAAGTGGAAGGATTATTCCAACTGTTTTGTGGAAAGGGCAAGAATATCCAGGTAATTTGCCACCATCCACTTCTTGTCCACTTATACTTGGCCTCAGAACTGTCATGGCAGTTGTAGATGTGCCCTTTAGATGCTATTGTATTACAATGTGCATATAATGAGGCTCAATGTTTATGGGAGGTCAAATCTTGGACCTAGTTGGTTCTAACCACATTTGGTTACATCCTATGACTATGTCATTTTATAAAAAGATTAAGCCTTGCCTCCTTCCTTCCTGTTTCATTATCAGTGTGAAGATTCTAGGTGCATAGAAAAGATACACATTATGCAGGCACACCTCAGATATAGTAAGTTCAGTTCCAGACCACCACAATAAAGTAAATATTGCAATAAAGTGAGATACATGAAAGTTTTGGTTTTCCACTGCATGTGAAAGTTATATTTTACTGTGTTGTATTCTGTTAAGTGTGAAAAAGCATTACATCTTTAAAAAGTGTGCATGTTGTTGTTGTTTAGTTGCTAAGTTGTGTCTGCCTTTTTTGTGATCCCATGAACTATATAGGCCACCAGACTGCTCTGTCCAAAGGATTCTCCAGGCAAGAGTATTGGAGTGTGTTGCCATGCCTTCCTCCAGAATATCTTCCCAACTGAGGGTTCATACCTGTGTCTCTTTACCTCTCCTGCATTAGAAGATGGGTTCTTTAGCACTAGAGCCAACTGGGAAGGCCATCTGAGAGCATATCCTTGCTTAAATAAACTTTCACTTGCTTAAATAACATCTCTGATTGTCTCTGAATTCTTTCACAACTAACATTAAATTTGCCAGCAATAGATAATACCACAGCTTATTAATTTATACATCTAGTGATTGGCATCTATATTGCTTCTGAGTTTTGACATTTATGAATACAGCTACTACAACATTAACTTTTATAAGTATTAGCATATATTTTATTTTTTTTTGTTTTGTTTTTTTATCAAGAATCTCTTTCATTGATTATCATAAACATTACAAACATCTAATATGAACAAATTGTAACATGACAGTGATTAGTTTGAATAATTAATACATTTCAGATATAATATTATACATATTTCAATGCTATTCTCCCCAATCATCCCACCCTCTCCCGGTCCCAGAGTCCAAAAGTCTGGTCTATACATCAGTGTCTCTTTTGCTGTCTCGTAAATAGGGTTATTTTTACCATCTTTCTAAATTCCATATATATGTGTTAGTATACTGTATTTGTGTTTTTGTTTCTGGCTTACTTCACTCTGTATAATAGGCTCCAGTTCCATCCACCTCCTTAGAACTGATTCAAATGTATTCTTTTTAATGGCTGAGTAATACTCCATTGTGTATATGTACCACAGCTTGCTTATCCATTCATCTGTGGATGGACATCTAGGTTGCTTCCACGTTCTGGCTTTTGCAAACAGTGCTGCCATGGACATTGGGGTACACGTGTCTCTTTCAATTCTGGATTTCTCAGTGTATATGCCCAGCAGTGGGATTGCTGGATCATAAGGCAGTTCTATTCCCAGTTAAGTATTAGCATATATTTTAGATATCACATTTTTTGTGGGAACAAGTTTCCAATGCCTTTGGGTTAATACTAAGGAGCATGCTTGTTGGATATTATGGTAAAATTATGTTTAGTTTCTCAAAAAACATCATATTATCTTTCAAAGAGGATGTACCATTTTGCATTCCCACCAGCGTGAGTGTTCTTCTTTCTCCACATTCTTGCCACCATTTTAGCAGTCAGTATTCTGGATTTTGGCCATTCTGATAGGGTGGCAAGATACTCAGCATAGCCAATACAATATTGAAGAAAAACAGCAAAGTTGGAGGACTTATGCTACTGACTTCAAGAATTACTATATCACTATAGTAATCATGACAGTGTTGTAATATCAGAAAAAAAAAAAAAAAAAGACTAATGAAACAGAAGAGAGAACCAAGACATAGATCCCCATAAATATTGTCAAATAATCTTTGACAAAGAGGCAAAGACAACATATTTCAACAAATGGTACTGAAATAGCTAAACATCTGCATGCAAAATCAGGAATCTAGACACAAGTGCTATAGCTTTCACAAAAGTGAAATAAGAATGGCTCACAGACCTATTTATAACATAAAACTATAAGATTCCTGTAGACAACATAGGGGAAACCTAGAATCTTGGTTTTGGTGATATCTTCTTAAATAAAATGCCAAAAACATGATCCATAAAAGAAATAACTGATTAGCTAGATTTCATTAAAATTAAACACTTCAGCTCTGGAAAAGACAACATCAAGAAAACAAAAAGACAAGCAACAGACTGGGAGAAAATATTTTCAAAACACAACTGTTAAAGGACTATAATAAAAATATATAAATAATATTTAAAACTTAACTCATTGACCAGAGATGTATTAATACATCTTTTGCTAACCAAACATTATTGACCATAGCTGTTTCAGTATTAACTTACATAACAAATATTTGACCACAGGCATTTATGTTTGCAAGAATCCCCTGGTCAATAATGTTTATGGTTAAAAAAAATAATAAATTAATAATTGGCCAAATATCGTAGCAGATACCACATCAAAAAGATAGATGGCAAATAAGCATATGAAAGATGTTCAATATCACGTGGTTTTTAAAATTTTCATTCTTCTGGTAACATGATTTTGAGCATCTTTTCATATGCTTATTTGCCATCTATCTTCTTCAGTGTGGTACCTGTTAAGCTATTTGGTTACAGTCCAGCTGATCTAATGTGGCATTTATTGCCAGTAATTTCTTATCACTTTTCTCCTAGATGATCTGTCCATTGATATGAGTAGGTCTTATAGTCCTCAACTGCCAGGGTCCAGCCCTGGTGGATCCAGGGAATTCAAAAGGGAGATGGCTTCGGTGATCAGGATACAATAGAATTAAAGATATAAAGAGTGGTTAAATAAGGATAGCTCAGTGAGAAAATTCAGTTTTGAAAAGAGGCTGAATAACTTGGTTTACATGGAAAGCTAATAAAATTCTAAAATAAGGAATTTGCATCAAATATGTAGGCCGCAGGAGTCCTCCCATTCTCCCAAAGGAGAGGAGACACTAAGGCCTCCCCGGTCGGATCTTAGAAGCCCAGGCAAAATTAGTAGGCTTGACGAGCCTCCACGCTCAAGATGGAAATTCAGCTGGAAAGTGAGAGAAAGAACGACATGGGGAGACCAAGTTTTGGTGAAAAAGGCCCGCACTTTATTTTCCAAAGTAGTTTTTATACCTTAAGTTGTGCATAAGAATAATGCGGGAAGGGGTAGAGTCATGCAAGGACAGCAGTCCTTGATCTCTATTGAAGCCAGGCTTTCAAACTTATCATATGCAAATGTTTAGGTGATTTGCATCATCTTCTGGCCAGGAGGCCTGTTAACATTTTATGATCCTTTCTTCAGAAAACTTATTAAAGTCAGGCACCACCTTCTGAAAGCATTAGATAAAGTTGCATTCTTATAGGGCAAAGGTGTGGTGGGCTGTAACAAGAAAAGAATTAACTCAAGGGTCCAAGGTTACAAACATTAAAGCTATTACTTACATTCCTATACACCAATTATACTAATCAGTACACTCCTAGGGACACAGTAGGTAAGGGATATGGAAACTTAGCAGCAAACATTGGCCCAACAAGCAAAAAACCCTTCACCAATACAATTTTTAATCAATCTTTTAACTGCTCAAAGAAATCTGTATTTAGACAGTTTAGAACATCTCATGCCTCTCACGGTTGGGAGGCTGTGAACAATCACGTGTGGCTGAAAGAACCTATTCAGACAGGCTAGAGGACTTCCAAAGGAGTTTGTAGTTGAAACACTCTTGTCACTCCCAGGAACTTTATTAACTTGAGCTGTAAGTTAACTCTTTTTCAGAGAGAGGTGGTGGTGGGGGACAGCCCCTCTTAAAGTCGAGGTGTAGGTGAGAGCACAAAGCAGTAAAATAGGCAGACTCTGGTTTTTGGGGTAGGTGCTTGAGAATTTCCAGAGGGCTCCTGAGGCTAAATCTTGCTTTTGTGTATGCCGAACCTCCTTCCTCATGACCTTTACCATGGGCAGAGTTCCTCACACTGCTTCCCGGCACTCAACTGTTAATTTGTTTCTGTTAGTTTCCCCCGTTATGTTTGTTAATATTTGCTTTATGTATCTAGATTCTTCTGTGATGGGTGTTTACATACTTATAATTGTTATATTTTCTTACTAAGTTTATCCATTTTTCATTATGTTTTCTTTTTTGTCTCATTATAGATTTTGTCTTAAAATCTGTTTTGTCTGATACAAATATAGCTACCAAGGCTTTCTTTTTATTTTAATTTGCATGGAATATCTTTCTAATACTTTACTCCCTGAATGTGTCTTTAGATCTTTAGTGAATTTATTATAGGTAATATATGTATGGGTCTTGTTCCTTATCTATTCAGGCACTCTGTGTCTTTAATTTAAAGCATAAACTCTGTATACATTTAAAACAATTATATACACACATGTATTGCCATTTTGTTAAAAGCTTTTACGTTCTTTTTGAAGCTCTGTTTGTTTCTTTTCTTCTTGTTTTGTTCTTTTTCCTTGGGTTTTGTTGACTACCTCTAATGCATGTTTCAATTCCTTTTTGACTGGAATGGGTGAATTTAACTCAGATGACCATTATATATACTACTGTGGGCAGGAATCCCTCAGAAGAAATGGAGTACCATCATGGTCAACAAAAGAGTATGAAATGCAGAACTTGGATGCAATCTCAAAAACGACAGAATGATGTCTGATCGTTTCCAAGGCAAACCATTCAATGTCACAGTAATCCAAGTCTATGCCCCAACCAGTAACACTAAAGAAGCTGAAATTGAACGGTTTTATGAGACCTACAAGACCTTTTAGAACTAACACTCCAAAAAGATGTCCTTTTCATTATAGGGGACTGGAATGCAAAAGTAGGAAGTCAAGAAACACCTGGAGTAACAGGAAAATTTGGCCTTGGAACACGGAATGAAGCAGGGCAAAGACTAATAGAGTTTTGCCAAGAAAATGAACTGGTCATAACAAACACCTTCTTCCAACAACACAAGAGAAGACTGTACACATGGACATCACCAGATGGTCAACACTGAAATCAAATTTATTATATTCTTTGCAACCAAAGATGGATAAGCTTTATAGAGTCAACAAAAACAAGGCCGGGAGCTGACTGTGGCTCAGATCATGAACACCTTATTGCCAAATTCAGATTTAAATTGAAGAAAGTAGGGAAAACCACAAGACCATTCAAGTATGACCTAAATCAAATCCCTTATGATTATACAGTGGAAGTGAGAAATAGATTTAAGGGACTAGATCTGATAGATAGAGTGCCTGATGAACTATGGAATGAGGTTCGTGACATTGTACAGGAGACAGGGATCAAGATCATCCCCACGAAAAAGAAATGCAAAAAAGCAAAATGGCTGTCTGGGGAGGCCTTAAAAATAGCTGTAAAAAGAAGAGAAGCAAAAAGCAAAGGAGAACAGGAAAGATATAAGCATCTGAATGCAGAGTTCCAAAGAATAGCAGAGAGATAAGAAAGCCTTACTCAGCGATCAATGCAAAGAAATAGAGGAAAACAACAGAATGGGAAAGACTAGAGATCTCAAGAAAATGAGAGATACCAAGGGAACATTTCATGCAAAGACGGGCTAGATTAAGGACAGGAATGGTATGGACCTAACAGAAGCAGAAAATATTAAGAAGAGGTGGCAAGAATACACAGAAGAACTGTACAAAAAAGAGCTTCAAGACCTAGATAATCACAACGTTGTGATCACTGAACTATAGCCAGACATCCTGGAATGTGAAGTCAAGTGAGGCTTAAGAAGCATCACTACGAACAAAGCTAGTGGAGGTGATGTAATTCCAGTTGAGCTATTTCAAATGCTGAAAGATGATGCTGTGAAAGTGCTGCACTCAATATGTCTGCATATTTGAAAAACTAAGCAGTGGCCACAGGATTGGAAAAGGTCAGTTTTCATTCCAATCCCAAAGAAAGGTAATACCAAAGAAGTCTCAAACTACTGCACAACTGTACTCATCTCACATGCTAGTAAAGTAATGCTCAAAATTCTCCAAGGCAGGCTTCAGCAATATGTGAACCGTGAAATTCCTGATGTTCAAGCTGGTTTTAGAAAAGGCAGAGGAACCAGAAATTAAATTGCCAGCATCTGCTGGATCATGGAAAAAGCAAGAGAGTTCCAGAAAAGCATCTATTTCTGCTTTATTGACTATCCCAAAACTTTAACTGTGTGGATCACAATAAACTGTGGAAAATTCTGAAAGAGATGGCACTACCAGACCACCTGACCTGCCTCTTGAGAAATCTGTATGCAGGTCAGGAAGCAACAGTTAGAACTAGACATGGAACAACAGATCAGATCAGATCAGTCACTCAGTCGTGTCCGACTCTTTGCGACCCCATGAAATGCAGCACGCCAGGCCTCCCTATCCATCACCAGCTCTCGGAGGTCACTCAGACTCACATTCATCGAGTCAGTGATGCCATCCAGCCATCTCATCCTCTGTCGTCCACTTTTCCTCCTGACCCCAATCCCTCCCAGCATCAGAGTCTTCTCCAATGAGTCAACTCTTTGCATGAGGTGGCCAAAATACTGGAGTTTCAGCTTTAGCATCATTCCTTCCAAAGAATTCCCAGGGCTGATCTCCTTCAGAATGGACCGGTTGGATCTCCTTGCAGTCCAAGGGACTCTCAAGAGTCTTCTCCAACACCACAGTTCAAAAGCATCAATTCTTCGGCGCTCAGCCTTCTTCACAGTCCAGCTCTCACATCCATACATGACCACAGCAAAGATCATAGCCTTGACTAGGCGAACCTTTGTTGGCAAAGTGATGTCTCTGCTTTTGAATATGCTATCTAGGTTGGTCATAACTTTCTTTCCAAGGACTAAGCGTCTTTTAATTTCATGGCTGCAGTGACCACCTGCAGTGATTTTGGAGCCCAGAAAACTAAAGTCTGACACTGTTTCCACTGTTTCTCCATCTATTTCCCATGTAGTGATGGGACCAGATGCCATGATCTTCGTTTTCTGAATGTTGAGCATTAAGCCAACCTTTTCACTCTCCACTTTCACTTTCATCAAGAGGCTTTTTAGTTTCTCTTCACTTTCTGCCATTAGGGTGGTATCATCTGCATATCTGAGGTTATTGATATTTCTCCCGGCAATCTTGATTCCAGCTTGTGTTTCTTCCAGTCCAGCATTTCTCATGATGTACTCTGCATATAAGTTAAATAAACATGGAACAACAGACTAGTTCCAAGTAGGAAAATGAGGACATCAAGGCTGTATATTGTCAGCCTGCTTATTTAACTTATATGCAGAATACATCATGAGAAATGCTGGACTGGAAGAAACACAGCTGGAATCAAGATTGTCTGGAGAAATATCAATAACCTCAGATATGCAGATGAATCCACCGTTATGGCAGAATGTGAAGAGGAACTAAAAGCCTCTTGATGAAAGTGAAAGAGGAGAATTGAAAAGTTGGCTTAAAACTCAACATTCAGATAGTGAAGATCATGCCATCCAGTCCCATCATTTCATGGGAAATAGATGGGGAAACAGTGGAAACAGTGTCAGACTTTATTTTGGGGGTTCCAAAATCACTGCAGATAGTGACTGCAGCCATGAAATTAAAAGACGCTTAGTGCTTGGAAAGAAAGTTATGACCAACCTAGTTAGCATATTCAAAACAGAGACATCACTTTGCCAACAAAGGTTCGCCTAGTCAAGGCTATGGTCTTTCCTGTGGTCATGTATGGATGTGAGAGTTGGACTGTGAAGAAGGCTGAGTGCCGAAGAATTGATGCTTTTGAACTGTGGTGTTGGAGAAGACTCTTGAAAGTCCCTTGGACTGCAAGGAGATCCAACCAGTCCATTCTGAAGGAGATCAGCCCTGGGATTTCTTTGGAAGGGAATGATGCTAAAGCTGAAACTCCAGTATTTTGGCCACCTCATGCGAAGAGTTGACTCATTGGAGAAGACTCTGATGCTGGGAGGGATTGGGGGCAGAAGGAGAAGGGGATGACAGAGGATGAGATGGCTGGATGGCATCGATGACTCGATGGACATGAGTCTGAGTGAACTCTGGGCGTTGGTGATGGACAGGGAGGCCTGGTGTGCTGCGATTCGTGGGGTCTCAAAGATTCAGAGAGACTGAACTGAACTGAACTGCGGTGACTCTAGGCTCATTGGTGGTTGGGGTGGGCTTCCCATGCAATTGCCTCTGTTACCTAGGTGGGTGCAGAGCTGTTTGCACCCAAGATGGTTGGGACAAGTTCCTCAGACAGCCATCTGCAATGCCCAGTTGGAGACATGGCTGATGCCAGACTGATATTGTGTACGGTAAGCTCCCAGTTGTTAATAGACTAGAGGGAGTATTTTAGAAAGGTGCTTCATAGAATCTGTGTTTTTAAGTAGAAATAGCTCTTTGAAATTCCCACCACCACCATTTCTATCTCCAAATTTAGTCCCACTTGCTTCCTACTTCTCTGAGAGGCTTTTCAAGATTAGCAAGTGTGTTTGACCAAGGCTTTTTTTGAACGATTGCCTTTGTGCTGGGACTCCAAACATATGAGATTTTGCGTGTATCCTTTAAGAGAAAAGTCTATTTTCTGTAGCCCTCCCCCTCTCCCAAATGTAAGCCCCTCTGGTTTTCACAGCTAGATGTAATGGGAGCTCATTTTCCTGTGAAGGACCCCTGGGCTGAGGCACCAAATGTCGCTATGATTTTGTATTTCTTCACTTGTGGTCACCTACCTGAGGAGTCAATCCTGGCGATACTGAATATCTGCCACTCACTACGTTTCTCTTTGTGGTCCCTTCTTCATATCTTCAGTTGTGGGAAATCTCTTTTGCTAGTGTTCTTGTCATTTGCATAGATAGTTGCTCTGTAATTAATTGTAACCTTTTCTTGGTCTGGAGAAAGAGGTAAGTTCAGTGTTTTCCTCTAAGTTTTGCCTAAGGCATCCTTCCCCTAGATTTTAGTCTTCATGAGATCAGAGTCAAAGTGTCCTTATTTACTACTTTCTTATCAGTGTCTTTCTTAATAAATGCCACATATTGGAAAACTGAACAAACATTTGTTTAAAATATAAAATTAAAAGTAATTATTACTTTTATACTTAACATAATATCAAATTACATTTTATATGACATTACCAACTAGGAATATTAAAAATATATAACATTCAATGTATCAGATCAGATCAGATCAGTTGCTCAGTTGTGTCCGACTCTTTGTGACCCCATGAACTGTAGCACACCAGGCCTCCCTGTCCACCATCAACTCCCTGAGGTCACTCAGACTCATATCCATCGAGTCAGTGATGCCATCCAGCCATTTCATCCTCTGTCGTCCCTTTCTCCTCCTGCCCCCAATCCCTCCCAGCATCAGAGTCTTCTCCAATGAGTCAACTCTTCGCATGAGGTGGCCAAAATACTGGAGTTTCAGCTTTAGCATCATTCCTTCCAAAGAAATCCCAGGGCTGATCTCCTTCAGAATGGACCGGTTGGATCTCCTTGCAGTCCAAGGGACTCTCAAGAGTCTTGTCCAACACCACAGTTCAAAAGCATCAATTGTGCAGCACTCAGCCTTCTTCACAGTCCAGCTCTCACATCCATACATGACCACAGGAAAGACCATAGCCTTGACTAGGTGAACCTTTGTTGGCAAAGTGATGTCTCTGTTTTGAATATGCTAACTAGGTTGGTCATAACTTTCTTTCCAAGGACTAAGCGTCTTTTAATTTCATGGCTGCAGTCACCATCTGCAGTGATTTTGGAACCCAGAAAAATAAAGTCTGACACTGTTTCCACTGTTTCTCCATCTATTTCCCATGTAGTGATGGGACCAGATGCCATGATCTTCATTTTCTGAATGTTGAGCTTTAAGCCAACCTTTTCACTCTCCACTTTCACTTTCATCAAGAGGCTTTTGAGTTCGTCTTCACTTTCTGCCGTAAGGGTGGTGTCATCCACATATCTGAGGTTATTGATATTTCTCCCAGCAATCTTGATTCCAACTTGCATTTCTTCCAGTCCAGCATTTCTCATGATGTACTCTGCATATAAGTTAAATAAACATGGTGACAATATACAGCCTTGATGGACTCCTTTTCCTATTTGGAACCAGTCTGTTGTTCCATGACCAGTTCTAACTGTTGCTTCCTGACCTGCATACAGATTTCTCAAGAGGCAGAACAGGTGGTCTGGTATTCCCATCTCTTTCAGAATTTTCCACAGTTTATTGTGATCTATAGCAACTTTAAAATAAAAATAGTATGACTTTCTTGCTTTCAGTTCAGTTGCTCAGTCAAGTCTGACTCTTTGCGACCCCATGCATTGCAGCACACCAGGCCTCCCTGTCCATCACCAACTCCCAGAGTTCACTCAAACTCACGTCCATTGAGTTGGTGATGCCATCCAGCCATTTCATCCTCTGTAATACCCTTCTTCTCCTGTTCCCAATACCTCCCAGCATCAGAGTCTTACTAATGGAATACATGTAAATAAGTATATTTTACTGATGGAAGGCAGTATCATGTAAATATCAGCCATATATGGAAATAATTGATTTCGTATAGCTTTAAATTATTCATTTTGTAGCCAAAGATGTAAGCATGCCTCTGTAGGTATTATATATCAAGAGAGAAAGACCCATCTATTCTAGTTTAATCTGATCTTTACATTTGTTCCTCAAATTAAGTCCTTCCAAGAAAAAGTAAATATAAAAGTCCCTTAGGGTTAATGGAATAACCCAGAACACAATCCCAAAGGCATAGCACTTTCAAGACTGTTAATTTGCTGGAAACCCACAGGTGTTGTCAAGGAAATCATCTTTATAAAATCCGTATGTATAGATAACATAAATAAGATACAACCACAAATAAGATATAGAGAATATAAAGATTAAATTATGAAAAAAATTAACCAAATAATATCTTAATTATAATAATATAACTTTTATTTTGTCAGTATATGATGATCAGCTTATTTTTTACATCAGAAAGAATTAGAATGTGAATTAAATTTGCAGTGACTTGGTAAATTCACTTATATCCTCTGAAATTACAGAGACTTATAGGGGAAGTTGTTCGACACACGATTTATATTTGTTTAAAATTTCTCCTGCTGAAGTAGATACAGGTATTTTCTATTAAGTCAAGTTGATTTTCAGAAAGTAAAATATGTATGTGAATTTCAATAGAGCATACTTTATAGTATTTTAAAATACTGTAAATTATTTAAGTTCATAAAATTTAATTGACCCTCCAGCAAAATAAATAAATAAATAAATAAATAAATGCCCCTCCCCATCAAACCCAAAGCTCAAAGGATAAAAATAAACAAGATTGTTAAACAGAAACATAGGTATACTCATATCAGCGATTCTTAAATTTTAGCACACAAAGTAATGACGCAGGAAGTTCATTAAAACACTGATTTCTGGGCTACATCCTTAGAGTTTATATTTCTACTTCAGTGGCTCTGTAACTGTGTTCAGAAATTTGCATTTATAACAAATTTTCAGGTGATATTTCTACTGCTGATTTGGGGCCACATATGCAGAATTGATGATCTTAGAGTTTCCCTGAGGAAGAGGTCCGACTGTAAAACTGCATGAGCTTAATTTTAATAATAATTATACCACAGATAAAAAATAAAATGGAATAATGTGAGTTTTAATTTTAAACTATTCAGTAGATGCAGAAACAATATTTGTGGCTTCAATACTAAAATAGTAATGAGAATGACACTTTCAGATTAGCTGGTTTTTGTTTAGACAAGAGAAGTCTTGATTTACCAATGACTAATCTGTCTAGTCAAAACTCGTCATACCATACTGGTATGGTTTTTCCAGTAGTCATGTATGGATGTGAGAGTTGGACTATAAAGAAAGCTGAGTGCTGAAGAATTGATGCTTTTGAACTGTGGTGTTGGAGAAGACTCTTGAGAGTCACTTGGACAGCAAGGAGATCCAACTAGTTCATCCTAAAGGAGATCAGTCCTGAATATTCATTAGAAAGACTGATGCTGAAGCTGAAACTCCAATACTTTGGCCACCTGATGCGAAGAACTGATTCATTAGAAAAGACCCTGATGCTGGGCAAGACTGAAGGCAGGAGGAGAAGGGGACAACAGAGGATGAGATGGTTGGACGGCATCACCAACTTGATGGACATGAGTTTAAGCATGCTCTGGGAGTTGATAACAAACAGGGAAGCCTGGCATGCTGCAGTCCATGAGGTTACAAAGAATCAAGTACGACGGGTGACTGAACGAAACTGAATTGAGCTGAAGTTTAAGGCAACTAGCTGTTTCACAAGATGCCATTGTGAACAGGGTACACCTGGTTGAAATTTCTAAGTTTATTTTTATGAAAGAGATGTAATGCAAATTGCTAAGTAAGACTTTATTAATATTAAAATCCTATGTTCTGTGAAAGACACTTAAGAAAATGGAAAGAAAAAGAATAAGCTAAAAAAAGCAACTTTTGCATAATACACGTCTGATAAATGTTTCATGTCCAGAATATATTAAGAGCTCTCAATTATAAGGAAACAAACTAGTTAATTTTAAAATAAAAATAAGCTAGATTTGAACTGCAGTTTTGCCAGAGAAGATGTATAGATGACAAACATGCAGAAAGATGCTTAACATCATGATTTAATAGGAAAAAGCTAATCTAAAACAGGAGATACAACACATATTGCTCAGACACTCAGTCATCCCCGACTCTGCGACCCCATGGACTGTAGCCCTTTAGGTTCCTCTGCCCATGGAATTCTCCTGGCAAAAATACTGGAGTGGGTTGTCATGCCCTACCCCAGTAGATCTTCCTGACCCAGTGATCGAACCCATGTCTCTGCATTGGCAGGCAGATTCTTTATCACTGGCATCACCTGGAAAATCCCACAACATGTATTAGAATGGCTTAAAATGGCAATACCAATTACTGATAAGGCTTTGAAGCAATTAGAATTCTCATCTATTGTTGGCTAAAGTGCAAAAAGGCATACTTTGGAGAACAGTTCTCAGGTTTTTATAAAGTTGAACAAATACTTATCACATGACCCACTGATCCCATGCCTGGGTACTTTGTCAACATAAATAAAAAATTATGTTCAAACAAAGATCTGTAAATTAATGTTGCTAACAGCATTTTCACAATTTCCTAAAACTGGAAATATGTAACTGCCATTAACTATAGAATGGATGAGCACATTTTGGTTCATCCATGTAATGGGATCCTACTGAGTAATAAAAAGGAACAAACTACTAATATATCTCAAAACCTCAGAAATGTACTGCTAAGTGAAAGAAGTTGGACTCAAGAAGTTGGAAGTGCTCTGTGATTCAGTGTCTATGACATTCTGGAAAATGTAAAATTACAGGGACAGAAAAGAGATGACTTGTTTCAGGGTTGAAGGTGGAGCTAGAGACTTCACTAAATGGGACAAAAAGTAAGTTTGGAGGTAATGGAAATATTCTGTATATTGAAAATGATGATAGTTAAATGATAGGGAAAGTTTATAAAAATTCATAGAAATGTACACCATAAAATTATGAATTTTAGTAAATAAATTATGCTCTAATCTGACTTTTAAATGTAATAATTTGCTGATACTTAGCTGCAGGAGCTGCTTGTATATTTTGGAGATTAACCCATTGTCAGTTGCTTCATTTACAGTTATTGTCTTCATCCTGAGGGTTGTCTTTTTATCTTGTTTAGAGTTTCCTTTGCTGTTCAAAAGCTTTTAAGTTTAATTCAGTCCCATTTCTTTATTTTTGTTTTTAGAGTCATTACTCTAGAAGGTGGATCAAAGAAGATCTTGCTGTGATTTATGTCAAAGAGCATTCTGCTTATGTTTATCTACGAGTTTTATAGTGTTTGGCCTTACATTTAGGTCTTTATTCCATTTTGAATTTATTTTTTGTATATGGTGGTGGTGTTCAGTCAGTGAGTTGTTTCTGACTCTTTGTGATCCCATGAACTGCATCATGCCAGGCTTTTCTGTCCTTCACTATCTCTCTGAGTTTCGTCAAATTCATGTCCATTGATTCAGTGATGCCTTCCAACCATCTCATCCTCTGTCACCCCCTTCTCCTCTTGCCCTCAATCGTTCCTAGTATCAGGGTGTTTTCCAGTGAGTCAGCTCCTTGCATCAGGTGGCCAATGTATTGGAGCTTCATCTTCAGCACGAGTCCTTCTGTGGTGTTAGGAAGTATTCTGATTTAATTCTTTCATATATAACTGTCCAGTTTTCCCAGCACCACTTATTGAAGAGGCTGCCTTTTCTCTATCATATTTTTCCTCCTTTGTCAAAGGTAATCTCTGGGCTTTCTATCTGGTTGTCTTTTTCCATTGATCTATATTTCTGTTTTTATGCCAGTACCATACTGTCTTTATTATGGTAGCATTAGCTTTGTAGTATTGTCTGAAGTCAGGGAACCTGATTTCTCCTCTCTTTTTCTTTATCAAGATGGCTTTAGCTGTTGGGAGTCTTCTGTGTTTCCATACAAATTATAAAATTGTTTGTTCTAACTCTATGAAAAATTCCCTTAGTTATTTGATAGGGATTTCACTGAATCATTAGATTGTTTTGGGTAGTATACAGAGTGAAGTAAGTCAGAAAAACAAGCATCATGTATTAACACATATGTATGGTATCTAGAAAAATTATACTGATGAACCTATATGCAGAACAAGGAACAGAAGCAAAGATATAGAGAATGGAATTGTGGACACAGCATGGAAAGGAGAGGGTGGGACAGAATGAGAGAGTAGCACTGACATATATACACTGCCATGTGTAAAAAGGATAGTTATTGAGAAGCTGCTGCAAAACACAGCAGCTGAGTGCCGAAGCTCAGCCCAGTACTCTGTGATACCCCAGAGGGATTGCATAGGAGTGGGAGGGAAATTCAAGAGGGAGGAGATATATGTACACTTATGGCTGATTCACATTGTTGTACAGCAGAAACCAAAACAACAATGTAAAGCAATTATCCTCCAGTTAAAAATAAATTTAAATTAAATAAATAAAATATAATAGGGATCATTTTAAACATATAGATACAGTTAAAACAAACAAACAAACAAAAAAGATCTCTTGTATAGAGAGTTCATGAGTTCTTCAGTTCAATTCAGTTGCTCAGTCATGGGGTCTTTGCGACCCCATAAACCGCAGCACGCCAGGCCACCCTGTCCATCACCAACTCCCAGAGTCCACCCAAACCCATGTCTATTGGGTCTGTGATGCCATCCAACCATCTCCTCTGTCGTCCCCTTCTTCTCCTGCCCTCAATCTTTCCCAACATCAAGGTCTTTTCAAATGAGTCAGTTCTTTGCAACAGGTGGCCAAAGAATTGAAGTTTCAGCTTCAATGTCAGTCCTTCCAGTGAACACCCAGGACTGATCTCCTTCAGGATGGACTGGTTGGATCTCCTTGTAGTCCAAGGGACTCTCAAGAGTCTTATCCAACAACCACAGTTCAAAAGCATCAATTCTTAGGTGCTCAGCTTTCTTTATAGTCCAACTCTCACATCTATACATGACCACAGGAAAAACCATAGCCTTGACTAGATGGATCTTTGTTGGCAAAGTAATGTCTCTGCTTTTTAATATGCTGTCTAGGTTGGTCATCGGAGAAGGCAATGGCACCCCACTCCAGTACTCTTGCCTGAAAAATCCCACGGACGGAGGAACCTGGTAGGCTGCAGTCCGTGGGGTCACTAAGAGTCGGACATGACTGAGCGACTTCACTTTCTCTTTTCACTTTCATGCATTGGAGAAGGAAATGGCACCCTACTCCAGTACTCTTGCCTGGTAAATCGCATGGACAGAGGAGCCTGGTAGGCTGCAGTCCATGGGGTCACTAGGAGTCGGACACGACTGAGCGACTTCACTTTCCCTTTTCACTTTCATGCATTGGAGAAGGAAATGGCAACCCACTCCAGTGTTCTTGCCTGGAGAATCCCAGGGACGGGGAAGCCTGGTGGGCTGCCATCTATGGGGTCACACAGAGTCGGACACGACTGAAGTGACTTAGCATAGCATAGCATAGATTGGTCATAACTTTCCTTCCAAGGAGTAAATGTCTTTTAATTTCATGGCTGCAATCACCAACTGCAGTGATTTTGGAGCCTCCAAAAATAAAGTCAGCCACTGTTTCCCCATCTATTTGCCATGAATTGATGGAACCGGATGCCATGATATTAGTTCTCTAAATGCTGGGTTTTAAGCCAACTTTTTCATTCTGCTCTTTCACTTTCATCAATAGGCTCTTTAGTTCCTCTTCACTTTCTGCCATAAGGGTTGTGTCATCTGCATATCTGAGGTTATTGTTATTTCTCCCGGCAATCTTGATTCTAGCTTGTGCTTCCTCCAGTGTTTCTCATGATGAACTCTGCATAAAACTAAACTCATAGTTCCATCTTCAGTTCAGTTGCTCAGTCATGTCCGACTCTTTGCAACTCCATGGACAGAAGCAATCCAGGCCTCCCTGTTCATCACCAGCTCCCACAGTTTTCTCAAATTTATGTCCATTGAGTCAGTGATGCCATCCAACCATCGCATCCTTTGTCGTCCCCTTCTTGTCCCACCTTCAATCTTTCCCAATATCAGGGACTTTTCAAATGACTCAGCTCTTTCCATCAGGTGGCCAAAGTATTGGAGTTTCAGCTTCAACATCAGTCCTTGCAATGAATATTCAGGAGTTAGAAATGAGTTAGAAGTTGAGGAGGAGCTAAGATGGTGGAGGAATAGGACAGGGAGAACACTTTCTCCCCCACAAATTCATCAAAAGAATATTTAAAAGCCAAGTAAATTCCACAAAACAACTTCTGAATGCCGGCAGAGGACATCAGGCACCCAGAAAAGCAACCCATCGTCTTCGAAAGGAGGTAGGAAAAAATATAAAAGACAAAGAAAGAGACCAAAAGGGAGGGACGGAGCTCTGTCGTGGGAAGGGAGTCTTAAAAAGAGAGAAGTTTCCAGATACCAGGAAACATTCTCACTGCCGAGTCTGTGCCAAGCCTTGGAAATACAGAAGGCAACATAACAGGGAGGAAAAATAAATAAACAATTAAAACCCACAGATTATGAGCCCTATGGTAACTCCCCCAACAGAGAAGCAGCACAGACACCCACATCCGCCATTAGCAAGTGGGGGCTGGGCAGCGAGGCGTGGCGTGGGCTGCATCGCTTAGAGTAAGGATCTGGCTTGAATACCCCAAGCGCTACCTGAGCGAAATAATTTGGGCTAGCAAACCAGACTATGGGATATCTACCACTCGACAAGGCAGCCCTAACCTAAGACACCGCCAGGCCCACGCATGGAACAAAGGACTATACAGAGATAGCTGGCTACAGACCGTACCCCTCCGGTGACAGGCAGCCAGAGTTGGAAGGGGGCAACTGCAGCCCCAGAGAGACATTATCTACAAAACTGTAAGCAGGCTTCTTTGCTAACTAAAACTTTTTGGGGTTCTGGACGGTCAACATCTGCCTGAGAAAGTGCGCTGGTTTTACACCCAGATAACCAAGCGGTGGGGAGGCGATAAGTTGCAGCAAGTGCATTCGCCAAACAACTTATCACCTGTGCTGCTCGGACCTGGGAAGGGCACAAAACGTAGGCCCAACAGAGACTATGCCTCTGGGGAATACCCCAGTACCTGAACCTGAGTGGCTTAGACCTGGGAGGTGCAAGCAACCCAGGGCCTGCTGCAGATGGTTCCCGGCAGAGCAACATACAGCCTGAGCAGTGTGAGCAGGGAGGCTACATGCGCCGTGAGCGGGGGGCAGGCCCAGTGTGGCTGAGGCACTGCGAGCACACCCCAGTGTTATTTATTTTCAGCGTCCCTCCCTCCCCACAGCACGACTGAACAAGTGAACCTTAAAAAAAACAAAGGGGGTGTCCACCACCACCACCTTTGTATCAGGGCAGAAATCAGACACTGAAGAGACCAGCAAACAGAAGAAGCTATATCAGAGGGAACCGCCTTGGAAGCAACAAACAATAAACTAAAACCCCGTGGTTAGTACCAACTATATAGGAAGGGGCCTATAGATTTTGAGAAATATAAGCAGGAACAAGGAACTAGCCGAAAATGAACTGAACCCACAATAACCACAATAACATCAGAGAAAATCCTATACATATTTTTACTATTTTTACGATCATTCTTTCTTTTTTTTTAATTAAAAAATTGTTAAGTTTTCTATTACTCCTTTAATTTTCACTTTTATAACCTACTATAGGCAATGGCCGGGGAAGGCAATGGCACCCCACCCCAGTACTTTTGCCTGGAAAATCCCATGGACGGAGGAGCCTGGTAGGCTCCAGTCCGTGGGGTCGCTAAGAGTCGGACACGACTGAGCGACTTCACTTTGACTTTTCACTTTCATGCATTGGAGAAGGAAATGGCAACCCACTCCAGTGTTCTTGCCTGGAGAATCCCAGGGACAGGGGAGCCTGGTGAGCTTCCGTCTATGGGGTCGCACAGAGTCGGACATGACTGAAGCGACTTAGCAGCAGCATAGGCAATGGCAAGCCACTCCAGTACTCTTGCTTGGAGAGTCCCAAGGATGGAGGAGCCTGGTAGGCTGCAGTCCATGGGGTCGCTATGAGTTGGACACGACTGAGCCACCTCACTTTCACTTTTCACTTTCATGCATTGGAGAAGGAAATGGCAACCCACTCCAGTGTTCTTGCCTGGAGAATCCCAGGGACGGCAGAGCCGGTTGGGCTGCCGTCTGTGGGGTCACACAGAGTCGGACACGACTGAAGTGACTTAGCATAGCATAGCATTACTTTGCAAAAATAAAAAAAGACCCTTTTTTTTTTAAAAAAAAGCAAACTTCATATATATATTTTCTATAACTTTTGTGATCTTGTTTTTTTTTTTTTCTTAATTTCTTTAACGTTGTGTTTTTGAAATTCCAAACTCTGCTCTAGATTTTTAATTTTAGCTTTTTGGTATTTGTTATCAATTTTGTACCTATTTTTAAAATAATTTTTGTGACTTTTTTTTCTCCTCTCTTTCTTTCTCATCATCTTTTCTTTAACATTGTACTCCTGAAATTCCAAACTTTACTCTAGATCTTTAATTTATGATTTCTGGTATTTGTTATCAATTTTGTACCTATATCTTCTTTATAATTTTTGTGACTTTTTTTTCCCCTCTATTTTTCTTCTTCTTTTCTTTAACATTGTATTTTTGAAATTCCAATCTCTGCTCTATATTTTTAATTTTAGCCTTTTGGTATTTGTTATCAATTTTGTACCTATTTTTTAAATAACTTTTGTGACTTTTTTTTCTCTCTTTTTCTTTCTCTTCATCTTTTCTTTAACATTGTATTCCTGAAATTCCAAACTCTACTCTAGCTTAAGTTATGCTTTTTGGTATTTGTTATCAATTTTGTACCTATATCTTCTTTATAATTTTTGTGACTTTGCTTGCTTTTGGTTTCTGTTTTTGTTGTTGTTGTTTGTTTGTTTGTTCCTTTCTCTTTCTTTTCCTTCTTCTTTTCTTTAACATTGCATTTTTGAAATTCCAAATGCTACCCTAGATTTTTAATTTCTGCTTTTAGGTATTTGTTACCAATTTTGTACCTTTAAGAACTCAATCTTCAGTTCCCATTTTTTACTAGGGAGTGAGATTACTGGCTTGAGTGCTCTCTCCCCCTCTGGACTCTCCTTTTTCTCCACCAGGTCTCCTGTGTGTGCTCCCTAACCCCTCTCTACTCTATCCAACTCTGAATTTCTGTGTGTTCCAGAGAGTGGAAAACACTTAGGGAACTGTGTACTGGCTGGATCTTTCTCTCTCCTTTTCATTCTCTCCTTTATCCTCCTGGCCACCTCTGTCTCCTTCCTCCCTCTTCTCTTCTCTGTATAACTTCATGAACATCTCTGAGTGGTCCAGTTGTGGAGTGCACATAAGGAAGTGATTACTGGCTAGCCCACTCTCTCCTCTACTGATTCCACCTCGTCTCATTCGGGTCACGTCTAACTCCCTCCTCCCTCTTCTCTTCTCCATGTAATGCTGTGAACCTCTCTGGGTGACCCTCACAGTGGAGAAACTTTTCATCTTTAACCTAGATATTTTATAAATGGTGCTGTATAGAAGGAGAAGTTTTGAGACTACTGTAAAAATAAGACCGATAACTGGAAGCAGGAGGCTAAATTCCAAACCCTGACTCCAGGGAACATTAATAGACAGAAGCTCATCAAATGCCTCCATACCTACACTGAAACCAAGCACCACACAAGGGCCAACAAGTTCCAGGGCAAGACATACCAAGCAAATTCTCCAGCAACACAGGAACACAGCCCTAAGCTCCAATATACAGGCTGCCCAAAGTCACCCCAAAACCATAGACATCTCATAACTCATTACTCGACACTTCATTGCACTCCAGAGAGAATACATCAAGCTCCATCTACCAGAACACCAACACAAGCTTCCCTAACCAAGAAACCTTGACAAGCCACCTGTACAAACCCACACACAGTGAGGAAACGCCACAATAAAGAGAACTCCACAAACAGCCGGAATACAGTAAGGACACCCAAACTCAGCAATATAAACAAGATAAAGACACAGAGGAATACCCAGCAGGTAAAGGAACAGGATAACTGCCCACCAAACCAAACAAAAGAGGAAGAGATAGAGAATCTACCTGATAAAGAATTCCAAATACTGATAGTGAAAATGACACAAAATCTTGACATCAAAATGGAATCACAGATAAATAGCCTGGAGACAAGGATTGAAAAGATGCAAGAAAGGTTTAACAAGGACCTAGAAGAAATAAAAAAGAGTCAATATATAACGAATAATGCAATAAATGAGGTCAAAAACACTCTGGAGGCAAGAAATAGTAGAATAACAGAGGCAGAAGATAGAATTAGTGAATTAGAAGATAGAATGGTAGAAATAAATGAATCAGAGGAGAAAAAAGAAAGATGAATTAAAAGAAATGAGGACAATCTCAGAGACCTCCCGGACAATATTAAACGCTACAACATTCGAATCATAGGAGTCCCAGAAGAAGAAAAAAAAAAAAAAGAAAGACCATGAGAAAATACTTGAGGAGATAATAGTTGAAAACTTCCCTAAAATGGGGAAGGAAATAATCACTCAAGTCCAAGAAACCTAGAGAGTCCCAAACAGGATAAACCCAAGACGAAGCACCCCAAGACACATATTAATCAAATTAACAAAGATCAAACACAAAGAATAAATATTGAAAGCAGCAAGGGAAAAACAACAAATAACACACAAGGGGATTCCCATCACGATAACAGCTGATCTTTCAATAGAAACTCTCCAAGCCAGGAGGGAATGGCAAGACATACTTAAAGTGATGAAAGAAAATAACCTACAGCCCAGATTACTCTACCCAGCAAAGATGTCTTTAAATATGAAGGAGAAATCAAAAGGTTTACAAACAAGCAAAAGCTGAGAGAATTCAGCACCACCAAACCAGCTCTCCAACAAATACTAAAGGACATTCTCTAGACTGGAAACACAAAAAGGGTGTATAGATTCGAATTCAAAACAATAGAGTAAATGGGATCATACTTATCAATAATTACCTTAAATGTAAAAAGGTTGAATGCCCCAACCAAAAGACAAAGACTGGCCGAATGGATACAAAAATAAGACCCCTACATATGTTGTCTACAAGAGACCCACCTCAAAACAGGGGACACATACAGACTGAAAGTGAAGGGCTGGAAAAAGATTTTCCATGCAAATAGGGACCAAAAGAAAGCTGGAGTACCAATACTCAGATAAAATAGACTTTAAAACAAAGGCTGTGAAAAGAGACAAAAAGGTCACTACATAATGATCAAAGGATCAATCCAAGCAAAAGATATAACAATTATAAATATATATGCACCCAACATAGGAGCACCACAATATGTAAGACAAATACTAACAAGTATGAAAGGAGAAATTAACAATAACACAATAATAGTGGGAGACTTTAATACCCCACTCACACCAATGGATAGATCAACTAAACAGAAAATTAACAAGGAAACACAAACCTTAAACCATACAATAGACCAGTTAGTCCTAATTGATATCTACAGAACGTTTCATCCCAAAACAAAGAATTTCACTTTTTTCTCAAGCACGCACGGAACCTTCTCCAGGATAAATCACATCCTGGGCCATAAATCTAGCCTTGGTAAATTCAGAAAAATTGAAATTATTTCAAACATCTTTTTTGACCACATTGCAGCAAGATTAGATCTCAATTACAGGAGGAAAAGTATTAAAAATTCCAACATATGGAGGCTGAACAACCAATAAATCACAGAAGAAATCAAAAAAGAAACCAAAATTTGCATAGAAATGAATGAAAATGAAAACACATCAACCCCAAACCTGTGGGACACTGTAAAAGCAGTCCTAAGGGGAAAGTTCATAGCAATACAGGCATACCTCAAGAAACAAGAAAAAAGTCAAATAAATAATCCAACTCTACACCTAATGCAACTAGAAAAGGAAGAAATGAAGAATCCCAGGGTTAGTAGAAGGAAAGAAATCTTAAAAATTAGGGCAGAAATAAATGCAAAAGAAACAAAAGAGACCATAGCAAAAATCAACAAAGCCAAAAGCTGGTTCTTTGAAAGGATAAATAAAATTGACAAACCATTAGCCAGACTCATCAAGAAACAAGGGAGAAAAATCAAATCAATAAAATTAGAAATGAAAATGGAGAGATCACAACAGATAACACAGAAATACAAAGGATCATAAGAGACTACTGCTGCTGCTGCTGTTAAGTTGCTTCAGTCGTGTCCGACTCTGTGCGACCCCATAGACGGCAGCCCACCAGGCTCCTCTGTCCCTGGGATTCTCCAGGCAAGAATACTGGAGTGGGTTGCCATTTCCTTCTCCAATGCATGAAAGTAAAAAGTGAAAGTGAAGTCGCTTAGTCGTGTCCGACTCTTAGCGACCCCATGGATGAGCCTACCAGGCTCCTCCGTCCATGGGATTTTCCAGGCAAGAGTACTGGGGTGGGGTGCCATTGCCTTCCCCGACTATCAGCAACTATATGGCAATAAAATGGACAATGTGGAAGAAACGGACAAATTCTTAGAAAAGTACAACTTTCCAAAACTGGACCAGGAAGAAATGGAAAATCTTAACAGACTCATCACAAGCACAGAAATTGAAACTGTAATCAGAAATCTTCCAGCAAACAAAAGCCCAGGTCCAGATGGCTTCACAGCTGAATTCTACCAAAAATTTAGAGAAGAACTAACACCTATCCTACTCAAACTCTTCCAGAAAATTGCAGAGAAAGGTAAACTTCCAAACTCATTCTATGAGGCCAACATCACCCTAATACCAAAACCTGACAAAGATGTCACCAAAAAAGAAAATTACAGGCCAATATCACTGATGAACATAGATTCAAAAATCCTTAACAAAATTCTAGCAATCAGAATTCAACAACACATTAAAAAGATCATACACCATGACCAAGTGGGCTTTATCCCAGGGATGCAAGGATTCTTCAGTATCCACACATCAATCAGTGTAATACACCACATTAACAAATTGAAAAATAAAAGCCATATGAGTATCTCAATAGATGCAGAGAAAGCCTTTAAGAAGATTCAACATCCATTTATTGATAAAAACTCTCCAGAAAGCAGGAATAGAAGGAACATACCTCAACATAATAAAAGCTATATACGACAAATCCACCGCAAACATTATCCTCAATGGTGAAAAACTGAAAGCATTTCCCCTAAAGTCAAGAACAAGATAAGGATGCCCACTTTCACCATTACTATTTAACATAGTTTTGGAAGTTTTGGCCACAGCAATCAGAGCAGAAAAAGAAATAAAAGGAATCCAAATTGGAAAAGAAGAAGTAAAACTATCACTGTTTGCAGATGGCATTATCCCCTACTTAGAAAACCCTAAAGACTCCACCAGAAAATTACTAGAACTAATCAATGAATATAGTAAAGTTGCAGGATATAAAATCAACACACAGAAATCCCTTGCATTCCTGTACACTAATAACGAGAAAATAGAAAGAGAAATTAAGGAAACAATTCCATTTACCATTGCAATGAAAAGAATAAAATACTTAGGAATATATCTACCTAAAGAAACTAAAGACCTATATATAGAAAACTATAAAACACTGGTGAAAGAAATCAAAGAGGACACTAATAGATGGAGATATATACCATGCTTATGGATTGGCAGAATCAATATAGTGAAAATTGAGTATACTACCCAAAGCAATTTATAGATTCAATGCAATCCCTATTATGCTACCAACGGTATTCTTCACAGAGCTAGAACAAATAATTTCACAATTTGTATGGAAATACAAAAAACCTCAAATAGCCAAAACAATCTTCAGAAAGAAGAATGGAACTGTAGGAATCAACCTGCCTGACTTCAGGCTCTACTACAAGGCCACAGTCTTCAAGACAGTATGGTACTGGCACAAAAACAGAAATATAGATCAATGGAACAAAATAGAAAGCCCAAAGATAAATCCACGCACATATGGACAACATATCTTTGACAAAGGAGACAAGAATATACAATGGATTAAAGACAATCTCTTTAACAAGTGGTGCTGGGAAAAACTGGTCAGCCACTTGTAAAAGAAGGAAACTAGAGCACTTTCTAACACCATACACAAAAATAAACTCAAAATGGATTAAAGATCTAAATGTAAGACCAGAAACTATAAAACTCCTAGAGGAGAACATAGGCAAAACACTCCGACATATATCACAGCAGGATCCTCTATGATTCACCTCCCAGAATATTGGAAATAAAATCAAAAATAAACAAATGAAACCTAATTAAACTTAAGAGCTTCTTCACAACAAAAGAAACTCTAAGGAAGGTGAAAAGACAGCATTCAGAATGGGAGAAAATAATAGCAAATGAAGCAACAGACAAACAACTGATCTCAAAAATATACGAGCAACTCCTACAGCTCAATTCCAGAAAAATAAGTGACCCAATAAATAAACGGGCCAAAGAACTAAATATACATTTCTCCAAAGAAGACAGATGGTTAAAAACACATGAAAAGATGTTCAACATCATTCATTATCAGAGAAATGCAAATCAAAACCACTATGAGGTACCATTTCACATCAGTCAGAATGGCTGCGATCCAAAAGTCTACAAGCAATAAATGCTGGAGAGGGTGTGGAGAAAAGGGAACCCTCTTTCACTGTTGGTGGGAATGCAAACTAGTACAGCCACTATGGAGAACAGTGTGGAGATTCCTTAAAAGACTGGGAATAAAACTGCCTTATGAGCCAGCAACCCCACTGCTGGGCATACACACTGAGGAAACCAGAATTGAAAGACACATGTACCCCAATGTTCATCGCAGCACTGTTTATAATAGCCAAGACATGGAAGCAACCTAGATGTCCATCATCAGATGAACGGATAAGAAAGCTGTGGTACGTATACACAATGGAGTATTACTCAGCCATTAAAAAGAATACATTTGAATCAGTTCTAATGAGGTGGATGGAACTAGAGCCTATTATACAGAGTGAAGTAAGCCAGAAAAAAACACCAATACAGTATATTAATGCATATATATGGAATTTAGAAAGATGGTAAAAATAACCCTGTATATGAGACAGCATAAGAGACAGTGACATATAGAACAGTCTTTTGGACTCTGGGACAGGGAGAGGGTGGGATGATTTGGGAGAATGGCATTGAAATATGTATAATATCATATATAAAACGAGTCGCCAGTCCAGGTTCGATGCAGGATACTGGATGCTTGGGGCTGGTGCACTGGGACAACCCAGAGGGATGGTATGAGGAAGGAGGAGGGAGGAGGGTTCATGATGGGGAGCACATGTATACCTGTGTCAGAATAATTTTGATATATGGCAAAACTAATACAATATTGTAAATTTGAATAAAATTAAATTTAAAAAAAAAAAAGAAATGAGTTAGAAATGATTCCCTTTAGGATGGAGTGGTTGGGTCTCCTTGCTGTCCAAAGGCCTCTCAAGAGTCTTCTCCAACACCACAGTTCAAAAGCATCAATTCTTTGGTTCTCAGCTTTCTTTATAGTCCAACTCGCACATCCATACATGACTACTGGAAAAACAATAGCCTTGACTAGATAGACCTTTGTTGGCAGAGTAATATCTCTCTCTGCTTTTTAATATGGTGTCTAGGTTGATCATAACTTTTCTTCCAAAGAGTAAGCATCTTTTAATTTCATGGCTGCAAACACCACCTGTAGTGATTTTGGAGCTCCCAAAATAAAGTCTGCCACTGTTTCCACTGTTTCTCCATCTATTTGTCATGAAATGATTGCATGGAGCGGCAAGTGGCCAAGAAGAGATACCCCACATCCAAGGTCAGGAGTGACAGCTGCACTTCATTGGACACTCTGTGTAGAGATACCCCACATCCAAGGGCAGAGAAACCCCAGTAAGGTGGTAGGCACTGGAGTGGCTGTGAGGAGATACCCATGTACAAGGGCAAAGGAGAAGCCCCAGAAAGATGGTAGGAGGGGCGTATTCACATTTAGATTTAAACCCCATTCCTTCTGGAGATGCTTAAAGGCTGAAACAAACCTTGTGCACACCAGGGCCCAGGCAACCCACAGAGACAGAACTGTGTTTGAGCATCTCCTGTGGAAATATAGGTTGTCAGTGGTCTGCTGCAGGGACAGAGGCTCTGAGTTCAGCAGACTAGGGTATGGCATAAACCCTCTTGTAGGAGGTTGACATTAACCCCACAGTAGACCTGCCAGTTAGAACTGGATGTGGGACAACAGACTGGTTCCAAATAGAAAAAGGAGTACGTCAAGGCTGTATATTGTCACCCTGATTATTTAACTTATATGCAGAGTACATCATGAGAAATGCTGGGCTGGAAGAAGCATAAGCTGGAATCAAGATTGCCAGGAGAAATATCAATAACCTCAGATATGCAGATGACACCAACCTTAGAGCAGAAAGTGAAGAGGAACTAAAAAGCCTCTTGATGAAAGTGAAAGAGAAGAGTGAAAAAGTTGGCTTAAAGCTCAACATTCAGAAAACTAAGATCATGGTATCTGTTCCCATCACTTCATGGCAAATATATGGGGAAACAGTGGAAACAGTGTCAGACTTTATTTTTTGAGGCTCCAAAATCACTGCAGATTGTGATTGCAGCCATGAAACTAAAAGATGCTTACTCCTTGGAAGGAAAGTTATGATCAACCTAGATAGCATATTCAAAAGCAGAGACATTACTTTACCAATAAAGGTCCATCTAGTCAAGGCTATGGTATTTCCAGTGGTCATGTATGGAAGTGAAAGTAGGACTGCAAAGAAATCTGAGCACCAAAGAATTGATGCTTTTGAACTGTGGTGTCGGAGAAGACTCTTGAGAGTCCGTTGGACTGCAAGGAGATCCAACCAGTCCATTCTAAAGGACACCAGTCCTGGGTGTTCTTTGGAAGGACTGATGCTAAAGCTGAAACTCCAATACTTTGGCCTTCTCATGCGAAGAGTTAACTCATTGGAAAAGACTCTGATGCTCGGAGGGATTGGGGGCAGGAGAAGAGGATGACAGATGATGAGAAGGCTGGATGGCGTCATGGACTCGATGGACATGAGTTTGGGTGACCTCCGGGAGTTGGTGATGGACAGGGAGGCCTGGCGTGCTGCAGTTCATGGGGTCGCAAAGAGTCGGACACGACTGAGCGTCTGAACTGAACTAAACTGAAAGCTGCCAGAACTTACACAAGACTGGGAAATAGACTCTTAGAGGGTACAACAGAACCTTGTGCACCAGGACCCAGAAGAAAGGAGCAGTGACCCCACAGAAGACTGCCCTGGACTTGCTTGTAGGTATCTTGGAGTCTCTGGTGGAGGCATGGGTCGATGGTGGCCTGCTGCTGGTTTGGGGGCAGAATGTAGCAGTACATGCATAGGATCTTTTGAGGAAGGTCACCATTATCTTCTAATGGGCTTCTCTGGTCGCTCAGAGGTTAAAGCATCTGTCTGCAGTGCGGGAGACCTGGGTTTGATCCCTGGGTCAGGAAGATCCCCTGGAGAAGGAAATTGTAACCCATTCCAGTATTCTTGCCTGGAGAATCCCATGGACAGAGAAGACTAGTAAGCTGCAGTCCACAGGGTCGCAAAGAGTCGGACATGACTGAGTGACTTCACCTTCACCATTATCTTCATTACCTCCACCATAGTTTGGTCCAAAGTAAATGGCAGGGATGGAACAAAGCTCCACCCATCAAAGAAAATTGGATTAACGATTTACTGAGCATGGCCTAGCCAATCAGAACAAGACCTAGTTCCCCCCTCAGTCAGTCTCTCCCACCGGGAAGCTTCCATAAGCCTCTTGTCCTTCTCCATCAGAGGGCAGACAGACTTAAAACCACAATCACAGAAAACTAACCAGTCTAATCAGATGGACCACAGCCATGTCTAACTCAATAAAACTATGAGCCATGCCTTGTAGGGCCACCCAAGACAGACGGGTCATGGTGGAGAGTTCTGACAGAATGTGGTCCACTGGAGAAGGGTATGACAAACCACTTCAATATTTTTGCCCATGAACAGTATGAAAAGTACTATCTTCAGAGATCAGATCAGATCAGTCGCTCAGTTGTGTCCGACTCTTTGGGACCCCATGAACTGCAGCACGCCAGGCCTCCCTGTCCATCACCAACTCCTGGAGGTCACTCAGACTCATATTCATCGAGTCAGTGATGCCATCCAGCCATCTCATCCTCTGTCGTCCCCTTCTCCTCCTGCCCCCAATCCCTCCCAGCATCAGAGTCTTCTCCAGTGAGTCAACTCTTCACATGAGGTGGCCAAAATACTGGAGTTTCAGCTTTAGCATCAGTCCTTCCAAAGAAATCCCACGGTTGATCTCCTTCAGAATGGACTGGTTGGATCTCCTTGCAGTCCAAGGGACTCTCAAGAGTCTTCTCCAACACCACAGTTCAAAAGCATCAAGTCTTCGGTGCTCAGCCTTCTTCACAGTCCAGCTCTCACATCCATACATGACCACAGGAAAGACCATAGCCTTGACTAGGCGAACCTTTGTTGGCAAAGTGATGTCTCTGCTTTTGAATATGATATTTAGGTTGGTCATAACTTTCCTTCCAAGGAGTAAGCGTCTTTTAATTTCATGGCTACAGTCACCATCTGCAGTGATTTTGGAGCCCGGAAAAACAAAGTCTGACACTGTTTCCACTGTTTCTCCATCTATTTCCCATGTAGTGATGGGACCAGATGCCATGATCTTCATTTTCTGAATGTTGAGCTTTAAGCCAACCTTTTCACTCTCCACTTTCACTTTCATCAAGAGGCTTTTGAGTTCCTCTTCACTTTCTGCCATAAGGGTGGTGTCATCCGCATATCTGAGGTTATTGATATTTCTCCCAGCAATCTTGATTCCAACTTGTGTTTCTTCCAGTCCAGCATTTCTCATGATGTACTCTGCATATAAGTTAAACAAACATGGTGACAATATACAGCCTTGATGTACTCCTTTTCCTATTTGGAACCAGTCTGTTGTTCCATGACCAGTTCTAACTGTTGCTTCCTGACCTGCATACAGATTTCTCAAGAGGCAGATCGGGTGGTCTGGTATTCCCATCTCTGTCAGAATTTTCCACAGTTTATTGTGATCTACACAGTCAAAGGCTTTGGCATAGTCAATTAAGCAGAAATAGATGTTTTTTTCTGGAACTCTCTTGCTTTTTTGATGATCCAGCGGATGTTGGCAATTTGATCTCTGGTTCCTCTGCCTTTTCTAAATCCCGCTTGAACATCAGGAAGTTCACGGTTCACATATTGCTGAAGCCTGGCTTGGAGAATATTGAGCCTTACTTTACTAGCGTGTGAGATGAGTGCAATTTTGCGGTAGTTTAAGCACTGTTTGGCATTGCCTTTCTTTGGGATTGGGATGAAAACTGACCTTTTCCAATCTTGTGGCCACTGCTGAGTACTATCTTAGATTTATTTAATTACGTTTTGTTTGAATAGTATACTTGCAAATGCTGTTTATCTAGTTTGCTATATATTCTTTTTCACATTTTCTTAATGACTAAGACTTTAAAAAATTACCATCATCAAAAGCAAGCTCAGTTGCCAAAACAAGTAAAAGGAAGAATTGAGATCGGCCATAATTTTTTATCTACAGAGTGTTTCCCAGGTGGCCCAGTGATAAAGAATCTGCCTGCCACTGTAGGAAATGCAGGAGACACAAGTTTGATGCCTGGGTTAGAAAGATTCCCTGGAGTAGGAAATGGCAACCCACTCCGGTATTCTTGCCCTGAGAATTCCTTGGACAGAGGAGCCTGGTGGCCTATAGTCCAGAAGGCCACAAAGAGATGCACATGACTGAGCACACACATACACATAGATACTCTTACAAATATTTTCATAAGAACCTCCTCAAACCTCTTCTTCCATTCATAAATTTTTAAAATATAGCTTCCAGTCTTGGGGTATAGAATTCCAAGTTGTTGTTGTTGTTGTTGTTTGATATGGCAGCTTCAGATGCAAAAGAGGTGCTTTTCCTTCTGTTTCAGAGGCATGAACAATGAAAGATAAATAAAGGATTTCACCTAATGTGGAACTCACTCATCTGAATGGCAGTTTATTTAGGACAATGTTATCATTCCACAATAACAGAGTCATTTGCCATTAAGAATGTTATAAGATTTTGTTTAGTATATCTTATTTCATAAATATTTTTTAAATCTAAGTTACAGTAGCTTGAAGTATTAACCTACATGGTTTAGCAAGTATGAGCACACATTGGTAATTTGTAAAGTACAACTTTTAAGGGCATAAAGGATTCCAGGTTTTGGAGAAAGAACATAGTTTATAATAAAGTTTCAAATTACTTTTGCCAAGAAAAATTGAAGCAACTTTTGATTAATTAAGTTATCATCACATGAGGAATGGTTTAGTTAAAGGTCATGTAATTTACTCTCTATTTTCAACTTATGATATGACACTTTGAGGCAAATTCATATAGTTGTGAGTGATAACATATTGGGAAATCATGTAGCAATATTATCTTATTATGCTCCTAGGCATTTATTATCTTCTTTAAACATGTTCTACCATATTTTATTACTTAAATAAAATTTTTAACTACATTAAAAGGTAAAACAAGAGTAAAGTTACATTTTAAAATTATGAATATTATTTTGTAAGTGCATTCATATAAATTTAGAAATAATATTTTTATTTTCTTCATTTCAATAAATTACTGGGTTTGTTTTTTACTAGAATACTTTTTTCCAATTTTTTATTTGTAAGATTTACCTTTTAACCTTCTACAACTATACAGTTTAGAAATATTAAATACATTTGTAATGTGTGCAATCATTACCACTATCCATTTCCAATATGTTTCATTTTGTAAAACTGAAATTCTATGCCTGTTAAAAAATAATTGTATTTATATATTTTCCTCTTTCCCCATTTCCCCTGAGAACCATCATCTGCTTTCTGTTTCTGATACTGATTTCACAATGTATATCCATATTGTAGTATATTTCAAAATTTCCATCCTTTTAAGGCTGAATTATATTTCTTTCATGTATATGCCACATCTTGATTATGCATTTCTCCAACTATAAATATTTGTGTTGCTTCTATGTTTTAGCAGTTGTGAACACTGCTGCTATAACCATGGGTGTGCAAATATCTCTTTAAGACCCCTTCCAATTCTTTTGAGTATATACGTAGACATAGAATTCCTGTATCATATGGGAATTCTATTGTTAATCTTTCAGGGAACTGCTGCCCTGTTTTCCAAAATAACAATAATATTTAACTTTCCTTCCAGTAGTGCACAGGATTTCAGTTTTTCTACACCCTCACCAACACTTATTGTTCTCTGTTCTCTTGATAGGAACCATTCTCATGCATGTGAGGTGACATCTCATTGTAGTTTTAATTTTCATTTCCCTAATTATTAGTATTGTTGAACATCTTTTAATGTTCTTATTGACCATTGTATAATATATCTTTTTTGAAAAATGTCTATTCAAATCTTTTGACTATTTTCTAATTGGATTGTTTTTATTGTTTTTGAATTTCAGCCTTCTGTATATAATTTAAATATTAATCCTTTATCAGATATGAAATTTGCAGACTTTTTCTCCCTTTGTATGGATTATCTTTTTACTCTATGGAGAGTGTCTTTTGATGGATACATTTAAAAATTCTCATGAAGTCCCTTTTGTCTATTTTTTTCTTTTACCACCTTGTGCCTTTGGTGTCATATCCAATAAATCACTGTCAAATCCAGTGTTGTGAGGATTTTATTATATGTTTCTTCTAAGAACTTAATTGTTTTAGATCCTGCATTTAGGTCTTTGATTTTTTAATTAATTTTGAATTCTTGTGTATGGTAATGCTAAGTAATTTCCATTTCAAAAATATAGCTGAGTGAGATTCATTCCAAGTGAATTACTTTATTTTAAGGACATTTGCTTGGATTACGGAGAAGGCAGTGGCACCCCATTCCAGTACTCTTGCCTGGAAAATCCCATGGATGGGAGAGCCTGGTGGGCTGCAGTCCATGGGGTCGCTAAGAGTCAGACATGACTGAGCGACTTCACTTTCACTTTTCACTTTCATGCATTGGAGAAGGAAATGGCAACCCACTCCAGTGTTCTTGCCTGGAGAATCCCAGGGACGAGGGAGCCTGGTGGGCTGCCATCTATGGGTCACACATAGTCGGACACGACTGAAGCGACTTAGCAGCAGCAGCTTTGATTACATTTTTGGACTCCAAACTATTCACATAAAGAATGTAGTCTAGTCAATATTATTTCTTATCTTTGAGTAATACTGAAAAATAGGGAAAAGGGTAAAAGGTAGTTTTTTTTGTAATTCTGTATTAGAATTTTATATAGACTGGGAAGGAATTATGTCATTTAAAAAGGCTCCTTCAGTGTTGGGAGTCACCTATTTAGAATATTGAAAGTCAGTATTAAAATACATGTTCATTGTAGCAGCAACTATCAGAAATAATAAAATTTGAATAAATATGTATATTAACTTACGAGAGGAAAACTGATTTTGGCCTTTGGGGAATGAGTTAGACAAATAACATTTGTACAAAAGAGTAGGTTTATTTAGGAGACAAGCCCTAGATATATGGGATGTAGTAATAAAAAGATATTCAAAAGAATCAAAGTATTTAAAAGAAAAAAGAAATGAAACAACACCAATTTTCATATTTCCACTTGAAGATAGAAATGATGAAAAGCTATACTGAAATAAATATATAAATGTTTATATATATGTTTAACAAGATTTATATCTTTCTAGTGCTGTTTCAGTCATATCTGACTCTTTGTACCCCCGTGAACTATAGCCCACCAGATAATAATATCTAAAAGATATAATAACGATACCAATAATATCCACTAATATTGCAGTAATGATACCAATGACATCTTTTAGATATCATTATTTCAGAGATTAAAAACTAGCTGTTAATCTGGTTGGTATCATTATTTGGTTGGTATCATTATTTAATTGGTTAACGTGATTTTTATCATTATTTTAGAGATCAAAATCTGATGCTTTAATTTTACATATTTTCATTGTTGAACCAAGAGCATTATTGATAATTGATAAAAGTGACAACTTTAATGATTTATGTTTACAGTTAATGTAAAAGTAGATACTTAAATTTTTTATTAATATATTTAGGGATTTTAATTATAGGATAAAAAAATCAATAAACATATTCAAGACTTCAAAGAACCTCAACTATCAATTTCAGACACATCAACGTAATAGTGTTACTGTAATTAACTCTTCTGTTTTTATATAGTGCTTTTAAAAAATGTAGTATAAAACAATTTCCAAAAGTTTGATTTTTTTTTTTTTTTTTTAAACTCTGTGCCTTCTGACATGTGATTCTTGAATAAACACTGTGTCTGCATAGCTTTCTTTTAGGTAAGGTTATATCTAGCCATTCCACTTTGTAGCCTTCTAGATTTCTACCATACATTTGACATGCTGAAAATTATTTTATAAAATGGTATTTTGCCATGAGAGGAAACCAGGAGACTTTAGACTCTAAAATTGTTATTACTCAAATATAATGTGTATTTTTACACATATAAACAGAGACACATTTATTCAGGGTGATAAGGGTCCTCTATTTACAGCATGTTACTTCCAAAGTCACCCTGATCATTAACATCCTGTTTGTAAAATAAGAGAGAACATAGATAATGATTTGTTAGAAATTGGCACTGAGGGAAATATGTCACTTTTGCCCTCATCTCTTTGGCTATAATATCATTTTTATAATCACTTATCTGCATGGGATACTTGGGTACTTAGGAATATGATCTATCTGCATGTACAGAAAAAGGAAATCAATTGGGATGGGCGAGTATCAATCTCTTATGCCTCCCTTTTTTTTTTTCTTATCTCATACTTCACACTGCAAAATAAACACTGTAATATCTTCTATCATCACTAATAAAATAATAGCAATAATTATAGCAATAAAACACTCTTTAAATCCTCTAATAATATAATACCATTTCTTCACAGAGGTCCTATAGTTTCAATGATATTATTCAAGTTTACAAATGTGAAAATAGAAGAAATGATAGGAAGGTAAATTGCCAAATGTTAACAAAACTATTACTGCAGGAAATTTGAGTCAAGATTATTTATTTTCAGCATATATAAACTAATATTCTTTAACACTGTGATTTGGGGGAAAGTTAGGTTTAAACTTTCTGAATCAGTTTTCTTATCTTCAGTTCAGTCGCTCAGTCGTGTCTGACTCTTTGCGACCCCATGAATCTCAGCACGCCAGGCCTCCTTGTCCATCACCAACTCCTGGAGTTCAATCAGACTCACATCCATCGAGTCAGTGATGCCATCCAGCCATCTCATCCTCTGTCGTCCCCTTCTCCTCATGCTACCAATCCCTCCCAGCATCAGAGTCTTTTCCAACGTGTCAACTCTTTGCATGAGGTGGCCAAAGTACTGGAGTTTCAGCTTTAGCATCGTTCCTTCCAAAGAAATCCCAGGGCTGATCTCCTTATAATGTGGAAAATATATATATTTTAGAGTTAGTGAATATGTATATTAGGCAGTGCCTGGAAATGGGAAAACTAGTTTTTAATGCAGAGTATCAATCACAATTTTAACCACAATGACATTCTTGCTTTCACTTTCTTCTGTTCTAGAATTAACTGTGATACTCTTTGTATCATAACTATTGACACTCAACTTTCAATGTTATAACTCCATAACTTCATGTTATATGCATGAAATACTTTTAAAACATAGTGTTTTAAGGTGTGTAACTAAAGATAATATAGTAAATTTTGAGAGATTATCATTTAATAATGCTTACAAATGAGATAAAAAGACTTGCTCTCCTTCTCTTAGTTAGCTGTATTCCCATCCTGAAGAGGATGAAAACTTGAATTGATATTAAGGATAAGGAATAATTTTAGCAGAAATGAACCTTGCTCATCATCTATATGAAGCAAAATGTCTATATGAAGCAAAATGTCTTAAAAGAAATAAGAAAGAAGAGCTTAGTAAAAGTTTTGTGAAGTGTTCATAAAGACAGATCTTTTATTTAGATCTCTTCATAAAACATTTAATTGGTTCCAACTGCTCTTCTGGTAAGGATTTAAATCTTTAATATGGTTCTATGTCTTATTTCATTTAGACTCTATCTACCTCTAGACTATTATTACTCATTAGTTTCACTTATTTCCCATGTTCTAGTCATGAAATTACTTTTACCTTTCTAAGCTCATTTCTGTGTAAGATATTTGTACAAAGTTGGTGAAAAGTAATCTCACATGAGTATCTTCCTTAATACTCAAAGGCCATTTTGAGTATTTAGCTCAAATGCCATTTTGTCAAAAAAAAACCTTGCTTTATTTATCAGATTACATTAATGCATGTCATTGTGTCTAACATTTGTCTCTGATTCTACACTTTAGCACTTACCAGAATAGGAAATTATGTATTTATATATGACTATCAGGGGAAGGCAATGGCACCCCACCCCAGTACTTTTGCCTGGAAAATCCCATGGACGGAGAAGCCTGGTAGGCTCCAGTCCATGGGGTCGCTAAGAGTCTGACACAACTGAGCGACTTCACTTTCACTTTTCACTTTCATGCATTGGAGAAGGAAATGGCAACCCACTCCAGTGTTCTTGCCTGGAGAATCCCAGGGACAGGGGAGCCTGATGGGCTTCCGTCTATGGGGTCGCACAGAGTCGGACATGACTGAAGCGACTTAGCAGCATATGACTATCAATGGCACCCCACTCCAGTACTCTTGCTTGGAAAATCCCATGGACAGAGGAGCCTGTTAGGCTGCAATCCATGGAGTCGCTAAGAGTCGGACACGACTGAGCGACCTCACTTTGACTTTTCACTTTGATGCATTGGAGAAGGAAATGGCAACCCACGCCAGTGTTCTTGCCTGGAGAATCCCAGGGACGGGGGAGCCTAGTGGGCTTCTGTCTATGGGGTCACACAGAGTTGGACACGACTGAAGTGACTTAACATAGCATAGCATTGAACTAATAATGCCTTTCTCCTATCAGACTTGGGTTTTATGGGAGCAGGGACTGTATGATTTTCTCAGCTTATTCCCAGCTCTTAATGTCCTAAATGGTACATGGCAGAGTTTTGAAAATACTGCTAAGTAAATAGGTGAATCTCAAAAATATTTTTGTAGATTTTACTTTCCTAATAGTTTTCCCCATTGTTTTTCAATGTCTTTTTCCAACAAAATTCACACACACACAAAAACGGCATTGTTTTTTTGTGGTTGTACTTTAGAATACTGTTTACATTGAGTCATGGTGGGGTAACATTTCTTGGAGTTGGGCAATATGATGCAAATTAGTAAGCAGTGTGTAAACTACCAAGAATGTTGTTCAGTCACCCAGTCATGTCAGACTCTTTGTCACCCTGTGGACTGCAACATGCAAGGCCTCCCCGTCCCTCACTGTATCCTTAAGCTTGCCCAAATTCATGTCCATTGCATTGGTGATGCCATCCAGCTATCTCGTCCTCAGACTCCCTCTTCTTCTGCCCACAATGTTTCCCAGCATCAGGGACTTTTCCAGTGAGTTGGCTATTCGTATCAGTCTTTCCAATGACTATTCAGGGTTGACTGCCTTTAAGATTGACTGGTTTGATCTCTTTGCTGCCGAAGGACTCTCAGGAATCTTCTCTAACACTAAAATTTGAAGACATCGGTTCTTTGGTATTCTGCTTTTTTTATGGTCCAGCTCTCACAACCGTACATGACCACTGGGAAGGACATAGCCTTGACTTTACAGACCTTTGTTGGCAGAGTAATATCTCTCCTTTTCAACACACTGTCTAGGTATGTCATAGATTTAGTACCAAGAGGCAATCATCCTATTTCATAGCTGCAGTCACCACCCACAGTGATTTTAGAGCCCAAGAAGAGGAAGTCTGTTACTGCTTTCACCTTTCCCCCCTTCTATTTGCCATGAATTAATGGAGCCAGGTGCGATGATCTTAGGTTTTTTTGTTTGTTTGTTTGTTTGTTTTGATATTTAGCTTTAAGCTGGATTTTTCACTCTCCTCCTTTACCTTCATCAAGAGGTTCTTTAGTTCCTCTTCACTTTCTTGCCCTTTAGAGTGGTATCATCTGCATATCTGAGGCTGTTAATGTTTCTCCTATCTTGATTCCAGCTTATAACTCATTCACCCCAGCATTTTTCATGATGTGCTCAGCATATAAGTTAAATAAACAGGGTGCCATCAGAGAGCCCTTTCTTAATCCTGAAACAATCAGTTTTTCCATACAGGGTTCTAACTGTTGCTTCTTGAACTGCATACAGGCTTCTCAGGAGACAGGTAAGATGGTCTCATATTCATATCTCTTTAAGAGCTTTCCACAGTTTGTTATGATCCACATAGTCAAATATTTCAGCATAGTTGATGAAACCGAGGTAGATGATTTTCTGAAATTCTCTAGCTTTCTCTATGATCCAGCGGGTGTTGTCAATTTGATCTCTGATTCCTCTGCCTTTTATATGAGCCATGCTATGTAAGGCCACCAAAGACAGATGGATAATAGTGAAGAGTTTTAACAAAAAGTGATCCACATAGTATTCTTGCCTTGAGAATCCCATGAACACTATGAAAAGGCAAAATGATAGGATACTGAAAGAGGAACTCCCCAGGTCAGTAGGTGCTAAATATGCTACTGGAAATCAGTGGAGAAATAATTCCAGGAAGAATGAAGGGACGGAGCCAAAGCAAAAACAATAATCATTTGTGGATGTGACTGGTGACTGAAGCAAGGTCCAATGCTGTAAAGAACAATATTGCATAGGAACCTGGAATGGTAGGTCCATAAATCAAGGCAAATTGGACGTGGTCGAACAGGAGATGGCAAGAGTAAATGTTGACATTCTAGGAATCAGTGAACTAAGATGGACTGAAATGGGTGAATTTAACTCAGATGACCATTTTATCTAATACTGCGGGCAGGAATCCCTTAGAAGAAATGGAGTAGCTATCATAGTCAACAAAAGAGTCCGAAATGAAGAGCTTGGATTCAGATCAGATCAGATCAGTCACTCAGTCGTGTCCGAATCTTTGCGACCCCATGAACTGCAGCACGCAAGGCCTCCCTGTCCATCACCAACTCCTGGAGGTCACTCAGACTCACGTCCATCGAGTCAGTGATGCCACCCAGCCATCTCATCCTCTGTCGTCCACTTCTTCTCCTGCCCCCAATCCCTGCCAGCATCAGAGTCTTCTCCAATGAGTCAACTCTTTGCATGAGGTGGCCAAAGTACTGGAATTTCAGCTTTAGCATCATTCCTTCCAAAGAAATCCCAGGGCTGATCTCCTTCAGAATGGACTGGTTGGATCTCCTTGCAGTCCAAGGAACTCTCAAGAGTCTTCTCCAACACCACAGTTCAAAAGCATCAATTCTTTGGCACTCAGCCTTCTTCACAGTCCAGCTCTCACATCCATACATGACCACAGGAAAGACCATAGCCTTGACTAGACTGACCTTTGTTGCCAAAGTAATGTCTCTGCTTTTCAATATGCTATCTAGGTTGGTCATAACTTTCCTTCCAAGGAGTAAGCATCTTTTAATTTCATGGCTGCAGTCACCATCTGCAGTGATTTTGGAACCCAGAAAAGTAAAGTCTGACACTGTTTCCACTGTTTCTCCATCTATTACCCATGTAGTGGTGGGACCAGATGCCATGATCTTCATTTTCTGAATGTTGAGCTTTAAGCTAACTTTTTCACTCTCCACTTTCACTTTCATCAAGAGGCTTTTTAGTTCCTCTTCACTTTCTGCCATAAGGGTGGTGTCATCTGCATATCTGAGGTTATTGATATTTCTCCCGGCAATCTTGATTCCAACTTGTGTTTCTTCCAGTCCAGCATTTCTCATGATGTACTCTGCATATAATTTAAATAAACAGGGTGACAATATACAGCCTTGACGTACTCTTTTTCCTATTTGGAACCAGTCTATTGTTCCATGTCCAGTTCTAACTGTTGCTTCCTGACCTGCATACAGATTTCTCAAGAGGCAGATCAGGTGGTCTGGTATTCCCATCTCTCTCAGAATTTTCCAGAGTTTATTGTGATCTACACAGTCAAAGGCTTTGGCATAGTCAATAAAGCAGAAATAGATGTTTTTTCTGGAACTCTCTTGCTTTTTTGATGATCCAGCGAATGTTTGCAATTTGATCTCTGGTTCCTCTGCCTTTTCTAAAACCAGCTTGAACATCAGGAAGTTCGCGGTTCACATATTGCTGAAGCCAGGCTTGGAGAATTTTGAGCATTACTTTACTAGTGTGTGAGATTAGTGCAATTGTACTTGGATTAAGTCTCAAAAATGACAGAGTGATCTCTGTTCGTTTTCAAGGCAAACCATTCAATATCACAGTAATCCAAGTCTATTCCCCAACCAGTAATGCTGAAGAAACTGAAGTTGAATGGTTCTATGAACACCTACAAGACCTATTAGAACTAACACTCAAAAAAGATGTCCTTTTCATTATAGGGGACAGAAATGCAAAAGTAGGAAGTCAAGAAAGACCTAGAGTAACAGGCAAATTTGGCCTTAGAATACAGAATGAGGCAGAGCAAAGGCTAATAGAGTTTTTCCAGGAGAATGCACTAGTCATAGCAAACACCGTCTTCTAACAACACAAGATAAGACTCTACACATGGACATCAGCAGACTGTCAACACCGAAATCAGATTGATTATATTATTTGCAGCCAAAGATGGAGAAGCTCTATACAGTCAACAAAACCAAACCTGGGAGCTGACTGTAACTCAGACCATGAACTCCTTATTGCCAAATTCAGACTTAAATTGAAGAAAGTGGGGGCAAACCACTAGACCATTCAGGTATGACCTAAATCAAATTCATTATGATTATACAGTGGAAGTGAGAAATAGATTTAAGAGACTATGTTTGATAGAGTGCCTGATGAACTATGGACTGAAGTTAGTGACATTGTACATGAGAGAGGGATCAAGACCATCCCCGTGGAAAAGAAATGCAAAAAAAGCAAAATGGCTGTCTAGGGAGGACTTACAAATAGCTGTGAAAAGAAGAGAAGAAAAAAGCATGGGAGAAAAGGAAAGATATAATCATTTGAATGCAGAGTTCCAAAGAATAGCAAGGACAGATAAAAAAAAAAAAAAAGCCTTAAATTCGGTGATCAATGCAAAGAAATAGAGGAAAACAACAGAATGGGAAAGACTAGAGATCTCTTCAAGAAAATGAGAGATACCAAGGGAACATTTCATGCAAAGATGGGCTCAATAAAGGACAGAAATGCCATGAAACTAATAGAAGCAGAAGATATTAAGAAGAGGTGGCAAGAATACACAGAACTGTACAAAAAAATATCTTCATGACCAAGATAGTCACAACGGTGTGATCATTCACCTAGAGCCAGACATTCTGGAATGTGAAATCAAGTGGGCCTTAGAAAGCATCACTACTAACAAAGCTAGTTGAGGTGAGGGAATTCCAGTTGAGCTATTTCAAATCCTGAAAAATGATGCTGTGAAAGTGCTGCACTCAATAAGCCAGCAAATTTAGAAAACTCAGCAGTGGCTACAGGACTGGAAAAAGCCAGTTTTCATTCCAACCCCAAAGAAAGGCAATGCCAAATAATGCTTAAACTACCGCACAATTGCACTCATCTCACATGCTAGTCAAGTAATGCTCAAAATTCTCCAAACCAGGCTTCAACGATACGTGAACGTCCAGATGTTCAAGCTTATTTTTTAGAAAAGACAGAGGAACCAGAGATAAAATTGTCACCCTCCACTGGATCATTGAAAAAACAAGAGAGTTCCAGATAAACATCTATTTGTGCTTTATTGACTATGCCAAAGTCTTTGACTGTGTGGATCACAATAAACTGGAAAATTCTGAAAGAGATGGGAATACCAGATCACCTGACCTGCCTCTTGAGAAATTTGTATGCAGGTCTGGAAGCAACAGTTAGAAATGGACATGGAACAACAGACTGGTTCCAAATAGGAAAAGGAGTACGTCAAGGCTGTATGTTGTCACCCTGTTTATTTAACTTATATGCAGAGTACATCATGAGAAATGCTGGACTGGAAGAAACACAAGTTGGAATCAAGATTGCTGGGAGAAATATCAATAACCTCAGATATGTAGATGACACCACCCTTATGGCAGAAAGTGAAGAGGAACTAAAAAGCCTCTTGATGAAAGTGAAAGTGGAGAGTGAAAAAGTTAGCTTAAAGCTCAACATTCAGAAAATGAAGATCATGGCATCTGGTCCCATCACTTCATGGGAAATAGATGGGGAAACAGTGGAAACAGTGTCATACTTTATTTTTCTTGGCTCCAGAATCACTGCAGATGGTGACTGTAGCCATGAAATTAAAAGATGCTTATTCCTTGGAAGGAAAGTTATGACCAACCTAGATAGCATATTTAAAAGCAGATAAACTACTTTGTCAACAAAGGTCAGTCTAGTCAAGGCTATTGTTTTTCCAGTGGTCATGTATTGATGTGAGAGTTGGACTGTGAAGTAAGCTGAGTGCCGAAGAATTGATGCTTTTGAACTGTGGTGTTGGAGAAGACTATTAAGAGTCCCTTGGACTGCAAGGAGATCCAATTAATCCATTCCAAAGGAGATCAGTCCTGGGTGTTCTTTGGAAAGAATGATGCTAAAGCTGAAACTCCAGTACTTTGGCCAACTCATGCGAAGAGAGAACTCATTGGAAAAGCCTCTGATGCTGGGAGGGATTGGGGGCAGTAGGAGAAGTGGACAACAGAGGATAAGATGGCTGGATGTCATCACCAACTCGATGGGCGTGAGTTTGAGTGATCTCCGGGAGTTGGTGATGGACAGGGCGGCCTGGTGTGCTGAAATTCTTGGGGTGGCAAAGAGTTGGACACGATTGAGCGACTGAACTGAACTAATCTGAACTGACCCACTAGATGAGGGAATGGCAAATCACCTCAGTATACTTGCTGTGACAACCTCATTATCTGCATAAAAAGACAGAAAGATACGATACCTAAATATAGTACCCTAGGTCGGAAGGTGTCCAATATGCTACTGGGGAAGAGTGGAAGACAACTGCTAATAGCCCCAGAAAAAATGAAGTGACTGGGCCAAAGCGTTAAATACACTCAATTGTGGATGTGTCTGGTGATGAAAGTAAAATCTAATGCTGCAAAAACAGTATTGAATAAGAAACTGGAACATTAGGTCCACGAATCAAGGTAAATTGGATGTGGTCAGGCAAGAGATGGTAAGAATAGACATCAATATCTTAAGACTCAGTGAACTAAAATGCACAGAAATGGGCAAATTTAATTCAGATGACCATTATATCTACTATTGTGGGCAAGAATCCCATAGGAGAAAAGAGTAGCCCTCGTAATCAACAAAAGAGTAATAAATATAAGACTTGGATGCAACCTCAAAAACAACAGAATAATATTGGCTTGTTTCCAAGGCAAGTCATTCAACATCATAGTAATTCTAATCTATGCCCTGCCACCAGTGACAAAGAATCTCAAGTTGATCTGTTCTATGAAGACCTAGAAAATCACCTAGAACTAACACCAAAAAAAAGATGTCCTATTCATCTTTGATTGGAATTGGATCTTTGATCCTGTCTTTGATTGGGATTTGAATGCAAAATTAGAAAGTCAAGAGATACTCCTAGGCAAGTTTGGCCTTGGAGTACAAAATGAAGAAGGGCAAAGGCTAATTGAATTCTGCCAAGAGGATGCACTGGTCATAGCAAACATCCCTTTTCAACAACAAAAGAGACAAATTTACACATGGACATCACCAAATGGTCAGTACCAAGTTGATTGCATTCAAACTTTTTTTAAATTACATTCAAAAAAAGAATATTAAATTATAATTTGTATTGACTTGAAAATAGTTAAGATTAAGACAAAGCTATATTAATTACATATTTTCAGAGAATAGGAATTCTAACATGTCAAAACTAATTTTACATAAAATAGAAATATTTAATGGCTAACTCTTCCATTTCCAATGTAATGGTGAAAAAACAATCACATCACCTTGCTTATCACTAGGCTGGCAATTTTTGGAATATGATGCAAGTTATATAAAACACTTAAAAGGTTTACATAATTATAGAATGTGTCTATGCTTCTTCGGCTTCTCTTAAAATCACTTTTGTGGTTATTGGAATGAAAGCCAAGGAGAACTACTGTTTTTTGAGAAGACACAAATAAGAAACAAATCATTTATCAAATCCTCTGGTAGCAAGATTAACAAACATAATTATGTGCCAGATTTTCATCTCTAACCTAAGCCCCAGTGAACATTTACTTTGAAGGAGCCAATAATAAATTCAAAGGGAGGATGGAATCCATAAGGTGAGAAAAAAAGATCAACATCTGGCTCCAAGTCTTCCTGTATGCAAATATCCAACCAATTACACAGACTGAGCAATTGAGAATTGAGTTTACAATCTCATTGCAAATTTTTAAAGAACTCCATACTTCAGTCCTTTCATTTTTGTGTGAGTTAATCTATGTTCATGTTCAAACCTGTCCTCTGAATTCTTCAGAGCTGATTTATTTTTCTAAAGTCATATGTGCCTCAGGCAGCATCCAGCTATCAGGTCTCTGCACACCTAGGAGCTAATTGGTGGAACTGCTTTCCATAAAATATTCATTACAGAAACTATTTTTAAAGTTAATTTCAAAACTATTTCTCTTTTCATTTTAATCTCAAATATTGCCACTGAAATTTTATGTGATATCTTTACCTACAGACAAACCCAAAAGGTATTGCAAGTTATGAACTTCCTTAGAGAAAAGGTAGTGTGACTTGATAGTCAGTGGCTCACTACTCTAGACTGCAGCCTGACTTTATTGAAAGTTGATAGGAGTCACCAATCCCAGAAGACAGTATGATAACTTATAAATTCATTTTCTTGAAAGCACTTTGATGTTTCCATGTATGTTGTGTTCTATTTTATTTAAATCCTTTGATCTTGGAAAAAAACAACAACAACAACAACACATACACACACACAGTTTGATACTACTATACAAAAGAAAAGCAGATCTATTTTCTTTAATTTGGTTTTTATTTATAAGTGATTGCATAATTTTATACTGCTAAAAATATTTCAAAAAATAACATGGAATTTCAGAGATCTTGAAATTTACTCTAAATAATTTCTATCATTCAAGGAAGCAAAGGAAGCATGTCCCCAAATCCTAGCTCTAATAAAATTTACTTAATATTTAATGTTCAATTTTTCAATCAACAGAATAATAGCAGTATAGTATCATAGTGTTAATAAGATAATTAAATTAGATAATAATATATTTTATATTCTTCTAAAATGTAGACTTTCATTAAATATTGACAATTTCAACTTTAGTTTGTTTTCACTGTGAACTTCAGGATTATATGTGGGCCTACATCAGAATAATTTTTCTTTAATAAAATGTCATATTATGAAAGACCTGTTCAATTCTTGTGTAGTCACGGCCATCTATAAATATAAAAATAATTAATGAAATGTAATGTGGATGCATTCTATACAGTTAGTGTCATATATATCATTTAAAGGATTTTGGGATAGAAATCCTTTAAAGCATGCTGTTTTCACAAAAGTAAAATCCTATTTTCAAAGAAAATAGACAAAGAAAAAATATATATGTATGATTAAATTTAATGTGCATAACTAATTGAATGTTGTTCTAATAGGCAACAAAATTTAAGTCTTGAAAATGGATACTTTATGCCACACTGATAATGATATCAACTAATATGTTTTCTGGATACTTTTATGCTGATTATTTCTCTTGTGTCTCAAATGAAAAGAAGATATGGGTGATCAGATCAGATCAGATCAGTCGCTCAGTCGTGTCCGACTCTTTGCGACCCCATGAACTGCAGCACGCCAGGCCTCCCTGTCCATCACCAGCTCTCGGAGGTCACCCAGACTCACATCCATCGAGTCAGTGATGCCATCCAGCCATCTCATCCTCTGTCGTCCCCTTCTCCTCCTGCCCCCAATCCCTCCCAGCATCAGAGACTTCTCCAATGGGTCAACTCTTCGCATGAGGTGGCCAAAGTACTGGAGTTTCAGCTTTAGCATCAGTCCTTCCAAAGAAATCCCAGGGCTGATCTCCTTCATAATGGATAAACAAAATTATAAAATTATTCTGTCTCCAAAGAGATTATAGAACATGAACAAACCAGCTTTCCATAAACTTGCTTCACTTGAACTAAAAATATATAACTTGTGGGTTTATTGACTAACTAATAATTAGAATCAATCACTTGCCTTAAGATATGTAAACTTCATTGTTGGAATGGACATCTTACTGATATTGACATTGCATTTACACTGCATCTCTCATCACTAGCAATATTGCATTTTGGATAATTTCTTACAATTCATTTAATACACACGAATGGATTAATTCATTCACACGTATGGATATGTATTTTTTTATTCAGAAGTTGGACCCAGAGATTTGTTTCTTGGCAGGAACCTGCTTTAAATGTGATTCTCATGCATGTTAAAATAACAGGTTTACTGTTTTAAAAAATGCACTTCTTTCGTATTTATTCATTTGTTTGTATTTTTGCATATCTTAATTCCTCTCATAACTCCTTTAGTCCATCTGAGAATAATTTTACTTAGCCTGAGAACTGGTATTTTGGTAGTGTTATTCTACTGGTGAACAGTTATTTTAGCTTTTATCTGAGGATATCAGTACTTGTTTTGCTGATTGTATAGAGCTTCTCCATCTTGGGCTACAAAGAATATAATTAATCTGATTTCTGTGTTGACCATCTGGTGATGTCCATGTATAGAGTCTTCTCTTGTGTTCTTGGAATAGGGTATTTGCTATGACCAGTGCATTTTCTTGGCAAAACTCTGTTAGTCTTTGCCCTGCTTCATTCCGTATTCCAAGGCCAAATTTGCCTGTTACTCCAGGTGTTTCTTGACTTCTTACTTTTTTATTCCAGTCCCCTATAATGAAAAGGACATCTTTTTTGGGTGTTAGTTCTAAAAGGTCTTGTAGGTCTTCATAGAACCGTTCAAATTCAGCATCTTCAGCGTTACTGGTTGGGGCATAGACTTGGATTACTGAGACATTGTATGGTTTGCCTTGGAAACGAACAGAGATCATTCTGTCGTTTTTGAGATTGCATCCAAGTACTGCATTTCCGACTCTTTTGTTGAACATGCTGGCCACTCCATTTCTTCTGAGGGATTCCTGCTCTCAATAGTAGATATAATGGTCCTCTGAGTTAAATTCATCCATTCCAGTCCATTTTAGTTCGCTAATTCCTAGAATGTCAACATTCACTCTTGCCATCTCTTGTGGCTCAGACCATGGACTCCTTATTGCCAAATTCAGAATGAAATTGAAGAAAGTAGGGAAAACCACTAGATCATTCAGGTATGACCTAAATCAAATCCCTTATGATAATACGTAGAAGTGAGAAGTAGATTTAAGGGCCTAGATCTGATAGATAGAGTGCCTGATGAACTATGGAATGAGGTTTGTGACGTTGTACAGGAGACAGGGATCAAGACCATCCCCATGGAAAAGAAATGCAAAAAAAGCAAAATGGCTGTCTGGGGAGGCCTTGTAAATAGCTGCCAAAAGAAGAGAAGCGAAAAGCAAAGGAGAAAAGGAAAGATATAAACATCTGAATGCACAGTTCCAAAGAAGAGCAAGAAGAGATAAGAAAGACTTCTTCAGCAATCAATGCAGAGAAATAGAGGAAAACAACAGAATGGGAAAGACTAGGGGATCTCTTCAAGAAAATCAGAGATACCAAAGGAACATTTCATGCAAAAATGGGCTCCATAAAGGACAGAAATGGTATGGACCTAACGGAAGCAGAAGATATTAAGAAGAGGTGGCAAGAATACACAGAAGAACTGTACAAAAAAGAGCTTCATGACCCAGATAATCATGATGGTGTGATCACTGACCTAGAGCCAGACATCCTGGAATGTGAAGTCAAGTGGGCCTTAGAAAGCATCACTATGAACAAAGCTAGTGGAGGTGATGGAATTCCAGTGGAGCTATTCCAAATCCTGAAAGATGATGCTGTGAAAGTGCTGCACTCAATATGCCAGCAAATTTGGAAAACTCAGCAGTGGCCACAAGATTGGAAAAGGTCAGTTTTCATCCCAATCCCAAAGAAAGGCAATGCCAAAGAGTGCTCAAACTACCGCACAATTGCACTCATCTCACACGCTAGTAAAGTAATGCTCAAAATTCTCCAAGCCAGGCCTCAGCAATATGTGAACCGTGAACTTCCTGATGTTCAAGCTGGATTTAGAAAAGGCAGAGGAACCAGAGATCAAATTGCCAACAACCGCTGGATCATCGAAAAAGCAAGAGAGTTCCAGAAAAAACATCTATTTCTGCTTTATTGACTACGCCAAAGCCTTTGACTGTGTAGATCACAATAAACTATGGAAAATTCTGAGAGAGATGGGAATACCAGACCACCTGATCTGCCTCTTGAGAAATCTGTATGCAGGTCAAGAAGCAACAGTTAGAACTGGTCATGGAACAACAGACCAGTTCCAAATAGGAAAAGGAGTACGTCAAGGCTGTATATTGTCACCATGTTTATTTAAATTATATGCAGAGTACATCATGAGAAATGCTGCATTGGAAGAAACACAAGCTGCAATCAAGATTGCCAGGAGAAATATCAATAATCTCAGATATGCAGTTCATGGGGTCGCAAAGAGTCGGACATGACTGAGTGACTGATCTGACCTGATCAGTACTTGGGTTTAATTTTGAGGCATGTTTTTCAGATCAGATCAGATCAGTCGCTGAGTCATGTCCGACTCTTTGCGACCCCATGAACTGCAGCACACCGGGCCTCCCTGTCCATAACGAGCTCTCGGAGGTCACTCAGACTCACATCCATCGAGTCAGTGATGCCATCCAGACATCTCATCCTCTGTCGTCCCCTTCTCCTCCTGCCCTCAATCCCTCCAAGCATCAGAGTCTTCTCCAATGAGTCAACTCTTCGCATGAGGTGGCCAAAATACTGGAGTTTCAGGTTTAGCATTATTCCTTCCAAAGAAATCCCAGGGCTGATCCACTTCAGAATGTACTGGTTGGATCTCCTTGCAGTTCAAGGGACTCTCAAGAGTCTTCTCCAACACCACAGTTCTGAAGCATCAATTCTTTGGCGCTCAGCCTTCTTCACAGTCCAGCTCTCACATCTATACATGACCACAAGAAAGAACATAGCCTTGACTAGGCGAACCTTTGTTGGCAAAGCGATGTCCCTGCTTTTGAATATGCTATCTAGGTTGGTCATAACTTTCCTTCCAAGGAGTAAGCATCTGTTAATTTGATGGCTGCCATCACCATCTGCAGTGATTTTGGAGCCCAGAAAAAGTAAGTCTCACACTGTTTCCACTGTTTCTCCATCTATTTCCCATGTAATGATGGGACCAGATGCCATGATCTTCGTTTTCTGAAGGTTGAGCTTTAAGCCAACCTTTTCACTCTCCACTTTCACTTTCATCAAGAGGCTTTTGAGTTCCTCTTCACTTTCTGCCATAAGGATGGTATCATCTGCATATCTGAGATTATTGATATTTCTCCCGGCAATCTTGATTCCAGCTTGTGTTTCTTCCAGTCCAGCATTTCTCATGATGTACTCTGCATATAAGTTAAATAAACATGGTGACAATATACAGCCTTGACATACTCCTTTTCCTATTTGGAACTGGTCTGTTGTTCCATGACCAGTTCTAACTGTTGCTTCCTGACCTGCATACAGATTTCTCATGAGGCAGATCAGGTGGTCTGGTATTCCCATCTCTCTCAGAATTTTCCACAGTTTATTGTGATCTACACAGTCAACGGCTTTGGCGTAGTCAATGAAGCAGAAATAGATGTTTTTCTGGAACTCTTTTGCTTTTTCGATGATCCAGCGGTTGTTGGCAATTTGATCTCTGGTTCCTCTGCCTTTTCTAAATCCAGCTTGAACATCAGGAAGTTCACGGTTCACATATTGCTGAGGCCTGGCTTGGAGAATTTTGAGCATTACTTTACTAGCGTGTGAGATGAGTGCAATTGTGCGGTAGTTTGAGCACTCTTTGGCATTGCCTTTCTTTGGGATTGGGATGAAAACTGACCTTTTCCAATCTTGTGGCCACTGCTGAGTTTTCCAAATTTGCTGGCATATTGAGTGCAGCACTTTCACAGCATCATCTTTCAGGATTTGGAATAGCTCCACTGGAATTCCATCACCTCCACTAGCTTTGTTCATAGTGATGCTTTCTAAGGCCCACTTGACTTCACATTCCAGGATGTCTGGCTCTAGGTCAGTGATCACACCATCATGATTATCTGGGTCGTGAAGCTCTTTTTTGTACAGTTCTTCTGTGTATTCTTGCCACCTCTTCTTAATATCTTCTGCTTCCGTTAGGTCCATACCATTTCTGTCCTTTATGGAGCCCATTTTTGCATGAAATGTTCCTTTGGTATCTCTGATTTTCTTGAATAGATCCTTAGTCTTTCCCATTCTGTTGTTTTCCTCTATTTCTGTGCATTGATCGCTGAAGAAGGCTTTCTTATTTCTTCTTGCTCTTCTTTGGAACTCTGCATTCAGATGTTTATATCTTTCCTTTTCTCCTTTGCTTTTCACTTCTCTTCTTTTGGCAGCTATTTACAAGGCCTCCCCAGACAGCCATTTTGCTTTTTTGCATTTCTTTTCCATGGGGATTGTCTTGATCCCTGTCTTCTGTACAATGTCACAAACATCATTCCATAGTTCATCAGGCACTCTATCTATCAGATCTAGGCCTTTAAATCTATTTCTCACTTCCACTGTATAATCATAAGGGATTTGATTTAGGTCATACCTGAATGGTCTAGTGGTTTTCCCTACTTTCTTCAATTTCCGTCTGAATTTGGCAATAAGGAGTTCATGGTCCGAGCCACAGTCAGCTCCTGGTGTTGTTTTTGCTGTTTGTATAGAGCTTCTCCATCTTTGGCTGCAAAGAATATAATCGATCTGATTTCGGTGTTGACCATCTGGTGATGTCCATGTATAGAGTCTTCTCTTGTGTTTTTCGAAGAGGGTATTTGCTATGACCAGTGCATTTTCTTGGCAAAACTCTGTTAGTCTTTTTCCTACTTCATTCCGTATTCCAAGTCCAAATTTGCCTATTAGTCCAGGTGTTTCTTGACTTCCTACTTTTTATTCCAGTCCCCTATAATGAAAAGGACATCTTTTTTGGGTGTTAGTTCTAAAAGGTCTTGTAGGTCTTCATAGAACCGTTCAACTTCAGCCTCTTCAGCGTTACTGGTTGGGGCATAGACTTGGATTACTGTGACATTGAATGGTTTGCCTTGGAAACGAACAGAGATCATTCTGTCGTTTTTGAGATTGCATCCAAGTACTGCATTTTGGACTCTTTTGTTGACCATGATGGCCACTCCGTTTCTTTTGAGGGATTCCTGCCCACAGTAGTAGATATAATGGTCCTCTGAGTTAAATTCACCCATTCCAGTCCATTTTAGTTCGCTAATTCCTAGAATTTCAACATTCACTCTTGCCATCTCTTGATTGACCACTTCCAATTTGCCTTGATTCATGGACCTGACATTCCAGGTTCCTATGCAATATTGTTCTTTACAGCATCGGACTTTGCTTCTATCACCAGACACATCTATAACTGGGTGTTATTTCTGCTTTGGTTCCATCCCTTCATTCTTTCTGGAGTTATTTCTCCACTGATCTCCAGTAGCATATTGGGCCCCTACTGACCTGGGGAGTTTCTTTTTCAGTATGCTATCATTTTGTCTTTTCATACTGTTCATGGGATTCTGAGGGGTTTGGATTTGAACACTCATAATGCCCCTCGCCGTCTGCGCGGCGCACTGAGAGCCCCTCGCCCGCTGCGCGGTGCACTGAGAGGAGCTACCCAACAACTGAGGAAGGACGGCGGTGAGGACTGTGGCACTAAGCATGGCCGAGAGGAGCTACCCCACGACCGAGGTCAGGAAGCGTGGCGGTGAGGAGATACCCCTCCCCCAAGGTCAGGAAGGGTGGCGGTGAGGAGAGACCCCTCATCCAAGGTAAGGTGTTATGGCTGTGCTTTGTTGGAACAGCCAGGAAGAGATACCCCACGCCCAAGGTAAGAGAAACCCAAGTAAGATGGTAGGTCTTGCAAGAGGGCATCAGAGGGCAAATACACTGAAACCATACTCACAGAAAACTAGGCAATCAAATCACACCAGGACCACAGCCTTGTCTAACTCAATAAAATTAAGTCATGCCCATGTGGTAACCCAGGATGGGTGGGTCATGGTGGAGAGATCTGACAGGGTGTGATCTGCTGGAGAAGAGGTATGTTTTTAGCTGGGTATAAAATTATAGATATGTAGATTTAGTGAGGGGAGTTCAGTGTCTGAATTGAATTAGCAAATGCTTTTGGTGAGAAAACAATCAGTGATAAAGTGCTTAGGTTAAAAATTTAAACACTCACTAATTCAGATCCATTTTAATACTGCAAATATATTTTTTAAGATTTCTCATTTAAAAAATATGTTCCAACAGGGATGGTGTTCTTTTTTATTCATTCCAATCAATAAATGGAGTTCCCTTTACAATGATATTTAATAATAACGAAGGTAAATGGATTTCTATATTAAAATGATACTCTAAGAATGAAAGTAACAATTCATAAAGAAGCTACATTTCTAGACCTCATATTATTACTATTACAGAATGATGCAAATGCCATTTTTATTCATTCTGCTTAATTATTGAGACCATTTCAATCAAATGTGTTTTTCTAAATTAATATGGAAAAGATTTTGAGGATCTTTAAGGTATAGACAATCTATACCTTATAAATCTATAAGGTAAAGACAATCAAAATACTTAATAAACTAAGTAAAGGAGTAAAAATTATAATCAATGAATTCATTTTATTAATAGAGGATACATGGATTCTTTATACCAAAATGCCTCTTCAGGAGCCAAAGTAATTAATAAAAGCTACACACACACACACACACACACACACACACCTCTGAAGTGAGTATAGTAGGGGGGAAAAAAAGGATTATGACATGATATTCTATACCAAGCTACATTATGATTCACTGCAATCATAATGAAAAGTGTATCTTTTTGGAAACTCTTTGGTCAAAATGACTTTGTACAGTCATTTTGTCCCTATCTTATGATTCTATTTTTCTTCTGTCCTTATAAACGGAATGATTTCTGAAGCAGATTTGTCTTTAGCTAAAGTATCGTCCAAAATATCACATCGTGATGGACATGGAAATGCACTAACCATATTTCACCTCAAAGAACTACTTGTTACCTCAGTTGTTAACAGACGGCCTACAGGTTTCAGCTCCAGCATAATATTTAATATACCTTATCTGCAGAGAATCGCATTAAAGGGCATATGCTAACCAGAGCAGCCAACATCCAATGAATAGTTGAGGTATGGGTGCAAACACTCTGCTACTTTACTTTGACTCAATGCGGGTTTCCTCTGTTGGGTTATATATGCTCCAGCTATCCCCATATAAATTTGACCAAGCCTTTGTTGAGCCAACATTGCAGTTAAATTTTTTTCTGTGCTCTGCTTTTTTCTCCATCTTTTCATAGGTGTTTATCATTAGGAAACATCCTGTATGCCAAACTCTATCTCAGTGCCTGCTTCTGAAAATCACAAGTTATGCCATGTAGATCCCACTGTGATACTGCAGAAAAAAAAAAAAAAGTATAGATAGGAAGGGATATGGTAGCAGTGCATACTAGGTATCACAAGTTTCCAGATATACTACCTAAATAGAAAACATGAGGCTATGTTTTATCTGTGCTATACTGTGCTTAGTCACTCCATCATGTCCAACTCTCTGTGGCACCATGGACTGTGGCTCACCAGGCTCCTCTGACAATGGGGATTCTCCAAGCAAGAATACTGGAGTGGGTTGCCATGCCCTCCTCCAGGGGATCTTCCCAACCCATGGATTGAATCCAGGTCTCCTGCCTTGCAGGCAGATTCTTTATGGTCTGAGCCATCAGGAAAGCTCAAGAATACTGAAGTGAGTAGCCTATCCCTTCTCCAGGGGATCTTCCTCACCCAGAAATTTAACTGGGGTCTCCTGCATTGCAGGTGGATTCTCTACCAGCTGAGCTACCAGGGAAGCCATTATTAGATATTGGTAATTGAAATACTCAGCCTATTATCCAGATTTGTATTAAAAAAACAGATTTGAGTACTAAACAAGTGAAAAAATAAGAAAAGCAGAACCAGATATATTTAATTTAGATACACATTGAATCTAGGTATATAAAATTTTTGTTTGAGGACAAATTTTTAAAAAACAAGCAAAAAAAACCATAGCCCTGATAAAAGATTTAAATATTAAGAAACCCATGTAGAATTATTGATGCTTGACTTCAGCCCTCAAAATTATTTTTCCCGACCCTCTCAACTTCAATAAGTAAACCCCATAAGCATCTTAATTTAACTTACTTTAATTATCAAAAAAGTGTTTATAAATACCTGACATTGTCTTATTTATTTGCTTCCTAATTAAGGAAGCTAAATTCCTAATTTAGGAATGTAAGCTCGGGGACCTTGGTATCATATGCATTACTATTTCTTCATATAATGATAAAAAAGCAGTTCCTAGCACACAGCAGATGATTCAGCACAGTAAAGACAAAGAGATCTTTAAAAATAGGCCAAACGGAAGACTAAGGAGAAAACACAAATGAAAATATACACATTAAAAGATGGTCAGTTTTATTAGTAATCAGGGATATTACTTAATATAAATGTTGTCATGGAAACAGCAAATATATATGAAGGAATACATCAGTGGGAATTATCACATTCTGCTCATGTGAATATAAATTGACACACTTCATTGTAAAGCAGTTGACCTAACCTAGTACATTTGAACTTATGCATACTCCATGATCTTGAGATCTTTCTTCTTGGCCTATAAATGAAATAGATCCTTGTATTTTTTCCCCAAAAGATATGTAAAATCATTCCACAAAAATAATATATAGAATTGAAATAATGTGAGAAACTACCAGCCCTCAGCAGAAGTATGGACAATTTGGGTTTTTCAAACAATACCTGACAGCTGTGAAAATAGATGACAATTACATGTATAAGGAAGGACAATTATGATAAACAAAACATAGAGTGAAAAAAATGAAATGGAAGAATGCACAATGAATTATTCAATTAATATCTTGTTCAAAATGTACAAAATTAAAAAAAACAATTTTTTCAGAGGTATATACATCAATAACCTCAGATATGCAGATGACACCACCCTTATGGCAGAAAGTGAAGAGGAACTAAAAAGCCTCTTGATGAAGGTGAAAGTGGAGAGTGAAAAGGTTGGCTTAAAGCTCAACATTCAGAAAACGAAGATCATGGCATCTGGTCCCATCACTTCATGGCAATAGATGGGGAAACAGTGGAAACAGTGGCAGACTTTATTTTTCTGGGCTCCAAAATCACTGCAGATGGTGACTACAGCCATGAAATTAAAAGACGTTTGCTCCTTGGAAGGAAAGTTATGACCAACTTAGATAGCATATTCAAAAGCAGAAACATTACTTTGACAACAAAGGTTAGTCTAGTCAAGGCTATGGTTTTTCCTGTGGTCATGTATGGATGTGAGAGCTGAACTGTGAAGAAAACTGAGCACTGAAGAATTGATGCTTTTGAACTATGGTGTTGGAGAAGACTCTTGAGAGTCACTTGGACTGCAAGGAGATCCAACCAGTCCATTCTGAAGGAGATCAGCCCTGGGATTTCTTTGCAAGGAATGATGCTAAAGCTGAAACTCCAGTATTTTGGCCACCTCATGCGAAGAGTTGACTCATTGGAGAAGACTCTGATGGTGGGAGGGATTGGGGGCAGGAGGAGAAGGGGACGACAGAAGATGAGATGGCTGGATGGCATCACTGACTCGATGGACGTGAGTTTGGGTGAACTCCAGGAGTTGGTGATGGACAGGGAAGCCTGGCGTGCTGTGATTCATGGGGTCACAAAGAGTTGGACACGACTGAGTGACTGATCTGATCTGATCTGATACATTTGTGATGAACTGTAAATGAAATTTAGATAAACATCACATTAGGACAGTTGTTATTTCAAGTAGTAAAGAAGAATAGTGTAATAGAGATGGAGTCCACAAAGGGCTCTACATTTATTAGCAATTTCTCCTTCTTGATCCGGGTAGATTATTCATTAGCGAACATTTTATATTTTTCATAATATAGATAATTAAAGATAAAATGACTACCTGCTGCTTTTGCTAAGTCACTTCAGTTGTGTCCGACTCTGTGCGGCCCCATAGACGGCAGCCCACCAGGCTCCCCAGTCCCTGGGATTCTCCAGGCTAGAACACTGGAGTGGGTTGCCATTTCCTTCTCCAATGCGTGAAAGTGAAAAGTGAAAGTGAAGTCACTCAGTCGTGTACAACTCTTAGCGACCCCACGGACTGAAGCCCACCAGACTCCTCTGTCCATAGGATTTTCCAGGCAAGAGTACTGGAGTGGGGTGCCATTGCCTTCTCCTAACCTTCTGTAAACACATGGAAAGACTTATTTCACAAAAAGATATGTAAATAACAATAAACATGCGAAATGTTAAAGATTCTGAATAAGTATTCTTTCTGAAGCATTTTGAATTTTTAGTGAAAAATAAGTCTAAAAATTATTAAAATTGGTGTGTATATTTTATATATATACTATAATTTTATAGAAATAATATCTATGAAGTCATGAATATGGAAAATGGAATGAATACCCCATTCATGTAATAAATGCTATTCCATCATTAATGTTAAATATAAGTCATTTTTATACTGTATTATAAAGTCTAAAAATTAGAGTGCAGAGAAACCTCTAATCATGTATATATTTGTAGTGAAGCACTGAGATTAAACTCTGAACTTATATAGTTAAACATTCTAATGTGGGAAATAAAAAATAATGATGCCTGAGACCGATATCAGAATAAAACAGGAAGTGCTAAAGAGAGATTTTGAGAGTTAATGAAAAAGAACCATATTCTTACCAGAAAGCTTCATTGTGTGAGTAATAAATCTCTGCATATCCTATTGCTAAGTTTGTCATAAATCCTGACCTCTCAACTAATTTTTGAGTGGAAAGTCCATTCAGTCTTTTTGGCATTATCACAGCAGTATTAGCGAATACATTATTTTCACCCCTATCAGGGGAGACTAGAATGTGGTTCATATTCCCATGGAAAGGACAAAGTATACACTAATTGTCTTCCTTATGCCTGTGTTAACCTTCTATCCTTCCACCACAATTTTGTCTGAAGGGAATTAGACTGCTCATACATTACAAAGAGCATCATATGGTCTACTGTTTTGATGACAGCATGTTAATAATATGAGATAAACAAGATTGGCTAGTTGTTGTTGTTGTTCAGTTGCTCAGTCACATCTGACTCTTTGCGACCCCTTGAACTGCAGCATGCCAGGCTTCCCTGTCCTACACTATCTCCCAAAGTCTGCTAAAACTCATGTCCATCGAGTTGATGATGCCATCCAACAATCTCATCCTCTGTCTCCCACATCTCCTCCAGCTCTCAATCTTTACTGATATGAGGATCTTTCCCAAAGAGTTAGCTTCTCTGCCTCAGGTAGCCAAAAGTATTGGAGCTTTAGCTTCAGCATCAATCCTTCCAATGAATATTCACGGTTTATTTCCTTTAAGATAGACTAGTTTGATCTCCTTGCAGTCCAAGGAACTCTCAAGAGTCTTATCCAGCACCACATTTTGAAAGCATCAGCTCTTCAGTGCTCAGCCTTCTTTATGGCCCAACTCTGACATCCATACATGACTACTGGAAAAACCATAGGTCTAACTATATGGACCTTTGTCAGCAAAGTTATGTCTCTGCTTTTTCACACACTGTCTAGGTTTGTCATAACATTTCTTCCAAGGAGCAATGTCTTTTAATTTCATGGCTGTAGTCACCATCCACAGTGATTTTGGAGTAAAAGAAAATAAAGTCTGTCACTGTTGCTATTTTTTTTTGCCATCTATTTGCTATGAAGTGATGGGACTGGATGACATGACCTTAGTTTTTTGAAGGCTGAATTTCAAGCCAGCTTTTATACTCCTTTCACCTTCATTAAGATTGTCTTTAGGAGGCAGTACCAAGATGGTGGAGGAATAGGATGGGGAGACTACTTTCTGCCCAACAAATTCATCAAAAGATCATTTGACCGTTGAAAAACTTCCACAAAACAACTTCTGAATGCTGGTGGAGGACACCAGGCACCCAGAGAGGCAGCACATTCTCTTCAAAAGGAGGCAGTACAAAATATAAAAGACAAAAAGACAGGCTGCCCAAAGACATGCCAAACCCATAGATATCGCAAAACTCACTACTGGGCATTTCATTACACTCCAGAGAGAAGAGATCCAGCTCCACCCACCAGAACACAGATGCAAGCTCTCACAACCAGGAAACCTTGACAAGTCACTAGTCCCACCACCCCTACAGGGAGCAGGCTGCACAATAAAGAGGAACCATGAACTTCCAACCTACAGAAAGGGCATCCCAAATGAACTAATCTAAACAAAATGAAAAGGCAGAGAAATATTCAGCAGGTAAAGGAAAATGATAAATGCTCACCAAACAAAACACAAGAGGAGGAGATAGAGAGTCTATTTGAAAAAGAAATCAGAATAATGATAGTACAGATGATCCAAAATCTTGAAAACAAAATGGATTTACTGATAAGACAAGGATTGAAAAGATGCAATAAATGTTTAACAAGGACCTAGAAGAAATAAAGAAAAGTCAGTCAATAATGAATAATGCAATAGCTGAGATCAAAAGTATTCTGGACCCTAACCAACAGTAGAATAACTCAGGCAAGATGGTAGTATAAGTTACAATGGTGGAAATAAATGAAGCAGAGAAGAAAAAATAATTTAAAAAATGAGGACAACCTCGGAGACCTCTGGAACAATGTTAACAGTCCCAACATTCAAATCATAGGAGTCCCAGAATAAGAATACAAAAAGAAAGGCAAAAGAGGAGATAATTATCTCCTCAAGATATCACTTGTTCTCCTCAAGATATCACTTGAGGAGATAATAGTTGAAAATTTTCCTAAAATGGGGAAGGAAATAGCCACTCAATTCCCAGAAATCCAGAGCTCCAAACAGGATAACCCAAGGCAAAACACCCCAAGACATATTAATCAAACTAATGAAGATCAAGCACAATGAGCAAATATTAAAATCAGCAAGGGAAAAGCAACAAATAACACACAAGGGGATCCTCATAAAAAATAACAGCTGATGTTTCGATAGAAACTCTTCAGGCCAAGAGGGAATGGCAGGACATACTTAAAGTAATGAAAGAGAATAACCTACAACCAAGATTACTATACTCACCAAGGATCTCATTCAGATATGAAAGAGAAATCAAAAGCTTTACAAACAAAAGCTGAGAGAATTCAGCACCACCAAACCAACTCATCAACAAATGCTGAAGGATCTTCTCTAAACAGGAAATACAGAAAAGGTCTATAAACTCGAACACAAAACAATAAAGTAAATGGCAATGGGATCATAATTATCAATAATTACCTTAAATGTAAATGGATTGAACATCCCAACCAAAAGAAAAAGACTGGCTGAATGGATACAAAAACAAGACTCATATATGCTGTCTACAAGAGACGCACCTCAACCAAGGGACACGTACAGACTGAAAATGAAGGGCTGGGAAAAGATATTTTCTTCAAATGGTGGCCAAAAGAAAGCAGGAGTAGCAATACTCATATTAGATAAAATAGACTTTGAAATAAAGACAATGTAAAGACAAATAAGGACATTACATAATGATCTATTTCTCACTTCCACTGTATAATTATAAGGAATTTGATTTAGGTCATACTTGAATGGTCTAGTGGTTTTCCCTACTTTCTTCAATTTAAGTCTGAATTTGGCAATAAGGAGTTCACGATCTTAGCCATGGACAGCTCCCGGTCATGTTTTTGCTGATTACAGAGAGCTCCTTCATCTTTGGCTGCAAAGAATATAATCAATCTGATTTTGGTGTTGACCATATGGCGATGTCCTTGTGTAGAGTTTTCTCTTGTGTTGTTGGAAGAGGGTGTTTGCTATGAGCAGTGTGTTCTCCTGGCAAAACTCTATTTTAGCTTTTGCCCTGCTTCATTCTGTACTCCAAGGCCAAGTTTGCCTGTTACTCCAGGTGTTTCTTGTCTTACTACTTTTGTGTTCCAGTTCCCTATAATGAAAAGGACATCTTTTTTGGGTGTTAGTTCTAAAAGGTCTTGTATGTCTTCAAAGAACCGTTCAACTTCAGCTTCTTCAGCATTAATGGTTGGGGCATAGACTAGGATTACTGTGATATTGAATGGTTTGCCTTGAAATGAACAGAAATCATTCTCTCATTTTTGAGATTGCATCCAAGTACTGCATTTTGGACTCTTTTGTTGACCATGATGGCTACTCCATTTCTTCTAAGGGATTCCTGCCCACAGTAGTAGATATAATGGTCATTTGAGTTAAATTCACCCATTCCAGTCCATTTTAGTTCACTGATTCCAAGAATGTTGATGTTCACTCTTGCCATCTCCTGTTGACTACTTCCAATTTGCCTTGATTCAAGGACCTAACATTCCATGGTCCTATGCAATATTGCTCTTTACAGTGTTGGACCTTGCTTCTATCACCAGTCACATCCACAGCTGAGTATTGTTTTTGCTTTGGAGCCATCCCTTCATTCTGTCTAGAGTTATTTCTCCACTGATCTCTAGTAGCACATTGAGCACCTACCGACCTGGGGGGTTCTTCTTTCAGTATCCTTTCATTTTGCCTTTTCATAATGTTCATGGTGTTCTCAAGGCAAGAATACTGAAGTGGTTTGCCATTCCCTTCTCTTGTGGAACACATTCTGTCAGACCTCTCCACCATGACCCACCCATCTAATCTAAATCAAATTCCTTATGATTATACAGTGGAAGTGAAACACAGATTTAAGGGACTAGATCTGATAGAGTGCCTGGTGAACTATGGATGGAGGTTTGGGATATTGTACAGGAGACAGGGATCAAGACCATCCCAATGGAAAAGAAATGCAAAAAAGCAAAATGGCTGTCTGAGGAGGCCTTACAAATAGCTTTGAAAAGAAGAGAAGCAAAAAGCAAAGGAGAAAAGGAAAGATATAAACATCTGAATGCAGAGTTCCAAAGAATAGCAAGAAGAGATAAGAAAGCCTTTCTCAGCAATAAATGCAAAGAAATAGAAGAAAACAACAGAATTGGGAAAGACTAGAGATCTTTTCAAGAAAATTAGAAATAACACGGGAAAATTTCATGCAAAGATGGGCTCGATAAAGGACAAAAATGGTATGGACCTAACAGAAGCAGAACATATTGAGAAGAGGTTTGCAAGAATACACAGAAGAATTGTACAAAAAAGATCTTCACGACCAAGATAATCACGATGGTGTGATCACTCACCTAGAGTCAGACATCCTGGAATGTGAAGTCAAGTGGGCCTTAGAAAGCATCACTATGAACAAAGCTAGTGCAGGCGATGAAATTCCAGTGGAGCTATTTCAAATCCTGAAAGATGATGCTGTGAAAGTGCTGCACTCAATATGCCAGCGAATTTGGAAAACTCAGCAGTGGCCACAGGACTGGGAAAAGGTCAATTTTCATCCCAATCCCAAAAAAGGCAATGACAATGAATACTCAAACTACCACACAATTGCACTCACTCACAGGCTGGTCAAGTAATGGTCAAGATTCCCCAAGCCAAGCTTCATCAATACATGAACCGTGAACTTTCAGATGTTCAAGCTGGTTTTACAAAAGGCAGAGGAACCAGAGATCAAATTGCCAACACCCACTGGATCATAGAAAAAGAATAGTGTTCCAGAAAAACATCTATTTGTGCTTTATTGACTATGCCAAAGACTTTATTTTGTGGATCACAATAAACCGTGGAAAATTCAAAAGAGATGGTATTACCAGACCACCTGACCTACCTCTTGAGAAACCTAAATGCTAGTAGGGAAACAACAGTTAGAACTGGACTTGGAACAACAGTTCAGTTCAGTTAAGTTCACTCACTCAGTCATGTCCAACTCTTTGCAACCCCATGAACTGCAGCAGGCCAGGCTTCCCTGTCCATCACCAATTCCTGGAGTTCACACAAACTCATGTCCATCCAGTTGGTGATGCCATCCAGCCATCTCATCCTCTGTCATCCCCTTCTCCTGCCCCCAATACCTCCCAGCATCAGAGTCTTTTCCAATGAGTCAACTCTTCACATGAGTTGGCACTAGTATTGGTGTTTCAGCTTTAGCATCATTCCTTACAAAGAACACCCAGAACTGATCTCCTTTAGAATGCACTGGTTGGATCTCCTTGCAGTCCAAGGGACTCTCAAGAGTCTTCTCCAACACCACAGTTCAAAAGCATCAATTCTTCAGTGCTCACCTTTCTTCACAGTCCAACTCTCACATCCACAAATGATTACTGGAAAAACCATAGTCTTGACTAGATGGACCTTTGTTGACAAAGTAATATCTCTGCATTTTAATATGCTGTATAGGGTGGGCATAACTTTCCTTCCAAGGAGTAAGCGTCTTTTGTTTTCATGGCTGCAATCACCATATGCAGTTTTTTTGGAGCCCTCCCACACCACCGCCGCAAAAAAATTAAAAAGAAGTCTGACACTGTTTCCACTGTTTGCCCATTATTTGCCATGAAGTGATGGGACCAGATGCCATGATCTTAGTTTTCCGAATGTTGAGCTTTAAGCTAACTTATTCACTCTCCTCTTTCTCTTTCATTAAGAGACTTTTTAGTTCTGCTTCAATTTCTTCCATAAGGGTGGTGTCATCTGCATATCTGAGGTTATTGATATTTCTCCCAACAATCTTGATCCCAGCTTGTGCTTCTTCCAGCCCAGCGTTTCTCATGATGTACTCTCATATAAGTTAAATAAGCAGGGTGACAATATACTGTCTTGACGTACTCTGTTTCCTATTTGGAACCAGTTTGTTGTTCAATGTCCATTTCTAACTGTTGCTTCCTGACTTGCATACAGATTTCTCAAGAGGAAGGTCAGGTGGTCTGTTGTTCCCATCTCTTTCAGAATTTTTAACAGTTTATTGTGATCCACACAGTCAAAGGATTTGGCATAGTCAATAAAGCAGAAATAGATGTTTTTCTGTAACTCTCTTGCTTTTTCCATGATCCAGCAGATGTTGGCAATTTGATCTCTGGTTCCTCTGCCTTTTCTAAAACCACCTTGAACATCTGAAAGTTGATGGTTCACATATTGCTGAAGCTTGTCTTGGAGAATTTTGAGCATTACTTGACTAGTGTGTGAGATGACTGCAATTGTGCGGTGGTTTGAGAATTCTTTGGTATTGTCTTTCTTTGGGATTAGAATGAAAACTGACTTTATCCTGTCTTGTGGCCACTGCTGAGTTTTCCAAATTTGCTGGCATATTGAGTGCAGCTCTTTCACATCATCATCTTTCAGGATTTGAAATAGCTCCACTGGAATTCCATCACCTCCACTAGCTTTGTTGGTAGTGATGCTTTCTAAGTCCCACCTGACTTCACATTCCAGGATTGCTGGCTTAGGTGAGTTACCACACCATATGATTATCTAGGTCATGAAGATCTTGTTGTACAATTCTGTGTATCCTTGCCACCTCTTCTTAATATCTTCTGCTTCTGTAGGTCCATACCATTTCTGTCCTTTATCGAGCCCATCTTCGCATGAAATGTTCCCTGGGTATCTCTAATTTTCTTGAAGAAATCTCTAGGCTTTCCCATTCTGTCATTTTCCTCTATTTCTTTGCATTGATCACTGAGTAATGCTTTCTTATCTCTTCTTGCTTTTCTTTGGAACTCTGCATTGAGATGGTTATATCTTTCCATTTCTCCTTTGCTTTTTGCTTCTCTTCTTTTCAAAACTATTTGTAAGGCCTCCCCAGACAGCCATTTAGCTTTTTTGTAGACTGGTTTCAAATAGGAAAAGGAGTACATCAAGGCTGTATATTGTCACCCTGCTTGCTTAACTTATATGCACAGTACATCATGAGAAATCTGGCCTGGAAGAAGCACAAGCTGGAATCAAGATTGCCAGGAGAAATAACAATAACCTCAAATATACAGATGAAATCACCCATATGGCAGAAAGTGAAGACGAACTAAAAAGCCTCTTGATGAAAGTGAAAGCAGAGAGTGAAAATGTTGGCTTAAAGCTCAACATTCAGAAAACTACTATCATGGCATCTGGTCCCATCACTTCATGTGAAGTAGATGGGGAAACAGTGGAAACAGTGTCAGACTTTATTTTGGGGGGCTCTAAAATCACTGCAGATGGTGATTACAGCAATGAAATTAAAATACGCTTACTCCTTGGAAGCAAAGTTATGACAACCTAGATAGCATATTCAAAAGAAGAGAAATTACTTTGCCAACAAAAGTCCGTCTTGTTAAGGCTATGGTTTTTCCAGTGGTCATGTATGGATGTGAGAGTTGGAGTGTGAAGAAAGCTGAGCATCAAAGAATTGATGCTTTTGAACTGTGGTGTTGGAGAAGACTCTTGAGAGTCTCTTGGACTGCAAAGAAATCCAACCAATCCATTCTGAAGGAGATCAGTCCCAGGTGTTCTTTGCGTGGACTGATGCTAAAGCTGAAACGCCAGTACTTTGGCCACATCATGTGAAGAGTTGACTCATTGAAAAAGACTCGGATGCTGGGATGGTTTTGGGGGCAGGAGGAGAAGGGGATGACAGGGGATGAGATGGCTGGATGGCATCACTGACTCGATGGACATGAGTTTGGGTGATCTCTGGGAGTTTGTGATAGACAGGGAGGCCTGGCATGATGCAATTCATGGGGTCACAAAGAATCAAACATGACTGAGCAACTGAACTGAACTGAACTGACATAATGATCAAAGGATGAATCGGAGAAGAAGATATACAAATTATAAATATATATGCACCAAACATAGGAGCACCTCAATATGTAATGCAAATGCTAATTAGCATGAAAGGCAAAATTAAGAACACAATAATAGTTGGAGAATATATAATATCCACACATCAATAGATCAACCAAACATAAAATTAGCAAGGAAACACAATTTTAAATGATACAATGGACCAGTTAGTCCTAATTGATATCTATAGAACATTTCACCCCAAAACAATGGATTTCACCTTTTTCTCAAGTACACTCATAACATTCTCCAGGTTAGATCACATTCTGGCCCATAAATCTAGCCTTGGAAAATTAAAAAAAAAAAAAAAAATTGAAATCATTTCAAGCATCTTTTCTGATCACAATGCATAAGTTTAAGTTTCAACTACAGGGGGAAAAGAAACCTATTAAAATAAAAACATATGGAGGCTAAACAACACACTTCTGAATAACCAACAGAGCATAGAAGAAGTAAAAAAAGAAATCAAAATATGCATAGAAACAAATGAAAATAAAAACACCACAAAATTAAGCCTATGGGATTCAGTAAAAGCAGAGCTAAGAGGAAGGTTCATAGCAATACAAGCTTGCTTTACGAAACAAGAGAAACATCAAATAAATAACCAAAATTTCCACTTAAAATAACTAGAGAAAAAGAAAAAATGAAGAACCCTAAAGTTAGTAGAAGGAAATAAATCATATAAATCAGAGCAGAAATAAGTGAAAAAGTAACAAAGGAGACTATAGCAAAAAATACCCGCAAAACTAAAAGCTGGTTCTTTGAGAAGATAAATAAAATAGACAAATGACTAGCCAGACTCATCAAGAAAAAAAGGAGAAGAATCAAATCAATAAAATTGGAAATTAAAATGGAGAAATCACAACAGTCAACAGAGAAATACAAAGGATCATAAGAGACTGCTATCAGCAATTATATGCCAATAAAACAGACAACTTGGAAGAAATGGACGAATTCTTAGAAAAGTATAACCTTCCAAAACTTAACCAGGAAAAAAAAAAAAAAAGGAAATCTTAACGAAACCATCATAAGCATGGAGATCAAAACTGTAATAAAAAATCTTCCAACAAACAACAGCCCAGGACCAGATGACTTCACAGGTGAATTCTACCAAAAATTTAGAGAAGAGCTAACACCTATCCTACTCAAACTCTTCCAGAAATTTGCAGAGTAAGATAAACTCCCATCTCATTCTGTGAGGCTGCCATCACCCTAATACCAAAACCAGACAAGCATGCCACCAAAAAAAGAAAAAGAAAGAAAACTGCAGGCCAATATCACTGATGGATATAGTTGCAAAAATCCCCAACAAAATTCTAGCAAACAGAATCCAACAACATATTAGAAAGGTCATGCAAACAACTAATCTCAAAAATATACAAGCAACTTCTACAGCTCAATTCCAGAAAAATAAATGACCCAATCAAAAAATGGGCCAAAGAGCTAAATAGACATTTCTCCAAAGAAGACATACAGATGGCTAACAAACACATGAAAAGATGCTCAACATCACTCATTATCAGAGAAATGCAAATCAAAACCACTATGAGGTACCATTTCACGCCAATCAGAATGGCTGCTATCCAAAAGTCCACAAGCAATAAATGCTGGAGAGGGTGCGGAGAGAAGGGAACCCTCTTGCACTGTTGGTGGGAATGCAAACTGGTACAGCCACTATGGAGAACAGTATGGAGATTCCTCAAAAAACTGGGAATAGAACTGCCTTATGATCTAGCAATCCCACTGCTGGGCATACACACTGAGAAAACCAGAATTGAAAGAGACACGTGTACCCCAATGTTCACAGCAGCACTGTTTGCAATAGCCAGAACGTGGAAGCAACCTAGATGTCCATCCACAGATGAATGGATAAGCAAGCTGTGGTACATATACACAATGGAGTATTACTCAGCCATTAAAAAGAATACATTTGAATCAGTTCTAAGGAGGTGGATGGAACTGGAGCCTATTATACAGAGTGAAGTAAGCCAGAAAGAAAAACACAAATACAGTATACTAACGCATATATATGGCATTTAGAAAGATGGTAAAAATAACCCTATTTACGAGACAGCAAAAGAGACACTGATGTATAGAACAGACTTTTGGACTCTGGGACCGGGAGAGGGTGGGATGATTTGGGAGAATAGCATTGAAATATGTATAATATTATATCTGAAACGAGTCGTCAGTCCAGGTACGATGCCCGATAACAAATGCCTGGGGCTGGAGCAGTGGGACGACCTGGAGGGATGGTGTGGGGAGGGGAGAGGGAGGAGGGTTCAGGATGGGGAACACGTGTATACTGGCGGCGGATCCATCCTGATGTATTGTAAAAGCAATACAATATTGTAAAGTCAAGCAAAATAAAAAAAATAAAAATAAAAACGTTCAAAAAAAAAAAAAAAAAATAGAAAGGTCATGCATCATGACCAAGTGGGTTTTATCTCAAGGATGCAAGGATTCTTCAATATTCACAAATCAACCAATGTGATACACCACATTAACAAATTGAAAGATAAAAACCATATGATTATCTCAGTAGATGCAGAGAAAGCCTTTGACAAAATTCAGCAACCATTTATGATAAAAACTCTCCAGAAGCAGGCATAGAAGAAACCTCAACACAATAAGAAACATAGAGAATAAACCCACAGCAAACATTACCCTCAGTGGCGAAAAATTGAAGCATTTCCTCTAAGGTCAGGAACAAGACAAGGGTGCCCACTCTCACCACTACAATTCAACATAGTTTTGGTAGCTTTAGCCACAGCAGAGAAGAAAAAGAAAGAAAAAGAATCCAGATTCAAAAAGAAGAGTAAAACTCTCACTGTGTGCAGATGACATGATCTTGTACGTAGGAAACCCTAAAGACATCACCAGAAAATTACTAGAACAAATCAGTGAATATAGTAAAGTTGCAGGATATAAAATTAATACACAGAAATCCATTGAAGTCCTATACACTAACAATGAGAGTACAGAAAGAGAAATTAAGAAAACAATCCCATTCACTATTGCAAAGAAAAGAATAAAATTCTTAGGAATTAAATTTACCTAAAGAAACAAAAGATCTATATACATAAAACTGTAAAACATTGATGAAAGAAGTCAAAGATGACATAAATAGATGGAGAAATATACCATGCTCATGGATAGGAAGAATCAACATAGTGAAAATATGTGTACTACCCAAAGCAATCTACAGATTCAATAAAATCCATATAAAGCTACCAATGGTAATTTTCACGTAACAAAAACAATTTCACAATTTGTATGGAAACACAGAAACCTCAAAGAGCCAAAGCAATCTTGAGAAACAAAAATGGAACTGGAGCAATCAATCTGTCTGACTACAAACTATACTACAAAGCTACAGTCATCAAGACAGTATTGTACTGGCACAAAGACAGAAATACGGATCAATGGAACAAAATAAAAGCTCAGAGATGAATCCATGCACCTATGGACACCTTATCTTTGACAAAGGAGACAAATACACAATGAAGAAAAACAAATCTCTTTAACAAGTGGTGCTCGGAAAACAGGTCAATCACCTGTAAAAGAATGAACCTAGAACACTTCCTAACACCATACGCAAAAATACACTCAAAATGGATTAAAATGCAAGATCAGAAACTATAGAATTCCTAGAGGAAAACATAGAAAGAACACTCTCTGACATAAATCACAGCAAGATCTCTATGACCCAAGATTTCCATTCCCAGAGTAATGGAAATAAAAGCAAAAATAAACAAATAGGACTTAATTAAACTTAATATCTTTTGCACATCGAAGGAAACTTTAAGTAAGGTGAAAAGAGAGCCTTCAGAATGGGAGAAGATAATAGCAAATGAAGCAACTGACAAAGAATTCATCTTAAAAATAAAAAAAGCAGCTCATGCAGCTCAATACCAAAAAAATAAACAACCCAATAAAAAAATGGGCCAAAGAACTAAACAGACATTTCTCCGAAGAAGACATACAGATGGCTAACAAATACATGAAAGAATGCTCAACATCACTCATTATCAGAGAAATGCAAATCAGAACCACAATGAGGTACCATCTCTCACCAGTCGAAATGGCTGCTATCAAAATGTCTGCAAACAATAAATGCTGGAGAAAACATGGAGAAAAGGGAATCTTCTTACACTGTTGGTGGGAATGCAAACTAATACAGCCAATATGGAGAAGAGCATGGAGATTTCTTAAAAAACTGGAAATAGAACTATCATATGACCGAGCATTCCCACTACTGGGTATACATACTGAGGAAACCAGAATTGAAAGTGACATGTGTACCCCAATATTCATTGCAGCACTGTTTACAATAGCTAGGACATGGAAGCAAGCTAGATGTCCATCAGCAGATGATTGGATAAGAAAGTTGTGGCACATATACACAATGGAATACTTTTCATTTACTAAAAAGGAGTAAATTCTAATGAGTCAGTTCTAATGAGGTAGATAAAACTGGGGCCTATTATACAGAGTGAAGTAAGTAAAAAAGACAAACACCAATACAGTATATTAAACATATATATGGAATTTAGAAATATGGTAATGACGACTCTATATGCAAGATAGCAAAAGAGACACAGATATAAAGAACAGACTTTTGGACTCCATGGGATAAGGAAAGGGTAGGATGATTTGAGAGAATAGCATTGAAACATGTATATTATCATATGTGAACTAGATGACCAGTTCAAGTTCAATACATAACAGAGTGCACTCAAAGCTGGTGCACTTGTACAACCCAGAGGGACTGATGTGGAGGGAGATGAGAGGGGGGTTTGGGACAGCGGGATACATGTATACCCATGGCTGATTCATGTCAATGTATGGCAAAAACCACCACAATATTGAAAAGTAATTAGCCTCCAATTAAAATAAATAAATAAATTTTTAAAAAAGATTATATCTTTAGGTTCTTCTTCACTTTCTTCCATAAGTGTGGTGTCATCTGCATGTCTGAGGTTATTGATATTTCTCCCAGCAATTTTGATTCCAGGCTGAGCTTCATCCAGCCCAGCATTTCTCATGATGTACTCTACATATAAGTTAAATAAGCAGGGTGAAAATATACAGCCTTGACATACTCATTTCCCAATTTTGAACCTGTCCATTGTCTCATGTCTGGTTCTAACTGTTGCTTCTTGACCTGCATACAGGTTTCTCAGGAGGGAGGTAAGGTGGTCTGGTATTCCCATCTCTTTAAGAGTTTTCCAGTTTGTTGTGGTCTACACAGTCTAAGGCTTTATCATAGTTAATGTAGCTGACATGGATGTTTTTCTGGAACTCTCTTGCTTTTCATATGATCCAATGAATATTGGCAATTTCATCTTTGGTTCCTCTATCTTTTCTACATCCACCTTGTACAACTGGAATTCTTGGTTCATGTATTGTTGAAGTCTAGCTTGAAAAAATTTGAGATTGCCTTGTTAACATGTTAAATGATTGAAGTTGTGTGTTAGTTTGATCTTTCTTTGGCATTGCCCTTCTTTGGGATTGGAATGAAATCTAATCTTGTCCAGTCCTGTGACCACTGCTGAGGTTTCCAATTTGCTGCATATTGAATGCAGCACATTAATAACATCATCTTTTAGGATTTGAAATAGTTCAGCACTGGAGATTTTGGTTAAGTCATATGCTATCTAAAAGTTTTGTAAAGCTTATGATGATTCAGGGAAAACTCCCTAACAGAATTTTCCCTAATTCTGGAACATTCTTGGCTATCTACTCCAAAGCAAAGTGTATATTATTGCATAGTGCGGTGTCCACCATTAGAAAGAACAGTGTTAGCAGAACTTTTAACATGATAATATGACTGATGCATTTGACATATGATACAGAAGGCAACTAGATTTAAGTGGGCTAAGAGTATTACTGTTCACTAGAGTATTGTAGTACCTGTCATGGGAAAAGATGCTAAGTGGATTTATGCTGAGCTCCAAAACAAGTTTCAGAACATAGATTCCCCAGACTTCTGGAAAGAGGACCCAACATTTGTAAAAGAGAATTGTATACTGTAGGGAAAAAAAAAAAAATGTGGCATCTGGTCACAAAATGTCAAATGATCATGCCCTTAATGAGTGAAGATATGTCATATCTTACACCTAAGGTAAAAATAAGAAAAGGAAAATGAAAATTAGAAGAAAAGAAATAATAAAGATTAGAGTTGAAATAAATGAAACATACTTTAAAAAGCAAATCAATGAAACTAAAATGTTTCTGAGAGGGTAAACAAAGTTGGTAAAAGTTTAGCTATATTCATCAAGACAAAAAGAAGAGGACTGAGTAAATAAAATTAGAAATGAAAGAGGAGAAGTTATAACCTACACCACAGGAAAAAAAAATTGGTCTAATATTCACAATCATTTAGTAGTTGATTCTGATACATAAATTGAAAATGAAACTCATGGTGTTGGAGAATGCTCCTTTGCTTCTGACAAAAAGTAGATTGAATACAATGTTTCATGAAAATTTAAACGACTTTACAGGTATCAGGTGTAACTACTGAATCTAATAACCCACAAAGTGTTAGTGAAATAATAGAGTTTATTTTTGAGAAGCCAAAATAAAAATCACCAGCCACAGGCATTAGTTTTTGCAAATGTCCCCAGCCAATGAGTTAAAGTCTTATATGTAAGACCTAAAACCATAAAACTCATATAAGAAAACATAGGAGCCTTATGCTCTTTGATAATATGTGGGATATTTTGGGATCTGTTTCCTCAGGCAGGGGAATGAAGGAAAAATAAATGGGAGTATATAAAAATAAAAGTTTTTATAGTACAAACCTTTTGTATCTTTAGGAAAGTTTATTCCTAGGTATCCTTTGGAAGCAGTGGTGAATGGGATTGTTTAATTTTACTTTTTGTTGTTAGTGTACAGAAGTGCAACACATTTCTCTGTATTAGTTGTGTATCCTACAACTTTAGCAGATTCATTGATGAGCTCTAATATTCTTCTGGTAGCATCTTTAGGATTTTCTGTGTATGGTATAATGTTATCTGGAAACAATGACAGTTTTATTCAGTTTTACTTTCTCTTTTTCAATTTAGATTCCATTTATTTCATTTTCTTCCCTTATTACTGTGGCTAGGACTTCTAAATCTATGTGGAATAAAAGTGACAAAATGGACATTTTGTCCTCTTCCTAATCTTAGATGAAATGCCTTCAGGTTTTCACTGATGAGTCATAAAAACAGAAATATTGACCACCTCACACCATAGAACAGGAGAGAATGCCTAGAAATAAACCCACACACCTATGACCAATTAATCTATGACAAAGGAGGCAATACTATACATTGGAGGAAAGTCAGTCTCTTCAATAAATAGTGATGGGAAAACTGGATGGCTGCGTGGTAAAATATCGAAATTAGAACATTCTTTAATGCCATGTATAACAATAAACTGAAAATATATTAAATAATTAAATGTAAGACCAGATGCTATAAAACTCTTACAGGAAAAATAGGCAGAACACACTTCAATATATCACAGTAGGGTCTTTTCCAAGCCATCTCCTACAGTAATGGAAATACAAACAAAAATAAACAAATGGGACCCAATTAAACTCAAAACCTTTGCATAGCAAAGGAAATCATAGGCAAATAGGAAAGACAACCCACAAAATGGGAGAAAATATTTGCATACAGTACATCCAATAAGAGATTAATCTTCAAAATTTACAAACAGCACATGCAGCTCAATATAAAAAACAAACAAACAAACAACCCAATCAAAAAATGGGCAGAAGACCTACATAGATGTTTCTCCAAAGAGGACATCCGGATGGCCAATAGGCACATGAAAAGATGCTCAACATTGCTAATTCACAGAGAAATGTAAATCAAAACTACAATGAGGAGGTATCACCTCACACCAGTCAGAATGGCCATCATCAAAAATCTATAACTAATAAGTGCTGGAAAGGGTGTTGAGAAAAGGAAATCCTCTTACCCTGTCGGTAGGAATGTAAATAGGTGTAGCCACTACGGAGAACAGTACAGAAATTCCTTTAAAAAACTGAAAAAGATCTACCATAGGATTCAGCAATCCCACTCCTGGCCATAGATCTGGAGAAAAATATGGTTCAAAAGGATACATGCACCCCAGTATTCATTGCAGCACTGTTTATAGTAGTTAAGACATGGAAACGTAAATGTCCATTGACAGATGAATGGATAAATATGTGATATATAAATACAGTAGGATGTTATTCCATCATTAAAATGAATTAAATAATGCCATCTGTAGCAACATTGATAGATCTAGAGGTTATCATACCAAGTGAAGTAAGTCAGACAGAGAAAGATGAATATCATATTGCTTAAATTAAGAATCTAAAAAAATGGTACAAATGAACTTGTTTACAAAACAGAAATAGACTCATAGACTTAGACAATGAACTTGTGGTTACCAGGAAGGAAGGGTCAAGGGGAAGGATAGATTGGGAGTTTGGAATTGACAGGTATACACTTCTATATTTAAAATAGATTACCAAAAAGGACCTACTATATAGCACAGGGAACTCTGCTCAAAATTCTGTAATAATCTAAATAGAAAAATAATTTGAAATAAGAATAGATACATGTATATGTATAACTGAATCACTTTGCTATACAACTATAACAAGCACAATATTACTAATCAACTATGCTCCAATTAGAAAAATATTATTTTTGTTTTGGCATGGGGAAGGAAACTACCAACAAAATGCAAAAGCAACCTGAAATGAGAGAAAACATTTGCAAATGATATATTAGATAAGGGAGTGATAATCTAAATATATGAAGTACTCATACAACTCAACATCAGAAAACAAATAACCTAATTAAAAATGGGCAGAGGACCTTAATAGACGTTCTTCCAAAGAAGGCCTATAGATGGCCAACAGGCACATGAAAAGATGCTCAACATCCACTAATCATCACTAAAATGAAAAATAAACCACAGTGGAATACCATAAGGATGGCTGTAACCAAAAGACAACAAATAACAAGTGTTGACAATGATGTGGATTAAAAGGGAATTTTTGTGCATTGATGCTGGAATTGTAAATAAGTGCAGTCACAATGGAAAGCAGTATGAACATTCCTTTAAAATTTTAAATTAGAACTGCTTTATGAGTCAGTGATTTCACTTCTGGATATTTACCTGAAGAAAATTAAAACATTAATTAAAAAATATGTGCATGTCAGTGTTTATTGCTGAATCATTTTCTGTAGTCAAAATGCAGAAGCAAGATATGGAACCTATCACATTGATAGGTGAATGGGGATTAGGTGTGGTGTGTGTGTACACACACACTCTCATAATGGAAAATAACCTTGACATAAAAATGAAATCTTGCCATTTGTGATAGCATAGATGAATCTAAAGATTATTATGCTTATTAAAATAAGTCAGAGAAAGATATCTACCATATGATCTCACTTTTATATGAAATGTAAAAAACAAAACAAACATGAAAACAGTGGAACGAGACTCATAAATACAGAGAATAAATAGATGATTCTCAGAGAGGAGACAGATAAGGGTGTGGAATAGATAAGGGGATTAAGCAGTACATACCTCTGGTTATAAAATAAGTAAGGCTTAGGGTTGTGATATACAGCCTAAGGTACATTGTCAATGATATTTTAATAACTTTCTATGGGGATAGATCAATACAATGTGGTGATCATTTTGTAATGTATGCAAATGTCAAATCACTATGTAGAATACCTGAAACTAATATAATATTGTACATATAAATTTCAATTAAAAACAAATAGACAAATAAAATTTTAAAAAAATATATATTTAAGTTATAATGGTTCAAATTCAAATAATACTATCATACTGTACATAGAGAATAATGGCTTCAAGTATCATGTTTGTAATTTATCCCTCCATGCTTTATGCTATTGTTCTCATATTCTCTGTATATGCTATAAGTATGTGTATATATATATATATATATATATATATATATATATTTGCTACTGTATTTCTTTAGACAATTTTCTAACAATTAAAACAGGAAAATTAAATTTAATTTTATCTCATTCTGTTTTGTTGCAGCACCATTCATCCATTTTTATAGACCCATCTTTCCATCTGGTACTTTATTCTGTCTATGATAAGAGTTTTTGCTACCATTTATTTTATAGTAGGTCTACTGGCATGGATGCTCTAGGGTTTTGCTTGAGGATTTATTTTACTTTTATATTTGAAATAGTCACTAGTTACATTATTGTAAACAGTGTTTCCCCCCCCCCCCCGCCCCCGTTTCAACACTTTTAAGATGTCATCCCTTTATTTTTGGCTTCTGTGATTCCCAAGATGACTGCAATAAATTTTTGCCTTCACATCCCCTTCCCCCCTTTTTTTAATGTTCAAAAGTTGCAATACAATGTGCCTGGGTCTGAGCATATTGTCTCTTTGTTTGTTTGCAGTTTTCTTCTTGGTGTTCTTTGAGCTTATTGAATCTGTGTTTTCATGCCTGGCATTTGTCTGGAGCTCTGCTGATCTTGGAGTGAGCTGACATTTTGAATGTTGGAGTAGTTGACTAAAATAAGAAGTCAAAATGGAAAATACCAAGCCCTCTAATCACTTACTCTGATAGTACACCTTGTTCCTTTCCCCCAATGGAATAATATGCCAGTTGAGGGCTCAGTGGATCAGCCCCAAAACAGGATTTTTCTCCCCATTGAGGAAGCCTTCCTAAAAAAATGTGAAGTCTGCAGTTTTATGTACCCAAGCATCAGGGGAAAGAGGAGAGGATGAGCCACTAGTGGGTAAGTATCAACTCAGAGTGAAAGAAATGTCTTCATGTTTTCCTGATAAGATCTTCAAATGGAGGTGCCTTGGTTACAAATGCAGGTGTATATTTGCAGGTGTACTAGGGTGGCTGGTGCTTTATTTTTTAAAAATATAAATGTATTTATTTTAATTGGAAATTAATTACTTTACAATATTGTATTGGTTTTGCCATACATCAACATGAATCTGACACAGGTATACACGTGTTCCCCATCCTGAAACTCCCTCCCTCCTCCCTCCCCATACCATCCCTCTGGGTCATCCCAGTGCACCAGCCCCAAGGATCCTATTACAGCAAAATTCATTTGATTCTGAATTTTAGGTTTCCCATTCTTCTGTAACTCAGAGACAGTATTTTTGTATGCTATTCTTCTTCTGTCCTCCTGGCAGTATTCTTCTGTCATTGCAATTCACACCATTTAAGTTGGTGATGATGTGGGGGGAAATAGTCTCTGTTCTTGAGTTTAAGACTCAGTCTCAGGAATGTGCCATGTCTGTGACTCCAGTGGATAGAGCATTCTTAGTTATTTTCCTTCCCTGCAGGAAATTTCGGGGAAGGCAATGGCACCCTACCCCAGTACTTTTGCCTGGAAAATCCCATGGACGGAGGATCCTGGTAGGCTGCAGTCCATGGGGTCGCTAAGAGTCGGACACGACTGATCGACTTCACTTTGACTTTTCACTTTCATGCATTGGAGAAGGAAATGGCAACCCACTCCAGTGTTCTTGCCTGGAGAATCCCAGGGATGGGGGAGCCTGGTGAGCTTCTGTCTATGGGATCACACAGAGTCGGACACGACTGAAGTGACTTAGCAGCAGCAAAAATTTTGGGATCAGTGTTTAATTCTACTCCCTCCCCCAGGAGGTTCTTCACCTCTCATTCCTCATTGCTTTCCTTTATCTGAAATAGATGTTCACTAACTAAAGTCAAAGCATTACTCTTTCTTTGCAAAAGAGTATTTTATGGTGGAGTTAAAGGAAAGGATCTGGTCAGAATTACTTGTCCCTACCATATGGCTGTTTCTCCTTCTATAACAGATCTGTACCACAATTGCACAGCTCCAGGCTCTTTCTCATCTTTGCAGTGTGTTTCTAGCAGGTTTGTGGAGAAACAACTGACAAGATTTTACAAACTATTCCCAATTTCTGCAGCTCCCAAGGGTTTCAGTTTCAACAGGTGCTTACTGGGGTTGACTCTACCTCAGTTGGATGAGATTCAGCATTTCTTCTCTTCCTGTAAGCAGTGTATCTCCTTAAATTTTGGGTCAGTCTATTCTGTAACCATAGTTTTCTGATTGGATTCAAAAAATTGTGAATTTGATGTTAGTCCAGCTCTTTATGTAAGAGTGGGAGTTCCTTCTAGTTTTTTACATTCTAGAGAGGAAACTAGGAGTTCATTTTAATTCAATAAATATTTATTTTGTCCCAATTGTATATATAATAATATATATTATATATAGTCCAAATGGAATTTCAATGAAGGTGTTGGAGGTATTTACTGAAATCTTCCATAAAATGGCCATCACTTACATTCTTTCTGGAAAGATCAATTCTTAAAATGTCATTTGCATGACCAAATAATTATTGGCAAGTTACATAAGTAAAGGATTTAAAATATCTGAAATTCAAAGCTAATGCAAACAACATATTGGTAGAAGACATCCGTGGATTTCTGTGAACAATTAAACGGGCTATATCTGCATTCTGGCACCATTATGAAATAATTTGCAAAATGTTCATTTGATCCAGAACATGATCAATTTTAATTACTTAGAAATAGCAGTATAAATTTGGCCAGTAATAACATTCTAATTTTGAGATTTCCCTCCCTCTAATGAATATAACTCTTATTGATATGAAACCCTGGTTACACAAATTTCAGAATAATGATATTTTACTCAAAGAAGGCTTAAAATCTTTAACCCCAACATCAACTAAAATTAACATATGTCAGGTAGAAACAGAAGGTGTCACAAAGAATTCCTTTCAGAAACTTATATACAAATTAGAGAGCATTATCCCATCTGGAAGTTATCTTCCCTCTTTTCAATTATTTAAAAATATTTTATCTAATTAAAAAGAATATAAACTTCTATTTTTAAAATAATCAATGATTTTGTGTCATATCAATTTACTATACCACTTCTGTGTTGCCTTTTAAAAAATTCTGTAACTGATTTATTCTTTTGCACTAACTAAGCCTGTTATCTTCAGCCTGCAATTTTAGGCCAGGTGACTAGAAAGGTGAATAATACATCACTTCTGAGATCAAATAACTAATTTTAGGAGAAACATAGGGGATAAAATAGGATTCAGTGGATTAATTATATAGTAGGATGGCCAATTTAATTTAGATATGCCTAAAAAGGATTTTTTACCTCTGTCCCATAATAGCTAGAGAAAGACCATAGTAGAGAGGAGAAAGAATAAGAATGTATTGAATACAGTGACCACAGTTTTCATGGTAAAAATCAAAGGATAAAAGAGGCATATGCCCCCTTAACTTGGGGGATGAAAATTGATATCAGTGTTTAGGATAATACAGGTCATTGTTTTATAACAAATAGCAATCTAATCACATGAGATTAATCTCTAATCACATGTTCAAGAGTTTTACCACGTGCAACAATGTTTCCATGTGGAAACTGCCAGAAGTGAATTATGTTCTTAACATCAAAGACAGTGTTATTCATGAAATTATTTTGCATTTTTTTGCAATTATATTCATCAAGCTGGAAATATATATAATAAAATTATTGAAACCTTGATAACTGCTTGACTAGCACTGCTATTCAAGAGCCCAACAAAGATGTCTAAATCCTAATCCTAGAAGCTTTGAATATATTCAACTATCAATATATGGCAAAGGAGAGTTAAGGTAGCAGATAAAAAAATAAGATTTTAATGACATGTCTTTAAAACAGGAAGATTATCTTGGATTATCCAGGTAGGACCGATGGACACAAAAGGGCCCTTATTGGGAAAGTAAGACTGAAGTGTCAAGCTAAGGCGAGATGTGATTATGCAAATAAATTCAGCGTGATACAGTTGCTGGCTTTCAAAGATGGAGGATGAAAATCATCAGCCAAGGAATGAGGTCAACCTGTAGGTGTATGAAAGGCAAAGAAACAGATTCTCTCCAGCCCCCATAAAGAAGTGTGATTCTGCTGGCACCTTTATTTTTTAGCATGGTGACATTTATCTCAGATTTCTGAACTACAAAATTATAAGATAATACATTTGTGATGTTTTAATCTTCTGTGCTTATGGTCATTAGATTTCTAATACAAAATCTACACAACTAATTTTGAAAATTAATACAACTGCTCAACATATTTAATTAGTAAAATAAAATAATCTTATTTAATGACAGTTTCTCCTGGTTGGAGACAATGTCACTGAAATATTCTCTTTATGGGAGGATCTCATGGGAATAGAAGCCAACAAAAACCACATAACTGAGAGGAAAATTGATTGGCTAATATGGTAGACACAATGGTTTAATATCCAGAATTTTCTGGTGTTGGGACAATTCTTGGGATAGAAATCAATAAATATCTCTTAACTTCATCTTCAAAAGGAAGTCATCCAATTCTCATACTTAAATTATTTCACACCTCAGAACCTCTTGAATGAAGTGGAGCCTTAATGCTCTTAAGGCGATACCCTGTGATATTTATTATGAATCGTTCATTTAATACTCCCCAATGTGACCAATTACTAGAGTAACTGTGCATTGGAAAAAGAAAGGTACCTAGATCTTGTAGAAGTTATTCAACAATGGCTGTAAGTGGTAACTCCTTCATGAAGATAGTTTTTATACAGTGACTCACCAGAGTATCAATTTTAAAAATCAGCTGATACAGGTTTAATCTAAATCTGTTTGACTATATGTCCTACATTATTTGTCTGCTATTTCTCCTGTTACCAAGTATATAATTGGAATTGAGAGAAAGTTCACATTTTCCCCTTGAGTAAATGACTATGATAAGAAATATCAAATGAAAATTCCTGGAGCTTGGTTACCAAAATAGTAAATGAAAAAAATCCCATATTCCTTAGGATATTTGAGACATTAATCTCATCACAGAAGCCTTGAAAAATGCTGGACTAATCCCACTGTAACTCTTTAGTTGGATGCTGCCATAGATAGATGGATTCAGCAGAAAACCTACATGCACTGGACCAAATATGATCTCTTTATTGGAATAACTAAATTTGGCCCTTCCACTTTTTGTGAACTTGTTTTTCTGCCAGATTCTGCCCATCTCCATATATCCAAACAGACACACAAATAATCATCTCTGTCACTTGACCCTAAGTTTTCAGTGGCTCCAATACTGCTTGGAATGTCTACAGTAGAGTCATATAAATTCTGGAAATTGTGCCCATCCCCAGTGGGAGAGTTGCAGCAGTAGTGCTTAAGAATTTTTCAACATTGCAATACCCTCTTAAGGTAGTAAAGTTTTACTTTGAAAAGAATCTCCATATCTGGCAGTGATAGGGATGGAATTCCTGATGATAAGATGCTAGTAGACAATGAAACCTATGTTGCCCTTCCTTAAATTATCCCTAACCAGATATTAAAGCATGCCTATCAAAAATCAACCATCTAATAGAAGTGATATATATGAGCCCAGATTTAGGCATGTGGAGAAAGCCTGTGTAAGTTAAGCTGCATAAGCCTGTTATTCACCTTCCTGGTACACTTCCAGCTCCTGCCTTAATCTTTCTCCCTCAAACTACATGAATGGCCTCATGGGCATTTATTATAAGTTGCCTGAAAAGAATGCATGTGGATTCTACATGCCTCTGAGCCTTTTGCTGTTGCTGGCCTGAATCAGTATGTTTGAGCATAATAGTGCCAGTAAGAGGAGACATGAAAAGACAGTCATCACCCAGCACTCTCCCCCAGACAACTGACGTCTACCTCTAGAAATAGGTATGCAGAAAATTAAGGGTTGTGGATATGGGCAGTGACGAGAATTGGATTTGTAAGTCCATTGCAAAGTAATTTTTGTGGATGAAGGAGTTATTGCATACTGAGATAAGAGGATGTTTCTGTTTTCAAGGAAAGCTCAGTGCAGCTTGTTGTTTAAATGCTAAAAGTTTTTTTTTTTTTTTAATCTATATGTTTATTGCAAGTCTTTGGATCTCTATTTTTCTTACTCTATTCCCAAACTTTCACATAAAATGCCTTTAGAGAATATGCATTCAATGATATCTTAATTCAAGTATCAGCATAAGGCAATTTGGGTTTGACTGACAACTACCTCAGCCCTGAAGCTGCTAGAAGTATTACTTTACCATGTGTTTAGAAATCTTTGCATATCAATCCACACTTTGAGACAAAAGATTGTGATTTAAACTTGTCACACTATTTTAAGGGACTGTCCTAGAGTCTTAGAGTCTTTTTTTGTCACATGACAAAGTATTTTAGGCCATAAAATAAAAGAAACAAAGCATTATATACTTCACAAAACATGAAGTAAAAATACCAATAAATATGTGAAAAATAATTTTGTTAGTAATCAGGAAAATTCAAATAAAAGCTACAAAAAATGTTAAATGCCTGAGAATATTAAATGTTAGAAGAATGTGGAGTGTGTAATCGACCTTCCAAGATGGTTCCCAATAAGTTCTACTCCCTGGTATTAACACCATTTCCAAATGCCCTCCAAACTGAGTCAAGACTGGCCTATGTGACCAATATGATCAGGCAGAAGTAATGTGAGTCTCTTGATACCAGGTTACAAAGGGCATTGAAGTTTCTGTCTTGCTCCCTTGGATCACTCATTCTGGGGCAAACCAGCCTACATGCCATTCACAGGACATTCAGAGCAGCCTTGTGAAGAGGCCCAGTGGAAGTGAGACCCTTCACTGTTTGCCTGCCACTTGAATAAACTGCGTGTGAAGTGAATCTTGTAAGGCCTGACAAGCTTTTTTGAGACTACAGTTCTGAATGGCATTTGATTGTGACCTAATGAGGGACGGAACCAGAAGTGCCCAGCTGAACACTGTTTAATTTCTGATCCACAGAAAATGTGAGATTGTAAATCACTAATGTGATGTTAAGTCATGTTTTAAAGAAATGTATATGGAACAGTCAGTTACTAACAGGTGAAAAAATAACAGCCTTCATATATCTCCTTTGAAAGGGTAAATTGGTACAGATGCTTTCAGAAAAACTTTTATTACCTAATAAAGTTGAAAATATGCATACCACTGTGCTTAGAGAACCCATTCATTCTCATATAAACCAGTGTCACATGACAAAAAATCCACGGCAGCCTCATCTATAATGGCAAAACTGGAAACAACACAAATATCTGGTAACAATAGATAAATTAATAAATAAATGGAATATAATCATCGCATATTTTATAGTAATGAAAATAAGCAGAGTGTACTGGAATGAAATGTCAAGACCTAAGCTAGATTCAAAATAATGATATAATCTCATTCTATTTATATAAATTTCAGAAATAGAAAATTGACCATATTGTTTAGAAATACATATAAGTAGCAAAAATACAATGTAGCAAGAACCTAGTAGCTCATCTAGTAAAGAATTTGTCTGAAATGCAGGATACCCTGGTTTGATTCCTGGGTTGAGAAGATCCACTGGAGAAGGATGGAGAAGAAAATGGCACCCCACTCCAGTACTCTTGCCTGGAAAATGAATGGAGGAGCCTGGTAGGCTGCAGTCCATGGGATCCCAAAGACTCTGACATGACTGAGAGACTTCACTTTCACTTTTCACTTTCATGCATTGGAGAAGGAAATGGCAACCCACTCCAGTGTTCTTGCCTGGAGAATCCCTGGGACGGGGGAGCCTGGTGGGCTGCTATCTATGGGGTTGCACAGAGTCGGACACGACTGATGCGACTTAGCAGCAGCAGCAGCAGCTGAAAAAAGGATAGGCTACCCACTCCAGTATTTTTGGGCTTCCCTGATTGCTCAGATGATAAAGAATCTGCCCACAATGTGGGAGACCTGGGTTCCATCCCTGGGTTGGGAAGATCCCCTGGAAAAGGGAATGGCTGAGCCAGGCAAGCTACAGTCCATGGGGTCACAAAGGGTCATATACAACTGAATGACTTTCACTTTCAAGAAATTGATTATTTAAGATGGCATAATAATGGATTATACTTGACTATTTTTCAGGGAATTTTTCAAGGAAGAGAGAGGAATTTGCCTTTGAAACTGTGGTAGAAGCGGGGGCCATTTTTCTGGGGTGGAAGACTTGGTTTGTTTATATAGTCATATGGATGTTTGCTTTATATTTGTTAAAATAGACATATATAATGAATGCACTTCTGTGTATTTTATTTTATGATATAAATGTATTTAATAAATGCTATATAGTACTAATGTATGTTAGATAATGTTCTAAAAACTTTACAAATATTGATCTTTAATTTTCACAAAGAAAGTGAAAGTGAAGTCGCTCAGTCATGTCTGACTCTGTGCGACCCCATGGACTGTAGCCTACCAGGCTTCTCCATCCATGGGATTTTCCAGGCAAGAATACTGGAGTGGGTTGTCATTTCCTTCAACAACAGTATAAATGAAGCACTTTTATTAGCTCTATTTTATATATTATGAAATTGAGACAGAGGAACTAAGTAAACTGTTAAAAGTCATACCACCTGTACGTAGCAGAGTAAATACTCTGACTTAGGCAGTTCAGCTCTAAAGCTGTGTGCTCAGGTACTAGATATTGTTGTCTTGGATTTTTGTTTATTGTTTAATTGTTTGATTTTTATGGATTAGTTTGATCTGGTTTAAAGAGAAAAGAGGGGATTCCCCTCTTTGTGAGAACTTAACTGTGTCTTGCAATCCTTCCATGTTTTCATGGCAAAATAAAGGGTTTGGATTAGATAAATTATTGCAAAAGAAGCTTAGGGTGGTGGGAAGACAAAGAAAGAAAGTGAAGTCGCTCAGTCATGTCCAACTCTTAGCGACCCCATGGACTGTAGGCTACTGGGCTCCTCCTTCCATGGGATTCTCCAGGCAAGAGTACTGGAGTGGGGTGCCATTTCCTTCTCCCAGGGATCTTCCCAACCCAGGGATCGACGAAGCTGGGTCTCCTTCATTCCAGGCAGATGCTTTAACATCTGAGCCACCAGGGAAGCCCAGGTGGGAAGACAAAGACTCAAATGAATGGGAGAAGACACTTTTGAAAGCAGTGCCACTTCCATCGGTTTTGTTTGTGGTGCATCTGGTTAAAACAATGCACATATAAGCTTAAGTTGAAGCTTTAAAATATTGGAAAACACAAGCATTCCTGACATTTTCTCCTACATCTGACTTATAATGGCAGCCATCACCATTTTTACTCATGTCTAGAGATTGTCCCTCAAAGAAGGCAATGGCAAGCCACTCCAGTACCCTTGCCTAGAAAATCCCATGGATGGAGGAGCCTGGTAGGCTGCAGTCCATGGGGTCACTAAGAGTGGGACATGACTGAGAGACTTCACTTTCACTTTTCATTTTCATGCATTGGAGAAGGAAATGGCAACCCACTCCAGTGTTCTTGCCTGGAGAATCCCGGGGATGGGAGAGCCTGGTGGGCTGCTGTCTATAGGGTCGCACAGAATCAGACACGACTGAAGTGACTTAGCAGCAGTAGCAGCAGCAGCAGCAGCAGCAGAGATTGTCCCTAAAGCATCCATCCATATTATTTATTTACTTATTTTCTACCACAAAGCATCTTCAGGCTCTGATGATAATTGATACAGTGATATTTTAATCCTAATAAAGCACATCTAGACACTAATCTTGTCCCTAAAATTTGAGAGCATATATCTTAAAATGAGCAAGATCTTCATTTTATCAAAGTGATCTTTGTCCTGAGATGAGTTACAGAATGTCAGTGTATCTCAAAGAGTTTTAGGCCTTTGGAAAGCCACAATAAATAATAGCAGATATGGAAATATATTAGAAATTTCTTTATTTTGGAGAAACAGTGCTTTTTTGTTTAGAAATAGTTGTTTGTGGACATTCAGGGGAAAGTAAAATTAAGATTTTGAACAACTCACAGGCTTAATACAAACCAAATGCACTGAGTGATTTATGTTTCATGTAGATTTACTTATAAAATAAATAAGAAACCTTCAATCCCTATCACCCAGAAGCAAAGAACACACAAATGAAAGAGAATTCAAGTAAAAATCCCTGACAATCTTGAAACATTTCCTAGAACAAATGGAAAAATGATATATGAATAAAGTCACTTTGTGGTTCAGAAATCTAGAGAGATATAGAATCAAGAAACATTCCAAGGACTGATAGTAAAAAAAAAAAAAAAAGTATTGCAACTTTTAAAAACCCTTCTTACTGCCAAATTTAAACAGTTTTTTTCCTTTGTTGAAATTGTTCTAACTAGAGACAAAATTGAGAGACACGAGGGAAAGAAAGTAGCAGGTGAAAATTTTTATATGAAATAAAGTAATAAAGAAGTGATTTAGCTCTTTTTGGAAACATATCTGCTTTATGCATAAATAAGAACTATTTCTATTTTAATAGAAGCTGTTCTTATTTTAAAAAATCAAGAATTTCTACAGTGAAAAGTGACTTCTCTATCTCTTTTTATTGTAAATAGATATACTGCTCAATTTGTATATGAGTAGCCACCCCCACCTTTTCATTCAGATGCACAACTTTTCCAAGAGAACAAAAGTAGGCTTCCAGTTGACTTCAACAAAGCTATGGGAAAAGTTCATCATAATATGCCTTTCTAATAAAATGCAGAATATAGTATTTTAGAAGAAAGGAATTATTGACACTTGCTTGCCCTCAGAATTTATACAGATATGGGCATATTTTGTCTCCCATTGAGATAATTTCAGATTATTTATTTCTATAAATTTGTAGACTGTAGCTAGTAATGATGAATTAGATATGGACTACAGTATATATCATTTGAAATCAATAACAGTTTTCTCAATGGTGGTAAGAACATTCATTAAAGTTATTGAGTTGCTTTTTTCAAAATATTTCTCCAAGGAAGGGGTGACTGATAATATTGTTATTCTGTGAATCTGTGTGAACTTATTGTGAATTTATAAAACTAGTGAGTCTGTAAATCACTGTGTACTGGGGTCACTATGGATAAATTGTCTGCAAAATACTAGGAGAAAATAGACCTTAGTATCAGAATTCTTACAAATGGAGTGCAGTGGATTTCTGAGTTTCACAAATAAAAACCTAATCAGTTGTTTTAAACATTTTAGTATATCCATGGAAAATATCATTGATTTTTCTATTTTGAATCAAGCAGCTTTTACTTTAACAACAACACAAGTATTTTTGTCTTAAATAAAAGAAGTACATGCCTACATAATCACATTTTCATTGAGGAAACTGAATTCAAATAACGGATAATAGAATTAATTAAATGATTTAAAATGTTCCTTCATTTTACAGATATTTATTTTGTACTTGAGTGGTTTGAGTACTTGACATATTTTCAAAAAAAAATATTTGAAAATATTAATAATTGCTCATGCCACTACCTGCTGTATTCATTCTTCTGAGTTTTAAAAGCCTAAGATTTTTTTCCCTATAAGTCATAAACTGAGGAAATGAAATAGGATAGATTATTGTGTACAACTTTCTTGTCATAAACACTGGTATATGAGTACAATAACTATGTTTTTAAGTTATAGAAAATCATCAGCTGATTAATGACAGTTTTAGAAAAATAAAACAAGTCTTTAATAATAATAATATTTATTATTTGTATAATTACTGGCTGTGCCCTTCAGAGCACCTGGGTTATCTTCCCTTTCCACAGAATCACAAAAGTAGTGTGAGAGAAATCACAGTTTATTCCAAGGGTCAAGATTTGAGAATTAATTTACTAGAAAAATCCTGCTAGCACTATATAACAGTACAACTGGCATTTGCTTTTGGTTTGTTAATTTTTAATTTTATTTATTTGCTTATGTGGCTCTACCAGGTGTTAGTTGCAGCACATGGGATCTTCGATCTTCACTGTGGCATGTGGTAATTGTAGTTTTGACGTGTGGGATCTAGTTCCCCAAACAGGGTTTAAACTTTGTCCGCCTGCATTGGGAGTACAAAGTCTTAGCCACTGGATCACCAAAGTCCCTAATTTTTTTTTTTAACCCAACAAAAGCACATTATTTATTCATCCACCCATTTATCCAACCAAAAGCATAATCAAACATTCATTATATATACCTGTATCATCACTGCAGATGGTGACTGCAGCCATGAAATTAAAAGACGCTTACTCCTTGGAAGGAAAGTTATGACCAACCTAGATAGCATATTCAAAAGCAGAGACATCACTTTCCCAACAAAGGTTTGCCTAGTCAGGCTATGGTCTTTCCTGTGGTCATGTATGGATGTGAGAGCTGGACTGTGAAGAAGGCTGAGCGCCGAAGAATTGATGCTTTTGAAAAGTGGTGTTGGAGAAGACTCTTGAGAGTCTCTTGGACTGCAAGGAGATCCAACCAGTCCATTGTGAAGGAGATCAGCTCTGGGATTTCTTTGGAAGGAATGATGCTAAAGCTGAAACTCCAGTATTTTGGCCACCTCATGCGAAGAGTTGACTCACTGGAGAAGACTCTGATGCTGGGAGGGATTGGGGGCAGGAGGAGAGGGGATGACAGAGGATGAGATGGCTGGATGGCATCACTGACTCGATGGATGTGAGTCTGAGTGAACTCCGGGAGTTGGTGATGGACAGGGAGGCCTGGCGTGCTGCGGTTCATGAGGTCGCAAAGAGTCGGACACGACTGAGCGACTGATCTGATCTGATCTGATCAGAGTAGATACTGGGTTAATATCCTATATCACATAATATTCCTGCTTCTACAGTGTTTATGAACTAGTGAGAAAAATCGATTTAACACATAATTAAATAGAGAGCTATTGGGTTGTAGGTTGTCATAAGCTGAGTAATTAGGGAAAGCTTGTCCAAAGTTGTAATATTTAAGATGACATCTGAGGGATACAGAGCAAGCAGCCAGTGAACGAAAGAAACTGTGAAAGGAGAAAGGGTTCCAGACTGAGAATGTAATTCAGGCAGCTTTCCTGAGGTGGGGTGAAAAATGACACTTATGAGACAGAAAAATGTTTGGGAGGAGAGAGCTGAAAGCAAGGGTGGCAGCCTTGCTTTGGAGGCAAACTGGGATACAGAATTTTATGGGAATATTAAGGATCTTTCTGTTTTCTCTAAGTAATGAGAAGCCAAAAATTTTTTTTTTTTTTGAAATAAGATCTTGACATATTTCAATTTGCATTTTAATAACATCACTGGGATTGCTTTGGAATTAATGGAGAGGGAATAGAAGTGAATCCAAAAGACATAAATGATCTGGCTCCTACATCAGCTCTGAACTCAGCCCTTCTCTTCTTTTCCATCAGCCACACCAGCCACACGGGCCTTCAGACATTCCTGGAGCCCCCTAGCCCTTTCCCACCTCAGGGCTTCTCAGAGGCCTCTCTCTCTCTCTCACTGATATGTATCTCCTTAGATTATCTACTTGTCTTGATTCTTCAACTCTTTTTGGCTTGTTACCTTATTAGAGAGGCTTTTTCTTATCTCATCTCTAAAATAACAACCCTGCTTCCAACATCCCTGTACTGCTTATCTTCATCTTTTATTGTACATAATACTGAGCTTCACCAGACAGAATCTTCATCTGCTCTATCCAACTGCTGTACTCTCACACTGAGAGTACACATACCAAGTGTTCAATACATAGTTTCTTGGTGAATGAATGAATGAATACCAATACCTAATACCTGTTTTATAAGCACTAAGAACTCAGTGATAAATAAGACAGTCATTGCCATCGAGACCTTTATATTTTATTAAATGGAGACAGAGAGGTAAACATGCACTAGATGTAATGCTCAGTTACAACATATACATATATTACAATGTCTTCCATAACCAGATTTCCCCACTTACAGACACTTAAATCTGCAGTGATTGATGACTCATTTCAATGGTCTAATTCAGTTGGTTGAATACATTTATTCAGACAATGTATTTATAATAATACATAATAATTAGCATGATTTCTTGTATGCTTCAAATTCAGAAGACATAAATATGATTCTAGCTCATGAGGTAAAATATTAGGTGATAAAAATGTTCACATAAAAAATTTTAATAGCATATGATAAGAGTTAAAGGTACATACGTACATGTGTGTATATATATATTAATATAAAGTTATGTGATTTAACAGGAAAGTAAAATTATAATCTGTCTGAAAAATTTAGGAGAAATTTCCAGGAATATTGCTCTTAAAATCAAGTCCTAATAGATGATAAGATTTTATTAGGAGACAATGAGAAATACATTCCAGTTGGGAAAAAAAAAAACTAGCACAAATGCAAAACTGAAACTAGAAAGGATTAGGCCTAACAGAAAGTTTTACAGAAATTTGAGCTATTTGTGAGTCTGTTGTCAGAATTAATAAATTTTAATTGCTTGCTTCCTCTGTCACTGAGTAATGTGCAACTCTTTGTGACACCATGGACTGTAGCCAACCAAGCTCCTCTCTTCTTGGGATTTTACAGGCAAGAATACGGTAGTAGGATGCCATTTCCTTCTCCAGGAGGTCTTCCAACCTAGTGATGGAACCTGTATCTCTCCTGCTATCACTGAACCACATCAGAAGCCCAGAGTTAAATTAGATCAGATCAGATCAGTCGCTCAGTCGTGTCCGACTCTTTGCGACCCCATGAATCGCAGCACGCCAGGCCTCCCTGTTCATCACCAACTCACGGAGGTCACTCAGACTCACATCCATCGAGTCAGTGATGCCATCCAACCATCTCATCCTGTGTCGTCCCCTTCTATTCCTGCCCCCAATCCCTCCCAGCATCAGAGTCTTCTCCAATGAGTCAACTCTTCGCATGATGCGGCCCAAGTACTGGAGTTTTAGCTTTAGCATCATTCTTTTCAAAGAAATCCCAGGGCTGATCTCCTTCACAATGGACTTGTTGGATCTCCTTGCAGTCCAAGGGACTCTCAAGAGTCTTGTCCAACACCACAGTTCAAAAGCATCAATTTTTCGTCGCTCAGCCTTCTTCACAGTCCAGCTCTCACATCCATACATGACCACAGGAAAGACCATAACCTTGACTAGGCGAACCTTTTGGCAAAGTAATGTCTCTGCTTTTGAATATTCTGTCTAGGTTGGTCATAACTTTCCTTCCAAGGAGTAAGCGTCTTTTAATTTCATGGCTGCAGTCACCATCTGCAGTGATTTTGGAGCCCAGAAAAATAAAGTCTGACACTGTTTCCACTGTTTCCCCATCTATTTCCCATGTAGTGATGGGACCAGATGCCATGTAGATGCCATGATCTCCGTTTTCTGAATGTTGAGCTTTAAGCCAACCTTTTGACTCTCCACTTTCACTTTCATCAAGAGGCTTTTGAGTTCCTCTTCACTTTCTGCCATAAGGGTGGTGTCATTTGCATATCTGAGGTTATTGATATTTCTCCCAGCAATCTTGATTCCAACTTGAGTTTCTTCCAGTCCAGCATTTCTCATGATGTACTCTGCATATAAGTTAAATAAATAGGGTGGCAATTTACAGCCTTGACGTACTCTTTTTCCTATTTGGAACCAGTCTGTTGTTCCATGTCCAGTTGTAACTGTTTCTTCCTGACCTACATACAAATTTCTCAAAAGGCAGATCAAGTGGTCTGGTATTCCCATCTCTTTCAGAATTTTCCATTTCCACAGTTTATTGTGATCTACACAGTCAGAGGCTTTGGCATAGTCAATAAAGCAGAAATAAATGATTTTCTGGAACTCTCTTGCTTTTTCCATGATCCAGTGGATGTTGGCAATTTGATCTCTGGTTCCTCTGCCTTTTCTAAAACCAGCTTGAACATCAGGAAGTTCACAGTTCACATATTGCTGAAGCCTGGCTTGGAGAATTTTGAGCATTACTTGACTAGCATGTGAGATGAGTGCAATTGTGTGGTAGTTTGAGCATTCTTTGGCATTGCCTTTCTTTGGGATTGGGATGAAAACTGACTTTTTCCAATCTTGTGGCCACTGCTGAGTTTTCCAAATTTTCTGGCATATTGAGTGCAGCAGTTTCACAGCATCATCTTTCAGGATTTGGAATAGCTAAACTGGAATTCTATCACCTCCACTAGGAATTCTATCACCTCCACTAGCTTTGTTCGTAGTGATGCTTTCTAAGGCCCACTTGACTTCATATTCCAGGATGTCTGGCTCTAGGTCAGTGATCACACCATCGTGATTACCTGGGTCATGAAGATCTTTTTGTACAGTTCTTCTGTCTATTCTTGCCATCTCTTCTTACTATCTTCTGCTTCTGTTAAGTCCATACCATTTCTGTCCTTTATCAAGCCCATCTTTGCATGAAATGTTCCTTTGGTATCTCTGATTTTCTTGAAGAGATCCCTAGTCTTTCCCATTCTGTTGTTTTCCTCTATTTCTTTGCATTGATCGCTAAGGAAGGCTTTCTTATCTCTTCTTGCTATTCTTTGGAACTCTGCATTCAGATGTTTATATCTTTCCTTTTCTCCTTTGCTTTTCGCTTCTCTTCTTTTCACAGCTATTTGTAAGGCCTCCCCAGACAGCCATTTTGCTGTTTTGCATTTCTTTTCCATGGGGATGGTCTTGATCCCTGTCTCCTGTACAATGTCACGAACCTCATTCCATAGTTCATCAGGCACTCTATCTATCAGATCTAGGCCCTTAAATCTATTTCTCACTTCCACTGTATAATCATAAGGGATTTGATTTAGGTCATACCTGAATGGTCTAGTGGTTTTCCCTACTTTCTTCAATTTCAGTCTGAATTTGTCAATAAGGAGTTCATGGTCCGAGCCACAGTCAGCTCCTGGTCTTGTTTTTGCTGATTGTATAGAGCTTCTCCATCTTTGGCTGCAAAGAATATAATCGATCTGATTTCGGTGTTGACCATCGGGTGATGTGCATGTATAGAGTCTTCTCTTGTGTTGTTGGAAGAGGGTGTTTGTTATGACCAGTGCATTTTCTTGGCAAAACTCTATTAGTCTTTGCCCTGCTACATTCCGTATTCCAAGGCCAGATTTGCCTGTTAGTCCAGGTGTTTCTTGACTTCCTACTTTTGCATTTCAGTCCCCTATAATGATAAAGACATCTTTTTTGGGTGTTAGTTCTAAAAGGTCTTGTAGGTCTTCATAGAACCGTTCAACTTCAGCTTCTTCAGCATTACTGGTTGGGGCATAGACTTGGATTACTGTGACATTGAATGGTTTGCCTTGGAAATGAACAGAGATCATTCTGTCGTTTTTTAGATTGCATCCAAGTACTGCATTTTGGACTCTTTTGTTGACCATGATGGCCACTCCATTTCTTCTGAGGGATTACTGCCCGCAGTAGTAGATATAATGGTCCTCTGAATTAAATTCACCCATTCCAGTCCATTTTAGTTCGCTAATTTCTAGAATGTCAACATTCATTCTTGCCATCTCTTGTTTGACCACTTTGAATTTGCCTTGCCTCATGGACCTGACATTCCCAGTTCCTATGCAATATTGCTCTTTACAGCATCAGACTTTGCTTCTATTACCAGACACATCCACAGCTGGGTATTCTTTTTGCTTTTGCTCTATCCCTTCATTCTTTCTAGAGTTATTTCTCTACTGATCTCCAGTAGCATATTGGGCCCCTACCAACCTGGGGAGTTTCTCTTTCAGTATCCTATCATTTTGCCTTTTCATACTGTTCATGGGGTTCTCAAGGCAAGAATACTGAAGTGGTTTGCCATTCCCTTCTCCAGCGGACCACACCCTGTCAGATCTCTCCACCATGACCCGCCCATCCTGGGTTGCCCCACGGGCATGGCTTAGTTTCATTGAGTTAGACAAGGCTGTGGTCCTAGTGTAATTAGATTGACTAGTTTTCTGTGAGTATGGTTTCAGTGTGTTTGCCCTCTAATGTCCTCTTGCAAGACCTACCGTCTTACTTGAGTGTCTCTTACCTTGGGCGTGGGGTATCTCTTCCCAGCTGCTGCAGCAAAGCATAGCCATTGCACCTTACCTTTAAATTAAAGTTAAATTAGGATCAAGTAATAGATAGCCTTATATATCAAACAATAATTTGAAATTTTGCCTATTTAAAATAGGTATCATGAAATACTGCATTTACTCTGACATCATGAGCAGATTCACATTTTAAGAACCTAAATCTAGTGACATACTGAATTGAGGTTAATAAAGTTAAGAAATAGAGCTTGGAAGAACAACAGTTCTTTAGATAAAAGATTATGAAGGTGTATATCTGTTGTTGTAAATGTGAACAGAAAGGTGTGAAATAAGATATATTGCTGATATAGTTAAATAGCATCATGAGAGAATAAATGAAAAAAAAACTTTTTAAGATTTCAAAACAACTATTTATGTCTGGGCATTTGAAGGTGATTATTTCTATCATGCCTAGATCCTAAAGTCTAAACCTGTCAGGAATTGAGGAAATGCCAGAGCAAATCAAGAAGTTTCCCTAGGTAATCTGGAGCTTAAACTGATGAAATGTTAAAAAGATCTACAGGTATGAAGCAAGCCTGAGGCTTGGCATTGTTGTGTGTTTTGGCTGCAGGGGAACTTTTCTGTTTAGAGAGCTACAGTTCCTGATGGAGCCTAACTTGCTCCTTTCAACTCAGGGCTATGGAAGTGAGTCACAGCCCTACATCTTCCAGAGCAATAGCCACTATTGATGACACCATTGTCTCCTTGAGCTGGACACATTCTCTCCCTTTCAGGTGGCCTTACATACTCATGCTCTAATCCAATTTGTGATGAACTCATAGTTTATCTCTCTAGGAGAAATCAAACTGTGTTTAATATCAAATCTTTGAAAGCAGCTCTAATTCTGTCTACTATCCCCTAAGTCCCATAAATCTGCATGAAAAAAATGTGATGGTTGGGGGGCTTTTACCCTGCTTTCAATTTGAGTGAATAACCTCACTATTTTAAAATAATTTATAATTGAAAGAATATTAGTATTTCTTTTATTTATTTATTTTTTCTTTTTTTTGCCTTGGAATCTGTGTTAAGTATACTTTTTTAAAAAAATTTTATTTTGCTTAGATTTACAATATTGTATTGCTTTTGCCATACATCAAGATGAATCCACCACAAGTATACATGTGTTCCCCATCCTGAACCCTCCTCCCTCCTCCCTCCCCATACCATCCCTCTGGGTTGTCCCAGTGTACCAGCCCCAGGCATCCGTTATCAGGCATCATACCTGGACTGGCGACTCGTTTCAGATATGATATTATACATATTTCAATGCTATTCTCCCAAATCATCCCACCCTCTCCTGTTCCCAGAGTCCAAAAGACTGTTCTATACATCAGTATCTCTTTTGCTGTCTCATAAACAGGGTTATTGCTACGATCTTTCTAAATTCCATATGTATGCATTAGTATACTGTATTTGTGTTTTTTTTTTTTTTTTTTCCTGGCTTACTTCACTCTGTATAATAGGCTCCAGTTCCATCCACCTCATTAGAACTGATTCAAATGTATTCTTTTTAATGGCTGAGTAATATTCCATTGTGTATATGTACCACTGCTTTCTTATCCATTCATCTGTGGATGGACATCAAGGTTGCTTTCAAGTCCTGGCTAATGTAAACACTGCTGCTATGAACATTGGGGTACACGTATCTCTTTCAATTCTGGTTTTCTCAGTGTGTATGCCCAGCAGTGGGATTGCTGGATCATAAGGCAGTTCTATACCCAGTTTTTTGAGGAATCTCCATACTGTTCTCCATAGTGGTTGTACTAGTTTGCATTCCCACCAAAAGTGTAAGAGGATTCCCTTTTCTCCACACCCTCTCCAGCATTTATTGCTTGTAGACTTTTGGACCTCAGCCATTCTGATTGGCATGAAATGGTACCTCATAGTGGTTTTGATTTGCATTTCTCCGATATGCTACTGGAGATCAGTGGAGAAATAACTCCAGAAAGAATGAAAGGATGGAGCCAAAACAAAAAGAATACCCAACTGTGGATATGTCTGGTGATAGAAGCAAAGTCCAATGCTGTAAAGAGCAATATTGCATAGGAACCTGGAATGTCAGGTCCATGAATTAAGGCAAATTGGAAGTGGTCAAACAAGAGATGGCAAGAGTGAATGTCGACATTCTAGGAATTAGCGAACTAAAATGGACTGAACAGGGTGAATTTAACTCGGATGACCATTATATCTACTACTGTGGGCAGGAATCCCTCAGAAGAAATGGAGTGGACATCATGGTCAACAAAAGAGTCCAAAATGCAGTACTTGGATGCAATCTCAAAAATGACAGAATGATCTCTGTTCGTATCCAAGGCAAACCATTCAATGTCACAGTAATCCAAGTCTATGCCCCAACCAGTAACGCCGAAGAAGCTGAAGTTGAAAGGTTCTATGAAGACCTACAAGACCTTTTAGAACTAACACCCATAAAAGATGTCCTTTTCATTACAGGGGACTGGAATGCAAAAGTAGGAAGTCAAGAAACACCTGGACTAACAGGCAAATTTGGCCTTGGAATACGGAATGAAGCAGGGCAAAGACTAATAGAGTTTTGCCAAGAAAATGCACTGGTCATAGCAAATACCCTCTTCCAACAACACAAGAGAAGACTCTATACATGGACATCACCATATGGTCAACACCGAAATCAGATCGATTATATTCTTTGCAGCCAAAGATGGAGAAGCTCTATACAATCAGCAAAAACAAGACCAGGAGCTGACTGTGGCTTGGACCATGAACTCCTTATTGCCAAATTCAGACTGAAATTGAAGAAAGTAGGGAAAACCACTAGACCATTCAGGTATGACCTAAATCAAATCCCTTATGATTATACAGTGGAAGTGAGAAAAAGACTTAAGGGCCTAGATCTGATAGATAGAGTGCCTGATGAACTATGGAATGAGGTTCGTGACATTGTACAGGAGACAGGGATCAAGACCATCCCCATGGAAAAGAAATGCAAAACAGCAAAATGGCTGTCTGGGGAGGCCTTACAAATAGCTGTGAAAAGAAGAGAAGCGAAAAGCAAAGGAGAAAAGGAAAGATATAAACATCTGAATGCAGATTTCCAAAGAATAGCAAGAAGAGATAAGAAAGCCTTCTTCAGTGATCAATGCAAAGAAATAGAGGAAAACAACAGAATGGGAAAGACTAGGGATCTCTTCAAGAAAATCAGAGATACCAAAGGAACATTTCATGCAAAGATGGGCACGATAAAGGACAGAGATGGTGTGGACCTAACAGAAGCAGAAGATATTAAGAAGAGGTGGCAAGAATACACAGAAGAACTGTACAAAAAAGAGCTTCAAGACCTAGACAATCATGATGATGTGATCACTGACCTAGAGCCAGACATCTTGGAATGTGAAGTCAAATGGGCCTTAGAAAGCATCACTACGAACAAAGCTAGTGGAGGTGATGGAATTCCAATGGAACTATTTCAAGTCCTGAAAGATGATGCTGTGAAAGTGCTGCACTCAATATGCCAGCAAATTTGGAAAACACAGCAGTGGCCACAGGACTGGAAAAGGTCAGTTTTCATCCCAATCCCAAAGAAAGGCAATGCCAAGGAGTGCTCAAACTACCGAACAATTGCACTCATCTCGCACGCTAGTAAAGTAATGCTCAAAATTCTCCAAGCCAGGCTTCAGCAATATGTGAACCGTGAACTTCCTGATGTTCAAGCTGGATTTAGAAAAGGCAGAGGAACCAGAGATCAAATTGCCAACATCTGCTGGATCATGGAAAAAGCAAGAGAGTTCCAGAAAAACATCTATTTCTGCTTTATTGACTATGCCAAAGCCTTTGACTGTGTGGATCACAATTAAATATGGAAAATTCTGAAAGAGATGGGAATACCAGACCACCTGATCTGCCTCTTAAGAAATCTGTATGCAGGTCAGGAAGCAACAGTTAGAACTGGTCATGGAACAACAGACTGGTTCCAAATAGGAAAAGGAGTACGTCAAGGCTGCATATTGTCACCATGTTTATTTAACTTATATGCAGAGTACATCATGAGAAATGCTGGACTGGAAGAAACACAAGTTGGAATCAAAATTGCTGGGAGAAATATCAATAACCTCAGATATGCAGATGACACCACTCTTACGGCAGAAAGTGAAGAGGGGCTAAAAAGCCTCTTGATGAAAGTGAAAGAGGAGAGTGAAAGGGTTGGCTTAAAGCTCAACATTCAGAAAACGAAGATCATGGCATCTGGTTCCATCACTGCATGGGAAATAGATGGGGAAACAGTGGAAACAGTGTCAGACTTTTTTTGGGTTCCAAAATCACTGCAGATGGTGACTGCAGCCATGAAATTAAAAGACGCTTGCTCCTTGGAAGGAAAGTTATGAGCAACCTAGATAGCATATTCAAAAGCAGAGACATTACTTTACCAACAAAGGTTCGCCTAGTCAAGGCTATGGTCTTTCCTGTGGTCATGTATGGATGTGAGAGCTGGACTGTGAGGAAGGCTGAATGCTGAAGAATTGATGCTTTTGAACTGTGGTGTTGGAGAAGACTCTTGAGAGTCCCTTGGACTGCAAGAAGATCCAACCAGTCCATTCTGAAGGAGATCAATCCTGGAATTTCTTTGGACGGAATGATGCTAAAGCTGAAACTCCAATATTTTGGCCACCTCATGCGAAGAGTTGACTCATTGGAGAAGACTCTGATGCTGGGAGGGATTGAGGGCAGGAGGAGAAGGGGACGACAGAGGATGAGATGGCTGGATGGCATCATTGACTCGATGGATGCGAGTCTGACTGACCTCCGGGAGCTTGTGATGGACAGGGAGTCCTGGCGTGCTGCGGTTCATGGGTCGCAAAGTGTCGGACACGACTGAGCGACTGATCTGATCTGATCTGATCTGATAATGAGTGATGTTGAGCATCTTTTCATGTGTTTGTTAGCCATCTGTATGTCTTCTTTGGAGAAATGTCTATTTAGTTTTTGGCCCATTTTTTGCTTAAGTCATTTATTTTTCTGGAATTGAGCTGTAGGAGTTGCTTGTATACTTTTGAGATTAGTTGTTTGTCTGTTGCTTTATTGTTATTATTTTCTCCCATTCTGAAGGGTGTCTTTTCACCTTGCTTATAGATTTGATATTTTTAAAGAAAAAGTTCCCTCATGATGATAATCTTAGCTGAACTTGGAACACTTTCAAAGAATGTGCACAACTTAATAGTCATCTTAATTATACAGATTTCCCCAACAATACAGAGTAAGAAAGCAAAGGATAAATAGTTATGTTAATAATGGTCCAAATTTTGTTTCAGCTGATCAATTCATCTACATCAATTAGCTCTTAGTTCTAGACTACAAATCTGCATTCTTAAATGAATATTATATCTCAGCATGTCTGGAAACATATTTGATAGAAGGAAGTTGGTATTCTTCAGAGAAGTCTCTTATACCCAAATGATTACAGAGAAGAACCTTTTACATTCTTCAAATTTATTGAACAATATTTACCATGCTGTTTACAAAATCAGAGGCAGCATTCCCACTAGACATGAAAATCTTATCCTACTTTGATTAAATAGAGATAATCTTGAAAAATATATTTATTTGCCTGGTCATCACACTGTATTTTTAAAAGCAAATTACGACTCATTATTGAAGACATAGATTCACAGAACATACCCAAGAAGCAATTGAATTCAATATTGATTTCCTTAATTTCCTCATTTGATTTAATGTCTTTATAAACAGATAATTGAACAAAACTGTTTCTGTCTGTTCCCCTGCCCTAACCTCTACTCTGGCATTAATGAGGCCAGGAAAAAAAAAAAAATAACTATTAGAAATCCTATGCACAGTGATCTAGGCTGTAAGGTAAATTTTGTAATGCAGGAAACCATAAAATTTCTAGAAGAAAACATAGATGGTAAGCTCCTTGAAATAGATTTTCTTTGGGTGTGACACAAAAATCAAAGTCAACAAAAGCAAAAATGAACAAGTGGGACTATATCAGACTAAAAAGCTTCACAAAAAAAGAGAGATGGATATATAGATTGTAATATATATTTAAATATATAATTCTGTGGCATGCTCAGAAATACTTGGGGAGCTATGAGACTTTCTGGTCTGTAGTATGAAATTCAGGTATTATTCCCAGTTCACATAAAAATATTCAGATTGTATTTTAATATTAAGTAGGGAGATGATTTCCCAAAGTTTGGAAAACGCAGGAACAAATATCTGGACAAAAGAAAAGTTTTAAAAATAGTGATTATTTATAAAATTCCTAAATATGTATACTTAAAGGTTTAAAGAAAATAAAAATTGAGAGCAACTATTTAAAAAACCAGTTCAGTTGCTCAGTCGTGTCCAGCTTTTTGCGACCCCATGAACTGCAGCACACCAGGCCTCCCTGTCCATCACCAACTCCCAGAGGTCACTCAGAATCACATCCATCAAGTCAGTGATGCCATCCAGCCATCTCATCCTCTGTTGTCCCCTTCTCCTCCTGCCCCCAGTCCGTCCCAGCATCAGTCTTTTCCAATGAGTCAACTCTTTGCATGAGGTGGCCAAAGTACTGGAGTTTCAGCTTCAGCATCATTCCTTCCAAAGAAATCCCAGGGCTGATCTTCAGAATTGACTGTTTGGATCTCTTTGCAGTCCAAGGGACTCTCAAGAGTCTTCTCCAACACCACAGTTCAAAAGATAGAAAACATAGAAGTAAAAAAAAAAAAAAAAAAAAATGAGTTCCTATTTTAAAAATGAAAAATAAAGATGATAAAATTAGGAAAGATAAATGAAAATCAGTGAAATAAAACATTAATAAAAACTAAACTTTAAAAATATTTAAAACTAATTAGAACATTATAAAATTATAAAGATATGTGAAAATAAATACAGAAGATAACATGAAATGAAGAGTCAAATGTGAGGGGGAGAAAGGAACTTGGATGTTAAAATTAAAGGGAGTATAAACAATACATATATTAAATCATTGTTATGTATAAATACAACATAAAGTTGTTTAAGATTTATATATTTTATATATAATTGTAGCAATACACAAGTTGGCTGAAGTTTAACTCATAGATAAACATAAATGATCCCAGTAGACTTCATGGTTTAGAGATACCAGTAGACATGGTCTTCTAAGGCAGAATCATAAAGGAGAAAAGCAGGAAACACCTTCCAACTGTATCCATATTTCAACTTGTTAAATTAAGAGAAGCAGAAATCTGGTACAGACCACCAGGGATGATCACAATTTCAAACATCCTGCCTGTTTGGAATGCAAATTCTGCTGAAGATTCCCCCCGAATGGATTCTGTGATACATGTTGTTTTGATAAATATCCATGTACAAGGGACCTGAATATGAAAGTTTAAGAATTACAGGGCTCCTGATAGAAAGAGTAGAGGTAAATGCAGATCAGTCAGTTACTCAGTTCAGTCACTCAGTCGTATCCGACTCTTTGAGACCCAATGCACTCCAGCACGCCAGGCCTCCCAGTCCGTCACCAACTCCCATAGTTCACTCAGGTCCATTGAGTCGGTGATGTCATCCAAAAATCTCATGCTCTGTCGTCCCCTTCTTCTCCAACCTTCAATCATTCCCAGCATCAAGGTCTTTTCCAAGGAGTCAGTTCTTTGTATCAGGTATTGTAAATCCAACTGTTGATTCATGATTCATGTATTATTTAAAGTTATAGGTAAGATTTGAAGGGAGTGCAGCAAGGTCATGCTGGACATTGGCTTGACCATCCTGTCCTATTTCGTACTGTAATGGAGTTAGCATCTAGGATGATGGATTAAAATACATTCTTATTGAATTTTTAGATGACATCAAGGTTGTAAAGAGATACTTATTGCATTAAAAAACAGTGAATTTGATCTTATTTTGAAAGACCTTGGCAATCTTGTAGTATAAAGAGGAGCTTTGTAGGCAAAGTTTGACAGAAATAAACTTGTTTTTAAAATAGTTCTACAATGAAGAAACAAAATGACATATATTTAAGAGAGTTTCTACAGAAATAAATATGTGCCAACTGAATATCTAAATTTTACCTAAAATTTTATTTTAACTTTAAAATTCTGAAAATAAAATTATCTTAGTATTAAGACTAAAGAGACATTATCAAAATTAACTTATTTATTCATTGTTTCAAATAATAATTGAATGCTTTATATGAACAAAATACTGGACAGGAAATGGTACAAAGAAATAATCCTATTGTCAAGGGACAAGTGATCCCTTGGAGCAAACCTCAGGGAAAGAGACCAATCACAATATATGACTAAAAATGCTATTAAAAAGATAACTATAGAGTCTTAGAAATGCCAAAAGTAGGAGAATCCATTAGTGAAGATTCAGAAAAATTATTTTAAAAAATTTCATATAAGCTGATATTTGATAAGATGGTTTTCATGCAGAGAGGAAAAAAAATGTGAAAACAAAGTGGGAAATGAGCTTACTAGAAAGACTACTAGCAGTATGTTCAGTGAAAAATGAATATGGATTATTAAATAGAAGAATTACTATCCTGTGTGGTTTCCTGTGGCTCCTGCAACTTCCCTGACTCTAGAAAAGCTAACAAAAATCCTAGTAGTTAGGAAAAAGATTGTCATTGCAAAAATTTTGTTGAACATCCAACTCCAAATATTAAACGATGTTATACTTGAAATACCTAAAATGATGTCTAATTTCCATTTTCTTGACCAAAGCTTTGATATGATCAGTCATTCAGTTCAGTCTCATAGACGTGTCTGACTTTTGCAACCCACAGAATCGCAACATGTCAGTCTCCCTGTCCATCACTCACTCCCTGAGTTTACACAAACTCATGTCCATTGAGTCGGTGATGCCATCCAACCATCTCATCCTCTGTTGTCCCCTTCTCCTCCTGCCCTCAGTCTTTCCCAGCATTAGGGTCTTTTCCAAGGAGTCTGCTCTTTGCATCAAGTGACCGAAGTATTGGGGTTTCAGCTTCAACATCAGTCCTTCCAATTAATACCCAGGATTGATCTCCTTTAGAATAGACTGGTTGGATCTCCTTGCAGTCCAAGGGACTCTCAAGAGTCTTCTCCAACACCACAGTTCAAAGCCTCAATTCTTTGGCCCTCAGATTTCTTTATATTCTAACTCACACATCCATATATGACTGCTGGAAAAACCATAGCATTGACTAGATGGACCTTTGTTGGCAAAGTAATATCTCTGCTTTTTAATAATTATCTAGGTTGGTCATAACTTTTCTTCCTAGGAGTAATCATCTTTTAATGTCATGGCCACAAACAACCCCTGCAGTGATTTTTGAGCCCAGAAAAATAAAGTCAGCCACCTTTTCAACTGTTTCCCCACCTATTTGCCATGAAGTGATGGGACTTGATGCCATAATCTTAGTTTTCTGAATGTTGAGCTTTAAGCCAACTTTTTCACTCTCCTCTTTCACTTTCATCAAGGGGCTCTTTAGTTCTTCTTCACTTTCTGCCATAAGGGTGGTGTCATATGAGGTTATTGATATTTCTCCCAGCAATGTTGATTTCAGCTTGTGCTTCTTTCAGCCCAGCGTTTCTCATGATGTATTCTGCATATAAGTTAAATAAACAGGGTGACAATATACAGCTTTGACATACTCCTTTTCCTGTTTGGAACCAGTCTGTTGTTCCATGTTCAGTTCCAACTCTTGCTTCCTGACCTGCATACAGTTTTCTCAAGAGGCATATCAGGTGGTCTGGTATTCCCATCTCTTTACGAATTTTCCACAGTTTATTGCAATCCACACAGTCAAAGCCTTTGGCATAGTCAATAAAGCAGAAATAGATGTTTTTCTGGAACTCTCTTGCTTTTTCCATGATCCAGTGGATGTTGGCAATTTGATCTCTGGTTTCTCTGCCTTTTCTAAAACCAGCTTGAATGTCTACAAGTTCACGGTTCACATATTGCTGAAGCCTGGCTTGGAGAATTTTGAGCATTTCTTTATTAATGTGTGAGATAAGTACAATTGTGCAATAGTCTGAACATTCTTTGGCATTTCCTTTCTTTGGATTGGAATGGCAACTGACATTTTCCAGTCCTGTGGCCACTGCTAAGTTTTCCATATTTGCTGACATTGAGTGCAGCACTTTCACAGCATCATATTTTAGGATTTGAAATAGCTCAACTGGAATTCCACCACCTCCACTGGCTTTGTTTGTAGTGATGCTTCTTAAGGCCCACTTAAATTCACATTCCAGGATGTCTGGCTATAGGTGAGTGATCACACTATCTTGATTATCTGGGTCGTGAAGATCTTTTTTGTACAGTTCTTCTGTGTATTCGTGTCACCTCTTCTTAATATCATCTGCTTTTCTTAGGTCCAATCCATTTCTGTCCTTTATTGAGCCCATCTTTGTATGAAATTTTCCCTCAGTATTTCTAATATTCTTGAAGAGATCTCTAGTCTTTGCCATTCTGTTGTTTTCCTCTATTTCTTTGCATTGATTGCTGAGGAAGGCTTTCTTATCTCTCTTTGCTATTCTTTGAAACTCTGCATTCAGATGCTTATATCTTTCCTTTTTTCCTTTGCTTTTCACTTTTATTTTCACAACTATTTGAAAGGCCTCCTCAGAGAGCCATTTAGCTTTTTTGCATTTCTTTTTCTTGGGGATGGTCTTTATTCCTGTCTCCTGTACAATGTCATGAACCTCCATCCCTAGTTCATCAGGCATTCTGTCTATCAGATCTCATCCCTTAAATCTATTTCTTACTTCTACTGTATAATCATAAGGGATTTGATTTAGGTCATACCTGAGTGGTCTAGTGGTTTTCCCCCATTTTTTCAATTTAAGTCTGAATTTGGCAGTAAGGAGTTCATGATCTGAGCCATAGTCAACTTCTGGTCTTGTTTTTGCTGACTATATATAGTTTCTCCATCTTTGGTTGCAAAGTATATAGTCAATCTGATTTCAGTGTTGACCATCTGGTGATGTCCATGTGTAGAGTCTTCTCTTGTGTTGTTGGAAGAGGGTGTTTGCTATGACCAGTGAGTTCTCTTGGCAAAACTCTATGAACCTTTGCCATGCTTCATTCTGTACTCCAAGGCCAAGATTGCCTGTTACTCCAAGTGTATCTTGACTTCCTACTTTTTTATTCCAGTCCCCTATAATGAAAAGGACATCTTTTTTGGGTGTTAGTTCTAGAAGGTCTTGTAGGTCTTCAAAGAACCATTGAACTTCTGATTCTTCAGGGTTACTGGTCTGGGCATATACTTTGATTACCATGATATTGAATTGTTTGCCTTGAAAATGAACAGAGATAATTCTGTAATTTTTGAGATTGCATCTAAGTACTGCATTTTGGACTCTTTTGTTGACCATGATAGCTACTCCATTTCTTCTAAGGGATTCCTGTCCACAGTAGTAGATATAATGGTCATCTGAGTTAAATTCACCTATCCCAGTCCATTTTAATTTTCTCATTCCTAAAATGACACCACCCTTATGGCAGAAAGTGATCAGATCAGATCAGATCAGTCTCTCAGTCGTGTCCGACTCTTTGCGACCCCATGAACTGTAGCACGCCAGGCCTCCGTATCCATCACCAGCTCTCGGAGGTCACTCAGACTCACATTCATCGAGTCAGTGATGCCATCCAGCCATCTCATCCTCTGTCGTCCCCTTCTTCTCCTGCCCTCAATCCCTCCCAGCATCAGAGTCTTCTCCAATGAGTCAACTCTTCGCATGAGGTGGCCAAAATACTGGAGTTTCAGCTTTAGCATCATTCCTTCCAAAGAAATCCCAGGGCTGATCTCCTTCACAATGGACTGGTTGGATCTTCTTGCAGTCCAAGGGACTCTCAACAGTCTTCTCCAACACCACAGTTCAAAAGCATCAATTCTTCAGCGCTCAGCCTTCTTCACAGTCCAGCTCTCACATCCATACATGACCACAGGAAAGACCATAGCCTTGACTAGGTGAACCTTTGTTGGCAAAGTGATGTCTCTGCTTTTGAATATGCTATCTAGGTTGGTCATAACTTTCCTTCCAAGGAGCAAGCGTCTTTTAATTTCATGGCTGCAGTCACCATCTGCAGTGATTTTGGAGCCCAGAAAAATAAAGTCTGACACTATTTCCCCATCTATTTCCCATGCAGTGACGGGACCAGATGCCAGGATCTTCATTTTCTGAATGTTGAGCTTTAAGCCAACCTTTTCACTCTCCACTTTCACCTTCATCAAGAGGCTTTTTAGTTCCTCTTCACTTTCTGCCATAAGGGTGGTATCATCTTCATATCTGAAGTTATTGATATTTCTCCCAGCAATCTTGATTCCAGCTTGTGTTTCCTCCAGTCCAGCATTTCTTGAGGAACTAAAAAGCCTCTTGATTAAAGTGAAAGTGGAGAGTGAAAAGATTGGCTTAAAGCTCAACATTCAGAAAATGAAAAATATGGCATCCTGTCCCATCACTACATGGGAAATAGATGGGGAAACAGTGGAAACAGTGTCAGACTTTATTTTTGGGGGCTCCAAAATCACTGCAGATGGTGACTGCAGCCATGAAATTAAAAGACCCTTTACTCCTTGGAAGGAAAGTTATGACCAACCTAGATAGCATATTCAAAAGCAGAGACATTACTTTGCCAACAAAGGTTCACCTAGTCAAGGCTATGGCCTTTCCTGTGGTCATGTATGGATGTGAGAGCTGGACTGTGAAGAAGGCTGAGCGCTGAAGAATTGATGCTTTTGAACTGTGGTGTTGGAGAAGACTGTTGAGAGTCCCTTGGACTGCACGGAGATCCAACCAGTTCATTCTGAAGGAAATCAGCCCTGGGATTTCTTTGGAAGGAATAATGCTAAAGCTGAAACTGCAGTATTTTGGCCACCTCATGTGAAGAGTTGACTCATTGGAGAAGACTCTGATGCTGGGAGGGATTGAGGGCAGGAGGAGAAGGGGACGACAGAGGATGAGATGGCTGGATGGCATCACTGACTCGATGGATGTGAGTCTGTGTGACCTCCGGGAGTTGGTGCTGGACAGGGAGACCTGGCATGCTGTGATTCATGGGGTCGCAAAGAGTCGGACACGATTGAGCGACTGATCTGATCTGATCTCAAAATGTCGATGTTCACTCTTGCCATCTTCTGTTTGACCACTTCTAATTTGCCTTGATTCATGGACCTGACATTCCAGGTCCATATTGCAATATTGCTCTTTACAGCATCAGAGCTTGCTTCTCTCACCAGTCCTATCCACAACTGGGTGTTGTTTTTGCTTTGGCTCCATTCCTTCATCATTTTTGGAGTTATTTCTCCACTCATCTCCTGTAATATATTGGGTATCTACCGACTTGGGGATTCCATCTTTCAGTGTCCTATCATTTTGTCTTTTCATACTGTTTATAGGGTCTCAAGGCAAATATACTGATGTGGTTTGCCATCCCCTTCTCCAGTGGACTACATTCTGTCAGACCTCTCCGCCATGATGTGATAGATGGCATTAAATAATTGAATTGAAATAAAATCTTTCAAAAAGTAGGGTGGCTAAGAAAATGGAATGTGTAAAATTCTCTATTTTACACATTTAAAGGGATCATTACACATTTAAAGAGTTAAAGGTATCAATGATTTAATTAAGACAGGACTATGACCTGAGAAGATAATAGAAGCTTTTCTTGTTGTTTGTTGTTTTTAAGGGACTATAGGAAGAAAGAAGTGTTAATAATTATTGCCATGTTTCTCTCAAAGATAGCTGAATGAGTGGTGTGTACATTTGCTGGGCTAGGAACTTGAAAGAAACTACTGCTTTGAACAGAAAGTAAAGTGGCAGACAGAAGTTATTGCCATCAGTCTAGAAAAACAGTGAATTTGAGGTGTCCTTGGACCAAATATACCTTTAAAACACAGAGAGCTATCTGGCATTCAAAATTCCATAGGAAGGCCAAGGGGTAGAGATATGGAAGAGTCATACATAGTTAGAAATTTATGCAATGTTGAGTGTAAAGCACTCAACAAAAGTATAGAGAGTAAGAATGAAATGGAACGCAGAATTTGAGAGAACTCCAGTAAGAATAAAAAGCAGAGTTTAGTAGGTGACCTGAAATGAATTGGAGAGAACATAGGAAGAATATAAGCAAGTGTGTTTTCCTAAAGAGGGAATATAGAGTTTAAAGAAGAGGGTTTTACAAAGTATAGACTGCTGCTGCTGCTGCTGCTGCATCACTTCAGTCATGTCTGACTCTGTGTGACCCCATGGACTGCAGCCTACCAGGCTCCTCCATCCATGGGATTTTCTGGGCAACAGTACTGGAGTGGGGTGCCATTGCCTTCTCCCATAGACTGCTAGTAAGAAAAAAGTAAATTACAAATTCTCCTTTGAATGGTTAATGGCAAGAAGTTATTGGTGTCTGTGTAGAGTAAAATTTCAGAGATTTTTTGGGTAGAGGTCAGATTGTTGTAGGACTGAGAGTGACTGGAAGATGTACTAGAGGTAGTGATATGTAAAATATCATTCTCCAAGCCAGGCTTCAGCAATATGTGAACCGTGAACTTCCTGATGTTCAAGCCGGATTTAGAAAAGGCAGAGGGACCAGAGATCAATTGCCAACATCCGCTGGATCATGGAAAAAGCAAGAGAGTTCCAGAAAAACATCTATTTCTGCTTTATTGACTATGCCAAAGCCTTTGACTGTGTGGATCACAATTAACTATGGAAAATTCTGAAAGAGATGGGAATACCAGACCACCTGATCTGCCTCTTGAGAAATCTGTATGCAGGTCAGGAAGCAACAGTTAGAACTGGTCATGGAACAACAGACTGGTTCCAAATAGGAAAAGGAGTACGTCAAGGCTGCATATTGTCACCATGTTTGTTTAACTTATATGCAGAGTACATCATGAGAAATGCTGGACTAGAAGAAACACAAGTTGGAATCAAGATTTCTGGGAGAAATATCAATAACCTCAGATATGCAGATGACACCACCTTTATGGCAGAAAGTGAAGAGGAACTCAAAAGCCTCTTGATGAAAGTGAAAGTGGAGAGTGAAAAGGTTGGCTTAAAGCTCAACATTCAGAAAACGAAGATCATAGCATCTGGTCCCATCACTACATGGGAAATAGATGGGGAAACAGTGGAAACAGTGTCAGACTTTATTTTTCTGGGCTCCAAAATCACTGCAGATGGTGACTGCAGCCATGAAATTAAAAGACACTTACTCCTTGGAAGGAAAGTGATGACCAACCTAGATAGCATATTCAAAAGCAGAGACATCACTTTGGCAACAAAGGTTCACCTAGTCAAGGCTATGGTCTTTCCTGTGGTCATGTATGGATATGAGAGGTGGACTGTGAAGAAGGCTGAGCGCCGAAGAATTGATGCTTTTGAACTGTGGTGTTGGAGAAGACTCTTGAGAGTCCCTTGAACTGCACGGAGATCCAACCAGTCCATTCTGAAGGAGATCAGCCCTGGGATTTCTTTGGAAGGAATGATGCTAAAGCTGAAACTCCAGTATTTTGGCCACCTCATGCGAAGAGTTGACTCATTGGAGAAGACTCTGATGTTGGGAGGGATTGGGGGCAGGAGGAGAAGCGGACGACAGAGGATGAGATGGCTGGATGGCATCACTGACTTGATGGATGTGAGTCTGAGTGACCTCTGGGACTTGGTGATGGACAGGGAGGCCTGGCGTGCTGCAGTTCATGGGGTCGCAAAGAGTCGGACACTACTGAGCAACTGATCTGATCTGATGTAAAATATCTTTAAAAACTTCAGGTGTGACTTGAAGAGGGAGGGAGGGAGAAGAGAAGTGAAGGGGAAATATCAGGTTGATAGGATGATTTTTATTTCTGATTTTAATTGCATAATTACTAAAAGTTTTTGAATCATATGAAAAGCAAGTTTAAGAAGTATAGACACATCACATTCTCTATATGAAAAACATAAAAATATTTTAATATCAATATGTATAAAACTATTTCAGTTCTTGTATAATAAGGCTTTATGTAAAATTGCAATGATTTACTTACTCAAAGTTTTGTTTTGAGAGACAGATTTTTTTTGCCATTTTTAGGTTGGAAATTTGTCACTGGTTGTTCACTTCATTTGAGAGGAGAAATAGCCAGATGTAAAATTGTATACTGTTTCATTGACTGTGGCCAATGTTTTGGCTGGATGGTTAAGGACTTGGAAGGGACATGATTGCAAAATTGTTAAGAAGGAAATTTGGGAAAGAGAAATGATAGTAGACCTCTATGAATGAGTAAGAAATTGGACGTAATTGTGTCACATGTGAGTGTTCACCAAAGGGTGACTTCAAGAGGGCAATTATAATAAAGTGGATGGGATGACCAGTCAGCCTCTTTCCCTATCCATCCCTGTCATCACTCAATGAACTCATGAACAAAGTGCAAAGGTGGCAGGGATGGAGGTTTTGCATGGGGTTACCAACATGGACTTCCACTCACCAAGTGAGTATAGCATTGTTGAGTGCCAATCTGCCAGTAGCAGAGATCAATACTGCTTCTCCAATATGGCATCATTCTTTAGACTGATGAGCCAGCTACCTGGTGGAAGATTTATTACACTGAATCACTTCTACTTTGGAGGGGGCAGGGTTTTGCTCTTACTGGAATTGACATTTACACTGTATACAGATTTACCTTTCATACATACAGTGCCTCTGCCCAAACTACCATCTATGGACTCACAGACTATATCCATTAACGTGGTATTCCATAGGAAGTCATTTCTGATTTAAAAAAAAAAAAAAAAAACTCATTTTATATCAAATGAAGTGTGGCAAAAACTCAGGCTCATGGAATTTACTGGTCTTACCATATTCCTCACCATGATAAAGCAGCTGGCTTGATAGAATTGTCTCTTGAAGACACAGTGACTTGGGTTCCCACCCAGCAGCAGTTAGGTGGAAATATCTTCCAGGGGGCTGGGACAAAGTTTTCTACTGAATTATCATTCAATATATGGTTCTATTTCTTCTGTACCAGTTATTCATAGGTCTAAGAATCAAGGGGTAGAAATGAAAGTAGCAACATTCACTATTACTCCTATTGACCCACTAGAAAAATTTTTGCTTCCTGAACCTATGACTTTACACTTTGCTGGCGTAGGGGTCTTAGTTCCAGAGGAGTAATGCTTCTACCAGAGGACAATAATGATTCTACTGAATTGAAAGTTGAGTGCAACCTGACCACTCTCGTCTGAAATGCCTCTGAATCAACAGTGAAAAAAAAACCAAAATGAGTTATGATGCTGGCTAGGGTGATTGCAGCAGGTGGCTGGGACTGGCGCACTAAGTGTGGCCGAGAGGAGCTACCCCACATCTGAGGTCAGGGACAGAAGTCAGGAGGAGCCCATGCCTGAAGGGCAGCAGCCAAGAGGAGTTACCCCACGTCTGAGGTCAGGGACAGAAGCCAGGAGGAACCCATGCCCGAAGGGTGGCAGCCAAGAGGAGTTAACCCACGTCCGAGGTCAGGGGCAGCAGCCTAGAGTGCCAGGCTGCGATGGCACAGGAACGGAGGAGAAGAGCTACCCAGGTATGAGGTCAGGGGCTGTCGCCAGGAGAAGCTACCCCACACCCCCATGCCCGAGGCCAGGGGCCGCGGCAGGGAGGACCAACCCCATGTCCAGGGAGCCATGGCTGCAGGGGCACAGGAGGGCCTAGAGGAACTATCCCATGTTAAAGATCAGGAAGGTCGGCAGTGAGGAGATACCCCTTGTCCAAGGTAAGAGAAACCCAAGTAAGACAGTAGGTGTTCCAAGAGGGCATCAGACGGCAGACGCAATGAAACCATATATACAGAAATCTAGTCAAGCTAATAACACTAGGACCACAACCTTGTCTAACTCAATGAAACTAAGCCATGCCCATGGGGCAACCCATGATGGGCGGGTCATGGTGGAGAGATCTGACAGAATGTGGTCCACTGGAGAAGGGAATGGCAAACCACTTCAGTATTCTTGCCTTGAGAACCCCATGAACAGTATGAAAAGGCAAAATGATAGGATACTGAAAGAGGAACTCCCCAGGTTAGTAAGTGCCCAATATGCCACTGGAGATCAGTGGAGAAATAACTCCAGAAAGAATGAACGGATGGAGCCAAAGCAAAAACAATACCCAGCTGTGGATGTGACTGGTGATAGAAGCAAGGTTCAATGCTGTAAAGAGCAATATTGCATAGGAACCTGGAATGTTAGGTCCATGAATCAAGGCAAATTGGAAGTGGTCAAACAAGAGATGGCAAGAGTGAACATCGACATTCTAGGAATCAGTGAATTAAATGGACTGAAATGGGTGAATTTAACTCAGATGACCATTATATTACTACTATAGGCAGGAATCCCTTAGAAGAAATGGAGTGGCCATCATGGTCAACAAAAGAGTCTGAAAGGCAGTACTTGGATGCAATCTCAAAAACGACAGAATGATCTCTGTTCGTTTCCAAGGCAAACCATTCAATATCACAGTAATCCAAGTCTATGCCCCAACCAGTAACACTGAAGAAGCTGAAGTTGAATGGTTCTATGAAGACCTACAAGACCTTTTAGAACTAACACCCAAAAAAGATGTCTTTTTCATTATAGGGGACTGGAATGCAAAAGTAGGAAGTCAAGAAAGACCTGGACTAACAGGCAAATTTGGCCTTGGAATACAGAATGAAGCAGGGCAAAGACTAATAGAGTTTTACCAAGAAAATGCACTGGTCATAGCAAACACCCTCTTTCAACAACACAAGAGAAGACTCTACACATGGACATCACCATATGGTCAACACCGAAATCAGATTGATTATATTCTTGCAGCCAAAGATGGAGAAGCTCTATAAAGTGAGCAAAACAAGATCAGGAACTGACTGCGGTTAAGATCATGAACTCCTTATTGCCAAATTCAGACTTAAATTGAAGAAAGCAGGAAAACCACAAGACCATTCAGGTATGACCTAAATCAAATCCCTTATGATTATACAGTGGAAGTGAGAAATAGATTTAAGGGCCTAGATCTGGTAGAGTGCCTGATAAACTATGGAATGAGGCTGGTGACATTGTACAGGAGACAGGGATCAAGACCATCCCCATGGAAAAGAAATGCAAAAAAGCAAAATGGCTGTCTGGGGAGGCCTTACAAATAGCTGTGAAAAGAAGAGAAGCGAAAAGCAAAGGAGAAAAGGAAAGATACAAGCATCTGAATGCAGAGTTCCAAAGAATAGCAAGAAGAGATAAGAAAGCCTTCCTCAGCGATCAATGCAAAGAAATAGAGGAAAACCACAGAATGGGAAAGACTAGAGATCTCTTCAAGAAAATGAAAGTTACCAAGGGAACATTTCATGCAAAGATGGGCTCGATAAAGGACAGAAATGGTAGGGACCTAACAGAAGCAGAAGATATTAAGAAGAGGTGGCAAGAACACACAGAAGAATGGTACAAAAAAGATCTTAATGACCCAGATAATCACGATGGTGTGATCACTGACCTAGAGCCAGACATCCCAGAATGTGAAGTCAAGTGGGCCTTAGAAAGCATCACTAGGAACAAAGCTAGTGGAGGTGATGGAATTCCAGTGGAGCTCTTTCAAATCCTGAAAGATGATGCTGTGAAAGTGCTGCACTCAATATGCCAGAAAATTTGGAAAACTCAGCAGTGGCCACAGGACTGGAAAATGTCAGTTTTCATTCCAATCCCAAAGAAATGAAATGCCAAAGAATGCTCAAACTACCGCACAATTGCACTCATCTCACATGCTAGTTAAGTAATGTTCAAAATTCTCCAAGCCAGGCTTCAGCAATATGTGACCCGTGAACTTTCTGATGTTCAAGCTGGTTTTAGAAAAGACAGAGGAACCAGAGATCAAATTGCCAACATCCGCCGGATCATGGAAAAAGCAAGAGAGTTCCAGTAAAACATCTATTTCTGCTTTATTGACTATGCCAAAGTCTTTTACTGTGTGGATCACAATAAACTGTGGAAAATTCTGAAAGAAACGGGAATACCGGAGCACATGATCTGCCTCTTGAGAACCCTGTATGCAGGTCAGGAAGCAACAGTTAAAACTGGACATGGAACAGCAGACTGTTTCCAAATAGGAAAAGGAGTATGTCAAGGCTGTATATTGTCACCCTGCTTATTTATCTTCTATGCAGAGTACATCATGAGAAACTCTGGACTGGAAGAAACACAAGCTGGAATCAAGATTTCTGGGAGAAATATCAATAACCTCAGATATGCAGATGACACCACCCTTATGGCAGAAATTGAAGAGGAACTAAAAAGCCTCTTGATGAAAGTCAAAGTGGAGAGTGAAAAAGTTGGCTTAAAGCTCAACCTTCAGAAAACAGAGATCATGGCATCCGGTCCCTTCACTTTATGGGAAATACATGGGGATACAGTGTCAGATTTTATTTTTGGGGGGCTCCAAAATCACTGCAGATGGTGACTGCAGCCATGAAATTAAAAGGTGCTTACTCCTTGGAAGGAAAGTTATGACCAACCTAGACAGAATATTCAAAAGCAGAGACATTACTTTGCCAACAAAGGTCTGTCTAGTCAAGGCTATGGTTTTTCCTGTGGTCATGTATGGATGTGAGAGTTGGACTGTGAAGAAGGCTGAGCACCGAAGAATTGATGCTTTTGAAGTGTGGTGTTGGAGAAGACTCTTGAGAGTCCCTTGGACTGCAAAGAGATTTAACCAGTCCATTCTGAAGGAGATCAGCCCTGGGATTTCTTTGGAAGGAATGATGCTAAAGCTGAAACTCCAGGACTTTGGCCACCTCATGCGAAGAGTTGACTCATTGGAAAAGACTCTGATGCTGGGAGGGATTTGGGGCAGGAGGAGAAGGGGATGACAGAGGATGAGATGGCAGGATGGCATCACTGACTCGATTGACATGAGTCTGAGTGAACTCTGGGAGTTGGTGATGGACAGGAAGGCCTGGCGTACTGTGATTCATGGGGTTCGCAGAGAGTTGGACCCGACTGAGGGACTGAACTGAACTGAACTGAACTGAAGGGTGATTGATCCAGATAAGGGAAAATTGTACTATTATTCCAAAATGGAGGTAAGAAAGAGTATGTCTGGAATTTAGGAGATCCCTTAAGGTGTCAGTGACCTCCGGGAGTTGGTGATAAATAGGGAGGCCTGGCGTGCTGCAATTCATGGGGTCACAAAGAGTCGGACACGACTGAGTGACTGATCTGATCTGATTTGATCTAAGGTGTCTCAGTATTATTATGCTCTGTGAATTAGGTCAATAGAAGTCCAATCCAGGTAAGACTTCAAAGTGGTCCAGATCCTTCAAAAACTGAGGTTTGTATCACCTCAACAAATAAAGGACCTTGACCAGCTGAGATGCATGTTGAAGGCAAAGGAAATACAAAATAGGTAGGTAATGCCAGAAGGTAATTATGAATACCAGCTGTGACCATGTGACCACTTAAGAAAAAATGACTATAGTTGTCAAGAATATTACTTGCTTCTTTTGTTATGAATATGATTGCATATGTGTATGTGTGTAATATATTTTTCTCCCCTTTCTTATTCCTTTATCAAGTAATATAAGATTTATTGACTTTATACCATCTCCCTGGAGAAGGATATGGAAACCCACTCCAGTACTCTTGTCTGGAGAATACCATGGACAGAGGAGCCTGGTAGGCCACAGTCCATGGGATCACAAAGAGTCAGACATGACTTAAGTGGCTGAGCACACACAACTTAATACCATAGTGTTTAGGTGTTAATTTTACATCTTAGTCTTTAAGATACAGATGAATTAGAAGAATAAACATCACTCAAGGGCTTTACCTCCTCTTCTGTGGAAGTGTTTTAACAGTTGTATCAGATCAGATCAGATCAGTCGCTCAGGCGTGTCCGACTCTTTGCGACCCCATGAACTGCAGCACGCCAGGCCTCCCTATCCATCACCAGCTCCCGGAGGTCACTCAGACTCACATCCATCGAGTCAGTGATGCCATCCAGCCATCTCATCCTCTGTCGTCCTCTTCTCCTCCTGCCCCCAATCCCTCCCAGCATCACAGTCTTCTCCAATGAGTCAACTCTTCGCATGAGGTGGCCAAAATACTGGAGTTTCAGCTTTAGCATCATTCCCTCCAAAGAAATCCCAGGGCTGATCTCCTTCAGAATGGAGCGGTTTGATCTCCTTGCAGTCCAAGGGACTCTCAAGAGTCTTCTCCAACACCACAGTTCAAAAGCATCAATTCTTCGGCACTCAGCCTTCTTCACAGTCCAGCTCTCACATCCATACATGACCACAGGAAAGACCATAGCCTTGACTAGGCGAACCTTTGTTGGGAAAGTGATATCTCTGCTTTTGAATATGCTATCTAGGTTGGTCATAACTTTCCTTCCAAGGAGTAAGTGTCTTTTAATTTCATGGCTGCAGTCACCATCTGCAGTGATTTTGGAGCCCAGAAAAATAAAGTCTGACACTGTTTCCACTGTTTCTCCATCTGTTTCCCATGTAGTGATGGGACCAGATGCCATGATCTTCGTTTTCTGAATGTTGAGCTTTAAGCCAACCTTTTCACTCTCCACTTTCACTTTCATCAAGAGGCTTTTGAGTTCCTCTTCACTTTCTGCCATAAGGGTGGTATCATCTGCATATCTGAGGTTATGTTGTATACTACCTAGTTATATCATGTTAGGTGGAATTATGACTTTGTTATTGTCATCATCTTGAGACTAAATACAATTTAAGTCAA